>CM018032.1:60189143-61681643 GCA_008638375.1 Nyssa sinensis
AAAGCTGGGCTTGGGCCTTAATCTAGAACAGACTGAGTTGGTTCAGCTGACTCCGGGCAAGAAGTACCGCCAACCTCAGCCCAACGATAACACAATAAATGTTGGTTCACAATTCACATCATCACATCCCCCGCTCTCTCACGCTTGGGACTGGTTTTGTTTTGATGTCGTTTAGTGCTCGATTTGCGGGTCCGTATTGCAGAATTTTTTGGTCTTATTTGAACATTTCGGTTTAGTTGTCCACTGAAGAGCTCGAGTTGCTTTAGTCACACCGGACATTGCTTGAACTGGTTTTCTTCCAAATTGCTCTGAAATTAAGGTTGGTGCCCTTTTTTGAACTTTGACCTAAGAAGAACACAATCTTTAATTTTTTTTAATGCTGTCATTTGTTTCTTGTAATCATTAATCATTAGTTTGTTCCAACTGAAGGCTGTGATCTATTTTGAACTTAGCTTCAGTAGCAATTTTAGTACTAATTTCCTTATGTTGGATTGTTCTATATCGTCTGTCTCTAATTCTTCTGGTCTATATATAAGAGTCTTCTCTACCTCTCTTTAACACCTGAGTTAAGGATGAGCTAATTGGGAGTTGGATCTCCAAATTTTCAATATGGTATCAGAGCTCCTTAAAACCCAGGTGTTAAGGAGAACCCAGGTGTTAAGGAGAGGTAGAAAGGGCTCTTATATATTGTACAGGTGGGCTGTGCAAAGGCGATGTGGGATTAACGCTGAGGATAATCCAACACACTCCCTTGACCTCAAGGCCTATAAGATTGGTTGCGGCAACGTTCAACAGAACTGGCTGTTGGGATTGGCTGAGGCAGAAGCCCAACCTGGTTCTGATACCATATTGAAATTTTGGAGGCCCAACTTCCAATTAGCTCATCTTCAATGTCATGTGATACCTATGATTCTTATGCTGATATATATATATATATATATATATATATATATAGGTAGATAGACAGATGTACGGATGTATATAATTGTAGTCTTCATTGGTGAAAGAATGCCAGAATCCGCCCATGTACTTAAATTTATGTGTTACCTCATGGCAAAATATGCTCAGTGCGAAGAGGGTTTCTTTGCTGTCCATGGTGGTATGGTGATAATTCTATATTTTGATGTACTTGTGTCAAGAATTTAAATAAGAATGCAGGCTTAAGGGCCTTGGTTTAGACACTGTGAATGGAATGGCCTAAATGTGCTCACTGGGGTTTGGACTCCTTTCGTGGACTAGTAGTACTTTTTCAACTGGTTGCATGTTTGTCATTTGTGGGTCTGCAACTTGTTTCTTTGAATCCATTTGCTTGACTTTTGTGGCATTTGAAACCAAAACTGCATTTCTGTTTCTAGCGTACATTAAGAGAAATTTGAAGTGTAGAGGCACTAATTGAGTTGGACAATATGGATATAATAATCCCATGAGGGGAGAATATATGCTTGTACAAATTTCGTGGGGATGGGAGAAAGGACAGTAAAGAACTTTCCTATGCTGCATGAGGATGGATCTAGAGGAAAATGATATTGGGATTGTGGCCTTGCGGGATTGACTAGAGAGAACTATTTGGATGAAAGAAGAAAAATTGATATACATAACACATTTTGATCAATAAATGAAATCTAGAGGGGGATTTGGGGATCAGTCATTGTCATAAAGGAACACGATGTTGGAGAGCTGAGATTGAGAGGACCATTGGGAACAGCAGGTCATGCTAGAAGGCTTGGTGAACAGATATCAATGAGAGCTTAAGTTTACAATTTGAGAGACCATATGAAATGCATATAAAAGGTGAAGGTCAGATATGCATACCTGGCCCTAGAGAGAGATGAACCGTGAAAAAAAGGTGCAGATTTCCACTCATCTTTCAATAATATTTTAATTTCACTAAATGGATTTTAGATGCCATGATAAGAACTCACTTCATTGTTGACATATATGCGTTTTTTTTTTTTTTTTTTTTGGGGGGGGGGGGGGGGGGGGGTTGGGGGGCAGGGATGGGAATTAATCATCAACAGGTTTTAAGGACGTGACCTTATTATTTTTCACCTTATTATTATTATTTTTAAAAACACTTAAGATAACCTTCCAAAAGTTGGTCTTTCGTTTCTTTCTATAGCAATTGGTTCAGTTTCATACTGTCTCCAGCAATAGAAGCCATCTAAATTAACATAACTGGGCAGTGAGTTTTCTAAATTTTATGTCACCATCTTATGCTCAAGTAAAATTCTATCCATGTGCGCTAGGTAGAATCCAGAAAGTGTTGTGGGTTTGGTGGGATTAATTTTTCTGAGTAGATGAAGAACCCACTAGACAGAGCCCCAAAAAATTGGGGAATGGGCTTATAGGGCTCCACCTTAAGTGTATGCAAGCTAGGTGTAGACTGTAGAGGTCCTAAGAAATCTTTCAAGTTCAAGGCACACTTAAGCATTACAATACTGTTAAATTGTCCAAAGATTGCACTCGTACAATTATTCTGGTTTGAAGAGAAAACCTTACAATTATTCTAGCTGATTGACTTGTCCTCATTTGCTTCTTTCCTTTGTTGGTTTCTTATTTTAGCTGATTTTCCTTCTCTCTCTCTTTCGCTTCTTCTTTGGCCAATGATTCTTTCTTTTCTAATTCTTCCTCAATTTTCAGCCTTGCTTCCTCTTTTGCCATCTCAAGAGCTTCGATCAGACTCTCCAAGCAAGCTTCGGCATCCCCAGGAACATTCTTGGGCATTAAATTCTCTGCAACATCTGCAGGAGTCATATTTGTTTCCTCCAACAATCCATGAATTCTCGAAAAATAATGGTGTGATTCGAGATTAAGATAATTCTGTGCCAGCACCTTGAATGCTTCAAAGCGACAGTATGCCAATTCGATGTGCTTATCCATCCTTCCTCTTCGAATGAGTGCTGGATCCAGCTTTTCGACATGGTTGGTTGTAAAGACAATGAGTCTTTCTCCCCCACAAGCTGACCAAAGCCCATCAATAAAATTTAGAAGCCCAGAAAGAGTGACCTTGCTTGTTTTGGTCTCTGTTTCTTCTTTTGCTTGTTTCTTCGCTGGATCCTTCTCTTCATCTTCCTCTTTCTCCTTTTTCTTCGTCCGTTGTCCAGTAAGATCTGCTGAACAATCAATGTCCTCTATCACAATGATTGACTTGCTCGGTGTCTCGATCAAGAGTCTCCTTAGCTCAGTGTTATCTTTCACAGCTGTTAATTCGAGATCATAAAGATCATAACCTAAAAGATTCGCCATGGCAGCAATCATTGTGGACTTACCAGTCCCTGGTGGGCCATAGAGGAGATAGCCACGCTTCCAAGCCCTCCCAATTCGTGCATAGAAGTCTTCTGCCTTGCTGAATCTGATTAAGTCATTAATAATATCCTCTTTCTTCTCCGGCGCCATGGCGAGTGTCTGAAATGTTGCCGGGTGCTTAAACACCACATGACTCCACGAGGATCCGTTGTTAGTGTAAAGCTTCCGCTGCCGGTTTCTTACCTTAATCGCCTTGCCCTCTTTGAGCACATGATTCAGGTATGGCCCAATAATGAGATCGCGGTGCCTTTTATGGAAAGTGAGCTTGTAATGCCTCTTCTCATCAGTAACCGGGTAGTAAGAAAAGGACTGTGTTTGAGAAGTATTTTTTCCAGAAGCCCACCACACTTTGACTCCTTCAAACTCATCAGCAACCTCTTCATGATCATCCATGCTAAGAGCTAAAGACTGGCTGTTCTTGACTATATCAGCCTTGAGCCGCTTTGCTTGCATAGAAGAATTGGAGCTAAGGTAGGTCTCGATGGCCAAATAAGCTTCGCTGCGCATGAGGCGCTCTCCGGTGAATTCATTGAATCTGATTTGGATGTAAGGGTAAAAGTAATTGACCAATCGTTGAGAGTATTTCTCGAAAGAGTTTCTAAGTTGATGTGGAAAGCATTGTTGAAATATTGCCCACATAAACATCAATCCAGCGATGATGGATCCTAGATTGGCAAACATGTCTGCAGTCTTCACGGCGTTTGACATTTTTTTTCTTCTCCCTCTTCTTCTGCTCTTTGTTCTAGTACTGCTTATGACTCTCTTGCAGCTACCAGTATTCTGTTCTACATGTTATATAGAGAAAATTGGGTGAGTTGTTCCTTCTTCGTGTTTTATTCGTGTCCCTTTCTTTTAGTGGATCTGGACGGTCTTTACTATACTATTTTCGTCAATGATCTTTCATCTCAGAAAATTCGTTGTTATTCCAATGTAAGCAATTTAATCTGAGAAGTATGAACGTAGGTTTGTCATTGGTGGCCCCAAAGTCAATAAGAGTGAGCTGTATGAATTTGGCTTCTTTTTTGGCGCACACAAGTAGCATAGAGATTAAAGTTTTTGGGAAATCAGGCTCCTTTAAATTGCAGTACCATGACATCAATGTTTTGATGTCATGGTCCAATCCAAAATCTCTAATTGCTTTGATTTTTAGGACAATCATTTTAGATGTCCGCAATGACTCGTTAATATATATATATATATATATATATATATTTGTGGTCTTATGAAACCATCACATACAAACATGGCCAGATATATTTCAGCCTTTGAAATTCTTAAACTTTTTTTTTTTTTTCACTAGATCGCTGCTGAAATCCAATGGACTGGGCAACAGCTTTGAAGTGCCATAATTTATTTTGTAGGGTGTAAATTTCAAGATATATTTTTTCCATATAAAAAATTAATTCTAAAATAAATAATTAATAATTAAAATATAAATATAGTATTGATAAATTAATTTTAAAATTTAAATATTTATTTGAATAATATAAAAATAATTAATGAATGAATATTATATAAATAGTGATTTGAATGGCCTTTAAATTTGAAGATGAAAAATGAAAACATTGTTCGGACCTTCAAATTTTGAAAAATATATGAAGATAGACTTAAGATTAATTTTTTTTGTTCATTTAAAAATTTGAAGGTTGGTTAGAGATGCTAGGATTATTACCATTACACATTTCAATAAATTAGGAAAATTGGGATAACCTTGCAAGAACTCATGGATTGATCTACCAGTTCCACCTAACAGTTAGCTTCATTTATTATTTATGAACTGAAAGTATCCACGTCCAGTTATTCCTTTTTCAAAAACATTTTAAACAGATAATGACAAAAGCTACATACTGATAGTGATATATCATCAAATCAAGAAAACTTTTTGTTTTATTGTAGTCCAATACATGGAACCCACCGTATAATGGGTTTTATTATCTTGAAATTGACAGAGCACAATTGAGCTAACAAAATGCAAGACACAGAGAGATTCTGCATAAGCATCTTAATATGATAACAGAGCTTAAAATCATAGGACAATACAAATAACTAATACAATATAAGCACAAGCTATTATTCGGTGGTATGGAATCACATTAGACCGATTAATATTTTCCCTGGTTGGCTTAAGTGATTAGTTGATTTTTATTTCCCATCTTCGTCTGATGTTTTCTTCTCTTTCACTTCTTCATCACATTTCTCTTTCTCTTTCTCAGCCTTTTGTTTCTCTTCTTCCTCAGCTTTCAACCTTTCTTCTTCCTTCTTTACTCTCTCTTCTTCCTCAGCTTTCAATCTTGCTTCTTCCTTCGCTTTTTCAAAAGCTTTTATCAGATTCTCCAAACAACTTTCAGGACCATCTTCAGCAGACTTGGGCATCAAATTCTCTGCAACATCAGCTGGAGTCATATTAGTCTCCTCCAACAAGCCGCGAATTGTTGTGAACAAATGGTGCGATTCAAGATCCAAATAGTTCTTCACAAGCACCTTAAATGCTTCAAAGCTACAATAAGACAATTCGATATGCTTGTCCATCCTTCCTCTTCGAATCAGAGCAGGATCCAATTTTTCCACATAATTAGTAGTAAACACTACGATTCTTTCGCCACCACAAGCTGACCAAAGTCCGTCAATAAAATTCAAAAGCCCAGATAAAGTAACCTTGCTACTCTTGGTAGCATCTTCATTTTTGGCCTTTTTAAGGAGCGGATCCTTTTCTTTTTCCTCCTCTTTCTCCTTTTCTTTCTTCCTTTGACCAGTAAGATCAAGTGAACAATCAATGTCCTCAATCATTATAATTGATTTACTCGATGTATCGATCATTAGCTTCCTTAACTCAGTGTTATCCTTCACCGCTGTCAATTCAAGATCATAGACATCATACTGTAAAAGATTAGCCATGGCAGCGATCATGGTGGACTTACCAGTTCCCGGAGGACCATAAAGGAGATACCCACGTTTCCATGCCTTCCCAACTTTCGCATAATACTCTTTCGCCTTGCTGAATGTAATGAGATCATTGATAATTTCCTGCTTTAATTTCGGCTCCAATGCCAGAGTCTCAAACGTTGCTGGGTGCTGGAAATCTACATGGCTCCACATGGTCCTTCTGTACCCATTCCATCCCTCGCTCCCATTGTTGGTGTAGAGCTTTCGCTGCCGCTTTTTCACTTGAAGTGCCTTCCCCTCATCCAGCACATGATTCAAGTAAGTCTTGGTGATGATATCACGATGCTGTCGATGGAAGGTGAGCTTGTAATACCTTTTCTCATCCTCGTTGGGATAGAAAGATATGGATTGTATTCTGGGTGTGCTCTTGTTGGAAGCCCACCGAACCTTGATGCCTTGAAATTCATCGGTGACCTCCTCATGGTCATCCATGCTAAGGACTACAGATTGATTCTCTCTCCCCATATCTGCTCTAAGCCGCTTAGCTCGCGACGAAGAATTGGCCATGAGATAGGTTTCAATGGCAGTGTAAGCTTTGCTACGATGGAAGCCATCACCTGGATATTCATTGAAAGTAATCTGGACATAAGGGTACACGAAGCCCACCAATTTTTGTCCATATTTTTCGATATGGCGCCGGAGCTCGTAGGGGAAGTATTGTTGAAACATGGCCCATGCAAACATGAGGGTGGCAACCGCCGATCCCAGTTGAGTCCACATCTCTCCGCTCGTCATCATCTTCTTTCACAAGATAAATTGAAGTGTTGAAATGTTTCTGTTAGGAGTTTTAGAGTTGCAAAGTGGCGCTATATTATATAGAGGAGAAGAGCTACTTGAGGTAGGTGTATTTCCACGAAGATCTACACTTGCAGAAACTTTACCATTTTTTACATAAAAATCACGTTTTTGAGACGCTTCTCAAAATGATTGGTCAATTTTTTTGTTTTTCAATTTCAGTGGCGCCAGTTTACAAAGGAAAGTGCCTGGTTGGTGCTGACTGGGTATTGGGTCCCACTTCTTGACCTCGGCCAACTGGAAATTATTTAGTCTTGTACTCGCAATACCTAGTCACGTGACCGTCCAACAATGACATGTTCAGTGAGACGAGAAATGTTACAGTCGAGTTGAAATTCAAATTTGCCTGAGATACAGAAAATATTTCCACGGCTAATACTTACCGATGCCTCACAGCCAATGAACTCACAGTGACTGACTACTTGTTGAAACTGTTGGCGTCAATTATATTACATGGTGTATGTGAACGTGGGAATTGGGAACGCAGATCATAACTTCCATTCAATTGTGGTAGATAGACATCGCTATCACTTGAACTTTGACCAATATAATAAAAAGAGAAATGGTTACTACAATTACCAGCCTATTTCTTTTTAACAGCATTCTTACAAACTTCTTTTTGGGTGTACAGTGAAAGGAATTCTTGAAGAATTGACAGTAAAAAAAAGTATATAGTGAAGCCAAATTACCTTATAAAAATTATTAAAAATACTTTCAAAAAATATTTTAGATTCAAACATTTTTACAAAATCTCTTACTCAAAATTCTCATATTTTAATATGAAATGGTTTAACCTACCGCTTGTGCGCGATTGATGGTATATTTTGTACAAAATAATTAACTCATTTAGACATTTATTTGGACCCTTGTACTATTTTTATAAAACAGTATTTTTGTAATTACTTTATATAAGTAATTTTGATTGAAGGCGTATTTTGTAATTCACGTGTTTAGACCTTTATTTAAACCTTTTATTATTTTTATAAAGTAGTGGTTTTGTAATTACTTTACGTAAGAAATTCTGATTAAATTTACTTTCCAATTTTGGATTCAAATGCAAAAAGTTAAAATTTTGATTTTATCCTAATTTTTTTAGTTTCTTAGTTTTAATAGGATTGTTATAATAGTTGTAGTTTCCTATTTAACTTAATAATTTTTTATGTCAATAAATATGATATAATAATAGTTGTAGTTTTGTATTATTCAAATTTTGAATTGCCACTAAATCAAATCAGATACAATAACACAACAGAGACACAAAATATATATTGGAGTTCAATACTACTTAACAAAGTTTATTCTTTAAAAGAAATATAAATTAATAAAGATTATTAAATTATAGATATTCTTCTCATTTTTTATTGCTTCTATTTATCATTCATTCATATGTGTAGATCTCAGCCTATGCTTAAAAAAAAAAAAAAAAGAAACAAAGTGACAAGAAGAGAGAGAAAAAAAATAGTGTTCTTGAAGAGGAAGATGACAGGGGGTGTGTTAATTAGCTGTTACTTTTTATTTTGTTGACCAAGGTCATGCATCACCACGTCAGACTATGCCACGTGGGATGACCACCCATTAGAAAAGAGAATATTTTAATTTGTTTTTTTCTTTCTTTGATATTTTGACAAATGTGAAGCTTGCATTTTTCTTGTTGACGAAGGACGTATTCTCCTGACTTCCATAAACACCACCAATTCTCCAAGATAGGAAGACGGTGAGAAGTTCTATTAGCTCTCCCTTTTTGACTATATCAGCCATCTTCGTGTCATCGCCCCTGGTGAAGATGTGGATTTTATGTCCCCTGAGGTGATCTCTTTTTCTCATTTAACTTTCGTCTTTTGACAAACTTTATATATTGATAATCATATTGTATTATCACTTATCAATTCATTACCAATCAAGGTCTTATCTAAATCGAAGTGATTCGATTCTTTCTTTCCATATCATTGTATCGGAAAAATTTCACGATCAAGTCATGAATGATTGAATTTTAACTTTTTTAATAATTATTTAGATTTATTAGTTTGATAAAATGTTTGAAAGATGGACAAAAAATGTAATACTATATATTTCAAATGTTTGATGAGATACGGTACCGACTTTCGTGATAATCAATTATTGTATGTTTTATGTGAGCGCGTAATAAAAGAAATTGAAATATATGAATCGTTCAATGGACGGAGTTTCAATTGTTACTAAGCACTTCTTTTGAACCCATTCCTAAGGGACCGATATTTCTACAACTAAAGCCTGTTAGAGAATATAATAATAAAGTTACACTTTCTCTGATAGCTTAAGCTTTTAGATGGGTTGGTGGTTTAACATGCTATCAAAGCAGGCTAAAGATCCTGAGTTCAAATCTTACCGTCACCCTAAAAAATATGAATTAGCACGTGTAGGCTCAAATTGATCACATGCAAGGAGGCGTGTTAAAGAATATAATAATAAAGTTACACCCTCTTTAACAGTTTAAGCTTTTAGATGAGTTAATGATTTAACAAAGCCCCCATCTCTTCCCACCTCTTCCCAAGTTTGCAAAGGTTTGGCGCTCAAATTTAATAAATCAAATCCTAATTGTTTTATAGGTTCAATTAATCGAGACCGTTGATCAAATATTTACATTAAATTCTTAGGGATGAATTTCTATCTAACAAACCCTCTTATTAAGTTATTATGATAATGAATTCAAGTATATCAAGCTAAACAAAATTTTAATGCAAAAGAACTTCACTAATCAACAAAAATAAAAGTACAAGTCAACAAAGACTATACCTAAAATTGATTTACCACAACTCTCTGGATTATCATTAATCTTCTTACAGTACTTTTATCCATTGCTTTTTAATAAGCTTGTAAAACAAGTTGAGCTATTCGAGCTCGGCTTGTGATGGAAACGATTAGAGGCTCTTTCGAGATCGACTCGTAAAATAAACAAGTCAAACTTAAATATATTTTTAGATACTTTAGTTTATTGAGATCAGCTCATTAAATCAAAAGTAATCTAATACTATATAAAAACAAGCTACTCGTGCTCAGCTCGATTAGAGTCTCGTTTAAGATCGGCTCAATTAGAGCCTCGTTCAAGATCGGCTCAAAAAAATAACAAGCTGAACTTAAACATAATTTGAAACTTATTTATTTTAGCTAACCGAGCTTGAACAAACCACTGTTCGGTTTGGCTTGACTCATTTATAGCGCTATCTCTTAACTTCTTTAATTAGCCTTTTACGACCTCGACATTTTCACGATTTGCAAATTCACTACTCGCATGAGAAAGTTTACATGTACGATTTAGTTTTTCACTTTTCAAAAATATTTTAAACACAATATGACAACAAAAATTTGAATAGTGATATCATCAAATCAAAACAACTTCTATTTTTACTTGTAATCCACCAAATGGAATCGACCATATAATAGGTTTTAGGGATAATTACACTTACTCTCTTTTGAATTTTTGACAATTGTAGATAATACCCTTAAAGTTTTAAAAATAACGCTATTTCTCCTGTGAGTCTTTTCGGATAAATGTCTATTAATAGAATTATCAATTTACCATTTTGCCCTTGCATTTAAATAACATTTTAAGTCAAAATTACCAATAAAATTATTCTTTTTCTATTTTATCTTATTTTATCTCTCTAGTGATACGACCCAAAGCCTTCTTCTCTTCTATAACTCTTTTTCTTGCTCAACAATCAGATGACTCTCCCCCTCTTTCAATACATTCATCGATCCATCTTTCTTCCTTCTGTCTCTAATGGATCGTTTACAACACCATAATCACTGGGCGAGGACAATCGAGAATCGGAATTATAACGGCAAGGGTTAAAGCAGCGCCACAAATGATGGTCCCTCTACCGTTGCCTCTGCGGCTGGTGCTGTCCCTCTCCCGCTGCCTCTGCCGCTGTTGCTGCCATCGTGCAGGTGAAGTCCCAAATGGATTCGGCCTTTAGCAATTTTACCAGAGGTAGACCTTAATGGGCTTGAGGACAATGTTGGATCAGAGCTTCATTTCTATTCTTATTTTGATCGATGGCTCTATCGGTAATGAAATATCAAGCATAAATGACTCCTAATTTATCATGTGTTGTTGGTATATAAATCTTACAGAGTATACCCAAATGCCCTATACATATATGTATGACCTTCTTCATAGTTTTAATTGATAAAAGCTCGTAAATAATTGAGAACGAATTAACCAAATTTATGAGATTTTATGAATTTTTGCTGCATCAATAACCCTTTGTGGGGAGCTTGATTGAAGCAACAAGAAATATGAGAAATCAAAATATCATAGTTTCCAACACAAAATCACTCTTCAACTCCTCTGGAGTTGGTATTTTGATTTTAAGTTTCTTGGCCTGGGTTGTTGTGGAAACAAAGCTTGGGTAATTAAGATATGTAGGTAAAGTATGGTGTCAAGTGTCAACTCTTCAGCTCCTCTATAGTTGGTATTTCAGGTCGAATCTTTGTAGTGGGTCTCTCAATTTGATAAGTTTTTCTGCTCGGTCTGGGTTTTTACTCAACCTTTCCTGGCTCTTTTTGAAGATATGTAGGTGGGTTCTAGTTAAGATATCTTTGAATGGAAACTTGCAAGCTTTCTAGCTCTAGTGGTAAATTATCAACCGACTTCAAGTTGAAGAAGGCAAGGAGCCTTTGCATGCATCTAATTGGGTTGGAAATGCAGGAGACAACTTCTAATTGGTTGTTATCATCGGATTCATTTGGTAATTTCTGGTTTGAAAAATGGGGCTTTATCGAGGAAGGCGATTCCAAGCTTGTGGGTTTTAATGCAGAAAGTTGTTAAGTGAAGTTTAAGTATTCTTATATTTTGGTGGCCTGTGAAGTTTTATTGTTTAATTGGGTTATATATGTATGTGTGTGTGTTTTAACCTTATATATATTGGAAAACACAGTATTTTAATGTTTTTAAAGAAAGAATTAGATTTAAGAGAAACTGAAACTAAAATTATTTTTAGATTGAAGGATTTTAGGAAGAAAACATTTTTTATCAAAAAATATTAATTTTTAGAGCGAAATTTTAGATAGTTTTTTTTTTTTTATATAGTTTACAAACTAATCCACTGTTTAGTTTAATTTTTTTGTATATACTTTTTTGAGAATGAAAATAATGTGAATTTTATATTTTTGGATTATTTTCATTTGCTAATAAATGAGATTCTTGCTCAACTGGTCCTAATGAAATTAACATCAAATGTAATTGAAAAATTATAGTTCATTTTCCTTATTTTTGTATCAGGCAAACTGAGGATAATGGTAGTTTAAAATAGATGTGTGAATAAGAATAATGGAAATTCTGTAAAATGCTTAGGAGTTTCTTTTCTTTTTTTTTTGTGAGCAAGTGCAGCACTGTTTTATGTTTGATAAATGGGTTAATAGTTTATGATGCCCTTTGTATAGGTTGGGTTGTTGGTGTTTGATCACTGGGTTAATAATTAATGAATCAAAACACTTTTTTGCTCTTTTACCTAATCTGAAGTTGATTTTTTTTTTTTTTTGGCTTATAAATTTGGTCTTTTCATAATATAGAAAATTTTTGTTACTATTTTCCTAAAGCTAGGTCATTTCAGATTATTTTTTTTCAAAAATAATTCATCAGATACATTTCTTGAAAAAAAAATAAATCTTTTTTTTTGGTAAGTGCATCTCTGTATTTTTTTGTGTTTAAGAATGTAAATTAATTTATAAAACCATAACCAAACAGGTTCAAGTTTTGCATTTCAGGAAAAAGAATTGAGGGTAATTTTATCTTTTAACCATGAAATGTAGGGTTAGTTTTGTCTTTATGTTATTTGTAAGGACAAAATTAGTATTTTAGACTATTTTTATGCTGACATTATTGACTTTTGTTAACTTAATTAATGGTACGGGAATGAGAATTTATTACCGACGTTAAAATCAGACGGTGTTATTTTTAAAATTTTAGAACTACTATTTTTATTATAAAAAACTTAAGAAAAATAAGTGTAATTATTCATAGGTTCTAATATCCCATTCTTGACATTGACAAGCCTTAGTGTTTTTTCTTATCATGCGATTGAGCTAACAAAATACAATAGAGAGAGATTCAGCATAAGCATCTTGTAATCTACCACAAGGAACCTACAATATAATGGGTTCTAATACCTTGACATTGGCAAGTAATAGTATTTTTATTAATCCCTATTGAACTTAAAATATGCAAAAGAGAGAGATTCTGCAGAAGCATCCTAAGTGGCTGTTTGGCCAGCGGTGGGCAGCCAAAAAAATAGCATCCCCAAGAGGAAGTCACTCACAAGAGTTTTTTATGCAAATACTTTATTTTGCTTCGAAACTGTTCTCCCAATCGAGCCGTAATATGATATCAGAGCTAGTAAATAACTTAAAATTGTAGCACAATACAAATATCAAATATCAAATACAATGTAAACACAACCCATACAATATAGACTTCCATTAATCTTGATGAGCTTATTTTTATTTCACTTCTTCATCTGATATTTTCTTGTCTTTCACTTCTTTAGCACATTCCCCTTTCTCTCTCTCTTCTTTATCAGCCTTCTGTTTCTCTTCTTCCTCAGCTTTCAGCCTTTCTTCTTCCTTCTTTGTTCTCTCTTCTTCTTCAGCTTTCAACCTTGCTTCTTCCTTGGCTTTTTCGAAGGCTTTTATCAAATTCTCCAAACGACTTTGAGGATTATCTTCAGCAGACTTGGGCATCAAATTCTCCGCAACATCAGCGGGAGTCATATTAGTCTCCTCCAACAAGCGGCCAATAGTTGTAAACAACTTATGCGAATCAAGATCCAAATAGTTCTTCGCAAGCACCTTAAATGCTTCAAAGCTACAATATGACAATTCAATGTGCTTGTCCATCCTTCCTCTTCGAATCAGAGCAGGATCCAATTTTTCCACATAATTAGTAGTAAACACTATGATTCTTTCGCCACCACAAGCTGACCAAAGTCCGTCGATAAAATTCAAAAGCCCAGATAAAGTAACCTTGCTATTCTTGCTATCATCTTCATTTTTGGCCTTTTTAAGGAGCAGATCCTTTTCTTTCTCTTCATCTTTCTCCTTTTCCTTCTTCCTTTGACCAGTAAGATCGAGTGAACAATCAATGTCCTCAATCATTATGATTGATTTACTTGATGTATCAATCAATAACTTCCTTAACTCAGTGTTATCCTTAACAGATGTCAATTCAAGATCATAGACATAATACTGTAAAAGATTAGCCATGGCAGCGATCATGGTGGACTTACCAGTTCCAGGAGGACCATAAAGGAGATATCCACGTTTCCATGCCTTCCCAACTTTCGCATAATACTCTTTCCCCTTGCTGAATGTAATGAGATCATTGATAATTTCCTGCTTCAATTTCGGCTCCAATGCCAAAGTCTCAAATGTTGCAGGGTGCTCGAACTGTACATGCCTCCACATGGTCTTTCTGTAAGTGTACCTATTCCAGCTCTCACTGCCATTGTTGGTGTAGAGCTTTCGCTGCCGCTTCTTCACTTGAATCGCCTTCCCCTCGTCCATCACATGAGTCAAGTAAGTCTTGGTGATGACATCCCGATGCCGGCGATGGAAAGTGAGTGTGTAATACCTGTTGTCATCCTCTCTGGGATAGAAAGATATGGACTGTCTGCTGGGTATGCTCTTGTTGGAAGCCCACCGAAGTTTGATGCCTTTAAATTCTTCGGTGACTTCTTCATGATCATCCATGCTAAACACTAGAGATTGATTCTCTCTTGCCATGTCTGCTCTAAGCCGCTTAACTCGCGACGAAGAATTGGCCATGAGATAGGTTTCGATGGCGATGTAGGCTTTGCTACGCTCAAAGCCATCGCCTGGATATTCATTGAAAGTAATCTGGGCGTAAGGGTACACCAAACCCACCAATTTTTGGCCATATTTTCGATATGATGCCGGAGCTCGTCGGGGAAGTATTGTTGAAACATAGCCCATACAAACATGAGGCTGGCGACCGCCGATCCCAGTTGAGTCCACATCTCTCCGCTCATCATCATCATCACCTTCTTTCACAAGCTAAATCGTTAAACAGTGAAATGTTTTTGTTAGGAGTTTTGAGTTGCAAAGTGGTGCTATAAATACGGAGGAGGAGAGTAAGAATTGAGGTCGGACTATGATATCCCAGCAGTTTCCTCATTGTTTACTTAGTTTCCAGGAAGAGACCTTTCCACTAGGAAAAAATAATGGTCAATTTTTTGTCTTTGGTGTTGTAGAAAAATTATTCATTAGTCTTATATATTGCATCATGCATGACATATTAATAAAATACGTGAATCACTTTTAATATATTAATAGATTATATAAATCACTAATAAATACGTGAATCACTTTTAGTATATTAATAGATTATATAAATCACTTATTAGTGTATCATATATTTGATTGGCCAAAATTTATTAGATTCAGGACCAATAAATAAAAACTCGCTTTTGAAAAGTATTAACGTGAGGTGTTGGACTTGATGTTGATAAGTCCATAAAACATTTTGAAATCACTTTTACCACAAGCAAAATTTATAGGAAATAATCATGAAAGAGAGTACCGATTAACAGCATGGCCACGCAACTGAGAATTGTAGTTGATCGACTCAGTTAAGAGTTATAATAATAAAAAAGCCATGGTATGTTGATGAGACAATTTTATATCTTTGATTAATTTAATTTTTAGTGTGCATGAGAAGTTTAAGAAAAACATTCAATTTCAAAAACAGTACAAGTCTTATAAATATTATTATGAATATATTATTCAACGAACTGATTTTAGTGATCTCAATGATCAAACAATAAATCACATATTTCTATACAATACATTATTATAAATATAACTCTTAGTTTAACCTTTAAGCTTGGTTGTAGATGTGACTATGCCCTTGGGTGACCACCCATTCAATAAATGAAGGCATGTATAATATTTTTTAAAAAAATTATTTTTTTTTAAAAGCATGCATTTTTGTTGTTAAAGAAGATATTGTAAACTTTCATTTCCAACCCTCATTCATCATTATAGGAAGATGTTGAGAAGGTCTCCCAATGGGAAGGCCCCAATTTTTTGGCCACGCTCATGGATTTTCTTGTCAGTATCAATGTGGTGTGGGCCTATAAAAAAAACAAGTAACCAAGGAAAAGTATGGTCAATTTTTGTCCTTCTTGGTGGTCCCAAAAAGTGACAGATGGAATGCGTCAAGTGAGGATTATGGTTTTAAAAAAAAATTAATATGGTATTTTTTATTATTAATTTTATTAAAATATTTTAATAAAATAAGACTAAATTCTTTCTAATTTTTTTTTTTTACATAAGTATTTTCTTGCTAAAATTTCTATATTCGTCACTTATGACAAGGACAACTGAAGATGCTTGGGAGGTGGTAGGAGGCAGATTTTTTTTTTTTTTTTTCAGTAAGATTGAATCATGAAGTCAAGATGTATCCTTCCTATCTCACATATAGCATAATATTAATTGAGAGTTTGCATTGTTACTGTAATAAACCAATCTCATTTAAAAATATTTAAATATAAGTATTTATTGTGTTAAAAGAATATAATAATAAATTTATATATTAAAAAATTATTTAAAATATTTTTTTGACCCAAATGAATAATCTCTATTCATTTCATATCATTTTTATTTTAATTTCTATTTCATTCTCAGTACCAAATATGATTTTAAGTTCTATTTTATTTGGTCTTAGGTTTTATTTTTTGTACTATTTTTCATACCAAACATGGTCTTAGATATTATTATATATATATATCATTCTTAAATTCTACTTTATTTGGTCTTAGTTTCTACTTTCCATTCCAAACATAATCTTTCAGTTGTAGTGTGTTTTACAAATTCTTCACTTTTTTAAAGTTATAGCTTGGTTATTTATTAGAATCTTGAAAATTTTAAAAATTTATGAGACACCATCATTTCTGGTAATGTCTCACCTCATGTTGATCATGACATGAAGATTGAGCCCATACCTAAGGGCTGATATTTCTGCTTCGCCACCACCTGCCAGGCCTGAATTGCTTAATCCCCTCTGATTTGAGTTTGAAAGAATCCGTTGCGGGAGGGGCCCAACCCGTGACCACTTTGGGTTCAGACTTTAGGTGGAAGTCCATTTTAAGACTGGTTTAAAGATTGAGTTATTGCAGATAAACCTATACGACAGCGTGTCACAAGACAAGACAAGCGAAGCCAAGCCCAGGGTAGCGAGACGCCGAGGAAACATTCGAAGAATGTAAAGATCACTAATATTTGGGCCAAGGGTGAGAGGTCTCTTGATATCCCAAGGAAAAAGGAAAACAAAATCCAAGGAAATGGAGAGAAGGGAAAGGAAAAGGAGAAAGAAAATTTCCTATTCTTGTGTCGAAATAAAAATGATTTTTGATCTCGTTAGTCAAATATTCATATTCTTACTTTTGCTTTTTTTCAGATTTATCAAAAACATTTTTTTAGTTTTATTACATATAATATAAGTAGCAGACAAACAAATAAACAAAAAAAATGAGAAATTCTTTTGAGTAAATAGAACTCCTTCAATGAAATTATAAAAAAAAAATCTCACGGGTAGTTCTTATTTGTGATGCATAATTTTATAAAATGTAGGTTGTGGTAACGAACAATTTGATAGAAAAAAATGAATAGTCTGTATTTTAAGTTGGGAATTTTTTAAAAAAATTCATTGCATCTTCTTCCGATTTGTTACGAAAGATATTCAGTCTCTTTCAATTTTTTATAAAAGCTATTCAAGAGGTTTTTTTTTTTTTTTTTTTTTACATCAAAAGGATAAAGAGTCAAAATTAACAATAAAATTATTCTTTTTGAGGCCAATGTTGGATCAGAGCTTCATTTTTATTCGTAACTTGACCGATGGCTCTACGGGTAATGAAATATCAAGCATATATGACTCCTAATTTATCATGTGTTGTTGGTATCATAAATCTTACAGAGTATACCCAAATGCCCTATACATATATGTATGACCTTCTTCATAGTTTTAATTGATAAAAACTCATAAACAATTGAGAACGAATTAACCAAATTTATGAGATTTTATGAATTTGTGCTACATCAATGACCCTTTGTGGGGAGCTTGATTGAAGCAACAAGAAATATGAGAAATCAAAATATCATAGTTTCCAACACAAAATCACTCTTCAACTCCTCTGGAGTTAGTATTTTGATTTTAAGTTTCTTTGCCTGGGTCGTTGGGGAAGCAAAGCTTGGGTAATGAAGATATGTAGGTAAAGTATGGTGTCAACTCTTCAGCTCCTCTGTAGTTGGTATTTCAGGTCGAATCTTTGTAGTGGGTCTCTCAATTTGATAAGTTTTTCTGCTCGGTCTGGGGTTTTTCTCAACCTTTCCAGGCTCTTTTTGAAGATATGTAGGTGGGTTCTCGTTAAGATATCTTTGAATGGCAACTTGCAAGCTCTCTAGCTCTAATGGTAAATTATCAACCAACTTCAAGTTGAAGGAGGCACGGAGCCTTTGCATGCATCTAATTGGGTTGGAAATGCAGGAGACAACTTCTAATTGGTTGTTATCATTGGATTCATTTGGTTATTCCTGGTTTGAAAGATGGGGCTTTGTCGAGGAAGGCGATTCCAAGCTTGTGGGTTTTAATGCAGAAAGTCGTTAAGTAAAGTTTAAGTATTCTTACATTTTGGTGGCCTGTGAAGTTTTATTATTTAATTGGGTTATATATGTATGTGTGTGTGTGTGTTAACCTTATATATATTGGAGAACAGTATTTCAATGTTTTTAAAAAAAGAATTAGATTTAAGAGAAACTTAAACTAAAATGATTTTTAGATAGAAGAATTTTAGGAATAAAACATTTTTATCAAGAAATATTAATTTTTAGAATGAAATTTTAGAGATTTTTTTTTTATATAGTTTACAAACTAATGCACTATTTAGTTTAATTTTTTTGTATATACTTTTTTGAGAATGAAAATAATGTGAATTCTATATTTTTGGATTATTTTCATTTGCTAATAAATGAGATTCTTGCTCTAACTGGCCCTAATGAAATTAACATCAAATGTAATTAAAAAATTATAGTTCATTTTCCTTATTTTTGTATCAGGCAAACTAAGGATCATGGTAGCTTGAAATAGATGTATGAATAAGAATAATGAGAATTTTGAAAAATGCTTAGGAGTTTTTTTTTTTTTTTTTTTTGTGAGCAAGTGCAACACGGTTTTATGTATAAATGGGTTAATAATTCATGATGCCCTTTGTATAGGTTGGGTTGTTGGTGTTTGATCACTGGGTTAATAATTAATGAATCAAAACACTTTTTTTCTCTTTTACCTAATCTGAAGTTGATTTTTTTTTTTTGGCTTATAAATTTGGTCTTTTATAATATAGAAAATTTTGTTACTATTTTCCTAAAGCTAAGTCATTTCAGATTATTTTTTTTCAAAAATAATTCATCAGATACATTTCTTGAAAATAAAATAAATCTTTTTTTTTTTGTAAGTGCATCCCTGTATTGTTTTGTATTTAAGAATGTAAATTAATTTATAAAAACATAACCAAACAAGTTCAAGTTTTGCATTTCAGGAAAAAGAATTGAGAGTAATTTCGTTTTTTAACTATGGAATGTAGGGTTAGTATTGTCTTTGTATTATTTGTAAGGATAAATTTAGTATTTTAGATTATTTTTATGCTGACATTATTGACTTTTGTTAATTTAATTAATGGTTATTAATAGGAGGAAAAATTTATTACCGACATTGAAACCAGAGAAGAGATACAGTGTTATTTTCGAAACTTTAAGACTACTGTCTGTCAGAATGAGAGATAAGTGTAATTATTCTTAGGTTTTAATATCTTCATTCTTGACATTGACAAGCCTTAGTGTTTTTTCTTATCATGCGATTGAGCTAACAAAATACAATAGAGAGAGATTCTGCATGTAATCTACCACAAGGAACCTACCATATAATGGGTTCTAATACCTTGACATTGGCAAGTAATAGTGTTTTTCCAAATCCCTATTGAACTTAAAATATGCAAAAAGAGAGATTCTGCAGAAGCATCTTAGTGGCTATTTAGCCAGCGGTGGGCTGGCAAAAAAATAGCGTCCCTAAGAGGAAGCTCCTCACAAGAGTTTTTGATGCAAATACTTTATTTTGCTTCGAAACTGTTCCCCGAAACAAGTCTTAATATGATAACAGAGCTAGTAAATTGTAGCACAATACAAATATGAAATAACAACTACAATGTAAACACAGCCCATACAATATAGACTTCCATTAATCTTGATTAGCTTATTTTTATTTCACTTCTTCATCTGATATTTTCTTGTCTTTCACTTCTTCAGCACATTCCCCTTTTTCTTTCTCTTCTTTATCAGCCTTCTGTTTCTCTTCTTCCTCAGCTTTCAACCTTTCTTCTTCCTTCTTTACTCTCTCTTCTTCCTCAGCTTTCAACCTTGCTTCTTCCTTCGCTTTTTCAAAGGCTTTTATCAAATTCTCCAAACAACTTTCAGGATCATCTTCAGCACACTTAGGCATCAAATTCTCTGCAACATCAGCCGGAGTCATATTGGTCTCCTCCAACAAGCGGCCAACAGTTGTAAACAAATGGTGCGAATCAAGATCCAAATAGTTCTTTGCAAGCACCTTAAATGCTTCAAAGCTACAATATGACAATTCAATATGCTTGTCCATCCTTCCTCTTCGAATCAGAGCAGGATCCAATTTTTCCACATAATTAGTAGTAAACACTATGAGCCTTTCGCCACCACAAGCTGACCAAAGTCCGTCGATAAAATTCAAAAGCCCAGATAGAGTGACCTTGCTACTTTTGCTATCATCTTCATTTTTGGCCTTTTTAACAAGATCCTTTTCTTTATCCTCGTCTTTCTCCTTTTCCTTCTTTCTTTGACCAGTAAGATCGAGTGAACAATCAATGTCTTCAATCATTATGATTGATTTACTCGATGTATCGATCAATAACTTCCTTAACTCAGTGTTATCTTTAACAGAGGTCAATTCAAGATCATAGACATCATACTGTAAAAGATTAGCCATGGCAGCGATCATGGTGGACTTACCAGTTCCCGGAGGACCATAAAGGAGATACCCACGTTTCCATGCCTTCCCAACTTTCGCATAATACTCTTTCGCCTTGCTGAATGTAATGAGATCATTGATAATTTCCTGCTTCAATTTCGGCTCCAATGCTAGAGTCTCAAACGTTGCAGGGTGTTGGAAATCTACATGGCTCCACATGGTCCTTTTGTACCCATTCCAACTCCCACTCCCATTGTTGGTGTAGAGCTTTCGCTGCCTCTTTTTCACTTGAAGTGCCTTCCCCTCGTCCAGCACATGATTCAAGTAAGTCTTGGTGATGATATCACGATGCTGTCTATGAAAGGTGAGTTTGAAATACCGTTTCTCATCCTCGTTGGGATAGAAAGATATGGACTGTATTCTGGGTGTGCTCTTGTTGGAAGCCCACCGAACTTTGATGCCTTTAAATTCATCGGTGACTTCTTCATGATCATCCATACTAAAGACTAGAGATTGATTCTCTCTCGCCAAATCTGCTCTAAGCCGCTTAGCTCGCGAAGAAGAATTGGCCATGAGATAGGTTTCAATGGCAGTGTAAGCTTTGCTACGATGGAAGCCATCACCTGGATATTCATTGAAAGTAATCTGGACATAAGGGTACACGAAGCCCACCAATTTTTGGCCATATTTTTCGATATGGCGTCGGAGCTCGTAGGGGAAGTATTGTTGAAACATGGCCGATGCAAACATGAGGCTGGCGACCGCCGATCCCAGCTGAGTCCACATCTCTCCGCTCGTCATCATCATCATCTTCTTCTTTCACAAGACAAATCGTTGAAATATTTTTGACAGGAGTATAGAGTTACAAACTGGTGCTATAAATATAGAGGAGTCTAGAACAGCTAAGTGAGGTAGGTGTATTTGCTTGTGAATTAAGATAGGACCCAGACACACCGTGGTTTCCTCGAAGATCTACACTTTTCAAATTTTGACCATTTTTGTTACAGAAAAACCACGTTTCCGAGACATTTCTCAAAATGGTGGTAAATTCTTTTTTCTTGGGTGGCGCCAGGTCAGAAAGGAAGGTGCCTGGTTGGTGCTGGCTTGGTGTTGGTCCCAATTCTAGACCACGGCAGTGAGAAATTATTTAGTATCCGCACTAACTTAGTCATGCTACCGCTTATTATTAAGATAGGTTTCGCAATGATCAAATTCATCTCGTAATTGATATATTAATTTTTATGCATGTTGATGTAAATTTAGACGCACCGATTACGTAATAAATATTAGCCAGCACCAATTAACTCTTAGCACTCGTCTTTGCTTATTTTAAATGAAAATAATTAACATGTCAGTCCATCGGCTCTGTGCCTCGGTCCAGCGAGGACCAATGCCGACCCATGTCTAACAGCCAATGAGAACACAGTGACAGGCTGCTTGTTGAAGCCCTTGACGTCAATGATATTACATCATGGTGCATGTGAACATGGGAATTGGGAACGCAGATCATTAAAGGTTCTTAGACGTCGCCATCACTTGGCAGAAAGTTGAACTTCTTGACCAACATTAATAAAAGAGAAATGGTTACATACGTCTTCTTAGTTCTGAATGGAATATAAGGTCGGAAACATTACTACAACAATGTACGATTTTTACTATTTTTTTTTTCGGAGGATAAAATTATACTTAATTTTTAATGAAGTTTTTAATAATTATATTATTTTTTTAATTTAATTTTTTTTAAAAATAACAAAATTTTTATTTTCATTTTTTTATTTTGATCAACATTTTCTAACTATTTTTTATTTTTAAATAAATATTAATTGAAATTTTTTTGACTAAAAAGAATATAAATTATTTATTTTAATGTAAAATGAAGAAAAATTAAAAAAAAAATAGTAAAAATGGTCGGATTTTAAAATATATAAAAAAAAACACATGAAATAGACAATTTTGTTATTTAAAAACAAATTAGACTAGAGAGTAAGTCAATATAATTCGTTAGTAAAAGTAAGAAAGATCACTATAATTTTATAACTCTTAAATAATATTTTTGTAATTATTAAAAACTTTAAAGAATGCCAATGTAATTTATCATTTTCTTTTATCAACATTCTTATAAACTTTTTTTCACCAATAATGTAGAATAACTAGTAGACGAATTCATAGTGGTTTAGGATTTGTAAATTCTTTTTTTTAATAAATAAATACAATAAATTGTGACTTACTTAT
Organism: Nyssa sinensis; assembly: GCA_008638375.1. NCBI lineage: Eukaryota > Viridiplantae > Streptophyta > Magnoliopsida > Cornales > Nyssaceae > Nyssa > Nyssa sinensis. The sequence goes on from CM018032.1 coordinate 60,212,467, forward strand.
CTTCTGTTATCAATAAGTCTCTTAGTTTTTAGTTATTATCACAAATACCATTTTTACTAACTAATAATGTTAATTGTATTATTTCTATTTTATTTATGTTATTATTATTTTGCTGGGTATTGTAATAATTTAGTGGCAAAAAATAATACTAGTTTCAAGTTTGATTCTTGCTATTTTGGCTGAGCGTAAATTTTCTTTGGAACTACCTTAGAATATAAAAAGCACACTTTATCTAGTATTGGAGGTGAAGGCATTGCAGTGCTCTCAATTTTATGTTCGTTCACACTATTAAAAGTTACAATTGGTGAACTCCATGAATAATGTATCCCACCTATGTAAAAAAAAGGGTTAAACAAAGTGATAAGAAGAGGATTGAAAAAAATAGTGTTCTATAAGAGGAAGATTATAGAAGTTGTATTAATTAGCTGCCACTAATTTTTTTGTTTTGTTGACCATGGTCATACATCTCAAGTATTTATTATATGATTCGAGAATAATGATTCTGTTCAGTCACAAATTGTCGTGTATATAACATGTTAGTTTATAAAAGATAATAAAATAACTTTTATTAATATAAAAATTTATAATTAATCAAAATTATTGACTTAATTAATGATTCAGGACTATAATAAACTTTTTTTTGTATATCTCTACATAAGACTATGCCACGTGGGATAGCTACCCATTAGAAAAGAGAATACTTTAGTTTTTCTTTTTTTTGTTCATTCGATATTTAGACAAATGTGGAGTATGCATTTTTCTTGTTGACAAGGGAATTCTCTTGACTTCCATAAACACCACCAATTCACCGGGAAAAGATAGGAAGATGTTGAGAAGTTCTATTAGCTCGCCCTTTTTGACTATATCATCCATCTTCGTCTCATCGCCCCCTTGTGAAGATGTGACTTTTATGTCCACTGAGATGATCTCTTTTTGCCTCTTCACTTTTTTTTTTTTTGGACAGACTTTATATTTTGCCAATCATCTTGTGTTCTCACTTATCAATTCACGACCTGATACGTCAAAAATATGCTACCTAATTAGGATCTGACACGTATCTAGTTTTATTATGTGCAGGTCATAAAGTAATTAGGTATACCGATCTGACGTCGAAAGCTCGGAGGCATTGATCCTCGAGATACTGATATCTGTATTAACATGTCAGACTACCGAACAGATCGTCATCATCATCTTGCCCTACCGATCTCAGAGCAATGGGATAGACGACGACGTGTAACAGTCAGTGAAGCATGTAACCCTGCGGAACAGGGAGGCAAGTGGTAACAGTAAGGCAAGTGGTGATAGTAAGACAGATGGTCATGATGAAGTTGCCACCGTTAGATAACAGTAAATCCATGCAATGACAGTACCAACTCCCACCCATTTTGTCAAACAATCAACCTATAATTACAAACCCTTGAGGTATGTTCAAGGGATCTTGATCACTTCTTGAATTACTACTTGAAGTTTTATTTTACATTCTCTCTAACTTAATCATCGGAGGGGCTAACGCCGGAGCCTTCTCCGGTGGCATTCTGATTGCATTTCATCTCAGGCTTCATACCAACGGAGAGCAGAACCTTAACGGATCAAAAAGTGCAGCAACAAGTTTTTTAACCCACCATGGTTGAATTCTAACTTTGTTAATAATTTGATTAGATTGATTTAGTTAATAAATTGTTTGAAAGACAGAACAAGAAAAAGTAATACTATATGTTCCAATGTTTGATGAGATATGGTACCAGTTTTTGTGACCACAAGTTGATCCTTTGTATATTTTATGTGAGCACGTAATATAGGAAATTGAAATATATGAATAATTGAATGAACAAAATTTTAATTGTCGCTAAATACTCTTTTTGAGCAAATCCTTAAGGGTCGTTATTTTTGCAACTGGCTCCCCACCACCTCCCAAGCTTTAATTGCCTAACATCCTCTAAGTTTGTAGAGTTTTTGCGCTCAAATTTAATAAATCAAATCCTAATTATTTTATACTTTCAATTAATCAAGACCGTTGAACAAATATTTACTTTACTTAATCTTTATTGATGAATTATTATTTAAGAAATTCGCTTATTAAGATACTACAACAATGAATTTAAGTATATCAAGTAAACAAGATTTTAATGCAAAAGAATTTCACTAATCAACAAAAATTAAAGTACAAGTCAACATAGATTATGCCTAAAAACTAATTTATCACGACTCTATAGATTATCATTAGTTTTCTTAAAATATTTTTACTCATCACTTCTTAATAGGGTTGTAAAACAAGTCAAGCTATTCGTGTTGGGCTCGTGATCAAATCAATTAGAGGCTCGTTTGAGATCGACTTGCAAGATAAACAAGTCAAACTTGAACATATTTTGAGATTCATTAATTTATTTAGCACAGCTCGAGTTTAACATATTAAATCAAAAGGAATCTAATACTATATTTAAAAAAAAAAATCAAACTCTCGAGCTTCGTTTACGATTGGTTCAATTAGAGACTTGTTCAAGATCGACTCAAAAAATTAACAAATCAAACTTGAACACAATTTAAAAATTGTTTATTTTAACAAGCCGGACTTGAACAATCAATTGTCCAACTCGGTTCGATTCGACTCGACTCATTTACAGCTTTATCTCTTAATTAGACTTTTACGGCCTAACATTTTCACAATTGACAAATCTACCACTCACATGAGAAAGTATACACATAGGATCTAGTTTTTCAGTTTTTAAAAATTTTAAAACAATATGACAACAAAAAATTGAATAGTGAGATCATCAAATCAAAACAACTTCTATTTTTACTTGAAATCCAGCAAATAGAACCGGTCATATAATAGGTTTTACTATCTTGAGATTCTTGACATTGACAAGCACTAGTGTTTTTTCTCATCATGTGATTCGGCTAACAAAATGCAATAGAGATCTGATATCTTGGCATTGGCAAGCAATAATGGGTTCTAATACCTTGACATTGGCAAGCAATAGTGTTTTTTTCTAATCACTATTGAGCTAACAAAATGCAAAAAAACAAAAATATACATATATATATATATATACACACACACACATACATAGAGAGAGAGGGATAGAGATTCTGCCGAAGCTTCTTAGTATGATAACAGAGCTCGTAAAGAGCTTAAAATCGTAGCACAATACAAATATGAAATAACCAATACAATAAAATCACAACCTATACCATAGCAAAATACAAATATGAAATAATCAATATAATATAACCACAACCTATACAATAGCACATTACAATATAATCACAACCTATACAATAGCACAATACAATATAATCACAACCTATACAATAGCAAAATACAAATATGAAATAATCAATACAATATAATCACAATCCCTAAAATATAGACTTCCATTAATCTTGATGAGCTTATTTTTATTTCTTTTGGTAAGGTGATTTTTATTTCACTTCGTCATCTGTTGTTTTCTTCTCTTTCACTTCTTCAGCACATTTCTCTTTATCTTTCTCTTTCTCTTTATCTTTCTCAGCCTTTTGTTTCTCTTCTTCCTCAGCTTTCAACCTTGCTTCTTCCTTCGCTTTTTCGATTGCTTTTATCAAATTCTCCAAACGACTTTGAGGATTATCTTCAGCAGACTTGGGCATCAAATTCTCCGCAACATCAGCCGGAGTCATATTAGTCTCCTCCAACAAGCGGCCAATAGTTGTAAACAACTGGTGCGAATCAAGATCCAAATAGTTCTTCGCAAGCACCTTAAATGCTTCAAAGCTACAATATGACAATTCAATATGCTTGTCCATCCTTCCGCTTCGAATCAGAGCAGGATCCAATTTTTCCACATAATTAGTAGTAAACACTATGAGCCTTTCGCCACCACAAGCTGACCAAAGTCCGTCGATAAAATTCAAAAGCCCAGATAGAGTAACCTTGCTACTTTTGCTATCATCTTCATTTTTGGCCTTTTTAACAAGATCCTTATCTTTGTCCTCGTCTTTCTCCTTTTTCTTCTTCCTTTGACCAGTAAGATCGAGTGAACAATCAATGTCCTCAATCATTATGATTGATTTACTTGATGTATCGATCAATAACTTCCTTAACTCGGTGTTATCCTTAACAGATGTCAATTCAAGATCATAGACATCATACTGTAAAAGATTAGCCATGGCAGCGATCATGGTGGACTTACCAGTTCCAGGAGGACCATAAAGCAGATACCCACGTTTCCATGCCTTCCCAACTTTCGCATAATACTCTTTCGCCTTGCTGAATGTAATGAGATCATTGATAATTTCCTGCTTCATTTTCGGCTCCAATGCCAAAGTCTCAAATGTTGCAGGGTGCTCGAACTGGACATGGCTCCACATGGTCCTTCTGTAAGTGTACCTATTCCAGCTCTCACTGCCACTGTTGGTGTAGAGCTTTCGCTGCCGCTTCTTCACTTGAATCGCCTTCCCCTCATCCATCACATGAGTCAAGTAAGTTTTGGTGATGACATCCCGATACCGGCGATGGAAAGTGAGTGTGTAATACCTTTTGTCATCTTCTCTGGGATAGAAAGATATGGATTGCCTGCTGGGTATACTCTTGTTGGAAGCCCACCGAAGTTTGATGCCTTTAAATTCCTCGGTGACTTCTTCATGATCATCCATGCTAAACACTAAAGATTGATTCTCTCTTTCCATATCTGCTCTAAGCCGCTTAGCTCGCGACGAAGAATTGGCCATGAGATAGGTTTCAATGGCGATGTAGGCTTTGCTACGCACGAAGCCATCGCCTGGATATTCATTGAAAGTAATCTGGACGTAAGGGTACACCAAACCCACCAATTTTTGGCCATATTTTTCGATATGGCGCCGGAGCTCGTAGGGGAAGTATTGTTGAAACATAGCCCATGCAAACATGAGGCTGGCAACCGCCGATCCCAGTTGAGTCCACATCTCTCCGCTCATCATCATCATCTTCTTTCACAAACTAAATTGTTAAACGGTTGAAATGTTTTTGTTTGGAGTTTTGAGTTACAAAGTGGTGCTATAAATACAGAGGAGGAGAGTAAGAATTGAGGTCAGACTATGATATCCCAGCAGTTTCCTCACTGTTTACTTAGTTTCCAGGAAGAGATCTTTCCTACCAGGACAAAATAATGGTCAATTTTTGTCTTTGGTCTTATAGAAAAATTATTTTTTAATCCCATGTATTACACATATTAATAGAATATGTAAATCACTTATTCATATATTAATAGAATATATAAATCATTTATTAATGTATCATACATTTTATTGACCAGATTTTATTAATAAAAACTCAGCTTTGGGAAATTGTTAACGTGAGATGTTGATAAGTCCAGAAAACATTTCTGCTTGGGATGTTGATCAGTCCAAGGAACAGTTCTGCTTTGTTGGAGATGTCGGAATGAATTAGTACTTTAAAGCGCAATGCCTTTTATTAAATACTCTATATTCTTGGGACCACCTTGAAATTTATAAGAAATAATTAGGAAAGAGAATACGATCACGCAATCGAGAGTTGTAATTGATTCACTCGGTTATGAGTTATAATAATAAAAAAATCATGCTATGTTAATGAGACAATTTTATATCTTTGATTAATTTAATTTTTAGTATGCATGAGAAGTTTAAGAAAAATATTTAATTTCAAAAACAGTATGAGTCTTATAAACGTTATTATGAATAATAAAAATAATTATTCTTTAATTTTTCCTTTATTTATACATGTTTAGATATGTTGTAGATATCTATTTTATAATTAAACATATAATTTTTAGATTAAAACAAAAAAAAATTGTTTTGAAACTTGTTTTTAATTTATACCCTTTAATGTTAAGCAAAAGATAAGAAAACTAGAAAAATTATTTTTGTAGTTAAATGATCACCAAGAGGGGAGGTTATTAGCATCTATTAGCTCTCATGTTCCGATCATGTTTATGCATCTTCATATTATGATTACTTGTATAAATGTAAGGAGATTACTCAATGATCAAACAATAGATCACATATTCATGTATAATACATTATTACAAACAAAACTCTTAATTTAACCTTTAAACTTGATTGTAGATATGACTATGCCCCTTGCAGTGAGCACCGAGTAGAAAAATGAAGGCATATATAATATTTTTTTTAAAATTATTTTTGTTTAAAAGCATGCATTTTTTTTGTTAAAGAAGGTATTCTAAACTTTCATTTCCACCCCTCATTCATCATAAGGCCCCAATTTTTTGGCCATGCTCATGGATTTTCTTGTTATTATCCATGTGATACGGCCCCTATCAAAAAACAAGTAAATGATATTTTTTTCCGACCAAGAAAAAGTATGGTCAATTTTTGTCCTTTTTGGTGGTGCCAAAAAGTGACAGATGGAATGCGGTGAGGACTATGGTCTTCAAAAAAAAACATTTAATATTATTTTTTTATTATTAATTTTATTAAAATAAAACTGGATCCTTCCTAATTTTTTTTTACATTTATATAAATTTTAATCTTTTTAATTTAATTCTTCTTAATTGAAATTTTTACATCCATCGCTGATGCCAAAGAGAAATGAAGATGCTTGGGAGGTGGTAGGAGGCAGATTTTTTTTCTTTTTTCTTTTTAAGTAAGATTGAATCAAGAAGTCAAGATGTATCCTTCCTATCTCACATATAGCATGATATTAATTGAGAGTTTGCATTGATGCTGTGATAAATCAATCTCATTAAAAAATATTTAAATATAAACATTTATTGTGTTAAAAAATATAATAATAAATTTACATATTTTTATAATTTTTAAATAAGTCGATGATTTAATAAGATACTCAAGCAGACAAAAAAATTTGTATTCAAATCTCACTATGACCTGATAATCCTTATAATATGAATTATATAAATGTAGATTCAATTTAATCACACGCATGAGGCATATTAAAGAATATATTAATAAATTTATATCTTCAATTATATACTCGTTTTTTTAAGTTCATGACCATAATCAATAGTCACCTATGTCTCACATCAAATGATATCACTAAAGAAGTTTTGCCCTGTTAATGAATCCAACTAATAATATAATGTCATTTAGATAACAAGTTGTGTTACGATCAATTACGATTATTTAGCATTTATCATGTTATTGATTCATGCAAGTTATTTAAATGAACTAATTACGAAATTTTTTTTTAACTATTTATGATTAACGTTAGATTTTTTTTAAATAAAATATTTAATTTTTAAGAAATAAAAAAAATTAACATTTTGATACATAATAATAAGATGTTATTTATTGGGTTGGTGAATCAAAAGTTAATGAAGCACGTTTGTATCAAAATTTCTGTAATGTTTATTTATTTAAAAAAACGTGACGTCAATTAAATTACGTCATGGTGCATGTGAACACGAAAAATGGCCATTAGCCTCCATTCAAGTGGGGTAGATACACATCGCGATCACTTGCCAGAAGAGTCAAATTTAGACCAACAAAATATAAAAAGAGATATGCTTGCCGACATCAATTAAGACGTGTTCAATGTGTAGTCCCTATATTATTAGCTTAATTCAATTAATACGAGAGTTCCCTTCATGTTTGGCCTTTGGCGTAGTGAAATGATATTTCAAAAATATCTATTATAATTTTATTTTTTTTTGTTTTATATGTTTGAAAATAATTATTTTATATAATAGATATTTTATTAAAAAATTATTTTAAGTATATTTTAAAAATTTACGAGACACCGTGATTTTCGGGAATGTCTGACCTCATATTGATCGTGACATGAAGAGATGAAGGAAGATTGAGCCCATACCTAAGGGCTGTATTTCTGTTCCTCATGAGGGCCTTAACCCCCTCTGATTTGAGTTTGAAAGAATCCGCTGCAGGAAGGGCCCAACCCGTGACCACTTTGGGTTCAGACTTTAGGTTGCCAGTAAGTAAAGTCCATTTTAAGACTGGTTTGAAAGATTAAGTTATTGCGGGTAAGCCTATACGACAGGGAAACATTCGCAGAATGTAAAGATCACTAATATTTGGGCCAAGGGTGAAAGGTCTCTTGATATCCCAAAAACAAAATCCAAGGAATTGGAGAGAATGGAAAGGAAAAAGAGAAAAAACCTTTCCTATTCTTGTGTCAAAATAATAATGATTCTTAAATCTCATTAGTCAAATATTCCTATTCTTACTTTCGATTTTTTTCAAATTTATCATAACAATATTTTAGATTTATTACATATAATATAAGTAGCAAACAAACAAAAAAAAAATAAGAAATTCTTTTGAGTAAATAGAACTTCTTCAATGAAATTATAAAAAAAAAATCTCACAAGTAATTTCTATTTGTGGTGCACAATTTTGAAAAATGTAAGTTGAGATTATGAACGATTCAATAGAAAAGAATGAATTGTATGTAATTGAAGTTGGGGTTTTTTTAAAAAAATTGTTACATCTTCTTCCGACTCTTTATCAAAGATATTCAGTCTCCTCTTATTCTTTATAAAAGATAATCAAGAGATTTCTATTTTTTACATCAAAAGGATAAAGAGTCAGAATGTTTAACCACGTGTAAGCTATGGTTGCCGTAATAAAAATCTAATGGTTATAAAGCCTCGGTGAAAAATTAACAACAGCTGTAAAACCCGCACTCAAAAATATTAGTAATTATCAGTTATTCCTATTTTCCTCACTATAACTTATAATATAGAAAACTTCTTAATACACCATTCAAATAAAAAAATTATATACTTTTTTTATTTACAATACTTTTAATTATAATTAAGTCAAACTAAGAAATATAATTACTAAATATGTCATAAATAAATCTGCTGCCAAATTCCATGATTTTTAAATTAATTGGTCATGTTTTTGGAGGTAAAGGAACACTTTTTGTGTCTCATTTTTCTTTTATTTTAGCTTTTTTGTCACGTCGGATTAAACAAGTCGTGTGAATAATCTCGAGTTCCAACTCATTACGAACTTTACTACTGACTTAGGCTGCGTTTGGTACGCTGGAATGGAATATGACAGAAATGGAATAGCATCGGAAATGAAATAGAGTAGGAATGGAATAGAAATAATTATTCCATTCTTTTGTTTGGCTGAATACCTAGTAATGGAATGATAATTTCATTCCTGTGTTTGGTTTGAACCATCAAATTGTTGAAATGGAATGAAAATAATTAATCTCATTCTTTTGTTTGGATACCCAGTAATAAAAAAAAAAAAAAAGTTTAATCTACACTTTTTTTATTGTCAAAAAAAAAATTTATTAGGAGAAAAAAATCAACTTACATTTGTTTTATTGGCAAAAAAAAAAAAAATTAATTCAACCTGCATTTATTTTATTAGCAAAAAAAAAAAAAAAAAACTTATATAATCATCCTAGTTTCACGTACAAGTTAACTTCTTATAATTATTATTTAATAAATTAATAATATTTATAAATTAATAAATTTTTAAAAAATATAATTAATTTTATGATAAATAATTAATAATTATATTACTTAATAATTAATATTTTTTAAAAATATATCTTTTATAATATTAATTATTAAAAAATTAAAATAATTATACGTATATTTATATATATATATATATCCTATTTATAATATTTTTGACAAATATATTTATAATTTTATTTAAATTAGAGTTAAATATATTATAATTTATCTACATGTATAAAATATTTTTTTATTAATAAAAATATAAAAAAATTTATAATTATTAATTTTAATAATTAATAAATTTTCCATCCACCAAATTTATTAATTATAAGAAAATTAACTGTACTTGTAGTCATGAACTGTAAAGATAAATGGTCATTCCGTTAAGAATGTAATAGACATTCCTTAAGTTTTATCAAGGAATGCTTATTCCTGTGATAAGTGAAATAGCCATTTCAAAATCATTCCATTATGTTTAAGCATACCAAAAACAAGAATGAAATAAAAACAGAATGCTCATTCCATTACTGCGTACCAAACCTAGCCTTAATGTCTTCATAGGTTAAACCCAGATTGTAGAGCGCCTCCTTCCTAATCTCCATCCACAATGATAAAATAGAATTGCCAAAAACAAAAACATACGTCTTTTCTGCTCAGATAACATGAAATTTCTTCTCATAGATTATAAAAATCTCTGAAGTCTGACATGCGAATTGTTTCATAATCATCATTGCAGAAAAGAAAAGCAAATTTCACAGAAATAACAAAAAAGCAATTATCATATTAAAAATATATATATATTTACATCGAAAGAAAATTACTCAGAAGGGTAGCAATAGGAGCTCTCATATTCTTCTTATGAATCTGTCCGCTCATGTTCTCGATCGGAATAGCGTATATTGCCTGTGTATCAGGCAGATAATCACAGAGCCGATATGCAAGCGAAAACAATTGCAAAAACAAAATCAACCAGCCGAAAAATCAAAACCTTCATATAAAATAAAATAAATAGTGAATTTTTACATTCAAAATCAAGCGAAAACAATTGCAAAAACAAAATCAACCATCCAAGAAGCCAAAACCTTTAAATCGAACAAAAAAGATGATTTGTATTATCAAAATCAGGAGGAGATCAGAGATTGGTAAAGGTTTATCGGTCACGGTTAATCTGAAACACGGACCAAAGGATTACTCATCATATCCCTCCATTAATCTGTATTTCTCAAACCATTGACACTGTCAGAAACAAAATAAACAAGAGAATGGCATTAATATAAATATAATGTAAACATATAGAGACGAAATCATCAGAGACTTAAATACAAAGAATCATGGAATTGATCCAATCATATTGTTGCAGTTTTTTTTCTCATCAACTGATTTCATCCAACAATAAGAAAATACAAATTGAATTCAGACGCAATACAGAGGTTTTTAAAGCATTTGGACGCGTGAGATAGAGAAAGCTACTAAACCCTAGATAACGAGACAGATGAAGAAGAAGGTGAAGCAATAGCAGATCTATGCAACTCTAGCTTTAGTCTGCTCATACTGTGGATGTGATGACTATATATATAGACACATCCAAAAACCCTAAATCAAGCGGCGAGTTTAGAAACTGAAAGAACTGTACCATTGGAGACCGTAGGCGTTTTACACTCAAAGGCCGAAGAGTCGGCGTCAGTGTAAAAAAGCTACTACGGTCCGGTATTAACTAACTGCACCAATAACACCTTGCCACATCTAATTCACTTGACCAGTGCGTCCACAAATGTATATATACACTGGTATCCGTTAGAATTATAATTACCTTTTATTTTTGTATATTTATTTATGTGATATTTACACAAACCTCTTTCATAATTATACCGAACTTCCTTCAAATTTCTGACCTTCTTTATTTTTCTTAACAAATTGAAATTATCTTTCTCAAAATAATTTTTTTAAAAATAACAAACTTATTTAAATTTTGATCAATTTTTATTTTTTTAATAAGTTTTAATTAAAATTTTAATTTTTTTTATATAAAATAAAAAAAAATTATTTATCTTAATCTTATTTTTATATAAAATAAAAAAATAGAGAAACTCAATCAAAAATAAAAAAATATAAAACATGAAATTGTAATTTTTTTCATTAAAAAAAAATTGATTAAATTAGGGTATTTCTAATTTATTTAGATAAATTATTAAAAATTTTAGTATATAATAAAAATAGAAAAAATATAATAATTTATTGACAAATTGGGTATAAAATTAGAATTAATAACCATGCTTGTGTTAAACTCAATATTAATTAATTTTAATTTAGGTTGAGTTGGGTTATTTGGATTCAAGATCGAGCTCGGGTCGAGTTTGAACTGGTTGTTTTAAAAGTTAGGTTGCATTTGAAAATGACTTAGTTTGAGCATGACCCAACCAAATTACATTCCTAACAAAATTAGAGATAGCTGAAGAATTTTAATTCACATTTTCTAGTAAAGGTCCAACTAAGGTAGATGTATAAATAGATTGTCCGAGTTATAACTTATCCCAAATTCTTAAAAAAAAAAAATTAGACATGTAAACTTTTAGCTCTTTTTCAGTTATCTATCTTAAAATTTTGGTCCAACTCAATTTTTACTTATTAAATTCCGATCATTTCTCAACCAAAATTTTGACACGACTCAAAAAATTTTCACTAATTTTTAAAAATTTAATTATCTATATTTTTCTATTATTTTTTACCCCAAAACTTTATACCAATCCAAAATATTCCCACTAAAATTTTTCGACCTCCCCAAATTATATTCCCGTCCGGCCCTTGGGTCCAATACATAATGGCGATGCCCCATTGAACCACTTTTGCATTGACTTTGGAACGGAACCCCTCATTTAGACATTTCATCAAACAAATGAGCTATATTCCTTCATCACAAACTAACCAATGAATAATAGTGTAGATGATGATACCGAATCTTTCGCGTTCGATTTTCAAGACCTTATTATCAATAACAGTGTTAGTGCGGATGTAGTACTGTTAGTATGTTGCTATGTCCGATGACAGTGTTGGTAATAAGATGAGCCATGGTGGTTTTGCGGGGAAAAAATGAATTCTTTGAATGTTGAAGTGAATTAAGATGGGGAATGTGTAGCTTGTGTGGAAAGTGAGAGGAGTAGTTTGAGTACTTCGAGTTGTTGTAATAACGTTGGCACGAATATGATTAGTTTCAGAAGCTTTTGTCTTTTCAAACCTCATAAAAGTAACGAGATTCGGTGGGATGTGATACAATGTCTGAAGGGTAAAGATGGCGATATGGGTTTGGGACATTTTAGGCTTTCAGAGAAGCTTGGGTTTGGGGATATAGGGAGTGTGTATTTGGCAGAGTTGAGAGGTATTTGTTGTTTGTTTGCTATGAAAGTAATGCATAAAAGGATGTTGGCTGGGAAAAAGAAGTTGATGAGAGCTCAAACTGTGGAAAATTTTGAGTTTGTTGGATCATCCTTCTTTCATTTATTCACATTTTGAAACGGAGAAGTTTTCATGTTTGTTCTTGGCGTTCTCAAAGTGGGGATCTTTATATCCTTGGCAGCGCCAGTCAAGCAAGCAATTTTCGGAACAAGCAGCAAGGTTAGTTCTTAATTCTTAGATTAACATCTTATTTGTATTATGCTCTTTTTCTTCGCCGATTTGATTTGCATTCCTTGGTTGGTAATTTGACAAAGCTAACTAGGGAATGTAAGAAAGTTTTAGAGGAATGGAGAAGAGAAACTAATGTGTTTGTTCGAATGCACTTCTGTTTTCAAAATTTTTTACATGTTAATCCCAAGTGAGGGCAGGACAATGAATAAGAAACTTGAAGTTGAATATCTTGGAGCTAATGTTCTTCTCCATAGGGAAGGGAGAAGTTCCGTTTGGATAAGTTGGAGGGAGAGGAAAGGAGTGCATTAGTTATGAGAGCTGGGAGAGGAGAGGAGAGCATTAGTTCTGAGAGAGGGGGGGAGCGGAGAGGAGGGTAATCATTCCTTCATGTTTGGATAACTAACAAGAGGAGAAGGGAGGAGAGGATGGTGTAATCCTTCCATTTAATTTGGATAACTAATAATTCAACATGTTAGTCTGATGAAAATGACAGACTTGTGTTGATGCCTGTTGGTAGAAATAAGCCTATATCATACTGACGTAAGTTGTAGTTTTTGCTTTCTAAAATGTGATAGAATAAACATATTCGAAAGAATGCTTAGATGGTTGACTTTTTGTGTGGAGTTTCTCAAATTCCAAACAAAATTCTCACCCTTGAATTATTCACTACCGGATATATTCCAGCCAGAGTAATCTTTAACAATCATCTTAATTTTTAATGAGCCTCTCTCTACAATAACCTTTAGATATATAGAAGTTGGAAATGCATCAATATTCAACTGTTGACCAAACTCAGTTTGATCCATATTGCTTGGTTAAGGTCAGTTTATCTTATAACATCAAGCCGCAGTACATCTCGGCATACTTGGACCATGTTAATTATCACGGTCCTAATTAGTTTTCTATCTTTTTTACTTTTTGGCTTGTAGGTTTTATGCTTCAGAAGCGCTTCTTGCCATTGAGTATCTGCACATGACGGGGGTGGTGTATAGGGACTTAAAGCCTGGAACTTTTTTGGTGAGGAAAGATGGTCATATTATGCTATCCCATTTTGATTTATCATTAAGATGCTACTTGATTGCCGCTCTTGTCCTGTCCTGTACTCCTCTTGTACATTGTCTGCATACTGTATCCAGCCATCATGCGTTGATCCAGCATGCAAATTTACCCATTTGTGTTGAGCCTTCTTGCTGCCAATCCTCTTGCTTTAACCCTCATCTTCTCAACTCCAGATTCTAGAACAGGAAAAATAAGGAGTGAACTAATAACATCTGATAAATTCAGATTCACTTCCTGTGCTTATTGCAGAGCCAACTGCTACCTAGTCCATGGCATTTGTTGAGACGTGAATATTTGGCCCTTGAAATAATTAGAAGGTGATGGTCATGGGAATGCTGTTGACTGGTGGACATTTGGTATTTTCTTGTATGAGTTGCTACATGGGAGACACCATTCATAGGCAACAGAAACCGGGAGACACTATTTAATGATGTTGGGCAGTCCCTGAAATTTCCAGAGGGTTTGACAAGTTGGTTTGCTGGAAAGGATTTGATCAGAGGTCTGCTTGTGTAGGATCCACAAAAAAATATTAGGGTACAAAAGAGGTGCCACAGAACTAAAACAGCATCCCTTTTTTGAAAGTGTAAATTGGGCTCTCATTTGCAGCACTCACCCCCCAGAGATTCCTAAACCAATTGATCTTTCAGTCTTTAATCAAACATTCAAGTCATCCTCACCTCCAAATGACAAGGGGAGCTTCTGATTCAGATAGGTCGTCGGGTCCTTACTAAGATTTTGAATTGTTCTAATGATTTTGACAGGAAAGAAATGTAACAGTTATTCTTTAGAAAAGTAGACTACCGTTGCTGATTTGAATTCACATCCTCAATGAAATCTTGTTTCCTTTTCAGGGTCTATTCTTCTTTGCTATCAATCTATTGTTGGAATTGTTGCATTGTCTAATTTGCTTTTCAGTAGTGACTGGCATGTAGATGTGGACACTGGCTTCATGTGAAAAATGTTTTCCTTTTCGAGCAATAAACTTTCTTGTTGCTATTTGTTATTCATTGTCACAGATCAATAGTCTGTCAGGATGGGAATTCTCTAAAGGCTGCCCTCTAATTGTGATTCTGAATCCCTTCTCCCAACTCCCTTTTGCCGTTTGCACTGTTTGTCAAGAATCTGGATGGATCCAGTATATCTCTAAAGCTTACTCTGTAGATGAACAAAAGAAAGTTTTGATATGGAAAAATCATGGTAAAGTGTCATGGTAGTGTAGAACTGTAAATGCATTGGCAATGAAGAGGTTTTGTGTCAATGTTGTGGTGAGCTTTATTTCTGTAATTTGTTTTTATCTTTGTGTGATGCTCTGCTTCCTTGAATTATTCCAAATGATGCTTTATTCTTTTGCAGGCTTTTCTTCAGGATGCATACATAATGTTCTTTACTGGTTGCTGATTATTGAAATGATGGCTTGATGTTTCAGTGATGCCTCTGCCAATGCTCTTCAGCTTCATGCAGGTGACCTTCTACATACTACTTTCAGCATCCATTTTGGTTCTGGACTATTAAAATAAGCAATTAAAACTCAAAATCTCTCTGAATTTGTTGAAGTAATGGAATTTTATATAGAAGTCTGCCTAAAGGTTAGAATTGATCAAAATATCCAGATATTGAACACTCAAAATGGCTTAATATAGGTATAAAGTTCAAAATTTTTGAAGTTTAAGATCATGGTAGACACCGTGTTCTTGTCGTTCATGCAAGAAATAAAATAAAAACATTTCAAATCCACCCAATGAACATGCTCTTCAAATATGCTGTTGATTTATAGTGTATGAATGAGTCATGAGTTGTCCTCCAAGAGTCAGGATGCTGTCACTAGCTGAATATTAGACATGGTTTCAACTTTCAACTTCCAGGCTATGCAGTAGCTGGATTGCGGACTTCTCTTAACCCCCCACCATCAAAACAGTAAGTGCGTTTTTAATAGAATATGTAGCTGTTTAGGAACAACTTGTATGCGGCTTTGTTGATTTGATTTTTCAAGATTTTCATGAATTAGTAAGTTGAAGCTGAACTATGTTAAATATTACTCCTGTTTTCTGAAGAAGCTAAGCTTGCGAAATACAAAACTTGGCTTAGTTGTGCTAGTGAACTGTTAATTAAGTTGATTATGTTAAATGTTGTAGATTACCTCTCAACAAATACATATAGAAGGGCAAAGATAGAGTAAGCTTTTGGTGCATGTATGTCATCGCTAATTTGCATACATAAATTAGGAGTTTAGTGTTTACAAAGATATGAATGTTGGATTAAGCTAGGATAGATGCTCAGTTTGGCACTGAACAAATTCTAGTTTTGTCAAACATCCAAATGGCAAGTTGTAAGTAAACTAGTGAAACTCACATCAAATTCAAGCACTAACTGCTAGAGCTCATTCAAAATTTTGTTTCCTTCTGGTATTTTCCTTAACTTTCTGATTGGATTGCCATTTTAAATCATTCTGTACAAATTATATTATATAGTCTTAATCATTGTTTTGGAAGGGTTTATTCTGCACATCAGAAGAATCCAACTCCTTGGATCTACACCATTGTGTACAACGCCTTGAACCTGGCCCACCATTCTGGTTCTGAATCAAATTGGTTGGAGAATATAAACTTAATTCATGGATCCGATCGATCCAAAGAATTGCTTAATTGATTGTGTCACTTTTTCACTGTTTCTGTAGGGCCACAGTGTCATCCTCGTCTTGTATTTAACACGTGTAAATCTCTGCTTTCTCAATCAAAGAAACAGAGATTGTAAAAACAAGAAAAATTATTGAGCCATGACAACAACATCAGACTTGTTACTGAGAATGAAGGGAGAAATACGCACCAAATACGAGGGAGGAATATGACCAACTCCGGCGATTAGAACAAAGATGCTTTGAAGATGTATACATCTCCAAGCGCATTGGAAAAGCGTGTGCCTGACATTGTTGAGTTTAATATGTCAAAATAATCCAAATCCCCGCGGTGATAGGAGGTGCTCTTTAGTGGGATTAGAGCATCACTGGCGGTGTGTCATTTTAATAATATTAGACTACGTTTGGTCCGACTTATTAGTCGCACTTGATAATTTTTTCAAGTTTAAAACGAACTTTTCTGATTTGTTAAGTGTTTTGTTGAGTTTATTGGTCACACTTAATTCAAAATAAACTTTTTCAAAAAGTAGTCTAATTGAAATTTTTTCAAAAAGTAGTTTAGTGACACTTATTAACAGCTAATTCAAACATTATAATATCATTTAAGCATTTATCTAATACATTCATTCATAACTTAACTCAAACAACGCGTTTCCATAATTACTTATTCAAACTGTTATTTAACTCAAACCATATTTTTTTTCAACTCATTCAAACGAGCACCGTCACTTGTGTTATGATCTACTTGAAAAAAGGTAAGTTATAATGCACATGTCATAATATTATTAGAAAGACACATTTAATCAATACTATACCACTTCCATTAAAGAATTTTCTGAGTAGTAGAAATTGAGTCAACCTACAAGGAAGTATGTGATTTCACTATTTATGGTTTATTTCATGAAAACTGATAAATATTTAAATCACAGGTTCGATGATCGCAATATATATAATAAAAATTGAGTCATACTACTAGGAAGCTTATAATGATTCTAGACAATCTTTTGTGAAATAAAGTCTAGTGATAAGGTAGTATAAAAAAATTTATAATCAGTCAAATTAATTTCTGACATAGGGTGTAAATGATGTTATGTTGATGTTCTAATTTAAAATATATACTTAGGCATCATAAATTATTGTTGGCCTAATTTAAGCGATTCAACGGAGGACATGTTTGATTGAGTTCGAAGTAATGGATGTCCATATAATATGTTTCTTGCTTTTTTTCTTCTTTAATTCACAAAAAAATTAAGTAGCTCAAAATCACGGGTTCAAATCATGTTACACTGTTGGAATGTCACTTCTCATGCAGCTTATCTGTGAGATTAATTCAAATTATCTAGCAAGCCTAGTTTAAGAGATGAATTCAAGTGAAAACTAGCTGGTCTAGTTGAGTCTGAACTCTGAAGTAATTGTTTTACTTTTTATTTCTTCTATTCACAAGTAATTTTAACTAGATAAAAGTTGTTAGGTTCATTAGAGAATTGCTACTGTCAAGGTCCAACTATCACGACATAATTGATATGTGCACATTAGGCTTATGCATCATGCGCTGATATGTACATATTAATCATGTCACGATTGTTATAATCTTTGCAATTAAGGGTAGTGATAATGAGTTTGCGTAATTGTACATGTACCAATCACGTAACAAAAGTTTGACCTACACAACTTACAACAAGGGTCTTCTTCGTGTTCGGGCATGTCATATCTTATTAATTGAATGTTAGGATACAACAGGGTTGGCCTAATTGTATATGGGGGCTTTGGCCATTGGCTACGCGCGTCCGGAGTGAGTGGGCTTAGTATCTGGTTAAGACATTATGTGCTCTATTCAGCTGTTTTTAAGTTTCAATAACAACACTAATTTCCTCGTTGATTCCAAAGGAAGACCTCCGCAACCCCATTTTGGAAATCTCGGCGGGCCATTGATCTCATTAGCCATAACATTTGTCCCCATTACTCACCTCATTATTAACACCGTACCTCTAATCCTCTCTATATATAAGAAAACAAGCCAGAAAACTTCTGCCAAGAAGTAACATAGTAACTCTCCTAGAACATCCCTTTTCGGCATAGAAATGGCAAAATTATATGAAGATTCACTTTCTAATTTCCCAACTATCGATCAGTGCCAATCCATTGGACGCGAGAAAGACACCGTAGTAACTGACATGGACGGCACCTTGCTCAGGGGACGCAGCTCCTTCCCTTATTTTGCCCTTGTCGCCTTCGAAGCTGGTGGCATTCTGAGGCTTCTCTTTTTACTCTTGGCCTCTCCACTAGCTGGACTTCTTTACTACAACATCTCGGAGTCTGCAGGCATTCGTGTGCTCATCTTTGCAACGTTTGCAGGCATGAAGGTGTCGGATATCGAGTCAGTGGCGCGTGCAGTTCTGCCAAAATTCTACTCGAGTGATTTGCATCCAGAGACCTGGCGCGTGATGGCGTCGTGTGGGAAAAGGTGTGTGCTTACTGCAAATCCAAGGATTATGGTGGAAGGATTTTTGAAGGAGTATTTAGGTGTGGATATGGTGTTAGGGACAGAGATAGCTATTTACAAAGGTAGAGCCACTGGGTTTGTTTGTGCTCCTGGAATACTTGTTGGGAAGAAGAAGGCTCAGGCACTTCAGAAGGCATTTGGCGAAACATCAACACCAGAGATTGGTCTTGGTGATCGGAAAACTGATTTCCCATTCATGAGGCTGTGCAAGGTTTGTTACCCAACATTTCCTTCTTTTCATGCTACGTTGGATTCGGCCCGCTAAAGCAGAAATTATTCCATGATTTTAATATTTAGTAATTCATGAAGAATATTATTAATTAATATTAAAATTTTTAAATTTATAATCCAACATTGAGAAAATAATTTATCCCCTTGAAATAAAATCCCTCCTAACTTCTCAAATTACATGTTCTTTTAATTGATGCAGGAGAGTTACATAGTTTCAGCCAAGCCCGACGTGGAGGCTGTGAGTCATGACAAACTGCCAAAACCCATAGTTTTCCACGACGGCCGGCTTGTCCAAAAACTCAGCCCTCTCATGGCTCTTCTCACCATCCTCTGGATCCCAGTAGGCTTCCTTCTCGCATGCTTGCGCATTGCCGCCGGTGCACTCCTCCCAATGCCGCTCGTCTACTACGCCTTCTGGGCACTCGGCGTCCGAGTCACCATCAAAGGCACCCCACCTCCCCCTGCCAAAAAATCCACAGGCCAAACCGGCGTCCTCTTCATTTGCTCTCACCGAACCCTTCTCGACCCAATATTCCTCTCCACCGCCCTCGGCCGCCCAATCCCCGCAGTCACATACTCCCTCTCACGCCTCTCCGAGATAATCTCCCCCATCAAAACCGTCCGGCTCAGCCGCGACCGCATCACTGACGCTAACATGATAAAGAAGCTCTTAGAAAACGGTGACCTAGTAATATGCCCAGAAGGAACCACATGCAGGGAACCATTTTTACTTAGATTTTCAGCATTGTTTGCTGAGTTAACAGACGAACTCGTCCCCGTCGCCATGTCAAACCGAATGAGCATGTTTCACGGGACGACGGCGAGAGGGTGGAAAGGGATGGACCCATTTTACTTCTTTATGAACCCTAGTCCTGCATACGAAGTAACATTCTTGAATAAACTGCCCCGTGAATTGACTTGCGGGGCCGGAAAGTCGAGCCATGATGTTGCAAATTACATACAAAGGATGATTGCTGCAACTCTATCTTACGAGTGCACCAACTTCACTAGGAAGGATAAGTACAGAGCATTGGCCGGAAACGATGGCACTGTTGTGGAAAAACCTAAACGTGCAGCTAACAAGGTCATGGGCTGCTAGAAATGCTAACTTATATATGGAACCTTTTTACTTCATCTTTCTCTTAGATCATGCATTGTTTTCTATATGTAAAGATAATGTGATCCTGCAGGACCTGCGAACCATGATGATATTTTACATATAAATACATGACTAAGGTTCCAAAATAAAATTTATTCCCTGGTTGTTGCTGTATTTTTTCATCTTATTTTTAAGGATTTTTGTTGTCTATGTATTGGTGCTCATATACTCACAAACTATCTCATGTGAATATATGAATATGATATGAACACTAATACACGAGTCATAATTATCGTATTTTTAAATTAGATTTTATGCTTATTGATCTAAAAGTTATAGATAAATTGTTCAAGCATTGTTACAAAAATTCAAACACAAGAGAGAAAAAATTTGTCAAAATTGATCACAATTTTTTTTTAAAAAAAAAAACATGAAAGGGGTTTTGTTATTTTGAAAAAAAAAATTGATTGAATGGCATATTTGTAATTTTTCAGATAAAATAAAAAAGGTCATTATAATTTTAAAAATCTTAAAAAAAGTTAGTGTCTTTGTTACAAACTTTAAAGAAGGTCACTATAATTTTTCTTAAAAGAAATTCCACAAATGTGAGATTTCATAAATGAAAATAAAGAGTAATGTTATATATAATGAATTATCTTACTTTTAAACACAAGATGATGAGATGTAATATGATAAATTCACATGGATCTACCACATTATACCTTTAAGAGTGAGAAAATGTTTAGCATTTTTGGTGACCCCATTTATTCTCTTTACTTAATGACGTGCCTGGTGAAATCCGAGGATCCTAACTTTTCAAGATTCCTAGCAAATGGCCTAACGTCTTTAGTACTTTGGACATGGTACAACTTCTGTAATTCTTGAACTGAGGATGGGAGAAACCAATCTAATCTTGATAGACTTTATCTTGAATTTAAATAGAGAGATAATCTCGCTAACAATATTCCAAAGAATAAAGGATCTATAATATCGATGAATCATTTCAACGGTCAGACTAAATCTTTACAAAAGAAAAAAAAGAAGAAGAAAGGTATGAGAAAGTAAGAAGAGAACTTGACTCTTTATTCCATTCTTAAAATCAAATTTGACCTGATCGTTAGAGGATAGTTCATCAAAGTATCTCTAACAATTCTTCCTTTTTTTTTATGCAAATCATAGCACAACTTCAAGGAATCCAGTTCAAGTCCCAATTGGGCCGGTTACGAGAGCACGAGCAAAGAAGTTTAAAGATGTATTCAACGGACTGATTCAAGAGACATGGACTCAAGCAAATTCGCGGAGGCTCATTGAGCATGATCTACGTGAGCAACAAAGATTTGAGGTCGAATCCTTTTGAAGAGAGGGGGAATGATGGGCACCATGGTAGACCGAGTCTTAAAGATCCTTTACAAGTTCCAGATGGGCCAATCACAAGGTCGAGAGCTAAGAAGTTAAGTGCACAAAAACGCTAATTGGATAATTTTCGTACAATTTCGATGTCGCTTCGTAATCTAGGCATAACTCTTTCATTCGAGCTTCGATTGAGATGATTGAAGATGATATGGAAAGCCAAGGAATAGTTCTACATCTTTTATGTTTTGAGTTTTCCGAGATTCTGGCTGCATCAAGGTCGAAATCGGGTTTGAAGTTGTTGTACCTGCACTAATGACGTTTTTAGCTGTGCGAAATTTTAACTTAATTAGTGGATTTCTTTTATTATTTTTTTGGTCGGTAGTTTAGGATGTTTTGGGCCTGAAAATGTTTAGCCCATGTCTTTTATTTGATGTAGACCTTATTCGGCTCTAGGGTTTCATAGAATGTTTTAAAAAAAACTTATAACCGCATTTGGCAGAAGATCAATTTTTCAGTAAAAATTGTGGGAGTAATTTTTCTCTGCGGTTCTTTGAAGAATTAACTGAACTTATCGAGATTTCCCGTGACGTTCACCAACGACTTATCAAACGGATTTCCACCACCGTTTGTGGCGTCTTCCTTATACCGAGGTTCTTGTTTCGCACTAAACAACGGGTTGAGGTTATATATACTGAGATTTTTGTTTGTCGTAAACAACGGATCAAGATTTGTCCATTCAGATCTGATTGTAGAACGATCTTGGATTCTTATCTCGTTGACGGGTCTCGTTAATTTGACTGGGTTTGCATCATTTTTTATCCAACAGGTTAACAAAAAGTCCAATCCGAAGTAAGTTCAACACGATAACACTTACTTTCTCCCATTTTTTCTCAATATTTAAACAACTAAAAAAATTTAGGCTTTCTTTTTTCTTTTTCTTGTCTTCCTCAAGCAAAGTGTATAAATGATTGATTGATAACCAACCAACTCCAACCCTTACAGCAACTCTAGAGAAGTAGCGAATTTGATGTGCCACCTTATCTTTTTATTCTCTGTAATGAACACCACAACTTACACATCAAATTTTCTATCCCCTTTTTGAGAGAAAAAACCATTTCTTTCTAATGTTGCAGAAGAAGAAAAAATTACGATTAAATCTAGCACCTCCCAAAATTTTTTACATGAAAACGAATGGATCCCGTCGAGATGGTTAGAGTCCAAATGTATAATCGGACATATTTTGGATTGAGTTGAAATTTTAAAATAAAAATAAAAAATAAAAGATAAAATTGGACTGGAGTAAAATTTTGGAAAGAACTATTTTATAAAATGTCAAAATTTTTTAATAAAATTCTATTTACTTAACTAAAAACTACCTTTTTTTCTAAGCCCGACTAATTAATAAGATCAATGGAATTAAATCTTACTAATCTTCATTCCCCTTGCTTGTACATAAACTTGAATCTCGTTTTTTTTTTAATACTTCTGTCTCATATTGGTTTAAGTAAAAATAATATGATTAGTTTATAAGATATCATAACTCTTGTTACTAACCATTTAAACAATCATGATATTATAAACTTTTCAAAGTATTGAGGACGCATGGTCCCTTTCCATCTCCCAATCTGTTGGGTGGGAGACGGTGGAATGAACAAAAACTTTATTGAAGTCCCTATAAGATTCCTCGTATAAAAAAACTTAGGAAGCCTCCGGCCTCCTTTCAAAGGCAACAGACATGGCATCTGCCTTCAGGAATCTGATCATCAATCGAGTAGGTTACCACCAACTTGTGCATATGGGCTTTGTACCATATTAGCTACGGAGTCCCCGTAACATTCCGTTCAATATTATATCCTTACTTTTCTTCACAACCAAACAAAGGTAACTTCATGAAACAATACCAATAATATTCTGCGATAAATGCTATATTTGTTAAATAAATATTCTAATTCTTTATTTCATATGACGTGTCATCTTATTACTATTAATAATTTAAATTATATAATTAATGGTAAAATTTTACTAATCAGTTTCTGACAATTACAAAAATATCTTCTAAAATTTCTGAAATAGCATTAATCTCTTTTATTTTTACTAACAAATTACAAATACATTTTTTTCGGCCTAAATTTGTTTTAAAATGATAGAAGTATCATTTTAATTTTTTTTCAATTTTCATCAATATTTCTAACTTTTTTTAAATATTCTTTTATATAAAAATACATTTAAGATAAATAATTTGTATTTTTTAGTCAAATACAATTTTAATTAATATTTATTTGAAAATGAAAAAAAAATTTAGAAAAACTTAGCAAATTTTTAAAAAGTAACGAAAGGGAAAATTTTGTTGTTTTGAAGAAAAAAAATAATTAGAGGAGAAATATTTGTAATTTGTCAATAAAAATATTAAAAAATAGTATTATTTTAAAAAATTTAAAAGATGTCTTTATAATAGTAAAAAATCTAAAGAGAGATTATTATAATTTATCCTGTAATTAATATGATTTCGATACCTCAACTCACATTATTTAAGGATAAAAAAGTTTTTTTTTTTTTGGAAGAATTATTTAGGATACAAAGCTGTCAAAATACAAATTTAGGATGTTACTGATGCTAAATGTCATTTTATTTATGTCAAATTTATATTTTGGCATAATTACGGTACAAAAATGTCAAATTTTAACAATTTTATTTCAATACTAAAATATTATTTTTCAATACAATAACTATTTTTCTCTAAAATAGTAAGATGAAACCCATAGGTATTTACTTGAAAAAATAATGTGAAGATATATACTAGTATATTCTATGATGATACTAATTACTATTGATGCCACATTAAAATTAATATTGTCATTTTGAAAAGTCAAATAGCACTTATTGATGCCATATTGAAAATAATATTATCATTTTTGATAAGTCAAATAGTATTTTATTGGACTAATAATTTTTGTATGAATGTCAAAATTGTAAAAGCACATGCATTGTGACAGTGGGTCCACCCGGAACTAGTTGTATTTTGGCGCGTCAGTCTATAATAGGCCCCCGTCAAAGACGCGTGTGTTACGGTGTGGTCGATCCACATGTAAGATAAAACCAAAACGTACTTGTATTTTGTGGGGGCCACGGATCATAAAATGTTAACGTGTTCACAGGGTTTATCAAGATTGTACAGAAAATGTGGCTAGTTGATAGGGAATCACGAGGACATATGGAAGTGGGGAGGAGCTGTGGCCTGTAATTCATCTCGAAGAGTCAAGAACCAATCCACTAGCTTTTCTGAGTTTCCAGATCTCAAAAGTCAGACGCCAACCCATTTTTTTCGATACAAACAAATTGGGAAGGAAAGGCAATAATAATAAGCACAAGGAGAGGATACTGCAATTTTTCATCCTCCATCCCTCTTAGATTTTGTTTAAATTTTTTGAAAAAAACTTGAGGATGATGTTACTGCAAGTTTGAATTGATATGACATATAATGTTTTACTTAGAAAATTGATGATAATAGTTAATGACATTACTTTACAAGAATAATAGGATTTAATGACATTACAATATTAGAGAGAATAATAGGATTTAAAATACTATTTAGAAGTGTAGTTGAGTGATAAAGATGTTAATAATAAAATTTAAATTTTTTTTCTATGTCGATCGTTGGCAGGTAAAATTCGAGTTTGAGTCTTTTTTATATCGATCGTTAGTAGCTATAACTTAAAGGATAAGCCTTATTATCTCGAAAATAAAAGTAAAAGAAGAGAAGTAGTTAGAATTTAATTTTATCGACTCATTTTTTTTATAAAAAAGAAAAACCTTCAAATAAAAGAGTAAAGAAAATGGAAGAAAAAAATAGCATTATCACTTTATTTAAATATTTAAGAAAAGAAATAGTCGAATGCTATTATCTCTATTTAAATTGTAAGAAAGAGAAAAAAGAAAAGATATGTAAATTGCTTAACAATTATATTTACTTGCTTATTATAATCCCTTTTTTTTTAACAAATGCAATTAAAGGTATATTTGATATTTTTTAAAAAAATCATCAAATAAAGTTTATTTTCTCTTAATATCTCTTCCTTTTGTAGAGATGGAAGAAATGAGCTTATTACTCTCCATTTTTCTTTCATAAATGCTCAAATCTTTTATTTTTTTTCCTTCATAAAAATACAAATAAAATATATGATTTATTGCATATTATATTATAGGATTATGTATATTTAATATAATTTTATCACATTATTTGAAAAATAACGATAAAATAATTCTGATAAGAATAATTTTTTTAATTTTCCATGAGAAAAACAAAATAAAAGTAGATAAATTTTGAAAAAAATTATACTTAGCATGAATTTAAGAGTTTAAATTATAAGTAGTTTCAATATTTTTAAAAATTTATACTTTTTTTTAATTAAAAATTTTAAATTTGAATTTAACAATTTAGTATAAGTAGGTCAACTAAAGTACAATTTGTTTTTTCATTAACATTAATTTTCCCTACTAAACTACCATGGTATGAAAACCGCCGTGTAGAGAAAAATTCAATAGTTTTTCTCGACGGCCAAACAGAATAAAAACCCTTCTTTGCAACATTCTTCTGTGGAAATGTCCCATAAACAAGGGAAATTTGCAGCAGCACACATTTTTCTCATGGATTATCGAGTTTTTCTCTCACTTTCTCTCTGTTTTCTCTCCTTATTTCCCGATCTCTCTGAGTCTGCTATTCAGTTTCCAGGATGGCGCGGAGATAAGAAAACGTATCCTCCCTTCTTTTTTTCTTCATATGTGTCTTTCTAATGCGCCATTGAAGAACATAGATCATATCTGGCTTTGTTTTGTTTTTTATTTTTACCAGCCATGGATCGGTGATTAGAATGAAGACTGGTGCTTCGTCTGTTCCTTTAGATTCTTCTCGGGTCACCCAGCTCTCCTGGCGTCCAAGGTCGTATTCTCTTTCTGCACTCTCATACACGCCTGTGATTATTTTGTATTCTTTATTGAGTTTTTTTTGTTTGTTTGTGTTGATGATATCTTTGTTGGGTGGTGTGTGGAAATCATACAGGGCTTTCCTTTATAAGGGATTTTTAACAGATGAGGAGTGTGATCATCTCATTAATCTGGTTAGATTTTATCTCCTATATCGTTTTTGTTTTGAAAATCCCTCGGATTTGATAAAGCTTATGTTCTGTTTGTTTGCTGAAATGCAGAAAATAGAATGAACTAATAATTTTGATCTTAGGTTTTTAATATCTTATAACCAGAGAAAGCTACAAATTTCCACTTAGTTGTGCCTAAAACCGTACAATTATCATGAACCTTTAAATCTTATACTCATTTCTCTTTCCACAGTTTTTTCGGCACCAAAATAGGGGTTCAGAAAAACTGTTTTTGCTTTCTTAACTGTTATATATTTTAAATTTTAATTTTAATTTTTGGATTTCGCCTTGATGGGTGAGCAGGCCAAGCATAAGCTAGAGAAGTCCATGGTAGCTGATAATGAATCGGGTAAGAGTATAATGAGTGAAGTTCGAACTAGCTCTGGCATGTTTCTTAAGAAGGCCCAGGTCGGTGAAAATTACTCTCTATCTTGAATCATTAATGATTTAGAATAATGTTTTGCAACCCAGTATAATAAAATATTTTTGATTGCGCACATTTTTTATCATGTTTGAGATTGATATGGAGTATATGAACAGTGATCAGGCCTTTACAGGACTGGCTGTTATGTAGAATGAATGCTGTATAATGTAGCCACTGTTGATCCTGATTCTATATAATCTTGGTCTATTGTTGACAAATTGAACTATTTGCTGAATATTATTGTATTCGCAATATTTTGCAGTTTGGAAAACAGGGTTTCTCTATTTGACTTAGCTTTATAATTTTTCTAATTTTTTGCTCGCAGTTTCTGAGCATTCAGCTAGTACATTTAAATCCAATGATAATGGAAAAGGATTCATCTTCAATGCAATTGAATGTAATAGTAGAAATCAGTATGAAATTATAACATTTTTTTTTTATCGGTAGTATGAAATTACAACATGAACCACCCTTCTATTCTCACTTGCATCTGGACCCCTTTTTCTTGAGGTAGTCTTTTAAAGAAATTCCTGATTTTCACCTTGGCCTTGTAAGAATCTAATCTGAATGACTGAAAGTCTGAATTCAGATCATGGCTCAGTCCATGGAATCCGAAATGAGCATTCTTTTGCTCTTTGGACAGGGTCTCCTTGAGGCCAAATTTCTTTGCTCTACTGAGATCAACTCAATTTAAATCTATAGTGTGCAAACTACTTAGGATCAGCTACACAGATATATCATCGATGTTTAGCTCTTTTTAGGGCCATATATTTAAAGCCTTATATGCCCTTGTTGTGTTTGGGAGTCTCATCACCAGTCCCAAGATGAAAAATGGAGCAGGCAGACAACCAGCTAGTGAATTTTCCACTGGGAGAAACCCTTTTGATAATAAGTCTTTTGATTGTATTTTATTCTTTGAATCTTTTGAATAAAACAAGAACTTTGTACTGGAACTGTTGCCCACTGCCCCTTCATTCATTAACCAATCAGTCTTCCAACGATCAACCTGCTTTTTTATGGTAGCTTCATCTTTTGAGGCAAGCCTAATGGACAATGATATTTTGTGATATTAAAACCTGGGTTTCTACTGGAGTAACCATCATTTGTTTCAATACTAAAATACTTTTTCGCATTACTATAACACTTTTTGAAGGAGGTCTATGAATCCTTTTGAAATATCCAATGGACACGGATTTGACACAACATATGTGTATGTGGCTATGCATTTGTGCACATTATAGATATTTATATGTATATGTCTACGATTACGACGACTCCTCTCTTCTCAATTCTTTAATAAAATCTGTGTATGTTACTTTTGTGTTTTAAATTTGGTCAAACTTCTTCAAAATTTTATATAAACCTTCCATTTGATTTTTCTTTACAATTATTTTCCATTCTAAAAGGTCATATCCAACATCCACTTTTCATCGGTCACGAGTGTTGGACAATGAGTGTCGGTCATGTCTGAAGTTGGAAATTTTATTTTAGATTGTGGAAGCATTTAAGATGTGTTGGACACATGTACAGTAGCATCCAAGAAGTGTCAGTATCCCACATGGACACAGTTCCTCCCTAGAAGTGCGAGCAATTCGTAGGATACCATCCTATAAATATAAAGACTATTTACTGACCTTCCTTAAGGCTGGCCTTCATTCGTTTTCACTATTTTTGTTGGTTAGATTTTTACATTATCACTTATAAAGTTTATCTGACCTATTGTGTGGCTCATTATTGAAGTATTAAGCTTATATTTAGACCAAAAAAGAATAATAGAAAAAATAAAAAAAGAGCCATCTTCTTTGTCCAAAGCAAGTTGGCAATAAATGGCATGGCATTATCATCATAAAGGCATTATCCTGTGTAGTTTTTTTTTTAATTGAACCTTAACTACTGAAAGTTGAAGGTAAACATATTAATTGGGTCATTTGTTAAGGCTTAATACTTTTGAAAAATTGCTGTTGGTGTTTGAATATCGAGTTTGCTTGTCTGACCAAACTGGTGAATGGAGGGATGGTAAATTAGTGTTGCCGTTCCTGTTTATTGGTTAGCAAGGTTTTTAATGTAGACAAATACATGCTTTGTTTATTGAGCTTAATGTTGTTAACTTGCTTAGATTGAATTGAACACCTCTAAGAAAAAGGATAACCTAAACTATTTTCTTATACAAACTCTATCAATTGATGAAAAACTTTGATCCTAAATTGGAGATAAACACAGAACACTTTGAGATCCTTTTTTTTTTTTAAATAATACGTTCAAGGTACTGGAAGCTCATTGCTTCTCTATATGTTACAAAATTATGACTTAGATCATTCTAAGGACTTCTGCTTTCATTAACTGTATATTCCTCCATAACATAGTGAGCCTATGGAGGGTGGCACCCTGCTGTAATCTTTCTCAAACAGTTGAACTTTTTTCGTTCTCATATTTATGGCTGGAAGTTGGATTGAAGTTTTTCAGATGCTGTAATCTTTCTACATACTTAATTTGCTGATGCCTTTCCAAAAAGTCTGCAGGATAGAATATAGACCAGGATGATGAGAGGAATTTCTAATATTTTTTATTTTTAGTTTTGAAACATGAGTATGAAGTGCCTAGAATTATGTAAAAATTCTAAATGTAGGTTCAAATAAATGAATGAGAAATTGGATAAATGAAATGTTTTAATCTATTTTGAAAAATAGGATTGATTTCAATTTAACGTTGGAATTGTACAAAATGCTAAAAATGTTGATTTGCCAACACTGAGAATTATTTACAGGCACAGCTGTTTAAAGTCAACAATGAGGATTCATTGGTCACATCGTGAAGGGGAAAAGGAAGGATGCTATGAGCTAGTTGTTTTTTATCCTGGAGGATTTTATTTATGTAATTTATTTATTTATTATTTATTATTCTATTTTTGGATTTGTTTAGTAGTATATTTTATTTTGGGTGTTTTTGGTATCATTGTAATTGAAAACTCAGTTTTTGGGATGAATGAAATTTTTTTCTCTCATATATTGCGGATTCCAATATTTTTCCTTCCCCTAGGTGGGGATGCCTAGGTTCTATTTCCCTTGTGTGCAGTTCCCTAAGGTTGTCCTACATCACTTCAATAAGGCTTCTTTGCACTTTTTTTTTCCGTTCTCCTGCACCAGTACTGATCATGAGAGCAGCCAATAAGTCAATTAATAGAATCATTATGAAGGGATTGTCAAACCACCAATCTCTCGTGTTTCAAACTAAGTGTGTTTAGGTGCCACATTAAAGTATCAAGAGTGGTGGCCCATGTTGAGTTATGACTGGTAGGTTATGGGTATAGCTACTAGTAATAATAGTGCTGCTGGTGGTGGTTGTGGTGGTGATAGTAATAGCAGTTTTTGGGTCCAGGAGAAGCATCTGGATATAGAGCATAATTGATGATGCACCCAATTTAGATTTTAGAATATAGCTAGATTGAAAGCTAGAATAACATGGTTGTTAGTACTTGCAGAAAATGTGGCCGATTCTCTGTTGAGCCTTTAGGAATGTCTCCCTCTGAATTACAATAAATAAAAACGGCATAACAATCTCATGGAGTTGATTGATGTCTCCCATATAAGAGCATTGAAGAGACCATTTTGGTTATGACCTTACTAATGCTGATTGAAATTTGGCACTCCTACACGTGACTGTTGATCACGATGGAATATCTTCTTTTTTCGGCAAGAAGATTGTTACACGACGGAATATCATCACGAATGATGTTGTGAACATCTGGACTAAGTAGAACTCAGCTGTTAATTGTTATTGGCATATCCTCACTCTTGAAAGTGTGGAAAATAATTAACTTTCAGTTGCATATTCCTCTTCTGATTCATTTTTTTAAAAAAATCTTCTTCAATCTTTCTTTTTTTTCCCGTTCTTTTGGTTTCTCTGTTAGCTCTTGAATAAAACATTTCTCTCTTAGTGTATGAATTTGCTAAAATTTGTACAAGGAGGTGATCTTGTTTAACATTCATTGTGGTGAGCTTTGCCACCTGATCTGTAGCTTAAAGTTTAACCAGAAGTTCCAGCAACTATTTGTAAACATTGTGATTTTTGATAAAAAAATTTTGAACACATTCCCCTGAATAGTTTTCATGTGAAATCCATTTCACTGGTTATTGAACTGATTTGAGACCTGAAATCTATGATAAATTTAGCTATTTAGCTATAAATTATCTAAATTGGAAAACAAACTTAATGTCATTCATTTCACCTTTGAAGGATGAAGTAGTTGCTGGCGTTGAGGCCAAGATTGCTGCTTGGACCTTTCTTCCTGAAGGTAAATCATTGACATGCTCTGTCGTGTTTTTTGGCTTCATATCTCTCTATGTTGGGAAGTATTTATAATTTCTCTACATTAACCTGATGTCGTAATCAGAAAACGGGGAGTCCATGCAAATACTGCATTATGAACATGGTGAAAAGTACGAGCCCCATTTTGATTATTTTCATGACAAGGCCAATCAAGAACTGGGTGGTCACCGGGTTGCCACCGTTCTTATGTATTTGTCTAGTGTTGAGAAGGGTGGAGAAACAATCTTTCCCAATTCAGAGGTATATGCTACTTGGTAATGCTATGGTACTTCCATGGTTTTTCCTGCTGCTTAGGAGCTAACTACAATTTTTTCATTATTAACAGGGAAAGGAGACTCAATTGAAGGATGATGACTCGTCTGATTGTGCTAAAAATGGCTATGCAGGTATAGTTTATTTATTAATTATGTCTTCATTTGATAGATTTGCGTCAGCATGGGCTCAACTTGAGGGAACTATTTGAGGAAAGTATTATTCATATCATACTATTCATATTATTACTGTAATGGATTGGAATAGACAGATACTCAGTAATACCTCTGAAACATTGCCATTCTTTTATTGTCACTAGAAGGGTGGCATGTGCAAAGCAAAATGTGAATTCTGTCAAATTACCCTTTTTGACTTTATTTTAATAAAAGGAGTGTGGGCATTTTAAGAAAATATAGGGATAACCACGAAAAGGGTTGGCCTTTAAGGGTAGTATGATTCAAGTAATATGCAGGTTGACTTCCAAAAAAGAATAGTAGTATGCAGGTCAAGAATCACTGCATATTTCATCCAAATCTCTTATTTTATGTAGTTTTTTACTTGCAGTGAAACCCAAGAAGGGCGATGCTTTGCTTTTCTTTAGTCTTCATCCCGATGCAACTACCGACCCATTGAGCTTGCACGGGAGCTGCCCTGTCATTGAGGGTGAGAAGTGGTCTGCAACCAAGTGGATTCATGTGAGGTCTTTTGAGAAAACAATGAAGCATTCAGTAAACAGTGGCTGTGTCGATCAGGATGTGAACTGCCCTCGGTGGGCTGCTGCCGGTGAGTGTAAAAAGAATCCTCTGTATATGGTGGGCAATGAAGATGCTACTGGATATTGTAGGAAGAGTTGCAAGGTGTGCTCATCATAGTAATCCTTTCTGTGGGATTTGCTTCTTTTTGTTTGTTTTACCAGGTGAAAACTTGCCCTTTGATTGTATATAATGACATTGAGTTGCTTTTATGAACCCAAGAAGGAAAAAAAAAGGATGGAGTTAATGTTGTATGGAGAGCTGAGGTATTCTAGTAAACTTTTTGTAGTAGTTACTAATGTTTTGCACAATTATACATATATGAAGCATTGGTCTCTCAAATGAATCATGTTGTGGGCTAAATGGTTCATCAAGCTGTTAGATTTGAATTAGTAGTACTTCTCTCTTTCTCTTTCTCTTTCTCTTTCTCTTTCTCTTTCTCCTTGCTGGGGAGTGGAGGCGGGCTGCTTTAGCTTTCTTACACTGTAGTTTTATGCTTAGAAAGCATTGCACGTAGGGATTGATGAGTCATTTTTTAACACAAGGGATGATAAAATTTGCAGGATACAATCATTTAAAGCTAATTGTAGAAAAGTTATTGTAAACGATATGAACCCAAGCAAAAGGGTGTGGATTTTTTTTTATTTTACGGGGACAGGTATTTGTAGTGTTAATATGTTCTGGTAAGAAAATGGAGAAATCTATTCAGAAACCAATTTAGGACAAGGGAGAGCTCAGTGGTATAGAGACGATTACATCTGCAGAAAAGAAACTACCAAATGTGTAATATTGTTGCCAATTTTCTGGTCCTTAAGCAGTGGCGAATGGTAGGTCCAGCCTCATCCCATGATGGAGGAGGGGAAATTGAATCATGCCAATTGTGTGGGGATTAGACACTCGTACCTTTCGGATAGGACCCCAGTCTTATCCCATGACACAAATATAAAAATGAAAAATTAGAAAAATTAAAAATCAAACACAAATATAAAAATGAAAAATTAGGAAAAATAAAAATCAAACTTATAAACGGCTCTATTGAAGTGCATCAGGCTGATCTAATTTTCGGTTAAGATCATGGCAGTTGAGAATATTCCCATGGTTAAAGAAGCCTCTCACACCAGGCACCAGTGAATCAAAATCAGTTAATTCAGAGCTTAATCAAATAACCCACTCAATTTGAACCTGAATGAATACATTAATGCTTCTTGGAGCCAAGCACATGAGAGAGAGAGAGAGAGAGAGAGAGAGAGAGATGCATGCAATATTTTTGATGTCATGACAAACCGTTCTGTGTTTCGATGATAAAATCATGCAATTGTTGTTAAATGGGAGCCAATTACATGCTTTTGTTGCCTTCTCTCTTGTTAAATGTCTCCTCTCCATATACAGTACTTGTAAAGCTGTAGCATTGCATCACACCATTACATCAACCTCCATTGCTCTCTCTCTCTCTCTCTCTCTCTCTCTCTCTCTCTCTCTCTCTCTCACACACACACACACACACACACCATTGCCATTGATTTGATGGGGAGGCCTCCTTGTTGCGATAAATCAAACGTAAAGCGGGGGCTGTGGACAGTAGAAGAAGATGCAAAGATACTTGCCTACGTAGCCAACCATGGAGTTGGCAACTGGACTTTGGTCCCTCAAAAAGCAGGTTTTTGGATATTAATGTTCATATATATAGCCTTTGGATTCCAAAAACTTTCATGGTCTGTAAAAGAAATATAATCATAATGGACAACATTCTGTAATTTCTGAGTTTAGATCAGCTTTGTCTACAGGACTCAATAGATGTGGGAAGAGCTGTAGGCTTAGATGGACTAATTATCTGAGGCCTGATCTCAAACATGACAATTTCACACCCCAAGAAGAACAGCTGATTCTTGAGTATCATAAAGCTATAGGCAGCAGGTGGGTGCCCCAATATATATATATGTGTGTGTGTGTGTGTGTGTGTGTGTGCATACTGATACTGGTGTAAGGATAATGACTCTCTCTCCTTCTGTCTGTTGCTTCTGTGATATAGGTGGTCTCTAATTGCAAAACAATTACCTGGAAGAACAGATAATGATGTCAAGAACTACTGGAACACCAAGCTAAGAAAGAAGCTATCCAAGATGGGAATTGATCCCATAACCCATAAGCCCATCTCCCAGATCCTTTCTGAATTTGGTAGCATCAGCGGCCTGACAAACACAGGAAGCCGACTTGGCTTATTCAACAATTCCATAAACACCACATCAATGTCACCATCTGAACCAGCTTTAGTCTCATCAGGACTTCCAAACATCAAGATAATCAATATGCCAATGATAGAGCAAGTCCAAGATATCCCCTTTGCTAACTATTCATGGGATAGTTTGGCTCAGTTCCAAGTCATGAACCAAGAAACAATTCAACCAAATTTCTTCAATGAAATCTCCTCTTCTGCTTCATCATCTTCTTCTTGTAGTGTCACACAATTGAGCTCACCACAATCCTTCTCTTGCCAGCCATTGCGGTTTCAAATGCCACCATCTTCTCCATCTAGCTGGCGTGAATATCTTCTTGCAGACCCTTTTCTGTCAACAGATATAGAGCAAGAAGGAGAGCGCGATTTCCAGGAGATGTTGTCATCTGCCAGTTCTGTCATATTGCAAAACGAGACATCGCGACAGAAGTTTAACAATGGAGACTGAACATTATAAGTTCAAAGGAGTTGGACATGAGGAAGGAGAGCGCGATTTCCAGGAGATGTTGTCATCTGCCAGTTCTGTCATATTGCAAAACGAGACATCGCGACAGAAGTTTAACAATGGAGATGAACATTATACGTTCAAAGGAGTTGGACATGAGGAAGGAAGCACATTTTCTGCTGAAGGAATTACCGGAGGTCAGACACAGCAGTGTTCTGAATTAGCTGCTTCATCTTCTGCAGATTCATTTGTGGAGGCCATCTTAGATAAACACAGCGAGATGGAAATGGAATTCCCAGAACTTTTGGATGACTATCTTTATTATTACTGAGTTACAAAAGGGATTATAAATTACTAAGTACACAATGAAGGATTAGCCTGTTTCCGGAGACTGCTTGTTATATTCTAATGGCAATAAATCAGCTTGGATGAACCATACCCATCTTTGAAAGCTGATCAGGGATATATCCTAAGTATCAGAAAAATGAGATCCGTAAATTGAATAATATTACTAAACCAATTTTTTTTTTTGGTGACCCAGGAATGAACCCACAAAATGGGTCCTTGGGGCGGATGGGAGGGCGGGCCCGTAAACAAGAGAGAGAAGTGGGTCGACCCTTTTAAGAACCATGGTAATTTTAGGGATTGGTTTCAAACTTGAAAGCTCAAACATTGGCCGAGGGGTCGACCCTTACCCCTCGGCCATCCCGGAACATTTTGAACCATTCTTAGATTTTGATCTTTTAAAGAAATTCATCCATCAGAGATTCAGAGGGTTGCTTCCTCTCTGGCTGGTTGATTAGAAAAGAAAACCCAAGATATCTGATTCTGTTGAAGTGATCCGTTGGTAAATCATAACCTAACAAGTTAACTAACAACATCCAACATCAACTTATTAGCCAAAAATGCAGCTTATTGGCTAATACAGCTATCTCTCTCTCTCTCTCTCTCTCTCTCTCTCTCTCTCTCTCTCTGTATATGTATGCACGCGTGTGTATATATATATATATATACACACACATATTAAGAAGTGCCAAACAACAAACGAAAGACAAATGACCCAGGAAAGCAAAACCGTTATGTTGGCAGGAAATATGTAAAACATAAAAGGGGAAGAGAGGAAGACAGACATACAGGTAGAGACATTGAATGATTGATCCATGACTCCATTGCAGAGATCATCCCTTTCATTCCGAAGACAAGGCTCTTCCGGCCGCATTTGGAACGATCACTTTCAACTCTCCGAGCCAAAGGCTGGTGGGCTGCATGCCACTGCAGTTTCCGAGAAAACCCAGGAAAATAACATTCACAGCAAGGAGATTGCTTCTCCGCACCCTTCCAAATCATCCTTTTCATTCCGAAGACAAGGCTCTTCCGGCCGCATTTGGGACGATCACTTTCAACTCTCCGAGCCAAAGGCTGGTGGGCTGCATGCCACTGCAGTTTCCGAGAAAACCCAGGAAAATAACATTCACAGCAAGGAGATTGCTTCTCCGCACCCTTCCAAATCATCCTTTTCATTCCGAAGACAAGGCTCTTCCGGGCGGATTTGGGACGATCACTTTCAATTCTCCGAGCCAAAGGCTGGTGGGCTGCATGCCACTGCAGTTTCAGAGAAAACCCAGGAAAATAACATTCACAACAAGAAGATTGCTTCTCCGCACCCTTCCAACGCATCCCCATCCTCTGAATCTGCAAATAAGGTGCACCCATCCGTCACCTCTCCGCCAACAATATCTGAAAATGAGGTTCAAAGGTGTGCTTTCCCTGCCGTTTTCAGGCGATGTGTGGGCTCTTCTGCTTCCTAGAGAGTCTTTCAATCCTATTTCTATAGCAGAGTTCTTTTTTCTTTATTTCTTTTCCACTTTCTATCTGGATTCTTTGTTTCTTATGAATCAGCATGCTTAATAATAATGCACACCCATATATGCTGATATTATTTGCAGACAATTCATAAAATTCTTCTCTTGTGATGTTTGTTGTGTGTGTGTGTGTGTATATATTGATTTGGAAGAATATTTTTCTAATTTTCTTATCCGTTTCTTCCTTTGATGATTGCAATTATTTAATCTAAACAGTAGCAATGATTCCCAGGTGGAGAAATACTATTTCTTATTTCTTGAATTAGCTTCTCATCCTTCTCTCATTTCTCTTTCTCAACAAGTTCATTGTGAATAAATGGGAGAAGGTTAAAAAAAGTAAATTCTCTAAAATCTCTTTTATTGCAAGATTAAAAAATGCCATATTATAATGAATAGATAAAATTCAGATTCTCATTCATTCAATATAATTTCCTGCTATTTTTTAATTCCTTTTGGCAACTTCCTGTTCATGGCAAGGATACACACACACACACAAGAATCTTAACCAGTTTTCATAAATATTGCAATTTCTTTAGGCCGTCACAACCATCTGATTGAACCAGTGGTAAAATGACCAAAAAGAAAACAGCTAGAAGTGCATCAAACAAGCTTCAAAATTAGATCACAGTCTCAAATCTGTCATTGTAGTTAC
The DNA here is from genome assembly GCA_008638375.1 of Nyssa sinensis. Taxonomy (NCBI): domain Eukaryota; kingdom Viridiplantae; phylum Streptophyta; class Magnoliopsida; order Cornales; family Nyssaceae; genus Nyssa; species Nyssa sinensis. Next base: position 60,250,474 of record CM018032.1, read on the forward strand.
TAACTATAGCAATCATCAATGCATTTAAAAATGAAAAGTAATAACAGAAAAATTATTGCTTCTATATTTCATCTCATTTTAGAACAGAACCGTACACCAACGTAAGCATTTTGTACAATTGAATAGACACAGATTCATTCAGAGATTACGTGGTTGATTGCGGACCCAAAAATTAGGGCTAAAAATGATAAAGGAACATAGCTCTTGTTTAATTCTCATCCGCTAAGTCCCTTCTGGTTTTGAGCGTATGCCGGTTCCTAGAAACCTTTTGACTCAAAACCCCAGTTTATGGTAATTATTATAGTCAATTTCCTTCAACCGTACGCAACATAACACATTCTCTGGCAGCTCTTCTGCCTTGTTTCCCTGTTTCAAATTTACAAGGTATTGTGATGTGTGAGAGAAATGATATTTGAGTGAAAAAAAATCAAAACTAGCCTTGGTTAGGATCCGGATAAAGATGATTACCTGAATTGTCAAACCAAAATCCAAGACACAGTGCTTCAATCTATCTTGAAATGCTTCAAAACCTTTTCTAGAGATGTAACTGAATCTGTGCATATCCAAATCAATTTCGAAATAGTTTTCTCCCTGCAAGAGTTTTCAGCCCGAAATCTCTCAGTAAGAATTTATTGAAAGCTTTTGCTAGATCTTTTTCAGTCACATGGGACTTTCATCATAAAGTTTAATTGCTAAAGTCACTAAATTAGGACATAATTGTAAAGCAAGAGGAAAAGATTACTCTCACAAAAATAATTAAATACTAATGAAAACTCTTAATCATGCATGACTACCAGTTGGCTTGAGTGGTATCTCCTGCACTTTCAAAGTGAGAGGTGCAAGGTTCAAGTCTGGTTGGGACATGGGTGAGTGTGTACTTCCTATCAAAAAAATCTCTTAATCACGCATGAATCATCTTAAAAGGAAAACCAGATTGAGTGAGAAGGAGACCACAAGGTAAATTTGTGCTCGAGCTTGTACTGGACTTGGGTGCAAAAATCTCAATTGATTACACCAGACTGGTTTCTATGGAAGAACTGACTTTCCAACCAGCGAGTGGATTTAGTTTCACCTGAACGGTGCATGTAAACTTAATTGCACTCACACTAGGATTCAGATTAATGAATAAAAACATTAAATAAGAATAAACGGCTTCTTGTCATTATAGGAGACAAATTAGATACACAAGATCCAACGTCCACGACCATGCTTTCCTTTCTCCAGCCGAGAATCCAGTATAATACTTCTCTTCTGTTTTTCCCCGTCTCTCTAAGGTGGTAGAGTGTTACTTCTAATTGAAATTAGGAAAAAATGCTGGCTTCTAAAATTGGGTATGAGGGCGGGTCTTGGCGCAATGGTTGCTCCTTTGTGACTTAAAGGTCACAAGTTTGAGTCACGGAAATATCCTCTCCACTTACGGAGGTAAGGCTACATACATCTAACCCTCTCCAGTTTTTCCCAAAAAATAAAACCCTCTCCAGACCCCACAGTGGCAGGAGCCTCGTGCACTGCCCTTTCTAGAATTGGGTTTCATGTCCAAAGGATTTATCCGAAGTTAATTTACCAATCACACAATTAGTATAAGAATAAATCCAACCATGTAAAGTTACATGAAAATATTACCAAGTAAAATTCATGTTGAGGACGTGAGAGAACAGGCTTTTCATTGTAAGCATTCATAAGCTTCCTCTCAGCTGCATTCAAATGAAGATCCTCCATATTTACTGCTCGACCCAAGATTTTCAATCTTTCCCTAAAGGGTGCAATTGTATCTACAGGAAAACCCCTGACCCTCTCTACTTCGTCATCAATTAACCTCTGTCAAAGAAAGAAGCATGGATACAAATAAATACATAACAAGAATGCATGCTTTAATTTCACAAAACAAAGAACTGAAATGTCCAAATGGGTGACATTTACTTTTCCAATATCTTTGCAACATTCCAAAACTATTCTCTTGGAACAAAAATGCAAAAATGCCAAGTCAGAAGCTAGAAAAGTATCAATCTTACCCTGATACTTTCCTGAAAATGCAGTGGAATTTCTTTCGAAAAACTTTCAGATAGCTTGAAGTACAAAACATAACTCGTTCCTTCTCCATCATATTCGTTTTGAAAGATTGTGGCAGGATATAGCGGTATCTGAGAATGAAAAAGGGAGGCATGTCATTATTGAAAAATTTTCCAGGAAAAAACTCCTATTTGCATGTAAATTATCTTAAGGCAGCTTCATGACCTGTCAATTTAACATTAAAGGAATGTTTTTCCCTTCCTAGTGGAGCAGCAGGTTTTTAGCATAAAAAGTTTTTTTTTTGGTAATTGAGCATAAAAAAGTTATTTGGACCACAAACCTTGATTATATTAATACTGCCAAGAAGCATCTTGCATTAAGCAACACAGCTAGTTTGATTAACCCGAGCAGCACAATTTTTTTTACATGAGATATTTTTTACACCAACAAATTTAAACAATCATAACATGAAACATGAAATAAATTTAGGAGCAAATTTTAGCAAAAATGAAGGTAGATGTACCTGAAGATTTACGATTAGAATAGAAGGGAGTTCTCCAGATGAACTAATGGCGGGGAGTTCCACGAAACGAGCAATATGATCAATTTTCCGTGAAGATAAGAATACATCAACACCAAAAGGATAAAATGCAGTGTTGTTTGGAGCAAATTCTTTCTTTTTATCCCTGTTAAACAAATAGAAGTAGATGCAACATTTTATTCTAGATAGAAATAAAGTAAAACAGTTTTAAGTATTTTAACGAAAAATTTAAAAATGGAGAACATATCTACCAAATGTTTGCTTTTGATATGATTAAATATCTATAAGAGAACATGTAAACCAATTGAACACTTGGCTCTCACCTAAAATAGTTCTTTCCCCGGACTTTGAAAGTACTTGGCTCAATTGATGACCAACAATCAGACATTTTCTTCTCTACTGGACAGTATGGTACTTGGGAACCTGCCATTGGTCTTTGCAGAAGTGCCTTTGGTGACACTGAAACAGAAAGTAAATGTGTATATGAGCCACTGGTTCACCAATTATGAATACAATCTAAAAGGCAAATCAAAGACAAAAATTGCATAAATCATAGGTCTTATCATCTTGCAAGATGTATCAACTTTGCAGTTTAATCATATCACAGGATAGCGTTTCATTTCCAAACAATATTACAATCAGCATAACATTTTCCTAAAAAAATGACATGCACGCCCTTGTACTTATTTCTGTACTGCATGACTTACATTGTAGTTTGTTTACTTGCATAATCATTACAAGATCCTGGAAAGCAGCTATAAATCCCAGTGCAGCGGATATAATATGACAAATCTTTTGAATTTCTAGATGTTAAGAACTGTACACAAAAATGACTACATCTCAATAGGAATTATCAGAGAAGATAACTGATGGACTAGAAAATTTGAGTCCAGAATATATGGATATCTGAATACCTATAGCAGCATTCCAGTAGCATGGACATTAATACAGACCAACAGGGCAGGTGACCAGCGGTCTTTCTTGGCATAGGAGCAACAATTATAAAGCAAAAAAACCAATGCCAGTATGAAACTACCGCACCAAGAGGTGCTTTTCCTTGACAGTTCAAGTCATCATGGTTCACGGGACCTGAAAGGTTGGATTGCATAATATTCCACCATATTTGCATGAAACAAAACATCTATTTCTAGTTTTATACCATTTTGGCACCACATCCATAGATGAACATTGGAAGTCCTCAGTCTAGTTTCTTTTCCCTAACTTATTCAAAACCATATGTAGCCCTAATTTTTATGTTTTGAAAGGACTTCCTCATTTCTAGTATGCTTAATAGACTTTATTGTCCAAAGATAATGTAACTGAAGTGAGAAGAACTAATAACAATTACCCAATATCATGGCTGCTCAATTCGGATATACGAAGGGTTCACTAAAACTGCATGACTGCCTTAACTGCTTGTTAAGGTCACAAAACTTGAAAAAAAAAAAAAAACCAACAATCAATGGAAATCATATCACATCTATATATGGAAAGATGGACAAATATGGACTAGCCCTTAATGATGAAAATGAAGCAATGACACTCACATAATGCGGAGTTAACATGTCCTTCCCTCCATTTAAAGGATAGTTTTAAGCTTAATTTTTTCCTTGCACTTGTCGAGCTAGGGCTAAGCGGTCTTCTCTTATCATCTGAGGGGATAGTAGAAGGTAGAAAAGGCAAGCAGACATTTGGAATAAGTCCACAATTGTGCATTACTCCCGTTTCATCTCTTCCGGAACTTTCATCCACACAATCAGTAGAGATTTCATCCATGAGGACAGGGTTCTTCACCTCATTCTGAGGGTCATCCAATTTCATTTGAGAATCAGCATCGTTTGGCTGCACAATCGTGGGATTCACTTGCTTGGCAACATCAACACCAAAGTCATGTTCTGAATTTCCAACTGATACTCCACTTGATTTTGGTTGTAAGTTAGCTGGAGGCTTGCTAGAAATTCTGTTGCTACTGTTTATGTGACTAGAATATCTAGGAGATAAAATGGTCGGTATGGGTTCAGTATTTTCTGAGCCATGTTGAGATAAAACGTCTGCAAATGTTTAAATCATGCATAATACAAAACAGTGAGACTAACTATTCAAATATTTCAATAATATTAAATAGAAGCACCATATTTTATCAGTTATTTGAAGTCCAAACCATATACCATCTTGAACACTATAAAAATCATCATCCCCATCAGATTCAATGACCATCGTCGGATCAAACCACGACTCTCCATTCCCTGTTGATAACATCGAATTTTAACAAAAATCAGCTCAACATATCAACAACAAAAAAAAAAAAAAAAAATCAAACAATTCAACTGAAAAGTTTCTCTGTCCATGGCCAAAAAAAATCAACATAATTAACCACAAAAATAAAAAGGAGCAATCAATCTGTTGTCAAGGCTGAAGCTAAATTTCACTACTACGAACACACACACACTAACTAAAACCACAATTCTTTAATCTGTCCTAACTTTTTTGTTTTAGTACAATGTAACAAGCAAAAACCACAATTCTAATTTATCGTAGCAATCCAAACAAGAGAGAGAAAAAAGCAATAAATACAATCAGAATCCAGAAATTATAAAGTTTTGGAACATAAATAACTTAATTTGGGGAAAATAAGTTTGGAACCTTGGAATGCAGGATTGCTGTAAGAACGATCAACAGGACCCAATGAATCGGCCTTGTGGAGCCTATGAGATAAAGACTGCCTCTTAGCTACTCTTCTTCGCTCCGGATGCTTCTTCCCAAAAGCCGATCTACCTCCGTGGCGGCCTCCCTGTTTCGATCCACATACTCCCATTCTCTCTCTCTCTCTCTCTGCAATCCGATTTCAAGCACCTCTCTCTCTCTCTCTCTCTCTCTATATATATATATATATCCGATTTCAAGCACCTCTCTCTCTCTCTCTCTCTCTCTATATATATATATATCCGATTTCAAGCACCTCTCTCTCTCTCTCTCTCTCTCTCTATATATATATATATATATATGAGATGTGATTTCCAATTTCGAATCCAAGCAAAGCAACGCAAGGGATCCTGTTTTGAGGCTAGAGGCAGTCAATAAATACGTAGTTGAACGCAGTTGTTAGCGTACGGCATCTTCCTGGGCTAGGACCTTGAGGAGCCACGTTTCACATATTGCCACGTGGCCTTTTTAAACACAAAACTGGTCAGACGAGGACTGTAATTGTAAAATTTAGAAACTCCCGATATGATTACTCATAAGCTGTGTCGGTCATTTTTACATTTTTAATAAATTTTTAAAATAAATAAATTTTTATTTAAATTCTTCAAAATATTTATTAGAATATTTTTAAAATTAAAATGAATATTTAAAAAAAATATTATTAAATAATTTTTTTTAAAATGTCTCTTTTCATCACTTATTTAAACGACTTTATAAGATTAAATTGTTATTAATTATTTTTTTTAGTACAGTGTACTTGAATTAGTGAATATTTATTATATTATTATATAATTCATATATTATATATATGATAAATATTTATTAATTTAAATGTATTAAAAGTAATAAAAATTTGTATCTAATATTAATTCGTAAAATATGTATTAATTAAATAACAATTTTTTTTTTTATTTTTGCAATTTTGTGACGGATGATAACACTCTTGTCGGCTGACTGATGCTAATCTGACATAGCGGCCCGAGCTCCAATCGTGCGGATACAGTGGTCGCTGGCACAATTGGGTAATGCATTTGATTAACATCGTTGTTGAACGCGCATGGGTAAGGAGTTGGGAAAATCCTCATTTTCGGTACAGAACAGTGTCGCTGACAAGTTGTTGCTTCCACGATGTTTGTCTATAATTTATACGAGTGAGAGATTACTGAGTACGTGGTCGGTAGATCTCGCAGCCTTTCATGGGTGTACACGTAAATACTCTTTTCACACATAAAATTCTTGATTTCGGTATGTGTTACTTTTAACGATGTCACTAGTGTGTTTTATTTTCTGTCTTTTTCGGTGGATTATGATAGAACTAGTTAAAGGGATGATCTCACTCATTTGATCAGGACTTGTTCCGCCCTTAATAAAATGATTTCAGGGTGATAATAAATTAGACAGAATCAAATTAAAGTATAAAAGAATTTTGTCCAAGTCATGACAGGAGAGTGAGAAGGAGAGGGATCACCTTATCCAAAACTCACCTCGTCTGTACGTGTAATTTCTATTTTTATTCACAGTACTTAATGCATTTGCAAATGTTGTTTCGTGTATATATATTTTAGAGTCAACACAATAACATTCATAAACCAAAATACTACAGCAACAACCGCTAGAACATAAATACAAGTCGGCAATCATTTAGTCTCTCTTTTTAATTCGACGTTTCTTTTACCTCCTGTTTCTTTTACACAACTTGTGGTCTTGGATGTGATTTTAAATTTTGATTAGTTTTGCTTATTTGGAGTTTATATTATTTATTTTACTAAAATTTGTAATGTTCAACATTTTTTAATTAGGCTTGATGCTGCACTTTTTGCCCACGTGAGATCCAAGCCCGGCTCCCTGCGAAACACTCGAAACAGAAGGTCAGAGGACCACCGGGTTGGCTCCGGCGGTAGCCGCTCCGATGCTTAAGTCAATAAATTGAATTGAAAGATTCGTAATGAAAGCCAAAATAATGAGCATGAAAATAAAGCGTACCGTTAGGGTTGAATTTATAGGCAATGTCTCTCCTAAGTTGATTAGGATTTGGAGCCATGAATATAGGGATTGGATCTCCGGAGATATCAGTTACCTTGTCGAATATGGTAACTCAGTGTGGCAGTTTCCTTGTTGGAGATAGCTTCCTTATTTCCTGCTTGGTGCTCCCTGAAGCGATGATTAGGTCTGATCATTGATGTGTTGTATTGCAAGCTCGCATCTATACAAGTTAGTCTTTATGGGAGAGCTGTCCTGCTTTGATACTATGAGCTCGGCCCATGTAGGTTATGCCCTTGACTGACCGAGGATGAGATATATGACCGTGGCGCCGTCTGTGGGAAAACCACCAGTGAGACAAGTTCAAAACTCTTTTGTGTAGCCAAGAGCGTCAAGAGGAGGCCGTACTTCACCCCTGTTTTGAAAGACCAATACAAGAGACTCCTCCAGACTCCAAACAGGGATTACCGAGCCATTCTTCATTCAGGCCCTACAATGCCTCCCAAGGATAAGGGTGTTGTTGACGACGTCCTCAAATCTCTTGCTGGCAAATGGGGGTCGTCAAAGAAGAAGAGGGTGGCTAGCCAGCCTCCTCCCACTGCGTCTTCTTCGAAGAAGACGAGGGCGACCGACCTTTCCCCATCTGTGCCTCCCAAGAAGGGGGCGGTCTCCTCTGCTTCTCCCTCTTCCCGACCTCCTCTGAAGGGAGTTATGATCAGGGAGCCCTCCTCTGCCCCTCAAAAGGGGGTGGTGATCGGGGAACCCTCTTCTGCCCCTCAGAGGGGTACGGCGGTTCTTCGGCCTGTCCCCTCTTCGGCCCAAAAATCTCAACAGAGGGGTAAGGCGAAGATGGGTACTGAAATGCCTGATGGATACAAGGCCGTCCATCAGGCCATCGACGATTTCTGGGCTGAGGCCCCTTGTACTGACATCCCTTCCTGCAGCACCAGGAAGGGTACTAAGAAGACTGTGGCCGGTGCCATGAGGGCCCATCTGAAGGTAACGACCGACCTTTCTGCTTTCGTGCTTTTCTTCCTTTTCCTCTTTACTGATATGTCTTCTTATTTTTGCAGACCCTCCATAGCTTGGCTGCTTTAATGGAGGCCACGGTGGATCTCCAGGCCGTGGAGAGGTTGGAAGAGGAGCCGGATGAAGCCCGGCTTCAGCTCGGTAACTGATATACCACTATGTGACACACCAACCATTGCATGACACGTGTAATTGCAAGATCGGTTCATGACCCATAATAGAGCTCAGGCTCGGCCATATAACTCGTGTTCGGTCTCCCAGCTCGGGCTCGGCCACATAACTTGTGCTCGGTCGCTTAGTTCATGTTCGGCCTTATAATCTGTGCTCGGTCATTTAGTACATGCTCGGTCATATATCTCATCCTCGGTCAGTCAAGGGCATAACCTACATGGGCCGAGCTCATAGTATCAAAGCAGGACAGCTCTCCCATAAAGACTAACTTGTATAGATGCGAGCTTGCAATACAACACATCAATGATCAGACCTAATCATCGCTTCAGGGAGCACTAAGCAGGAAATAAGGAAGCTATCTCCAACAAGGAAACTGCCACACTGAGTTACCATATTCGACAAGGTAACTGATATCTCCGGAGATCCAATCCCTATATTCATGGCTCCAAATCCTAATCAACTTAGGAGAGACATTGCCTATAAATTCAACCCTAAAGGTACGCTTTATTTTCATGCTCATTATTTTGGCTTTCATTACGAATCTTTCAATTCAATTTATTGACTTAAGCATCGGAGCGGCTACCGCCGGAGCCAACCCGGTGGTCCTCTGACCTTCTGTTTCGAGTGTTTCGCAGGGAGCCGAGCTTGGATCTCACGTGGGCCAAAAAGTGCAGAATCAAGGCTTATAAGATTGTTTGCTAATAATTTGTTGAGAAGCAGGACTGACAGGGGATGGAGTTCATAACCGAAGACGGAATTTAGGTAAACTATTAAGCCGAGCAGGGTCGAAGATGGGAATTTTAAATAGGGGCGGGTTTTGGGCGAGGTCCCCGCCTTGTTACCATTCTTAATTGACAATGGACTTTAACATAAATAAAAGCTTAATTTCTAAGCTGTTAATAGTTAAAATATTATGTCTCATATGTACTTAAATTTATAGTATCTGATATACCACAAAGTGACAGACCAATCATCACTTGACATGTATGCCTACAGATCAACCGTGTTCGGCCATGCCAAACAGACCTATGGAACTTAAAGGGCTGAGCACATACCTCCAGAGCATATCTACATCCTTGCAGAACTTACAGGTCTGAGCATAGGCTTTCAAAGTACTCTCCATGATTCAGAACTCATCGTCGCCTTAAAGATCTGCCGAGCAGAGAATAAGGAAACAGTCTTCTACAAGGAAACTGCCTTACTCCGATGATCAAATCCCTACTTTCATGGCTCCAAATCCTAATCAACTTAGGAAAGCCACCGCCTATAAATTAAACCCTAAAGGTACGTTTTATTTTCTATGCTCATTATTTGGCTTTCATTACAGTCTTTCAATTCAGTTTTATTAACTTAAGTATCGGAGCGGTTACCGCCGGAGCCAATCCGGTGGTCCTCTTATCTTATTCTTTGAGTGTTCTTTAGGGAGCCCAACTTGGAATCTACATTGGCCAAAAAGTGCAGCATTAGTTTGATGCCGTCTGTGGGAAGCGACAATTACCAAGGGCTCTACTGATTCAAAACTCATTCTCCCTTTTGCTAAAGGATTATGGCTCCCAATCTTCGACCAAGGAAAAATCTTCAAAATCCTCAAAACCCTCAACCCCAACTGCCTGCCGAACGAGGAAGAGGACAAACGATCGATCCCGTGCGGCAAGAGCTCAACCAAGTCAAACAGCAAAACCAGTTGATGCAAGAGCAACTCAACGCTCACTCAGAATCGTGAGGCTAATCCTTTGAATCCGCCTGTCAACGCAACTGATCAAAAGGAACGACTTCCTACTACTGCTCATGTTCATGGAGATCCCCAGCCGTCAGCAGCCGCAGGCAGATGAATCCCAACCTTTATTCCAGAAGTCCATTACCGAAGCACCACTAGGGCTCCAACTCCTAGGGCTTCGGGAATGAATCCGGCACCACAACAGCCTCAGCCCCAAGCAGCACCCACACCTCCAGTCCAGGAGGATCAAAATAATCTCCCAGCCATGGGCCCGGATCATTTTATCCCTATAGGCCTTGAAGCCGCAAAGCTTGACTCGCAACAACCAATCTTGCCTAGGGGCTCACAAAGAGCTAAAGAAGTTGTAGAATCTATGGATCGCACTATTGTTATGAGGGGTGTTCAAAACCCTCCAGAGCTGGACGAGTTAGCAAGGCTGCTCGGAAGGTTTGCCACACCATTCACCCCTGCTATCATGGCCGAGGAGAGGCCGAAGAAGTTTGTTGTCCCGAAATTCACTCCTTATGATGGAACAGGGGGTTCTGGGGACCACCTTTCCCACTACCAGCACACCATGGCCCTACACGGCTTCTGACGCCTTTATGTGCCAAACGTTTGTTACCAGCCTTAAGGGTACTGCTCTAAAGTGGTTTCATCACCTCCCACCGAACTCGGTTACTAGTTTCTATGAGCTCGGCAAGCGATTCCTGGATAGATGCATGACCAGCAGGGAGGCTGAGGAAGGGTCTTGAATTCTTACTGAATGTAAAGCAGACAAAGGAAGAGTCCCTTAGAGAATACATAGCATGCTTCAATGCCGAACTCACCGAGGTTACAGACTACAGCTCTAGTTTCCTTGTAGCTGCTCTGGCCTCTGGCCTTACTCAATGAGGCTTTAGGGATTCCTTGACCAAAAATCCCCCTACCAACATAGCAGCCCTCATGGACCGAGTAAAGAAATACATTAACCTAGAGGAAGCCAAAGACACCTATTGAAAGATTAAAGAGCAAGCCCAAAAAGATGACCAGAAGAAAGATAATCAGAGGAAGGATGACTAGAGGAGGGACCCTAGTACGGCTAGAAAGAAAGTCAGAAGCCGAGAGAAAAGAGTGGCCCCCAGAACTTCATATAATTCAGGGCTAGGAGAGTTCACCAATTTTACTCCTCTGAACACCTCTCCAAACAACATACTACGGCAAGTTAGATCCCGGGAAAACTTGAGATGGCCAGAGCCTTTGAAAGGCAACCCCAGCTACCGAGATCAAACCAAGTATTTTGATTTCCACAAGGACCGCGGGCATACAACCAACACATGTAAGGCTCTTAAACACAACATTGAGCAGCTTATAAGGAGAGGACGACTATAGGAATTCATCAAGCAAGACAGATGGCAGAACCCCCGCGATGATAAGCCCTAGCAGAGGAGACCTGACCAAAGGCAAGAGCAAAAGGAATGACGGAATGAGCCTCCACAGCAGAACAACCAAGTAACCTTTGTCCTACATGCAGATTTCCCTATAACAGGAGCTTCCAACAAATCAAGGAAACGGTATGCTCGGGAGGCCAGAGCTATACCCAACATCATACTAGATCTCTGATGTGGAGACAAGATTAAAGCCGGTGCCAGAAATCCAGTTCTTAGATCAAGACCTCGTAAGAGTACACTGTCCTCACAGTGATACCCTTGTCATCTCCCTCAAAATTGCCAATTTTGAGATCCGAAGAGTCCTCGTAGACATTGGGAGTTCAACGAACGTTCTGTTCTATGAACCTTTCAAGCAAATGAAGCTCAACCCCAGTGACATCAAATCCACTGGTATAATCATGGCAGGTTTTGATGGAAATCTCAACACTCCATTGGGAATGATTAATCTTGCCACCACTGTTGGAGAAGGGGACGGACAAAAAACCACAATAACTGAATACATGGTTCTGAATGCCAAATCCCCCTACAATGTCATAATTGGGAGACCTTGGTTACATCAGATGGGAACAGTCACCTCGACCCTCCACCGATGCCTAAAGTACGTCCACGATCAGACTGTCTACTCTATCAGGGGATGCCAGCCAACCTCTAAAGAATGTCATGCTCTCGCACTCAAGGTCAAGGCCATCAAATAGCAATTACTGCATGCCCGTGAATGTGGGGATCTAGTCTACTCCCACTATCACGAGGTAGAAGACTGCCCTTCCAGAATTGACGAGCCACTAAGCCCCAAAGGAAGAGACAATAAGGCGAAGCCCATAAGGGAACCCATTAAAGTACTGGTCAGCTCAGGAACCCCAAGGGCACTACCTACAAATAGGCCTAGACCTGACACCTGCCGAGCAGGATGAGATGGTAGAATTCTTGAAGAAAAACCTCTCCGTGTTTGCTTGGGAAACAAAGGATATAGAAGGTATAGATCCAAACCTCATCACTCATAAACTGATGGTGGATCCAGACTACCCACCAGTAAGGCAGAACAGAAGGTCACTCACTCCAGAGCGGCATCAGATTATCAACAAAGAGGTCTAAAGGCTACTTGATGCCAAGATGATATGAGAGGTATTTTATCCTGATTGGCTAGCCAACACTGTTTTGGTCAAGAAGAAGAATGGCAAGTGGAGAGTCTGCTTTGACTATACAAACCTCAACAAAGCTTGTCCCAAAGATAGCTTTCCTTTACCAATGATAGATCAGCTAGTTGATGCCACTGTAGGGCACGCACTCATGAGCTTCATGGATGTCTATTTAAGATACAATCAGATCCAGATGTACCCTCTAGGCCAGAAAAAGATAGCATTCATTACCGAACGAGGTCTCCATTGTTATAGAGTGATGCCGTTCGGACTAAAGAATGTTGGGGCAACATACCAGCGTCTGGTCAATAAGATGTTCAGCCCTCTGATCGGCAGTACCATGGAGGGTCTATATTGATGACATATTAATCAAGAGCCTACGGAAGGGCAGCCACATCCAGCACCTGACTCAAGCATTTGATATCCTGAGGCAGTACAAGATAAAGCTCAATCCCTCAAAGTGCACCTTCGGTGTAACAAAGGGAAAATTTCTAGGGTACATTGTCTCTCAAAGGGGTATAGAAGCAAACCCCACTCAAATTGGAGCTCTGGTTGGATTGGATTCACCAAAGACCAAGAAGGACATTTAGGCTCTGAATGGCAGAATAGCAACTCTGAGTAGATTTATCTCTAAATTCACTGATCGTTGCCTACCATTCTTCAAAGCTCTGAAAGGTAACAAAGCTCTACAATGAACGGAAGAATGTGAAAAATTCCTTTCAAGAATTGAAGGAGTACTTAGCTTCACCTGAGCTCTTATCAAAGCCAATCCAGGGAGAAAAATTACTTCTATACCTAGCAGTCTCTGAGAACGCGGTCAGCTCTGTATTGGTCAGGCAGGATAGGGGCATTCAGAGGCCCATATTTTATGTCAGCAGAGCATTATTAGATACAGAGAAGAGGTACCCCGAGATCAAAAAATTGGCCCTTGCGCTAATAGTATCTGTTCGAAAGCCACGGCCTTATTTCCAAACACATCCCATTGAAGTCCCAACTGCCTACCCCCTAAAGTCAATACTGAGGAAGCCTGAAGTCTCAGGGCGATTAGTCAAGTGGTCAGTGAAGCTAGGGAAGTTCAACATATCCTATGTTCCACGGATCTCAATTAAAAGGCAAGCCTTGGCTGATTTTGTTGCCGAATTTACTCTAGCACTGTAGAACATGGCCCAATTTCTTGAAGGTTTGGGGACATGGTAGCTTTATGCTGACAGATCATCCACTAACCATAACTCTGGAGTCGGTTTGGTGTTGCAATCCCCTGATGGGCTCATAGTAGAGAAGGCAGTCAGCCTGGGATTCAGAGCCTCCAACAATGAAGCAAAATACGAAGCTCTTATCTTAGGAATGAAGCTAGCACCAGAATATGAGGCTCAGAATCTTGAAGTCTTCTCTGATTCCCAATTGGTGGTGAGCCAAGTTCAGGGAAAATTTGCCATCAAAGATGACAGGATGCTTCGGTATTCAGAACTGGTGAACTTGTTGAAACGCTCCTTCCAAGCATTCTCAATCCAAAAAATAGAAAGGGGTCAGAACTGCAGAGCTGATGCCTTGGCAAACATGACGTCCCACATGAAGTCAGAAGGGGATACTACGCTAAGAATCTCCCATCAGCCAAGGCCTAGCATCGAGGAGATCCAAGTTGCTCAGATTACAAAACAACCTCAGAATTAGTTGACTCTCATCCTCCAGTACCTGGAAGAAGGGCTCCTTCCAGAGGACAAAAACAAGGCAAAGAGGGTCTGAATCAGAGCAGCTCAGGTACCTTGTTATGAGTGGAAAGGTTGTACTGAAGATCTTATTCTCAACCACTATTAAAATGCCTATCTCCAGAAGAGTCCCAGTATATCCTGGCAGAAATTCATGAAGGAATATATGAAAATCATAATGGGGGCAGAACCATAACACACCGAGTTCTAACACAAGGCTACTTCTGGCTTGGAATGTTGAGGGGGGCGAAAGAATACGCCCGAAAATGTGACAAGTGCCAAAGGTTCGCTCCCTACCAACACCAGCCCCGCCATGAGCTTATCCCTATCACAAGCCCATGGCCTTTTGCATAGTGGGGGGATGGATATCATAGGCCCATTGCCTAAGCTACACCGAACAGGAAATATCTACTGGTAGCTATTGACTACTTTTCAAAATGGGCGGAGGCAAAGCCATTAACACACATTACAGAGAAGGAAGTCAAAAGTTTCACTTGGAAGAATATAGTTTACAGGTTCGGCATACCACGAGTGATTATCTCAGACAACGGTACGTAATTTGCTGGCAAAATCTTCAAAAAATTCTGCCAAGACCTACATATCAATCAACATTTCTCCTCACCTGGTCATCCCCAAGCCAATGGGCAAGTAGAGGTCACCAACCGAACGATCCTTGTCGCTTTTAAGAAGAGATTGGAGGGGGTTAAGGGAAAATGGGTAAAAAAACTCCCTGGAGTGCTCTGGGCCTACAGAACAACTAGAAGAACTCCAACATCGGAAACTCCCTTTTCACTTGCCTACGGCACCGAAGCAGTAATCCCTGTTGAGATCGGTATGCCTACCCTAAGGACTGAGACTTTCGACCAGGAGACCAATGATCAGCAGCTCGCAAAAAACTTGTGTCACGACCCGAGACCCACCCTATGCGGATCTTGCATTGCGAATGCCCTGGCCCGACTCTGGGTGTCGAACCGGGATTGTCTCAACTTGCTACACAATCAGTGCTACTAACATGCAACTACTAAAATGCGGAATAAATAATTAAAAGCTACATGTGATACATAAAATGTTTACAAAATACAGAATACAAAATTTCTTAATACAACTGTTCATCCCCAAGACGTGGATAACATGGGAGAGCTATAAGACTGTCCGTACTAAGTATTACACTGCAACTTTAAAAGTAAATGTCCACCTCCTAGCTATCAAGTTCTAGGGTCTATTCTCCAAATCTGTGCCTGTAAAAAGTCGTGTTGTATCTAATGAGCTATGAAAACTCAGTAAGTAGTCCTTTACTCTGCCATGTGTACAAGGGTATAAAAAGAATGCTAGCCAGTCAATGAATATGTAACTCAATATCAAGTGATGTAAGTCAAATGATAAGGAAATGGAACTGTTATGCCAACAATGTCATACTACTACAATCATGAGCTATATCAAGTATGGAATGGAATGTAAGCATTGTACTGAAAGCTGTAAAATCTCATGATCATTCAATAACAATATAACATGATCAAGCTATGAATATCAACAATAAAGAATAGGTGATATCAACTAAAATTGAGATGCACTAGTGAGGTCCAGATATCCCCTAAGCTAGTATTCAGATCCACTCGAGCTGTATGAATACTGCTCTGTGTACACTGTAACTCTACGTCCCATGCCTCACATAGCAACGTAGTAGATGTTCCACTCGGAACCTGGACCCGAAGGTCATAAATAGCATCAGAATAGAAATGTGACTGAGCACAAATCTGGCACTAATAATATATCAGGATCATGCTATCTTCCACGAAGGGTATAGTGGAATCATAACTGATTCTAGGCAGTCTGACAGTAACAATAGTTTTCGAGGCTATGGTTACTAGACTACTTAGAATAAATCTGTCTGGCCCTTGCAGCCCTAGGTACAAGTATACAAAAAGGAATCTGTGCACAAGTGTACAATCATGATCAAGATATATATAGAAATGAATAATTGGTTCCCAGATGATAGGGCAATATCGATGTGGGTAAATAAATACTGGTACGTATAGAATACAAATAACAATATGTATAAGGGACTAATGACATGGTTGAAAATGTAACACATGTAGAGATCGGATTTTACTTACCTCTTACTATCTATGAAACAGAAGGATTTAGACTACCTTTTCTTTGCCCTTCCGTGTTTCTAAAATTCATGAAACATGTCTCAGTCTATTGTTACTTGGATTATGCTATTCATCAATTTCATGCCTTTGTATCTTAAGTTCCTCTTTTATGAAAATAAACTCAACTATTGAGTTCGAAATATCGAAGAAAGTCGGTTTAGGCTTTCACGGAATTCAATTTGGATATTTGTGCTAACAAGGGCAAAATAGTCATTTTACACTTTTACGGGTCTTTTATTTTTTTGTGACCTCGTCTCACGACACGGATCCTCACCATTGGTCTCAGAAGGTCCAAGATAGTCAAAATACGCTAATGACTTGTCTAATTTGGACTCCGAGCTATTTTACTATTTTTAAATTAATTTAATTAATTATATATATATATATAATCTGGTGGAAATAGGTAACACGGGTGATACCTGTCCAACTGGTTCGGTCTTAAGGCTTTCTTCAACCTGGTCCTTTGTTCGAACCTTAGGGGTTACGCCCCTTTTTCCTTTTTCCTTTTTCCTATTTTTCATTTCTAATATATATATATATATATATATATATATATATATTGGGCAAAATATGAGCACAGGCTTTTCCTGTCTCAGTGGTCTGGGCTTGGACCTATGTTCGACCGGTCTTGAGTTCGATCCGCAGGGACTACACCCCTGCATATTTTTTTTCTAATTGTTTTGAAACCAAACACTGGACAAGGGCCCAAAATTGGAATAGTGTATCCCCATCCTAATCTAATCCCTATTTTAATTTCGAAACCCGTAGCCAAACGGTCCCATTTTAACTCAAATTTAAAACGGTTTAAACTCAAAACGACATAGCTTTGGCCCATTCAACACCCAAACGACGTCACAGCCTTTATACTGTTCACTGTCTTCCCCGATTTTCAGGCGAAGCTCCGATAGGTTTCCGTCGCCATCTCCGGCAACGGCGACCTAATTTCGGTTGAATTTTAACAGTTTTAAAATGCCATTTTCTTCAGATTCTCATGTAAATCTCATATCTAACATTTGTTTTAAGTTTCATGTGCTAAATCCTCACGAAACAGCCATGAACCGTAACTCCGGCCGACTGAGAATTTTCATTTTCATGCCGATTTCTCCACTGTTTTTACTCGCTTATTTTTCTATTTGTTTCCTGTACTTTATAGGGTTGTTTCTAGGCCATTTAAACAAAGCTTCATACATAAAATATTGAGAAATCCAAAACCATGTTAACACCTGCAACTACCTTATTCTCCTTCGTTTCTAACTCATTTTAGTTGATTCTTTTTGCTACTTGATCTATATTTCATGCTTATCAAAACCCAAAAGTCCAAACCAACTATCATGCTCTTTACAAATTTAAAACAGAAGGTAAGCATGATTCACCTATTTGCGATTTCTCGGTGCAGCTCCTCTCTATTCCTTCTGTTCCAACTTCTGGTTTCCTTCTGCATTTCCCACTGCTTCTCTGCTTCTAACTCAGCCTCTCAAATCAATCCACTCTCTCTATTTCCTTCTCTGACGCAATACCCATATATATATATATACACATATTTTACCCATAAACACACTCCACCGCCCAGTCACTTCTCTCTTTTCTCTCTTTCGGTTCTCCCCCATTTCCTGACTTCTCTTCTGATTTCTTTCTTTTCTTTCTGCTTCCATTAATTGGTTGCTTGTAATTTATGTTATATGTATATCATACTATACACACAAATGCACCCACACAATACCAGCCGAATCTACACACAATCTGTCCAGACCTCCCATCACTCCATCCATCTTTCAATCAGCCACTTGGTGCTCCCTTTATGTGTATATTCATACATACATATATATATATATGACATACATATATATATATACACCTTCCTATGTACATGCATAATACACATAATTATACACACTTACACACTACACCACACGTGTATGCACTAATTTATGAGTGTGAGTACATGTATGTATGCATGGGAATGCGTGCATGCACGCATTTCGAAGCATAGTTCTGACTGCTCGAGCATTGCCCATTACTGGCTGTAAAACCGATACCGTTTACATTTTAAAATCGTACAGTACATGTGATATCAAAATATAGAGCTTAAACAGCTCGGTTTATAACTGATAGTACACTCCTCGACCCGATCTACCTCGGTATACGTGCTAACCCGGGAAGTGTTTCCTTCTTAATGTACAGACCAGACATTGAGAACGAAACCATGAAGTGTTTCCTTCTCAATGTACAGACCTTATGTCTGGTCCATCTTAATATACAGACATTATGTCTGGCCCATCTTAATGCACAAACCTTATGTCTGGTCCATCTCAATGCACAGATTTTATGTCTGGTCCATCTCAATGCATAGACCTTATGTCTGGTCCATCTCAATGCACAGATCTTATGTCTGGTCCATCCCAATACACAAACCTCTTGTATGATCCACCTCACTAAAACTATTTGGTTACTTCCTAAGCTAAAGGGAAAAGGCTTAATTCAGTTGCTCTTCTACGTAGCTACAAACATTCTTTCAGTTAGACACCCATTCCAACCGACTGTTATGATTCAGGTTGCTTTAAAGCTCTTATCAGTTAGTTCTGAAGAAAGGTGCTGATTATCAAAGATTTTTTCTATACAAGTCTTTTAGCTCGGTAGTAGAGCCCTGGATGGTTAGCTTTTACAAAGCCTGCCGTTCAAGTTGCCTAGTACAAATCCAGATTCAAATGCCTCCAATTTCAAAACCCAGGCTCAGTTGCTTATTATTTTCCTACTTTTAAGAAACTTGTATAAGTGTTACAATTTGGTTCAAGTTATTGCAAGTTATGCAGCTCGGAAGGCAGCCCATTATCCATGACCGATCAAGGAATTACAGTTAGTCCTTGAACAGGTTTACTTACTTCAGTTACAAGTTCCAAGGGTCAAAGCCCATTTATACACTACAGAGTATCAATAAACTTGGGACAAGATAGAGTCTACTTGGCAATCACAACAACTCACAAAATTCACAAATACTAGAGCGAAGACACTGAAGGATCTAGAGAAAGACTGTTCCATTAATAAATATGGCCTAATACATTGAAGTTCAAAAAAAAAATATTTTACATAAAAAGTCCTAAGCCTTGTCAGAAGGGGCAGGGTCCGAAGGCGTGGCCATGTCTTCTCTGCTCGGAGCAGCAGCAGGCAGGGGCAGTTCTGGGAGCAAAAATCAACGACACATCGAAATCAGGAAACTTGAGGAGAAACTTGGATCGGAAGTTCTCAAAGTCGAATTGGATCAGCTCGTCACCCATCTTCTCAACTTCCTCCCTCATTTCCGCCTTGGTCTCAGTCCTGGAGTGATCAACTGCGTCCTGGAGCTTCTGATCAAAAGAGCTTCAAAGATCAAGTATCTCCCTCCGAAGTCCTTCAGCCTCCCGAGCATACAGATCCCTCTCAGACTCCAGAATGGCCAAGTTGTTGTTGGCCTCCTTCAGACTCTCCTCTACAGCATGAGCCTTGGACTGAGGTGTTCCGAGCTGCACTCTGACTTCATCCAGCTCAGTCCTTAAGTTTTTCAACTTCCTCCGAATTTAGAAGAGTCACCATCAGAGCAGCCTAAACTATGCATACTCTGCACAATACAAAGCTAAGCTAAATGCACAAACAAACAAAAGAAGGACAAAAAGACTTCAGAAGTTACCTTCATATAGAGACTCATCATCTTGGTCATTAGCTTCTTGGGATTCTCCCCCCTATACCGATGAGGGCCCTTGGACCAGATGTTGTCAAAAGCCTTCTTGGCAATCTGGTAATCTGGGCCCTCAGGCTGTTGGGGGGCTTGGGTAGCCTTCTTCCCCCTCCTAGTCTGTCTGCTCGGGACCGATGGGGCAGGAGGGACCACTGATATTGGGGTTGGAGCCTCCGTCTCACCCTCTGGTAGAGCGTGTTCAGGGGAGTCAGAAATCAACCTCTTCCTTTTAACCTACAAGGAAAGGCTCAGGCTCGAATTGGGAAGAAGTCTCCCCCACCAACAGTGGCTGAGGCTCTGACCACCTTGATGTTAGCCTTTTCCTGAGCTCTGTGGTACGTGTGTTGGCAGCCATCAAATTCTTCGGAGTGACGATGACGGTATGAGCTCGATTGGAAGTCTGAAGAAGCTTACGATATTGATCTTGAAGTTCGGTAGTAAAGATGGATTTCTTCCTAAGCATTTCTATCTGCACAAAAACAGGAAAAAGCATTTCGGAAGTCAGAACAGAGCCAAAATGGCCGAAAGAAAAATGGGTCTCACCCTTATGTCTTGTGATACGAGGGAATGTTGAGATATGGTCTTAGAAGTCTTCACGCTCCCATCCTCCTCCAACAAAGAAGTACCATTTTTTCCAAGTTTTATTGGAAGAAGGTACAGAGGACAGAGGTCTGAACCCCTTCTCGAAAGACATATAGAAAAGGCCTTCCGACCTCATATACTTCAGATCCATATTACTACGGATCAATCTACCGATACATCTACATTATTCAAATACCCTAACACTATGAACCCTAAGAGGTGCCGCCAACTATTAAGGTTAAAGTCGGCAGGGCAAAGATTAAACCAACAGAAGAACTACCTAACTAAATCAGGCAATGAAAGCCTTTAACCCATCTCAAACTAGGCGAGATAAACACAGATCTCACCATCTTCAACATCGTAAGGACGGTCTAGTGGGCTCGGTACCCTACACGTGACATTTGAGGGAAAATTGTACTTCACCCTCCACTCATCTAATAAGCTCTAGGTAACAGTGCTTTCGCCCTCTTCTCTCTAGGAAGACCTACCAGAGGCTTTTCTAACCCTATCTCTGGGTTCTATAAAGGCATCGACTACCCTAACCTCAGGACTATGGGGAGATCCTACAGACCTATTCCTGATGTCATCGGCGGTAAGATTACTTACATTTTCTACATAAGACGGCATAGCCGTCTCCAAAGGGTTCCCTATGCCTGTCACTAGTACCAAAAGATAAAGGAGCAGACATTGCTCAAAAGGAAAACAGGGAGGACAGAGTTCTTAATTAAAAAAATGAAAAGAAAGGGAAGACTGGTCGAACCTGTGCTAGACCAGAGCCTCAGACAACGGGTACTCTTCAAACTTCAAGGTCGCGTAACCCAACAATGGCGGAAAATTCTTCTGATATAGTGAAAATGGCAAGGAAAGAGTCATTTCAAACCTTCCCCCTTATTTATATATGTACAAAAGTGTGGGCCCACCAAGCCGAACCGCCATGATGGTTATGTACAATAATGGCTTCGAAAGCCCTAACCATCGGCTGCGCAATAAATGATGCACCAACAGTCACCTTGGAAAACGAACAGACAGGGCGCATAGCTTTCCAAAATCACATAGCCCTAGTTGCTCGTTGACATCGAACTAGGACTTGGGGGGGGGGGAGTAACTGATATACCACAAAGTGACAGACCAATCATCACTTGACACGTATGCCTACAGATCAACTGTGTTCGGCTATGCCGAACAGACCTACGGAACTTAAAGGGCCGAGTACATACCTCCAGAGCATATCTACATCCTTGCAGAACTTACAAGTCTGAGCATAGGCCTTCAGAGTACTCTCCATGATTCAGAACTCATCGCCGCCTTAAAGATCTGCCGAGCAGAGAATAAGGAAATAATCTTCTACAAGGAAACTGTCACACATGGTTATCTCTATTGATACAATATCCAACAAGGTAACTGCCTTACTCCGGTGATCAAATCCCTACTTTCATGGCTCCAAATCCTAATCAACTTAGAAAAGCCACTACCTATAAATTAAACCCTAAAGGTACACTTTATTTTCTATGCTCATTATTTGGCTTTCATTACAGTCTTTCAATTTAGTTTTATTAACTTAAGCATCGGAGCGGCTACTGCCGGAGCCAATCCGGTGGTCCTCTGATCTTATTCTTTTAGTGTTCTTCAGGGAGCCCAGCTTAGAATCTACATTGGCCAAAAAGTGCAGCATCAGTGTCATTACCCATTGCCAAAAACTCTCTCACCCTAAGGGTGAATTGGGCTAGAATTTTAGAATTGGCCAAACTTTTGAAGTAAGAAATGAGAGAATTAAGATAAAGATTTTGAGTTGTGTTGAAATTTTGGGATAAAAAATGAGAAATAAAGAATAGAAATTGGATTAGGATAAAATTTTGGGATGGACTAATTTAAAAAATGTCATAATTTCACATGTAAATTTTTTTTTTGCCAAATTTTGGGGGGAGGGGGGGCATCGATCCCATAGTTCTGTCCTTGTTCACCCCTATCCCTCAAAGAAAACAAAAAAAATACTAATAATTATTTGTCAATTTGATTTGTTGTTTGAAAATTATATAGCTCGCGTTTACAATTCGTTTAGATAAAGAGAATTAGAGATAAAAAAAAAAATTAAAATAGAGAAATATCTAAATCTCTAATTTGAAAGCTTTTAATGGAGAGAAAATAAAATAATATGGGAGAAAGTTTCAGGATTTTAACCCACTTCTCTAATTTTTCTGAAAGTAGAGAGATTTAAAGAGAAAAGCAAATGCATTTAATAATTTTTCTGAAATACTAAAAGTACCCATAAATAAAAGTATTAAAAATTCTAAACATAAAAAAAGTATAGTTGTCAAATAAATTTTTATATTTTTTTTTATTTTCTTTTCTCTCTCACCTCCACTGACCATTCAAACAATAAATAATGAATCTATTTTATTTTCTGTCTTAGACTTTCAAACAGTAAGGATGAACACTTTTTTTATTTTCTTTCCTCTTCTATTTTTATTTTTCTTTTCTTTTTTCTCTTGAACTTTCAAATGATATTTTAAACTTAAGCTTTAGGTATTTGATTAGGGAAACTAAACAATATTTCTTAAAAAAAAAAAAAAAAAAACAAGGTCTAGACAGTAGTATTGAGAAGTGTTGCAATTCTTCTAATTATTCTCAAAAACAAATAGAAAATAAATTTAAATTAAATTTTAAAATATTTCCATGAATTATAACCAAATATTTAGAGCATTACCTATATTTTCAAATTTCTTTTGAAGATTCCTGACACTTTTAAAAGAGTGAATGATAGTTTGTTAGTGTTATTCAAGTTTGGGACTAAAGGGAATCAAATGCCCTCAGGACTGAAACGTGACTAAGATACTTAAATTTGAGACCTATTTAAATCATTGATCAAAATGAAGGTGGGGAATGGGATGCACACATCACTCTGATTTGATTATTGGCTTCCCAAAGGTGCAATACATGGGAGAATAGGTGATATCTCATTCAGGCGTACTTAGATATACTAAGGTCAGCTGCATTATTATAGAGAACCAATGGTGTTGGCCAACCTTTAATTATGCCTTTCCTATTGGAATTGGAAAGGAATCTTTCATGGCCCCCAGAAATACATAGGCCTGATCAGGTGCAGTGGGAGAAATTATCAAGTAATTTCAACGGTCAAATGATAAATTATATATATATATGGATATATATATATATATAATATATATTATAAACGTAACTCTCAATTTAATTCTCGGCGCTACCGAATAATTGCTTGGTATTTAAGTTAAAAATCATTTATTTCTATTTTAGTTAGTCAGTTTTTAAAAATAATTCTAACACTACTCTCTATTTTAACTAATTAAAATTTTGAATTCAAAATATTCTAACAATCAAATTTTAATGATCATTCTTTAATTATCTTATTTCAACGATTATTTTTTAACTGTCAAACTTCAATGGTAAATTTATAATATAACGGTCAAATTTTTTATAACTAAAACACAATAAAAGTTAGTTAAAAGTAATCATGAAAATTTATACAATCGTAAAATATTTAAACCGTGATATCATTAGACGGTTAATATAATTAATTAATATTAAGTTATTATTTTTTTAAATTACAATCAATTCTCTTATAATTAATAAATTTGAAAGATAAAAAATTTATTAATTATTAGAATTATTAATTATATATTTTTTAGATTTTTATTAATAAAAAAGCATTTCATATATGTATGAGAATTTTGACACAAAAGAGATTTATATTCAATTTTTATGACATTTTAATATTTTATAAGAAAATTACATATAATATTCAACATAGGACATATAAAAATTCATAATATTCTTTTGAACTAAAGACCTATATAAAAAGTCATAATATTCTTTTGAACTAAAGAAGTTATGCACTTTTTTATGCCATAATTTTTTTTTACTTATAATATATTTAACTTTAATTTAAATAGAATTAATAAATATAATTACCAAAACATATAGATATATATATATATATATAAAAGTACATGTATAATTATTTTATTTTTTAATAATTAATATTAAAATAAAATTTAAAAAAATATTTATTATTAAATAATAAAATTATTAATTATTTATCATAAAATTAAGTCAATTTTTTAAAATTTTATTAATTATAAGAGAATTAATTATAATATAATAATTTAAAAGAACGTTATCAGACAATTAACATATATATATATATATATATATATATTATGTTAACTATTAATATAATCTTTACAAACGCTTATCCCAAAAATAAAATCCGGTTATGGCATCTTCTGACAGGTAAGTATAGCGTCTGTACAATCAATCCCTCGCGGCCAGGTTCGAGCCCTGAAATGGCGGTTTCATCATCTCTATTGCCTCCAATCCTCTCTCCTTCCGGCATCAACACCACCACCACCACCACCACCACCAACCTTGTTTCGTCTTGCCCCAAGCTTGCCTTCATCAACGTCTCATCCAAATCTACCAACCGACGATGTCCATCTGTTATCGTCTTCTCTTACAGTAAGTCACTTCATTGTGCTATTCGACCCAAGTCTTTGAGTTCTTTTACCTTAATTTAAATCTCTTTACCTGATTATATCAGAAAGGAAGAATGGACTGCCGAGTGACCAGAAGAGGGATATACTTGAAAGTTACGGTCTCAATCCCGATGAGTTCTTATCAGAACCTTCTCCAAAGGTCAATCTCTCTCCCTCTCTCCCTCTCTCTCTCTCTCTCTCTCTATATATATATATATATATATATATAGACACGCGCGCGTTTGATGTTTGGGTTTTGAATGTGGTTTCATAGACGAGGAGGAGAAAGGAGCTGCAAAAGACTGGGAAGGGAAAGCAAGTCCCACTAGAGGAATCCTAAGCCGCCGAGGGAGACTCATAAATTGCTTCAGGTGTGCACGCGCTTCATTTTGTCCTTTTTGAATAAGGGTGATACGACAATGCACTGGCTGAACATTTATATTAGTTTATGGCTGGTCTCCGAATACTAGTGGAACTGCTATCTGCGGTGAAGATTTTGGCTGTGCTTTGAAAATTATTTTGTCATTTCAATTCATTATCTTTATTTCACGAAACGGTCAGTTCACAAACATGGTGATATCAATGGCAATGGGAAGAGCTGTTAGCCTAATTGTGAAAATGAAAGTCTACTCTGTGGCCTGTTGCAGGGTTTAAGAAATTATAGCATTAGAAGCTGTTTTAGGCATTAGTAACTGTTGAAATGTCCCACATCGCCCGTGTCAAGCTCATCTGTGTAGTTTATAGTTTATAAGGCTTTAGTTCCCCTCTCCTTAATACCTGGGTTTTAAGGAGTTGAATGGACTGGGTCTGTCAAGTGGTATCAGAGCCAGATTGGGCGAGTCGTCCAGCATGCCGAGTGTCAAGGCTACTGTGGTCCAGGGGGTGTGTTGAAATGTCCCACATCGCCCGTGTCAAGCTCATCTGTGTAGTTTATAAGGCTTTAGTTCCCCTCTCCTTAATACCTGGGTTTTAAGGAGTTGAATGGACTGGGTCTGTCAAGAGTAACGAATTGCATCGGTAGCAAGTGCAATCCAACTACTTAGTGCCAAAACAAAAAGTTTTCTAAGTTCTTAGCAACCCACCACCACCTATAGAAAAGATTGATCTAACTACTAAAGTGAAACTTCAATATCCATTTGTGTTAGGGCCTGCTTGCCTTTGCGTCCCGGATGTCTCTGCAAACACCCACTTAGTTTTTGGTTGTCTGAGATGTGAAATCAGGTTAACATGCAAAACTGTGGCTTATTATCTTTAAGGATACAATTATGAGGAGGAACTTGATTATTGTTTTATCTTACTATAGGTAATTCAAGGTATTTAATGTCTAAAAAGAATGTTATAACAACCTTGTTGGTATTTTTTAGGTGCTTGGAGGAAAAGCTCGACGGAAGAAGTTGCTCTCACCAAGAGGCATGGATGTACGCCCAATGATGGAAGTTGTAAAAGCTGCAGCCTTTGGTATCTTGCAGGTAAAGATTGTACCTTATCCTCTAAAAATGCTGTTTAGGTTCTGTAAACAATATAACATTTTTTTTATACTCTAATGTCTTCGTCTGGAATTGAACAAGCCCGCAGATGCTACCTTGATAGTGTTTCTTAACAGTTTAAGCTGTGAGAGGTGGTGTAACTAAAGATATATATTAACAACAGTTTTGTTAGAATATAATTTCTATATTTGTTCAGGCGGCTGGTGGTTGTCCTGCATCTTTAAGGTCTGGTCGCTGGTTAGACTTATACAGCGGTACAGGATCTGTTGGTATTGAAGCTATCAGCCGGGGATGTTCTGAGGTACTAATACTAATTTAATAGAAATCTTTTGATGGTATGAGTTATGATGTTTTGCTACAAGTGATTCCCTCTTTGGTCAGCTGGAAAAGTAGTGGTATATATTTGCAAAAGTAGAGGTTGGCTTGAGTTAGAGCCTACAACAAGATTTTTTTTTATGAGTAGTACAGAAGTTTCTTTTGCACCTTCCTTTGCTTGTTTCTCTTCTGGTTTTGCACTAAATTGCCCACTTCCTGTATTCACCAACTCTCAGGTGCATTTTGTTGAGATGGATCCTTGGGTTGTTTCAAATGTTCTACGACCAAATTTAGAATGGACTGAGTTTCTTGATGTTTCCGTTATACATACTGTCCGTGTTGAAAGTTTCTTGGAACAGGCAGATCAATTTGTAGGTATGAGATTTCTTCTTCTTCTTCTTCTTTGATAGTCAATATATGGAAGGCCTTTGGGAAAACAAGATGTCATCTTAACCCTTAACATGTTAGGCCACCCCTGTCACTCACCTGCCATTTGGTAAGCTTGGCCGAAAATGCTTTATGGGTGGTACGGTGATCCTGAAGGGCCTACACAATGAGAAAGAACAAAATCTGCATAATTAGGACTTAACCTCTAGTTTCTAATCTATAACCTCTATCCTATAATTAAAAATTTTGATCTTGAGATATGGGTGCAAGTGCCAGCTTTAATTCATAAATGCATATGATGGAAACTTACCAAGATCTATAAGTTTAATGGTTTTTCTTAATACAAAATGATGCTAAAGTTTAGGTATTTTTCCTGTCAACCCAGTCAATACTGGGTAATAGCTTTTTCTTTTAAGCATTTATCACTTGTGATTACTGCCTTGCAAATTAATATCATTATTTTGATGAATCTGCCTTGCAACTTATTTATTTAAAGTTTAAATATTTATCTGTCGCCCATATTATAAGTTTCCCAGTACACTTATTCAATTTTATTTTTATTTTTTGGATTTCAAAAGCAAATAGAGCTGGAAACATTTGCCAATGTCAAATGATGTTGACAATTCCTGTTGCATTGACAACAGATCAGTATCCAAAATACAGAATAAAGTTCAGAAAATAGCATGTGAAAAGACATGCAAAAGTTATGATTATTACTTGAGATTGTTCAATTGAATTTCTTCTTTAAGATCTAACACCTGTAATTTATAATACACTCGTGTTTAGAGAGAGTTCTTGCAATTAAATATTTGTTTTTGTGCAGGTAAAGATGGGCCATTTGATTATTTAAGTGTTACACCTCCCTATATGGAAGTGGATTATGGGGTACTGATGGATCAAATTTCAACTTCATCCTTAATTGGGGAGGATACCTTTATAGTAAGTTGTGATTTCCCTTTCACTGCTTAGCATGTATTTGTTTGCATATTTCCTTTTGGAACTACCAAATCTTTTTGTTCTAGCTAGTGGAGTATCCTTTAAGAACCGACATGCTGGATTCATGTGGCTGCCTCATAAAGGTACTTTCCACAACTATTCTTTTGTCTACAGGCATGTAATTGGTTACTCTATCTCTTAATTTCTTTTTTAATATAGATGTGCTCAGATTACACATTACTGGAGCTGTATTTTTTCCAGTATGTAATTTGTTTGCCTGGTAACATGAAAGTGCAGATAGCTGATCGAAGGTTTGGTCGGACACATCTTGCAATATATGGACCCAAGTGGGCACAGAAGAAGAGTAAGTCAGAAAGGCACTTTGGCCAGTGGCAGCAAAAGTTTGACAGTGTGAAAGGTGTACGAGGTTAAATTGGTTCTACCGTGGATGCCATGGCACATCGCTGATGCTTTGTTTGAAGGTGTAATCTTCACTGCCATTAACAATGATTGAGCCATATTGGCTTCATTGGGTCTTCATGGTAATGTGTAGTAAGTGTGGCCACAAATGATTAAATTTGCCATTGTATGGTTTCAGATTATTTCTTTTTATTATTTTTTGGTCATCTTCTGAAAGGAACATTGCATCTGTGTATCGCAGGTCTGGTAACTTTAGCATTCCCTGGATCCTTAATAAGTATCAGAAGGTTGAATCAACCTGAAGCTGAGTCAGACTGAGTTTGCTCAGAATGTAAGAAATCGTAACTAATTTATTTATTGGAAGTCGTTGACAAATGGGTGTATATTTTACTCATTTCCCCTATTATACAAGTTGTTCAACATTGTTACTAGCATTCGCTGTTTTTTTAGTGTGTGCATTTTTCTGTTAATTCTAGCATTGGGAATTCTTGGCAGAATTTTAGTAACAAAAATGCAACATCTACTTACCTATGCGTATCACTTGATGCCAAAACAGGCCTTCAGCTGCAAGCTCCTGACATACCTTATCACCAGATTTATACAAAAGTTGTAATCTTTTTGCTTCTTTGTTATCTATACTCTTTAAGTATGAGGTTTCTACCAAAGTCTCAAGACAGCAGTAAATCTACTAATTCAATAGAACCTTTCTAGATAACCTTCCACTGATATTTAGTGTTAAATTCAGTTCAAAATTTGACAAAATTGCCATAATCTAATTATGAATCAAATTTTCCTTTTGTTTCTATCGAAACATCTAAAAGGTTTCCATTTCGTAATCAACCAAAATGAAACATGCTTGGAAAACTGGAAATTCACATATGTCCATGAAATGATATTTCCATCGAAGCATACCAAAAATTAGTCTAAACATATTGAAACGAAAAATTTACCTTCACACTAAAACAATTTTAGAAACTGTTTGAAGGATTAAAACCTAAAAATGTAAGAAAAATCTTCAATTTCTTTGAGAAATAGAATAAAATGAGAAGTAATGGAATGAAGTGGTAGGAGAAAGATTTATTATAATATATTTTTTGATAGGTAAATCACGGACACGCACACGCACACCACACACTCTCTTTGCCCCCAAGGGGACTTTAACCCTCAACCTCCCATATGTGGAGGTGGGGGAAATACCAACCAAGTTAGAACTTATTGGTAGATTTATTATAATAGTTTGTGGCTATTTGTGCTACCTAGCTTGTTATTTTAAGGAATAGTCTAGTGCACAGGCTTCTGCCACTTACGCAGCCTTACCTTTGCAACCTAAGAGGTTGTTTCCGTAAATCAATCCTATGACCTTCAAGTCACAATAGAGTAACTTTATTCAAATATAACTTGTGTCAAAATATTTATTTCGTGAATATTATATAGTACATGTTTATTATTTGTGCTTTGAGGGCATTGACACAATAGTAAGATTGTTTCATTGTAATCTCGAGGTTACAAATTTGAGCGATGGAAAGAGCCATTCTGCTTGTTAGGGTAAGGTTGCACTTGCATACATTTAACACTCTCCATACCCCTCAGGAGCTTCGTGCACTGGGCTACCCCTTTTTATTTTGTTATAGTGTTGTTTTGTTATACTAATTCAAAATTACATGAGTCGTAAATTAGTTGTAAAGTTTTTTTATACTTTTACTTGTAAAAGAAATATTTGATATAATTTACCAATTTATTCATATATGCATTTACTAAATTCAACTATAGTATCCTCTAATTTAAACAGATGTGTAGGCCTATAACATTACCAATTAGTTAATTATTTTGCTTATATTCACTCATTCGTATATTTTACTTATGCTTGTGTTCCCAATGAAATTTTGATCCTTGACTTCGCCATTTTGATGATTATATCAGTTTGTTTTTATGCTACTTATAAATTTAAACATATTCCAATGTTTTTCTTTTGTTTTTTCTATTGAAAATATCCTTCCCGGACCCCAGTTTAATAAAAACTAAATCTTGTCTAGTGCCTCCACTAAACAAATCTTCAATGTAAACAATGCCATTGCTGATTCAATAAAATTCTAAAGGACCATCTATCAAATTAGATTTTAGTGCTTGCTAAAAAATATTTTGTGTACTTATGCATATATTTCTAGATATAAAATGGTAGTAATCAAAATTCTTATGGATAAGAATCTTTAGGGTGACAGGTGAACAACTGGCTAGTTATATTAAATCCTTTTCTGGGCATATCATTCTTTATTGTTAACATCAAACAAGAGATATTTCTTCCTCTTGGTTGCCATTCAAGTGGATATGGGATTGTTGGATCAAGAAGATGCGATCTGCATATTTTCTATGCCACTTGATGAGTATAGGAAGATAGAGAAAGTTGACATGCAATGGATCAAGAAAACAGTAACATTAGGAGCAGGACAAGGGTTTAGTAAAGTATAAGTGAATATTGAAGGAGTCAAATTTTCAGGATTTTGTCTGAAAGGGAAATGAATTATTTTGCCCAAAGATGGCCATTTTCCTCCTCCTTTTTGAACTTCCATGACATTATGATTTGAGGTGTTAAAAATTTTAAACTAGTAGTCTAGTCTTTATCCAATTCATGAATTGCGTTGAGGTGCAAAATCCACTGGAGGTCATCTGTAGAAATTATATATGTTCACCTAACATGGCTTGCTCATGCTTTAACGGAAACCAAGTCCAATTTGTGGGGGCAATCTGCAAAGGGTAGAGTTCATGAAGAGAGGAGACCTTTTCGAACAGGGGTAGGTGGAACATCTCAATGATACTTTGAGTTTATAGGAGGAACCCCCCCTTCCCCCCTTTTCTCTCTTTCTCCCAGTAGATAAAAGGAAGTTGCACATGGAATGGGAGAACAGGTGGTGTCAGCCATACAATCAAAATCAAGGTACCTTTTACTCCTATGGTGCAACATCTTGTTTGGAGTGTGAGCTTAAAACCAGACTTGAGTTCAAGGCAAGGGCAGGATCAAACTCTTGTCATTTTAATCTTGTCAGTATCTTTCCCTAAATTAGATGGGATGAAGTTGATATATATATATATATATATATATATATATTGGATTTGGGTTAGGAGGCTTAACCAAACTTGGATGCTTAAGTTAGGCTAGTGTTCAGGATTTATCCTAATTGGTGTTGTAGACGATAGGTTGGTTGTAAGGAGCCATCAAGTACTGAAATTTTATGAGGTGAGTGGCAGCCACCCTAACTCAGAACTAGAGCATTTTAGAATCCATGGATTAGAAAATTAGGATATGTATTAAATCTTACTAGCCCCTCTTCTCCCTGCCCTTGTGAGAACTTGAATCCTGCTCTTCTATTCGACAACTTCCTTGCCTATTGAGATTCAGAAATTATCATCTGTGATATGCAACACCCTTCTATGTCTATCGTCATGTTGTTTATAGCGGTTTTGACATTGAGGGGATAAAGTAAAATGGTACTATTGTGAAGGTAAAGAGCACAAAGGAACTCATAACTAAAATTTAGCCAGTTTCACAATAAAACCTCTTTTTTTTTTTTTTTTTTTTAATATGATGGAGACCGGCCAACCTTGATTCTTTTGAGCGTGGCCGTCAAATCACACTCGGTATATGTAACTCTGTTCTTAATAATTGTATGTTTAATAAGACAAGTTACGTCTTTGGCATGACTCAAATTGTGATCCTCTTGGGAGGAAAAGAAATTGAAGTTTGAATGATTAAAAATTAAGAATAGTTAATAAATATATATTAATTTTCCATCAGTGATCATACACAATGTATATGCACAACCAACAAAAAGCTCTTTATTTTTTCATTTTTTTAAAATTTTATTTTTATAAGTAATACGTAGCCTAAAGTTTTCTAGGCACGTGTAATAGACTTTTTTTTTTTTTTTTCTCCTTTGTCCACTTGCTTTTCAGAAAGGTGAAAATTATTGGTATGACAAGGAGTGTCATAAAATGCAGGAAAAATAAGCAAAAGTGCGCATTTCATGGTTTGTTCATTCATGAATCCAAAAGATCCAAATTTAAGTTAGGGCTGGTGGCTACTCAACTCATCATATCCTTGTACTGGATAGCTTCTTTTTTCTTGCTATTGTGGACAGCCCCACACTATAAGCCCCATCCTCTTTGAGGTGGGCGAAGACCTTTGTTGCATAAGCCGGTGGAACTGACAATATGCAGATTTAATCGAGATGTTTTTAGGTGAACCGGGTCCATTTCAATGGACCTAACTAATCATTTTATGTCATAGAGACAGAAATAGCTTTTTTGACAAATGCTATATTTTTCATGTTAAAGCTATATTTTAATATTATTGTAGTGTCAAACTATTATATTTTAATATTTCTGTACCAATGGTACATTTCATAAAAAATGTCATTGGATGGGCTGTTGAGAGGTTAGTTATCTAAGCCGTTGGATGATCTTAAATATAGCTGTTGGTTATATAAAGTGAACCCATTTGCTTGTTGGTAAGGATAGCAGGTGGGATAACAAAGTTATCTTTCCAGCTAGAATGAATAACTTTGCTATAATTTGGTAGATCAGAAAGCTGTTGCATTAGAGTTGCATATTGGACAACTGCTATATTTTGACTATAGCAGGTGTAATAACTCTTCCATTGGAGTTGGTCTTGAGAGCATTTTTAATGCATATGCCATTTGAGATGCCAATGCTTAAAATAGCGCACTCTTCAAATTTCATGCTCCAAAGGTATGCCATATGAGGTGTTATCATTTAGCAATGACAAATCTTGTGCCATATTTGGTATTGAATTTGGCATATGCCAAATTTTGGCAAGTCACGTGGCAGTTTATTAAAGTGCCACAAGAGACAAATAAGATATATTTTTTTTCAATAGTTATGGTAGAATGGTTTTTGGCAAAAGAAATAGTATGATTGTGCTAAAAAAAAATTTACATTTTTTTAGAAATGTACCATTGGAGCATAAATGTTTAAGTATAAGATCTTGACACTATAATTATGCTGAATATAGCACTGACATGGAAAAAAAAAAAAAAGGCAAGAAACCACAGGAGATGTTCTAAAGGTAGACAACTTGTACGATTTTGTAGCCGGTTCACCCAAAAACTTCTCGGCTGTCTTCAGTGAAGCAGTGATTTTCCAACAATCTAATCATGAACTGTGTTTGTATCTTCAATACCTGCTGTTACAAGTATGGAAAAAATGCCCCCCTGGCATAATGCTAAAGTGCACAACAATCAATTGAAATCAATCAAAGCAGCCAGATGATTTGAACCTTTCATCTTGAGCTTCTTCTCTGTAGATGATTTGATTCTCTTTTGGGGAAGCTACAAAATATCATACTTTGTGTCATGTTTGCTAGTCTTGAATGTTTCTGCTCCTTTTCATGACAAAGAGGTTAATTTGGGAAATTACAATTGTATGTTAAAAATTTATGCAAGCATTTGTGAAAATACATCTAGAATAGTTCCTCTAGAATAATTTGGCAGGCCAGAATTTGAGTTCCATGTTACGCGTGCACACATTTAGAATAATTCTTTCCTCCTTCATTGTTGTACCCAAAAAAAAAAAAAATTGTGCAAGCATTTTATTAAAGGTGAAATTACACAAACTCTATAGTTTCAGTTATTTTCACTAGATCCTTATAATTTTAAAGTCTCTTAATATATCTAATAATCAGAAAAATATGTTTTCGACACATGAAATGACAGTCAAGTGAGAATGTGTGTATTAAATCCTGATATTGATGAAAAATTATTGAATAGGACTGTCCTCGCCATGCTTTTATGCAGGTGTGCTATGATTCATCTATTTTAGTAAGTTATAATACATTTGATAAAATATTATTAGAAGAACGTATTGACATGTGATGGGTCCAAAGTCACTGAAGAATTCTCCTTGTGATGGATACGATGATACACTGCCAGTTTCAAGTCAAATTTAGGATGAGAATTGGGGAAGACTTGGTATTATTATTGGGCAAGGAATCCACAACTTCGGCCACAAGTTCTGGGCTGCTGTTTGTGTTCGTTGGTTTCCCAAAGCGGACTTTTAATAGGTGGCCTTTGAAGTTGATCTTATGAACTCTACATATTTACGGTCTTTGAAGTAATATGTCCATTTATGTGTGTGTGTGTGTGAGAGAGAGAGAGAGAGGGCTCTTACCATATGATTTATGGTATTTATCACTAGATGGGTTTTCATAGAAATAGAATCTTATCTATCAAATGATTGATTATCTTATAACGCGGGACGCCATTATTGATTATACTGTGTCTAGAAATGTTTCTCACTCAAAACCAAAATCCCGAATATATGAGGTCCATATATTGCACGCATATTCTTCATATAGACAGAATTTAGTAGATGGGGGCCATGGGGGCACAAAACCCAATGTCTTTTTCAAACTTGAGGTATGCAAGAACTAGGGAGATAGTGAGGTCCCCTTTGGTCGCTTGCATGAAAATTCACACACCAAAGCAAAGGAAGAATTTTCTCGTGGACCCAATCAAATTTAAAGCATCAATGGATAACAAACTTTATTTTCTTTTTGGCAATGCTAGTTCCTCTCTCTTTCTCACTCTAAAGTACAACAGAATCACTTCTTGCTTCTACGTATAAGGAAAACCAATCACTCTTACCCGCCAAGTTAAAACCCATCTCAGAACCGGCCTTGCCCTGCTCTCTCCTCTCTCCTCTCTCCATTTCTAGCTCTGTTTTCTTCTGCTACTAATTATCTCAGATCTCCAGATGCATTATCCTCATCCCAGCACCAACATGATTGCTTTGAACTCATCTCCTTTCCCATTTTTTAATGCTCCTGGATTCTGTGTTGGAGAGGATATTTAGGAGATTAAGAGTGAAAGAAATATGGGAGGCAGAGGAAGGGTTTTGAGGGCTTCATTAGGAGCTGTTCTGTTCATGGCTTTTATCTGGTTCTTATTCATTGGAGTTCTGGCCAACCGGGCAACAAAAACAACAACAGTAACAATTCCATCAACAACAACAAATTCGAAACTCTTGAAGTTGCTAGGAACAGAGAGGCATTCTGTTTATCGGGATTTCGATCTGAATTATGTTAGCAAGAGAAGAGTACCCAATGGACCTGATCCTATTCACAACAGGTACATACATATATATATATATATATATGTATATATATCTGCTTAATCAATATCACAGACAGATGCATGATGCATTATATAAATATACATTATACATATACATATATATATATATATATGTTTATATAATAATATGTGCATATCCTGTTTCTAGTAGCAAATTATATATATATATATATTTATTTATTTATGGGTGAGACTTGGGATGTGTAGCTGACTTATTCCCTCCTCATTCATAACATATATGAAATTGTTTGTATAATTGTATGAATACCAATTTTATTTTTTCAAATATACCATTTTAATCTAAATTCCAATTAATTTGCTCAAAGAAAAAATGAAAGAAAATGATTTCATAAACACAACCATGCATAAACATCAGTAAGGATACATGCATGGAACTCGGTGTTCATTTTTCGTAAATTCTCATCTCTTTCCTACTCTGTTTTTAATTAACATTAATATAATCTCTTTATAAAAAATATGTTTGTTCATTTACTTGTAGATACAGTGTGCATACGAGAAGTGTTTCTTTTTTTCTTTCTTTCTTTCTTATAGTTAATGATATTTCAATTAGTTAAAGCAGCATTATAAGCTTATATTTTAAATGCTTGGAAGCTTATCATATACTATAAGCATATCTTTAGTAAAAGCTTCTTTAAAGATCATTCTTTCTCTTATTTTTATGAGAAACAAAGAGAGAGACATTGTGTAGAAGACTGGACCACTTTGGTCTTGGGGAGGGAACCTGTCCAGTTCTTTTATGGAGAAATTCAAATATGTTTTTCGAAGGTTATGAACTCTTTTGTGAAGTTTTCCAATCCATTGAGTTCAATAAATCAGTTTTCTCGAACACCCAATTGAAATTTTGGTTTTCTGTGACAGGATTGCATTTTTGTTCGTCACTCCAATTAATCTAGGCTCTGCATGTTACTGGTTTGTGAATTCATAAAATTTGATGAGCACCCAATTAATCTAGCCAAGTGACACTAAAAATGTGGATTAGAACTCACCATTTGATGAGTTTCTTAATTAATCATGAGGGGTAGATTATTGTATGTGTGTGTTTATGTGTATGTGTGTGTGTGTATATATATATATATATATATATATCATTATATATGTGTGTAAACCCCATTGGGTACCTCAGCTGGGTACGTCTTGGGAGTACTCCTCAAGAGGAACCGAGTTCAAATGACTGGGGGGCCACCGGCCACCTCCTCACTAGCATAAGCTTGTGGAAATAGTTATGGAAGGCGCTGTAGTAGTTTATGCCTGTACCTCCTACCCTTGCGGGTAGTTCCCCTGCAGTTACCAAAATATATTATTATGTGTTTTTTTATTTTCAGGAGATTATGGAAGTCTAGACAACCACCTGGTCGATCTTAAGCTGCAGGGAGACTGAGAAGCTCGAGAGAACTTGCGTAGAAGAAGATCCAAATGAAATTTCTTTATCCTGCACGGAGGAGAAAACGAAAAAAGCTTCAGTCTACCATGAAAGAATCCATTTTGAGAAATGTTTTGACTCAAAAATTGTTTGTGCATTGGGTTTTGATTGGATTTAAACCTCTAGGTTAGTTTTTTTTCCTTCTTTTTTGGCATTTCTTGTGGTTTATCATGCTGTTCCACTCTTGGGACTTGTAGAGTCTGTTAGCAAAATTTTATATATTGAATTATTAATTAAGTTACTATTGTATTTTGCTTTAAAATACTGGCTAAAAAACATTTGCTTCTTTCTTACCCTAGACCCCTTGAAAAAAAAAATTCTAGACTTAACTAATACACATGATTTGCGGGTAAATACATGTGAATTTGAGAATTAATTTTGGATACCAGAAGGAGAAATTAAGTAAAAAGGCATTCTCTGAGTTTTGCAAAATGGCCACGTACGATAGGTAGAACTCGTTGGTCATGGATTTTTGCGACTGCTAGAAATCCACGGTTGTTGGAGAAGTAGTTGAGAGTTGCTTTCGCTCTAACCGTTGATTTTGATCACGCCACATGGCGGCGGTAATTCATGTCAGTTGTAGCTACATGAATTGCCCAATCTTTGAGATTTTATGGGTATTAAACTTATAGAAATTTTACTATGGACCGGCCTAACTCATGAATCCCACCAATCATATCCTGTCACGTAATCAAATGTTATTTTTGTATTTCATAAAAATAAAACATCTTATTCAAATAACATTATGTAATAAGTTGAGTCCATGCCATGTCAATAAACTTGATTCATGATAAAATTTCACGTTAAACTCATAGGAGCTTTTCTTTTATCTCACACAAATGAGAGGTACAAGAACCTTGAGAAAGACTAGAACCTTTGGAGGTATGGGTATATCTCACCATTACTGAACTGTCCCTACATAAAATTCAAAGAGAGAGGGGGAGAGATTCATAGATTGGGATTTTACTTTGTATGAAAAAGGAAAAAGAGAGTAAAAATAAAATGGAACACAACCCAAGAAATGTGCCAGTCTCCATACATGTTTAGGCATGTAAAGATACATTAATGGGCAGTCACTTTTTAGTTTTCTATAGGATTACCTTTCTTTCTTTTAATAAGTGGCTTTTGTTCCCCAAATAAAGCAAATCCATCAATTAAAGGAGCTCTCTTTTCAAAAACACAAAATTTGTGTTAGAATGGAATGGTGACAAGCTATGATGCATGGATTATTAGATCAAAAGCTTAAAATCTTAACCCCAAACGAGTAATTGAGTTGGCTTGAGGCAATAATTCAAAGAGGAAACACCGTTATTAGACGCGACAGTTGGAAATTTGTAATCTAATTAACACGTGTATTATACTTACTAATCACATGTAAAATTTATTATGAAAGTAGTGATAATTATTGGATAAGAGAAAAGACCCATGCACTAAAGTGAAAAAGATATTAATTTGTGTTCATTAATAAAAAGTAGCTCATTTGATTGCGCCAAAAAATCCTCTTTACATGCCTAAAACTTGAAAAAAGCAATGGGATCCTTTCAATCACTTGGTAATCATAAAGACACAAACAATTACAACTTTATGTTAGAATTTAGGATAAACCACACAGTGAAAACAAAGTAAATCTTTGCTCATTGCTTTTTTTTTTTTTTTCCTTTCACTTTCTCTTTCTTTGCTTCTTTTTCTGGTTTGATTTGATTTTGATTGTTTCAAGAAGGAAAGACACTTGGTCTAAAGTAACTGAGACTCAAATTGAAATGCCTTTTCTTCGTAGCACGAGAGACAGATTCCCATCTCGTGCAGTTTTTATGGTTGAAAAGGCACACAATGAACGGAAATGACGGTGCGGCGCATGAATCAAACCAGCCTAACAACGAGACTGGATATCCGTTCCCAACTTTGTTTAGATTTCTAGTTTCCGATCCCACCTTACTCCGAATCTTTTTTTTTTTTAAATAAGTTTTTTTTTGTTGCTAGATAGATTAAAAATTTATTATAAAAATAACCAATACAAAAAAATAGTATAAGTTTAGTATAAGAAACTTTTAAACTCATTTTATACACTATTTAGTTTATTGATAAAAATAATATTTCTTAAAATATAAATGAGATGGGATTGAGACGGGTGACCATTCCCGACTCCGTCCCAAACCTGAATGAATTTTTAAACAATAATACTAGACTTACTTAAAAATTCTACCAAAAATGTTCACGTTCATGAGTTGACAGTTTTGTATTGGCTGGATATCACATGATGTCATATTCAGCCAATACAACACTGTTAACTCATGAATGTAAATAATTTTGATAAAATATAAAAATAACAATAACATTACTCATTTTTAAAAACTTACTCTGACCTTGCCTCGACTGCTGTTCATGATTATCCCATAGTTGAGATTTAAAACAATTTAACCGAAGAAAAAAAAGGCCTATCGGAAGTTGATTGAATTTGGGCTTCTGTTTGACTGAGTTCATTTCGTTGCGGCTTATCAAAGTTTGAGGCTTTGAAGATGGCCTTTCCAGATGTTAAGAAGAAATCTTGGGCCGAGGATGGGCTTTCAAGCTGTTGGGTTAAGACTGAAAGAAGGACGAAAAAGTAAACAGGGGTAGTCTAGTGCAAGCCGCGATAGGTGTCTTATTAGTATAAATTGCAGGTTCAATTTTTATAGAGGAAAATTCATCGTGAACTTTTTAGTCCCAACATGAATGGTGTGCCTTTGATTGGATATTCTGACCACCAAAAAATAAAAAAGAGAAAGACAAAAGGTCAAAAGATGAAAAGATGAAAATATTTTTCGGTGAGTCTAATACATCACATGATAACGTGCCTTTTTAATAATACTTTGTTATATATGATATGACTTATTAAAGACATTCTATTTTATATATATATATATATATATATTATTATATTACATATTATTAAAAAAGATAAATCATATCACATATAATAAAATATTATTAAAAAAATATATTATAACGTTATTGTAACAATTCCATCAGTTTTTTTTCCAAGAGTGTTAAATGTTAGCCTACCAATGACAAGATCGTTATATTTACCTATGCCAATTAGAGAAGGGGGGGGGGGGGGGGGAGGTTGGATTTGTTCACGTTATCTTCTCTCAAAGTTAAAATAACATCTCATAACTTAATTGGCTTGACATTCAATATGATTATTAAATGAAGTCATTTCAAAAACATTCTACCCCTTTTGCTTTATCTTTTTGTTTCCTTTTGACAACATAACTTCTAATTCAGAACAACTATCTACCTATCATGAGAGTCTGTAAGACAAATCAAGATTATAAAAATAGAGGAAAATATGTTTTTTTGAAACAAACAAAACATAAAAAAACAACATTCTTTTCTTAAACAAGCAAATATCTACTCTTTATGTCAAATGGATGGTTATATTTATAACATTACAATGTAAAACAGTTAAATGGTCAAAATCTAGTAATCTTCCCTTTTTGCAATGTATACATCTGTCATAATATGCTTAAAAAAACTTTGTTACATAAGAAACAATTTTTTTTTTTACTTTTTTTGAAGCAAAAGGCAATAAAGTCCCACAGTTACAATCATTTCAAGCTAACTCTGGAAGAGCTATTCTAGAGGATATGGACCCTCACCTATTCAGTTGTTTTTGGGTAACTTGTCGTGTTGTGAAATTAACAAGTTATGCAATAAGAGTTAGAGAGAAAATTATACAAGAAAATTTACGTGATTTAATGATGTGCCTATTTATACGGGATCGGCTATATTTGCTCATTATATAAAAAATAAGATTACAACATATTGATACTACATCGCAATTAAATCCTAACTCTAATTCAGTATATTGAATATCACGTCACTATCTCTAACACCTACTTTGTTATCAAGGTTCACAAAAATCACTAGAATTATTGTTGACGACCTGACAAGATTTCACCTGAGAGCTTATGAAATTTGTAATAACTTGACATTGAATGGAATATAATGGGATGGTTTAAATTCAGGGATCATCTATATATTATTCCTTGTATAAATATATTGGATATAACTTATGTGTACCAGAGAAACCTATATCCTGAAAGAGAAGGTAAAAATAAGATGATCCATTTTACAGATTTGGAAGATTCTGACCAGAGGGATACTTTTTTTCAATTACTAAATACAAAAAAATCAGCCATTTCTACAATATGTCACTCTAAAAAACTCATCCAAAACATGACAGTATCTCATGTAAATTGAACAGAACAGGGTTATACAGTTAGGAATGAAGAAGTAACCAAGATGCTGGGAAGAGAAAGTCAACTAAATCAACAGTCGAGATTGACTAAGTGAAACTTACAATCACTGTATGCTTCATGTACACAGTATACTTTTAGAAACTCAAGATGCTAGCTCGAGTGGTGGCAAGGGACAAGATAAGTGCCTAATTAGCATAGATTCTGAGTTCAAATCTCATGGAGTGCAAAACCTCTTGGGGCCACCCCATGTGTAAACATTGGAATCACAACGGCTGGTGGTGGGTCCCGATTTACAATCCGGCCACGTAACAGAAAGTTGCGATTGGTGGGGTCGGTCTGGGTTACCAAAAAAAAAAAAACTTCACACAAAAGAATTGTAATGGTTTGGCCAGATATGGCCTGAAGTTAATGACCGAGTAGGGTATTAAATTGCTCCTACCCAACCTCAAACAATACACATCTATGAAAAAGAAATAACTACAATGTCAAAACATTAGACAAAGAGCAGTAAGGACTCAAATTTTCAGTTCAAGCCTATAATTTTATCATTTCCTTTTCTATAAAAACAGTGTATCTCAGCTCATCAGTCGGATCAGAAGAAACAAAGAATATCTTTATTTTCTATAAAGACTCTGTATCTCAGACTATGCTTATCACTCGATCAGAAGAAATAAAGCAAGTAATCTTTGCTGACCATATAAACTACATAGTTAGAGTAGAAGATAGCCTTAGCACTCATCATAAAACCAGAAATGCAAAGATATGTATAAATATACAAGGTCAGAATGCATGTATTAAGAAAAATTGTTACGGAGAGTAGTGTAAGTGCTTAGAAAGGTTGTGATCGGTGACTAAAGTGAACAAATATATGATCCAGTAGTAAAAGAAAGATTTGTTCTAAAGCCACAGCAAAGATATACCGGAAAACCAATCTAGATAACTGATCCCTCCAGTATATACTATTGTGATAATGCATTACAAAGTTCCATTTATCATCTTCAATGTACAACTCCTTAAAGATGCAAGCAGGCGAGCATGATACAAACATCAGCAGTGTCAGAGACAGTTCCCCTCACAGCTAAGGACAGACAAACAGATTTTTTGAAATAAGAAATTGCAGTTTAAGAAGTTCATTAACTATATGATCCATTAAAATGGGAATGTATTAGGAAAAGCCAGCTAAAACAAGAAATCAAACCAATGACATTGAGAGCATTTGGAAACTTGCCACAAGACACTGAAATTCTCAAATGACAGTGTAAACCATTTCAGGCGTGCTTCTCCCATACTTTTGCTTCAAAGTTAAACCAGATTATCAGTGTCCTGCCTGCCAAAAAGTAGGGGAAATTCATCATACCGTTCTGAGAAACCTTGTTTCTCCGCAATGCTCTCCAATGATTCGGAAACCTTGTACATAGGCCACCTGTCCTTGGGCTGGGAGACAACACAATTGCATGCAATCCTCAGGAACTGCACAATTTCTTCATCGTGGCCCCTCCCACACAAAGACTTATCTAATTGCATCCTTAATTCGACCAGAAGTAGAGAGCTGATTTACCCAATCAACCAAATTACCCTTAAATCCTTCCTCAGCATTACTGATCTCAAGAGGCCTCTGCCCGGTTGCCAACTCCAAAAGCACCACTCCCAAAGCATAAACATCCCCTTTCAATGAAGCAACCATCGTGATCGAATATTCCGGAGCTACATAACCAAATTCACCCAAATCCCCATTGACAAAACTACTCTCATTATAGTCAGAAGAGGGCCATCAGCCTAGCCAACCCAAAATCCATTATCCTAGCATCAAAGTCCTCATCAAGGAGAATGACATTAGAGCTTATGTATTGGTGCAAGATTGGAGGTTGGCACCCATGGTGAAGCCAAGCAAGCCCCCTTGCAGCACCCAAACCAATCCTAAACCTGGTCGGCCAATCCAATACTGTTGGATTTGCATTCAATAGCGAGTACAGAGTTCCATTCGACAAGTGCTTATAAACCAAAAGCTTCTCCTCTACCACAACACAAAACCCCAACAAGGGCACCAAATTTGGGTGCC
Source organism: Nyssa sinensis (assembly GCA_008638375.1). Taxonomy (NCBI): domain Eukaryota; kingdom Viridiplantae; phylum Streptophyta; class Magnoliopsida; order Cornales; family Nyssaceae; genus Nyssa; species Nyssa sinensis. The sequence goes on from CM018032.1 coordinate 60,294,277, forward strand.
TAAGCTGCCCTAATCTATTCATCTCCAAGCGAAATTGCTTCTCACTCAGCTGGCAAGTGTTAAGCCGCTCAATTGCAAGCGCAGACCCGTCAGGAAGAACAGCCTTATAAGTCGTCCCAGTCCTTAGTTGAAATTATAATGTTATCTGCACTAAAATTGTTTGTAGCAGCCATTAAATCCACCAACTTAACTTTCACGAGAGGTTTCTGAAACAATGAAACCTGAACCAGCTTGTGCGCCCTCAATCTCTCAGCCCAACTACCACCGCCATCTCTCCGAATCCCGTATCCTCTCTTCCCCGGGCGATTGGACTTAGTAAAGTACCACCACCACAGCCCAAACCCTAACAACATGGACGCCGCAGCACCGAACACACCGGCCTGCAATGATAATGGCAAGATTCTTCTTGCTCAAACCACCACACTTCCCAAGCGGCCCGCCGCAAAGTCCACTATTGCCAACAAAATCCGACGAATCAAAGGCACCAAGGAACGACGGGATGGTACCGGACAGATCGTTGTGGGCAACAGAGAACTTCTTAAGCCGACCCAAACTAGATAATTCGTACGGAATACTACCAGATAGTTTGTTGTCTGAGAGTATAGGTTGTTCAAGTAGGAACAATTAACAAGATCGGCCGGAATCGAACCGGTGAAATGGTTATTAGACAAATCTAGGGTTACTAAATAAGGCAACCAAGTACAAATTTCTGTAGGGATGGAACCGGAGAGGTTGTTACTGGAGAGATCCAGAGATTGCAAGACATGACAGTACTGTAAAGAGTCTGGAATTTCGCCAGTGAGTTGCATTTCGCCAAGCTCGAGGCTGATCAGACGGTTCTGTTGATCGTTCCAGCAGGTAACGCCGACGAAGTGGCAGAGAAAGCCGGCCGACGCGTTCTGGAAAGTCCACGCACTGAGCTTACCTTGTGGATCGCTGAGCGAGCTCTGGACACCTTGCAGGCACTTCACATCGTCCTCTTCGGCCGCCATAGAAACAATACACAAAAATACAAGTACAATTGATGATACATAGTTGAATACTCTGAAGTAACTCATGAGATCGAAGCTTGTAAAAGCAATAATGGTTTGTTTTGTTTTGCTTTGATTTGATATCTAGGGCTAGGATTAACAAATTGAACGAGAGATTGACTTTCAGTTCGTTTGGATAGTAGGTGAAAGGAAAAAGGAAATATTAGTATGAAGAAAAACGAGACGGGTAAGATAATTAACAAAGAAATATATTTTTATCTTTTGGATATAAGAGAGAAAGGAAAAGAAATTTTTTTTTTTATTATTTATTATTTTAAATGTTGGGATGTCTTGAGATTGTTTATTTTATTTGTCTTTTTAATTTAAGATAATTGGTATTATAAAAATTCATTAACTCTTATTTTTCTTTCCTTCTCCTTTGGGATAAAAAATGCTTAAATGAGGGTAATCTCTCCTTTTTTTCCAATTCCTTTCATCCAACATATGTTTGTCTCTTGGAGCTTGTGGGTTCCAAAATACAATATTCATTTGAATTTTATTTTTGTGGGATTTACATTTTTTAAGCATTTTTTGTTCATGATTCTTCTTTCTCGTTAATTACAGCTTCTTCTTCTTTCTTTTTTTTCTTTTGACTTAAAGTTGTTATTTTAATCAGATTTTAATTAAATCTTATTAAATTAATGACTTATTTAAATGACGTAAATACATGCACTACTATTTATCTAATTCACGTAAGTTTAATTTTTTATTTTATATATATATATATATATAAAATTAAGTCTTACTTTGACCAGAACGCAGCATTGGTATACAACCAAAGACATCATGGATATTGCACTAATAAGTGACCCCTTTACATACATACATACATATAATATATATATATATATAGGTGGAGCTATCGGCACTCCTAACATATAAGCCTACACTATAAAAAAAAAAATTAGTCTACTTTTCATCTTAAAAATTTAAACTTAGTATTAAATTTTTTAGAGTGTAGATGTACAAAAGAGGAGCTCAAATAGTTGTCATAAAGGTACATATATACACCCACATGGACAGAGGAAGGAATTTGTTTTTATGGGACAAATTTTTTATTAAATGTGTAGTAAACACACACACACACATATATATATATATATATATATATTTAGAAGGAAGCTATCGGCACTCGTCACATATAGGCCTACACTACAAAAAGTCTACTTTTTATAATTAAAATATTAATTTTTTTAAAGTGTAGATGTGCAAGAAAGGAGCGCAAATTGTTGTCATATATATATATATATATATACATGGACAGAGGAAGGAATTTGTTCTTAGGGGGGCAACTTTTTTATTAAATGTGTATAAAAATTAAGATTGATTAATAATAAACAAACTTATAAATTAAGACAAAAATATAAATTAAAAAGATATATCTGAAAAAAAATTAAAAGTAAAAAAATATATATATATATGATCTATATATATATATGACTATCTATCCCAGCATATGGGGAATTTGGTCTTTTTCTTCTTTCATTTTTTATTAATAGACAGCCATTGTGAGGTGTTTGGGATTTGGTTGCGCACAATTAAGAAGAAGAAAAAATGTGCACGCGTTTGTGAGAGTTGACTCAGAATTTTCTATTTAAACGACTTCTAGAATGGGTTTTGGCGTGGAATCCTTCAAATTTTGTTGACTTAATTTATGAGAATTGTTAACGTAAGGCGTGTTTGGATCAAGAGTGTGAAAAAGTACGATTTGAAAAAATTTTATCCAGTAATTTAATTAAAACGTTTATTTTAAATTTATTATAATTTTTTAAAAATATATAATTTATGAATTAAATTTAATGCTGCACTTTTTTTTCCTGACACATATTAGATTCCGCGTGTACCATATTATCCGTTTTGAGCTTAAAAGCCCTCACGGCTTTGTTCTTCTTAGGCGGAAAAGACCCGATGCAAGGGAGAGGACGACTGGGCTTATAAGCGACGCCAGTACCCGACTCCTATTCAAATATTGTTCGCTTTGAGTTTAAGAGCCCTCACGGCTTTGTTCTTCCTGGACAGAAAAGGCCTGATGCAAGGGAGAGGACGACTGGGACTTATAAGCGATGCCAGTGCCCGACTCGTATTCGATGTGGGACTCAAAGTGGTACAACAGCTACTTCCCCAGTCGGGACTGGTGGAGCACAGGAACGAGGCACGTGACCCAAGCGTTCCCACAGAAGGCGCCAAACTGATGCTGCACTTTTTTCGTCCTGACACATAGTAGGCTTCGCGTACATCATATTGTCCGCTTTAGGCTTAAGAGCCCTCACGGCTTTGTTCTTCCTGGACGAAAAATGCCAGATGCAAGGGAGAGGACGACTGAGACTTACAAGCGACGCTAGTGCCCGACTCCTATTCGATGTGAGACTCAAAGTGACACAACAAAATTAAATACTTAATTTATCAAAATAAAATGTTTTTAACTTGAGAACACCCATTTTAAAGTTAAACCAAACACGCAATTATAGTTAAATCAAGCCCTAAGTGGAGGGTGAAGAGTGTGAAAATAATTGAATAAGCCACTGGTAGAGAAAATCCATGAATTTGAAATGTACAAATAATTAATAGATGCTACAAACTGTATCGTTTTGCTCCAACATTAATGTAATGTACAGTTTTGAAAACCATCACATTGTTGTGGTGTCTTTTATGTTCTGTTTGGTTTCTAAATTTTTCGTGAGAAAAATGGAAAGTTAATGTAAGAAAATTTATTTTTTCTTAATTTGGTTATCATGAAAAATAGGGGGGAAAACAAAATATGAAGAAAAAATAGAAGAGTTCAGAGAATTACTTAATTAGCAAAAGAAACTTTACCTGCAAATTGTTGCTATGTGTTGATAACCTTTGATTTAGCCTCCTTAGTCATTAGAATCCAGGAACCTGAGCAGTACAGAAATGGATGTACTCAGAGAAATTGCACATTTGAAAGGAACTCACTGGATGGAAAAGAAGACTACGAAGACAAAGGTGGAGGAGAAGCAAAATGGTGCTGTGGAGCTGCAAAAGTCTAGATGAGGAGGAAGAAGAAGAAACTAATAAGGATTTAGAAAGGGAGTAGACTCTCAAGGAAGACAATAACCCGGCTATGGAAACCATAATTTCTGGGCATGAGCCACCCACCAACAGGCTTTAATTCAACAAAATTAGCCTATTAAATGGTGGTACAAAGGTGGAAGAAGTAGCACTAGACTGGTCACTCGGGTGAGTTATAACCCCCAAAGTTCAGATTTATTTTTTACATATTTGATATTTAGTCATATGCTCACGTCATTATGGTATAGGCAGGATCATGAGCATCGTTGGTCCAGCGCCGACCAAAGAGAGAGAAGAAAAAGCTTCTGGGCTAAACAATAGATGCTGCTAATGTAGAATGGGACATGTTGGGGTCATTTTCTGAAAAGATTGTATCAAAACAGGCGTGCTTTGGACCCGTCACGTCCCAGCCATTGATGATTTCATCTCATCATCCCGGCAAACAAAACTGCACTCCTTCTCTGTTCTCTCTGCTTTTCGTTCCAGCAAAAAGCATGCGTACCTGTGTATCAGATTCCCGCTTCCCCATGTCACCCTTCCTTTGTTTGTTTAACAGGAAAAGTTGCAAGAAAATTTTGGCCAAAACATTCAATTAATTCTATATCTTTCTATAATCACATGGTTTTCTATATACCAAGACTTAATCCTATATCTTCATTTAATAAAAGAACGATATTACTGGCATTATTACAAATTTAAATAATTTTAAATTTGACTTGTAACGGTATAAAAAGAGCAATAAATTGACACATTAAAAGATAAAAAACATTAATGGCAATAAATTTACACATTCAAAATTTAAATTCTACATTCATAAATGGTCAGATTACTTGGAAGGCAAAAAATAATATTAAAAATTAATAAATTATTTTTCAATAAAAAATTTAAAATTTTAATTTGTAACAGTAAAAAATTCTAGAATTGACAATATATTATAATAAACAGTTATAAATGTGTATAAACAATCATAATAGTTAAAAGATAAAAATAATAATTAAATATTAAAATTTACTATTTTTATTAGAATGTCAAATTTTAAAAATAACAAATATAGATAACAAAGTTGTATATGAGATAGCAAAAGAATAATTTTACTATTTTTTTTCTTCATCCCTTGAAAATGGTATAATATTATCAAATTATCATTTTTTAAAAATTTATTTTAAAATTTATTTTTTTATTATTTTATCACTTCTTATTTTATAAGACAATTCTCAACATTTTTATCAAATATCCAAATGTAATTGTCTACTTACCTAAGTTGATTAATCTACGGCCACTTTTAATAGAGCTGATATTCAGGTGGTATGGTTGTTGTGATTATATTTTCAAGTGTTAAATGATATGTTACGTATGTACGAGTTATTATAACTACACGTATGATATATTAATTAATGTAATATATAATAAGTGAGGTATAATAAAAAAAAAATTCTTTTAGCAATTCAAATAAACACTTGAATCAACTATTTCAATGATCCCTGCTACCCAATATGTAGTACTGTAAATATATATATATATATATATATATAATGTAACACATTATTAGAACGTTGGGCTAATTAAAACGGGACATTTGAATAATTTCTACACTTGAGCAATGATAGGGTACTCCAGCAGTGCAGGCGAGAATGTCTGCTTGTCTCCTCTAATTGATGCAAGCTCATCAGTCACCAGTCACGACATCTGATCTTCACAGCTGGCCAAGCCCAAGGTGCAGTCAAGAGACTGCGAATGGCGTTTTCGCAGATAAAGCTAATGTCATGGGTATTTCTAATTTCCACTTCTCTATATAAGAAGAAAGGCCGTTATACGACCCCGCTCAAAAAAAACATTGCGCACATTGGAACATGGAGACGGAGGTGAAGCAGAAGGAAGATAATCTACACGGAGTGTGGTTTGCAGCCGGAACAGCTGCTTTAATGGCGTGTTTGAAACGCGCCGCCGTAGTCGAACAGTGGCGCGTGTGGGTGTTCCTCGCACTCAACCTCTTGCTCTTAGCTATTCTATTCACATCCACATGTACTTCCAGTAGTTCCTCCTGTTCGAATTGTAATGATAAAGAAAGCGATGCCGATGTAGATCTCAAGATGAATGCGAGGAAGAAGAGAAGGACTCAATGCAGGCAGCTGTTAAAGAAAGATGAAGACGACGGACGGTGACTGCTCGAAGTTATGCAAGAGCGAAAGAAGGCGGGCCGATAGATGAGAGAAAGGTCGTCATTGAAGAGGATGAGGCGAAAACAAGTTCTCTGTCGAAGGAAGAGCTGAATGAGAAAGTGGAAGCTTTCATTGCAATGTTTAGGCAGCATCTGATTTCGGATGCAAAAGGTAATTGCAAGTTGCCTTCTCCAACTCAAACTAGGCTGAGGAGATTATCTTAATATTCCTTTCTTTAGAAAATTATTCTAAGTGTGTGCTCTTATGAAATTCAAATTCTGTTGTATCATATGAAGAGAGAAATTTCAAGGAACCTCATCTTGAAGGGATAGAAACTGCGCGCTTGATGCTAGTTTTTGAGCGAAGGTCCGGTTCTGAGTCTTAATCATGATTTGTTTTATTTTAAATGTCAATGAAAGGTTTGTCCCAAAGAATGCTTTATGTTATTCTTATTTAGTGAGATTGATGTTGCTAGTGTATCATACTTAAATTTTAAGTAAAAATCTATCAAAATTTCCTTTTACTCTTTTACAAAAATTCATATCAAATTTAAATTTTACTCAAACTTATATTCAAATCCACAAAATAGTATTTATGAACTCAAATTAATATTCAAATTCAAATTTAAAATGAGATTTTTTTGGGGGAGTGAATTAGAATTTCTTTAAAAAAAATTTGAGTGACAGATAAAGAATTTTGTATCAAATGAAACTTTTATTCAACCTCGAATAGAAATTTGAAAAACCAATTAAAATGACTTTAAAAAAGGCTTAATTTGATAAAATTTTCTGCTTTTCTAAATATAATTTTGATGTAAAATAAAACATCTAAGTAGGAACCATTTGTTTTATTTCAAAGATAAAAGCATGAATATTTGGATGTAGAAATAAGAAATATATATCTCCAATGTTTAAGAACGAAAAAGTTATTATACATAGCATCATTCTTCTAGAAGTAATTTTTTTAAACAGTGTTTGACGTCAAACATATGAAGAACCTTATTCTAACCTTATGTATAATGTGTCATGAAATTACATATATATTATGTGATTATTTTATTTAAAAAAAAAATTTAAATACATATATACATTGCATATATGAAAAATTGTGGTTAAAATACGTAACCAGAAGAAAGTTTCTCATTTTTTATTTTATTTAAAAGACTCATGTTATTTTTAATTTGTGATAAGCAAAAATTGAATAGAAGATTTTTCATTATCTTTTTTCTATTGGGCCACAAAGGCCTGGACTCCACTCTAGAAGCTTTGGGCCAGGGAAACCCAATACAACATTTTATTTTCTATTGTCTGCTATAGCCATTAAGAAGGAAACTATAGCAGACAAAAGAAAAGAAAATGTTGAAATAGAATGACAGTAATAAGGAGGAGTTAGTTCTCAAATAATTTTTACACTCTCTTTTCTTTTCTTTTCTCTCATAATTAATGAAACAAGATGAAAATAATTTTTTTTTCTTCTTCTATTTTAAGTTTTCTTTTCTTTTCTCTTCAAAATTTCCAAAGAAGCTGTTAGTGTCAACCCCAAAGATTTATCTTCATAACTTCCCAAAACATGGGATGATTTATCTTCTAGAAGAATTAAGAGTAATAGTATATCTTTCAAATAATGCAATTTATTTCTACCTTTCAGTTCTGCTATGATTCTCTCTCTCTCTCTCTCTCTCTCTCTCTCTCTCTCTCTCTGTAATAATTGAATAATTGGGTTTATAATGAAATCAATATTCATATTCAATCCTCGGGTCAAAAATTAGCCTGCTTTCGAGTGGGAAGATTAAGGGTCCAGATGAGAGGATGGTGAGGGCCATCATCCATGTCATTATGAATTGAAATTGAAGGATATCTACGAAAATTGCAATCTCGTCTACTTGTTGGAATGTCGCTTCCCATGACAGCTACAGGTTTTAATATGTCTGGAGTCTATCACTTGCTATTTCACTCCAAGGGAATGGACCACTTCGACCTAAATTCTAAGCCTATATAATAATATGGGGCATTCTTTTGGGGACCCTCGCCCCAAAATTGAGAGTCGTTTGAAATAATATGATTTTACCTAAATATTGTTGGGAGTTTTGTGTAAACAAAATATAAATAAGCACTATCAAATCCTACTTTTTCTCCTCAACAAACATCAAGTAGAAAAGAATGGTCCTGATGTACAAAACTCCCGTCAAGAATGACAATGAGATAGATTAAAGACCAAAACCTCTTTACGTCCTTATCTTATTTTAAAATAACTTTTTCTATCTTCATCCTATCCCATCTCGTACCATTTATTATATCCTATCTCCATCCGATTTTGTTCCCATTTAAAAATTATTTTTTAAATTTAAAATTAATCAATTAATATTATTATAAATACAAGTATATATATATATATATATACATATATTTAGATTTATATATGTAAAAAAACTTAATAAAATACAAAAACATTAAAAGATATTTATAAAATTTAAATATATAATCAGAATAGGGTACCTAAATTTATCCCTATCCCAAACCCGCGTTAAATTCTAGTATCTTTTTTTATTCCCGTCCCACCTCATTTGTTTCTTTCCAAATCCATCCCAATAAGAGCAGAATGGGGAGGAGTGGGACAAGTACCTAACAGAGTAGGAAATTTTCTCATTTGAAAATTCGTTTTGCTTTTTACAATTTTTATGCATAAACTCACCACTTGCACATTATTCAATATATACAATATAAATGATAAAAAAAAAATTAACAATTAAAATCACTTGAACATAATTTTTACTAAACATCCAAATAATAAATATATTATATTCTTTAAAATTTATTTTTTAATAATTAATTCTTTAAAATCTATTTTTTAAAATTTAAAACCCTCTAATAATTGGTGGTTAGTTTCATGCATGACGTACAAAATGTCAAAATTATAATGTCTTTTAAATGAAAGTGAGGATTGCGTAAAATGTCTACTCTAACGGAGAGAGAGGAATTTGAGAACATGGTATATGTACGCGCTTTTAAAGATATCAAATATGGACCATACATGTGGCAGATACCATTAACGTCTGGGCCATTTGGTCACGCCCTGCACGTTGGACTGACATTAAGATACTTTTTACCGAGACAAGAACCTCTAAGATACTGATAGAACGTGATGTTACGACAAATAACCCAAAATTCAAAGATGCTAAAAATTGGAGATGGCCAAAGTCTGGCCATAAACATCAATAATTGGTTGCTTGAGAGTACCAATCAGCTCTAATAATCCAATCCACTTGGTTTCTTATCTACTCAACCGTGGGATCAATTATTTAAGGTATCATTCGATGAATATTAGAATGGAGGACCTTGCACAAATTCATGACTAAGACTCATCATGAATCAGATTTATAGGATGTTTTGGCCTTGTATCACCAGAACTGATTGACCTTCTACCATAAGAGATCAAAAGTGTGTTGCTTGTGAAATTGTGAGTCCCATTACTCCCACAACACATGATAGTCTCTTTTATTTAAAAAATTATTTATTGATCTAGATACATTGTACCGATTGACCGGTCAACGAACAGTCAATTACTGATGTGTTTATACATCCCTTGTAATTAAAGTAGGATGTCAATAATTTTTGTATGTAACAATAGCTTGGACGCCTAAAAAACCCATGAGAGACCTACGTGACCACCACCAACAAAGGACAACACCAATAAAACAAACTTCGTGAGGTCCATAACTTTTCCTGATTTTGTTCCTCTTGAACTAGAGAGTAATTAACAAAGAAAATCCAAGAGAAGCTTCTCAAAGATACAACCAACCATCATTGACCGCCCCCCCCCTCCCCTTTTCTCTCTCTCTCTCTCTCTCTCGTGATTATCACTTGAACTGTAATTTTGTCCAACCTTCTTGTGGTTGTTTCTTTCTTTCAATCTCCTTTTGTACCTGGCGATCAACACAATACGGGGACAGCAAATGCCACAATTCGAACGTTGATGAGCATTGTAAACAAGATAGAAGATATACAGGTTTCATCTATGGGAGGGGGCAACAAATTGCACAAACTATAATTATATCATCACTTTGTGAATTTTCCATGGACTGTCTTTCCTCTAAGACATGGAGAATGAGAACCAGAAGTCAAGAACTATGAGGTTTCGCCGGTGGTTTAAGAGGAAGCAAAAGAGAGCTGACCCATTTCATCTTAGTGAAGCATCAGGTTTAACAATAGAACAGCCCCCCCCCCCCCGGGGGGGGGTCTCTCTTTCTCTCTCTCTCTCTCTGTTCTTTTTTTTATCTTCTTCCATGGCTTTTTTTTTTGGTTTAACTATTCATTTTTTGACGCCACATAAATAAATAACAATCTCTAACAGATGGGGATGAAGATGAAGATAATAATTACCAGGATAATGATTTCATTAGGTCAATAGAGATGAATCCATGCATTTCAACAAATGAATTAAGGTGAGGTCTTGACAGACCTTTGTTTGTAGAAGATATAAATAGACAATCGAGATTGTCCTATTTTGTAAGGTAATCACTGTCTGTTTATTCCAGAATCTTTGTGGGTACTTGGAATGTTGCTGGGAGATCTCCTGTAGGGAGTTTGGCTGTAGATTTGGATGAATGGTTAAATCTCAAGGATGCTGCCGACATTTATGTTCTTGGGTATGTAAAATTGATGCTTAGCAAAAGTTTCCAATCTCTATGTGACCCTAGATGAATCCAAGAAAATGTTATTCAACAACAGTAACTTTTTTCCGTTGCAGATTTCAAGAGATTGTCCCTTTGAAGGCTAGAAATGTAATTGGAGCAGAAGATCCAACAGAAGCAACAAACTGGAATCTGCTTATTGGAAAGACTCTCAATGACAAATATGGATGTCCTTGGTTAACACCTATGTTGAATCCAATCACAAGTGACAACTACCAGTACGCAGGAGTTTCTGACTTTGAAAGAAGATTCAGTGTTAGCAGCAGAACTGCAACTCCAATGAGAGGTCAGCCAAATCGGTGCAGTAGGTACAAGCTCATGGCAAGCAAGAAGATGGTTGGAGTCTTCGTAAGTGTCTGGATGAAGAGAGAATTGCTCGGGAGGTACCACATATCAGGTGTGAAAGTTTGTTCAGTGGCTTGTGGAATCATGGGTTATTTGGGAAACAAAGGTTCAGTCTCTGTTAGCATGTCAATTGAAGGAACTAGTTTTTGCTTCATCGCTGCCCACTTAGCTTCTGGCGAGAAGAAAGGAGATGAAGGGCGAAGGAATCACCAAGTCTCCGAAATTTTTAGGCGAACTTTTTTCCCTCAACTCCCTCCAGATGGCAATGATAATCCTCATCCTCTCACCATCTTAGGACATGAGTAAGTTGTCCCTCACACATTCATACATTTATATGCACCAAACTATGAGGAAAAAGATAAGCACCCTAGCAATGTAGATTTCAATTCTTCCCACGATATGTCAAAGCTAATGTTTTTAAGTCCAAACAAAATCCCAAATCGACAACATGCCTATCTGACCTGACTTAACGGATCAAGGAAGATAGGGGGAACTTTGACAAAAATGAATTAAAATACAAGATATAAAGTGGATGTGTGTATGTGTGTATTAAATGAAAAATCTATCTCTAATGATCAAATGTGATATGTTGTAGAACAGTCGGATATTCTGGTTTGGGGATCTCAACTATAGGTTGTACTTGGAAGACAATTTGGCTAGGCAGCTTATAAAGAAGCAAGGCTGGAGAGCACTTCAGGCGTTTGATCAGCTTCAGAGAGAACTAGAAAATGGAGTGTTCCAAGGTTGGAAAGAGGGAAACATAGAATTTGCGCCCACCTATAAGTACTCTTCATCTAATTGTAATCGATATTCAGGCGGCCTTCCAAGCAAAGCAGGAGAGAAGCAAAGGACTCCAGCATGGTACAGATAATCAACAATGATCTTGGTGTTTGATGCTTGTTAATATTTTAAGGCCTGCCTATGGCCAGGTTTTGCACAAAATTTTAGCATGTGAACTGGTCTAGGATATAAATCTACAAGTCATATGAGACATAGGCTTGGCCTAAGTTGCAAGTGCTAGAATATATGATTTTTGTTGCTTGCTTCTACATAGCTATGAGCGTAACGCATGAGATGAATGTCGTTCATGGTGGCAGGTGTGACAGGATTCTATGGTATGGTAAAGGAGTGAAGCAACTCTCCTATTTTCGTAGTGAGAGTAAGTTCTCTGATCATAGGCCTGTCTCTGCTATTTTCTCTACACAGATAGAGGTTGTGAAGCCTAGAAATTCAACGGTTGCAGCATTCCAACCCATTGTTCCCACCATAAATCCTCCCAACCAAAATGTAAGAATTCTATGGTTCTGTCAGGGTTCTATACAACATTCTATTTGTGCTTTCCTTCCGATAGATGATGTATGGATGGGGTGGGGTGGGGGCCCTGTCAAATAAGTTTCAATTAAAAGTCAATAAACTCCTAACCCTTAATTTATTATTGTGGTAGGAACAGGGAAAGGATGATGAAGAGGCCACATCTACATTGCTGTCATTGATTGTAAAAGATAGAGAAGCATCACCATTGCACATGCAAAAACTGTAGGTAAAATAGATGATAGTTGATGCAGCTGGCTTTTAACTAGTTATGTTGCTGCAGAATGCAGACCAGGTTATTGGAGTATATTCTTGTAATCTTATTCATTTTCTTTGCATTCCCGTCAGATTCACACTGGGAGAGTAAAGTTCATTATAAAGCAAATGTAACTATCATTTATTTTAACACTATGATACGTGCTACCTCAAGTCTAGAATGATAAGGGTTTGATCATCACGAATCTATGACTTTCTTCAGAAATGAGCTAAACTGAAGGATTTATATGAAAGCATTAGAAGACAACAAAGTTCAAAACAATGTAGACTACCTTCTTTCACCTTTTACACAAATGACCTTCAAAATGCTCCACCAGAATGCAGAACTTCTGCTTCACTTCCTACAGCCAATTGCAGCCATTACTCCCCGAATAAAAAATACATAGCATGGTAACTTGAGTGTTCATTTTCTATAGTACAATTTCTAAGGATCAACAATCAAAATGTAGTTACCTCACGAAGACTACTTACAAAAAGTCAATTCCCGTCACTTGCCTGAAGAATTCCACCCAATGCCTCCACATTGTCTAAATGACAAGTGGGACACAGACACCTTCCCTGCAATTCTTCACTGATGGAAGCGCATGCCTCTTCAAATTCAGAAGTCTGCTTGTTTCCGGTCAAGGATACATGACTGTTAATAGTCATGCAATACATTGCAATATGGAACCAATCTCATCTCAACTCAACTCTACAAAGCCTTATCGAAGAAAAAAAAAATTGTTACGATATGGAGTTATAACTCACAAGATATTTTCACAAAACCCAGATAATAAACTCAAAATATTTTTCCTAATAAGACAATAATGCATTATTTGATTCTTAAAAAGATGGGGAATTTTTCCAAACTCAACTAGTTGTACATTCTAACTGCTGATGTCCTTTCTTCCATCTTCTCCTCTACCTGGAGCCCAATAAAAGTAGAAAAAAAATTATAACTTACCTAACCAGGGAATATTTCTTTTTTTTTTTGCGGGGGGGGGGGGGGGGTGGCGCATTAGTCCAATGGACATATTTTAAGTATGTCGATCCAGTGGCCATTTAATTGGCACTACCCAAGGCAATTATAGAAAGGATATCTGGTCAAGTCCTGCAACTCTATGCTTTCTTTCATAACTGCCTCCATAAGGAACACCTTCCTTTCCAAATCAGTCAACTCCAAGCTGGACCTGCAGGAGTCCCAGAAAATTTAAATGATTTTGATTTATCTTTCCAGGAGAATTTTCGGAAAAACAAGCACCAAAAAAGGGAAAGTAAATGAATAGCAAGTGTGCTTCTTCGTAATAGGAGTAAAAAATAAAACCAGATGGACATTGCACAATAGCAGTGTTTTTGAAGTACGGAATTCCACTTATCACCTGCTTATGAAATTGTTGCTCTGCTTGGTACTCTTGTTCCTCCATACTAGTTTGAGAAATTATTTGGGCAAGCTTATCCTCAAGAGATCTTCTAATATCTTTTGCATTAGCAAGTTTGCTACCTGCTTTTGGGAGCCACAATTTTCTTTTTAGCTTTGAAACAACTTATATGAATGATTGAATGTATTAGCATGTGACAAAGGTCGCTTTTAAAAGTTGAGAGAGAAGGAGATAGAGATTCTTTTCTTCTTTTTTTTTTTTTTTTTGGGGGGGGGGGGGGGGGGGTGTTGTTCCATAAGAAAGGCAAGGGTAGTCACCATTTATAACAAAATTTGATATTAATATCAACTAAATTTCTTATTTACCAGTTATTTACCAGCAGCAATAAGACAAGTGTGTTTTTTCCAAACTTAAGGAATATCATTATCTCCACATAAACCAGAAATTCTGCCAACAAGTGAAATATAGAACTTATATCTACTGCAATGTTGACAAAAGCAAAATCTAGTTCCTCATCCTCATTGGAAGTAATAATTAACAAAGCAGACAGACCATCATTTGATGAAGTTCCAATCTGATTCTCATTATGAAAAGCACAAGCTATTGCCTCTTGGAATTTCCTGCATCAAGTAGTAAACACTGTGATGCACATTTCAAATTTAAAATAACGCACTCAAAGCAAAATCAGCCCGTCGGCAGGCAAATGGAACTAGGAAAAAAAGCATCCATCATACACAATATTCTCAGGAATTTTTTATATACTGCACAAGATTTAATCAAGCTATTTTAATATGTCTTCTATCTAGTTTGATATGTTCACTAGGACTGTAATATTCATTAGGATCAGATATTTTTATATGGTTATTTTGGCATTTTGTAGTGTAGATATAAAACACCACATTCTTTTTGGTTTTCTAAAATAATAGAGGTTAATAGGGAACAATGAAAAATATCATTACCAGAGAAAGTGAAATCCTTCTCATCTCTGTCTTCCTATTTTTGTTTGTGCGAAGAGCATCCCTTTTTGAGGGGGCGGGTAGGATGTATCCCTTCCAAGAAAGATGGAACTACCATCTATGTTGCACCTAAAAGTTATCTGAGAAGAGAGATTTTGCCTTTTTTCCCCCCTCTTTTGGTTGTGTGTGAACTGTGAAGGCACAACAAAGACCAAAAAAAAGGCATAACAATTTAAACAAGTAAATATTGCAGTGCTCGTGTTCATTGCTTCTCTAGTTTGATCAAAGGGTACTGGTTGGTAAACTGCAGCCAGTATGAAAACCATAGTGACAAATTATCCTTATAACTTTTTGGAGCCTGGGAGGTTGTTTGTAGACAAAACTGTGATCTGAAGCCTCAATGTTTGTTACTCAAAAACTCATGCATAGAGCAATTCTAACAATCATGGACTTGGACAAAGGCGTGCAAGCATTCAAAATCTCTGAACAAGATGAACTGGAAAAAAAAAAAGAATTAGGCAAAACATATATATATATATATATATATGTATAATACATTGTACAGACTGAAATCAGCTCAGTGGAAACATAAAATCTTGTCTTGTATCAATTTAGTCCTTCTCCACTTCATTAGCCACTATAATAAGCTAGAATAGTACACAAGTAAGACATGTAGACCAGTGATTGGCTGGAAGTTAATTTTGAGCTTTTGTGTGTTGACAAAGATAATTAGGAATATTCTACCAGTAGATATCTTGCCGGCAATGTAATGATAGCCAGAATTGAATCAATGCTAAAGGTCATAAGAGGACAAGTTGACAAACATTGTAAAAAGATCTTATAATTTCCGTAGTATCACTCTCAACGATAAAGGACTTCTATATGTTCAATCAGACTGCTTTGGACTTGAGGTAGTAATTGCTTAAATATATGATTGTTAATTAAGTTGCAAGACAAGGTCTCATTTCACGTAAGCGGTTCCAAAAGAAGTTTTACTGAATGCTTGAGTTTTTTATTACTATTTCAGAACATAAGTAACTGGCACTATGATGTAATAATCAATTACACAATTAAGAACAAAAATGCAATTACATATTGTAATTCCAGGTAAAAGCTTTCTAATCTGGCAACTATAACTACATTACCATAATGAAAAACAAAATATCGCAAAATAGTAGCAAGAAAAATCCCACCCCAAGGGCCACTTACCTATCCAAAAAAAAAAAAAAGCATAAAAATGAAACTTCTCAAGGACTAGCAGCGTTCAAAAGCAAACATATATTCAAAATTAGATGCAAGGGATAATGTCATTGTTTCTATAGGCTAATAAAGTGGTACCTATGGAAGACAACTACAACAGGATCTGAATTAAGTTGATGAATGGTTCTCGTTTAAGATGAGATTTCCACGGTTACAACAAGGATCTCTCTCTATCTCCCTGCCTACTACCACTAGCCAATCACCTACACTAATGTAGAGATACCCTAAAGAGTATCAATCATTGGTAGCTCACACGTAATAAGACAAATTATATATAAGGACTCATTTCTTTGCCTTCTGTACTACCCAGCTATGTCAACGACCTAGTTAAGTATATGCTACCCATATGAATTCTTCATATTCTTGGAGAAAAGAAATTCCATGATTATAAACTGATATTTGTCGAAGCACAATCTCAATTTTTTCTCTATCTAGAATGTATAGACATGTTTCCAATCTTCTATACGTAGTCAACGACAAAGAGACAATACAAGTATGAAATCACGATCTGAGTAGAATGAGACAGACCTTATTTTAGTGTTGAGCTCAATCATTTTGTCAATAAAGCCATCTCTGCATTAAAAATAAGAGAACATTGAAAGATATACAATCAAATAAAGAAATTTCCTGTTTTGATGCTTCAAGAAGGTGCATTAATTAATTGGCCAAAAAAGAAATGACTGATCTGTACCGTGAAGCTTCTTCCTCATTCTATGCAATTGTAGTTTTACATACAGTGAGGTTTAAAAGAAGGAAATTTAAACAGCATTAGAGAATGAAACCGAGGCAGTATAAATGAAGTGCAAAGGCAACCAAAACAGTATAAGGCCTAGTGAGTACCTTAAGAGCCTCTAAATCAGATCTAACAATTGATATCTCATCCTGAATCAGAGAAATCCTATCCTAGAAGTAGCAATTCACGTATAATCATTGAAAGAAATTCAGTCAAACCTAATCAAATTTTGAAAAAAGTTCAGCCAAGACTTAATCAAATTTTGAAGAAATTTAATCAAAGCCAAGTCAAATTATGGAAGAAATTTGAGTTATGTTCATGTGAAGTTGAGGGAGAAACACCTCAAGGGTTTGAATCGAAGCTTCATTCATAGCCAATTCAACTTCGTAGCCTTTAATCTCTTGCTTCAGTAGTTTCTTTGAGACGCTTACCAACCTCGACTTCAGCGTTTGCTGCATCAAGTTCAGATCGAAGCTCTTGGATTCGCTTCTTGAGACCAACAATTCTGCGCTCTGCATACCTCGAAGTGTACGGACACAAATTCAATTGCATTCATCGAACGATTAAATGCAAAACAAAGTAAAATAAATTACAAGTTCGACTGCGCCTATCGAAACAGCCGATTGATTAGATCATATTCAGTATTTTGTTTGCCTTTTCCATGTTTTCCCGGCCACCAAACGAAAAACAGTGAACGAGAGAGTACCTCCTTGGGATTTTTCAATGGCGAAGTCGCGAATTATGGTTAGGAGTTGCTTCTGTGGATCACTTCCGGCCATGTCTTTGATAATTCTGTTTTTCCCGCTTTCTTTCTGTAAAGCTTTTTGAACAGTGGTTACGCGTCCTTGCGCTTCGTATATATGTGGCGGTGAATAAGGCGTCCATCAGGACCCTCACGGACAAAAGTGATCTTTTCATTAGGGCCTTAGGCACCACGGTAATTGCCATATATACCTAAGCGGAAGGAAGTGGACTACTGGGCTTAGCCCATGTTTTTTCCTTGCCAAATACTCATAGCATAGGCCCAAATAAAGTCCAGTGGACGTTGCCACCATAATCAAAGTGAAAAGGGTACAGTATAGTACTGACTACGGGACGGGTTTGAAATATGGGCATTCCGTCCATACCCGTTTGGATGGCATTCTTAAATTAGATCATGCTATAACATTTGTTATTTTTTGTGGAGTAACAATCACAAACTTTGAGTCCAAATGAATTGACGAATTGACTTCAAAGATATGTCATAAATTTAAAAATTTTGAATTATTTCAATTTCTACTAAGTAATTAAGCTTAAGATTCAAGGAATGGTAATTTATCTTATTCGTCGAAATTCGTCAACCCTGTTTCTAATGTGACAGATTATGTAAAATAAAATAATAAATGAGTTTTGTGTAACATAATCAGTATTTATAATAATATTTTTAGTTACTCATTAAAAATTTATATAAACTTGATAAAATTATATGTTTGAAAATAAATAACAAAGTTATTTTAATTCTTAATTAATATATATTTTTTATTTTAATACATATAATCTAATAAAATAAAATAAAATATAAAATTAAATAGAGATCCCTCCTGTTTATCGCAAAATTTCATTGAATTTGAAAAAAAAATTTGAATTTGTGAAAGAATCTCCCGTCCCATTGCCATCAGGAAAAAAAGGCATTAATCTTCTTATCAATCTGTTTCTTATTTTCCAGCAGCATGTGGAACTCAGGAGAAGCAACACAATGAATGCATTCAGTGAAGTAAATGCTAATGAGCCTGTGGTGGCAGGAATTGCATACATTTATGTTGCAGTAATAAAAATGGATGATGAATGGGCATTTATGGAACATTGGAACCCTCCAATGGATCCAAAACACATTCATTGGATGAGTGAGTCTTGGGACTTTAAACAAAGTTGTTTATTTGGGGCCTTGTGAATTTTTTGACTGTCATCACTCTTCATTGACCAAGTTTCTATCCGAGTACAATTGCCCTCAAAGCCTATTTTTAGGACACCTATCTCTTTCTCGGGTCCAAAGGAAATGGGGGTACACATTGAGATAACTTAATCCCTAATGGTCCAAAGGAGTTTGGATGATTGTGAACTATTTTATTTTTAAATAAATACTAATTCAAGTCTTTTATCAAAACAAAAATATATAAGTTATTTACTTTAAATTTATTTTTTTATAAAACAAAAAAAATTATTTTAAACAAATCAGAAAAAAATGATCAAATTGAAAAAATATAAATATATATATATATATATATGAAATGATACTTTTATCATTTTTAAGAAAAAAATTGAATTGAAAATGAGGTATTTGTAATTTGTGAGTAAAAATATGAGAGATATAGAAATTTTAGAGGCCCAACTCCCAATTAACTCATCCTTAAAACCCAGGTATTAAGGAGAGGTAGAGAGGGCCCTTATATATTACGCAGGTGGGCTGTGCATAGGCGATGTGGGATCGTAGCTGAGGACAATCCAACACACCCCCTTGACCTCAGCGGCTTACAAAACTGGTTGAGACAACGTCCAACAGGGCTGTGCATAGGCGATGTGGGATCGTAGCTGAGGACAATCCAACACACCCCCTTGACCTCAGCGGCTTACAAGACTGGTTGCGACAACGTCCAACAGGGCTGTGCATAGGCGATGTGGGATCGTAGCTGAGGACAATCCAACACACCCCCTTGACCTCAGCGGCTTACAAGACTGGTTGCGACAACGTCCAACAGAGCTGTGCATAAGCGATGTGGGATCGTAGCTGAGGACAATCCAACAAGAGGGTAGTATCATTTTAGAAATTTTAAAAAAAATTATAATTATTAAAAATTTCAAGAGATATAAGTGTGATTTAAGAACAACTACAAACAAGTCTCTAGTGAGAGAGAGAGAGAGAGAAAAAAGAAGTGATTCCAATTAAATAATAAGATTTGAGGGCATTTCCATTTTGAAAGCAACAAGTCACATTCACTACACTTCAACAGATCAAGCAAACCTTAGCATGATCACATAAAGTGAACACAACTTAGATTTATATCTTTCAGAAAAATAATATAGAGTTATTTCTTATAAAAGTAGTTTTAAAGTTTAGTCTAGCAGCAAAATATTTTTTTTTTTATTTTTTGAAATAAGTTTTACAAATGTAAATACAAAATTAGAATGCAAAAGCTATCACAAATGAATTCTTATTAAGAATCCGTTTTGGGGGCATCTGTACACCCAAATCACGATTTTGATAAATAAAAAAAGTATGAAATCAAATTTTGACATATTTCTCAGCATTTTTCAAAAATTAGTTTTCGCAATGTAACTCACAAGCTTAACCATGGATTGGAGAAGATTAAAAAATCAGCTTCTGAAAATCCGTTTTAACTTGTTATAACTGTTATTTATTTATTCAACATATACAAAAAAAATTAACGGTTAGAATCACTTTTACATAATTTTTACCAAATATCAAAATAACAAATTAAATCATATTCTCCAAAATATAAAATTACACAAACGAGTTCAAAGCGATATGGTAAGTAACCTTGAGTTTTGTATCATGACCAAAAATTGTGGCTTCTTTTTCCTTTTAATCATGTGAAGAGAATCATTGGTTACTCGAGTCTATAGGTCCGGTAACTTTCGCTCTCAAATGCCAAATGAAGTAATAAGAAGACGATATTAATATGAAGAACTAATAAAGTCTAAGAAAATTGACTTTTTACTGAATTTTTACAGACATACATATGGGCATATAATACACAAATCACGATCATCCAATCCTTGCAAATAACAAAAGCATGCCATGCATATATATATATATATATATATAGAGAGAGAGAGAGAGAGAGAGAGAGAGAGAGAGAGAAACCTATCCAGAGGGGGATCGATTCCATGTGACTTGGTTCCCTGTATGTTGATATCTGAGCTTGACAAATCGACTGGTTATCCAGGAAAACCTGACATTACAAATTCCACTCACTGGCTGGTCTTTATTTCAGCCAACTTGGCCTCTGTTCACGAATTTTCATAAACAAGAATGATGCTTACGTGAGTCGCGAATTGTCAAATTCTATAATTTGATTGAGTTGATGCATGTAATACGTGATTTAATCATATTGCATATTGCGAGATTCGACACTTCATGATTGAACAAAGCAGGGCTCTCTTAAATTTGATGTGTTGTGATTTCACGGAACAACTTTCGAAAATGCTGATTTCATGTCACTAACGCACTATCAAGTTATCTGTTTTGATATTGTGCAGAAACATTTTAATACTTAGAGCCCGTTTAAGAAGTTTCAGATTTTGAATAATAAATTTTAAAGAATCAATTATTGAGAACTAAGTCTTAAAAAATATAATCAATTTGTTATTTAAATGTTTAGTTAAAATTATATAAAAGTTATTCTAATTATTCATTTTCCATTTTAACCTTTATGTTTATATTATATATTGACTAATATTGTGTAAGTGTGGTGAGACAAGAGTAAAAGTAGTAAAAAAATTAAACTTATTTTGAGAAGTTGGATTTTTAACTTCTCCAAATCATAATTTTGAAACTAGAACTTTGTGGGTCCTATTACAAAAGTTGATCTTAAAAAAACTAGTTACACACTGAAAAAATTGATTTTACATTTTTTTTCATATACTAAAATTATGATTTAGGTGAGACAAACGCCCCTAATGCTCTCTTATTATTAGAGTTGGCAAGAAATAGATGTTACACCTGCATTTGTATCTCGACCATATTTCAATTCAAGTGTTGGATCATGGCTTGATATATATCTAACTTCGATAATGCATTTTATGAGGGCACCCCATGATTTTAGCACGTTGAAATGGCATCATTATGAACACAGCTAGCCATGTAGAATTCACGCTAACTATTTGAGGGCACCCCACTACATGTTTCAGATATATATAGAAGAAGAATAAAGTTTAAAAAAAAACACTACACAAGAATATTAATAAAGGTGCCAGGGTGAATTTGGAAGAACAGATGGCAAAAGAGCCAGAACCACTATTTGAGCATATATGTATAACTTGTACCGCTGGAGTTAGTGAAGATTTCTTCCACTTCAAAGAGATCAAAAGGATAAGTCAAACCCACGATCTAAAACTTCCATGAAGTATAAATTCGATCACAAAGTGACTATATATATATCTTCAACTTGGAATTCCAGTTCAACCAGAGAATGTTCGCAGAAATCATTCTGCATGGTCTTTTACTGGACAAAGATATATATATATATATATATATGTGTGTGTGTGTTTGTGTGTGTGTGTGTAGACGTATGTTAGCATGGGAATCACTATCACAAATTCCTTTCCCCAACTAAAGAGTTGTAGTTACACACACACACAGCACATATATATATATAATGTTACCAATTTTTGATTGAAGTTTTGTTCTCCTCAACGAACGTCCCTACCAAGAGTATAAGATTAGAGGGTTACTGAAAAGGCTTTGTCAACATAATAAGATCAGAGGGTCACTGGAAAGACTTTAGTTGTAACTACTCTGATAATAAAGTTAGAGAAGAATAAAGATAGTAATTAAAGAGAATAATTGAGCATAAATTCGGAAGCAAACATTCGGACCTTATTTATAAAATGTTTAAATGTTCCAATTTGAGTAGGATTAATAATCATAAGACTAAGATTTGAAAATATTCATAAATAAAAGTTATCATATTGAACTCAATTTTCTTACTCTGAGATCGGTAGTCTATAAAAGATGATATGTTTGAATCCCCCTTTATATTTATTATGTATTCTGTGTTGTTTAATATGTTCCCAAGCATACTTGATTTTCACTGTTAGATTTGGTAGAATAACATAAAAAAAAAAACAAGAAATAGAGAAGGGAAAAATTCAATAGATTACATTGTATTAGACTGAATTATACTGAAACTAAACAAAAGAGTTTCTTATATAGAAGGGTTATGAAGTTGTACATAAAAAATATTAATAAAGAAAATAAACCATGAAATCCTAATCCTACTAAAATTACACAATAATATATATGTGAACTATTATTTCTA
Organism: Nyssa sinensis; assembly: GCA_008638375.1. Taxonomy (NCBI): domain Eukaryota; kingdom Viridiplantae; phylum Streptophyta; class Magnoliopsida; order Cornales; family Nyssaceae; genus Nyssa; species Nyssa sinensis. Next base: position 60,317,467 of record CM018032.1, read on the forward strand.
ACACCCCCTCAAACTCATGGTAGGGAGGTAAATCAACTTGAGTTTGCAAACAAAATCTGGAAAGTAGACTAGTTGACTTGTTAGCATTGTGGTTGAAATGTAGATGTAACCCAAGCTGACATGGCGGTGGAGTTGGACTCTTAATAAAGTTCATGACGACGCGTGGAGGTGCGGAGTAGAAATTGAAGGCAGCTCATGGAAGCGCAAATGATGGTGTGCATAGCCGATTCCGATGGGGGTGGAAACCATGAAGTTGAGATGGTGGCAATAGAGGATTGGCTAGGCTACAAACGTTGAGTGATAGTGAGGAGCAGTGACATGGCTACGACTGAGCCGAATGGTTGATTGAATGTTAGATTTGGTAGAATAACATAAAAGAGACAAGAAATAGAGAAGAAAAGAGAGAAGAGAGAGAAAGAAAAAATTCAAAAGACTACATTATATTAGACTGAATTATATTGAAACTAAACAAGAGAGTTCTTTATATAGGAGGATTATGAGATTGTACATAGAAAATATTAACAAAGTAAATAAATCATAAATCTTAATTCTACTAAAATTATACAATAATATATATGTGAACTATTATTTCAAACATTCACGATCCATATCGTAATAGATAGGTATCAAAATATTAAGTCAATATCTGTTTATCACGTATCAATATTCTGCCGCTAAATCTTTAAGACCAATTTCAGTATCACAATGTAGGCTACCTCGATAGCAGAACAAAAAAAAAACAGAGAAAACAAGCACAAGTTTTTGTGTACATTAGCATAATAAAATGTTTAATTATATAGAACAAAATATTATAACATATTAACATATGAAAAGCAAGGAATAATAAAATATTACAAACCATTACTTTATCTGATCAGTCATTAATTGCATGAAAATAATAAATTACACAAACAGAAGCCATGAAGATCAGCTTTGCGATATGTTCATACTTACAGAGCTTTAAATAAAAGAGAAGTTGATTGGCGTAACACAGTATTCCTAAACTGGACTCATCAAATACCAATATCATATTCATATTAATCAAATTAGGGAGTTAAATGACTTGAATTAACTAAGTAAAATATTCTATTAATTTAAAACATACTAAAAAGTTATTTAAAGTCAAAACTTAAGAAAGGTTAGTCGCTGTGTTGTCTGCCTCAATACCACAATTAGCACCTAATGTTGAGATTTATGACAGCTATTGGGTCAACGGTTACAGATCCATTAGTTGATTATAGCTTAAACTCATTTCGATGATTCTATCAGTTTCTTCTAATAAGGGCAAAACAGTACAAGTTAGTTGAAGCTCTTGAAAATGAATTGCAAATAAAAAAATAAAAAAAAACAAGTGCATGTTGGAAGTCAATATCATCAAATTAAGCTCTTTTATCTACACTTCCTCTCTCACACGAGATTATTTTTGGTGCCCCATGGCACCAACGTGGCCGTGTACGCATTCAATGATGGACTGATATGTGTAATATCTCACTAATATAAGTGGTTGGGTATTTTGTTGATTGATTGTAATGAGTTTATCTAAAATCTTGATGACCCGTTGCAACTCGAGTTTGGGTATTTTTTATCCGGCTCGTTTCTAAATTTGTAATTCACATATATAAGTGCATTGTTTTTAATATTCATTTTTATGACAAATAGTTAATTTTGTATAAGTCGTAATTAAGTGTAAATGAGATTTCGATTTCTGAGTTTTTTGCTTTTATAATTTCTTTGATACATAGTGAATTGATCATTACTGTAACTAAACATAATTTTTTTGTCAAATCACATATATTACGTGTCTTTTTTTATATTTTTTATTTTTTTTATTTGACTTTTATCACTTTTGTGCAACACATATTTTGTGTGACATTCTATTATTGAATATCACGTGGGGGCTTAGGGGACCCCAAAGACACGTATAATTCAATAAAATTGTGTGTAGGGGTCCCTACATAGAAGCAAGAAAAGAGACAAGACTAGACTTGCAACGTGAAAACCACATCCAAAGCTCGACCATAGCTTTTCATCACAATATCTAATTCAGAAAATTTGAACAGCTGGATTCAAACTTCGAACCTTTTCCCCCATATGGAAAAGGCATGTTCCCTGATATAGGAAAAGTTTGTGTCCCCATCAACCCACCACGACTCCACTATCATCACAACCACACCACCACAATCAATAGTTACAGATGGTCATTTCATGTGTTGGAGAATGCCCTTGCATGCCCATGTATATTTTGATGATGTTTTTTTCCTTTTTCTTTCTCTTTTTTCTTCACCCCCCCACCCAAAATAAATATCCCCAGATTTTTGCGAGGAGCTTGTATTCATTAGTTCATGGTATAGTGCACACGGGTCAATAAGTGTTTTACAAATTAATTTATGACCTACTAGTCGAGTTGACATATTAAGCATTCATTCATCCGGGTACAATGCGCATAGAACAATGAATAATTTTTCTTTATGTGGATGAGTCATATCACCCATGGAACCCACTAGTGAGACCTAATGATGTGAAAATGTGGTATTCAAGATGGTACAATTAGGTGATGTTCTTAACATTACTTTATTTAGTGGTCCTAAATCAACCAATGAATGCCTTACATGTGTAAAAAAATATACTAAAAAGTTAATTTTTGTATCTTTTTATATACATGGCTCTGACTTATTGACCCGAACTACCATATCACCATCAGTAGTGATTCATGACCACTCAATAATTTTTTACTTTTTACATTTGCATTTGCTTTCGTTATACTTCATGTCGTTCTAGATGAAACTTTTCACTTAACATGTCACAAAGTAAAACTATTATAAAAAGTAATAAATTATAAGCGCCAAACTTAGCTTCTTTTTTTCTTTCAAAACAGTAAGAATTCTACGCGTGGTTTGCGCCTCAACAAGTAAACTCATCAATCATCATTAACTAGTGTGGGATCCAACAATTAACACATGAGATAATTCCAAACGACATCACCAAGAATCAACCCAGAAACCGAAAGTCCCGCAAAACTTAGGCCTTTCTGTTTTGTCATCTCGACTAGCCCACCGAATTTGCCAAACTTGGCATTATTGAACTCCCATCATTTACCAAAATATCTCTTGGTAATTAAGATCGCTCTGAAGATTCTGAGGTTGGCTTGTGGCGTTACTATTAAATGCATAATATAGATTTTGCCAATCTCTTTGCACTTTACCATCCATTGATTTGGTATTCCAGATTCCATGCAACCACTTCGTATCACATAATAAAATTTGTGTTGATCTGAGTTTTGATGACACTCTTTCCATTGTCCATAGCCCATTTGCCTAATGGGGTAAAATCAAAGAAAGTGTTGATAACCAAGATGCCACTTTTGATCTACTTCAATGATTACTTCACTTAAGCTATGAGAGCGAGAGAGAGAGAGAGAGAAAGAGAGGAGGGAATCAATCCCACTAATGATTCTTAAGAACAATGATGTCTTATTGATTATATATATATGCCACATCATTTTAATGCCAAGTACTTGCTTGATCAGCAAATAGTAGTGCCTAACACGAGGTAATACAATACTATTCTTTTGGGTTTAGCTCCTTTTCAACAATTCTTATCATCATGGTCTCACCTTAATTTCATGGTTTCAGGACAAGTGTTCAGTACAGCTAGTGTAAATTTTTTTAATAATTAATGTGAATTTGATTCTCTTTATTTATCGTTTTATCTAAAAATAATAATAATTTGATCGTTTCATTCAATTCTCTTGACTTCTTTGGGTATACAGTAAAAGCTTCTAACAATTTTTTTTAAAAGAAAGAAGTGAATCATATTTCTTTTGGGTTGTCTGTCTATGTGGGTTGTTTGTCTTTGGCAGTTGATGGGAGTCTCTAAAGTGCCCTTCTTTGACTAGGTCTCTGGAGAACTTCTTGATACCTTGGTTATTGATGTTTTGTAATCTTTCTTTTCATCCATAATATTTCTTATTTTTGCTGATAAAAAAAAAAAGAAAGAAATGAAGATCAAGTCATCCAATTAAGCTAAATTATATGTGCACATAGATCTAGTTTAGTCAGGTTATGCAAATGAAAACAAATAGAACCAGAATTAAAGTGCAATACTAGCTAATAGAGTCAACCTGGTCATCACGAACCGACCCGACCCAAGTGGGTTGGGTTCGAGGGTCAATGGATAATTTGTGTGCCCCTACTAGTTTACATCACATTACTTATTAATGAAATTAGTTTGGGTTGTTATTGATCATGCATTACATCTGTACACACACGCGTATATATATATATATATATATATATATATAGAAGTGGGTGTACTTCATCACAATAGATCGGATGAATGTACCCTTTGCATGGAGGCAGGCAGTGCAAAAAAGGGAATGCCAATAGGCCCAAAACCTTCATGCATGCCTTGCATAGTTGCATTGTTCACTTTTGAGCATTTATTCTCCACCTTTATCATGGAGATCAGAGAGACAAATTATTCAAAGCTAAACATGTTTTTGTTGTTAATTCATTTCTTATAATATGACAGCATATGAGAGACAAAAAGGGTTAGATTAACTTAAGTACACGATTATATATTTTGGACCCCCACTTTCAATTTCTGTGCTGGTGGGAATGTAGGTGAAGAATATATATATATATATATATATATATATATGTTTGTGTGTTTATATGTATCTGTACCACATAATTGATTAGGGAACATAAATCCAACAGAGTAAACAGAAAGATACTCAAAACTCAAGCAGTCAACAGACTCATTACAACAAAGAACTTTTTTCTGCAAAGTGGTTTTGATAATTGTTTTTTTTTTTTATTCAAATTAATTGTCACTGTGTTTGCATTTAGAAAGTCCTATATGGATCATTAAGGCAGGCTAGGCCCCCACAAAACACAAGAGTAGATGAGTGCTTACTTAGTCATTGATATTGTCTAGTAACATTAGGGCAACAAATCAATCCTGAGATTTAGAATATCTTAAGCACAAACTTATATATACCAGCTAGCTTTGATATATATATATATATATATATATATATATATATATATATATATGCTCTGATGATGACCTTTTGTTCTTACTTTATTTTCCCTTTCTTCAAAACTACAGATACCGCACGAACATTAAGTGAAATATACAGTGTCAGGCATCTCTAATAATTTTTATCATGTATGTGTGTGTACATATATACTACCCTTAAAAGAGAATAGGGAAGAAAATTTGGGCACTGCTTCAAGAAAATGATCTAGCAATGAATTAAGGGAAAATAAGATAAAATCTAATTTAATTTAAGGCACCTTTAAATGATATTTGATTTGAATTGAATGATAAAACCCCATTTTATAATCCAAAAACAGGCTGAACACCCCCCTCCCCCAGCGAAATTATATGGCCACCTTGTGGTATGTATTTTATTATAATGAAGATTAAAGTATATTAGCACCGAATTAATGTTACTGAGAATTTTGAATTCTAGGTTTATAAAACTAAAGAATTGACAGAATAATTATAATGTCAAAAATAATGTTTTCACTCAACACATTTAGATTTAAGTGTGATAAGTAAAATCTTTTAACTTTAAATTTAAATTTATTTTCAAAGTAAATTTTTATTTTTAGTAATGATTAATATTATATTATCAAAAAAAAAAATTTTAATCCACCGATTTTTTATTTTACATTACAACCCAACAAAGAAAGAGGTTTTTGTAATGCTGTACATGAAGCTGTCCTTGTTTACAATGGAATCTTACAAGATTGCTTATGTATATAATGACGCTACTCCAAAGAGTTATTAAAAACTAGATCAATCGTCTAACTCATGGTATGCCTGCGTGTGTCTATATATATATATATATAGCTCTCATTGACTTTGGCGCAGATCTTAATTACATTCAAGAAGGAATCATCCCCACAAAGTTCTTTGAGAAAATCTGTGAGTGTTTAAAATCTGCTAACCGCAGTACAATGCAAATACAGTACAAGCTATCCAACGCACACGTGTGTCAAGATAACGTTTGTTTTAAACCCCTTTTCGTTTTAGTTTAAAACATGTTTGACAAAGTTATCTTATGAAATCCGTTTATATGTTTATTATATCCTCTCACTACCGACAGCGAATGAATAACCACTAAACCTTTAGGTCAAACTGTTAAATTTAAATTCATTAAAAATCCACAATCTAAACAGGAAATTACAAAGTTACAACAATTAGTTCATACACTTTGTGTGTGTATTGCAAGATTTAGAGAAGGTGATGTATGCATTCTTTTTTTTACAAGTAAAAAAGTCTGTAAGTTGTTTTTATTTTTAAATACGCAAGGTATTCTGTACCAACTTCTGAATCTCAAATTAAGTCTATGCAGTTCGAATAATTCTTTTGAAATAGAAATTTGTGTCATGTGGTCCGTGATTTCGAAGATTTGGTAATGAAAGGAAACGAACTCAAGAACTTGGGATAGTAAACTCTTAAACTCCCACACCATCTCAACTAATTTCAAGAGTTGCTAGTGAGAAAAATTGAACCCAAATAATTAAGTTTTTGTATATTAGTTCTAAACTTGTATAGGTAGGGTACAAGATATGTGAACCAGGTTGAGTGTATGTATAACGTGTAGAGAACTCTAACTATTATTCCTAAACTTTTTAATATATTTTATGTTATTTTGTTTTGACTTTGATCTTTCAAATTATAACTCATAATACAATCAACGATGAATTATATTATCAAGATTTTTTATTATAGATTTCAATACGATTGATGTAACAGTAATATAATTAGTGAATAAAAGAACACTATTATTGGATTAATGTAAGAGTAATAGAATTAGTGAATAAAAGAACATTATTATTGGACCAAAAATTTTCGTTACTAATATATAGAATTCCAGAGCTTTCGTACTTTGTATTAGACTGAAAATGATCCTATTTAACAAGTCTAAAAAAAATTAATAACTTATACTGAACTCTTTTAAAATTTTTTATAATTATATCAACTTTTTTTGAAATTTTTAAAATTACAATAACTTTTCGTATTTTACTTAACAAATTACAAATACTCCTTAGCCAAATTCTTTTTTTAAAATTACAAAATTACCTATTTCATTTTATTTTATTTTTTCAATTTTGAGCAATTTTTTCTTACTCTTTTTAAAGGGTTTTTTTTTTAAATTTAAGGTAAATAACTTATTTTTATTTTATATAAGAAAATCTTAAGATTTTAATCAATATTTATTTGAAAATGAAAAAAAAATTAAAAAATTAGTGAAAATTGAAAAATTTATATAAAACAAAAACATTAAATAGACTGTTTTATTATTTTGAAAAGAAAATTTGATTGAAAAAAATAATTTGTAATTTTATTATGTAAAATTAAAAAGAATAGTATAATTTAAAAAATTTTAAAAAAAAAATCCGTCTAATTATTAAAAAATCCAATCGGACTCGTATGCAAGTACGTCACTCTATCTCTCTCCTCCAGAAATTGCTCTGAGCCTCTACATTGGTCAACCGTGATCTCACATGTAGATAGCATCCACCATTCATGCCATAAGGAAAATATGCCGTACACCCACTCTCTTCTTTTAATACAGTCACGCCTATACTTTTCCTTCCATTCTGTCATTGTCTGCACCACTTCTTGTGACAATATTCAATCCATAGAAATTAAAAAATATGGGTTAATTTAAGCATATTTTTTTTTTGTTTTTAAAAAAAGTCATTTAGAATTTTTACTTTCTAAGTGTTCACTTGATTGTGCAGGTGTGAAAATCTTGTTTGAATTAAGCAATTAAAGGGATTAAATAGTTGTATAAAATTATTGCTTTAAATTGAACAATTAAGTACTTTAGATAATCTGTTAAGAAGTGTTTAAAAATTATTAAATGGGAGCATTTATTAAACTTAATAATAGATTAAAAAACTAAACTTACTAGCTTAGCCCAAATTACAGTTTAATGAAAAAACTATGATCAATAAGTGCAGTTTAAATTTTATTAAAATAGTTTCAAAATCAATTAAGTACGGTTGAGTCATTCAAAACGTATTAAGTGTAGTTGAATTGCTTATCCAACTAGTCCTTTGTCTCAAATTTTCTCGAGTTGATTTTTGTTTCAATCATACAACAATTCATTTAAAAGTAATATTACCCATAATAACGATAATATAATCTCAGTAATTAAAGTATTTTACGAACGATAATTACACCGGTCAAATGAAATATGTATAGAATTGAGATTACACAATTGCGTTTGTACCAAACACTTCTGTTGCATCCAAATGTGATTATTTTAGTATGAACAAAATTAGTCAAAAGAATCAAGTAAAAACTCACAAAAAAAGTAACCATCACTCATTAGTCCGTCTTGGAGGCAAAGTTGGAATGGTGACTTTGATTTGTAGAGGTGCCAAAGCATGTTTGCTACTTGTAAAGTTTCTTAGTAAGTTCCTCCAATGGTAGGAAGATGAGAAAAGTCCAATGTCTCAAGTGATAATAGAAAATATTATATGCAAAAATACAATGCTAATATGTATTAAGTGTGTCAAGTTTGTGACATGATGTAATAGATTATCTCATCTTCCACCAACAATTGGGGTCAAAATTTAGTTTATTTTGATTTTCAATTCTTTGTACTTGTCGTTTACGATTCCAATTTAGTGTGTGTGTGTGTGTATATATGTATATATTATTGTGACTATATAGTTTTGTAATTCCTCACCTGAAAATAACAGAGAATCGGCCCTCCTTGATCAAGGAGTTCATTAGATAATGAAAAAATGATAAGGAAAAGGATTGAAAGTTTTGAACTAGTTTGGCTACTACATACATTGACCAAATCTTCTTAGGAGTTGGATTGGGTTTCCAACTCAGAAATTAGTATGTTAGGAGAAGATATCACATTTGTTTTATAAGTCTCGTCACAGTTTCATATTTATTTGATGTAAAATCTTGTAACATGTAATATAATCATAAGTCTGTTAGTGTCTATAGACCGAACTAGGTCGTATTGTGTTTACCTACAAAAAAAAATACTCAACTTAGCTTAGTTTGTTGGCATGACCTGTAATTGGCATAGGTCATGATGCGCCTGTCTTAATGGTACAACAAGTTTTACATGAATCATCAGTGAAACATGTCTAACTTCTTTTGCATGTCGAGCCTGGTCTACTTTAGACCTCTAATTCACACTTTAAATTAACGAATTACGTAACAATATGATCTTAAATTACTTAGAATGGATATTAAAAAAAATGGTAAATTTCATTGAGTTTTCCTCAAGTTTTTAATTATTACAAAAACATATTTTGAGATTTATGAAATTACATTATCTTTCCTACTTTTACTAACAAACTACAAATACCTCATCCCCAGTCCATTTTTTCTAAATAACAAAAGTGTCTATTTTATTTTATTTTTTTCACTTTTTCAATTTTAACCAATTTTTGTTAAATTTTTTATTTTCAAATAAATATTTATTAAAATATTTTTGATCAAAAATAAAAATTTAAGTTATTTATTTTAAATTTGTTTTTATATAAAATAAAATAAAATAAAAATTCTTTAAAAAATAGAAAAAATTAATAAAAAAATTGCAAGAGTATTTTTGTCTTTTTAAAGAAAAAAAGAATAGCAAGGGAGATATATGTAATTTGCAAATAAAAGTAAAGAATGACAATGTAATTTTAGAAATACCAGGACAAAGTTTTTATAATTAGGGTAAATTATACTGACCTCTCCTGAGGTTTATGATAATTATAAGGACTTTCTTTGAGATTTTTGAACAATACCTCCCCTCCAGTCTTATTTTTTTTCAAAATGACAAAAATACCTATTTTATTAAAATTTTTTATTTTTTTTATTTTGACCAATTCTTTCTAAATTTTTTTTTATATTCAAATAAATGTTAATTAAAATCTTATTTGACTAAAAAATATTAGTTATTTATCTTAATTTTATTTATTTTATATATAAAATGAATTAAGAAATTCAAAAGAAGTAAATGAAATGGACATTTTTGTCATTTTAGAAAAAAAAATAAAGTTAGGTTATGGAAATTTGTCAAGAAAGTAGAGAATGTCAGTGTCATTTCAAAACTTTTAGAAAGGTTCTTATAATTATCAAAAATTTCAGATAAGGTCATTGTAATTTACCCTTATAATTATCATAAATTTCAAGAATAGTTAGTGTAAATAAAAACAGATAGAGAATATATTATCACTCTTCCTAACTTAAAAAATTGAGCCATGATAGGGGATGAGTAATTATCTAATGAAATCATACATCATGCGACCGTGTGACTATATCTCATAAATATTAATTTTTTTTTATGATTTTAATAAATGACCTTTTCACTAATTTTAAAAAAAGTTAAATATTTATAAGAAATTATTACACAATAATAAAGTGTGACCATCACATTAGATACTTTCTCAAGAATGAGAATTGCCGGGTCAAAGCCTAGGTCCTTTCCAATTTGTTCATCAAATGAGATCTTTAGAATAATCTCCCGCTGCACGTGAGAAAAGTAATATTCATAATTTCAAACTCCTAAGTAGTCGTAATTGTATTTTTTTTATATAAAAAAAATCCTAAATAATTGAAATGAAAAGAAGCCTTTGTTGGATTTTCAAATCTCTCTAATTTTTACGTGTCCCAAACATATTCATATTATCTATCATTTGTAATATAAATTTTAAATAAAATTAAATTTTATACAAACAAAGTAGTTTACGGTATTCTATTGAGTCAGGACATGTTAGAAAATTTAGGCAAATTTAAGTAAATTTAAAATAATGTTAGAATTTAGTCAAAATTAAAATTCTCAATTCATTTATCATAGTTACTTATATAATTAAAATAAAAAGAAAAACTAAATTTTCATTTATTAAAACAAAAAATAATCAACCGAAACTAGAGGTTGAATCCGTCTCAAAATAATAAATTTTTTTCTTCGCAAACATAAATAATCAATTTTTAAAAAGAAACTTAGTGTTTTTAATCTTAATTGAGCACTTCTACCGCTATAAATTTCTTTCTTATTATGTTTTTCATCCATGTATTTAAAAAAAATTATTAAGCAAACATATACATTTTTTTTTAATAATTAAGCTAACCTAGCTATTATTGATTAATACCTTTTTAGGAAGGCAATATTTTATTAACAACAATGGAACAAAAATAGTATTTTTTTTTGTAAGTAAAATAACATTCTTAACACAATTTATATACACACACACACACACACATATATAATATATATGAAAATAAAAATATTACTAGTTTTACAAGAACTCAATTCTAACATTGGTTAAACTATAACATAATTTCAAGTTATATATCTTAAACTTTCTAACATGTCTTGTCTCAAATTGATGCTCTAAATAAAATTTTAAATTTTTTGTCTTAATTATGTAAGTAACCATGATTAATGAGTTAAGAGCTCAAACAATCTTTATAAAAAATGATTATTCACATCTGTAAAGAAAAAATTTACTAGTTTGAGAATAATTCAATTTCTAGTTTCGGTTTACTTTTTTTCTTTATATAAATGGAAATTTAGGTTTTTTTTATCTTAATTATGTAAGTAACCATGATTAATGAGTTAAGAACTTTAATTTTGGTTAAACTTTAACACAATTCAAGTTATCTTAAATTTACTAATGTGTCCCATTTCAATAGAATGCCGTAAATTACTTTGTTTACGGATAAATCGTATAAAATTTAGGAAAAAATATCAAAAAATCTTTAAAGTAAAATTTTCAATACAAAAAGTCCATGATATATTTTTTATATCTAAAAGACACAAAAAAAAAATTAATACAAAAAAATTCAATTGTTAACTTTTATCTTAACACCGTTAAAAAATATTATTGGTTAGACTAACATAACCTTCAAAACATATTTTTAAAAAATACTAAATAGTTTATAAAATAAAATTTTCAATTAAAAAAAATCAAAACATTTTTTATTTATCTAGAAGGCCTAAAAAATAAATTTTCACTTTTAAAATGTTATGATTTTTATGAATTGAAGAAGTTATTTTATATATTTTTAGAATTGTTTTTCTAAAATGTATCTTGAAAGCTATTTTAGTCAAATCATTAATTTTTTTTAACGGTGTTAAAATGAAAGTTAATAATTGAACTTTTTGTATTAAAATTTTCTCTTTTAAATCTTTTAGATATAAAAAAATTTATAATGAATTTTTTGTATTAAAAATTTTTATTTTAAGTACTTTTTAATATTTTTCTCTAAAATTTAATCTCATTTTAAATACAATACATAATTTTCCTTGCCTCAATTTATAGCTTTAGAATTTAGCTACTTCTCTTAACTACCAATTTTTTTAGTCAATTGTTAGAATTGATGATATCAAATTTCAACTATTCTCACTCGCTTGTCGCGACAAAAACCTAAGTTCTAATTTCTTTGAAAATAAACAGATAATGAAAGACTTTTAGATACATCTCTCATAAATCAATAACTTGCTTCTTATTTATATGATATTGTGAATATAAACTATTTTATCTCTAATTCATAAACTATTTAAAGATTAAAATACTTTATTTCATATGCAATTTATTTAATCAGAGAAGATAAATCATTAATGTACTAAATACATGATTACACATCTCAGAAAAAGATTTACTGACATAAAATTGTAATTTTTTGAAAAACAAATATTCATTTAGACAATCATTATCTAATTTAATATAATCATCTCTGACAAAATTTATTATTTTTAAAAATTTATGATAAGTAACTTCCCTATAAATTTTAAAATATTATAAAATTTGTATGAGAGAATCCAATCGCATTAAATAATGTTGTATCAAATAATTTTTGCATTTTTTTGAAATTTATTAAATTATGTGAAGTTTAAGACTCGATCTATTCACTTCTCATGAAATTAGCATTTGATGAAATCACTATCTTTACATCCTTGTATAAAAACAAATTAGAATAAATCGAATATTCTTTTAATAACTTGAACTAGCTTTTAAAATATAATAATAATAATAATAATATTATCAGTGATTGGTGAGGTGATGAATCAGGATAATAAAATATGATTAGTAGGGTTTATCAATATGAACCCGGTTCAAGAATTTTTTTCAATGCACCTTCTCAGCCGTCACTAATGACGACAGCTTAGACAGATAAAAGTCAACTGTTGATTTCCTTTCCAAGCACATGCACATTTAACTTAATTTCATTTTAATGCAATGCTACCGGACACATGCTATCAATTAAACTAAGCATTCTCCTGAAAAAAAACAACTATATATATATATATATATATGCGACATCTCTATATCTGTGATCTCATTGACTAACAGACGTTTTTGGCAGCAAGCAATTGTAGAACAACAAACATAAAGCAGGTTTGAGAATCTTACGTTTGTTTGTTTCCTGAGAAAGGGAATTGAAAGAGTACGAAAAGAAAAGATGGGAAATAAAAGTATGACAATACACAGGACTAGGAATGGCTCGTTTCGATCCATTTTTATGCATGCCGACCGTGCTGATTTGCTGTTGATGACCCTCGGCTTCATCGGCGCCGTTGGTGATGGTATTTCCATGCCGGTTATACTGTTTGTCACTAGCAAACTCATGAATAATCTTGGTGGCGCCTCCACTTCCGCCGCCGATTCCTTCTCTCATAACATCAACAGGGTCTGCCCCCTCTCTCTCTCTCTATATATATATATAACACACACACAAATATATATATATATAGCTAATTGAGTTTTTGTTCTTTTGGCTTACAGAATGCAGTGGTTTTGTGTTACGTGGCTTGTGCGCAATGGGTAGTTTGTTTCCTTGGTGGGTATAGCTGAATTTCTGTCTTCTTTGCTTTTTTGAATTTTTTTTTTCAGAAGAATTTAATGGGGTTTTTTTTGTTTGGATTTTTTTAGAGGGATATTGTTGGACAAGAACTGGAGAGAGACAAGCTTCAAGAATGAGAGCAAGATATTTGAAAGCAGTGCTAAGACAAGATGTGGGTTATTTTGATTTGCATGTGACAAGCACTGCAGAGGTCATCACAAGTGTCTCTAGTGATAGTCTTGTAATTCAAGATGTTATCAGTGAAAAGGTTGATAATCTTTCACCTACCCGAAAAAAGTCGGGTGAAAATGTCTCATTCGGTGATACCAGACTCAAATTCGAGCATGCAGAATGCTTGAACATGAGCGTTAGTACCACCGTGAGATCTTCCCGCTATTTTTTTTTTCATTAATATGATTTCACGATTTTTGGCATTTCATTGCAGGTCCCAGTCTTCCTGATGAATGCAGCAACTTTCCTTGGAGCCTATGTAGTAGCATTCTTGATGCTATGGAGGCTGGCCATTGTGGGGTTCCCTTTTGTGGTTCTTCTTGTTATTCCAGGCTTGATGTATGGAAGGACCCTTATGGGCTTGGCCAGAAAGATGAGAGATGAATACAATAAGGCTGGTACCATAGCAGAGCAGGCAATCTCTTCCATCAGAACAGTTTATGCTTTTGTTGGTGAGAGCAAAACTATTGCAGAGTTCACTGCAGCTCTTCAAGGGACTGTGAATTTGGGGCTGAGGCAAGGTTTGGCAAAAGGCTTGGCCATTGGTAGCAATGGCATCGTCTTCGCGATTTGGTCTTTTATGTCTTATTATGGTAGCAGAATGATCATGTATCATGGCGCTCATGGAGGCACTGTTTTTGCAGTCGGCGCTGCCATCGCCATCGGCGGATTGTAATCATCTCTTCCTTTACTTCCTGCATTTCTTTTCATCAATCATCTGTTTTTTCACAAGAACCGGTAATGGGTATCTTTATTTTGGATAAAAGAAAACAAAACTGTCCAATATCTTTGGTACGAGGCTTTTGGTTTTTTTTTTTTTTTCAAAAATAAAAATATTGTTTTTATTTTTTTCTGATTTTGAAATATTGTTTTCTGTCACTTTTGTTTTGATATGACTAAAGTCATTGACTTCTTTTGTTTTACTTATATTGGATGATTATCATTATTATGATAGGATGTTAAATTAATATAAGATGACTTTTGTTTATAATATTGAGTGAAAATAACCAGAGTAAAAAGTTATGTGAAATGAATAAATTTTTTTAAAAAATGAATAATGCTGTAAAATGTGATTTCAAACATGACATGTTGCTTGAATATAATTCGTTAAGACGGTGTGGATATATCTTCTGCTTTTAGCAGACTCCATTGATGGGTTTCTGAACTTTTGTTGTTCTTGTTGATTAGGTCATTGGGTTCTGGTTTATCCAACCTAAAGTATTTCTCCGAGGCATCTGCAGCCGGAGAACGCATACTAGAAGTAATAAAAAGAGTCCCAAAAATTGATTCAGACAGCATGGAAGGTCAAATTTTAGAAAACATATCAGGCGAAGTAGAATTCAAACACGTGGAATTCGCGTACCCGTCAAGGCCCGAAAGCATCATTTTCAAAGATTTCAATCTGAAAATTCCAGCAGGGAAGACAGTGGCATTAGTTGGAGGAAGTGGGCTCTGGAAAATCAACAGTGATTTCATTGTTGCAGAGGTTTTATGACCCACTTGGAGGTGAGATTCTTCTTGATGGGTGGGCTATTGATAAGCTTCAGCTCAAGTGGGTAAGGTCACAGATGGGGCTGGTGAGTCAAGAGCCTGCACTTTTTGCTACCACAATTAAGGAGAACATAATTTTTGGCAAGGAAGATGCTGCCATGGAAGAGGTTATCGAGGCTGCCAAAGCTTCTAATGCTCATAATTTCATTTGTCAGTTGCCTCAGGGATATGATACTCAGGTTTGTTCTGCTTGTCCTTTAGCTCATCCCTTTCAGTTCATTCTTGAAAACTACAAAAGCCAATCCCCATTCTCTCTGTCATTTCCAAATAGGGTATTATTATATTATTTCCCCTTAACTGAAAGTAGGTTTTTCTCTTCTACTGTTTTTTTAATTATCTTTTGGGTAACTATTGAATTAGGTTTCACCTTTAAAAAAATATATAAAATTATATGATGCTACTATTTATAATTCCTTGACGTAGAAACATACTTAAATTTATAATTTTTTCCAAAAAACAAATTACAATCCATTATTTAATGAGAAAACATTTCTCCTCCCACGCAATAGCATCTTTCACATGTCTATCAGTACCACCTTCTCCAGATAACTTCCTTCTGCTCTGTTATTCAAGTCTCTCTCTCTCTCTGTCTCTCTCTCTCTCTCTCTCTATATATATATATATATATAAAGAAAATCATAGGAATCCGTGGGAGACATGATAAAGGCGTCTTCTAGTACATTGTTTCGTAATGTGTTCAATTGTTAATTACTAATAGTTAGAAGTACACTTAACCCTGTCTTCCCTTAATATAATAACATCCTATTTTACAATAATTATTTAGTTTCATATTAAGTCAACAACATTATGCCACTAATTATATATTATTCTTTACAGTTTCATAAACATTCCCATTGATATTCCCAATTATTAATTTTTAATCAAACAATTAATTATGATTAATTAAAATATATAAATATAATTTGTATCTGTATTTTGTATAGGTGGGAGAGAGAGGTGTTCAAATGTCAGGAGGACAGAAACAGAGGATCGCAATTGCACGTGCCGTAATCAAGGCACCCCGTATTCTACTCCTCGATGAGGCCACCAGCGCGTTGGACTCAGAATCAGAGCGAATCGTCCAAGAAGCTCTGGACAAGGCGGCCCTGGGCCGCACCACCATCATCATTGCCCATCGCCTCTCCACCATCCGAAATGCCGATATCATAGCCGTAGTCCAAAACGGCCAAGTCATGGAGACCGGCTCACACGACGAGCTAATCCAGGACGAAAACGGCTTATACACTTCACTTGTCCGCCTCCAACAAACAGAGAGAAGCAAAGAAGATGTTCCATTCCCAAATTCCTCTTCATCATCTATTGCAAACATTGATATAAACAACACAAGCAGTCGCAGACTATCAATGGTGAGTCGATCTAGTTCAGCTAACTCAGTTGAGCCAAACCGAGGAGGAGCAGAAAGATCTACAGTACTCGAAGATCAAGTTTTTCCAGTACCTTCGTTTCGAAGATTGCTAGCAATGAATCTACCAGAATGGAGGCAGGCGACGTTAGGGTGTATAAGTGCGGTTCTATTCGGTGCAGTTCAGCCAGTTTATGCATTTGCAATGGGATCTATGATATCGGTGTATTTCTTGCCAGATCATAATGAGATAAAGGAAAAGACGAGGATCTATGCACTGTGTTTTGTTGGATTGGCGGTGTTTTCACTTGTGATCAATATAAGTCAGCATTATAATTTTGCAGCCATGGGAGAGTATTTGACTAAGAGGATTCGAGAGAGAATGTTGTCGAAGATACTCACTTTCGAAATTGGGTGGTTCGATCAGGATGAAAATGCTAGCGGTGCAATTTGCTCTAGGCTCGCGAAAGATGCCAATGTGGTAAGTACTCTTTTTACTACTTCATCTACCCACAAATATATAGATACAGATAAAGATATACAATGCTTGTGCCATGCATGATAAAAATTAGGTATAATAAAATTAAATTAAAAATTAAACACAATTAAAAGATAAATTGAATAAATAAAAATAGAGTAATGATTTGAAACATAACATCGTAATTATAAAATAATGAAGAATCCTCCCTTATTATTTAATTAATAGACATATCAGGAAAATCTATCCTGTGATTAGTTATAATAATTTATTGTAACAATAACGTGCTAAAATATTAAATAAATTAGGTATAACGAAAACCCATTTAGAATCTATTATTATTCAAGTTTGTGATGTTTGACTAATTATGATTACGAGGTTGTCTAAAATTAAATTATTAGACTGCGCGCAGTACAGCCTGTACCTTCACCGTGTCCTCTGCCACTTAATTCACTTTTATTAAATACAGGTTCTTATTAAAAAATTAGAGTTCAAATAGGACCTTCCCATTAAAATCATAAACATTGCATTAAATTACACCTAATTGCAAGTTATGACTTGAAAGTAACACGGTTAGGTGGCCACTGAATATTTTATAAAATGGACTGGGCACGTTCCATGGTTACATGGGCTTATTCCACCCAACCCACTGCAGGCGCCCATGAATTTGCGCTTTGAAACAATCGTTGAGGCCCAGTAATTATCAAACCAAATCTAATTAAATTTTTGTGTTTCACAATTCTGTAGGTGAGATCTTTGGTGGGTGATCGAGTGGCACTCATCATCCAAACCATCTCAGCAGTAACCATCGCTTGCACAATGGGCCTGGTCATTGCATGGAGGCTCGCAGTCGTCATGATTGCCGTCCAACCCCTCATCATCATGTGCTACTATTGCAAGCGTGTCCTCCTCAAAAACATGTCCCAGAAGGCCATCAAAGCCCAAGACGAAAGCAGCAAGCTCGCAGCCGAAGCCGTCTCCAACCTTCGCACCATCACCGCCTTCTCGTCCCAAGGCCGGATACTCCAAATGCTTGAGAAAGCCCAGGAAGGCCCGCAACGGGAAAGCATCAGACAATCATGGTTCGCGGGTATTGGGCTCGGAACCTCCCAAAGCCTCGTGTCGTGTACTTGGGCTCTTGACTTCTGGTACGGAGGCAAACTCATCGCCGACGGTTACATTGGGGCGAAAGCACTTTTTGAAACCTTCATGATCTTGGTAAGTACCGGTCGTGTAATTGCCGACGCCGGAACTATGACTAATGACCTCGCCAAAGGCTCCGATGCAGTCGGGTCAGTTTTTGCCGTGCTTGATCGGTTACACCCGAATTGAACCCGAGGACCAGGAAGGTTACAAGCCCGATAAGATAACAGGCCATGTGGAGCTCCGAGATGTCGACTTTGCATATCCGGCTAGGTCCGATGTGATGATCTTTAAAAGCTTTTCGATCAAAATCGGAGCGGGAAAATCAACGGCGTTGGTTGGGCAAAGTGGGTCTGGGAAATCAACCATCATCGGTCTGATTGAAAGATTTTATGATCCATTAAATGGTATGGTGAAAATCGACGGTCGAGATATAAGATCGTACCATCTGAGATCATTGAGGAAACACATAGCACTTGTTAGTCAAGAGCCAACATTATTTGCTGGGACCATACGTGAAAACATTACATATGGAGCGTCAGATAAAATTGACGAATCAGAGATCATCGAGGTTGCTAAAGCAGCCAACGCTCATGATTTCATCGCAGGGCTGAAAGATGGGTACGATACATGGTGCGGGGACAGAGGATTACAACTTTCCGGGGGCCAGAAGCAGCGTATTGCGATAGCCCGTGCCATACTGAAAAACCCAGCAGTGTTATTGCTAGACGAGGCGACCAGCGCGCTTGATAGTCAGTCGGAGAAGGTGGTGCAAGACGCGCTTGAGCGCGTGATGGTGGGGAGGACTAGCGTGGTAGTCGCCCACAGGTTGAGTACGATACAGAACTGTGATACGATCGCTGTATTGGGCAATGGAAAGGTAGTGGAAAAGGGGACCCACTCTTCTTTGTTAGCTAAAGGACCCACTGGAGCATACTACTCTCTGGTCAGCCTCCAGGGGAGGCCCAACGCTAGCCACACCATGAAGACCTAACCAAATGAAATACCAAAAACAAACAAACAATCTGTCAAGAGAAGAAAGTGTATGGAAAGTTGGCTCTTTTTAATGAGCTTTGAATTCTAATTTGTAATAGTGGTTTATTGTATGTTATATTATATGTATACAAGCTCAAAAAAGAGACAAAAGAGTTGCACCCTTCTCGGGTGAGCAACACTTGGAAGTGTCAGCTAACATCAAAAGACATGCTTGTGAGGGCTCTCTCTTTTAACACGAGTCTATCTATTTGGTTAAGACCGTATTTTCAAATCATCTGTGTAAATATTTTTGATAAAAAAATATGATAAATATAATAGTACTCTTTTGATTGAGTACAGGGCCAGCTGGAGGGTAAGGCCAGTGAAACCCTGGCTTTAGGCCCCCAATTGTTTAAGCCTCATAATTTTTTTTATATTTAAAAAAATATATTTATTATAAAAAATTAAATAAATCTTTTCGTCTTCTTAATTTTTCTCTTTTATTATACAACTATCACCTAATAACTATTTTTTGATAGTATTTATTATCTTTTCGTTTATCTCATTTTACTTTTTTCAATAATTAACGTTCTTATTTTTTATTTATAAAATTATTTCTTTAAGTTTAGAAAGAACTCTATAACCTAACAACATGCTATATTTTTTAAAAATTACTTTGCGACCTGCTATATTTTCTGAATTAATTATTTTATATACATAATAGATCAAGAAATTTTTTCACTTCAAAGTAGATTTGAACAATTTAAAATATATGAAAATATTTTTGATTTTCTTTTTACTGGTAAAAAATTGAAGTCACTAGACAATGATAGTTTAAAAGAACATTGTCTTAATTTTGAATGTTCCTTAAAATATAATAATTACTCAGATATTGATGGTTTAGATTTATTTTCAGAATTGAAAGTTTTAAAAGAAGTTATACAAATAGAAAATAATATTCCAATCGACACACTCAATCATATAAAAATATTTGATTCTTTTCTAAATGCATATATTGCTTATTGAATAATGTTAACAATTCCCGTAACCGTTGCTTCTGTGGAAAGAAGTTTTTCAAAACTAAACTTAATAATATCTTACTTAAGATTTACAATGTCTCAAGAAAGATTAAGTAGATTGGCAATACTATCAATTGAAAAATTGAAAAAGAAATATTAGAAGAAATTCATTATAAGAATTTAATTAGTAATTTTACATATCAAAAATCTAGAAAAATAAATTTTAAATAAAAAATTTATAAAATTTTAATAAATAAAAAGTCTCATTTTATAATTTTGCTTTAGGCCTCTGAATGTGTTGAGCCGCCCCTGATTGAGTATGATAATATATTAGTAATAAGGATAAAATATTGGTTTTTTGTATTTTAGTTTTGATTATATCCTAAACTTTAGGAGATTAAATTGAGGTTAGATAAGGATATCTCCTACATTTTTTATTAATCTTCAATATTAAGAGATACATGGGAAATTAATTAATAAAATATGCTATTCAAAACCAATTTAACTTGGCACATTAGAGATTAAAAAAGGACAGTGCTTGGCTTTAAATAAGGTAAAAAGAACTTCTTTTTTTTTTTTTTTCTATTTAAGTATGTATTATAATCTTAACCTGTCACGTATGTAATCACATTAATATTATATGACTATTTATTTTGATATAAAAAATAAATTAAATAAAAAAGGTAAATTCACATGGCATGCATAACAAAATTATGGTTACTAAAAATGTCCGAATAGAGAAGATTCTCTTATCAAATTTAAAACTAAATATTATTTTAATTATAAATGAAAAAAAATATGTAGAGTAAAAAATAAAAATAAAAATAAAAACTCATGATAGGACTTGGTTCTCTGTTTTCTTTCGCTGAAGTCCATATTTTCAATAAGTTATTTCATGAATTCGTTAAATGTATGCGACGATATATATAATTTTAATAATATAATAAATTTAACGAAATATTGCAATCATAAAGTCTGTAACTTTATGTGATGGGCTGATAGACGTGGCTTGTTTTTACAAGTGGATAAGCCCAAATTAAGCAACACCGTTCTAAAATTAAGAGCCCATTTGTTGAGAAAAATCCAAACCCAAGCCCAAGCCCAAGGCTAAACCCAAACCCAAACCCAAATCCAAAGACCCTCCCAAATCCCAACCCAACCAATTTCGAATTTCATACATCTTCCGAGTCTCTGACCTCTTTACCTCATCGTTCCTAATGTTTCCCGACGTTAGAGAAGGGGAAAAAAAGAAAAAAAAAACACAGGAAACCAATTCGTTCTTCGAAAAGTTGATCGAAACAATTGAACTGATTTTCCTGCGCTTGTTCGTTAGATCTGGTCACTAGTTTCTCCTCCTTTCCTCAGAAAATCTGAGGGAAACTTAAGAGGTGAGTTTTCTCTAACCCGACTTGAAAATAGTTCATTTCCTTTTTCATTTCATTTTTCTGTTTTTCTCTTTGGTTTCACTGCCGCTTGTGTTTTCATGAAAAAAATATTGTTTCTGTTATTTTGCAGAGATGAAACGATTACGAGACGATGTTTATGCTAACTCACAATTTAAGCGGCCGTGTGGTTCTTCTCGTGGGGAATCGTAAGCTTTATCTTGCTTTATATCATATACATCTTTCTCTCCATGTGTTTTTTTTAGGCGTTAATTTGGTTTTTGTTGTTTATGAATCAACGAAGGGGATTTTCTTGTAATTTTATTTATTTATTTTTGGGTTTGGCGATGAATTTACTGTTTCGTGGCTGCATTTTTGCGGTAAATGATATGTTTGATGATTGAATTTATGAAGGGCGTGCTTGTTAATTGACCGGATGTCTTTATTCCCTCAATTCTCAAATAACCAAAATTTTATGCTTTTTAGCACCAATTTGAGCATTAGGAGAAAATGAGAAGAAATGATGTAATTCTTTTAAAGAACGAGGATGGGAAGAGATAAAGAATACTCTTTGTGTACAGTACACAATAATTGTTTAAGGGTTTTGATTTATCAGTGTTGTAACTGTGTATCTTGATGTTATATTAAATTTAATTTTTTTTATACTTTTTTTTGGTGATGAAGCTGTGGGCAACCCCAGATCCAAGGAGGAGGAGGTGGTGGTGGTAGTGGTGGAGGTGGAGGTGGAGGTGGTGGAGGAGGTGGTGGTGGTGCACAGAAACTAACCACCAATGATGCCTTAACCTATCTCAAGGAAGTCAAGGAAATGTTTCAAGATCAAAGGGAAAAATATGACATGTTCCTTGATGTCATGAAGGATTTTAAGGCACAAAGGTAAATAGCTTTCCCTTTTAGGTTTAGCTCATGGAAAATGGGCATCGTAATTAGCTCATTAATTTATTCTATGAGCTTGTTTCTTTCAGAATCGACACTACTGGTGTCATAGCGAGGGTGAAAGAATTATTCAAAGGGCACAATAATCTGATCTTTGGATTTAACACCTTCTTGCCAAAGGGTTATGAGATCACCGTCATTGATGAGGAAGAGGCTCCGCCAAAGAGAGCGGTTGAGTTTGAAGAAGCTATAAGTTTTGTAAACAAGATAAAGGTGAAATTGCTGTTGCATTGTTTATGCTCAGCTGCTGATTTTATTTTGCCAAGCATCTGATAGATGGACCTTCTTTCTACAGAGACGTTTTCAAGATGATGATCATGTATATAAATCATTTCTAGACATCTTGAATATGTACCGTAAAGAGCACAAGGGCATCACTGAGGTCTACCATGAGGTAAAATTGTGTTGGGGTTTTTTTTTTAGTGATATCAATGCTTTGTATATTATACCTTCTTTAAAAAAAAAGTTATTATACCATCTTTTTTATTTTCCTGGTTAAATGGCTGGGCTACCCCCGAACCACCAACTCAGATGAAGGCAGGATTTAATCCCAAGTCTCCAGTGTGACTACCTAGAGATTTTACTACTTAAGACAGCTACCAACTTAATATTAGACCATCTTTTGTATTCATGGTGATTTTCATCTGCACATTTTTATTAGTTTTAAATTTTATATGCTATCTATTTGCAGGTTGCTGCACTTTTTGAAGATCATCCAGATTTGCTTGAGGAATTCACAAGATTTTTGCCTGAGGCTTCAGCTGCTACAGCATCAGCACCACATGTTCCTTTTGGCCGACATTCATTTCATCGTTATGATGAGCGGAGCTCTGCTATGCCAATGTTGCGGCAGACACACATGGACAAGGTAATTTCTTTTTTCCTTTTAATTTTCCACGTAGATACATGTTCTCTTCCATAATTCTTTTTATACTAAGCGGATGAACTTCTTTTTTTTTAGCAACGCTTGCGGCGGGATAGGATTATTGCTTCCAACACAGATCGTGATCTAAGCGTTGAACGCCCTGATTTAGATGACGATAAAACTATGATGAAATTGCACAAGGAGCAGAGGAAGCGTTCTGAAAAGGAGAACAAGGATAGGAGAATCCGTGATCAGGATTACAGAGAAGCTGAGCATGATAGCAACGGAGACTTTAATATGCAACGTCTTACTGAAAAAAAGAAATCTGCCCGGAAGGTTGAGGACTTTGGAGGGAATCCAATTTTGGCCTCTTATGAAGATAAAGATGCCTTGAAAAGTGAGTCGATGATTCCATTTGTTTATTACTTTATAGATTATATAGTTACATCTGTTGGGGTTTATGATTTATATATGTTATTAGTTTTTGTTTTGTTGCATGATTATGTGGTGGATATTGTGAATCAATATCAGCTAAATGAAAAACTTTAGGTCACTATTTGTTAAAGTCAACAGTTGATTGTGTCTTTATTTAACAAGAAACCTTGCTCTTAACATTTTTGTATATATATACTTTGCTGGGGATATTTCTCAGCTGTCAGAGAAGAACAGAAGCTGTCGTCTCCCTGCCACCTCTCCTTTTTCCTTTCCCTTCAATGCTCTTCCCTGAAATTTGATTGTCCAGTCCCCACACCTCTTTCTTTTTCCCCCCTTATCTTCCTCCATCTCCCCTATCCTGTGATCTCTTCATGTTGACGAAAAGGAAACGTGCTCACTATTTAATAACTTCGGATTGTATATCTATATTTTTTTTTCAACGGTTTGAAGTTCTTAAATGACAGATTTAGTTAGATTGCTGTTGTCCTGCATAATGTTGTTGTTCTCTTATATGTTAATTATTTTAACATTTGGTTTGCTCAATGTTGTGCCAGGCATGTACAATCAAGAGTTCATTTTCTGCGAGAAAGTGAAGGAGAGGTTGCACGGTTCAGATGATTACCAAGCATTCTTAAAGTGTCTTCATATTTATAGCACCGAAATAATTACTAGAAAGGAATTGCAAAGTTTGGTATGTTTATGTTATTTATTCTATGTAGTCTGGTAAGAATTGTCATTTGTTGCACTACACAACAATTGGGTTTACAACCCTCAAGAAATTCTGGTTACCTGCAGTTTTTTAGGTTGTCAACACAAGGTGGTGGCCTGGCCATTTTTGCTGGATAACTTTCGGCCCTATGGTGGTCCATCCGCATAATTTGCTTGAAAAGTTTAACCATGTCCTTTATTATGAAGATGGCCAGGCTTGGGACTGACTTGGTGCCCATTTATCACAATCCAGCTTTATATTGATATATAGTTTGGTCATGGTCCCATAGATGATATATTGTTGACACTTATGTTTGGGTTCCAACCAATTGTAAGTCAAATCATTGTAAATGTATAATTTGTGCCCAGACAATGTGTATGGTCTACAGACCCAAATCAGGGTCCCCCCCACCCCCCCTCCAAATAAAATTAAAATATATATATATATATATATATATATAAAATAAACAGACGAGAAGAGTAAGAATGTTCTGATAATAGATTTTTCACTTTTACCATTCGGTAGTTTTTTTTTTTTGTAATTGATTATATGTCTTGTGCCATTAGTTGGATATAGTTTAATCAGCAGCTTTGCTCATTTCAGGTTGGTGATTTACTTGGAAAATATCCAGACCTTATGGATGGCTTCAATGAATTTTTGGAACGTTGTGAGAATATTGGTAAGTGTCGAAGATTTGTTGTTAGTTAAGTGGTTTGCTATGGATTTGTCAAGGTTGTTTAATTAAGGCCTCCTTTTGCAGATGGATTCCTTGCTGGTGTTATGAGTAAGAGTATGTAACGTTACCTTCTCTTACTTTGTAATAGAAAAATACTTAACAAATGTGTTTACAGGATGCATCATTTATTTTGTAATGATTGTGCATAGAATAGTGAATTTTCTTTATTCCCAGCTATTTTTCAGCTGTTCCATTGAGTCTCCGTATATTTTGGGTTTTCCTTCGTGCTTTCTGAAATTTGATGAAGCTGTTCTTTTAATGGCAGAATCTTTGTGGACTGAAGGGCATGTGTCCAAATCAGTGAAGGTAGAGAACAAAGATAAGGAGCAGAAGCGTGAGACAGATGGAGCTAAAGAGAAGGATAGATGCAAGGAAAAGTATATGGGAAAATCCATTCAAGAGCTTGATCTCTCTAATTGTCAATGTTGCACTCCCAGCTATCGGCTTCTGCCTGAGGATGTATGATATATATATATATATATATATTTATATATACAAACTTTTGATATTGTTTGTGTGGATATTATTAATAATTTTTTGTGCTGATTGCTAATTCTTTGATGCTTGTTGCTATGCAGTATCCAATACCTTTGGCAAGCCAGAGATCAAAGCTTGGCGCCCACATGTTGAATGATCATTGGGTATCTGTTACTTCGGGTAGTGAGGATTACTCTTTTAAACACATGCGCAGAAACCAGTATGAAGAAAGCCTGTTCAGATGTGAGGATGATAGGTAAAAAGCCAGTATTCTTTTTTTAGAAGTTTCTGTCTGTCTCCCTTAAATAATTGTTGCAGTTGCTGTAATGATAACAGAGGCGGTGACGCAGACACAAGGTTGCAACAGGCGTAATGTAAAGAACACAATTACAAAGAGCATGAACTTTTTTTCATAGCATAACTCTATAAAATTATATTATTACACATCTTTTAATCACATAATTCCTTATTTTTTCTTTCTTTCTATTTTTAATGAATTTATTAAAAATTTTAAAAGGTGATTTTATACGGATAATGGAATTTATATTGAATCTTAAGATGCCGTCAACTAAGAAGCATGAATACGGACACGGGACATGGACACGACGTGACATGTTTTATATATATATATATATATAATTCAAGGATCAAAATATCGTTTCGATGTATAGTTTCGGTCTGTCCGGAAACGGAAACGTTTCGGAAACATAATAGAAACGGAAAAAAAAATTGGAAATATTTGAAAACATAACTTAAAATTTATTTATTTCTACAAATAAGCCTATTTATTGAATATTTGTGCATGTTAAGGCACA
This sequence comes from Nyssa sinensis, assembly GCA_008638375.1. Lineage (NCBI taxonomy): Eukaryota > Viridiplantae > Streptophyta > Magnoliopsida > Cornales > Nyssaceae > Nyssa > Nyssa sinensis. Next base: position 60,344,430 of record CM018032.1, read on the forward strand.
TACATCATATTCATGATAAATGACATAATAGATATATATTATGTAATATCCACAAATTAGACAATTGACACAAGTTACATATAAATAAAAAGTAAAACAAATAGCGATTTAAACCTATTATAATTAGTAACTTAGTATTAAATAATTGTTTCTCTACACTTTATTTCCTCTACTACTTTTCTATTATTTTAGGAAAATAATAAAAATATCTTCTTGTAATTTTGAGTCTTAATCCTTGAAAAATAAATGGATATTATTTTTTACTAACTTCTAGAATTATTATTGATATAAAAGAAATGTTTCCTCTGATTCGGTATGTTCCATTAGTTTCGGTATGTTTCCACGGAAACCAATTTGTTTTCATGGAAACATGTGAATTTCGGTGTTCCACTAGTGTTTCATTTCGGTTCCCTGAGAAACGGAAACTTTTCGGCCATTTCGATGGAAAATAAACGAAATTTTAATCCTTGATATAATTATTTGTGTATGACTACATAATAAAAGCCTAATATTATTCAATTAAAATTAGCATAAAAACACACAAATCACAAAAATATTATTAAGATATTAAAATAACAATCATTAAACAAATATTCAAGAACTTCTTTATTTAATCATCAACATCTATAATTCAAGTTTTAAAACAAATTTATTAACTATTATATAGAACATATATATAAACAAAAAAAAAAATTAAGGAGAAGAGAAAAAAGGGGAAACACCCAAAAAAAAAAAAAATGTCCATAATGTGTCCGAAATTTAGACAAAATAAAAAATTTTGGACACTTTTTTTTCACGTGTCCGACACATGTCTGGAAGTGTCGATATTTGACACGGACACGTGAACCAAAATAGAGTATCCGTATTTCATAGACTGTCAATAAGAAAAAGTGCACTAATTGTGATATTTCATCACTTTTATGACTTACATATACAAATGCACTTAAACATTAAATAATTTGGATATATAAAAGTTTACTAAACCATAAATTAGAAAACCATTATATAAATAAATAAAAATAAAAAATAAAAAATTTACAACAATAAAAGAATCAGAAAATTTGAAAAAAATGAAAAAATCATTCTCGAGAGATTACTAATGTTCTAATCCAAGCCCTAACTTCATTCAAGTCTATATAATAAATCTAGTGATTTTAATCTAAAAGAAATGAAAAAATTCAAAAAAATTGAAACTTTTTTTGGGTTGATAGTTAAGTTGTTCTTGAGGTTGGAGTTGAACATGGGACCTTAGGGATATTACCTTATCCTCTTCCCAACTCATCCAACCTCAAGGATTAAAAAAAAAATTTGAAAACTTACCAGTTATATCAAACAACCTAACATTTAGATCCAAAATACAAGCAAATATTTTCAAAATTTTGAGCCTTTTGCATTAGGTCTAAGCAGAAATGGGGTTTTTGGAGTGTTGGAAACCCTAGTCTGCCAAAAAAGATGGGCAAAAATGCCCCCTTTCTAGTTCTTTCAACCAAACAGGCATAACACCTGTGAAATCCATTCACCCTGTGACCAGTACATAACAAAATGACCATTGTTTAAAACCTTGGTTCCCCCCAACCCAACAACCTGGGTGCGTATTTCTTGTATTTATTTGTCTTCTCTCTAGGTTTGCCTATGTTAGTGTGGAAAGAGGGAGGTGAGTTGTCCATGTTTCTGCATTTATAAGAAATTGATTTTTTTTTCAATTTTTTTTTTCCATACTTCTAAGAAATTAGGCAATTAGCCATTATGTTTCTCTGCTTTTCTACTCAGTTATACTTGTAAGAAGTTGATTTATTTTTTTAGAATCTTATTAATTTTTTTATTATCTGTTTTGTTATTCCTTATCCGTTTTAATTGTAGTATTATTATTATCTTCGTTGCTAAGTCCGTTTTCATTTCTTTTACTTATAAAAAAGAAAGTCTGTTCTCATTGTATTATGCACTTCTTGATATATGCTTTTTGCTTATTGTGATTTTGCCTGTATTCTTTCTTTTGGTAAGTGATGATGGAGTTGTTTGATGATTTCAGATTTGAGCTGGACATGTTGTTGGAGTCTGTGAGCTCTGCTGCTAAGCAAGCAGAGGAATTGTTGAACAGCATTAATGATAATTCAATCAATCTAGAGAGTCCAATCCGTATCGAAGATCACTTTACAGGTTTAGAATTTCACGGCATATATTTTAGCCACTGCCATTTGACCTTATCTGTTTCATTATATTTACTTTAAATATAATTGTCCTTTTTTCTTCACCCCCAGATTAACTCTCTTTTTTCTCTCATTTTTTGCAGCTCTAAATTTAAGGTGCATTGAACGTTTATATGGGGATCATGGTCTGGATGTGATGGACATATTACGCAAAAACCCATCTATTGCATTGCCTGTTATATTAACTCGCCTAAAGCAGAAACAAGAGGAATGGACAAGGTGTCGTTTAGATTTTAACAAAGTTTGGGCTGAAATTTATGCGAAGAACCATTACAAATCGCTTGATCACCGTAGTTTCTACTTTAAGCAACAAGATTCAAAGAATTTGAGCACAAAATGTAAGTTGAATATCTACGTCAAAGATGATGAATGTTAGATAATTTGGCTGTTCTTGCCTGTTGTTATTAGCTTTACCATATCATGTTCCTTTAAATTTAGATGAATGTTGTACACTGATTCTGGATATACTTTAGGGAACTATAAGAAAAAATGATTTCCAACTGAAATTTGAAAGGCAAAGCAAAATTACAAGTGAATCTGTGAGTCCCTAAAACATCTTTTGGGTCATAGTGCATGGTATTCTCCACAAGGCTTCTCTTTTTCTTTTAAACTGTTTCCATTTTTATGATGTATGATGTTCAGTTTCTTGAGTTTCTTTTTGATAAGTAAATATAATTTTATAAAAAGAGCCCCCGAGGGGGGTGAACCTGTATCACAAGGGAAAAGCTACAATAATTAAAGCCTTGAGCTCCCCAAAATTTAGTTTCTTGAGTGTCTTTGTATTACAAAATTGAAAATACACAGATTCAAACTCATGAAAGATTATGTTCTTTTGGGAGAGCCTATCAGCTTGTCTTTACTCATATCTATAAATTGGCCGCCGTGGCCAATAAAAAATCTGTTAATGCTTTGTTTGCATTTTTAGAGGAGGATGACATGCGGCATAAGTTTCATGAAAGGAGAATGCAAGATGTGAGTTATCTACTGTTAAATCACTAACTCATCTAAAAACTTAAGTTATTAGAGAGGGTGTAATTTTAATATTATATCCTCTAACACGCCCCCTCACGTGTGGCGAAACTGAGCCAACACGTGACGGTGAGGATTGAAAACTGGACCTTTTGCCTGCTCTCATGCTATGTTAAAATCACCAGCTCATCTAAAAGTGTAGGTTGTTAGAGGGTGTAATTTGAATATTATATCCTCTAACATCTACTTAGATGTGAGTTATACAACATGACCACAGTTCAGTGCTGCGGAAACAACACTAGTTAGTTTTTCTTCTGTATGAATTAGATCTCTTTGATTACCTCACAGGGTCTGTTGAAAATGATAAGTAGAAGTTAGCTCATGCAATCATCATGCACATCTCATATTCCTTTTAAATGGCATTGCACTTGTTAAGGGCTTTTTTTGTTTTACACTGAACATGCATTATAATTGAAATTTGACAAGGCATACTTTTATTTGGTTTGATGAGTCCTGAATCCATTATCGGAGAATGAATTCTTATATTTAATGGGATTTACGTAATTTGCAAAGGTTTACTTTTTTTTTTTGGATCGCTAAAAAGTTATACTCTTTTGGTTGCCTAAAAGCAGCAAGGATTTTGTTACTAATGGAAATTATGAGAATCGACATATTAGTCATTTAATTAAGTTGAAGATTCTGGTTAAAGTCCCATGGAGATGTGTCTACTTGAAGTATCTGGTTACTAATCTAAATTATGATAATCGGCTTATTAATCATTTGATTAAATTAAAGATTCTGGTTAAAGTCCCATGGAGATATGTCTGTTCGACGTATGCTCCTTGGAGATATGTGTCTATTTGATGAATACACTACCACCGATGTCACCATCACTAATGACGTTGTCAAATGAATCACTTCAACCCTCATCATCGCTGCTGCTGCCACTGGCCACATTCATGCATTTACGATTCAAGTGACACTGTTTGCTCGTAGATCCCATTTGACAATAATCTGTGACCAATTACCCTCATTGATGCCATTTGAGGTCCATGACTACCATCATTGTGCTGCCACCATATTTAAACCACTGCAAGTACTGTCACTAGCACCATTGCGCCATTATCAGTCCTTTCACTGCACACAATTATCACCACTATGTTTTTCAATCACAGTTGCTGCCCACCACCACCACAATTTCTAATTTTAAGGAATTCTACAGGGGTGCTGCATGGTTGCTCCACCTTGTTGTATGCGGGCTTTAAATATGACTAGGAAAAGAAGGTTTAACTTTGCCAAATTAATATTGGCATATATTATGAATTGATTTAGAGTGAATTTCGCTATGTGGATAGTTGAATGATAGCGTCTTTTGTGCTATAAATAGATGTTTTTCATTTGGAAACAATGAATATGATAGTTGAATGATAGCAGCATTTCATTCTGTGAATATATTTTTCATTTGGAAAAAATGAAAATGATAATTTAAAGATTTCATTATCTTTATTAGATGCTACCAAATTTTTTTCTTAATACTGCTTTTCATAAAGGAAGGTTCTCAGCATCATGTTTCTTTACATTTCCTTCTTTAAAGATTTCATGTCATGTTTTTGTTAATAGCACGAAAACATATGTTTATTAGCATATATATTCATGATGCCATATTTTCTCTAGATATATGAATGTCTAATTGGTACAATGATAATGAGATGTTTTATACCCTTTCGTAAGGGTTTAATTAAATTGAATTTAAAAAAATGGTAGATATCTGATGATTTATTTTTATTTGTGTTTTTTGTTCATGTTGTTCTGCTGTTTGTTCCTCACATTCTTTTTTATACTTTCAATGGACAGCCTTAGGTAGCCGAGATCAAAGAAATTAAGGAGAAAAGGCAGAAAGAAGATGATATGCTTCTGGCTGTTGCTGCTGGAAGCAGACATCCTATAGTCCCTAATCTTGAATTTGAATACTTTGATGCTGAAATTCATGAGGATTTGTATAAACTTGTTGAGTATTCATGTGAAGAGGTTTGCACAACCAAAGAACAATTGAATAAAGTCATGAGGCTTTGGACTTCTTTCTTGGAGCCAATGCTGGGTGTTCCTTTTCGAATTCATGGTTTAGAGGGTACTGAAGATGTTGGAAAGGCTAGGCATCGTGCTGTAAAAAGTACCACAGCAAGCTTAGGAAAAACTGATGGAAGTCTGGTTGTTGGTGGTGTTATCTTGAATTCTAAGCAATCAAAACCTGTCGGCAATGGGGATGAAAGCACTTCACCAGAACTAGTAAATTCTTGCAGGACTGGTTTGTCAAATGGAGATCCTTTGGCCAAAGAAGATGCTTTTCACCTGGAGGAGCAGAAGAATACAGCTGCTGTGGATAAAGCATCGGGATTTAATGCAGTGGTGGCTTCCGTTGAACGATTAACCAATTCTAATCCATCACTTGCTATTGGAGCAGATAATGTTCATGGCAGATTTGGCATGGAAGTGACATCAGGTTTGTATTTCGGGATCACACTAGCATGATTTTTATTTTAGCATGATTTTTATTTTTACATGATCCAGTGTTTGATTGACATCAGGTCTTTATATTTGGATAATTTTAACGTAACCTATATATCTTTTCCATGATTTCTGGTTTTTGATTAGTGTTTTTTTTTTTTAATCAGTCTGGTTTTTGATTAGTGTTGACCTATTTTACTATGCTTTTTCTCTATTTTTTGTGGACTTATAATGACTCTGTGATTCTGAGATTATTTTGAATTTCAAGGGTGTGGTGCAATTCCTTCTGGACCTAATGACACTGCTATTGAGGGTGGCCATGATACCAAGTCTAATATTGACAACGTACCTTCATCGGAGGTATGAGTTTGTAGTTTTGGTATGGCTTGGATATCTAATATGCCCTGGCTAAAGTATAATAGATCCATTGGATTTTAAATTTCATGATTTTTTTGGGGTTCTGGTCTTGATTATTTTATATTAAGATGTTAGTAATCTTGTTTTTTGTTCTTTAGGGTGGTGATGTTTCGAGATCAGTTCCATTGGACAATGGAGTTTTCCTGGAGGGCACTAAAGTTAAAAGATTCCACAAAGAATCTGTCGAGACCTCCAAAATTGAGAAAGAAGAGGGTGAGTTATCACCTATTGGGGATTTTGAAGAGGATAACTTTGTTGTCTATGGAGATGGTGCTTCACAGGTTATGCCTAAGACGAAGCATAGTGCTGAAAGCACACAGTACACGGCTGGGAATGGGGAAGAGATATGTGTTCAGGATGGCGGAGGAGAGAATGATATAGACGCTGATGATGAGGACAGTGAAAATGTGTCTGATGCTAATGAAGATGTTTCAGGCAGTGAGTCTGCTGCTGATGAGTGCTCTAGGGAAGAGCATGAAGAGGAGGAAGATGGAGAACGTGATGAACTTGATGGTAAGGTTGAGAGTGAAGGTGAGGCTGAGGGAATGGCTGATGCACACTTTGTTGGAGGAGACGGCATATCGTTGCCACTGTCTGAACGTTTCCTGCTGACTTTGAAGCCTCTTGCAAAGCACGTGGCTTCAGCATTATGTCAAAAAGAAAAGAAAGGTGCTCGGGTCTTTTACGGAAATGACACTTTCTATGTGCTTTTTAGGCTTCATCAGGTAAGGATATGGTTCTCTTTTTTTCTTTATTTTTTTTATTTTTTGATTTGGGGGAGGGAATGATGCATTTAGTTTTTATCTTGTATTACATTTTTTTTCTTCTTTTCTATTTTGCCAGATACTATATGAGAGATTACTATCAGCAAAACTAAACTCCACATCCGCTGAGACGAAATGGAGAGCTGCAAAGGATACTAGTCCTCCCGATCTCTATGTCAGGTGGTTTAGTTCTGCAGCTCTAGTTCTTAGTGAATATAGGAGTTCTTAAATACATATTTATCTTGGATACATGCCATGCAGATTTATGAGTGCCCTATATAATTTGCTTGATGGATCTGCTGACAATGCAAAATTTGAGGATGATTGCCGAGCTATTATTGGAAATCAGTCTTATGTGCTATTTACATTGGACAAGTTGATATATAAGCTGGTTAAGCAGGTAATCTACTTGTGAGTCCTGTTTTGTACTCTCATCACTTGTCTTGCAGCGAAGGTTTTAAATTGTTGTTCTTGCTGCAGCTTCAAACTGTTGCAAGCGATGAGATGGACAATAAGCTTCTGCAATTGTATGAGTATGAAAAATCTCGGAAACCGGAGAAGTTTGTTGATTCGGTTTATTATGAAAATGCACATGTTGTCCTCCATGACGAGAACATATACCGATTTGAATGTGTAAGTTTTTTGTTCTTTGTTTTCTTTCTATTTTTTGGAAGTATTCTATACTTAATATCATATTTGGTAGGTATGCCTAAATGCTTGAATCGTTTTCATGCTTGTTGCAGTCGTCTGCTCCATCTCGTTTGTACATTCAGTTGATGGACGATGGGAATGAAAAGCCTGAAGTGCTTCCAGTTTCTGTCGATCCTAATTTTGTTGCTTATTTGCACAATGATTTTCTGTCAGTTGTTCCTAGCAAAAAGGAGCCGTCTGGCATCGTGCTGCAGAGGTACTAAAATTATTTTTCAAGTTTAAATGGTTTTGAAATTTATAGTATTTAATTTTAAGCACCACAACAAGGCCCATTGCATATGTTAAGCTGCATTGGGCCCACCACTGCGTGGGATCTCTTAAAAGTTTTTTGCCAATATCAGTCAGATGGTTTACTTGATTTCTTTTCCTTGTTTCTGAAATTTCCTTCAGCCATAAGAAACACAATATACTTGGATGGACTAAAAGCATAGAACCGTCCTAATTACTGCCCATGTTCTTTTAGGTGGATTCCGTGGAGCTAAGAAGCACGGATACGGATACGGGACACGGATACGACACGACACATACACGCAGACACGTTATTTCTCAAAAAAATAGGACACGGACACGTTGAATATATGTAAATTTTTTATATGACTATATAATAAAAATCTAATGTTATTGCAATTAAAATTGGTATAGAAATACACAAATTACAAAAATATTATTAAGATATTAAAATAACAAAGCCATTAATTAAAAATTAACGAACTTCTTCATTTAATCATCAACATCCATGATTCAAGTGTCTGACACGTGTCCAGGAAGTGTTCGAAAGTGTCGGTGTCTGACACGTGTCCGACACGGACACGTGAGTCAAAATAAAGCGTCCTGTGCTTCATAGCCGTGGAGTCCTTAGTTTGATAACATGCAATTTGTTTTTGGTCTAAGGTGCTCATAGGAATTCGGGTGGGTGCCTTGCCTTTGTAGAAGACTTAGAATAGAATGCCTAGGAAAAGCTTTATTGAGAAATAGGGTGCCGAAGTTATTGAATGATTAAATTCAACATGTGATTTGCTACTTAACTGTATATGTAAATATATGCAGAAATAAGCGCACACATGCAGACCTCGATGAGTTTTCTGCCATATGCATGGCTATGGAAGGTGTTCATGTGGTCAATGGTTTGGAATGTAAGATGGCTTGCAGCTCATCGAAGGTATTTTATTGTTACTATATTGTAGCTTGAGACACTAAAGCTTGCCATAAATTTTGTTATTTAGTGCTTTATCAACTCTGGGAGGCCTTATCTCAACTGCGTATATATTTTTTTCCCCTTTGCCACATTTTGGTTTCTATTATATTACTGGCCACCTCTCTCTCTCTCCCCCCCCCCCCCCCCCCCCCCCCCCCAAATCCCCAAATAATTGGGATAAGGCCTTGTTGAGTTGAGTAGTACTGGCCACCTCTCTCTCTTCTCTCCTTCTCTCTCCCTCTCCATTTGTGTTTTACCTTTTCTGAATGCTATACTTTTTTTTTTCTGTGTCAATAGGAATAATTGGACCCATAACCTCAACCATTCTTTTAGATATCACAATGGGAGAAAATCTGGTAAATTATTAGCTTTTAGTTCTGAAGTCAAGGCTATTAAATATGTTATGGTCTAATATAAGTTATGCAAGGGGAATGTTAAATCGTATTTAACAAACCAATATATCTTTCCATTAAATAATAACTTTTTTAAACACATTTTTATCCCACGGACTGCATGGGTACACTGCTTTTCCATTAAGAAAATGATGGTTTCCATGATGATCTGCCTAACACAAAGCAAAAGGTGACAAATAGTCTTTCATACTTTTGTCTTTGCTTTATAACCCTCCTAAGTTTTTTAGCATGACCCAATAGAATTTTTTTAAAATAATGCGATTGTTGGGGTTAATCATGCGTTTCTTTATTAATATTAACTCGTATAGTTGTTTGGTCATTCTGACCTTTTAGCATCAAAATGTGTCTGTGAGACTAATGTGAAAATGAATGTCCATTTTTTGGGTTCTCAAAGGGGCTTGAAAACACATAAGAACTTTGAATGGAAATGGAAGAAAGATGCAACTCCAGTTCCTTCAGAATGGTAAGATTTTTGGTGCAAGAAAAAGAGAAAAAGAGGTTGATCCGTGTCATCTTGATTTGGTTTTGCTTCCCCTCATCTTTTGAGAAAATTGAGTCAGATTCTTCTCCTACCTGTATTGAATAGAACATGCTGAGCTAAATATTTTTCATGAAAAGCCTGCTTGATTTAGATTGGGAAAATTGTGCAGTTCTACGAAATATGGCTCAGATCTGTAGTTAATACTATTTCCAAGAGGGACAGTTGCCAATTGAATCTGATTTTTCCCATGATTTTCATATCCATAATAGTGTGTTAAGGTCTGCCTCCAAGTTGTTCAAGGATAGTGGCTTTGAGTTTTTCGACCCTTTTTCTTAGGATTAATCAGTATCTCCATCCTCTGTTTTCTTCAGGATATGAACTGCATATGTTCAAAATCTAATCTGGTTACTTTTTTTTTCCTCCCTTCTGTATGCTCATATGTGCTTGAAAATTTTCTACTTCTGGACCTTTAACCAGTTTTAAATTGGACCATTTGGTTTCAACTGCAATTTTGACTTCATTATTCTTCCTCAATTATCTTTATCTGACAAAGTGTCTCCTTTATAATTCATTGAACATTTTTGCTACTCTTTTAATATAATTAAACATAATTTCTTGCTGCAACTTCCAAAGTATCTTTTTGTTTTCAATGATTTCTTTAAATGGAATTAGTTTTTCTTTCTTCTTGTTCGTCTTCTTTTTTTCGTTCAAATTCCTCCATCTGTTTCTTGGCCACATTTTTTAACCTTTTTTTCTTCTCTCTTAATATATGCGCATAATACTGCTAGTCTATGTTGCTTGGCAGGCTTTCTTGTAGTATAACCTCATAGTGGTTACATTTTGTGATGGAGAAAGGTTGAAGTGCCAAACCTTCCCAAAAATAAATAATTTTATGTGGCTAATGGGAAGAGACAGACTCCTAATTAATGGGGCTGATGTTCAAAGAAACATGTCTCAGGACCCTAGCTGTAGCATCTGTGGCCACAGTGGAGGATACCATGTTATGAGAGAGTGCTTCCCGGCCAAACTGGTCTCGGGAAGCCTCATTTATTCATCAAATTGAAAAGACATCTTCAATGAAGCTCCCTATATGGGGTTGATTTGACCTTGAAACCTTTAAAAAATTGAATTCGTGATGTTGTATCTCGGGGTACTATCTTTACTGCAGCTTGCTGGAAACTGTTTAGTTGGAGAAACAAAGTTATTTCTGAGTGGAACCTTGCAACACCCCATAAGTTAGTTGTGAAATTATTCTTAACCAAGCTCAAGAGTTGACTGAGGCTTTGATGGAGGAAACTTCAGACAACCAAAAATTTAGAAGTTTGTGGCTTGGGCTTCCCTCCTCTTCTATGAGTCAAGATGAATATGTATGGTATTCTAAAGGCGACCTGGCCCAGCAGGGGCTGGTGGATTTTTTTGTGTGGTGGGGGAGGGGGAGTATGGGCCGATGGTAATCGGATATAGGGGGTTTTGTACAAAATAGGCGGATGCATAATGTTCTTGCCGAACTCTGGTGACTAGTGTGGGCTAAAAGTCTCATGGGCAAGGGGCTATCGATAGTTCACCGTTGTGTCTGACTGAGTCTGTGATTGCTTTGGTGAAAGGATAAGTGGCCGAGTCTCCTCCACACTGGGTATTAGTTTCTGCCAGCAAGAGACTGATGGATGAAGATTGGACCCATAATATTGTTCACACCTACAGATAAGGTAAGCACTGTGTGGATTAGATGGCTAATCATAGTCTGGGCCACCATAATGGGCTGGTAGTGCACCAATTGCTTCCTGCGGTATTGGGTGAGCTTCTTTGGGTGGATAGTCAAGGGGTTGCTAGGCAAAGAATGCTTTCCACCATTTTTTTCACAAAAAAAGAAAACAATTATATCATTCCTTGAATATGAATTTTATTATGCAAGTACTATCAGTAAGTAGTGCATGTTTGTTTTGTTTTTCATTAGATAAAGGAAAAGGTTGTCGCGGCGGATTAGCTTCCTATAATGTATGCATGTAGATCCTTTTTTACCGGGTCAATTGTTTCTTCTCTCTGATCATAAAAGTTTTATTTGGCAGATCTCTTATGTTCTAGACACTGAAGACTTCTTTTTTCGTGTGAGGAGGAGAAAAAATTTGTCAAATGGCATTTCTTCATGTCATGATCAGGCAAGAGTACAACGCTTTCACAGATTCTTGACATCCTCCCAATAATATGCCATACTTTTTTTGTGATACTTCGACAGTTAAGGTACGGTCTTCTTCATCCATGACTTTTATTCAATTTTATCAAATGAATTTACTTTTATAGGAAAAAAAAAAACATTTTATCCTCTTTTCCTTCCGAACTTTTTTATAAAATGAACTTTCTTTTAAGAAAATACTGATAATATGCTTCTTGTATGTTTTATAGAATTTACTGGCACGGTCGAACTTATAAAGACTTTATTGAGGCAATTCTCTTACACAGATCAGCCAAATAACGACTGGAGAAACGACATCGATCGGAAATATACTATCGTGTGAGTTTATATAGACAGCTTTTGTGCGATTGTTTTTTGTAAATAGAGTTGATCCATGACATCACTCTAGAGTTGTTTGTTAATTGTTAAGCTTTCCTGGTATGATAGGGACCCTTCTTTTTTAAAAAAAATCTTCATGTAGCATTTCTGGTGGCCCCTCTTAGTGGGACCAGTCCACGGCCAGCAAAACTTTGCTAGATTATGCAAGTGAAAGTGATGTAATAGGGGAAAGAAATATATAGCACAGAGCCTTACATTAGAAACCCCCAGCATTTTCTTCTTTCTTTATTCTGAGCTTACAATTGTGATCATGTTGGCACATCTGCACTTGTTACTTCCTTCTCGGCGGCAACTACTTTACTGAAACATAGTACTATAAGGTGAACAAAGAATATACAATTCTCCGTGTGCCTTGATATTTGTGTGTATATATATGTGCGCGCACATGTATGCATATATATGTATATGTATATAAGGCATGCTATTTGTTCCAGCCACCACTGTAAAAAGGAAAAATCCACTATAAAAGTTAGGTGTCATGTGTCGGGTTCAAAGGATTAGCCTGTTAGGTGTTGATATGACATTCTCATTCACCTCAACATGGGATGCTTTTGTCACGGTTGGACCAACTTGCTTTATCTGTTCACCTTATAAGCAGTTGAACCCGCTATCAGCATAGAGACATCTTTTAGTGTGGGTGTTTTGACTCAAGTCTTTAGTCCCCATTGAATGATAGACCCAAACACAGGCATGCTTTTGTTTGTAACATTGTAAGTACTTATTTTTTATTTTTTATGTAATTAGTGTGAATTCCCTTCTCCGCACAAGGGTCCATCCCAATTGTTTTCACTTTAAAGTATATGTATATGTAAAAAAAAGGCCCACTTCGACGAGGCCTCCACGTCGGGCATACCTACTTTATCACGCCACATCTGGCAGGTTATTCCAAGTCATAGCTGTATGAGTTGTTATTATTACTAAAATATCCTCTCAATTAGTCAATTACTGAATTACCCTTTCCCTTTCTTTTTCATTTTTTGGAGGGGGGAGATAGAGGAGGTGTAACAATACAGGAAGTTCTAAAAGGATGAGAAAATGTTCAATAAGTTGAATAAACATTGGGTATTATTAAAAAATTTGGAAGAGGGTAGTTGTAATTCACATTAACAAGATTTTAGGTTCATTAGAACTCAACCTTTCTTCCCTTCTTTCAAGTTTCAAAATGCCCTGCAACATCATAACGATATATTTTAATAATATTTTTCGCGGTTTCTTTCTCTCTCTACAATGAAAAAAGAAGAAGATGAATTGCTTCTTTTCTTAAATTGAATTTTTTTCCCAGATTCCGTGCATGTATTTTGCAGAAGTTAGTAACTATTGGCCTACCAAAAAAGATCATATTACTATTTCTTATGTAGAACTTACTCTAACCCATATGAATGTATGATGAAGCTCAAAAGACAAGTTGGTTTACCATGTATAAAAAATTAATCTCTTTCTTTTTCTTGTGTAAAAAAACAAATGGTATTCAAGTTTTGTCATACTAATTAACTTCTGTCAATGTGGTAATTTGGAAACCACATGAGTCGTAAGTATGACGAATTGAACTCAAGACTTGTCCACAATATGAACAAATTAATTTTTATTTTATGCACGACTTTGATTTAAGAGGACAACTCACCCACAATACGAACTCAAATTTATTTCTTTTTTATGCATTGAAACCCAAAAAAACATGCAATTAATATTAGAGTAATATTCTTGTAAATTTATTGTTATTTTTAATTTTTTAAAAAGTAATGTTACACTTTTTAAAATTATATCTCAAATTTTTATTACAAATAATATGATATTGATATTAATTATTGATAATATTTAAAATTATGTAATTAATATGATTCTTTCAATCAGTAACATATTATTTGGAATAAGAATTTGAGATATAAATTTCGGCTTGAAAAAACAGGTCTGGGTTTGGATAATTTTCGTAAATGAATTAGATCTCAAGGGCATTTTGGTAACTCGATCACTATATAAAAGCGGCACTAGAGGCGTGAGCTTTGTGTCTGGCAACGGAAGAAACAAGAGTGTCGAGCGCAAACCTGGTGCTTCAGTTAGTTTATCCACTCTTTCTCTTCTCGTTCCGTCGGTTCTACCTGAGTTTTGTTTTTCGTTATAATTTTCATTCGCCGGAAGGCTCAAGAAGGGAGGAGGAGCAGAAGCTATGGGTTCTGATTCGATCTCTAACGCTTCTATTTCCGGTTTTTCCAACGACCTGGGGAAGAAAAAGAAGGTAGATATGACTCTCTCTACATTTCATAACTATGTTATGTATGAGTACATATGTTTGAATTATTATTTTCTGTTTTCGTGGCTTGTTTTCTTTGTTTCTTATTCTTTAGACTAACAGATTGGCGAAACTGAAGCAGAGCAAGCTCGATGTTCGGCGTGAACAATGGCTTTCGCAGGGTATGTGGGAGAATTTTATTTCCACAATTGATTGTGCTGGAAAATATGTATAGATAATTCTTCTTTTTGAAAAAAAAAAATTTATCAAGATTTTTCTGCTTAGAGGTTCTGTTTGGCAGCTGGCAAATGTAGGGTTAAAAAATCAGCGAAATTCGAATCATATAGCTGGGATAATGAAATCTTCTGCCAACTTGCTCAGTTAAGATTTCCAATTTTTTGTTGTTTAAGTAAAACGACAGAAAAAAAAAAAATCTTCTTTATATAATGTAGAGAATATGTATTTATCTATGTAAGGACTCAAACTTCCTAGTTCCCGATTTAATCGGGATTTACAAATTGGATTTTGAATCTTTAGTTACTTGTAGATTTGTAGCTGCTTTGTTATAATTAATTTTTGTTATTGTGATGAAAATCATAGGTCTTAGAATTTTGGATTCTTTATATTGTTTCTGTTTTCTCAGCAACCGTTACTTATCATTACATCTCTATCCTTTATTTCATTATGATAAACTACCATATTTCTTGTAGAATCATCTGATGAAGATTAAGGCCATTTTTTCCTGAATTCGTTATCATCCAAACAAAGAGTTGAGTTATGAAAAGAAAAAAAAAAAAAGCAACCCTTGGGGTTGAATGAGTTGGGAAGAGGCTTGGGTAATATTTCCCAACGTCCCAGGGTCAACTCCCACCCTAGTGGTCACTTACCTATTAAAACAAATGTGAATGTTAAAAACCGATTTAGTTCCCTTGGAATTCCAGAAAATGTGACTGACCAAAAAATAAAAAAAGAAGAACAAAGGACTAATTTACTTTATCTTATAGTTGTTTGGTAACTTATTTAGATTGGCTTGCGACTTCAGAAACAACATTTGATTTGGGATTTTAATGCAGTCAAGAACAAGGTAAAGGTGGATTCAATTACGAGGGGTGGATCTCCTCCCTCGTCGGGGGATGAGGGGAACAGATCAATAGAGAATTTGGAAATGAGGTCTAGAGGGGTGGATATTGAGAGGTCGAGTGTTCACGAGAGTGATTTGGAGTTCTTGATAAGCAGTCCAGCTGGCAGCAGTTTGGTTCAAAATGATTCAATGAAGGATTCATGGAAGCAGCAGCAGCAGTGGGAGCAGATGCGGCAGTGCAAGCAGTGGGTGTTGTTCTGGAAGCGTCAGTGAAGCAGAATTGGATGATGGTTGCCTAGACGATTGGGAAGCTGTTGCAGATGCATTAACCTTGGATGAAAATCAGCATAACGCAAATTTAGAACCTCCAGCCAGATTGAAAATCAAGATGGCACTAGCTGATCCTGAATTACCTAAAAATTGTGGAGTCAATGCAGTGAAAATACAGAACAAGGGAATGGATTCCAGGACTTGGGCGAATTGCCAACCATGGCACCCCGATGATGCTTTTTGTCCTCAAAGCCTGCCCAATGTTTCAAGGCAACATAGTTTGACCATGAATTCAAAGCGGCTTTGCACTGATGGAGACATCACTTGGGCATGGCAAAGTCTCGTGTCTCAACATTCATGCCCTATATTGCTGCGAGGTTCTGGATCTTACGGACTCAAGTTTTATGCCATGTTCTTGTGGATTCCGGCTTTGCCTTTTCTGTCACAAAAGGATTCTTGAGGCAGATGGACGATGTCCAGGCTGCAGGAAGCAGTATGATCTCACAAATGGGGATAGAAGGTTGAATGGAGGGGTCACACCATTTCAAATGGGTTGATCTTTCGGCACGAGTAGATCTTAGAAAGAGAGTTTCTTTTGTTCTTAGAAATGTTGTGTATATTGAGTCTTTGGAGTCTCTCATATCTGTCTCGTGTCATTCATCGTTCTGTTATTTTTTGGGTTCTGATTATCGTTGACGAAATGTAGCGATATGTGCTTGAAGTGTCTCCGGAATGGAAATGGCCCTTAAAAATTCAAATCTTACCGTCTTACTTGCATAATGTTTTGCACGTTTAGCTATGACAAATTAATGGTTATGTGAATATATGAATGAATTTTTCCAAATTAATTGCAATATATTTTATTCCAGTTTTGTTTTTGTCATTCTTAACTTGTAGTTTGCTATCATGAACTTGAACTTGAATACCATTTTGTGTCATTGTTAATGCAACAGTCACCATACTTTTCACAGATACCTGATTCCTTTATCCCTTGCAATGAAGGTGGTTACATTCACCATGCATAAGGTACTTTTTTTTCTTTTTCAAATGTTTGACTTAATCATTTGCTCTTTTTTTGGATGTGGGCTTCATCTTTCCATGCCTTTTCCCATGTACTCAACCTTTTTGTTTCTTTCATTATTTTTCAATTATGTTTCTATCAGATATGTACTTATGTTAGCTCCTTCTACAAAAGCTTGTGCGGTTCTGATATCTCAGTCTTTCCCTGGAAAGCTTATTTGGCATTCAAAGCCCCCCAAAAGCTTCCTTTTTTTGTTTGGAGGGCGTCTTGGAAAGCCATCTCTACTGCAGATATTTGAAGAGAGAGAGGGTTTTCGTTGGCTAGCAGATGCTATTTTTGTAAGAATGATGAGGAAAGGATGAATCACGTCCTCATCCATTGCCATCTCTCTTGGAGCTGCTGGAATCTGATCTTTGACTTGTTCGGCATCTCTTGGGTTATGCCAGGCTCTGTCAAAGATCTCATGTTAGCCTGGGCAGGGTGTAAGATTCCTTCAAAGTCTAGGCGTATTTGGAGACTTGCTCCAATCTGTCTATTGTGGTGCATTTGGAGAGAACGTAATAGCCGTGTTTTTGAAGACCGAGAGCTTTCATTGCTTTATTTTAAAGATGTCTTTTTACGTTTGTTATTTTTTTGGGTTAAAGAGGTCTTTCCTGTAAATGTCCTTACTTTTGTAGATTTTTTGGGTTCTCTTAACAGTCTTAGTCAGATGTAGGTCAGTTGTATTCTTTTGGGGGGTTTTTGCCCTTGTTGCCCTTCTTGGACAACCTTTATATATACAATCTTACTTATCAAAAAAAAAATTTCTGGTTGGGAACAGACATAGAAACCACCTGGAGTTAATAATTACTTGCACAGGTTTTCTTCATTGCTTCATGCTTACCATATGATGCTTTTTTTTTTTTTTATTTAAAGTCGGTCTTTTCAATATTCAGTTTGGATTAAAGCAGAGATTTTCAACAGGAAAGCGTATGCCTCACTTCCAACAACCTCTTTGTACACTTACAGGTGTGTTTGTGTTCGTATATTTTTACTTTATTTAATTTCTGAAACTTGTTAGGGAAAAAGAATTGTGAAGCTAATTATAGTTTATCTAAGGCCATGTATATGTTGTTTAAAGTATAGCCAGCATTGTTTTCTTGACTAATGCCTCTACAGCATCGTTTTCTTGACCATCAATGCCTCTGTATAGTTCTTTTCTGCACACATTCATACATACCATTGTCATGTATAATGAAATTATCTACACACATGTTACTAAACTATTATGTCCTGATGATTTCATTGAGTTTGTGTGAAGTTCAGTGTCTGCAATACCTCTACTCCTTATGTCCAAAAGGAAGATGAAAATTTATCTTACAAGTATCAAACCACCTTGCCCACATCTCTTAAGTCATATCTCTTATTTGATTGTGTTTGTTGTTGTTTGTCAACTAATACTCGCACAATGCAAAAGTCCATCATCTAGTGAGTTTTCTTCTTCTTCTTTCTTTTTTTCGGCTGTTTAAAAGATGGTGCACGAGTGCATATTCTCTCTGATGGGAGCAAATCAAGGGCTTGCCTACTAAAAAAGAAAAGGGCAAATTGGGGACTTGAACTCAGAGCTTTGTGCATAAAAAAAAAACATGCATGATTCCACTTGGGTGACGAACCAATGGTATCCGATTTATACTGATTTGGAACTAATGAAATCTAAAATGGGATTTAGATTTGGGCTTGATGGATTTTGTAGGAAAATATACCCTTTTGGAATCCCTCTAAATAAATTAGTCAGATTTGAACGGAATTGGAATTATCTAAACTTATCCAAAGTCATAAAAGCCACTTACCCTAAATACCCTTATTCTATCTCTTCATTCTGAATATATATCTCTCGTCTCCTACCTATATAATGTCTCCCACTCCAAATGAGGCTCCTCATCAATAAGGTCTCTCTCTCTCTCTCTCTCTCTCACACACACACACACACTAGTAATGTCTCTTGGCTCATATCCTCATAAAGTTCTCTTTTCTTTTTTGTCAACCTTTTATTTTAGTTTTTTTTAGGGATCTGGTCACTTCAAAGTTCAAACTCTCTATTATGGTTTTTATATATTATATTGTACCTACTTGTTATTTTAGATACAAAAATCTTCAACTTATAAGTAATTAGGAGTTGTTTAAAGGTGACTTTCATTGTTGTTTGTAATTTTCTTGATTAAGAAACAGCCCTACAAATGCATCAATTTACGGTGTATTAACTTTACTTAAAAGAACTATAGGCTCCAGGCAGATAATAAGGATTTTATTTTATTTTTTGATGACAAACAATGTACATCGAACCCTTTACCCTAACCCCTTTAAGTTGCTCTGTCCATTACGGCACTGTGCTACAGCTACTTTGGTAACAATAGGGATATTATTATTATTATTATGTTAAAGACAACAAAAATGCATACATTATAAGATTGGTATGTCTCAGTTCACACTAATTGAAATTGTAATGTTTTTTCCTTTTATGTACACATTGTAAAACACTCTAGGTTGGTATGTCTCAGTTCAACTTTGAATATGAAAATGTACACGTAGCCACCGCGCGCGCGCGGGGGGTTGGGGGGGGTGGAAGAAGAGAGGAAATAACATTTCTCCTATTTGTCATTCTAAAGCTGAAGCATGTTACTGTAAATTGGATTCAGATGAAACAATTACCATGGTTCCTTTCCTGAATATTTTTTTTTTTTTTTTGTTGTTGCAAAACAAAGGTGAAGCAAGGAAACCAGGGCTGCAGCAGGAGTGCTGGAGAACTTGACAGAATGGGAGGACCCGGAGAAGTATGCCGAGCATGGCCTCCAAAAGTTTGTTCAGAATAGGTCTCCGGAGATCATGCCATCTATCCACAGAGCTTTCTTACCAATCCAAAATGAATTCCATCTTACAATGTGTTCCTTGATTTTCAAGACTTCCCGTCATTGTTAGGATCGTAATGGTTGTAATTAATTGAAATGTGACTCGCAGCTGTGCTTGAACTCAGAATCAAGATGATTGGTCTAGGGTACAAACTCAAACCGGTTCAATTCATAATTACTTAACCAATGTTTGTTTTTTAAACTATATGAAAATCATTCTCATTAAATATTTTTGTTCTCTTTGTTTTATTATTTTGGTGCTATTAGTCTCTTTGTTTACATCGTTGTATAATAATTTGCTTTTGTTGCCATGTCTTCAGCTGCATCCATATCATATGCTGTTGCTAATTGCAGGGAATTTCTCTTTTTCCAAAGCCAATTCTTTTTCTTTTGCTTCTAAAGTCTTCTTCCAAAGCTAATAAGACGTCTTTATCTCTTACCTTAGGGTGCAACAATAATGCTACACTTCCTAAAAAAATTTTCCCAATTTTTTTTTTTATCTCAAATGATGTGACAATACTGAAAAAAAGAGGTCATGATCAGGTCAATTTTTTTTTATTTTTTGGGTCACCTGGAGCTGCTACTTATTCTACATCACATACCCTCCTATGTGTATAGTGTAGTTGTGGGTCTTTGTTTATCATGGTAACACTAACTATTTTGAGAATCAAATGCCTGTAAGAACATTATAATCTACACCAAGAGCTGTACTGCATTTGGTTCTCTTCATTTCTAAGAATTGGGAATTTGAACTCTTGCTGTATAATGTTGAAACTCTTGCAAGAGTAGAGTTGCATGAACCATTTTTGCCAAATAATGTGGCAAAAACAGTACTGGAATTTCCTGTTAAATTCTAGTTTACTTCTCCAAATTGAATTCAACATGGAAACTTTGAGAATTATTTTCATAGTTGAGGCATTCATTAATCTAAGCTAAGGAATTGGAATCTAACAAGCATGGAACTGAAGAAAACAAAAGAACAAAAATCAGTGCGATGATATAGGAGAATTTGATAAATAAATAAATGTTGGCTAATTTAGTGCATCAAGAAAATACATTCAACCTATAGCCACAAATCTTCATTGTCAATAAAAGAAAAATGAGACAGAGAGAGAGAGAGAGAGTATGGTTGTTCTTCGTTGAATGTGCGCTTGAGTATCTGGAGTTGAGCGAAGTGAGAAGTGCATCAGGATGTTTGTTGTATTTGTTTCTTCTCAGCAGCTTCAACATACCAAGACTTCCATGCCTCCACATAATGAGCAAAAAGGTTACTTAGAGCTGCCAACACCATTAACAAAACCCATCTTCTGTCATTTAGTTGCTGCAACAGTGGTATGTAATGTATGATATGAGTGTATATGAAAGATATAAAGCAATAGCAGGATGGAGAATGTGTAGGAAGAGCAATGGAGGCCAAGCCACTACATTCCAAAACATTATACTACAGATATTTAGAAAATTTACTTCCAAATTCTTTAGGGACACAAGGCGGTAAAAGAAATCAAGCCACTTGAGCAAGCTTCATGATCAGCTTAGTTAGAGGCTCGTAAACAATCCAAGTTTAAATATATTTTGAAAGCTTACTACATAGAGCTCAGTTTGATCTTGGTTCGATAAACTAATTCATGTCCTAAGACTATTAAAAATCAAGTTACTTGAGAGTTCAAATATGGCTTAGGAAATAACTTGTGAGCCACAAGTAAACATTTTGACAGAAGTCAACTCTATATAAAGTAACTGTTGACGATTGAATCATGATTTGAAGAGATTTTCAAAACAAGATGAAAAAGTTGAAAGAAGCTGCAGTATATACATAATCTGCCCCATGAAATGTTGCTAAAAATGAAGTATTAGAAGGTACCTTGGTTGCGGTATTGAGGACGATAAGAAGCTAGGTTCTCCCAGTCTTGAACCTGCCTCACATTTTGGTTTCTGGAATCTCCTACTTTGGGCACACTGGTGGGAGTAAAAGGGCCGAATACAAAATCCTTGGAGCTATGTTTTAAATGCTGTTCATCTTTCAAATTATTTAGTTTCTTATGCATTGGCATATTTGCCTTTTGGTTTGAATTCGAATCAATTGAAGAGTCTGCCTTATTTCTCTTTGAACTAGTGTTTGTGATCTCAGTCCCAAACACTCTCCTTTTAGATTCATTCAAATCCAAAACAGTAGCAGGTCCATTTTTGAAATTTCCTTTCATCCTCAACCACCTGAATGCTGGTTTCCTGCTTTCTGGGTGATGGGTCTGCAAAACAATCGAAGTGAAGCTAGATCTATTGAGAAAAGAAAAAAGAAAACACGATTTCTTCTTAGGCTTCTCTCCACTTGAATCAATCATTTTTCAAAATAAAATTTACCTTCTCAATGAGATTGATGGATGCTAATACATTTGCAATATCATATAGGCGTCTAACTTTTGCTGGAGAATTATCTCAAGTAGAGAGTGTCAGTCAAGGTAATGATGGGCTTGTTTCTCCTACTTCTCACTAAAAAATCAAAGCATAAAGTGAAAGTCAATTACTTCTCATGGCTGTTGGATCATGGATATCACCCAGCAAAGCTGTTGCAGCATTATCAAGCGAAATCAAATCCTCCTAAAGGAAACAAAATGATGGGAAATAAATCAGGCAAAAGACAATAAACTAGTTTTTCAAGGTTAAAGAAAAACAATATAAACGTTTGGCTTACATCAGAACAAAGGAAAAGCTTGACAAAATTCTGCGTAAGAAGGCCCAGAGATTTTTCCTTCCTGCTATCTATATGGAAAAATAGAAGCCAAGTATGTTGACATAAATATTGAAAATGATAACTTTGACATAAAATTTGGAAGTGTAAATCTTTTAACTTCATTTTCCCTCAAAATTAAACTTTACATGTGGCTTATGAAGTATGGACATTCTATTTTAACTCACGTGTCCGTGTCGGATACCGACACTCTCGGATATTTTTCCAGACACTTGTCAATCACGTGCAAAAAAGAATGTCTAAATTTTGTATTTTTGTGGGTTTTTTTCTTCCTTTTCTCCTTTTCTCCTCTGTTTTTTTTTCTTTTTTTTGCATGTATACATATATATGTTCTATGTAATGTTAATAAATTTGTTTCAGAACTTGAATCATGTAATAGTTAGTAAATTTAGTAGCTTTGTTATTTTACTATTGTAATAATATTTTTATGATTTTATATATATTTTAATTAAAATAATGTTAAGTTTTTATTATATAATTATATAAAAAATTATATATATATATATATATATTCTTAACGTGTCTCTAACATGTGTCTTAATTTTTTGAGAAATGTGGTATCCATGTCCGTGCTTCTTAGCATGTGGCATATAATTGAGAGTAGTAATAGATTATAACTTCTACGCAGCAAGTTGTCTACTTTACAAAACAAATACTAAAACAGAAAGGAAAGAGAATATTACCAACTTTAAGTGATACAAGAGGTTTGTCTTGCGTCTCAGTTTTGGAATTCAAAGGTTGTCCATGTTCATTTTCGTTTGAGACCTATTCAAAAAAGCTCATTTTAACTATAAGTTGAAAACAAAAAGAGATGCATATAATTCCGGTGCTAAGGAAATGTAAGACATAAAAAAAGAAAAATTTAAAATTGAATGTTAAATTTTAATTGCTTGAAATTACCTGTTGAGTACTCCGCCAAAACTGAGCCCAATTGCTGAGTTGATATGGATTCAGGAGGGGAAAAATAATAAAACAAAGATGCAAAACAATTGATTTTATCTTGTTTTCCCAATTTTTCTCAACAACTAAACAAGAGAGTATGGGACGAAAAATAAGATAAAACCCTAGCTGACTTACATTTGAAGAATTGCAGCAGCTAGAGCTGGAGAAGTTCTCTCTTAACGCCTCTTCCTATATATGGGTCAATAGACAAGTATTCAGAAATTTCACTCCCAAGTTTCTTGATTTGTGATAGAAAAGATTAGTAAAATTTTGGCTACCTTAAGCTCATCTAAAGCCTGAGGAATTGCATCAAAACCCTTCCAAGAATACTGATTCTTTGCTTTTCTTGATAAAACCTGTGAAAAATATAAACCCCAATTTTCTCAGAAAAATCAACTCTATAAAAAAAAAAAAAAACCCTAATAAAAAGAGAATAAAATGCTCAAGACTTTACTCCAACACTTTCTAGAATGTTGACAATATCATAAATTCGCCTCCGCTCAACACCTGCACGGTCAAACAGATAGAATAAACACGATGAATAACAAGAACTTTATATGAGTAACATAAATGTAAGAAGATTAAATACTCGATTGAGACCTAATCGATTTGCGGCATTGTCCAATTCAATCGAGTCGACACCATCACGATTGTACAGCATCAAGAAACTGAAAAAAATATCAATTCATTAGATAAGGAAAAACAGGATCTACCTATACATATATATATACACATTTATATATATATATATATATAGAGAGAGAGAGAGAGAGATTACTTGGAGCACAAGATGCCGAGAGATTTTTCTTTCCGGCTGTATCCATATGGGTTTTTAGTTTCAGATTCACGAGAAGCCCGCGGCGACGACATTCTTCATCAACCAGCTACTAAGATCGACTGAATCAAAATATATATAGAGAGAGGGTTTTGGAGAGAGAAAGACCGTTAAACGGGGAGGGAGAATCATTCATTTGGCGGGTTAGAAATTCAAATCAGCGATTCGGATCTGAAATTTGGAGTCGGGCAAGATGATTTGATTTGAACTTTGACGAGATTGCGGGAATTTAAATGAGATCAATCGCGCGGAAAAATTACTTTACCGGATGTGCCCTTGTTTATCTTGCCAAATGAGGGTATTGCTGGTAATTTAGACTTCTACTTAGGGAATAAATTGTGCATGGCCGCGCCCAGTTTCGAACTTAAACATATTTATAAAAAGAGAATATTTTGTCATTTTAAATAAAAATTTTAGTTTTGCATAGATTAATAACATACTTTGTAACTCTAATGCATGTTTAAGAGAATTTTATAAGAAAATTGATTTTGTAAAATTAATTAATGAAATCTTAAAAAAAATTAATTATGACATAATCAATTTGTGAAAGTTGTTATTTTAGGTGTTCGATAAAAATTGTGTAAAAATAAATTTACATGATAAATTTATATTTTAACTTTTTATATTATATATGTTAGATAATGTGAAAGTTGTGAATCTTAAATAATACTCGTAAAAATTCAAATTTTTTTGGTGAAATAAATTATTTTAACTTTTGCAAAATCTTCATTTTGCATTAGGGTTAGGAACTCAATTAAGTTTCAAGGATATATGGCTTCAATTAGTTTTTTTACTATAAAAAATCTTATTAAAACTTTCAAATTTATAATTAAAATTATGAAAAAGTATGTGCCTTCAATAGTAAATCCCTTAGAGTCTCAATTAGGAGAAAAAGTATTCTTGAAAAGGTTTGATCCAATAATATTATACTTAGGTTTGAACATTCGACAGAATTCATATGAATCTCATATAAATACTTAAATTTGATTCACAGTTTATTACAGTACTTTTTTATTACTTTTTGTTTATAATTCAAATACCAAACTACAAAGAGATTACAGCGTTCGTAAATTATTTTAGAGGTGTCAAACAGGTAAGTTTTAACTTAAGGTTAATCAGTGTCATCGAGCTATATCATGCCGAATTGTTTCATTATCATATCATGCTTAAGTCCCAATCAATCCAGCACGCGTCATGGGTACGGCTCGTGGTGAGTCCATTCATGCATGGGCTAGCCCCATTTCTAATTTTTTTCATCTCTTTGATTTTACACTTAATTTTAAACAATTAATGTTAATTAATGTATAATGAAATCTATAAATTATTATGTGTGTGTGTATATATATATATTAATACTTATTAAATGATTAATATATACAAATAAAATATATTAATGTATACATTTTTTATACTATAATTTAATTATGTATATTATCAATGAATCGTGCCTCAGCCGGGTGGTGTTTGGACTTCTAACAGGCCTGTATCGGGCCATACCTATGGGCTGAGAAAGCCAGGCCCACTACCCATACCATGCCTGGGCCAGCCTCGCCCATTTTACACCTTTAAGTTACCCTTCTGTCATAAAAAATGATGATTCACCGGCAGCCACTAACCGTCGGTGGATGAACATAGAATTCAAAGCTTTTCCAGCAGGGAAGAGAACGGATGAATGGGCAATCTTTGAAAATAAAAATGCTCCCAATCGCTGCTTTTCTGATAACGTTACAATAATGCCTTCTTTGGAAAAACACTATCAAATCACCTACCCCAGACTGATCTGATATTTTGAAGACTTCTCGGAATTGAAACAAGAAGCTGCAAATATATACTAACCTTAAGGAACCCCCCTCCACAAACTACAAATACGAAGGTTGTTGGAGCATCGTGGCTATGTAAGGCAAATAAAAATTATGACAGACAATAATTTAGATAAGAACGACGACTGAGATTTTATTTGAGTGGTATAAATTAAGAATGTAAAACAAATCAAGCTGTTAACAAGTCCAACTTGAATACAATTTAAAACTTATTTATTTTAACCAGCCGAACTCTAACAATCTAATTCCGGCTCAACTCAACTCATTAATAACCCAACTCATTAACAACCCTAGTAGAGTGCCTACTTCCCACACAATTACCATGTGTTTAATTCCCCCAACCAAAACTCATCATTGCATATATAAAAAGACGTGCTGCAAGAAGTTCAATTCAAGCTGTTTTAATACTCAGCCAAATAATGATCAAAATTATCCTGTGAGCCTTAATTTGTAGAGGCATATGTGTAAATCCATCTATGAAGTGTGGAAGTAGATAAAGCCCGTGTACTTGAAGCAATAATACCATAGGACCACAAATGGCAATTGAGGAACAAGAAAATTAGAAAACACAAACGACTAACAAATTCTCTCTTTCTTTCATCGCTAAATTTAATACACCAATACTCACACTTATCCATACAAACAAGAGTCTCCAGAAACAAAACCAAATAAAAAAATACTTAAACTAACAAATTCTAGTTCTTGAAAAATCCAAAAGACAGGAATGACAATGGAAAGACAAGAACGGAAGAACCTGAAATCTAGTGCTCAACTGTGGTCACCTGTTGCCACTCCCCATCAACTGCTTCTTTCCACAATGTGACATTGTTGTCCCCAGCAGCCACAGCCAACAAGTTTCCAGTCAAGGACCATGAGACCCTCCAAACAGGGGTTTTAAAGTCATTCAAAACCTTACCCTCCCACTGATCACCTTCCTTTACCACAGTCCATATGACAACCGTCCCATCCTGCGAAGCACTTGCGATCGTGGACTTTGGAAGCCCCAAGTTGGGTGCCCAAGCCACATCCCTCACCCAATCAGAGTGCTTCTGAAGGGCAGGGAAGCAATCCATCTTCCAAGTTCCATTATATTGCTTCCACACCTTTACAGTATTATCACAACCACCAGAAGCCAGCTTCTGAACGGGATCCAGTACACCAGATCCAACTAGAGCACCAGGTGCCATTGAAGGGGCCCATGAAACCGATGTTACTCCAACAGGGTGGGCTTGGTCTATCCTGGTAGTGTCCCAACCACCATCCGATCTGGCAGCGAAGACCGAGATATTCCCATCAGAGGATCCACAAGCCAAGCAAAGGCCAAGTTCATGAGGTGCCCAAGCAATAGAATTGACAGATGATTGATGGTCGGTGAAAACATGAGCTTGAGTCCACTCATTTTGATTACCTTCCTTCCAAATTATCACTTTACCATCATAGGAACAGGAAGCAAGGAGTGATCCAAACTTGGGGTGAGCCCAAGCAACCTGCCAAACAGGACCTTGGTGGCCACTCAAAGTAGCAAGGTGCTGGGAGGTAGAGTTGTTGCTCACACCAATTATTTTAATGGTGGTATCAGATGAAGCACTTGCCACACGTTTGCCATAGTAATCCATGGACACATCATGAACTGTGTCACTGTGACCTGTTTCAATCTTCTGTGCAGGCATCTTTCCTTGTTTCTTTACACCGTGATTCACCTTCCAAGCTTTCTTCAATTTACTTCCTACTTTGATGTTATAAGTATCTCTTGAACTCCTACACTTTGCAGATCGAAACCAGATTATATTACTAAACAAATGGTCAATAACTATTGAATTTTTTTCCAAATACTTGCAAATTTCAGCAATAATATGGCAAACTTGTCCTACAAAGGCGCACAAATACTTCTACGTTTGCAGGTAATAAACAAGCCACCAATTAAACTCTGAATAAGAATTTAGAAATTTCCAAGTATACATTTAGATATGCCTGAAAATTTTACTTTGAAAATCTGTAAGTCATTGAACACTATATCACGTTTGTGTGGCCAGCACAATGAGAATCAACATGAGCAAACCAATCAGTTGGTCTCGCAGAAGAGTTCATGCAATAAATGATTGATAACTAATCTTATAAACACCATTGTCTTTAAATAAACCACCTTTTATAAGGATTTCAAGCTTATGTTTGCAATATTAATTGTCCCTCGCTTTTGCAATAGAGTAATGCGGAAAAAAAATTTTGGGGGGGGGGGGGGGGGGGGGGGGGAGGAAGAAAATCTTCATGCTCTACTTTCTACAATGGACGCACATTATGAGACACAAATAAAGGAGGAGGGCAAAATGCCACGGGGTAGACAAAAACGGAGAAGAAGCTCCCCAGCTCAGAGGGATTTCCAGGGCTATGGGTTGAAGGAATGTTTGGCTTTAATGGAGTTACTGTATCAGTTCAAGGCTAGTGGAGGTAGGGAGGATGTCACTGGATGGAAGGCTGGCCGGGGAAGGAGTTCTAATGTTAAATCATTTTATGAGGTTTTATCCAGGAAAGGGGTAGCTGAGTTTGCTTGGAAGAGCGTATACTGTAGAAAGGCTCCAACCAAGGCGGCATTCTTTATGTGGTCAACTGCAGGAGGTGCAATTCTTACTATGTAAAATTTGCAGAAATGGGTTTTTGGTTAGCAAATCAATGTTTTATGTGTAAATTGGAGGAAATCGTTAGTCATTTGCTTCTACGTTGCTCTATGGCGAGGGAAATGTGGTGTTTGTCGTTTTCTCTATTTCGGGTTTTTTTTCTGGTAAGTGAATATTATTCCACCAAAAAGTTGGCGAATTCCCGAATACAATTCATCAAGAAAAAACAACCTATCAAACCAAAAAAGAAAAACAAAGCTATCCGATATGGAAAGCTTCAGATAACCCCCTATACAACAAATATCTATGAAGCACATACACTCTATTTTGGCTCACGAATCCGTGTTAGACACCGACACTCTCAGATATTTCTCAGACACGTGTCGAACAGTATGAAAAAAGAGTGTCCAAATTTTTTAATTTCTTCTTACTTTCGGACACATTCCGAACACATTTTAGACACATTTTCTTCTTCTTTTTTCCTCTTCTCCTTTGTTCTTTTTTTGGTTATACACATACACACACGTTCTATGTAATAGTTTATAAATTTGTTTTAAAACTTGAATCATGAATGTTGATGATTAAATGAAGAAGTTTTTGAATTTTTATTTAATGACTTTATTATTTTAAATATTTTAATAATATTTTTGTGATTTGTGTATTTTTATGTCAAATTTTAATTGAAATAACGTTACATTTTTATTATATGGTCATATAAAAAATTTATATATATTCAGCGTGTCCTTAACGTGTCTGTGTCAAATTTTTTTAGAAATGTCGTGTAGTATCCGTATCCGTGCTTCTTAGATAAATACAATAAACAAACAATCATTCTGATGACATCACAGCCCAAGAACCTGTTAATAACCAGACAGGCACTGTTTGGGTGCCTAGTTCAGTAAAAACATTGTTGAGGAGTTGGACAGGGGGATGTACAAAAAAGAATTTTACAAAGGTGTTGGATTTGACGTCTTTATCTATTTAATCCTTGGGGAAGTAGCTATGATAATATCCCTAAGGCTTCAAGTTCAACCCCCACCCCAAGGGCCACTTGCCTATAAAAATCAAAAAAAAAAAAGAAAAAAGAAATAAGATAATTTTTTTAACAGGAAGAGGTGTCCCCTGGTATTTTAAGGGCATACACTAAGAACGTTTTTTTGGCATCTCATTGAAATTCAATGTTCCCTCATTGCCTTCTATATATGATCTTCTATCGTATGCATCACTATAAATAGGATATCAACAAACAAACAAAAAAATGACAGCAAATTTTAAATCTAAAGTGTTTCATTTGATCCAAAAGTAATCTATTGACATCAGTTATCATTCTGTACCTTTCATTTCTTTTTTGGGCCTCATTGAACATGATGAGTTTGTACCTTCAAATAATAATATAAATTGCCACGAAACCATTCAAATTCACTATCACAATCAATCTCATTATAAAAATCACAGTTGCTGTCTTCCAAACATATTGCTTATCTAAATATCAAGTTTCTGGAAAGGAAAAATCAAATCTTGAATATGTTACTCGTGACTTGAATATATGCAATGCGCGCGTTAATCCGGTCGTAAACAAAACCACAAAATCTGAACACCAATTGATATACTTACAAATATATAAATAAATAATATAAGCATATATTAGTATATACAAGAATTTTGTGCATCATGAATCCCCCTTTCGTTGAAACAAAAAAATAATAATTAAATTATTCATCATACAGCCAAATCAAAGACAAGCAGATTGCGAATCATACAGTCGCCTTCAAAAAGCTAACGGTGGACAAAAAAAGAGGATATTGCGAATCTGAAGAAAAAATCTACACATGAATACATGACAGATCTGAAATTTCTTTTAGATCTTTTAAAACTTTCTCAAATAAAAAACCAAAGAATAACACAAATACATACATAAACACGTATATGTGTGTTAATTAAAGCCTAGAAGAAGAAGAGGGAGATTTACCTCTAGCTCTGAGAGAGCCCGAGCACTGCGCGGATCGGATCGATCGGAGACGAGCTTCGGGATATAAAAATGGCTCTCAAATTTTAACGCTCACAGCTCGTATGGGGGAAGCGTCTAATACTGCTTTCGTATGTAACGGTTTGTTTGGGCACGGGGCTTAAGTCTATCCCAATCGAGTACACCGTGTTCGCGAAACTTACAACTTATTACAGCAAAGGAAGAGAGCGTTCCACAGCAACATCTTTGTCTACTTTTTTTAAGTATCGGAAAATATTGTATAAAAATGATTGTAAATTATAATTTTTATTTAATAAATATATTTTTTTTTTAATAGATCCGTTATGAGTATTTTGGATAGCTTACGCTAGGGGTGTAATTTGGGCGGGCTAACCTGAATCCAACCCGGACCCGGCTCAAATTTTTTTGGGCTTGAGATTTATTTTTTACATATTGTTTTAGGTTTGCACAAAAAAATTCAAGTCCAATCTAAATTAATATTGAACTTGGGTTGAGACTTTGAAAATTCGAAGTCCAATCAAAACTCGAATTCAATATTTTATATATTTTAGTTATCCACCTTTAAATTAATATAAATTCCTTACAAGAATTACTATTTACATTTTCAAGTTATCAAAAACTTGTTAACCTTTAACATTACTTCAAAATTAAATTATGTTGAATTAATTGTTTTAACGGTTTTTGAATTCTTTTAGAATGTGAAATTGAGAAGAATTATTGAAACTTATTATGTATAATCAAAATATGAAAAAATATAATAATTTATTAAAGGAATCGTGAATAAAATCTAAAAATTAGAATTAATAATTGGGTATGGGTAACTCGGGTTGAACTCAATTCTAGTTCGGGTTGGGTTGTTCGGGTTCAGGATGGGACTCGGATTGATTGTTTTAGAGTTTGGGTTGAGCTTGGACATAACTCAACCTAAGTCCGGCCCGCCCAGCTTGCACCTCTAGTTTTTGCCTACCAAACTAAGTCTCTCTCTCTCTCTCCATGATAGTCAGACTCACTCTTTAAACTATAACTATCAAAAATCGACGCACAGAAGACTCGAACTTGAGACACAATAAATATTTTATACATATAAATAAATAAAATGTTATATATTATAAATAATTTGTAAGACCCAAAAATTACTCTGATACTAAATATAAGATTTAAAATCACTCTAATACCAATAATTATACCATTGTTGAACAAAAAAAATAAGAGAAGAAGTAAAGTGAACAAACTAATATTTTATTGAAAAAAATTCATATAGCAACCCACTCTTATAACAAGACCCTCACGCTTACTGTTGTGGCAATTTCACGTCATATCTATTTATCCCATTGCATTCTATCATCTCTATATTTTGCTACCACTCACCACACTTTTCTATTATTTTTGTGACTCACAACTCAATGTGACAGAAACTGACATATATATAACATTGACTCTAAGTCTTATATTGATTAGGACATCTAATCTCATACAAACTAGTATATTTTATTTAACTATAATCAGAAAACTTTCATTAGAATATTAGTCCAATTACAATTAGGACCACTTAAAAAGACTCCAAATATTATTAAGACTTAATAAACCAAATTAAGAAACTTCTTAAAATTTATGGGCTTTGTTTAATTGGCCAGCAATGCCTCCCTTTAACTAAGCTCGCCAAAATAACTTTATCAACACCTTCATAAGTAAGAATCTTCAAAGCAATTTCTGTCGCTATAAGAAACTTTTGTAACAGCAATCTGGAACAATCATCTGTTTCATATTCACATGCGGATGTGGTTGAATCTTGTAATTGGTATACAACTTCTCAGTTTGTTCAGCATGATCAAAGAACAAATCCATGCTCATTCATTCAAAATCAAAATCAGTAAAACAACTATCCGTGCCAATAATTTCATCATCATAATAATGCAAAGCCTGCCAATATTTTAGAATACCAAAATCTTTCTTTCGAATAAAATCTGCACCAATAAAATTATTAAGATCAAAACCAATATTGTAGTACGACAATAATTTATTAACGCTGATGAAATCACAAATTTAAGACAACTTGAGATTCTCAATTTTAAAAAATTCTTGAAACTCTAAAAATTCTGTCTTCACAAAATCAATATGGCCTCAAATAATAAAATTCTCAATACCAATAAAATCAACAAACTCTGGATTGGGACATTCTTCAATCTCACTATGTTTTGATTCTAAATTACTTAACAAATCAAACAAAGTAGCAAGGCCAAAATCTTCAATTGCATCAGTACCACAACATGCAAAATTTTATTCTTTCTCAACAATTAAATTATCAAACTGAGTAGGCTGAAATAATTCATCAACATCTCTCAATTCACCAAAAATAATTTCTAAAAAATTTAAATTTTCATCACTATGTACCAAAGTCAAACTTTCAACTATACAATTATTTTCATATTCTCCAATTTCCAAAATATTTATTTCCTCACAACTAATATTTTATTCCTCATAAATATTGACGAAGCAGTCAATATCATATGAATCTAAATTCAACACATTATATGAATCATCCCAAATTGGAATGATTTCTGAAAATAATTTTGAACCATCAATCTCTTTATTTTTTTCAAACTTATCTCTTTCAAAATCAACCATCCAATATCTGTCTATGAGAGGTTCATAACCGTTACGCAGTTTATTTTTATATGCTGAAATAAGATCACACCAAAACTTATGTGGTGGTAGATAGTTTTGTGTGCAAACAAACTTATTCCAATGTTCCCAATGTATTATCTTCCTTATTATCTGGTAGAACCATTTAACTTTTTTCTTATAAAGTTCTTCCAATAAATGCTTTAATGCAATATCTAATACATTAAATACATTGCAAGCAATAAGATGGAGTGTAACACGATGTAATCACTCATCAATATTCTGACCACACACTCTTAATATCTCAAATTTTTTTCCATTAACCAAAACTTTCTTCATAATTTCAAATAAACAATTTATTTAAATCACGTATCTAAGTTTGTCTAATTATTGATCTCGACGTCCCTCTTTTTTTTTCTTCAATCTGATCAAGCTGGCCTCCATATCGATTAAACTAGATTTTTTTTTTTGCTTCACAAGTATTTGTACCACCGCAAGATCTTTTTTTTGATTCAAACAGCTGTCGAATTTTAATCGAACAACTCTTCAACAAACCACTCAAGACCTCAACCTTAAGTAACACGAGAATTACAATTCTCTGTAATAATTTAGGAACAAGACCAAACTCTGATTTTCTGCAACTTTGATAAGTTACCCAAGATCACAATTGGCTCTGATAAGTTACCTCAAGATCGTAATTGGCACTTCCAATAATCTCAAGATCGTAATTGGCACTTCCAAGATCAAACTTGACTCTGATGAGTTACCCCAATATTCTAACTGGCTCTGATACCAAATATAGGACCCAAAAATTACTCTGATACTAAATGTTAGGACCCAAAATAGCTTTGATACAAAATATAGGACCCAAAAATTACTCTAATACCAAATGTAGGATTTAAAATCACTCCGATACCAATTGTAAAACTAAAAAGAAACAAAGTAGAAAAAATAAAAAATAAAAAGACAAGAAGATGAAATTATTTCGTTCTTCAACGACAAAGTAAACTTCTATTATTTTATTTAAGCAAAATAAAACCTCACACTCACAAATATATTAGCATAACATCCCATGATTCTCGGATCTATAGGCACACACAATTACTGAAGTCACAAAAATAATAAGTGGTGGTCGAAAAAAAGAGGCCATGAGCCGTGAGCCAAGAGCCTGCACCGTGAGAGAGTGTGTGTTTATGTAGTGAGCCGAATTGTGACTGTCATATTTGGTATCAGAATAATTTTTGGATTATTGGTATTAAAGTAATTTTAAATCTTATATTTGGTATCAGAATAATTTTTGGATTATACATTTAGTTTGGGTCCTATATTTGGTATCATAACTATTTTGAGTCCTAACATTTAATATCAGGAATAATTTTTAAATCCTACATAATTTAATATTTGATATAATATATATGACATTTAATTACATTTCCATGTTAAGCCCCACACATTTCACCTTTGTAATTGTAAAGAACCTCCCTCAAATGGCTTTGCATGCCAAACCACCTGAAACGCAGTGGCGGATCTAGTCCATTGACTTAGGAAGGTCAAAACAAAGACAAAAATTTAAGGATGTATTTTTTGGTAAAATAATAAAAAAGATTGAAAGGACAAGTCTTAATTTTCTAAATTTTGTATAAAAATTGACCAAATGAGGATAAAAAAGTTCAAATTATTAATAGTTTGGGGGACATTGCTCCCTCCCTCTGTGTGGCTCCGCAACTGTCCAAACGAGTCCTTGAAAATTTAAATTTTGACATGTGCTATGAGATATATTTTTTTTACGAGTTTTTAGAAGTCGTATTGCAAGAATTCAGTTCATATCCAATTCTAGATCAAAATGCAAAATGATGTGACATGTAATATATTTTAAAATATGTTTTTTATTTTTTTTTATTTTGAAATAATTAGATCCAAATAAGTGATGTTATTCTACATAAAAATTATGGTACATATATATTATGTTTTTACAACACTCCACACAGCGGTGAACTTGGGGTGGTCGGGGTTATGTCCACTAAAACTTTGAGAAAATTTTATTTTTTACTAAAATTTTATTGTATTTTAGAAATTAATCCCCTCAAATTTTTTGATATTTCTATTACAATCCTCCTATATATATATATATATATTTTTTTTTTTTTTTGCCTTCCAGTATGCATAATCTCGGAGTCTGTCATTGACTCCACATCACAACTAGATACAATACT
The DNA here is from genome assembly GCA_008638375.1 of Nyssa sinensis. Taxonomy (NCBI): domain Eukaryota; kingdom Viridiplantae; phylum Streptophyta; class Magnoliopsida; order Cornales; family Nyssaceae; genus Nyssa; species Nyssa sinensis. The sequence continues at coordinate 60,379,922 of CM018032.1, forward strand.
AAAATGAATTAATCTTTTTATCTCTTATAACTTCAGGCTAGCCTTTTCCTAGTCTTAGATTTTTTTTTTTGTTTGATGAAAACAATATAATACTATAATTAATTAATTCAACTGAACAAGTATAATTATAATATTATATAGAAATAAAAGAACATGCAAACTTAATAATAGTAATAATTTTTTAATTAGAGTCTTGAACAAACAAACTAGTTCACTCTATTAGTAAGGAGATGACATTAATTTTTATTATTAAATCTTTTCAAAACTCTTTGTTGAGGTTGGAAAGCTTGAAAATATATATTTGAAATAAAAGTGAAAAAAATTGTAAAGAGGAAAAAATGGACTTAATGCGAACAATTTTTGTGTCTATAATTTAACCAAAACAATTTTGGAAATTTAAAATTATCAAATAAAGGGTGGGAAGCTGCTCCTTCCCAAACAACCCTTGGAATTTGTTTCCACCATTTTTATTTTTAGAAAATCTTACAAGAATTATAGATGCGTGAGAAGATTTTATAAAAGAGAACTAAGATTAATTTCATGGTTAAGGGTATAAAAATGGTCGAAGGCATTTGGCCTTGGCTCAGCTGATTCGTTTTTTTTTTTTTTGTGTTTTTGTAGGTCAAGTCTGGTCTGATTTTAAATCGAACTTAGTTTAGTGATAATTTAAAAATGTTTCTATATAAATAAAAAGTATAATAATTATGAAACAAATATTTAAATTTAAAATTATTCAAACAAATAGTTTCAAAAATATTAAAACAAGTCATTCAAATTAATAATGTTAGAATTTCTTAAAAACTTTACTAAAAATATTTATCTTCATGAGTTGGTAGTGTTATATTGACTGAATATCTTATCATGTAATGACTTGATGTGATATTCAATTAATACAATACTGTCAACTTAATGAAGATAAATACAAAATATAAAGATAAGACTAATATTACTTCATTTCAAATTTAAAAAAATATCTGATTTAAAATTCAAAACACTTGCTTCAAAAATGTTATCCACCATCCTATCATGCTACAAATGGGAATGATACAATGACTTGGTCTAAACTCGGTCTGGTTCGCTTCTCAGGGGAAGAAAAAAAAAAGTTCAAAACCAGTGGATCCCATCTCTTGGAAAAACCTTCCAGCCTTGACCAGAAACTTCAGTCTTCCAGCTCCAGCCATTCAGGTATATTGACATAGAAGAAGACTACAATTGATGCATTGATCACTCTCTTCTGTATCATTTCAAAGTCTTTACCTCCACCTTCCTCCGATAATAGATCCTCTCTACTGCATCCACACGCTGAACAGATCCATTATAGTACAGTTTTTCAAACAGTAGTGTTGTTAAGTCGTTCCTCATCTTCAACCAACAACCACCAATGGCCTTCTCCTCCTACGGCGGCGGAAACACCCGCCGTGGAGGTGGGTGGATCCACTCTCTCCTCCCCACAACCTCAGCGTCGCCAAATTCTAAATCCAAACACCCTCGAAAGTCACGCAAACAGACGGCCCTCAGAGATTTAATCTTCGCCAATTTCTTCACCATCGGCCTCTTCTTCTCTATTATCTTCTTCTTCATAGTCATCTACCGCTACGGCGTACCCAAGCCTCTCACTTCCCACTTCAAAAACCAAAACTCTCGCTCCCTGAAGATCCGAAAACCGAATTATTGGAAACCTCCGGCCCTGGCGGACCGCGACGTCGTTTCCGGTGCTGTTGTCGATATAACAACGAAAGATTTGTACGATAAGGTCGAATTCTTGGACGTGGACGGTGGGCCGTGGAAACAAGGCTGGATGGTGAAATACACAGGGAACGAGTGGGACTCGGAGAAATTGAAGGTTTTCGTGGTCCCTCATTCGCATAACGATCCGGGTTGGAAGATGACCGTCGAGGAGTACTATGATCGGCAGTCGCGGCATATTCTAGATACCATCGTCGAGACACTTTCAAAGGTGAATTAATTTTAGTTTTCGTTGAAATATCGTTTATGGATTTGAACTTTATTGGTTCTAATGTGAATTGGGTTTACTTTGATTTACTTACTAGTTTGTTGATCTTAACTTAGTTGGGTCTATGGTGAAATGGGATTTAATTTTATTTTTAGTCTTAATTTTGGTGGGTGTAGAGTGAAATGAACTTAATTTGGGTTTGTTTGTAGTTTATTGATCTTTTCTTTATGGGTCTATGGTCAAATGACTTGTTCTGCTGTAATGTTTTTTTGGATAGGTGTATTGATTAGGATTCTCTGAACTTGGATCTGTAGGATGTTCGTCGCAAATTTATATGGGAAGAGATGTCTTATCTGGAGAGATGGTGGAGGGATGCTTCAGAAACTAAAAGAGAATCTTTCATCAATTTAGTGAAGAATGGGCAGTTAGAAATTGTTGGAGGTGGCTGGGTGATGAATGATGAGGTAAACTCCATGAGATCGTGGGATAGTTCTAAGCTTGTTTACTTTCACTTGCTTCTAAAAGCTTAATTTTCTATATTTTGGCCTAATTTTGATTAATTCAGGACATGGATCTTAAATCTTACATCTTAATTGTGAATTTATACAATTTAGTTCTCTTCTTGTCTGCTCTTGTACACAAGCTAAGTTGCTTTGTCATGTCGTAATCAATCAGAAAATATACAAAACCATACTTATGGATATCAATGAATTTGTGGTTTCATCTCAATTTGGATTTTCAAACAAGTACAGGAAATGATTGCCTCTTAGAACAAAGTAAAAAATCCAAGGAAGGATGTTAATGCTAATGGCTTTGGCTCATTTAGCAAGAAAATAACTCACCATGAAATTATCAGAACAAGCTTAGTTCACCAACCAAAAGAACAGGTTTTTTTTTTTCGGAAAGAAGGGGGCTACTGGTGTGGGCTACACAATGGAGGGGTAGCCCTCTGCCTACCCATAAACTCCCCCCGACCCCCTTTTATACAGCTAGTGGTAATTAGTCGAAGCTCTAGGGAGTGATTTGTACTTGATGCAGCTTTTGAATACATTGGTTGGTTTTGTAAAATGGTGTCATCCCCACTATCTTCAAAATGATGATGACAGCACGGAGCAAGTTCAATAATTGAAATCCTGAAATGAAAGACCTTCTTCAAATTTCTAACAAGTTTTAAGAGTTAGTAACTTTGAAAAAAAAAAACAAATGTTGTGGAAGTTAGAATGAAGTTATATACATAATCTAATGTCATATGCTAAATTAGACTTTCCACTGACTTATCTTAGAATAGTTATGCAATAATATAAAAACGTGTTAGCATTGAGCTAGTTTGACTGACCAAATTTTGTTCTAATTTTCTTTTTGCAGGCTAATTCACATTATTTTGCTATCATTGAACAGGTATAGACCTTCTATTTTTAGTTTTCACATTGATATGAATTTTTTGTGTGTCTAAATGTTTCCTCTTTCTCTTGTTGAATAAAATTTCATGTTTTTTATTCACATTCCTGCTGATGATTTTTATTTGAGTTTTCTCTCTAAATTTTGTGCAATTCATGCCTTAGATGATGGAGGGGAATATGTGGTTGAATGACACCATTGGGGTTATTCCTAAAAATTCTTGGGCAATTGATCCATTTGGGTATTCATCTACGATGGCATATCTTCTTCGTCGCATGGGCTTTGAGAACATGCTTATACAAAGGACCCATTATGAGTTGAAGAAGGAACTGGCTTTTCATAAGAATTTGGAATTCATATGGCGACAGAGCTGGGATGCCGAGGGAACAAGTGATATTTTTGTCCACATGATGCCCTTCTATTCTTATGATATTCCACATACTTGTGGGCCCGAGCCTGCAGTTTGTTGCCAGTTTGACTTTGCTCGAATGGGTGGCTTTGTTTATGAACGCTGCCCCTGGGGCCAACATCCAGTAGAGACAAACCCGGGAAATGTGAAGGAGAGAGCACTAAAACTACTAGATCAGTATAGGAAGAAATCAACACTCTACCGAACAAATACACTTCTTGTTCCCCTTGGAGATGATTTTCGTTATATCAGCATTGATGAAGCGGAAGCTCAGTTTAGAAATTATCAGTTGTTATTTGATTATATCAATTCTAATCCCAGCTTGAATGCTGAGGCAAAGTTTGGTACTTTGGAAGATTATTTCGGAACCCTTCGCGAGGAGGCCGACAGAATAAATTATTCACTTCCTCGTGAGGTTGGCTCTGGTCAGATTGGAGGTTTTCCTTCTCTATCAGGTGACTTCTTTACTTATGCTGATAGACAACAGGACTATTGGAGTGGCTACTATGTTTCTAGGCCTTTTTTCAAGGCCGTGGACCGTGTACTGGAGCACACACTTCGTGCCACAGAAATGATGATGGCTTTTTTGCTAGGATATTGCCAGAGGTTATCATGCGAGAAGTTGCCCACTGGTTTCTCCTACAAATTGACAGCTGCAAGAAGGAACTTAGCTCTTTTTCAGCATCATGATGGAGTAACTGGAACTGCTAAGGATCACGTAGTTGAGGATTATGGATCTCGGATGCATACTTCATTGCTGGACTTGCAAATTTTCATGTCTAAAGCTATTGAAGTACTGCTTGGAATCCGCCATGAGAAATCTGATCAGAACCCATCTCAGTTTGAGCCAGCACAGGTCAGATCTAAGTATGATGTCCAACCTGTGCATAGAGCAATCAGTGCACATGAAGGAAATGCACAGTCAGTTGTCATATTTAATCCTCTGGAGCAAACAAGAGATGAAGTTGTGATGGTAATTGTTAACAGGCCGGATGTGACTGTTTTGGACTCAAACTGGACATGTGTTAAAAGCCAAATCTCTCCTGAACTGCAGCATGATGAAAGCAAGATGTTCACCGGAAGACATCGGGTCCATTGGAAGGCTTCTATTCCTGCTATGGGCTTGCAAATATATTACATTGCTAATGGGTTTGTTGGATGTGAAAAGGCCAAGCCAGTGAGACTGAAAATTTTGACGAAGTCCAACCATTTACCTTGCCCCGCTCCATATGCTTGCTCAAAATTAGAAGGTGACACTGCAGAAATTCGGAATCAGCATCAAACACTCTCCTTCAATGTCAATCTTGGTTTGTTGCAGAAAATAAGCCACAGTAATGGTTCTCAAAATGTTGTTGGTGAAGAAATAGGTATGTACTCTAGTTCAGGAAGTGGAGCATACCTATTCAAACCAAATGGTGATGCTAAGCCTATCATTCAAGCTGGTGGGCAACTAGTGATTTCTGAGGGCCCTTTGATGCAGGAAGTCTACTCTTACCCAAAGACAGCTTGGGGCCATACCCCGATTTCACATAGCACCCGTATATATAATGGCGATAACACAATTCAGCAATTACTCAGTCGAGAAGGAATATCATGCTGAGCTTCTTGGGCATGATTTCAATGACAGGGAATTAATAGTTAGATACAAGACAGATATTGATAATGGAAGGGTATTTTATTCGGATTTAAATGGCTTTCAGATGAGCCGGAGAGAAACCTATGATAAGATTCCTCTTCAGGGAAATTACTACCCAATGCCCTCTCTTGCATTTTTGCAAGGATCAAATGGTCTCCGCTTTTCTGTCCATACCCTGCAGTCATTGGGTGTGGCAAGCCTTAACAATGGCTGGCTTGAGATCATGCTTGACCGCCGATTGGTGAGAGACGATGACCGTGGTCTTGGGCAAGGAGTTATGGATAACCGTCCAATGAATGTAATTTTCCACATCCTTGTGGAATCAAACATTTCCTCCACTTCAAACCCTGTTTCAAACCCCCGCCCTCTAAGCCCCTCTTTACTCTCTCATTCTGTTGGTGCCCACTTGAACTATCCATTGCATGCATTTATCGCCAAGAACCCACAGGAAGTATCTGTGCAGCCAGCTCCAAGATCCTTCTCTCCTCTAGCTGCTTCCTTGCCATGTGACTTGCATATTGTGAGCTTCAAGGTTCCTCGGCCCCTGAAATATTCTCAGCAACACATTGAAGACCCTAGGTTTGTTTTAATTTTGCAGAGGCGGCATTGGGATTCTTCATACTGTCGAAAGGGCAGAGCACAGTGTTTGAGCGTAGCCGATGAACCTATAAATCTCTTCAACATGTTCAAGGGGCTTGCAGTCTTGAATGCAAGAGCTACTTCTTTGAATCTTTTGCATGAAGACACAGAGATGCTTAGATACACGGAGCAGTTTGGAGATGTTGCTCAAGAAGGACATGTACTTATCTCGCCCATGGAAATACAGGCTTACAAATTGGACTTGCGGCCCCACCAATGAGTACAATTCACTGATCCTGTTGCCGTTTCCTCACTGGTGCTGATTGTGCTCAGTTAGTGGTTGAGAAGCTGACCCCGTGTTTAACTTCTCCCTGCCAATTTGAGAAATATCAAGGTAAATCATTTATACACTGCTATTTCATGGAAATATCTGACAAGTTAAAGCTGTCGCAGGCCTGAAACCATTTGTAGACATGGGCATATTGTCATTGATGCCCCGTTGTACAACTTATTCAAATGATATTTAATTGTATTTTTACCAACAAACGCTAGCTTGGTAGGTGGGGGAAGCTGTACTGCTGGCATTTTACCTTTTCGAGAGACTTCGTGAAAACCATAACAATAGATGTTAAAGATGAATCATAAACTTATTACCAGTGCTTCTGAGATGAATGTTCCTTTAAAGCAATTCAAGCTGTACTGCTGGCCTAATTTCCTTTTGAGAATGATGGGTGGTTATACCTAAGTGTTCTGATTGAAAATTTTGTTTCTGTAGTCGTAATTGATTATAGATCTCTAAAATACTCGGGGTTTGTTTAGATGCAATTTCCCGGGAGAATTAAGTTTTATTGGCCATCATCATTATGATATCGTAATATTCATACCAGGCCCTGAAAGAATGTTTGAAGGTGAAAAGTAGTGTTGGGTATCATTTGTTCCTCCCCCCCTCCCTCTTCTCTTTACACTAATTCTAAAGCTGGCGATATCTTCTTCTTTCTTCCATTCAATTTTTTATAGTAAAATTTAACATAAGTGTCAACCGGGTGCAACTAAAATACATGCTTATCAAGGATTGCGGTTGCTGGCTCTTGTTGGGGAGTCATTGCTTGCCGCTGAAGGTGGCCCCAAATATAGCTGAATTAAATTTATGTAACCAATTCCAAATAGTTATAACAAAAATTTGCAATTGTTGTTGGTGGGGATGGTCCCATTTTTTGCAATGACTTCATTTTTTCCAGGTAATGACTCCAAGTGACTGGACAATTCACATAATTCTGGTGAACAATCTTGTCACCTATCCATCCAAAAGGCCACTTTACTACATGCCCATTAGTTGGCTCTCTCTCTCTCTCTCTTACACACACACACACACACACACAACTCCATTTCTTGCAATCTGGACCTTTTCCCTGGGAAAAGGAGGGAAGGGGTAGACAATAGTGTAACATTGGTTTCAACAGTAGAAACTGGTTAATTGTACACAGATGTCTATTAACACTACTTCTCAGGAAAATTTACTTTAAGCTCAACACAAAATAACTTTATCTGAAGAAGGAAAATCCAGCATAAACAAATTTAATTCTCATTCTTGAGACTGCATATCACTATCAACTTAACACACAAGGGTTCTGTCAGAAGAAAAAAGAAGATTTCTGTTGAAACACGCTGAAGATAGAAAAAGATAAATGAAACTGCTTTACAGCTACATTGTGCAATAAAAATATCAAAGCATCTGACACAGTAATGCCTAAAAAATGTGGGAGATTGGGTCCAAACTGGGAAAAGAACAAAATATTATTTTCATTTTTCATTCTTATTTGAAAAATATTAGTAGTTTACAAAACAGCAATCAGCTTTCCTAACATCACGTGTGTGGTTGCAAAAAAAGGTTCCTTGTTGAATGTCTATTTCCTTAACATGTATTGTTGACATAGAAAAATAAAAAAGAGAAACTCAAGAAAACAGGACCGCATGGAGTCCCAGTGAGATCTAAGTTTCACAATTCTTCTCACAGAATGATCTCCTCCTGGACGCTGCCATTAAGGCTCTTATTTGGGAGAACAATGCTGTTAGTCACTACAACTTCATCTTCAACAGTCACAGCTTCTCCTGTAACAGAGAGAAATTAAAACTTCAAATTTGAATGTGGGTAAAGTTCTGTTTTGGAGCACAAGGAACATGGGTGACATGAGAAGGCAAGGAGTACCAAGGATTGTGATTCCAAGTTTTGCATTGTAGTCTCCTTCGGCCTGAGGTGCACAGTCAAATTTTGGTCAGCTGAAAAAAACTAGGAATAGCACAAAAATATTTGGTTCCACCAGGTATAGAAAAAGGTTCTAAATATTGGTTTCACAAGATATCCTATTAGAATTGGAAATTTTTTTAAAGAGTTCCATCAAGGAAATTGTTCAATGATTTTGGAAAAAGAATAGGAGGCTAACAGTAGCAAAACTCATTATATAATAGTCTGGAGATATTGTAGAACAATGTAATCATGAATGGAAGGATTGTGTGGTTTGTTTGCAAGAAACAAAGATGTAGGTTTTATCAAATGAGTTGGTGAGGAGCTTGTGGGTGGAATGGGCTTATTTGGCTGGCATTGGTACCTTTAATTTATTTATTTATTTATTTTTTTTTTTGGGGGGGGGGGGGGGTGGTTTGGGGGTTTGGTGATGTGGGATTCGAGGGTTGTGACTAGAAAATACCATTGGGTGGGAGTTTATTTTGTCTCTTGTTTGTTGAAAATGGTGGACGGTATTGAATGGGTTTTCTTGAGGGTTTATGGGCCAACACAGAGAGGTGTAAGCTAAGAAGCACAAATACGGACATGGATATGACACAACTCGGACACGCAGACACGTTATTTCTTAAAAAGGTAAGACACGGACATGTTGAATATATATAATTTTTTTATATTTTTTATATGATTATATAATAAAAACCTAATATTATTGCAATTAAAATTGGTATAAAAATATACAAATCACAAAAATATTATTAAGATATTAAAATAAAAATTAAAGAACTTCTTTATTTAATCATCAATATCCATGATTCAAGTGTCTGACATGTGTCCAGGAAGTGTCCGAGAGTGTTGGTGTCTAACATGTGTCCAACACGGACATGTGAGTCAAAATAGAGTGTCCGTACTTTATAGAGTGCAATTAAAATTGGTATAAAAATATACAAATCACAAAAATATTATTAAGATATTAAAATAAAAATTAAAGAACTTCTTTATTTAATCATCAATATCCATGATTCAAGTGTCTGACATGTGTCCAGGAAGTGTCCGAGAGTGTTGGTGTCTGACATGTGTCCAACACGGACATGTGAGTCAAAATAGAGTGTCCGTACTTTATAGAGTGTAATCTTTGGAAGGAGTTGGAAACAAAAGAGATGAGATGGAGCAGCCCGTGGTGTACAGGAGAAGACTTCCTCCCAGGGGAGAGGTGAAGATGCCAGAGATTGTTGTGGTCCATGAGGGAGTTCTTTGATTTTATTGATGCTTCGGGTTAAGTTGACTTACCCTTTGAAAATAGGAGGGGGGGGGGGGGGGGGTGGTGGTGGTTTACTTGGTCTAGTGGCAGAGAGGTCACCACTTTGTCTCTCCTGGATAGATTTTTACGACAAGGAATGGGAGGAACATTTTTTGGATGTATCGCATGCCTTCCAAGGCCAGCCTCTGATCATGTGTTGATCCTTCCAGATTGTGGAGGACTGAATTGGAGAAAAGAACCATTTAGATCTGAAAAATATGTGGCTGGGAGGGCAGGGGTTCATTGATCTGGTTGGAGGTTGGTGGCTAGGGTATCAGGTTGATGGTTTGCCTAGTCTTGTTTTGGCTAGAAAGTTGAGACTTCCTAAGGAAGACATTAAAAAGTGAAATAAAAAAGTGTTCTGGAATGAACGAGTTAAAAAGGCAAGAATTTTGTAGGATTTCAATGCCTTCGATGATAAAGAGAAACAAACTCCTCTCTCGAGGGGGGAAAGGGTTAGTAAGGAATCTAAGGATGCATTCAAAAGGGAATTGGGGAAATTGGTGCTTTCTAAAGAGATTCGCTAGAGATAGAAATTGAGAGGTTTCTGACTTAAAAGAGGGTGATAGGAATACAAAGTTCTTTTATTAAATTGCTAGGGATCATCGGAGAGTTAATCACATTGATAGTATATACTATAAATATATATGGGACTAAGTCGAAAAACTGAGGATGAGGTGAAGCAAGACATTGTCCAATTCTATGAGAGGCTTTACTCCGAGCCTTGTAGAGAAAGACCTCTTTCAGATGGTCTTCAATTAATACAATTAGTGGGGAAGAGGAGTGGTTAGAAATTCCTTTTTATGAGGAGTAAGTGGTGGAAAATACTCAATTTAAATAGGAAAAAAATATATTTTAAAATACTTGGCGCTTTGTAGCAAAATCTGTGTCACAAGGAAAGAGCAAAAGTTAGCATTAGGGATTTGAACAAGAGATCATTTGGTTTGAAGCAAGCTTGCTCAGAGAGAGATTATTGATTTGAAGCAATTTTTTTTAAAACAACTTTTAACCTAAATGGTAAAATTGGACTCAGACTAGTCAAAATAAGGAGTTAAATAGCTTAAATAAATCGCCAGAGCACTTGAATACTTTGAAGCAAAGTAAAAAAGTCATTCAAGAGTCAAAATGACAAGGAATTTAAGAATTTTTGATATAGTAATTGTTTTATTTACAACATTTAAATGGATCTTGATATTTATTCTATAATATATTTGGGTCTTAGGTTGCAAAAATATAAAAAAGGCATACGAGAACATTATAAGGCTATGTTCTAGAATTGATAGAATCAGAAGTCAATTTAGGATCCTATGATTTCGATGATCCTATAGGAATTTCACAAGGTTTCTACCCTCAAGAGAAATTTTGGTAGATTTTGATTGATATGGTATTTTCAGATCATAAAATTTTAGAAACGACGAGCAATGAGAATATGGGTTCGAGTATGAGAGTAGTCACTTTGTGCAAAAATAATGTCAAAGTTTAATTCTGTCTGCAGTCTACTCCTCTTAGCACCCTGCAGGGGGACCGGCACTGGGTAATGGCCTTTAAGATCGTAAGAATGTAGGACCCAGATCTGGATTTTTAGAACCATGCTTCCATCCCCACGGAAAAGAATTCCTCTCTCTCTCTCTCTCTCTATATATATATATATATATATATATATCCATCCAAAAACATCATGAGAAAACTAAATGTCATCAAAATTTTGGAACACCAACAAAATATAAATGGGTATGCTGAAAAATCTTGCTGGTCAAATACCTATCAACAAGATTAGTATAAAAAGTATTTAGAGAAATTGAGATGACAACAGATATTCAGAGCCCTAAGCTTAACCACATCCCTGATCAAGAAGATGATTCTTTAGGTACTTTTAGAATGTGTTACGCTTCAAAATAGTGAAAAGGTAAACTGTGTCCAGACTTACCTGCACGCGTGACCATTTCCCGAGAGACGACTTCCATCCAACTATAGCATGCATAACAACTGCATTTTCCTGTCCAGAGATAATACAACATTTTTATGTCAGGCTTTAGGTATGTTGTTACATAGTTTTCCTCTTCACCTTCATACCTTTATTTCAACGTCATCTAAGATGATGCAACTTATTAGCCTAACGCCTGCTGCTATACGGACATTTGCAGAAATTGAAACACTGGGACCAATCTGTTTAAACAAAAACAACCAATTTAGATGAAAAGATGGCTAAAGGAGACTGAAATTCTAATCAAATACAATTCAGGACCCAAAAGAAGTTTCAACATTCAGTGTGGGTTTCTCTTTTGTTACACCAGGGTTTCTTCAACCCTTTCTAAGTCAAGATTATCCCTATGGATGCAAGCAATTAACCACAAACCACATGCATTGGGTAAGCCCGGGAAGAGTTGAACTTGAATTTGAATCCTCAGCTTATCTGCATGTACTCTTTGACCAACAAACCAAGTTTCCTTAAAGTACTCAGTAATCTCTGGGCATTATTTCCCATATATTCTCTTTTTCTATTTCAAATCTGTCTTTAACTGATGTGTACAAGATGCATAAACAATTTCATAAGAATATAAATACACCTACAAAGGTGGTTATGTAATTGGTTATTTGAATTGCGCCAAGAACTTGGTTTTTGATAACGGATAGTAACAGACTAATGGAATACCGGATCCATTAGTTCCTAATTCCTAATATGCAAATGAATTTCTATGGACTCACCAAGTTTGTAGTGAGTTAACAATCTATGCAACAAGAGTTAGAAAGAGAGAGAAAAAATGACACAGAGAATTTACGTGGTTTGGCAATGCGCCTACGTCCACGAGAACAACTATGTTCTTCACTATTCAGAAAATTGGGTTACAATGTATTTATCCTGCCTCGTAGTTAAAACCCTAACCCGGTACATTAAAAATTTCCCAACATACCCTTACGGCATCCCCCCAATCTATTATTCGTGCTTGGCAACACAGCTTGGTTTAGCTGCATGAGTTTTATATGCTCCGTTCCGCTTTGCACATAAGACCTATATAGTAGTTCACATATTACACGAATATGAGCAACTATCTCTTCAAACAAAGTTAAACTTGGTGGATTTTGGGGACCATATGGTATGGTTGGTGTGCATGAATTTGTTCGAAATATTGTGTGTATACAGTGGAGATATTGGGTAAGTGAGTGTATTTAGCATGTTGAAATTCTTTTCTTGCCATGAAGAGTACAAAGAAGGCAGATTTTGCTACAAAAAGTAATTAGAAATGCTTCTTGGAACTTCAATTGAGCAAAAAGACAGATAAGCAATAATGCAAGGCAACATTGAAGCAAATGTTGGAAAGAGATGAAACAGAGCTACCTTTGCGGTTGGATGTACTTTTGCTGATGGATGAACATAAACATCACCAATAACTGTAGCACTTTTTGTACCATCTCCACTAGCTAGGAGATGGGGGGAGGTCAAACGGAATTGAACAAGATACAGAGCAGAACACTTCAAAGAAATTCTGTAAAATCGGAAACAGATTTATAGATATGATGGTCCAAGGTTCAAGGCACAAGTAAGAGGAGGCCGAAATACCAAGATTCAGTACCCTGGAGTTTTGATCTGTTCCCAGAAGTCCATTGTCTCATAGGTATACAACCGCTTCTTTCCAGTGAGGGGAGACAGGATATCTTGATCCAATCTAAAAAAATCTGTAGGAAGGGTTCTGTTGAAAGAAATTTGTATGGAAACTTAATTACAGATGGACTGATGGTAAAAATGATAACGAACAATTCAATAAAAAGCAACCAAATTTAATTCTTTATTTTTGGCTGGAACTAAGTAGAAACATAATAAACAATCCAAATTTCATGAGCTCATAGCATTGACATCACTAGCATCATATAGTTAGATACCTAATAAAGCAAACAAACTTTGGAAAGAACAAGTTAAGCACTAGCTGAAATGGAGAATTGACTTATCCCTTAAGCACAACTATCTTTGACAATGAGACGAGCATTTTATCAGCAAAATGTCTAATAAACGGCATAACTAAGTATGAGTCTAAGAGATGATTCAAAAAAGTTACCAACTATATGTTTGAAACTTGAACAAACACTCAAATCCATTAAACAACAAATAAAAGTTCTGTAAAATTGCTCCAACATTCCACGAGAAATAAACCAGTGTTCTTTTTTAAGTACCGTTGGCTACATGAATCATGTTTTGCCATTTTTCTTTATTTAAGCTCATCACATCATTTAAACCACATGCTAATGCATCTTTTTTTACTATCTCAACTCAAGTTGATTTTGGTCTTCCCCTTCTCCTAACTTTACCCTCAATGTGGACTGTGCAATTCTTTAATTATTGGTTTTCCTTGCACAAGTCTAAACCAATGTTACTTGGAATGTGAATCGTTATGGTATGTGGATCGGGATCGGGAACGTGAACGTAAATCGTCACTTGCTATAAAATGTGGTATGTTAGTGGTAGGCTTTTTCAGATTTCTTTGTAGGAACGAAATACATTTATTTGAAATGTGATATATTTTTTTATTGTATTTGTAATAATATTCGTATGTTTATATACATTAAAATTTTTTAACTATTCCAAGCCATTATAAAATAAAATTCCAACGATGTTTGTTTGTGTTTTCTTGTGTGTTGTATGATTTTTTTAGGACTTTTGATATTTTAGATTGGAATGCTATATTTAGCATTCCAAATTGCTAATGATTCATGTTTTGGGATCGTGCGATCCCAATTTGTAATTCGCTAGGGGGGGGCGAATTGTGGTAAAAACCATCTTAAATTGATTTTCTCTCATTTTATCTCCAACAGGTACTACTTCTAACATTTCGCGAATGTATTCGTTTCTAATTTAATCTTTTCTTGTTTTACCACATAATCATATTAAAATCCTCATTTTTTTTTTATAGAAGCGATGGGATGTTATAATTCATGTATTACAATCAACTCTATAACAATCAACTCAATCAACTTACAAGACTATATAACCTAATAACCCAACTCCAAAAGCCTCTCTAATATGGGCTTTGGACAAACAACCCAACCCAGCCCATAACTGGGTGGAAATAAATGCTCACATCTTCCTAATGAAGAGTGAGACTTGAACCCATAACCTCTTCTTTGGAGGAGGCATGGATGGCCAACTAAGCTAGCCCTAGTTGGTATTAAAATCCTCATTTTAGACACTCAATTTATGAACATTCTATCCCCTATAGCATGATTGATCTAATAGCTGTCTTTTAAAATTCACATTTATGTTTTAGCAGAATAAGTCGATCAGATAATATACCAAAAACACTCTTCCATCTACCCCTCCAATCTTAATTCTATGAGTAACTAACTTCATCTCTAATCTATTCCCTTTATGAGTAAAAGAGTCTAAGTAATGAAGTTGTTCACTTTTTACTTTTTATTAGCCCTTAATCTTCACTATGTCCCTTTTTGTAACCTTGTTTTACTAAAATTACATTCTATATATTCAGTTTTAGTCCTACTTATCTTATACATTCTTGATTCTAAAGCCTCTCTCTAGACCTTTAAATTAGTATTTATCTCTACTTTGATTTCATCAATTAAGAAAATATTAACCATAAATAATACACCATGGTACCTTATTTTGAATAAGTCTAGCCAATTTAACCATAATTGATTCAAAAAGATAGGAACTTAATGTTAATCCCTGATGTAAGCCTACAGTGACTAACAATTCACTTGTTTCTTCTACAGTCGATTTTATAGTTATAACACCATCACATGTCTTTTATCATGTCAATATATCTATTTGTAATGCCTCTCTTTTTCCAAAACCAACTATATTGTGTCTTCAGGGGCCTTATCACAAGTTTTCTCCAAATCGATAGAAATCATATGAAAATCTTTCTTTTTCTCTCCACTCCCCTCCAATAGTCTCCTGAATAAATGAATAACTTCCAATATTGACCTTCCCAACATAAATCCAAATTGATTCTTTGACACTATTATTTTTAATCTTAATCTATGTACAATTACTCTCTCCCGAAGTTTCATAATCTGACTTATTAATTTAGTACAATGATAGTTTATACAACTTTTAGATATCACCCTTGTACCTAAAATACTTTTGCCACTCATCAAACATCTTCTTAGTTGTAAAATCTTATTAAATAATTTTGTTAACCAACACATACCCTTATCCTCTAGACACTTATAAGCGTCAATAGGCCCATCTAAAACTAAAGCTCTTCCTATCTTGAACTAACTTCTTAATCCACGCTCTTCCAGAATAACGTGAGAGCCCTAACCCACTTTTCACCGGATCTGGATGCCAACACAGTGTCCTTTACCCATGCACATATACATGCATGCATATCTTTGTATATGTTGTATATAATTAATACTATGTAGCCCATTTCTCACATTTATTATTTAGAAAAAAACAAAATCAATACAATACAATATGTACAGAAATTTAGAACATGTAATAAGATGTCATGCCTTGTTGCTAACTGGAGTGCTTCAAAGCTGGAAACTCGACGTAGATTAGCTGCAAATAACAAAATACAGTGCAGATATCAACAGGAAGGAGGGTTTCATCCCTTTATCAACATAAACAAGCATAAACAATCTTACACAGTGAAGCAAATGCAACATATTGCATTTATAACTCATTACACACATCTAATGAACATAAAAATATATGGTGGAAACTGTTCATGTGCTTCTCTTTTATAAGCAAAGCAATACCAATATACTATTTCATTTTGTGGCTAGCTGTTAGATGGAACTTTCTCACACAAGACAGACTGATCACCAAAGGAATTATTACCCAAGGCTCATGTAGTCATGTGTATTTTGCAGACTTGATGCAGGGTCTCATGAACATCTATGTTTCAACTGTATGTTCTCTAAAGATTTATGCCATTGATATATGTCAGATTGCAGCTTGGTTAAAAATACTTCCACTTGGATTTAAGTGGTGCGGTGAGCTAGTGGGATGTTCAAAGGAAAGTCGTTCCCCAACATTGGCCAGTGAGTTGTTTTTACTGCCCTACTATATCACAAGTAGTGTAAACACAATAGAAGAATGTAGCAGAAAGAAATTTCTCATCAAGTGAAGGACACATCTCTTGCATGGATCCTTTGCCAAAACTAGAGGTTACTTGGGCATTGGAATGCAGGGCAAGAGTAGTGCTGTACTTACTGCTGGCAGAATGCTACTACACTGCCTTGGTTATTTTCCTACTTCAAGTTTCTGACCTGACATGTTTTAGCCATTCTCTAGTATAATTGACTTAGGGGTCGTGGTCTTGAGGATTCTGTGTTATTGGTATATATTCTTAGGTGCTGCATTATTCAGGTGGCATGCCAAAAAAAAAAAGGGAAGAAAGAAATAAAACGATTGCAAACATGCTTTTATTTCCCACCTGCCACAGGGGGGGGGGGTGTCAGGGTGGGAGAAAGGATAAAAAAGGAAAGCCATCAATGTTCATGTAAATGGTGTTCGTATAAGACAAATGACAAAATCCTAGTTGTCATTGCCTGAATAGGAAACATATCTGCCCTCAATTAAGTAGAATAAATTGACCAACCTCTGCCTTCCCGGTGGGTGGAGACATCCTGAATTGCAGTGAAAATTTCTGGGGTGAAGACATAAATACCACAGTTTATTAAATCACTCACCTGCATTTTATGAGAAAGAAGACCATAAGGAAATGCAACCAAAACAAAAAAGTTCAAATCACATACTTAGGCAATCAGCATCAAATACTCCACAATAAACCAATTGGGAACTGCTTCTTTGGCCGCATACATACAAACGTCTCAGGTTTCTCAGTGTAATGCAACAGTTCGTTGGTGATTGGATCAGCAACCAACTCACCAAACTGGTTGGCTGATTCAGCAGAAACCTGCAAAGGAAGTAAAACAAAGCTGATAATGATGAGAACCAAAGAGTGAACACAATATAGATTAGCTTTCTGGAATAAATTTCTGCAATTAAAATAGTTCATGAATGGAAACGAACGAACCTTGGTTACTAACAATGTGCCCATCCCATCATACCTTCTATGGGCCTCTGCAAGTAGAATGACAAGGTGCAGCGCAATGCATGTTAACAAATAATGATCTAGCAGAACTAATGCATCCGAAAAATGCTTTAATTAGTTAGGGCACATTATTCGTAGGAAAAGCTTATTATGTCCACAAACAAGTTGAAACACAGAACTACAGATGAATGTAGTGTAAAACTTACCAAGCATGTCTGGCAGTGGAAAATTGCAACACACATCACAGTTCAGCAAGAAAATATGTGACTGCCACAGAGCAACAAATGAACATAACCAAATGAGTTGAGGTTTGAAAATTAGAAAAAAAGAAGACCACAATGTAATTTATGTTTGAGAGAAATATTATAGAAACATTCATATCATATCCTAGTTTTTAAAAGAATTTTTCTTTTCAGGAACCACGATATGGTGTGGATTTAAATGTTATATGAGAAATACTTTACTTATCAAAAAGAAAATAATTAATAACAAACATATCAAGTAAAAATGAAAAGCAAAACAAGCGCAAGATTCATACTGGGGCATCTTCCATAATCAGATCTCTGAAGTAATAAAGGCCACCAGCTGAACCATGAGGTTTGTCTTCTCTCAAGTATCTAGAATGGCACCAGCAACAAGAACATCATTTTGACCCAACATTTTATAAAACGAGATTGAAATCTTTAACAATGAAACTATGTTTAAATAAAACATAATATTGTAATCATGCAATGATCTGTAGTCACCTGATTGGGACTTTAAGCTCATTAGAGATAGAAGAGACATATAACGCAAATTCTCTCTCCTCGTAGAATCCAATGAGAAGAATTTGTGACAAATTGGGTATCTACATAGAAATATTTAACAAAATCAACCACAGTGAGAGTCAATTACCAGTAAATCACTCTGATTTAAGCATCTTTTTTCTTCTTTATTAGTACTTCTTAACTCAATGCTCTATTTGGTTGCCAAAGAGAAGAAAAATGTAAACAATTGAATCTATGATTTGTATCATTTTGTGATTCAAAAGAATACAAATAAAGCGACTACAATTTTGGCTAAATTGAAGAGATCTTTTCATTCTATTGAAACCAACCAACATAAATCACGAGATTTGAAAGTTGCTCTTTCTTTTCTTTTCCTCAAATTTCTTCAGCAACCAAACGTATGATAGGGCTTAAAGAACATTGAATCATACCCTTTTACAAGCCAAAATGGGGTGGTGAACCATTGGCTGACCAGCCAAAGGGAAAAGAGGCTTCGGAGTATTGAATGAAAGTGGCCGAAATCGAGTACCTGAAAAAAGAAGAAGAAGAAGAAGAAGAAGAAGAAGAAGAAGAAAGAGTAATCAACCAGCCAAAAGAATAGCACAAAATGGAAAGAGATTTTAAATCAAACCGTTCAAAATTTCATGAAATGAAAAAAAGGAGGTCAGAAACAAAGAAAGAAGCAAGAACAAACCTTTGGTGGGCCCACCCACCATGATCACAGCAACCACCTTCTCCTCCAAGCTCGCCATCTGAAAAACCCTAAATCCCCTGATCAAAAACCCTAAATTCTCAAATCTTTGAATTTACAGTACACGTCGCGGAGAAAAATAAGAAAACTTGTTTGTTTCAATGTAGAAACCAACTAGTGGGGTTCAAAAAGGTGTTTCGAAACTTAAAAAATGCCGAAAGCGAATTTTGGGTGTTGGGAGAGAGGATCAAGTGAATCACAGTGACGGCTAGCTGCTTACTATCTCCCCCTGTTTCAGTTCGGGGTCTCATAGGTCGGCGATTCGGATTTAAAACCGAAACAAACAAACAAAATGACGTTGTCTTGTCTGGTCGAATATCCCTGTCCGCGTTAGATGAACGACTCCTCGACAAAATTCAAAGTAGTTAAGGCGGTTGTAGATGGTATCTCAGTGATTAGACACAAATTAATCTGAACCAAAATATTCAAAAAAACAAAAAAAAATCGTTTTTATTTTTGAAAATAAAAAATAATTTAAAAAGTATCAAAATTGATAAGATATTAGGTTGAAATATAAGAATGACTCTTTAATAATTAATAACTTATAATTTATTGTTTTAATAATCAACAATTTATATTAAGTTGTAATATATAATCGAATCTTTAATAATTAATTATTTTAATAATCATCAATTTTTGGAAGAACCAACTTGATCTCAATAATATTTTTTTTACTTAATATTTTTTTAAAATTTTATTGGTATTGTTAATTATTAACATGAACATATATAAAGAAATATTAATAAATTTTTGGCCAATGGAATTCGTGAACAATTAAATACATCATTGTCTATACAAATGTCAAAAAATATTGTTGAAAGGCATGCATTGTCTTCTTTTTTTTTTTTCAATATGATTATAACAATTTTGATAAATCATAATTAGGAAATTCAAGAAGAGAGGAAGAACTACGCAATTGTAAGTTGAAATGCACGGTTTGAAGCAGTGTTTGTGTAGCCAATCCTTTTATATTATCTTGTACAATTAGTAAAATGATCTTCTTCTTTTTTGCCAGTAAATGTAAACAAGTTGAACCAAGTAAATTATGTATATTATGATTAGTTTGTGTTCATTTACTGATTATTTACTCTCCATTTTGCTGTTTGTCGCATGATCACATCTCCTAATCCAGTCTTGTTGGCTTGAATGATGCTAGGCTAGTCTTACTTTTTTTCTTTCTTCTTTTCCGATAATTTAAGTGGGATTAGAGCAAAAATAATTTTAGTTTCAGAACAATGCCACAAATTTATTGATCAAAGCTTACAAATGTTTTCTGGGCAAGTACATCACACCAGTTTCAGCCTTTCAGGCATATATTACAACCTTTTCACTTATTCTACTCTGGTTTGTTCAGAACCTTACTGCTTTGGAGGAGAAGCAAACCAACCATATGGCTTATCACTGCAAATGTACTCTGTCACTTGCTTTATGCTCAAGTAGTTTTCAAGCCCCCTGCAAAGAATAACACCAATTAAACGCAAGTTCTATTATAAATCTGGCCTATTAAATCAGAGTTTGATGCAGATAATCGTTGTGTCATACCATTCGCCTAATTCACGACCAATACCACTGCGCTTGTTGCCTCCCCAGGGAGCTTGATTGAAGCAAGGCTGTGAACAGTTCACCCACACAACCCCTGCCTGAAGAGCCTGGAACAGAAGTTAATCTTTGAGATAACACATGATATATATTCTTCACAGCCTTGCTATCTGTATCTGCCTTCTCATTTTCATAGAACAGGGCTATATTATTTGTGCAAAAATGTGTTTTCTAAAAGGGATTTGAAGCAAAGGTATTTTCAGGTGTTGGAAGTTATTAAACACAACCCAACTGACGTTTACTAAAATTATCCATCACCAGAGTAAGCATAAGCAGCCTCCATCAACCGTCTCATAGTGAGTTGCCTACCCTCCAACTCTCAATACAGGACTATCTTCAATGGCTGCTTGTGCATGGACTACCAGTGGATCGTATAAACTCCACCTCTCCATTACTGGCAAATTGTACCATTTCTCCAATTTTCCCGTTTTCAACCAATCAAAAACTCAGGGATATTCAAACACAGGTTTTATAAACAAACAGCCCCCACTCTCCATTACTTGCAAATTGTACCATTTCTCCAATTTTCCCGTTTTCAACCAATCAAAACCTCAGGGATATTCAAACGCAGGTTTTATAAACAAACAGCCCCCACTCTCCCACCCCCAAAAAAACACATTTTTCATAATAGAAAACCATGCATCAATTTTATAATCGTGAGTGCCTCACTATATTATAGGTCCGGTGATTGAGTTTTTATTTGATCTCACCGTGGTTAAGCGGTTGCATCTTTCCAGATCTTTGGAAATTACAGCAGCCCCCAAGCCATAACTGTGAAAGAAAAACAGCAAACAAATCAACCAATTAACGAAGAACTAAAAGAGTTTCAGTTGGTTTTCACTTTCAAACAAGAATCAGAAGAATACTAGTAGCTTACCAGGTGTCATTTGCTAGTTCAATTCCTTCTTCTTCACTAGTAAATACTTTAATGCATAAAACGGGACCAAAAACCTCCTCCCTCCAAATCTGCATTGAGGTGCTAACATCCGTTATGATGGTTGGTTCAACAAAGAAGCCCTTCTTCAGATGCTGCCATTTGCCAATCCAATCAGATCAATAACTCAAAGACAGTGACAAGGCAATCCTTAATTCTAATGAGCTGAGGGTTTTTACCTGAGGGCAAACCCCACCGTACAGAACTGTTGCACCTTCTTCTTTAGCTGTTGATATATAATTCATAACCTTCTCATACTGAAGAAGAGATAACATAATTAATTTAGCAGGTCAGAGCAGCAAGTAGGAGTTAGTAATTCTAACATGGCGAATATGAAAGATGATTAGTCTTAGATTTGCAAGCAGTAATGGAATTATCAGAGCATAAAGTAGAGAACCTAAGGCTAGCAAATTACCTTCCTGGATTGTTGTCGGTAGCCAACTAAGATGGAATAGTGTCATTCAACAAAACCAATGTAAATCCAAGAAAGGATGCTCCATTGCAGGACAGATTTCAAATCTCACAACCCAACTTTGCTATCAGGTTGGAATGGTGATCCACTATTTAAGCAGCGGATTTAACTTTGGTTAATTCTTGGATAGTGACCATAATTGTACCGATGAGGTCAACCCTTGTTTTAGTGCCATCAAATTTTCTTAATAGATAACTAGATGCCTAATGACTCCATAAATACATGCCATTAAAGAAGAACAATTGGAAGTCTGTTTATACAGCTCAGAAGATACCAAATTGAATGCACAAACTTTCACACACTTCAGGATATTGAACCAAAAATAAAAAATAAAAAGAAAAAGCAGAAAAAACATCAGAGAACCTTGCAGAATAGTCTTAATGTTTGTCATCATAAAATAAATATCCACATGTTTGAACCGAAAAACAGAAGGCTGAAGATTCAAACAAACAGAATTCATACCTGCCCTTCACTAACAATGGGACCTAGCCTGCAACCTTCTTCCATGGGATCTGAGATCTTAATGCTTTTAGTCCAATCAATAAGTTTTTCTAAGAATCTTGCAGCAACGCTTTCCTGACATGACAGCAGGTGACATATGCTTAGTCATATAAACCAAGAACAGAACTAAAAGAAACAATTGTTTCACCCTTTAGTTTGAGCCCTGGACCTATAAGCTTTCTACCACCAAAACCCACCACAATACCAATCTTAGGCAGCTTTATTCAAAGATTCCTAAAGCTGTTCGACGTTAATGTAGTATGATAAATACTGTGTTGTGTTGTTATCATACATTACTGATGATTATGGCTAGTACAGACCTGAGCAAGTAATAGACATACAAAGGAACCAATTTTGAACAGAGCAAATATGTTGAATGTTCAAAAGAAACTAAGGGGGCACCTGTCATACTTACATGAACAAGAAGGCGAGATGTTGCACTGCAGATTTGACCATTTGTCAAAAAGCAACCAAAAATTGCCCATTCGGCAGCTGTTCAGGATGATACAAAAATTAAATGCAAACCCAATGATCAATAATTAAATATGCTACATTTACGATTGTGGCAGAATCCAGGTGCCAAATGGCTAAAGAAGATAAATAACCTTAAATCAACATTGAAGCCAAAGTTTTAAGAGCAACAATGGTTTCATGCAAAGGACCATTCAGCATCTTACTGAAAAAGGATTAAAATCCCACAAATATAGGTGTATAACAGGGCACTAACCCCTATCAAGGTCTGCATCCTCAAACACAAGCATTGGACTCTTTCCGCCAAGTTCCAATGAAACAGGCTGCAATGCCACAACAAAGATAAAACTGTGAAAGTGCATGATAATTAAAATTGATGCATCTCCTTGCAGTATTTAGTTCATAAACCTTAAATTACCTTGATCATTTGAGCTGCAGCTGTCATAACCTTGATTCCTGTTGCAGTACTTCCAGTAAATGCGATCTGGTAAAGAATCAATTGAAGTTTCACCATTTTGGTAGGCAACTAATATGAACAATACCACAGTATATGATGAGATGTGCAGGATGCAGAAAACAATAAGATTTTGTAGTCTTTAACAAATGAAGACAGTAAGACAGCTGAACCTTGTCAACATGAGGATGAGATGCCAAGGGGGCACCTGCTTCTGAGCCTATACCGGACAAAATGTTGAGGACACCAGGAGGAAGAGCTATTTCTTTGCAAACTTCAGCCAACTCCAAACAAGTTCTGAAAACGAAGATGAAAAATCATTCATGCTGAAATAGTGAAAACAGTATGAAAAATTTAAAAATCTTACACAGATGCCAACTCAGATGGCTTCAATATAGCAGTACAACCAGCAGCCAGAGCAGGAGCAACTTTCCATGCAGCCATCAAAAGAGGATAGTTCCTTTGGAACACACCAAAAGCGGTAAAAATTCATGAATTCTTAACATTATTATTAACAAGGATCCATTAAACTCACCTATCTGATAATTGAACCATGCTCACCATCATCAACCTCTCTAAGATCCCAAGTACAAATTACTTGGGACTGGCTAAAAAAAACCTGTTCTACTGTTCATTGGTATAAGAACCTCCAATTTAAGGCTATGAGCAAACTTAATGGTCAGCCAGTAGTATAAGAAGCAACAAAAATAATTTTTAAAACTCACCCTTACCAATCGGAATGGGAGAAATATCACTCAGTGCAACATAGAAACTTTTTGTACCTAAATGAACCCCATTAGAGATTCTACTGTCTACATACATTACATATGTGAACACAAACCTTATAGACCAATCTATTTTCACATATTATAGCAAGATTTGGGTGTTCCAACCAGTGGCTCACAGCAACAGAAGTGACCATTTAATAATTGCTTGTTGACAAAATCCATAACTCTAGCACACATGCACATAAAACATAAATATATAATATGCATGTATATGCCTATATGGCTATACATGTGGTGTGTACACCATTCATCAATCAGATAAAGACAGAATACTATTTATGATTTTCATATCCTTTGTCGAAAATATAACATACATTACTATTCCATGACGATCAAATGAAAACCTACTAAGAAGCAAAAATTACATAAATCTTGCCACCAAAAAACACGTTGTGCAGCTAAAAAAATTTCCAATAATTATCCACATTGATAAAATACAAACGGACAACAATACAAACTAAAGTTTCAACACAAATTGATGTTTTTAGTAGAAAAGGTGAAGTATGGTGAGCCTTGGCAGTTGGCATAGATGTGAAGCTATTAGACATACCAGTTTTACTTTATTTTCTTAATTTTTATTTCTTCTTTCCTTGAATGCTAAAGAATACAGAAATTCTTAATAAAAAGACATGCTCAATGAGTTTAAATTATAGCGTCAAGTATAAAACAGAAGGCCAGAAGATGACAAAAGAAAAGGAAATAACAGATACCAAGGAGTTATCAGTGCAACAACTCCAATGGGTTCTTTGAGAACATGACACTTAAAAGAATCTGTAGGAAGTGAGACAGCAGCACTTTGCTTTGCATCCAAACTTTCTGCAAGTTCTGCATAATACTTGAAACAATCTGCAACACCGTCCTGAATGACATGAAACTAGTTAGGAATATATGGGTATGGATGATAATTGGACTGAAAGTCTGAAAGAACTTTTACCAACATACCATATCTGATACTGACTCATCCAGCGGCTTTCCAGTATCAATGGTTTCCAGTTTGGCTAGTTCAGACTTCCTCTCTAGTATCTGCATGCAAATGGAGAAGATAAACAATGACATTCAATACAAGAACAAAAAAGCCCAAAATTTTCAAAAGGCCAGCTATAGAGATGCAATTAGGTTTTCTTTTTTCCTTGCATTCGCAGACAACCCAGAATCAGATCCTTTAACTTTACATCCTATTCAACTTGATAGGAAAGTTTCCAATTTCCAGTTAGAGGTGGCAACAGATTGAATTCCAAACTAATCACCCCAAAATTGACTTATTAATATGATATCCTTACAAATTTAGAAAATTCTCTCTAAAAATTATTGAAAAATAAATTAAATATATATTATTTTTTATCAACAACAAGAATAAAACTCTAATCTACACAAACTGCACTAATATATGGAGCTCTAATCTGTGAACACAAACTGCACTTTACAGGGCAAATCCCAAAAAAGAGACATTGGGACCAAGTTACAGGGTGTACCTACATGAACTTAATGTAACTGAAAATATAAGCAAGTTTACCCATGCTTGAGTTTGTAAGTGTATATTAAAAAACCAGGAAAAGTAAACTAATGGACAAAATATGACTTGATGACAGGTTCTTGAGACAGAAACTCATTATAACTTATTCAAGGAATTTTTGAATTGATTAAAAGGAGGAATTTTTTTAAGTGTCCAAACCGATGCTGTAAATGGATATGCAACCACCGCACTAAAAGTAGTACCGAAAAATTCCATAGTCATGTGTATCAAAATCTGGGATGTGAGTGACGTCATCTGTTTGTTATAATATAAAACATATGCCACATGCCTTACTAAGAAATTTTTCGATACTATCTTACCATTAGACTTTTTTCCATTGAAACCCCCACAAATTATTAAAACCTGTTGATACAAAATGGCCTTAAAAGTATTTTAAAAAAGCGTTACCAAATAGTAGGTAATATTAAAGATTACACCAAAATTATAATATAGTCCCTTCATCATACAAATGATAGAGTATCAACAATTACAAGCAAAGATAAAGGGTGCTAACAGTTTCAAATGGATAAATTCCCACCAGCCAACCAAGGGGAAAAATGTTTAAATTACCTTCGCAGCAATTGCACGTAAAAACTTAGCTCGAAAAGCACCAGAAGCAGTGGCCCAATCTTTCCCTTTATTCCTGAAGAAAGCTCTGCGAGCAGCATCCACTGCAATTTCAACATCTTCAACAGTCGCTGCTGGTATATCCCCTGAAATGAACCCAAAAAAAGGCATTGAATAACAAACAGGAAATTAATGAATATCAAGCTAACATCCGTCATCTCTTAAGTGTAATTCCATCTTACACGTGAAGAGTAATTAAATTATATAGAACAGAGTGCGAGAATGCGAACTTGACTTAACAGGGTAAAAGAATAACTTGCAGGAAAAGAAGAAAGAAGGACCTAAACCGAGATCTCTTGCAATCAGAACTCTGATAATCACCCATTACTCCAAAACTTAAGGACCCAACAACAAGCTAGCTAATACACATGCCAATGAATTCCTAAGTAAAAGAGAGAATATTTTTAAGCAAAAAAAAAAACGAACCTGCAGTTTCTTCAGTGGCTGGGTTAATGACCGGTATTCGTTTCCTCAAAACTGGTTCTCTCGATTCGCCGTCGATGAACAGCTGACGAGAAGGGATTGGGATGGCCATTTCAGTGCTCATCAAGCACTGAACTAAAGTGGAGTGTGCTATCTTTTGAGTTTACAACGGACTAAGGTAGTTGAAGTGATCGGTTTGGTGTTTTGTTGTGAATCATGAGTTCGTCCTCCCTCATGTCTCCGTCGTTTGATGATGATCATCATCACAAAGTTGTGGCAATGGTGGACCTCTGCGTTGATCAGCCACAGCAAAATGCTTTGAGCACAAACTTCCTCTATACTTGGAACGTGCCAATTTTTTTTATGATTTGGGTCCTGTCGGTATTGGCCTAGTGAGTGCGTTTCCGTGCTGGAGACCATATCTTTTCAAAATGTCGCGTTTGGAGGCGACACAGAGGAAAAGACAACATATTATAGATTTTAAAAACGACGTCGTCAGGACCTGTTTTCTTCTGGGCCCCTAGCCAATTTGTTCTTGGGCCACACTAATCATAAGATCTTGGGCATTGTGGCCAGCACCCAACTCTCTCTCCTGGCCCAATTTAGTTTGATGAAAGTAGCCTAAGTGTCCGGACTTGATAAGTCTCCTTGGGCCCACGAACCTTGGACGATCCAATTTTGATCTGTACCGTTAAAATTACGATTTTGTCCCTCTGCAGCGAACCGGGCTGCAACGTTTCCGCACAATTCGGCGAGACATAGCGGCGGTGAAGCGATACCAGAGGGATTGGAATCGGAGGAGAAAGACAATAGCAAGAAGAGATTTGGCCATAAGAACTCTGTGCTGATATTGGGTAATTAAGGTGAGGGAGAAAATGGGTTGGTTTTGCTTTTGTTGGAAACGGTCTTTGGAGGAAGATGTGGGGGTTAAGAGAGAGAGAGTGTGAGGAGAAGAGAAAAGAGAGGAGAGAGACGAGGAAAGCAAAAAGGGAAGGGAGAGAAAGAGGAAGGGGAGGAGTGGAGGAAAGTGAGTAGAGTAGAGAGGGCGGGGAGAGAAGAAGTGGAGGAAGAGAAAAGAGAGAGGTTGTTTTGTTGGCTGATTTGTTGACGGGGAAGCGAGAGGAGAAGCGACGTTTGGATGGAGTTGGTCTCGGGGTTGATGCAGTGGTCGGAAAACGGCGTAAAAGGTTCTCGAGGTGGCGGTGGACGTGGTGGCGCTTTCTGTTTTTATGTAATTTTTATTTTAATAATTAATAATTACCAT
Source organism: Nyssa sinensis (assembly GCA_008638375.1). Classification (NCBI taxonomy): domain Eukaryota; kingdom Viridiplantae; phylum Streptophyta; class Magnoliopsida; order Cornales; family Nyssaceae; genus Nyssa; species Nyssa sinensis. The sequence goes on from CM018032.1 coordinate 60,408,019, forward strand.
AAATATATATTTTTTAAAATAATAAAATAATTAATTATATACAGTAAAATAAAGTAAGTTCTTTAATAATTATTAATTAATAGAGATTATTAAATTACTCAATTATTAATAAAAATGTTATTATAATCATAATATTAATAATTTAAAATATTAAATATTAAGTATTTTTCATTTTAATGATCAATATATGTTCAATTTTTCTTTAAACTTTTCCCATTTATGTTAGGTAAATGAAAATTTTAATTTATATATTTTTAATTGAATGAAAAATTTAAAATGAGACATTCTATTAATTCGTACATAAAATATCCTTGAGTTCTTATAAATTAGGTCAAAATTCGATCGAAATTCAGTGTAGTTGAAAAAGATAAAGTAATTAAAAATAAATATTTTTTAAATTGAGACATAACGTTAGAAATTTGAAAAATTGACTTAAAAATGCGTTTTAAAAACCTTGCTCTAGAGTGTGTGTGTTTGTTTTTATTATTTTTGTTTGATTATGTTGTCTTTGGGTGGCAAATAATGGTTAGGCACAGCGAAGGTCATGGAAGTGGTATTCAAGTTCTTAGAGACATGAGAGTCCTCAACAATGAAACTTTTTTTTTGTTTTGGTTGTAATTTTTGAGATAATTACATTAAACTCTTATGTAATATTTGATAATTATAAAGACAATTTTTTTAATTTCTCATATTATACAGGTTTTTCTTGTCAGAGGATCATTAAGAATAATTAGATTGACCTCTCATGTAATATTTGATAATTATAAGGACCTTGTAATTCTTAAAAAAATATAAGAAAAATCAATGTAATATAAAAGAGTAATTTAATTACTCATATAAAAAAAATTATTTGAAATTCTAATGTCATTAATGATAAATTTAATTTGTACAAAATAAAAACTTGTATGTTGTCAATATAATAAAAGGCTGGTTAGTGTAGTTTTTGAAAAAATAAAAAATATCTTTTTAATTATTAGGTAACTTAAAAGAATTCAGTATAATGACTCTATAATTTTTTCTACAATTTAGTTCAGAGGGTTGTTCATTCATAAATACAACCATCAAGGTAATGCTATCTCTCTCTTGCTGCTTATAGTTAGATGCATGATTCATGCATATTAAGATTTTAGTAAAGAAAATGTTATTTATGACTGATTTTTTCAATACATTTTTCTTTTTTCAAATATAAACAATTAGTCTCGTATATATTTATTATAATTATTGTAAAAAAAACTGTCTAGGGTTGATAGATTATTACTGTTGAGTTAGCTTGTGTTGCTTCTGTAATCAAGAAGTAAACAAGGTTGAATGCAGGAATTGAACTTAGGATTGTTTGCGCACCTAGCTTTCATTATATAGTAAGTAATTGATTGTCATTTCTGGTAAAATCTCTTGTGGAGTAAAAAATGAAATTCTCATATTTATTGGATAAGCTCAAACTAAAAGTTTTTTTTATCAAGAATTCTAGATTTGCAACGATATTTGAACTGACATTCTTGTTTGACAAAGTTTGAAATATTTTAAAACCGATTATGTTCATACGAAAGTAAGAATTCTCTGTGTGATTACTAAGTTGAATTTGAGATTTGTTATCCAGACTTAGAACTCATGACACATTAGTTCTAAGTTTGTAATATAGTGACAAATACTTCAGTATTCACGTATCCTAATCTTAACGATGGTAATAATCTTAATCATATCAATAGTGGACTTCACCACCTCACTATGCCTAGAAATAAAAAATTTCATTCAACAAATGAGTGAGTAATTATCACATGAATATAACTGTCACTAAAAATACTTTTCTCGCAAAGGTTAAATTAGTAGTCATAACTTAGATCATGCATGATCAAAAGATGAGATATTTTTTAGTAAACTTGATACAACGCGTGTTCTTTTAATAATATTTTGTCGTATATTTTATATTTTACTTAAAAATATAAGACATTATACATGACAAAATATTATTAATAAAACACATTTACACGTCACTGTATCAATCTAATCAATAAATTTTTTATCATAAGATATCTATGATTGAAAAGAAACGTGCCAAGTTGGTGTACTAGGGTTCTGACTGTGCATCTACGTCTCCTTTGTTCCAATATTGGACATGGAGCACACACTTGAATCTTGTCAAATCAGAAACTATAGCCCATTCAGGTTGGTGGATTCCATCAGCCAGGGTTCAGCAGTAGCCTTTATTTAAAGGGTTTTAGTCTCAAGTGCTTAAACTTTTGAAAGCTGAATCTGACATCCATTTCTAAAAACAATAACAAAATCCCACCATCCTCTCTAGAATTTTTTTAGGTGGAAATCATTTTATGTTTTTGTCTCTTTAAAAATAGACAAAATAAATATATAACATAATCTGATTAACCTGATTTAGGCACTCAATTCATTTAAAAACTTCTCCCATGCATCTCCCCCCGCAAAAAAAAAAAAAAAAAAATGCCACAAAAGCTACAAATAAATTGAGTCAATTATAATAATTTAATTATGATAGAACTAAAAAAAAGGTTAAAACTAAGGCTAAAATATTCAATTTAATTTTATATATTTATTTTTCTCAGCAACCAAAAGTGCTATATTATGACCCTATTTGTGTGTGTATATATAAGTAACTATTCCACGTAAACATAACAGCGTATGGATTTCATTAGAAAAAGATATTTTCAATGCCCTAGAGACACCAATGTAACATGTGAACTATTACAAGAACATATCTCACGTGGCATGGCATGGCGTCCCCTTGTTAGATAGTGGTATGGTCTCATGGTGTCTGGGTATTGAATTCTTCCCCCCCCTGTTATGAATTTGTCAAACTTGTCTTTCACGTGGGTCCTTAGATGTAGGATGAGTAGATTTAGTCTTTAGAGATATTCTCAGTTTGTTTTTTGTTTTGCAGATCATGTGTTAGTGGTCTCTGTTTTTTAGTGTTACAGAGCATGTGTTAGTGGTCTAAAAGCTGTTGCTATTTTTCAGTTCTTCATGTGTTAGTGGTCTAAAAGCTGTTGCTATTTTTCAGTTCTTTTCGTTGATGTATTGCCTATTTAAAGGGCTATTGGTTAATTGAATAGTATATGGTAAAAAGCTTTCTTTTCCACTTTGCCTTGTTTTCTACCTTATCAAAAGTATTGTAGTTCTATGCCTTTTATTTTTGTCTCCTATTTGTGACAGTGGTATCAGAGCTTGGTTGAGTGAAAAAGAGTGCAGTAGCAGCTCCATATATTGCCGTAGCAATTCATCCATGGCCTCTGAAAATTTTGTGCAACCATCTATTCCACGCTTTGATGGTCACTAAGATCATTGGAGCATGCAAATGGAAAATTTCATGCGCTCTAAAGAGTATTGGCAGGTGATTGTTTCTGGGATAGCAGAACCAGTAGACGGTACAGTGTTGACGGAGGCGCAGAGAACAGAATTGGAAGCACTGAAGCTGAAGGATTTGAAGGCAGAGAACTATCTCTTTCAAGCAATTGATCGTTCTACCTTGGAGACAATTCTTTGTAAAGACACCTCCAAGCAGATTTGGGATTCTATGAAGAAGAAGTATAAAGGTTCAGCAAGGGCAAAAAGGCAGCTGCTTCAAACTCTTCGATCTGAGTTCGAAATGCTTCGAATGAAATCAGGAGAGTCAGTTGCAGATTACTTTTCTCGGACAATGGGAATTGTAAACAAGATGCGGATTCACGGAGACAAGACCGAGGATGTTACCATCATTGAGAAGATTCTTCGATCCATGACACCAAAATTCAATTTTGTTGTCTGTTCTATAGAGGAATCTAAGGATATTGATGAACTTTCAATTGAGGAACTACAGGGCTCATTGCAGGTTCATGAACAGAAAATTAACCAGCAGGAGAAAGAGGAGCAAGCTTTGAAGGCCTCAACTGACAATCATTCCTCTACACCAAATAGAGGACGAGGAAGAGGCAGATTGAACCAGGATCGCAAAAATCTACACCAGACATCTGAAAATTATCAATTTCATGATTTTCAAGGAAGAGGAAGAGGTCGAGGAGGCTACCACTCAACTGCCAACAAGCCAAAGTCAGGAGACAGATACAATGTTGAGTGCTTCAAATGTCATAGGTATGGCCACTATCGTTCTGAGTGTCGTACTAATTTAAATAAAAATCGTGGAGAAAAATCTAATTTTGTAGAGAAGGAAGAAGAAGTGTCTTTATTGATGGTTTGTCATACCAAGGAGGAAACCCAAAAAAATTTGTGGTACTTAGACACAGGTTGCAGCAATCATATGTGTGGAGAAAAATCTGCATTCTCTGATTTGGATGAATCTTTTCGTGATAGTGTGAAGTTTGGTGACAATTCTAGAGTCTCTGTCATGGGGAAAGGGAAGGTATCCATCCAAACCAAGGGAAATTCTGTTCAGACAATCTCTAATGTTCTTTTTGTTCCAGATTTGAGAACAAATTTACTTAGTGTTGGCCAGCTTCAAGAAAAGGGGTATGAAATCTCCATCAAAGACGGCGTCTGTAGAATTGAAGATGAAAAATTGGGCTTAATTGCTCAAGTCAACATGACAGCCAACCGAATGTTTCCAATGTATCTCCACAACACTACTCATTCATGCTTCTCTGCAAGATTGAAGGAGGAAGCTTGGTTATGGCACTTTCGCTACGGACATCTAAACTTTGGTGGATTAAAGACGCTGCAACAGAAAAATATGGTGACTGGCCTTCCTGAATTCTCAAGTCCTTCACAAGTTTGTGAAGAATGTGTTGTTAGCAAACAACATCGTGATCCTTTTTCAAAAGGAAACTCATGGAAAGCAAAGAAAGCATTGGAGATGGTGCATTCCGACCTTTGCGGGCCAATAAATCCATCCTCTAATGGAGGTAAAAGGTATATAATTACCTTCATTGATGATTATAGTCGAAAAATTTGGGCATACTTTTTGCAGGAAAAATCGGAAGCTTTTGTGGCCTTTAAAAATTTTAAAGTGCTTGTTGAAAAAGAAGTTGGAAGCCCAATAAAAGTTCTTCGCACTGACCGTGGTGGAGAATACAACTCACAAGAATTTGTAAATTTTTGTGAACTCCATGGAATCAAAAGGCAACTTACAGCAGCATACACGCCTCAACAAAATGGAGTTTGCGAGCGAAAAAATCGCACTATTTTGAATATGGTGCGAAGTCTTTTGACAAGGAGTGGCATTCCAAAAAAAATTTCTGGCCTGAAGCAGTTAACTGGAGCATTCATGTATTGAACAGAAGCCCCACTTTTGCTGTCCAAAATATGACACCGGAGGAAGCATGGAGCGGACGAAGACCAGTGGTAGATTATTTCAGAATTTTTGGGTGCATTGCTTACGCCCACATTCCGGATGCAAAGAGAAAAAAGTTGGATGACAAAGGAGAAAAATGCATTTTTCTTGGTGTTAGTGATCAATCAAAAGCGTACAAATTGTACAATCCTATCACCAAGAAAATTGTCATTAGCCATGACGTTGTGTTTGATGAAGATAGAATTTGGTCTTGGTGCAACAATGGTGTTGGACAGACAATCCCAGCAAACTTTGATGGTGAAAATGAAAAAGAAACACAACAGCCTCATCAACAAGAAGTTCCAGCAGTTTCACCAGCAGCTGCAACTTCACCAGCAGCTACAACTTCACCAGCAGCAGCGGAACATAATGAGCAGGATGATGCTATAGCAAGTTCACACCCTCAACGCGTTAGGCGAAGGCCGGGATGGATGCAAGACTATGAGGTAACAGGAATTGATCACTCTGATGATCCACTCACTCATTTTGCCCTATTTTCAGACTGTGATCCAGTAACTTTTAAGGAGGCTGTCAAAGAATCAAAGTGGCGGAAGGCTATGGATACTGAAATTGAGGCCATCGAGAGAAACAATACTTGGGAGTTGACAGAGCTTCCAAAAGGGCAAAATAATATCGGGGTGAAGTGGGTTTTCAAGACAAAGTTGAAGGAGACCGGTGAAGTTGACAAGTACAAGGCACGCTTGGTAGCCAAGGGCTATAAGCAAGAATTTGGTGTTGATTACAAAGAAGTCTTTGCTCCGGTTGCAAGACATGACACAATCAGATTGGTGATAGCATTGGCAGCTTAAAATTCATGGCCTATTTTCCAGATGGATGTGAAATCAGCATTTCTACAAGGAGACTTACAAGAACAGGTATTTATTGATCAACCTCCTGGTTATGTGAAGCTAGGTAATGAGCATAAGGTGTATAAGTTGAAAAAGGCTCTATATGGGCTAAAACAAGCTCCAAGAGCTTGGTACAGTCGTATAGAAGCTTATTTTATGAAGGAAGGTTTTAGAAGATGTCCATATGAGCATACTCTTTTTATTAAAATTGAAGATGGTGGAAAGATGGTTGTTGTATGCTTATATGTAGATGATTTAATTTACACTGGAAATGATAGGGCTATGTTTGAAAAGTTCAAAAAGTCCATGATGATTGAATTTGATATGTCTGATCTTGGAATGCTGCATTATTTGCTTGGCATTGAAGTTGTTCAATCAGCTACTGGAGTTTTTATTTCTCAAAAGAAGTATGTGCGAGAAATTTTAGATAGGTTTCAGATGAAAAATTGCAATTCAGTGAATACACCAACTGAGTTTGGTTTGAAGCTAAATAAATATCACGAAGGAAAGAAGGTTGATGGCATTCTTTACAAGCAGATTGTGGGAAGTTTAATGTATTTAACAGCAACAAGGCCAGATATAATGTATTCAGTGAGTCTCATCAGCAGATACATGGAGAGTCCGACAGAGATGCATCTACTAGCTGCTAAGAGGATACTTAGATACTTGCAAGGTACTAAGGAATATGGGCTGTTCTACAAGAAGGGAGAGAAGTCAGACTTGATTGGTTTTACTGACAGTGATTATGCAAGGGATCAAGAAGATAGAAAAAGTACTTTAGGTTATGTTTTCATCCTTAGTTCAGGGGCTGTTTCATGGTCATCAAAGAAACAGTCAATTGTCACTCTATCAACCACTGGAGCTGAATATGTTGTTGCAACTTCATGTACATGCCAAGCCGTATGGTTGAAGAGAATTCTTGAAGAGCTTCATTTCAAGAGACAAGAGCCTACTGCAATTTATTGTGACAATAATTTAGCAATCAAACTCTCCAAAAATCCTGTTCTACATAGGAGAAGTAAGCACATAGATGTGAAATTTCATTTCCTGAGAGATCTTACAAAGGCTGGAACAATTGAGCTCATCTACTGTAGAAGTGAAAATCAACTTGCAGATATATTCACAAAGCCTCTCAAATTGCCTTCGTTTCTGAAGTTAAGAGAATTGTTGGGTGTTTGTATGCTAGTTTTTTGAGGGACTTCAAAGCTGTTTTTCTGAATTATGTATTAAACTGAATGTTTGAAAACATCAGTTTAAGGGAGGGTTTGTTATGAATTTGTCAAACTTGTCTTTCACGTGGGTCCTTAGATGTAGGATGAGTGGATTTAGTCTTTAGAGATATTCTCAGTTTGTTTTTTCTTTTGCAGATCATGTGTTAGTGGTCTCTGTTTTTTAGTGTTACAGAGCATGTGTTAGTGGTCTAAAGGCTGTTGCTATTTTTCAGTTCTTTTCGTTGATGTATTGCCTATTTAAAGGGCTATTGGTTAATTGAATAGTATATGGTAAAAAGCTTTCTTCTCCACTTTGCCTTATTTTCTACCTTATCAAAAGTATTGTAGTTCTGTGCCTTTTATTTTTGTTTCCTATTTGTGACACCCCCCCCTCTTTTTTTTTTTGTTGAAGCCTCTTTATCTGCTCCCAGTCTAAGCCCATGAATCATGTGATTCATGTCACACACAACGTTTTTATATTTTAAATGTCAAATTATTTTTTAAGGGGACAGGATTTGAGTCACATCATGGTGTCGCGCCTATGGACTGGATTGAGGAAAAAGAAAAAGTTATCAGAGGGGGTGTCATGCATGTTTTATGCAGAAGGATAAGAAATGGGCCATCTAAGGTCATCCGTCATCAACCCCAACGGATAGTGTTGTGGAGAGTTTCTAATTACGATTCTGCAAATTAATCAGATTGTTAAAATCATCGGATCAAGTTAGTAGAGTATCAAGGTGATAAATACTGTAATTTTGATTCAGAATTAGGACATACCTTCAAACGCAGTGTTATTATCTTTTTATTATAAATGTGCACATATCATTTTGATTAGAGTAGAATAAAAAGAAATTGGAGAATATCTTTATTCCTTCGTGGCAGTTTTTAAATTTGACTTGTCATGAGTTCGATATCAACTTAGTTCGGTATTAAGAGGTATTCTTAAGCCACTTCTTTTGAAAGGGATCAAACCTCTGAAATGGCTAGAAATCTTTTTTCTATGACTTAATTTTGTCCACATGTCATCATCTTGATGCAAAGTTATCTTAGACACACCAGATAACTTAAGTGATAGTGAGTTAAGAAATAAGTATTTTAAAAACACTAAGTTTATGATTCAAACGATTTATAATGCAACTTCCTTCTTGAAAGTAAAAATTTGTACGAAATAATTATAATAAAGAGTTTTGATTTATCATCGAATCACGTGACCAAAAGTTGCAATTGGTGGCATGGATTATCAAATATATATATATATATATATATGTATGTATATCATCTGTCATGTATTTTGGTTGCGTGAATTAGACCAGAAAATCCAGATGAGCAGATCAAAATGGTGGCGTGTGAGACAAAGAATACCACGTATGGCAATGCGTGAAGCACTTGTGTCTGCTTTGTGTTCTTTGCCTGCGTGTCAACTGAACTTGGCATCTCTTCTCTTCCCTGCACAATCAGCTTACCAGTTAGCAACTTAGGACAGCCAAACAATGTGGTTCCAAAGTGTTTGTAAATGACCAACCAGTGAAGGCCACCTAGGATCCAAAATTGTAAATGAATTATTGATTCAAAGAAGAAAAATTCAAGATTATGCAGGTGTCCAAAGAGAGATTGGGCTTTGATACATATTTCAGTAATAATATTGTCACTCGAACGTTATCTTGTAGTGGGGGCCGTGTCAAAAACAAAGTGATATCCATCTCACAAAACCACCTAATTGGATTAGATGCCAAAATCTTCTTTCATGTCGTGCAAAAGAGAAAATGTTTCCTATCTATGATGAATGATGGGCACCTCTCCATTCATTTTCGGAGATGTCTTGATTTTTTTTGAGATTAAGACAGTGTTTGTTCTTCAAATAAGTCTATCCTAATCCCTAGAATCAGCTTTTTGCTTTGAGACAGATAGAGACTGGAATTTGAAAATACAGAACTTCTCCAATTTGATACGATGATATATTTATTTCTAGTAGACATACCAACAATGAGTAACATAAATCAATTAAATATGTCGAATTTTATAAATTTTAATACTAATCTAAATAATAAACTAAAAAAATAGGTTTTTTTTTTTTTGTCACATCATGTCATTAGTAATTCGAAAAGTTATAGATCACTTATTCTACATCAATGAGTATCGTTTACGCTTTTTAAGTTATAAATAAAAGAATTATTATTTTTAGGTATTTTAAAAAAAATTAATATGTTAATAAGTGAATATAAATGGATAACAAAACTACGCATATCGAGTAATCATATTTTTTTTATTTAAAAGAAATAGTAAACATAACAATTAATTTTTCTTTAAAAATGAAATGGTAAATATATATAATAATTTTTTTTCTTTATCATCTTAATCCTAAACACAAAGGAGTGAGTAGTTTCACTAGATTGTGCTTAAGAGCAAAAAAGTTGAGTGAAATAATATGATATATATATATATATATGAATAGAAATTTTGTATAAAACTTTCAATGCACAGTGACATAACATATCTGAATTATATTACTTCTCAATACAAATGACCTTTAATGTGTTCTATAATTTGGACCAAGTCAGACTGGTAAAAGGCCACTCATACAAAAATGGTGAGTTTGGATCCCTCCCTTTTTATCATTATATTGTTCTTTTATATAAAAATTCTATTTATTAAAAAAAAAAATTAAATTGATATGCATGCATGTGTATGTATAGTTATCAGATTTGGATTAAATTGGCTGATTTGACTAGCTTGACTGGAAATTGGATATATCATTTTGATTCAGCCAAAATATTGAATATGTTAGAGAATCGGTCCAACCAATCAATTTCTTCTTGAAAGTTATATTATATAAAATTGTTAAATTATTAAGTTTTGCATCTCTTGCATAATTATATATGTTGATTGTTAGAAATTAATTCTTGAAATTAATTGTTTTAGAATTTTACCACTGGTTAATACTTGAAATTAACTATTTAAGATTTTTAATATATACTATACTATTACAAAAAAATTAAGATAAATTATACTAACTTCTCTTGAAATTTCTTATAATTATACCGATCTCTCTTATTTATTTGACAATATATAAGTACTCCCATTCAGTCATTTTTTTCTTTCAAAATGACAAAATTACTTATTTCATATATTTTTATTTTTTTTTTAAATTTTTACCATTTTTGCCTTTTTTAAATAAATATTGATAAAAATCCTAAATTTATTTTTATATATAAAAATAATTTATTTACCTTAATTTTATTTTTAAATAAAATAATAAAAAAGCTTCAAAAAAAGTTAAAAAACTTGGTCAAAATTAAAAAATACAAAAATAACTAAATAAAATAAGTACTTTTGTCATTTTGAAAAGAAAAAAAAATATTTTTAAGTAAAATAAGAGATATTAGTATAATTTAAAAATCTAAAAAAATCAATATTATTATCAAAAATTTTAAGAAAGATAACTATAATTTATTCATAATTAAATTACTTCACCTATTCAATGTCAATTAATTTTGATGATGATGAGTGTGCGTTTCAACTTAAGAATTGTTAAATTTTTTATATTTATATTTTAAATAATATAATACTGACGTAAAAAAATAATCTTAATTACATGATTTTAAATATTATAAATAATTTAATATTATATTAATAATATAATATTTAAAATATAATTTTAAAGAGTGTATCACTTTTTCAACCCCAGTACCGTACGTCACAAACTTAGCTCCTTCTGTAACGGACGGTCCTCGAAGACGTAACGCATGGGAAGTTAAAAAGACGCATTCCAAGGTTTGTTATTGCCGTTTTTGTCTTTATGACATCACGACAAAGAAAAGGAATTCATTTCGTTTGTCATATGTAAATTTATTTTACATTATATATAAATTCAAAATATATATTACAGAGTTCTACCGTCACTTCACGTCAACTGTTTCTATAAATTTTAATATATTTTTTTTAAATTATGAGAAATATATTTATAAAAAATTCAAGATAAAAATTAAAGTTTAGTCATTTTAGCATTTCTAAGAAAATATGTAGAAAAAAAGACATATTCTAACTCTAAAGAATCGTGACAGGAGACAACTGATGATAAGAGGCATGTATATTTTTAGGGGGATGCAAGAGGGGAGGCAAAGTAATTTTGAGAGTGAGAGAGAGAGAGAGGAGAGAAGAGAGAGATAAAAATATATAAAATAAATATTATTTTGTTTATTATTATTGCAGTAGAGTGTATTATTATTAGAGTGCTTTGATTAATTAGTATATGGATGAACATTGTAACATAAAGATAAATAATTTTTTCTCTTAAAAAAGCCTCCCTTTCTTTTAGGAATAATGTTTTAGAGTAATATTTTATAATTCCAATAATTTGTCTGTCTAACGTGATATGATTTAATTGATTGTTAGATGAGTGATGTTAAATGGATCGTTGAATTATGGCACATCAGTTGAATAATGTTAGATGGACCATAATTCATAAAACATTATTCAATATTTTATAGCCTAAATTTTTATGCCCAAATGATATGTCACTATCACATTAATTATTATTATTTTTTTTAAAAAAATACAATCTCATTAATCAATGACTCTCTCTCGAACACAGATTTGAACATAAAAGTTTGATCATAAAACATTATTCTTTTCCAACACATTTTTACATTGGAATGTCAAATAATTACGTGTCACTATGATGTATATTAGTTATTTTTTAAAAAATAAAAAAATACAATCTCATTAATTAATGAGTCTCTCGACACAGATTCGAACATAAATTTGAGTTATAAAACGTTAACCTTCTCTTAAACATTTTTACATTGAAATGTACACATTAGTTATTTTTTTAAAAATAAAAATAAAAAATACAATCTCCTTAATTAAGGACTCTCTCGAACACAGATTTAAACATAAAATTCTAAGCCATAAAACATTATCCCTACCCTGAAGTTTTTACATTGAACTGTCGAACACGTGAAGTGACCGTTTCAGATCAGCACTGGGTCCCATTCTGATATCGTGGATCGGCATTAGAATACCTGGCAGAGACCTGGACTGTCCATGTGTTAGTAATTGGAAAGTATCGAGCAAGCGGCTGGCGGTGAATGCAATACAACACCATCAAACCAAGGTACGGTGTTTTCTTTTGCTGCATGTCGACATATTAGTGTTCTCTTCTGGGTAAACCCTCCGTGACGACACAAACAGCTGAAAGTGGGAAATGGTGCCTTTTCCTCTTCAATAATCAACAACTTTTGTCAGGGTCTTTCTTTATAGTGATGGTCTAGTGTCCAATTAAGCCAAAAGATCAAAACTTTGAGGTAGCATTAAAAATAATAAAACAACGTAGTGGTGGAGAAAAGAGATTTAAAGTGGTACAGTTGATTGCTTTGTTCTTGGAGTGATGGAGACTGAGAGTTTGAAAGCAACAGAAACAGAGACCCATAATAGAGACGACAATATAGGATCCCTTTTGGCTTTTTGTTGGTCACTAGCTTTCTTCTTTGCTGTTCATTAATTGCAGTGTTGGTTTTTAAGTCAGTGCATTGATTCTGTTTCTCATGGCTGGAGGACAGAGAACAAAGGGACTCAACAAGCCATGTATTCTCCTCATAGGTAATTATCATCATATATACCACTTCTTCATTTTCCCCAGATATGATTTGCTTTTATATATGTGTGTATGTATATATGCGTTCAGTGTTGATGGGGCTTCCAGCAGGAGATGAAACATGTAAACTTAACTCTGGACGGTTTCAAAGAATCAAACGTATGTCGACTGAGTAGAGGATGTATATTAGTACCATTTGAAAAGGACTTCGGTCGTACCAGATGGACCGGAGTTGCTTGAAAAACCACAAATGTGAAGATTTTAATGATTTTCTTGATCTGTTTGTGGTTGACAGTGCTAGCTGGGATGGAGAGGTTTGCATTCAAAGGGGTGGCATCAAATTTGGTAACATATCTGACAGATGTTGTAAAGATGAGCAACTCATCGGCGGCCAAGACGGTGAACAGTTGGTGTGGATTTACGTCCATGCTACCACTCTTGGTGGCACCGCTTGCTGACTCCTATTGGGATCGGTATTCCACTATTTTAGTTTCTTCTTTCCTCTATATTGTGGTAAGTTACACAGGCTAGCTGCTGCTTTTTTTCTTCTTCTTCTTTTAAATAACTTTCTTCTTATATATATATATATATATTTTTTTTTTTGTGTGATTTGATTCCTGCACACTGCCATGAATTTTTAGATGTAATAATGTAAAAATGGGATGATGCTCCTTTCTAGTATTTTTTTTTCAATTTCCTACCTCATTTATTTTTTAATTATTTAATAGTGGATGCGTTATGTGGCGTGCACCTAATATCATATTAAGGTAAATTAAGAAAAATATGCTGAAGAGGATTTTATTTGATAAAAAATGAACTTAAAATACTTTGATTTCTTATATATGTCAAATCAAGTAGGCCATGATATTTTAATGACTTTAATTGATAAATGACTGGTGGGATTACTTTAATAAACATGGAAAATGATCACTCACTCTTTTATATTTAATAATGAATGATGTTAACTAATAATTTAATAAAGAGAAAAAAAATTAATGTTAAAAATAATGGATAATTATCTGATTAACAAATAAATATAAGTTTCACTATCTTATTTTTAAGAGTAAAAAAATTTGTAATATTTAACATTACTTTAAAATAATGCACATTTAAAATATTTAAAAGAGGTCACTTATAATTTAATGGGACAACAGTAGTCCTTATTTTATATTTTATTGGGAGATGAAAGGGGAAAGTGTGGAAATGTTAATCCATAAAACTAATAATTAATCCATTATACTAAAGTGGTCAATATAATATTGTCTAACTTATTATGTGTATTTATCGCATATCATGTCATATATTACATATTATGTATCATGCGATAAACCATATTATAATGCATCATATTAAAATGGTCAAAATAATATCGTCTAACTTATTATGTGTATTGAAACATACTATAAAGTATGTATAACATTTCATGTGATATGGAAAAACTAATACAAAAAGTATACTACAATAGTAGCAACCATGCGAGTCACTTTTCAAGTTTCAAAAACCTTGTTTTTAGTTAACTTTAGGTAGTTAGAGAATGTGACACCATTTGTTTCAAAAACATCGTATAAATCATAACCCTGTGCTCGGACAGTCGGATTTTCACACACTTTATGTGGTGAACTCATGTATGAATTTACACACATCTGTGTAAGGATGTTAGATATACATAAGTAATATTGTGAAATTTAAATCTTCGTGCAACACATGAATTTGTACTGTGAAATTAAACTTTTTGTGCTTAATTCCTTTCAGGGGCTTCTAGCATTAACATCAACAGCATTCGTACGGCCATGGATTACTACAAACAAAACCAGTTCGTCTTCCTCCCTTTTTTGGTCTCTCTACATGATTTCCCTCGGCCAAGGTGGATACAACCCATCCTTACAAGCCTTTGGAGCTGATCAACTCGAAAACGAGGATGATGAATTGCCTTGCAGCAAAAATGACCAGAATTCTGACAAGAGGAGCTTGTTCTTCCAATGGTGGTACTTTGGAATTTGCAGTGGTAGCCTTCTTGGTGTCTCACTCTTGTCCTATATCCAAGATACATCGGGATGGGGACTGGGATTTGCCATCCCTACCATTGCAATGGTTTCATCCACTGCAATCTTCTGTTGTGGGAGCCGATTTTATGCATACAATCAGGCCAAGAATGGAGATACCAAGCCCTTTGAGAATATAATTCAGGCCATCAAAGCAACTGCTTCAAAAATATAAATGGTGGAACTGTATCAAATAATGAATCTGATTTGGTTGAGCTAGAGTAAGTTTTCTCCATCGGAAATGATAGATGTCCCATCTTTCTTGTATCAACTTGTTAAGGGCGGAACTGCCGCTAGGCTTTTTTCTCCATCTCCATCGGAAATGCTAGATGTCCCATCTTTCTTGTATCACCTTGTCAAGGGCAGGCAGAACTACATCTAGGCTTGGTCGGGTTGTAGCCCCCCCGGTTTGACAAATTTGAATTTTTCCTCCAAATTTCAGAAAAAAATTCCCCACTTAATTTTTTGTTTCAAAAAATTCTAGTCCTACTTAATTTTTTTTTTCTAGATCTGGCCTTGCACCTTGTGTACCACCCATTCATAAAGGAAGGTGGAGTGGTGGGTTCCATGGAGGCTCCCATCAGGTATTGAGTCCTGCCTTTGTAAGATGGTGGTACACTAAATTGTACCCCAAAAAAAAATGAGGAGACATTTATCATTATGCCTTTTCTTTTGGTTTCAAAATGGACTCATTGTGCAGTGAATTAGTACTAATGAAGGATTTTGTTTATAGGCTTCAAGAGAAACCACTTTGTCATCAAGACCTTGACACCAATGGGGACTTGAAAGACAGTGCCAGCAATGCCATTCGTATGCTTGAAATTGTCAAAGTTGTGCTACGTCTATTGCCCATATGGACAATGCTGCTAATGTTTGCAGTAATTTTCCAACAGCCAGCCACATTCTTCACCAAACAAGGTATGACAATGAAGAGAAACATTGGAAGCAACCTCAAGATCCCACCGGCGACATTACAGAGTGCAATCACAGTCTCTATAATCCTCTTGATGCCTCTATATGAGATGTTTTTCATCCCCCTCACTCGGGTCATCACCGGTAATGAGAAAGGTATCAGTGTGATGCAGAGGATGGGGATTGGGATGTTTCTGTCTCTCATAGCCATGGTGATTGCAGCAATTGTGGAAACAAAGAGGCTTGAGATTGGTAGAAAGATGGAATCACAATCAGAATCAGAAACAGTTCCCCTAAGTATTTTTTGGTTGCTACCTCAATACATTCTATTGGGTATTTCAGACATTTTCACTGTTGTTGGGATGCAAGAGTTTTTTTACAATGAAGTTCCTATAAGTATGAGAACAATGGGCATTGCTCTATACACAAGTGTGTTTGGAGTGGGAAGCTTCTTGAGTGCCTTATTGATCTCCATTGTTGAATATTTCACAAGCTCAAGAGAAGGAAGACACAGCTGGTTCTCTGATGACATGAGAGAAGCTAGGCTAGACAAATACTACTGGCTTCTAACCTTGTCAGGTGCATTAAGCTTGCTAATGTTTGTAAATTTGTGTAGATTTTACAAATGTAGGACATGATGTGGCTGATGATCATCACTGTAAATGAGCTCTTTGTTCTGAGTTTTGCCACAGTTTTGTTAAATGATTCTCTTTCTTAGTGTTGGCAGTGCGAGGGCGGAGCTAAGAAAAAAAATTAGGAGGAAATTTTTTTTCTGGAAGAAATTTTATGAGTGATTTTTTTTCAAATTGAAATAATTTTATGTGATTTTTTTTCTTCTTAGAGAGTAAGATGATAAGGGGAATTTTTTTTTCTCAAATTAGAGAATTTTTACGTATAAGTTTTTTTTTCTCAGAGACAATGGTAGGGGGCGAAAAATAACAAGTTTATATTTTCTTTTATTGTTCTTAAAATTTTTAGCTACCAAATAAAACTTAAAAAAAAAAAAGTTTTAGCAAGAAAATATCATAACCCATCAAATAAATGGCAATAGAAATTCTCTTAGCAACCAAAAGTTTCAAAGAAGAATTTTTAGGAAATAAGGTAGTTAATGGGTTGGGTCAAAATTTTGGGGTGAGAAATGAGAGATGATTAAGATGAAAATTTTGGAGTAGGTAAAAAAATTAGGGTGAGAAATAATGGATAAAGATTGTGTTGAATCAAATTTTTGATATGATTTAGTTTGAAAATGGTCACAATTTTACATATATAAAATTTTTTTCCTAGATTTTAGCGGACTAGAACCCACCCCAGCCCAAGTGTAGTTCCACCCTTGGCAGTCACCCCCACCTGTGCTTGTAAACATTACAAAGCCTGAAAGGCTGTCTACAACTTGACCTTCATGGGCTATGAAATCAAGTGAAGATTTGAGGACCATGAAATATGATATTTAGAGCCCAATTTGCAAGTCGATTAGACACAATAGTAGATCATGTAATTTAGTGTAAGTTTATAAATGATTTTTAATGTGTTTAGTCAACTTATTATTCGGCTAGTTGAGTCGAACTAAAAATTCTATAATATATAGGTAATATAATATGTAATATTTATATATAAAATACATTTTCTAAGGTTGAATAATTTTATAGTACTTGAATACTCTTTGTCGATATTCCTGTGCTTGTTGCTATAATAAAATTTTGCTTACCAATTTTTTTTTATAGGATTAACATTGAAATACTCTATATTCACAATTTCTTTGGAGGCATGAATGACAGTTGAGTGGCGCACAGGTGGTACTGCAGTAGATAAAGGGTTTATTATAAAAAAATAAGGAAAAATAAATAATTTAGTAGCATCCAAACAATCAAAGAAATAGAAAGAAAGAAAGAAAAATTGTCAAGCATTCAGAGGGGGAAAACAGTTACTCTTCTTTCCTTTTATTTCATTTTACTTTGGATAATTTATTTGATGCTTTTCATTCTGCAAAAGATGGCCTAAGGTAGTAAACACCGTAGTATTTATTCAAGAAATAGTAAACATATTGCCATAAAGTGATATATAGTCTTCACTTGCATCTAATTCCAATTCCATAATCACTCCCCAAACGTTATATAAAGCCTTAATTCCTTGAATATCATCCCCGTGCAAATCTTTGGTTGCTCCAGGATAAATAGTTGGAAACATGATAGCAGCCTTAACTAAACTGTGCCCAAGTCCAAGTAGGTGCCCAATTTCAGGCAAGGCAACCGTCTCCAAGTCAAATGCACCCGGAACTAGGGTGCCATTGGACCACTGCTCGTCTGCGTCATAGTGAAACCTTCCATCAGTTGGCTATTAGATGACAATTGTTCTCCTAGATTTTTGTTATTATCTTTTAGTTAGTTTGCTATTTTGAATATTTCAAATGTAAATTTGTTGTATTTGTGAGCTGTATCCTTATTTTTATGATCTTTTGTTATCTTTCTAATAAACTTGTATTAGATAATTCTTTGAATAGTAATGGAAATGCGTGAGCTTTTCTCCACATCTTGATGTTCTTTTACATGGTATCAGAGCACCTTTCTACCCATTAAAAAAAAACTCCAGTTTTTTTTTTTTTTTTCTCTATACACTACAATGATTACTCAAACCAATTCGACGAACACTCAAAACTCATCCAATCCAACAATCACAACCACTCCAACAAATTCAACCACTCTCCATACCAATGAATTTCAACTCATCACCATAAACACCTCCGCTCAAGCTCCATTCAAACTAACTACCAGCAACTATGTCTCTTGGAAACTTCAGTTTCAAACTCTTTTATAGGCTACGATCTTCTTGGATATATTGACGGTTCCAAGCCCTGTCCACCTATCACTCTGATGGCAAATAACTCAACGACACCAAATCATGCCTACAACATATGGGTTCGTCAAGATCAGCTCATCCTTAATGCTCTCATCGGTTCACTTTCTCCTACAATCATTCCGTTTATTGCCAGAGCCAAAACATCACAGGAAGCATGGACCATCCTAGCCAACACCTATGCCAAACCATCCCGAGGACGCATTAAACAAGTCAAGACTCTTCTAAAAAATTCCACCAAAGGTACTCTGACTATTACTGACTTCCTTCAATCAGTTAAAGCTCGTGTAGATGAACTTGCTATACATGGTGCACCAATAGATGAGGAAGATCTTACTGAGAAGATTCTAGATGGGCTAGGAGATGATTATAAAGAATTTGTTCGTGCTGTTCAAGCTCGTAATAACCCCATCTCATTTGATGAGTTCCATGAGAAACTTCTAACATTTGAAGCCTCTCTTCAAGGAAAAATAAAGGAATCCGTTCACTTTCCAGCCACTACCAACCCAACAAACAGGACCAACACAAACTGGCGACCTCAAAATACCAACAATAATTGGCGTCCAAATCCTCATGGCCACATTGGCTGGTGCTCGTCACCCAATTCCTATACTCGTCCTCCAATGACTTCGAACTCTAGCACACCACCTCGTGAGAATCGTCCACCGCCAGCCCTTACTTGGGCTATTGCCAAATCTGTGGTATTCAAGGACACACAGCCAAGCGATGCCCGTCATTCCAATTGGTTCCAATTCAGCCATTCCAACAAAGACTTTATACCACTGCCCAGCACTCAATCAACCCCTTGGCAGCCTCGAGCTCATTTTTCTGCTAATGTTGCCTCCAACAATCTAGCTTGACTACTTGATAGTGGTGCATCTCATCATGTCACAGTGGACTTAAGTAACTTATCTCTTCATGCTCCCTACACTGGCTCCGACGATGTTATGATTGGAGCTGGCATGGGTTTTTCCATCCCTCACACTGGTTCCATTTCTCTTCTCACCCCTAACTTTGCATTTAAACTAAACGATGTCCTTTGTGTGCCAAACATTAAAAAGAACTTAATTTTAATTTCTCAATTTTGCATCACCAATAATGTCTCTGTTGAGTTCTTACCGACTTCTTTTCAGGTGAAGGATCTTCGCACGGGGGCAATTCTTGCCTGCTCTCACTCAATTAGTGCCATAAATGATATCTGCCACCCCACATCGGGGCATCATCATCTTTGATACTGTTTGAGCATCTAAAGCTCTAGTGGTCTTCAAATGATAATTGAGTTGGTAGGTTTTGATGACAGACTCTAGGAGATCGTCATAATGATCATCATTGGCTTGAGTATAGCTTTTAGAATGGTGATTTGAGTAAATGAATAGCATTTTACAGATTTGAGTCTAACTTTGAGTGAAAATGAATTAATATCGATTTGAGTAAATCATTGGAGGGCTATTTTTATGATTCTCTCTTAAATTTAATTTGAGTCAAGATTCTTAAAACTAGACAACTCATCCACGTATCATCTTATGATTGGATTAATTTATGTATAAGGTTTATATAAGAATTTCTCACAAATGATGGGGCAAAAATAGCCGTCTAAGGAAATGTAAAAACAAGCTTGAAAAAGAAGAAAAATAAAATAGCACAACTGACTCAAGATTGGGTACATATATATATATATGTGTGTGTGTGTGTGTATATATATATATATATTATGATTTCTGGACCCATCAATCAACCCTGATAAAATGTGCTATCCTTACATGTATCTTTCCATATATTTTCTTTTTTGGTGTTTTTTTGTGAAAAAAAAATCATCTTGCTATATTTTTTCAGCAAGGATAAAGCTTATGGTCTTATCCTGGATATCTCTGCCGAATCAAAAACTATGGATCCTGTAGAATCAAAGAATCTTAAGGAGCTCAATATGGAAGTCCGGAAACTCAGCAAGAGGTTGGAATGGATGTGGCTCCAAAAATCCAGGATTGATTGGGCTGCTAAAGGTGATCAGAATACAAGATATTTTCATCTAGTAACAAAAGGGAGACAGAGGCAGAATATGATTGATTCTATTTCTATCAATGGCCAATTATTCTCGGATCCTACAAAAGTTAAACTTGAGACTATGAATCACTTCCAAAAGTTTTTTTCTGATGATTGGAAGGTTAGACCCAGGCCTTTAGGCCCTTTTATGTCTATTCTGGACCATCACTCATCTCTATCACTTGAAACTGAATTCTCTGTTGATGAAGTTTGGAATGCTATCAAATGCTGGGAAGGGAACAAAGCCCTAGGTCCAGATGGTTTTAACATGCTTTGGGTCAAAAAATGTTGGAAGATAATCAAGGATGATGTAATGCAATTTCTGAAAGAATTTCATGCTAATGTAAAGTTGGCTAGAGGAATTAACTCATCCTTTATTGCTCTTATTCCCAAAAAAATAAATCCTTCCAACTTGGGGGAGTACATGCCCATTAGTTTGATTGGGTGTATGTATAAAATCTTAGCCAAAGTGATATCCTCTAGATTGAAGAAAGTCTTGCCTTCCATAATAGATGTAAACCAGTCCACGTTTTTAGCAGGAAGGAATATTTTAGATGGAGTCTTGATTGCAAATGAAGTAGTAGATTGGTGGAAAAAATGCAACAAAAAAGGAGTCTTGTTGAAACTGGATTTTGAGAAAACATTCGATAATGTTCACTGGAATTTCCTTCTTCAAATGTTGAGGAACTTTGGTTTTGGTTCCAGATGGATTAGTTGGATAAAAGAATGCATAACCTTGGTAAAAAGTTTCAATTTTGGTAAATGGATCTCCATCTTCCAAATTCGACATGGAAAAGGGTTTAAGGCAGGGAGATCCCTCCTCTTTAGTATAGTGGCTGAAGGCCTAAACATCCTCCTGCTATGACCTGTATCTCACACCTTCCCTAAAGAATAGGAAACACCACGTAAATTAGGGGGAAAGCTAAATTTTTTCTAAAAAGAGATCAATTAACAATTAATACTAATATTTTATTTTATAAAGTTTTTTACTAAAACAAATTATTTAATCAATTTTACACAAGTATTTCTAAAAACACAATTATTTAAAATTTTCACACTTTATTTTAGTTTCTCTCTTCAATAGAATTTTTATGAATTTTTAGAATTTTTTTTTTTTTGTATAGCTTAAGGTTTTTTGAGTTTTCTTTTTTTTAAAATTTGGATGGACTTTTTATCTAATTTATAAGTTCCATAGTATTAATAAATTCAATTACTTATCAAAAATATTATCAATAAGGGTAAAGTACACTGACCTTTCTGACAATTATAATGACCTCTCCCGAGATTTTTTAAATGTCATTGACCTATTTTACTTTTATTGATAACCAATGACCTCCCTTCTAGTCTTATATTTTTTTTTAAATGACAAAAGTAGTTCTTTTATTTATTTTTTATATGTTTCCAATTTTGACCATTTTTTCTAATATTTTTTTAAAGAGTTTTTTTTTTTATAATTACTTATATTTTTTAGTCTACGAAGATTTCAATTAATACGTATTTGAAAATGAAAAAAAAAAATTTAGAAAAGGGGCAATGCGACCCAATACAATGTGAAAAATGGGCAATGCAACCCTATACAACCCGAAAATGGGCCATTTTTGACCTGATGATTATTATTAATTAGTAGCTTCATGCTTAGTGCCAACCTAGCTAGTTGGGATGACGCTTGGTAGCAATGATGCTTGTAGCACTTCACCATCATTGATGTCCTAGTTTATATTCCTTATACATCCTTTGTTTCATCAATAAAATTTCTCTTTCTTTTCTGATAAAAAAAAAGTACAATATTTATTAGTAGAAGGAGTTAGTATCCAATTCGAATTAGTAATAATCTTAGCTTATAAATATGATGTAAAGCCGCCCTTATTCTTTAGATTATTAATAATATTTCAGTTTCAAAATTTAAGAATTTCTCAGTCTCTTTTTGATTGAGGAGTTCCCTTGTTTCTTGATTAAAAAATTTAACAAGTTGAATTCTCCTATACATTTTTTTGCTGCATTACTTCCCCTCTTTTTATTGGTGTGTTATGTATTTTAAGTACATGAATCCAATCATATATTTTCTTGGAAGAAGTTGTTGACTGTTTTCATAAATAAAAGTTTATACCCACAATTTTCATTCCCTAGTACTTGGGCCCAACATACCATTAGGCCAATATATTGGTGGTTGAAAACGATAATCAGAAATAATGAAAATGTTAGGCCGGCTCAAAAAGGAAGAAAAATGTTTCCTCAATTTTCTGTTTTTTAAGATTGTTAATTTATCACGAATTAACGATAATACGAAAACGTGAAAATGAATGAAATATGTTAAATTAATATGAGAATTACTCACCCAATAAGAAATTTTTTTTATAATTTCAAAATTAAAATGTTATTGATAAAATTGTATAATAATGACTAAATATATCATATTTATAAAACTAATAGTACTAATTCAAATAGGAAACGACTAATTCATTCTATTAATCCTATTAAGAAACTACTAATACTAATCCAAATAAAATTAGGAAATCAAAATATCTAAAGAATGGATTTAAAACATGGGTATATATTTTTCTTTTGATACAAGGAAGGGGAGGGAAGAAAATCAAACTCACATCAACTACATGAACAGTGTGCATTGTGATAGACTATTCAACACCGACAATGTTGTGTTGATTAATAAGACATAAGAAAGAAATAAGGGCTAACCTAATGTAGGAGGTTTCCGTTACAGTGGGGTAGCCTTAGGAAGATTAGATGCATGCAATCTTATTTTTGCAAGCGGGGTAACTGTTTGCACGACTCGTACTTATGATCTTCATGCCAAAATAGAACAATCTTACAATTGCGATAAGACTTGACTTCAAAATGCAAGAAAGAACTCAAAAGTTAAATTTTCCATCTAATATGCCCTAAAATAACTAGGACCGATCAGGTGAGCTACATGAATATTACGAAATAATCTCAGGACCAACTCTTACGAACAGATCTCAGGACCAGTTTGGATTAACAACAAATCTTATTTGAACTTCATCGAAATAACGACAAAACTCAGAAATATCTCCATCCCAAAGATTCAGGAATCATGGAAATCATTCACTCAATCTTACCAGAATGAGAAGCCCACCTCTATAAAAGATAAACAAGGTATGATCAAAGGATTCATACTCTCTTGAATTGGCAAATACTCATTAATTAAATTGACCACCGATTGACTTAACAATAGGAGAATTTGTCACTAGACTCCAACCAGTGATTTTTGACCAACTGTCTTGTAGGTTTATCAGTGACTGACTCAAACTGGACTAAACTTAACGACACCACCTTCTACCCAAGAATCAAAATGTGTTGAGTTGTAAAATTTCAAAATTCTTCATTTTCATATTTCTCAGCAACTTCTAATTAAAAACCAATGTATTTAATGCATTTTTTTTTGGGTATAGTGATCACACTTTAAGCCAATGCATTTACTCTTAAAGCCAAACATCTTATCACTTATTCTTCCTTATTGGGTCCTTATTGTCTCAAATTTGTTACTTGTTTGATAATTCCGAATGGCTCCACAAACTTAATGGGTCATTTTATAAAACTGTCTAATAGGTAGCTAGAAAACTTCCCTTCTAATTATTAAAGTAAATGTTATATATTTGAAATTTTTGTTTACATTTTAAATTTTTTAACAATATATTATTTGTAGAATATTAAATAATAGGTCTAATGCACCACCAAATTTGGTGCCCCAAATGACGTGACATTAGGTTGTCGATGATATGCAATAAACACAATATTATTAAATATTCTATTGATGATCACTTGTCACATTATTGGGAATATAAAATTTGATTTAAAAATTTAAAACATATAATATTACTTGATTATTAAGCCTCATCAACCTAACTATTGAACCAGCAGTCGAGCCGGAAGGGACTTAGGTGACCATCACCCTCCAAAAATTTAGTAATCATAGTATTTCGAAATAAAATTTGGTTTAAAAGTTTGAAACATATAACATTTTATTATTACACCTCTAGTGGTCAACCCCGAAAACACAAAGGAAGCCATGACCCTTCAAAAATAAATTGGAAAGTATTTTTTTTAAAAATATTTTGTTAGAATTTTTTTAAAAATTAATAGATGTCTCCCCAATTTTTTTTATTGTATATTCGTAAGAGTGCCTCCTAATTTTTTATACTTACATTTTTGCCCCCTTATCTTTAATTTTTGGTTAAGTCACTTGGTAGAACTAACCTCTAAAAGGGGGCATTGATCCATTCACTGTTTTCTATGAGAAAAATGCTATACAATCCTAAAAAATCAGTAACAATCATTCTATTATAATTCTAGTGTAACTTCTAAAAGGGGACATTGATCCATTCACTGTTTTCTATTGAATGGGCTTAAGAATATAGTTTTCAAATCTTCCTAATTTTTTTTATAAAAAGAATCCTAAACAGTTCATTCTAAAATAGAAAATAAATTTAGTACAATTCAAAAGAAAAATTATCAAAATAGTTTGAGTTATTGAGTAATAATATAGGATTAAAACTGAGATACTCTATATTTTCAGAATTTATTAGGAGCATGAATGACCGCTGAGTGGCACACAGGAAGTATTGCAGAAGACGAAGAAGCTTATTGACAAAAAAGAAAGAAAGAAACAATTTAGCAGCATCCAAATGACCTAAGAAATAGAAGAAAGAAAGACAGAAAGAAAGAAAAATTATTGTTAAGCATTCAAGGGGTAAAAACAGTTACTCTTCTTTCCATTTTTTTCATTTTACTTTGGAAAATTTATTTGATGCTTTTCATTCTACATAGATGGCCTAAGGTGTTAAACACCATAACACTTATTCATGGAATTAAAATAGTAAACATATTGCCATAAAGTGACATATAGTCTTCACTTGCATCTAGTTTCCAATTCCATAATCACTCCTCAAGCGTTAACTATATAAAACCCTAATTCCATGAATATCATCCCCGTGCAAACCTTTGGCTACTCCGGGATTAATAGTCGGAAACATGATAGTATTCTGAACTGAGCTATGCTCAAGTCCAAGCAGGTGTCCGATTTCATGCAAGGCAACTGTCTCTATGTCCAATGCCCCAGGGACTGGGCCAATGGACCACGGCTCGTCTGCATCATAATGAAACCTTCCATCAGTTGGTGCATAAGCATGGGCTAACACTCCGCCAGGGCCATCAAAAGGGCTCCCATCTCCATGAGCACGACGATGAAAACTAATTTTTAAATCGGCATTTGTAAAATCTCGAGTTTGCAAAAAAGTGAAATGTGTAGCAGAAGCCCAGTTATTGAAAGCCCGTGCAACAGTGCTCATGATATTGGATTGAGTGCCAGGTGGAAACCCATAGGTGAGGTGGGTCTTAGAAGTTGGCCATCTTGGATTACCTGGAAAGAAAGAATAATGAGACACTATGTGGATGGTGTTATGGCCATGATGAGGCCTTTTCTTGCCTGCTCTCATCGAACTAGTGCCATTGATGATATCCGCCACCCCACATCGAGGCTCCATCATCTTTGATACTGTTTGAGCATCTAAAGCTCCGGTGGTCTTCAAGTGGTAATTGAACTGGTAGGTTTTGATGGCAGACTCTAAGAGATCATCAAAATCGTCGTCATTGGAATGAGTGTGGTTTTTGGAATGGTCATAGTTTAGATAACCAAAATTTTCAAGATACTTTTTGAGCTCTTGGCGTCGTCCATGAGACTAAATGTAATAAAACATTAATAAGAAGACTTTGAGAACCAAAATGGGCAATTGTTAACTTTGATTATGTGTGTTAATTTCAGAGAGCTGCAGAAAGTTTGGCACAACGACATGAAAAAAAAAAAAGGAGGGTTGGAGACATTCATACATAGATATAGTGATTTTTGGACCCATCAACCAACCATGATAAAATTAAATGTGCTATCGCACATAAATCTTGCCATATATTTTCTTTTTCTATTTCAACCGTGATAAAACTGTGTTTTTTTTTCTCTTTTTCCTTGTCATCTTGCTATATATTTTCCAACACAATGTTTTTGCCTATTATATTTCAACTAAAGGAAGAAGAAGAAGACAACGATAATGACGGTGACAACGACTACTTAATCAAATTGCATTGACAAATTATCAACTTTAGAATCTCTTAATTAATTCACATGTACAATTATTATTTGAGGAAGACTTGGGAAGAAGACTTCTACATTTTGCTTTGTGCCTAAAATTTTTTTGTTAGAATAATTAATCTTTGATTTTATGGATCAATGAAAGCATTCCAAAACTCGTTCAGATCAAAGTCATGTGTGGATCGATCATGACCCAAATGCAACTCAATTTTAATCAGTCAATCTTGACCCATTTCATTTCATTGTAATTTTTTTTTTTTGTTTTTCTAATTGGGTTTGCATTAGTATTAGTAGTTAGTTATTCTACAAATACAAGAAATTGGTAGTTTCTAATTATACTAGTACAAGGAGTTAGTATGTAGTGGTGCCGTTATTATTCAACTTATTATTAATATTTTAATTTCAAAATTAGAGAGTTTTTTCTTGTTGGATAAAGAGTCCATTTTATTCTTAGTTTCTAAATAATTGAACGTGTTTGATTCTTTTTACATTCTCGTAATGCGTTAACTTAAGAAATTAAAAAATTAACCAAATAATATTCTTTTAAGTGCAGAAAACAAAGTCACCAAACTCATTGAAGACTTTCTCCAAAGTTCATAAGCATATCCCGTGGAAAGAGAAGGGGCGATAGGTTGTCTTTGACTAATTGCCGTGAGCAACAGGGCCACAACGGCAGTCTAGGCTCTCCAAGAAATTCCTAGTGGTGGCACTGCCTTTGGACGACGGGGTCTAGTAGCAACCTTGCTGGTCGAAGACAACACCATAGTGGAAAAAAAATATATATAACCAAATTTTTTACTTTATTTTCTTACTTTTAAACAGAAGGTAATGAGACCTACTTGAATTTATTATAACGAGTCTTATCATCTTGTGACTAAAGAGTAATTATTTAGAGAGACTACCATCGTACATTCTTATCATCTGTAGTGTGACAGTGTATCACAAATGCTTCAACTTTTCTAAATATATATTTATCTTGTGCGTCATCGTCATTCCAAATCAGATAGTGACATAAAATGATAGTCTCATTTAATAATTTCTTATGTTTAAGAGGAAGAAAATAGAGAAAAAAACTGATTTTATATGACATTAGTCAAATGAAAAAGGTGATACATGACCCACAGTGTTGCATCTACTACCCTTATTTTTTTTTCCATTAAAGCATCTCCAAGATGGGAGGCATCACCGGAGGCAAATGACCTAATTTCCTGGTTGTCCTCTCAACACCCAAACGTTACACTATAACCAAGCCCCTGCAGATTTGTTTCATTTCTTAACTTAAATAGTTAAATTCAAATCAAACTAATTTTTTGGTGGATAATAAAAAATCAGTTCTATTCGATGAAATTTTGAATGTAAATTAATAAGAAAGTGTCGATCCTTTTTAACCCTTAGCACCTTACAACTAAGGGCATCTACAGGTGGAATAAATTTAAGAAGGAAGATTATGTGAACGGTGAACGATGGTGAACCCAAAGATCACAAAATCTATATGCCTTTTTTTCCTTTTCCTGGTCCCCGTTACAGCATATCCTCTGAGGGCTTGATCGATCCATTTTCGAGGTGGTTTCTCAACTAGAACAGCAATAGGGCTAATCTTAGAAATGGGTTGCATTCGCTAAAATTTCAAGATGGAGTAATAAGAGAATCTGGTTATAATGATATATTAATAATGATTGGAAGTTGCAGATTATAAAACAGATCACCTACAGGCATGAAGCTTCATACAATCATCACATAATCAAGTCCATTAAAGTTTCCACTTTCTATAAAAGATTGTGTTTAATAATCGATTCAGAGGAAGAGGGAGAGAAACAGAAAACCATAATCTCTCTCCTGATTAGCCCATTTAAAATTTTCAACATTTTTTAAATTCAAAATATATTAAAATATAAAAATATATAGATGCCCATTGTGGTTACTATTGTTAGAGTACATGTATGATGGTGGGAACTATTAGTGTTGGCATAATACTAGAGCAAGAGACAAATAAGCATTTTGCCTACCCAAATAGTATTTTGTTTGGTTGTTATTAAAATAGAAACTTACTCTGTTACGTATAAGTTATTCAGAATATTTCCTAATCGCACCATCAAAAAAAAAAAAAAAGAGCCATGTTACTTAATATGGATAACTATATAATTGCTGGAGTGCTTCGTTAATTAATATGGGCAATAATGTAAGGGACACCACTTAATTTGTATATCATCTTTGGACATCATACTTTCACGGGAGTGAATTCCACTTGTGATCTCATGGTGGGCCCATAAGTGGTGGAATACTGTTATATATATTATGACCTATTAAAAAATGTGAGTCATGTTACACATAACTAAATATTATTAGAAAAATACATTACCACATTACCGTATCAATCCCATAAAAAAAGTTTTCCATTCAAATACAGTACATGAAGGTAGAGTACCTAACATTACATTTAATAAGGTATGCAACTTTGGTGTATGAAAACATCAAGTTTAAGTGCCACTTATCATTTCTTTAACCGAAGGAAATGTTAAAAAAATAAACTGCCAAAAGTTTTCACTTTTTATAACTCGGGTATGCGAATTTTC
Source organism: Nyssa sinensis (assembly GCA_008638375.1). Taxonomy (NCBI): domain Eukaryota; kingdom Viridiplantae; phylum Streptophyta; class Magnoliopsida; order Cornales; family Nyssaceae; genus Nyssa; species Nyssa sinensis. The sequence continues at coordinate 60,437,496 of CM018032.1, forward strand.
GGGTCGGGTATCCCAATTTTTGGGCTGCTTAATCTGGGAAATCAATCCCACCAATTACTGGCAGAGGGTTCGATTAAAGCTGGAGTAACATCCCGTATGGATTGCAATTGACTCCAAGAGAAAGTGACATCTGCTGTGTATCGACTTAGTGATCTTGCGAGACAAACCCTTAATTGTTGGTCTACTGTCCACTCAACCACCGCTGGGGATTAAAGTTCCTCTCTTTTCATTGATGTGTTATGAATTTTCAGTGCATGAATCCAACTTTCTTGAAAGAAGTTGTTTTACTGTTTTCACAAGTACAAGTTTATACACAATATCCACCCCATAGTGTGGCACAACATACCATTAGGCCAATATATTGGTGGTTGAAAATGATAATAGGAAATAATAAAAATGTTAGGCCTGCTCAAAAAGAAAGAAATATGTTTTCTCAATTTTCTGTTTTCTAATATTTTGAAATTGGCTATCCAATACCCCATCATTTTGATCATTTCCTTGCAATGCTAATACAGTTATACCAAGTCATCCATTTCTCTAACTAGGTTCACAATCATGGGGTCACCTCTCAATAGCCAATTACGAAAAATTATACAGTACTCCTCGAGCAATGCTTCCAACAATGAGATAATAAATTATATGTATGTATGTGTATATATATATATATATATATATATACAATATTCGTGAAATACTAAATAATTAAAGAGCCTACGCTGGTTTATAGTCAAAATAAATAAATAAATAAGTGGTGTTTAGACGGTTCGAATTTGAAACCAGATATCTCAATGAAATATTCTGTCCCAAATAATTAGTTAGTTATCTGAGGATGGGTGTTTTTTTTTTTTTATCAAAATCAAGAAGAAAGGGGGATTATGATGAACAGCCTTTGCCTGCACTATGGCCTCAGTTTAAATCCAATCGTTAATCTTAACGATCATAACCATGCTTGAATTCTTGAAAATCACAAATGATGTTCACAGGATGTAATTATACACATTATAGAATATATATTATTACTTGCCCAAAGATTGGGTTGGTTCGACTGTGGAAAAAACTTTCACACTCGACCTACCAATTGAGCTTTTTTTCTCTTTTAGTAACTGAAAAACAAATAAATACATAAATAAAATGAATTGGATGGATGCAGGCTTAGTCCCAAAAAAAGGGGTCTCAAGGACGGTTCAATCTTTAGTTTTGGACAAAAGCTTATCTCAGTAGATTTTGTCCTAAACGCTATTTTAAGTATCCGGAATGCTTGATAATGATAAGAAATAGAATTCTATTCTACGAAGTATTGTATCTTAAGAATATACAGCTGTATAAATATTTTATCTCTATCATAACACTATTGTATAAATACCCCTTACTGTTAATACAATATTAAGAGAGTATTCCACTCCACCATGGTATCAGAGCCCTTCCAATAAAAAAAAAAAAAAAACAAACAAAAGCAAACCCTAGCCGCACCATGTCTTCCACGCCAACCCAAACTGATGAGCAGCCTATTGACAGTAATTCCTCTATGGCTATGGCAGCTGCATCAGCTCCAGCCTCTATTACTCCGTTTTCGATCTCACCAAACCTCTCTCATCAGTTACCTGTTAAACTCAATACTACCAATTTTTTACTTTGGAAAACTCAGTTTCTGCCCATGGTGACCGGTTGTGGCCTTGAACATCATCTTGATCACAGTGAACCCGTTCCTCTGCCTGTCCTTGCAGATGGTTCACCGAATCCTGCGTTTAAGCTTTGGAAACGCCAGGATCAAATCGTCCTCAGCTGGATCAGATAATACTATGTCAATAAAATATTCATCATCAACAAGACTAGGCTCTTGAACTCTTCACACCTTATCATATGATAACAAAAATTAAAGCATAATTCTTATTGTAGCGTTCCAAGAGAATACATTTCCTTTCTGTGTTGATGTAATTTGTATTTGTATCTCTTGTACATCTCTTTTCTTTGCCGATCAAAAAAAAAAAAAAAAAGAGAATACATTAACTTTTCTCTTATCTTATTTCACCTATTTGAAAATTTTATTTAATGCTTGTAAGTCATAATAGATGACCTACACAAAGCTCCAATAAACTTATTTGAGACATGGAGAAAAATACTAAAACCACAATTTTCACTTGCATTAGCCTGCAAACGGAGATTCCAATTCTGCCATACTCCTCAAACATTATATAAAGCCTTAATTCCTTGAATATCGTCCCCATTCAAACCTTTGGTCACTCCGGAGGGAATGGACGGATACATAATAGCATCCTCAACTGAACTATGTGAAAGTCCAAGTAAGTGTCCTATTTCATGCAAAGCAACAGTTTCCAAGTCAAATGCATTTGGGACTGGGCCAATGGACCACTGCTCGTCTGCGTCATAGTGAAACCTTCCGTTAGTTGGTGCAAAAGCATGAGCTAAGACTCCTCCAGGGCCATCAAAAGGGTTCCCATCTCCATGATCACCACGATAGAAAGCAACTTTTAAATCAGCATTTATATAGTCTTGAGTCTGTGAGAAAGTGAAATGTGTAGCAGAAGCCCATTTGTCAAAAGCTTGTGTAATAGGGCTCATGATATTGGACTGAGTGCCCGGTAGAAACCCGTAAGTCAGGTGGGTCTTAGAATCTGGCCATCTTGGGTTACCTTGAAAGAAAGCATAATGAGAGACAGTATGGATGGTGTTATGGCCATGATGATGCCTTTTCTTGCCTGCTCTCATTGAACTAGTGCCATTGATGATATCTGCTACCCCACATCGAGGCGTCATCATCTTTGATACCTGTTTGAACATCTAAAGCTCCTGTGGTTTTCAAGTGGTAATTGAGTTGGTAAGTTTTGATAGCAGACTCTAAGAGATCATCAAAATCATCGTCATTGGCATGAGTGTGATTTTTGGAATGATCATAGTTTAGATAACCAAAATTCTCAAGATACTTTTTGAGCTCTTGGAGTCCTTTAATCTTTTCACCCTTGTGACAACCTTGCAAATGCTCAAGAAACTCAAAGGGTGATGGCTTTCTGCCCTTTGGAGGGGCAGATGAACCTGCATGAGACAAGACGGGAAGGACTAGGAAGATGAGGAAAATGGAGGAGAAGAGCTGAGAAGCTTTGGGTGCCATGATTATGCTAGAGAAGGCAACACTTGTTGGATTATGTAATTGCTCAAATGCTTAGGTCTATTTATATATTTGTTTTGGGGGTGGGGGAGAGAAAAAAAAAACCCATTCTTGCTTGGAAGGGAATGGTACTTCTTTTTCCAGTTTTGTTCGTTTCTCAAGGACTTCTAGTTGGTCTTGAGACTAGATGTAATATAACATTACTAAGACGACTTTGAGAATCAATGGGAATTGTTAATTTTGACTGTGTGTCAATTAATTTCACATGTAACCATAGACACGTTCATAGAAATTAAAATTGATGTAAGATCGATATGGTATTTTAAAAGTATAGATATATGTTCCATATGTTTTGAGTTATTGTCAAAATTTTTAGTTTTACATTAGTTATTTTAGGTGAATTATCTATTACTTTTATGATTTTCTAATCAAAATAAGATTTCTTAATTTTAGTAAAATTAGGAATTTTTATTCTAATAAAATTAGGACTTCTAATATCTATATATAAGATTGAGTAATTCAATATTACTTGAATTCAAAGAATTCAATGTGTTTAATTTCTTTTTAAATTTTCGTGTTCCGTCAAACAACGGGCCAAAATAAGAGTTAAGGAAATGTAATAACAAGGAAAAAGAAAAAGAAAATAATATACACAAGGGTTGGATACATAGATATAGTGATTTCTGGACTGATTAACCCACCAGGATAATATTAAATGAGATCTTACATGAATCTTCACATATTTGTTTTTTTTTTCAATCATCATGCTCTCTCTCTCTCTCTCTCTCTCTCTATATATATATATATATATATATTTTATATATATATATATATATATATATATATTGCCAATCATCAAGCTATACGTTTTCAATGATGGTCTTTATTTTACTTTTTTTGTATTAGTCGGCCCCGCAGTAATGTGAATTAGGAAATTTTTGTGTATTATATTTCAATTAAAAGACGACGACAATGACAACGTCGACTTAGTCAAACTGCAATGGCAAATTATCAACTTTGGCATCTCGTAATTCACATGTAATATAATTTGAGGAGGCATAGGAAGACTCCTTTATTAACTTTTTATTTAGAAGTTTCTTATTCTGTTGGAATGGAAGACCAGATTTCATACATAACCATACCACAGTCATAGATGTGTTTCATGGAGTAGAAATTAGGTAGGCCAGCGTTCAATGTCAGTCCAAGGACTACATATCGATTTATAATGTCTCGCCGTAGGACCGGACCTGGCCCTCGGTTGAAGCCGAAAATCATGGCGGAAGACGGAGATTTTTTTTATTTTTTTTTTAAAATGTTTAAAATCTAAACAAAGTGAGACGAAAAGAGGGTTAATTTTTTCTGTATTAAACACTTCGTCCAAGATAATGTGACTTAGCATGAGGACTTAAAATACAGAGAAAAATTCTTTTTTTTTTTTTATTCATATCATTACATAGAGTATGTACATGATTATATAGCAGGAATTCTCACAAATCACAGGATTGACTCCTACCAATCTTGGGATTTAAAATTCCGTGATTTGATTTCCACAATCAATCTAAAAATAGAAAGATAATCTACAAAATCAATTACAATAAAAATAAAAATCTCAACACTCCCCCTCAAGTTGGTGCATAGATGTCATACATGCCTAACTTGCTTAAAAACTTTGAGAACACTTGGTTTGAGACTGTTTTGGTGAGGATGTCGGCCAACTTATCTTCTGATCGAATCTTTTGCAACTTCACACTTCTTTTATCCAACTTCTTCTTGATGAAGAATCTGTCTACCTCGACATGCTTTGTACGATCATGTTGAACCGGATTATTAGCTATATCACATGCTGTTTTGTTGTCACAATATAGTCAAATTTGTAGCCTAGATAAGTAGTCCTGCAAGAGGAGCCTTAGCCAGAACGCCTCACAAATTCCAAGTGCCATACCTCTATATTCAGCTTCTGCACTTGATCGTACAACAACATTTTGTTTCTTGCTCCTCCAGGTAAGGAGATTCCCACCCACAAAGGTAAAGTAACCGGAAGTAGATCACCTGTCATCTACTGCTCCATTCCAGTCAGCATCAATATATAGATTTATATTTTGATCGTCTGTGTTTTTAGTGAATAAAATTTCCTTTTTAGGAGCAGACTTCAAATACCTCAAAATGTGCATGACTGCAGTCGTATGTTGCTCTCTAGGATTATGCATAAACTGGCTAACAATATTCAATACATAGGCAAGATCCGGTCTTGTGTGTGCTAAGTACATCAGTCTCCCAACAAGTCTCTAGTATCTCCCTTTGTCAATTGGAACCTGATCAGACTCAATACATAACTTCAAACTTTCTTCTACTGGTGTATAAACCGGTTGACATGCTATCATACTAGTCTCCTGCAATAAGTCAAGGCATACTTTTTTAGAGAAATGAAGATTCCTTTATTAGATCTAGACACTTCGATCCCAAGGAAATATTTCAAAGGACCTACGTTTTTCATTTCAGATTCTCTGGACAAGTACTTTTGTAAAGCTTTCCTTTCTTTTGGATCATTTCTTGTAACCACCATGACATTCACATATACAATGAGTGCAGTGATCTTTCCTTGTTGTTTCTTTAGGAGTAAAGTGTGGTATGAGTTGCTCTGTTGGTAGCCAAATGCTGTCATAGACTTTGTAAACCTTCCAAACCATGCTCTCGGAGATTGTTTCAACCCATACAGTGATTTCTTTAATCTGCGTACCTTTTGACTGTGTCTTTCTAATATCATGTATCCTGGTGGAAGATCCATGTAGACTTCCTCAGACAACACACCGTGTAGAAAAACGTTTTTCACATTGAACTGTTGCAATGGCCAATCCAAGTTTGCAACTAATGACAACAAGACCCATACTGTGTTGATTTTAGCTACAAGAGAAAATGTTTTTGTATAATTGATCCTATAGGTTTGGGAGTTCCCTTTTGCCACCAGTCTTGCTTTAAATCCATCGACATCTAACTGATTTCTTTTCTTGTGGATGATTAATGAGATCCCAAGTTTGATTCTTTTGCAAGGATTTCATCTCCTCATTTATAGCGATTTTCCACCTTGGGTCAGCTAAGGCTTCCTGTACACTGTTAGGAATAGATACAGTAGATAATTGATTTACAAATTACTGATTTGATTTTGACAGACAATGGTTCAACACATAATGATTAATGAGATATTTAACTTTACTAGATAGTTCAGGTTCATATGTGGGCTTAGGAATACCTCTAGTGAGACGTGGTGGTAACTGTTTTCTAGATGGTTCAAATACTAAATCAAGAACATCCGTAACAGGAGATTGGTTGGGTGTATTAACTGCTTATGGCACAAGGGACTCGGACTTAATCAGTGGTGGAGGTGGAGCCACACTTTCCATTTCTTCCATACCTTTAGTTTCTTGGTGTTCATTACCACTTGAATCCAAGTTACCCACACCCTGGTTACTTGATTCAGGGAATTCTTTTACCTCAGAGTTATGGAAATCATATTCTAAAAAATCATAGTCTAGAGTCTGAATTTCTTGCTGATACTCCCCTTGAAGTTTAGGCTCGGAGGAAAAATACATTAATTCTTCATGAAAAACAACATCCATTGTGATAAACATCTGTTGAGTTGAAGGATGATAACATCAGCACCCTTTTTTATGCACAGCGTATTTGAGAAAGACACATCGCAACACTTGAGGAATTAACTTGTTGCGTTGATGCTTGTGGAGATGCATAAATGTTACACAACTGAAGACATGAGGAGGTAAGTTTGGGACGGTTGGGGCAAGAACTGCTTCAGCAAGTGCCTGGACTGGTGTTCGGAAGTCGATAGAGTTGGAGATTACTCGATTGATTAAATATGCTACAGAAGTAAGTGCTTCTCCCCAATAGGATAACAGCATATGAGCTTTTATTAACGAAGCACGAACAACCTTTAACAAGTGATGATGTTTTTTGCTCAGCGACACTGTTCTATTTAGGTGTAGACAAGTAATTTAATGAATAGTTTTGTGTGTTTCCAAAAACTTTTGAACATCAGAACTTTGGTATTCTCCACTGTTGTCACTGCAGAGAATTTGAACCTATACATTGTATTGAGTGCCAATTATTTTATGAAACAACACGTTCACTTCACTTTTGGACTTCATTAAGCATAACCAGGTCATCCTGGTACAATCATCAATAAAAGTAACAAACCAACGTGATCCACCCAAAGTAGAGACTTTGGACAGACCCCAAACATCAAAATGTATAACCATAAAAGGAACTGGACTGTTATTGAAACTCAAAGGAAACGAGGCACGATGGCTTTTTGCCAGTTCACAAACATCACAACGGAAAGTAAAAATGTCACATTTTTTAAATAGACTAGGAAATAATTTCTTCAAATAACCAAAGGAAGCATGTCCCAGACGTCGATGCCAAAGAAAGATGTCAGATTTCTTCTTCTCTCCCTCAGACCTATCCACAGTCAAAGCTTGTTGTAACCTGTCTGAAGTCTTTGACGCTAAGTCCAAATAATACAGAGTCTCTCGCCTAACACCACAACCAATCATTTTCCATGTTCGGATGTCCTTAAACACACAAAATTCAGGCCAAAAAATTACAACACAAGATAAAGTTGTGGTTATTTGGGAAACTGACAAAAGATTATAATTTAAGGATGGAACAACAAAAACAGAATCTAAATTTAAAGTATCAGTGAGAGACAAAGAACCTTCCCTAATAATCAAGGTTGTAGTACCATTGGAAGTAGGTACAAATTTTTGTCAAGATAAATTAAGAGGGAGACCTGTCTAGAATCAAATGTCATATGATCTGTGGCACTAGAATCAATTATCCATGCACTATTAGAAACATATGTAGAGATATGTAAAACCTTACCACCTTTGTTGGCAGTCGCTACTAATGTTGATGCTTGTTTAGGCTCATCATCGTCCAGCCTTGTTTCGACAACTGCAGCAGTAGAGGACGTATTGGAATTCCTCTTCTATGGATCACGACTATGATCCCACCTTTCTGAATAGCCTATAAGTTTAAAATATTTACTTTTGGTATGACCAGTTTGGTTGTAATGAGTGCATTTGTAGGTAGACTTGTCAACACCATTGGTGATTTTAGGATGATTAGGCCTCGCTCGTTCTTGCTGGTGCGAGCGATTTTTAGCTACCATGGCGGAAAGCTTTAGAGTTATCGGATTCACTTTTCAGAGTGGTATGTTATATATACTCCCTCATGACGAATCAGAAAATAGCATTCCTCCAAATTTGGGACTGGTTCTTTGCGTAGAATCTCTCCACGAATTTGGTCAAAATTGTCTTCTAATCCTGTAAGAAATATGTGTACCCTCAGTCGTTTAATGGACTTCCGGTATGCTTTAATGTCATCCGGATCTTTCATGACCACTTTATCACAGCGATCTAATTCTTGAAAAATTTTGGTCAACTCCCCATAATATACAAAGAGTGGTTTTCCACTTTGTTTAATGGCGAAGGCCTTCTAGTTCAAGGAAAACACATGTAATTCATCATTTCCATCATAGAAGGCTTTGGACAGGGCACTCCAAATTTCGTGGGCAGTGGGTGGGCGTAAATAACGCTTCATAATTTCTGGAGACATGGAAATCAATATCCACCTCTTAACTTTCTGATTTTTAGCATACCATTTTTCATATCCATCTCCAGATTCTATAGGTGGATTTGTCTTGCCACAGATGCAGGAGAGTTTTTCCTGCTCAGCAATATGCATTTCTATCAACTGGGACCAACTGTCATAGTTGGATTTAGTGAGAATAATTCCTGCATTAAAACATTTTCAAATTTAATAATAATAGAAACTGATTTTGTCCCAAACGATTCAGGAATTTTTTCACTCATAGTTGTTCTGGGTTTGGTTCGATTTTGCAATTTCGAAAAAAAAAATCGAAGATGGGCTTTAGTTCACAAGAGCTTTAGAAATATATGATTAGATCACAGACCACAAATATAGATGGTCAACCTCTAAATAAATTTCTAACAGATTCTAGTAAAGGCGGCGCAATGCAAATGCAGCAGGTGGGGCAGTACAGCGATAGTAGGTGGCGATAGCAGGTATGATTTTGAGTGGGTCGGTGGGAAGTTGCACACAAATGCGCAAGATGATTCTGATGAATTGGTAAATCCACCAAAGGTAGAAGAAAAGATCGGTGTTGTTCCAAATGGTTTATCCACCGATTCTAATGTCATTACAAGGGAAGTTGAGTCGATCTCAAAGAGATCGCTTCGCAGTAGTGCTAAGAAGTTCGAGTTTTAGGTTGAGGTCTCGCGGCTTATGGACATCATTATCAACTCCCTTTACAACAACGAAGATATTTTCTTGAGGGAGTTAATCTCCAATGCTTCTGATGCACTGGATAAGATCAAGTTCCTTTCTCTCACGGATAGGAAAAGAAATTTTGGTGGGAAGTTGCAATCTTTGTCAGATGGCGTTAAATCAGCAGATTGTGCTTAGTCTTCGAGAATAATTGCTACAGTGTAAGAGCAATAAAGCTTGATGGCTGAAAAGATTATTGAGCTTGAACAGCAGTAGGCGGCAGTGCGGTGATTGGTTGCCAGTGGTCGCTGTAGCAATGCGATTCAACTGTTTTCAGAGTCTAAGACTCTGTGCAAAATAGAGAAACTCTATTCGAGACTTTCTTCAATGTTGATGACGGTTGTAGAGCGTGAACTTGGCTCTAATACCAACTTAAAATACATAGAAATTTTTTTTTTTCATTCACATCATTACATAGAGTATATACATGGTTATATATATAGAAGGGATTCCCACAAATCACGTGATTGACTCCTACAAATCTCAAAATTTGATTCCCACAATCAATCTAAAGATAGAAAGATAATCTATAAGAATCAATTACAATAAAAATAAAAATCTCAACATGAGGCTACATATATTACATTTCAACTAGAAGAAGAAGAAGAAGACTTGTGAAAATTCCAATGGGCAAATATCAACCTTTAGCAAGTCTTAATACAATTACTGTTTGATGGTGATTTAAGAAGACTCCTACAATTCTTTGTGCTTAAAAGTCTTTATGTTCTAGATTCAAGAAAGATCTAATGATATGTTCAAGAATTCTGGCTCCGCCACTATGAGATAGATTGTGACGGACAATAGGGCGCAATGGCGGTCTAGAGGCTACAATAAATTCTTATGGTGGCCCTGCCTCAGACGATGGGGCACAGTCGCAGCCAGAGGCGGAGTTACCTTATGTCTTAGGAGGGCAATGGCACCCCCAAACTTTCAAAATTTTAATTTTAAAAATTAGAAGTTGTCCCTTATTTTTTTTTTTTTATATTTTTGCAAAATATAAGAATGTAAATGAGTCAAGTCAAGTTAAGTTGAGTAGTGGATTGTTTAAGTTTGATTCGCTAAAATAAACAAGTTTCGAATTGTGTTTAAGTTTAGCTTGTTAATTTTTCAATTTGATCTTGAACGAGTTTTTAATTGAGCCGATCGCAAGTCGAGCTCGCATAACTTAAATTTTTATATAGTATTAGACTACTTTTAACTTAATGAGTCGAACTCGAGCTGAACTTAATATATTAATGAACCTAAAAATATGTTCAAGCTTAACTTGTTTATCTTGTGAGTCGAATGAGCATATAACCAAGTCAATCACGAGTCAAACTCGAATAGCTAGACTCGTTTTACAATCCTAGCAAAATACCTCCTTAAAGTATATTTTTTATTCGTGCCCCCTATATCCAAGGTCTAGATCTGTCACTGGTCGCAGCCAATCAATTCAAAATTCAAATGTGGGATATCACATAGCCCACATTGTTGCATCCACCACTCTGCTTTCTTTTCCATTAGGAAGAGGCTTAATTCTGTTCCTTAATATGAATATGTGATTGCTTGAGTTTGTGTTCTTCGTGCTTTGTTAATTAATTAGGCTATGCAACATTAATTTTCACAAATAAAAGTTTAGGCTGAGATATTAGTGGTTGAAAATTGGTAATGAAACAAAAAATGATTTTATTTTGAATTACGGAGAATTCTTTTAATTACGAGTCAATTGATGCCTGGATACACAGAATCACCCAAAAGCCACATGTATTGGTGATTTCAAGCTAGTAAGAATTGAACCTAAGGCGTCATAGTTTACGGCTCATTTTTAATGTAGAACAACATGGTACTCTAAAAACATGGATATTTATTATAAGATTCTTTAGTTCTATTTGAATTACGATAAAGATAAGAGTTATGGCACAAAGTTGCATTTGTGCTCTCAATTATATTTTTGAAAGTCTGCCAACCCAATGTTTTGATCTTTTCCTTGCAACGCTAATAGAGTTATACTAAGGGACTGTTTGGATCAGCGGTTAATCACAACTTAATGCGTTTTGAGGAATTCAACCGCACTTAAATGATTTTAAAGTTATTTGACTGGAATTTAAATCGTACTAATTGACCACAACTTTTTTATTAAGTTACGATTTGGGTCGAAAAGTCTAACTTTTCTCATTAAACTGGTTAAATCTATTTATAAAGTTTAAAAAATATCCCCATTTCATAAGGACCACTGTAGTTTTTTTTTACAAGTTTATTATCAGTTGTTTTTTGTAGCTAATAAAAAGAGATTTTGCTTTCTCACCTTTGTCTCAATCTTGTTAGTCTTTTGGTTTGTCTTCTTTTTCTCAATATCATTGGGTTCAATGGAGAGCTGGTGTTTTTGGAGCATAAAAGCTTTGATATGAAGGTTGTGCATAAAAGATTTGTTTTATCTCGTATTTAGATCAAATTTAAAAATGATTAATATGTTGTTAAATTTCATGAGCTTAAAAATCATGTTCGTTCAAACCAAGCAGAAGATTATGAGAAGAAGGAAAACAAAAATGAGGACTAAGTGAAACATTTTTCATATATTAATGAAATTATAACATTATTAAGATTGTAAATAAATCCAGTCAAGCTGAACAGTAGGTTATTCAAACTCGACTCGTTAAAATAAATAAGTTTTAAAATGTGTTTAAGTTCGGATTATTAATATTTCGAGCCGACGTCGAATGAGTCTTTAATCGAGTCGATAGCGAGCCGACTTCGAGTAATTTGATTTTTTATATAGTATTAGACTAATTTTGGCTTAATAAACCGAGTTCAATAAATTTGCAAAAACCGAAAAATATGTTCAAGTTTGGCTTATTAATTTTGCGAGTCAAACTTTAACAAGACTTTAACTGAGCCGATTACGAGTCGAACTCGAATAACTCAAAATTTGAGGAAGGATTTGAGGCTTAAAAAATTGATAATTCTTAATTTGAAAATCCTTTGTTTGGATAAATGATTTTTATATAAATATTTGAAAATAGAAATTGATATTTTTGTGAAAGTAATGTCAAAAATCACTTGCACAAATTTTTTTGATAAGTAATAATAAAATAAATGTCTAGAAAACACCTAACGTGGACAAATTCATGTACAACACATGCAAAGGTTGTAATTTTATTATTTTATTTTTTCGTGAATGTTAACTTTTACTTAAGCTTTCAACAAAAAAAAAATCCTTTTAATTATTGAAAATATATGTAGTAATAATTCATTCTTATAGATTTTATAAAATTAAATTAATTATATTAAGGAATTTTAAGTTGCAACCAGGGGTGGGGTTGCCCAACTGACCAATTGGAAGCTTCAGATTAGAATGTTAAGAGCTCGATTTGGCCTTTTTGTAGGGGCTTCCAACAAACCATGCTAGTCAAGTGTGACAAGCTAGGGTTTTATCTACTTTAAATTATTTTGTTATTTTTGACAATTTCATACAGTACTATTTTTATTTGATTAGATGTGACAGTTTAACATATGTTTTTGGATAAATTATATTTTTCATCTTTACAATTTTATTCCAAATTTTATTTTAGTCTATATTCTTTCATTTTTGTCAATTTTACCTTCTAATTTTTAGTTATATTTTAATTTTATCATTCTGTTACAGTTAACCGTTTAATGTGGATGGAAAAAGACTTTTTTTAAATTTACATGTACCTCATATATAATCTTTTCCGTTCAAATTTAATTGGAACGAAAAGATGAAACCGTCCAGATTAAATGTCCAAATGGGACGAAAAGATGAAATTAAAATGAAGTTAAAAATTGGAGGATGAAATTGATAAAATTGACAGAATAGAGATTAAAATGAAAGTTTGAAATAAAATTCAATAATGAAAAGTGTAATTTACCCTATATTCTTTTTCAAAGTCTCATTACTAACTTGAAAAAAAATAGTAACATTTCTTTACTTTTATTTCGTTTTGCTTTAGAAAATATGTTTTTTCGTTCTACAGAAAAATGACCTACAGTAGTAAATACCATAGTAATTATTCAAGATATAAGTGAACATAGTACTGCCCTAAAGTGATATATAATCTTCACTTACGTCCAATCGAAAAAAGTAAAATTCTAATTCTATAAGCACTCCTCAAACGTTATATAAAGCTTTAATTCCTTCAATATCATCCCCGTGCAAACCTTTGGTCACTCCAGAAGCAATGCCTGAAAACATGATAGCATCCTGAACTGAGCTATGCCCAAGTCCAAGTAGGTGTCCAATTTCATGTAAAGCAACAGTCTCCAAGTCAAATGCATTTGGAACTGGGCCAATAGACCACTGCTCGTCTGCGTCGTAATGAAACCTTCCATCAGAGGGTGACCAAGCATGAGCTAGGGTGCCACCGGGGCCGTCAAAGGGAAGCCCATCTCCATGATCACGACGATGAAAACTAACTTTTAAATCAGCATTTGTATAATCTTGTATTTGTGAGAAAGTGAAATGTGAAACAGAAGCCCATTTGTCAAAAGCACGTGCAACAGCACTGATGATATTGGATTGAGTGCCAGATGGAAACCCATAGGTGAGGTGGGTTTTGGACCATTTTGGGTTACCATCAAAGAAAGAATAATGAGCGATTGTATGAATAGTGTTGTGGCCAACGGGATGCCTTTTCTTGGCCGCTCTCATCCAACTAGTGCCATTGATGATATCTGCCACTCCACATCGAGGCATCATCATCTTTGATACCGTTTGAGCATCTAAAGCTCCAGTGGTCTTCAAGTGATAATTGAGTTGGTAAGTTTTGATGGCAGACTCTAAAAAATCATCAAAATCATCATCCTTGGCATGAGTGTGATTTTTGAAATGATTATAGTTTAGATAACCAAATTTTTCAAGATACTTTTTGAGCTCTTGAAGTCCTTCAACCTTTTGGCCCTTGTGACAGCCTTGCAAATGCTCAAGAAACTCAAAGGGTGATGGCTTTCCGCCCTTTGGAGAGGCAAATGAACCCGCATGAGACAAGACAGGAAAGACTAGGAAGAGGAGGAAAATGGAGGAGAAGAGTTGAGAAACTTTGGGTGCCATGATTTAGCTAGAGAAGGAAATTCTTGTTGGATTATGCAATTGCTCATATGCTTAGGTCTATTTATAGGTTTCTTCCCTCCCCCCGCGGAGAGAGAGAGAGAGAGAGAGAGAGAGAGAGAGAGAGAGAGAGTTCATGCTCGGAAGGGAATGGTTCTCTTTTTTCCTTTTGTTTCAATTTTGTTAGTTTCTGCTTGACTTTTACTTGGTCTCGAGACTAAGATGAATATAATATTAATAATAAGAGGACTTGAGAACCAAAATGGCCAATTGTTAATTTTGATTATATGTGTTAATTATTCACAAATCACAAATAATATTATTTGTGGAGGCTTTTTGGAAGACTCATTTAGTTAGGTTTATGTTTAAAAATTTCAATGAAGACCAAATTTCATATGTGACCATAGACAGTCAAAGGCGTGTTTCAAAGAAAGGAAAGTTAGGAACAGAAGTATTCAACATCAGTCTAAGGGCTACATATGTCAGAAGAATAATGGTTTTGTGGGTTAATTTTAAGTCAAAATAAATGTGAGTCCCACACATCTTTTGTTGCGGGTTCATATTGGAATGCATTCTTCTCGAAATGGAAATCAACATCATACATTTATTTGATCAAAATCATTAAGTGGGGAATGAAAGATTGTCACCAAAAGTCTCCACTTGACATTGGTTGAAGTATGATAAATAAAGTTCGTCTCACATTGGTTAGTGAGTAAAACCATAATGGGTATATATACTTCTCTCTTAACTTATAGGTTGGGTCTCAAGGGACACCCCAGTTTTGTGGAAGGGGAAGACCTAGCCAAAGTGTGTCGACCACATGTGCACCACACCAAATCAGGTTTTGTTTTAGAGTTTTGAACGCAGTGGCTGTTCATTCAAACTCATGCGTTCAATACATTAAGTTCATAATTTTCTGTTTTGTAATTTTTGGTTTCTCAATTTTAGTTACAGTATTATTAAAACAGTACACTATATAAGCCTACAACATATAGTTTTTACTGCGATAAATTTTGGCATGAACCAGATCTAGGAATGTTCAATAAACGACGGAAAAAAATAATTCTACTCCTTTAAATGTGACCGTTAGGAAAATTAGTTCTGAAATATTCAATATTTCTTTGCGATAAGGGCTGCGGCTAGAGCTAGCTCAGTGGATAGAAGGGTGCATCTACCACCCTGTTTTGTACTTTCATTAGTATCATATTATAGTATAATTATTGGAGGGGGAATGTACTGAGAAAACATTAGGAAGGTGCATCTATCATTTCATTGAAGAAGGAAATGTGAAAACAAGAAGAAAAAAAATGAAAATAGCATGATCAAATGTGCCATCCTACATGAATCTTTCCCATATATGTTTTTTTTTTTTTGTATATCATCTTGTGATATATTTTCTTAAAAATTCGTGTTCTAACAAACATTTCTCGGTGGTTATCAGCCACATTGGATTCATAATTTAGAGAATCCCACTTGCATAGGTGCGCAATTAAATCTTAAGTAACTTTCATATTGAGTATTTATGTACCCCGTAAAAGTCAAACTTAAAATATCCGTATTTATAGTTTGTCCCATAGCTTCTCCTTGTCATGTACTGAGGCACCCTAAGGTCAATTGATTTTAATTTTTTTAACGCTTAATATGTTTTTTTTAGCATTAGTGAAGACCTCCATGTATTACATTTCAACCAGAAGAAAGAGTTGTGAAATTCCCATGAGCAAATAAATTATCAACCTTTAGCAAGTCTCAGTTCAAATGTAGAATTAATAATTGATGGAGAATTAGGAAGACTTTTGTGCTTATAAAAGTCTTTTGTTCTAGATTTCAAAAAATTAAAAAGGACCATATAATATGTTCATCTAACCACACATGACAAAGTCAAAATTTAAAAAAAAAATAATGAAATAAATAATTTTATTATTTTGAAAAAAAAAATTGACTAAAGGAGAGACATTTGTATATTATCAAGTAAAGCATGAAATGTCGATCTAATTTTAGAAATTTCAAAAAATGTCAGTGTAATTTACTCAATTTTTTTTTCATCTATTTGTTCTACTTTTCATACCTATATTTCATTGGCACGATAATCCAAAAATTTTGACACTGCTACTGTGTGATGAGAAATTATTGAATAGACTAGTTTTAACGGTCAAATGATAAATCATATGTGCATATACAATTATTATTTTAGCCGTAATTTATTATCTGACCATTTAAATCATGATTTAAAGAGACCACCAAATAATGGGTCGGGTGTGGTAGGTTGTGTTGCTTTTTATCGTGGACATCAAAGCGCAACGACAATCCAATGGCTACTGTTAGCAATTCCTATGGACAACAGAGCCTAACGCAGCCTAGCAATTCAAAATTCAAAGACCACGCTTTAAGGAAAAAGTGTAAGCAGCATGTTAGAATTTGATTTACATGAGCATGAAATTTCTTCTGCTACCTTAACACGTAACCCATATTGTTGCGTCTACCACGCTGCTTCCTTTCTCATTAGGAAAGACGCTTAGTTATGTTCCTTAGACCAAACTCACATCTTTATAGATATGATTGAAGTCCTTTTTAGCTAAATTTTTTTGTTTAAACTTTTAATTAATTAATTTTTACTATTTATGAAAAATTTTAAATTGTTAATTACTTTACTTAAGAAATTCGAAATGCGGTGTCGCTTGTGGCTGTCTTCTTCTTTTTTTTTTTATCTTATTTCCTATTAGAGGTTCAATTGCAAAAAGCTTAAATTTTAATTTTTTTTGAATTTTCCTAATTTCCTAATCCTATTAGGGTTAGTATAGGAATAGCAGCATGTGTTCAAAGTGATAATCTTTTAGCTTTATAAATATGAGTTTTTATCAATAATATACCTTTTCGAATTCTAGAGATTTGTTCTCTTGTTTGGATAAATAATTCTTGTGGTTGATTCAATCCAAAGAATTCGACGTTAACTAAAATATAAAAAAAAAAGAACAAAATAATAAAATATATATTATATATGTAATAAATTGTGATTTGAGACGGTTCATTTCTTTTTTTTTTGGCAATAGACAGTTCGTCCAAGATAATTAAACTAAAATAACCTTTAAGATACCTTTAAAAATACTAAATAATTTATAAAATAAATTTTCATTTCATAAAATGTTATGATTTTTTTGAGTTGAGGAATTTATTTTATATACTTTTTAGTATTGTTTTTCTAATAAATATTTTGAAGGTTATTTTATTCTAATTAGTAATATTTTTTAACGGTGTTAAGATAAAAATTAACAATTAGACTTTTTGTAATAAAAGTTTTTATTAGGATTTTTTAGATAGAAAAAATTAATCATTGACTTTTTGGATTAAAAATTTTATTATAGAAACTTTTTAATATTTTTTAATTTTTTTTTATTCGTGGCCTCCTATGTTCAAGATCTAGATCCATCACTGGTCACAGCCAATCAGTTCAAAATTCAAAGGTGGGATATCACGTAGGCCACATTGTTGCATCCACCACTCAGCTTTCTTTTCCATTAGGGAGAGGCTTAATTCTGTTCCGTGATATGAATATATGATTGCTTGAGTTTGTGTTCTTCGTGCTTTGTTAATTAATCAGGCTTTCACAAATAAAAGTTTAGGCTGAGATATTAGTGGTTGAAAATGGGTAAGGAAAAAAATAATGATTTTATTTTGAATGACGAAGAATCATTTTAATCATAAGCCATTTGATGTCTAGATAGACTGAATCACCCAGAAACTATGCGCTAGTAAAAAATGAACTTAAGGCGTCATATGTAAAACAAATATGATACCTTAAAAATATAAAAATTTATTGTACGATTCTTTATTTCTATTTGAATAGGATAAGGATAAGAGTTATGACACAAAGCTGCATTCGTGTTCTCAACTATATTTTTGAAAGTGGCAGCCAACCCCATTGTTTTGATCTTTTCCTTCCAACACTAATACAGTTATATATCTTAATGTGTTTTAAGGAGCTCAACCGCACTTAAATGATTTTAAGATTATTTGATTGGAATTTAAACTGTACTTATTAAGTACAACTTTTTTATTAAGTTACGATTTAAGTCAAGTTGAGAAGTTTAACTTTTTTCATTAAATTAATTAAGTCTATTATAAAGTTTATTACTTTTGTTTTTAACAAGTTTATTATCAGTTGTTTGTTGTAGCTAATTAATAAAAGAGATTTTGCCTTCTCACCTTTGTCTCAATCTTGTTAAGTCTTTTGGTTTCTCTTTTTTCTCAATATCAATGGAGAGCCGGTGTTTTTGGAGCATAAAAGCTTTGATATGAAGGTTGTGCAGAAAGAAAAGTAGAGAGATATTGGTCTTGTATTTCAATCCCGATTCCCCAATGAATGGTTTGAAATTCATCCTCATTATTGTTATCAGTGCAATTCTACTTGCAAGAGTAGAAGAGTAGTCCAGAGCAACTCTTTTTTTTTTTTGGTGTGAAGGAAGTGAAACAAAGAAACAAGACAAACAGCGAAAACTAGGGGGACTAAGAGCCCTTTTCGCAAGCTACAGACATCTCATCCGCTTTGACCATCCTGATAACCTTTGTTGGAGGGTCTTCCAACACTGTCAGGGGTCGCCATTGCCCTTGACCCATCTCCGCCAGGCGATCAGCAGTCTGATTGCCCTCTCTGCTACTCTTCATATCTGGTGTTTGAACACACAATGGTGCTGGGCTTATTTCAGTTGGAGAGAGGGCTTATGAATGAGCAGGGACAGAGAAGCTAGGTAGATTACCTGAACGCCGATTTGAGGGCTCTTCCATGGAGAAAATTGAAATCCTCAAATAAAGAGAAGATTCAGAGGTGGTCTCTGGAATCAGTTGTAGCAGCACGGAGTGAAATGACGAGAAAATGTCAATGTAGAAACGAGAAACGGGTGCTATTGGAAGGAGTTGGTGCTTGGTTTTCTTCATTTCACTGCATTCTACTATGGAGCTGTAAGTTTCCAAGTGGGAAAAAAAATTAGGAGGAAAAAAAAAAGTGGTTATGCCGAGCCTGTAGACATATTGAAACTGAAAGGAACACAAATATATTAGATGAAGCTTCTGTTTGGTGGTCGTACTAGAAAACTTTATATCATAAATAAAATATATTTAAGTAATTTTTTTTAATAATTAATATTTTAAAAGATTTTTTTGAAACATATATTAATTTATTAATTATAAATTATAAAATTAAGTTATTTTTTAAAAAATTATTAATTTATAAAATATTAATTATAAAAAAATGATTGTGTACTTAATCTAAAAATAATTAAAATTTTTTATGTATAAAAATAATTTTAGTGTATGAGAGAGATATAGCTTCTAGTGTTGTCACCCGTGGGTCCAACCAAAACACTTTTTTTTCTCAAGTCATGATACTTCCTCCGTATCATTTTAAGAGTTATTTATTTTATTTTGAAATGTCACATTTTAAGAGTACTATTTAAAAAATCAACGTTCTTTTAATTTATTAATTTTTAAAACTATCTTTTATTAAACTTAATGTGAACATGATTTATAATTAAATAAAGATAATATAAAAATTTAAATTATTTTAAAATAATAAATAATACTTCTTAAAAAATTAAAATTTTCAAATGAATTTTTTATTTTGGAACAGAGTGAGTATTTTTCTTGAAATTGATACCCTTATTTTATGTAAATGTGTTATGTTAATAATATTTTATTATATATAATATAACTTATATTTCATGTCACAATTACAGTAGGTCATTTATGTGTTAAAAGCACTAAAGCAGGTCCACACCACCTAAATTGGCATGTCGTACTACCGTCCAACTTCTGGACTGACCAGCAACTCCACCATCCCAAGTAGCCAACCGTGCCAGATTAAAATGTACAACAGTCCAAATATTAGATGAAACTTCTGTTTGGTGGTCGTACTAAAAAACTGAATGGAAGGACTGATTCTCAGTTGTGAGCATACTAGAAAACTTTGGTTCAAACACAAATAATATGCCGGTGTAACAGAATAACAACTTCAAAATATCAAAAAATCAATAAAAGTTCGATTGAGGTGTCTAATTGAAATTAAAATAGAGGTAAAGCGTAGAAAATTTTAGGACCCGCAGAGGGGGGGGGGGGGGGGGGGGGCTTAGCTAGACTGTCCCTGCTGACATAATCAAATCTATCAAAAGGATGGCTGCTCAGTTTAACTCTTGGAAATTCTTAAATGTCTATAGAGAAAGTAATTTTGTTGCAGATTTTTTCAGTGGTATTTGGTCGTTATATGAGTCATGCCAATCAAAGTTAGTTTTTTTATGATATTCAAGTCCTATTAAAAATAGGAATATGTAAGAGTTTATCTATAAACATGCAATTCTTTTAATTCAATAGAAAAAATGTGTAGAGAAATTTTCCAACAATATGCTCAAATGGATTTCCTAATACAATTTATACCCTAGGTGTGATGCCTAAGGGATTCTGGATTGATTTCTAAACTATGCTCTTTTTTTTAATCCCTGCAAGCATATTTCTCTAATTTATCCAAAATTAGACAACAATTCTTTAGTTTTTGCAACCTAACATTCCACCTATGTAACCCCAAAACCCTTCTCTGCCCTAGAAGAATTTTCTCCTAACACACAATACCTAAAATAAAATTCCACCAGCAATACATCAAGTCTAAACTAATCCAATTCTCTTCCTTCCTTTAATCATTCAACCCTAACACAAAAGAACATAAACAGCCCCTGGCTATCCATTCATGGACACAAATACTGTTCATAGCCCCGAAACATCACTATAACCCCCAAAATCCTACCCATTTCTTACACCCAATGTTATAAAAGGTGAAAGTGTAAAACCAGACACCTAATCTCTTTTACAAGGCAAGCGTAAGCCTCAAGACGTTAAGAAGTAAGTTTTTTAGACTTACTTTTTTTTTTTAATAAGAACCATAAATATATATTATAATTAGTCAAAAAAAGGAAAATTTTCATTATTTTGAAATTTGGAACATCATTATAATTTCAAAACTATAAAGGATGACATATATTTTGACTAATCTTCCTTCTTAACACTATTTTGAAAGTATTTTTTATACCCAAAAACTCATATTACAATACTTTTATCTTATTTTCTCCCTCCTTTGCTTGTTGGAGATGAAAAAAATCCAATACCATGTAAAAGCCATAAGAGAGTACAATCATCTCTGAAAAGTTCCCTTTCAATTAAATTTTAGGGTTTCATAACTCTATGAAAGTGGTCAACATTATTGTTGGTCGTAAATTCCTCTCAGTTGAGAGGCTTCATTGATTTAAAGCAATAGGAAAGCTTATTAAAAGGAAGAAATAATAATAACGATTTTGAGGTTTTCCTCGTTCTATTGTGTCAATCTTTTTTGACGAGTAATAGTTGTATTCATATAAATGTTAGATTTGGTGGAATAACATAAAAGAGACAAAAGAGAGAAAACGAAAAAATTCAAAAGACTACATTGTATCAAATTGAATTCAATCACCTAAACTAAACAAGAGAGCTCCTTTATATAGGAGGGTTCTGAGATTATACATGGAAAGCGAAAATAAAGGAAACAAAACATGAAACCCTAATCCTACTAGCATTACACAATAATATATGGCGGCTAGTCCTAACCCTAGTATCACAATAATATATAGTAACCCTAATATACTTCTAACACCCTCTCTCAAACTCAAGGTGGGAGGTAGACCAACTTGAGTTTGCAAACAAAATCTGGACATGGACTGGTGTACTGGGTGGCGTGGTGACTGAAATGGAGATGTAACCCAAGTGGACATGGCGGTTAAGACAAAACTAGAGTTGCGGCTGAGACGGAACCAGTGCGGTGGCTTGTTGAGACGGTGGGACCTGATGTAGGGCTACTGTGGCTGTGACTGAGATGGAACCACTGCTTGCTGAGGCAGAACCAGAGTTGCGGCTTGAATCAGAAAAAATAAAGATTAAGGAACAACAAAGACGCAGTAAAGGAAAGGAAGAATAACGAAAGAATCAAAGGTAATGGCAGAACAGAAAAATGAAACTGAACAAGCGGCGACTGAAGTAGGGGAAGAAAACAAAAAGAGAAGAAGTGGCGTAGGGACAGAGGAGAAAACATAAAAGAATCAGTGACTAAAGAGTAATCAGAAATCAAAAATCAAATCTACAAATCAGCATTATTCCACCAAAGAAATTAGAGGAAGTAGCAAAAAAAGCAAACAGAGAAGAGGCGATTGGCTGAAACAGAAAGAAAAAGAGAGAACGGCTAAAGAAGAGGAATCGGCGCAACAGCTAGGCAAAGAAAGACAAAATAAAGAAAGCAGAAAAGGAAAAGCAAGTGGCGCGGCTGGACGTGAAATGAAGAAAAGAAAGAACCAACAGTGATAACAGATCAACCCAAAAACCATAGTAGCAAAGAACAGATAGCGGGCAACAAAACCGCAACTTGGGGCGGTGGGCAGATGATGACAGAACTAAAACAACTTGGGACGGTTGGCACGATTATGACAACAGCGGTGGACTGTTTGATGGCCAAAACCAAAAATTCCCACTATAGTTTGAGAGAAACAGAGCTCTATTCAAAGAGCTTGAGAGCAACATGATCATGGCACACTATGCAATTGCCCAAAGCAGATAGTTTCACCTCAATGCGCTGAACGACAACTTGATCTGGCAGACTGTTCCTCAAGGTTAAAGTTCTTGGCCAGTGGTAGTGTGAGGCAAGAGAAGACCCTTTTTTTTTTCTTTTTTTCTCCAGCACAAAGCCGTCCGATAATCCTAGTGCCTCCAATGGAGGTTTTGACAACTGGAATAACATCCATTAACTCAGACTCAAAGGTGCTGTAGAAGTTTTCAGAACCTCCAATTGCAACCAAACAATATGCGTTGGTCAGCTTCGAGAATACCCCAATGTCTCTGGTTCCGGGTAATTGAAAAATCTGAACATGGGTCATGATGACGCAACAAAGTTCGCGACGGTGAGTGGCTCAGGGACGACAACTTCCTGAACCCTTAACAGTTGGTTGTGACAAAAGTTTCTGACAGTGAAAGAAGACAAGAAGGAAGCGGCGCAAGACAGCAGAAGAAACGGCACAGCAGGATCAGAAGGAAAAATGGCGCAAGATCAGAAGCAAACGGCTTGAACAAAGCAGCGGCTTGGAGAACAGAGCAGAAAGCAAAACAGAAAAAGGAAGAAAAGGCCAAGGAAGCAGAAAAGTTAAAAGCTTTGGCTGGGCGCAGGGGCTGGAAAAAAGAAAGACAAAAAGAATACAGAAGAAGTAGAAGCGGTTGAAGCGTGAAAAAGCAGAAGAAGACAGAACCGGCGCAGCGTCGGCTAAATCAAAAGAAATATCAAGCGACTGCTGGAACGCTGAAATAGAAGAGAGAAAAAAAAGAGATAGATGGCCTGTTACCATGTTAGATTTGATAGAATAATATAAAAGAGACAAAAAAAAGAAAATGAAAAAATTTAAAAGATTATATTGTATCAGACTGAATTTAATCACCTAAATTAAACAAAAAAGCTCCTTTATATAGAAGAGTTTTGAAATTATATATGGAAAGCGTAAATAAAGGAAACAAAACATGAAACCCTAATCCTACTAACATTACACAATAATATATGACGGTTAGTGTTAACCCTACTATCACAATAATATATAGTAACCCTAATATACTTCTAACAATAAAATGCGTCCAAGGGAGGCAAACCCATATTTACATGGGCTAGGCTACAAAATCAACGCCTTATAGATCCCAAAAAATTAATAAAAGAAACTGCATTCAATGGAAATGCTTCCTTTACCCAAAAAAAAAAAACAAAAAGTGAAGAAAACTATCCTTCAAACTATAAGAAGGTTGCTCTACGCGTTCGAATATTCTCTTATTCCTCTCCCCCCAAATACACCACATCAATCACATACATATGCCACACAGTCTTCACCTCCTTCCTCTATTTGCACCCATTCCAACTCAGCAAAATCTCTTTTACTGAGGCAGGAAACACCCATGGGCAATCGAACGTATTCAGCAACAAATTCCAACAATCCCTAGCCACCACACAGTGTACCAATATGTGATCCAGAGTCTCCCTTTCCCTCTTACACATGCAGCAGTGACTAGACATTTAGACACCCCAGCGCTGCTGATTATCCACAGTTGGTATTGCTCCCCAAGTTGCCATCCATGCAAAAAAACCACTTTTGTTGGAACTCCATAGAACCATAACAGCTTCCACAGAAATGAGGTATTACGCGACCCATTAAATCCTTGTAGAAGCATTTCACTCCAACAGGGCGGCTTTATATAATTGGAAATTAAAGCGAGAAAGTAACAACCCTAAATGAGGTTTTTTTTAATATCAATGTAAGTTTTTACTTTGTTTCTTCTGTGTGTGTGTGTATATATATATATATATATATATATTATTTTTACTTTTATAATATAAAATTTAATTATTTTCTAACAAGAGATAGCTATATATTGAATAGAACTCTACTAATAAAACTTTTACATAATTTACTTAGCTAAAGTGCTATCCTCTAGATTGAAGAAAGTCTTGCCTTCCATAATAGAAGTAAACTAGTCCGCATTTTTAGAAGGAAGGAATATTTTAGATGGAGTCTTGATTGCAAATGAAGTAGTAGATTGGTGGAAAAAATGCAACAAAAAAGGGGTCTTTTTGAAACTGGATTTTGAGGAAGCATTCGATAGTGTTAACTGGAATTTCCTTCAAATGTTGAGGAGCTTTGGTTTTGGTTCTAGATGTATTAGTTGGATAAAAGAATGCATAACCTCGGCAAAAGTTTCAATTTTGGTAAATGGATCTCCATCTTCCAAATTCGACATGGAAAAGGGTTTAAAGCAGGGAGATCCCTTATCTCCCCCCCTCTTCAGTATAGTGGCTGAAGGCTTAAACATCCTCCTGCTATGACCTATATCTCACACCTTCCCTAAAGAATAGGAAACACCACGTAAATTAGGGGCAAAGCTAATTTTTTTTTCTAAAAAGAGATCAATTAACAATTAATACTAATATTTTATTTTATAAAGTTTTTTTACTAAAAAAAATTATTTAATCAATTTTACACAAGTATTTCTAAAAACACAATTATTTAAAATTTTTACACTTTATTTTAGTTTCTCTCTTCAATAGAATTTTTATGAATTTTTTTTTGGTATAGCTTAAGGTTTTTTGAGTTTTTTTTTTTTTTTTTTAAATTTGGATGGACTTTTTATCTAATTTATAAGTTCCTTAGTATTAATAAATTCAGTTACTTATCAAAAATATTATCAATAAGGGTAAAGTACACCGACCTTTCTTGAGCTTTCTAACAATTATAATGATCTCTCAAGATTTTTGAAATGTCACTGACCTATTTTACTTTTATTGATAAACAATGACCTCCCTTCTAGTCTTATATTTTTTTTTAAATGACAAAAGTAGTCATTTTATTTATTTTTTATATGTTTTCAATTTTGACCCTTTTTTTCTAATATTTTTTTAAAGAGTTTTTATTTTCTTTTATAATTACTTATATTTTTTAGTCAACGAAGATTTCAATTAATACATATTTAAAAATGAAAAACAAAATTAGAAAAGGGGCAATGCGACCCAATACAATGTGAAAAATGGGCAGTGCAACCCTATACAATCCGAAAATGGGCAATTTTTGACCTGATGATTATTATTAATTAGTAGCTTCATGTTTGGTGCCAACTTAGTTGGGATGAGGCTTGGTAGCAATGATGCTTAGCTTGTAGCACTTCACTGTTATTGATGTTCTAGTTTATATTCCTTGTACATCCTTTGTTTCATCAATAAAATTTCTCTTTCTTTTCCGATAAAAAAAAGTACAATAAATTAGTAATTTCCTAATTTTATTAGTAGAAGGAGTTAGTATCCAATTCGAATTAGTAATAGTCTTAACTTATAAATATGATGTAAAGCCGCCCTTATTCTTTAGATTATTAATAATATTTCAGTTTCAAAATTTAAGTGTTTCTCGATCTCTTTTTGATTGAGAAGTTCCCTTGTTTCTTGATTAAGAAATTTAACATGTTGAATTCTCCTATACATTTTTTTGCTGCATTACTTCCCCTCATTTTATTGGTGTGTTATCTATTTTCAGTACATGAATCCAATCATATATTTTCTTGGAAGAAGTTGTTGGCTGTTTTCACAAATAAAAGTTTATACCCACAATTTTCATTCCCTAGTACTTGGGCCCAACATACCATTAGGCCGATATATTGGTGGTTGAAAACGATAATCAGAAATAATGAAAATGTTAGGCCGGCTCAAAAAGAAAGAAATACGTTTCCTCAATTTTCTGTTTTTTAAGATTGTTAATTTATCACACATTAATGATAGTACGAAAACGTGAAAATGAATGAAATATGTTAAATTAATATGAGAATTACTCACCCAATAAGAAAAAAAATTTATAATTTTAAAATTAAAATGTCATTGATAAAATTGTATAATGATGACTAAATATATCATATTTATAAAACTAATACTACTAATTCAAATAGGAAACAACTAATTCATTCTATTAATCCTATTAAGAAACTACTAATACTAATCCAAATAAAATTTGAAAATCAAAATATCTAAAAAAATGGATTTAAAACATGGCTATATTTTTTTTTTTTTATACAAGGAAGGAGAGGGGGAAAATCAAACTCACATCAACTATATGAATAGTGTGCATTGTGATAGACTATTCAACACCGACAATGTTGTGTTGATTAATAAGACATAAGAAAGAAATAAGGGTTAACCTAATGTAGGAGGTTTCCGTTACAGTGGGGTAGTCTTAGGAAGATTAGATGTATGCAATCTTATTTTTGCAAGCGGGGTGACTGTTTCCACGAGTCATACTTATGATCTTCATGCCAAAATAGAACAATCTTACAATTTCGATAAGACCCGACTTCAAAATGCAAGACAGAACTCAAAAGTTAAATTTTTCGTCTAATATGCCCTAAAATAACTAGGACTGATCAGGTGAGCTACGTGAATATTACGAACTAATCTCAGGACCAACTCTTACGAACAAATCTCAGGACCAGTTCGGATTAACAACAAATCTTATTTGAACTTCATCGAAAATAACGGCAAATCTCATAAATATCTCCATCCCAAAGATTCGGGAATCATGGAAATCATTCACTCAATCTTACCAGAATGAGAAGCCCACCTCTATAAAAGATAAACAAGGTATGATCAAAGGATTCATACTCTCTTGAATTGGCAAATACTCATTTATTAAATTGATCACCGATTGACTTCACAATAGGAGAATTCGTCACCAGACTCCAACCAGTGATTTTTGACCAACTGTCTTGTAGGTTTATCAGTGGCTGACTCAAACTGGACTAAACTTAACGACACCACCTTCTACCCAAGAATCAAAATGTGTTGAGTTGTAAAATTTCAAAATTCTTCATTTTCATATTTCTCAGCAACTTCTAATTAAAAACCAATGTATTTAATGCATTTTTTTTTTTGGTATAGTGATCACACTTTGAGCCAATGCTTTTACTCTTAAAGCCAAACATCTTATCACTTATTCTTCCTTATTGGGTCCTTGTTGTCTCAAATTTGTTACTTGTTTGATAATTCCGAATGGCTCCACAAACTTAATGGGTCATTTTATAAAACTGTCTAATAGGTAGCTAGAAAACTTCCCGTCCTTGTTGTCTCAAATTTGTTACTTGTTTGATAATTCCGAATGGCTCCACAAACTTAATGGGTCATTTTATAAAACTGTCTAATAGGTAGCTAGAAAACTTCCCTTCTAATTATTAAAGTAAATGTTATATATTTGAAACTTTTGTTTACATTTTAAATTTTTTAACAATATATCATTTGTAGAAGATTAAATAATAGGTCTAATGCACCACCAAATTTGGTGCCCCAAATGACGTGACATTAGGTTGTCGATGATATGCAATCACTACAAGAGAAAGCCTTTATTCCGACACCATCTGAGGTCGGAAATAACTCACTTAGCGTCGGCAATAATAATTTCTGACCAGTAATAGACGTCGCCCAAATTAGTCGGTAATAAAATCGTCAGAAAAAGATTACCGACGAAAACCTTGGCGTGTCGAAAATAATTAACTATTTCCGACGCTAATATGCGTCGGAAAAAAGAATTATTTCCGACCACAAACATTGTCGGAAAAAATGATTTTTTCCGACCACAAACAGTGTCAGAAAAAAGCATTATTTTCGACCACAAACATTGTCGGAAAAAATCATTATTTCCGACCACAAATATTGTCGGAAAAAATGATTTTTTCCGGCCACAAACAGTGTCGGAAAAAATCATTATTTTCGACCACAAACATTGTCGGAAAAAATCATTATTTCCGACCACAAATATTGTCGGAAAAAATGATTTTTTCCGGCCACAAACAGTGTCGGAAAAAATCATTATTTTCGACCACAAACATTGTCGGAAAAAATCATTATTTCCGACCACAAACAATGTCAGAAAAAAGCATTATGTCCAACCACATACATTGTCAGAAAAAGCATTATTTCCAACCAAAAACTCTGTCGGCAAAACATTATTTCCCACCATCGACGCCATCGGTAAAATACTATTTAAGACATATATCTATAGTGATAATTTAAAAGCTGTCAGTCAATGCAGAATGATATAATTTAGACATGAATTTACAGTGACAATGCTAAGCCAACACTTGTGAAGAAGCCAACATGTAATAACTTAACATCCCAACTGCTTTACTACATGGCACACTGGTACCATTTAAAACAATTACCCAATTATCAGGTAAACTCAATCCCACAAAGTCTCGTCACAACTTTCTAAAGTTTGGCTACATGAACCATATTTTGCTATTCAGCTCTATCCAGAAGAAGGAAAAGAAATATGAGGTGTTTATGCAGAAAAATAAAACAAAATCTTATTCATATGCCCAACTCTAAAGCCCAACTTTATTTGTTCATTTATCAATCCTATTCATTTGCAAAATTCAAAGAATACAGCAGGCAGCCACCATCTAAAATATGCAAAACCATGAGACAAGGCACTTTATTCAGGAACAAATAATAGTATTGCAGTGGAACTTAATGACCACATACATCAGCAGAGCAGTCTCTTTAAGTACATTAAGGAATCTAACGCCCAAGTTTATTTGTTCATTTTTATATTCTTAATACTGCATCTCTGACAAGAATAAAGAATATACATCATCAATTACCCAACTCAATTTATAACAGTATACGAAACATCAAGCTTCTCACTATTTTATCCTATTAAACTTTTATAATAGTAGGCTTTCCACCCATTACTTGAGTGTACAACCTTAATCAATCTTAACTCGAATATTACCCTGATGAGAGGAAGATGTGGCAGCCATTGAATTTGACGAAGAACCATCACCATGTGTAGAGTCCATTTAGCTTCTGTTCAACAAAATGCAAACTAATTAATATGGATTGAGAAAAAAATAATCAATCATTAATATGGCAGCAAACAGATTCCTTCCTTGGCCAATAAGATTGAGGAAAAAAAAAGAAAGAATGTTGCTTATTTTCTGTTCCTGAATTTCTCTCTCTCTCTCTCTCTCTCTCTCTCTCTCTCTTTTCAAGTTTGAATGCATTAGACCAACAAGGAAGGGAATATAGTCTACAAGGGGCAAACCCCAGGCAACCCACCAGAAGAACAAGCATATGCTAAAAACTAAGCTAGCAACAATAGCATAAAAAAAGAAAAAAAGAAAAAAAGAAAACAGAAAACAGAGAAGGGTAGACCAAGCTAACTCAGCAAAGCATAGGCCATCAAAATATTCTAGCATTGATGCAAACAATAATATTAGCAGATGCCCATTCTCTAATTCAAAAGCTATATTTTAATGCCAAATAATTAACGAATGTTAAATTTGTTACTATGCCAACCACCTAATTATACATTTGATATTGGCATTCTTCAATTCAAGCCTAATTTCATGGGGTCCTGCAAGTTTAGACTATCCATTCTTCAAGGCTTTCCAATGAAAGTGATTTGGGGTGGGCTTGGGTAGTGTCCAAGCTTAAAAGAATAATAAATCAAAAATCAAAAAGAATAAAGACACTGTCACTTAGTCACATAAGACAGGGATCAGAACACCTTCTCATAATCCCACCAACCAAAGAACTGCCAAATTGAAACAACCAGTGCCAGATATCTACAATTTGCAGAAGCTTTACACCCAAACAACCCACAAAACCATCCCACACCTGAACCACAACACACCAATTCCAAAGACCTGCTGAATAGGAAAATGAAATGAACAAGAGTTGCACTACCCACTCCAACACTTATTGGAGTGTTAACAATTATTGTTAGAGTTAACAATTTAAAAATCTGTTATAATTTTTATCTATGATTTTGAATCTGAATTTCATCTCAAATTGGAACAAACAGAACATTATCAACATCTAAAATGCTTGCCAGAAATTAGAAACATATCCATCATCACCAAATAAATACATAAATAATGAGTCATTATCACAGATAGCATGGCAGGCTAGCAATAAAAAACTTGGTCACAAAAACACCCCTAGCTAGAACAACCCATGTAGGATTATGCTTCGACAAGAGAAGGTGAACTGCATAAAAAACTCATTTCACATACGCTTTTGTATCTTTATAATGATCCCAACTTCTGCTTTATAATTACAAGGCCAAGTCAAGCATTACGGATTTACTGGCCTGTTAAAGAGATAGAAACCTCTCCTTTTCATTTCCTTGAATGAAACAATTCAATGGAGAGACCTTATAAAGAAACAGGAAAAGAATAAGAGGAAGAAAGAAAGAAAAAGAAAACTAATGCCATGCTTCCACATAGATGTTGACAGCCAGACCACCTAAACCAGATGTATAGATGATTCCTATATTTCATACAAGATCTAAAGAGCTCTCTCTGGGTGGGCACTAAAACCTTCCATGTATGGAGCAGTACATCAAAATATATATATATATATATATATATGGGAGTGTTTTAATAAAAACTACTCAGCACTCATCCTTTCTTTAGGTTTAGGAATACAAAAAATGATATGCCTAAATATCCACAAAAAATGGAGTGCTTCTTGAACAAGACCAGTGTTACTTACTGAACAAGTGAGTGAGTTATCAAAGTCAAAACTCAAATCTAGCAAGCATACCATGTGCCTGTCATCTCTATCTAATTGGTACTGCTAAAACAGCAAGGAGAATGCAGATATTCTGCTACAAACTTATTTTTGCAAAGCAAGTGGTATGAAAATTTCAGCATCCATGGAATTCCATCTTCATCACCACCAAGTAAACACATAGGATAGGAGGACCATTACTCAATTTCAGTCCCAGAAATACAGAACTTCCCCATTTGAAACCTGAAGATGAAAAATAATAAAATTTTATGTACACTAACGTTCTACCCAGATGAAATGCTATATAGCTTCATATCCATCACAAATAGGTCTTAGTGGTGGTAAAATATCTTCAGTCACTGGAAAGTATCCCAAATACCATTTGAGGTCTTTTCCTCAATCCATTCTGGAATGAAAATGATTCAATAGACCTACCTACAGTGGCGGAGCCACGGCATCACTCAGGGGTCAACCCCACCCAAAAAAAAAAAAAATTTGATATTTTTATTTTTTTAGCTTTCATTTGTATAGAATTTTTTTTTTTTTAAAAAAAGGAAATAGAAGTTGTCCCCCCCCCCAAAAAAAATTATATTTTCATAAGATACCTTCTTAAATCCAACTGAAAAACAATAAAAGAAGAAGAAGAATAAGAGGAGAAGGAGGCATACCTGGCTTTGGGGAGAGAGAGAGCTGTTGACGATGCAGAGGGCTTAAATCGATCAGCGGCGACGACGACGACGACGCGAGAGGGGCTTGCTTCAACGACGACTAAGAAAATCTCCTTCACTTCGTGCCCTAAGTCTCTTTGCGACGAAGAAGACGGAAGCAAAACGTACGAGAGACAGAGAGATCTCGAACACTGTTATTTTTTTGTGGATCTAGAGGTTCGATCGGCGAGAGAGGTGAGAGATCACAGAGATCGATTGGCGAAAGACAGAGAGAGAGGTGAGAGATCAGAGAGAGGCGCGAGGTTTGAGCGTGGCGCGAGGTTGAGAGTGCCTCGATAGATTGAAAGCATAACAGGTTATTTCCGACTAATATATACGTCGGAAATAATACACTGTTATTTCCGACCAAAAAACATGGTCGGGTATATATACTTATTTCCGACAATGACTAATATAGTCGGTAATAGTAACTTTTATTTCCGACACATAATATTTTGGTCGGTAATAATTAATTATTTCCGACACGTCGACGTTTTGGTCGGTAATAGTATTATTTCCGACGCTATTAAGCGTCGGAATATATGCTTTAATTAATTTTAGTTATTTCTTACCCATAAAATGGTCGATTATAATTTATTATTTCCGACACATAATATTGTGGTCGGTAATAATAATTATTTCCGACACACAGAAGTTTTGGTCGGTAATAGTTATTATTTCCGACGCTATTACGCGTCGGAATATATGCTCTATTAATTTTAGTTATTTTCGACGCATAAAATGGTCGATTATAATTTATTATTTCCGACACATAATATTTTGGTCAGTAATAATAATTATTTCCGACCCACAGAATTGTTGGTCAGAAATAATTATTATTTCCGACGATTGATAGCGTCGGAAATAATCCCGTCGCCTTTCTTCCACCATTCTCGACATTTAATTTTTTTTCATCGTAAATATTCAATATAACCGACGAAACTATAACCGACGGCTAAATATGCGTCGGAAATAATCTGAATTCTTGTAGTGAATAAACACAATATTATTAAATATTCTATTGATGATCACTTGTTACATTATTGGGAATATAAAATTTAATTTAAAAATTTAAAACATATAATATTACTTTATTATTAAGCCTCATCAACCTAACTATTGAACCAGCAGTCGAGCCAGAAGGGACTTAGGTGACCATCACCCTCCAAAAATTTAGTAATCATAGTATTTCGAAATAAAATTTGGTTTAAAAGTTTGAAACATATAACATTACTTTATTATTACACCTCTAGTGGTGGACCTAGAAAAGGCAAAGGAAACCATGACCCTTCAAAAATTAATTTGGAAAGTATTTTTTTAAAAAAATATTTTGTTAGAATTTTTTTAAAAATTAATAGATGTCTCCCCAATTTTTTTTATTGTATATTCATAAGAGTGCCTCCTAATTTTTTATACTTACATTTTTGCCCCCTTATCTTTAATTTTTGGTTAAGTCACTCGGTAGAACTAACCTCTGAAAGGGGGCATTAATCCATTCACTGTTTTCTATGAGAAAAATGCCATACAATCCTAAAAAATCAGTAACAATCATTCTATTATAATTCAAGTGTAACCTCTAAAAGGGGACATTGATCCTATTGAATGGGCTTAAGAATATAGTTTTCAAATCTTCCTAATTTTTTTTATAAAAGAATCCTAAGTTTATTTTATTATAAAAGAATCCTAAACAGATCATTCTAAAATAGAAAATAAATTTAGTACAATTCAAAAGAAAAATTATCAAAATATTTTGAGTTGTTGAGTAATAATATTAGGAGCATGAATGACCGCTGAGTGGCACACAGGAAGTATTGCAGAAGACGAAGAAGCTTATTGACAAAAAAGAAAGAAAGAAACAATTTAGCAGCTTCCAAATGACCTAAGAAATAGAAGAAAGAAAGAAAAATTATTGTTAAGCATTCAAGGGGTAAAAACAGTTACTGTTCTTTCCATTTTTTTTCATTTTTCTTTGGAAAATTTATTTGATGCTTTTCATTCTACATAGATGGCCTAAGGCGTTAAACACCATAGCACTTATTCATGGAATAAAAATAGTAAACATACTGCCATAAAGTGACATATAGTCTTCACTTGCATCTAGTTTCCAATTCCATAATCACTCCTCAAACGTTAACTATATAAAGCCCTAATTCCTTGAATATCATCCCCGTGCAAACCTTTGGTCACTCCAGGATTAATATTCGAAAACATGATAGCATTTTGAACTGAGCTATGCCCAAGTCCAAGCAAGTGTCCGATTTCATGCAAGGCAACAGTCTCTATGTCAAATGCCCCAGGGACTGGGCCAATGGACCACCGCTCGTCTGCATCATAGTGAAACCTTCCATTAGTTGGTGCATAAGCATGAGCTAACACTCCACCAGGGCCATCAAAAGGGTTCCCATCTCCATGATTACGACGATGGAAACTAATTTTTAAATCAGCATTTGTAAAATCTCGAGTTTGCGAGAAAGTGAAATGTGTAGCCGAAGCCCATTTATTGAAAGCCCGTGCAATAGTGCTCATGATATTGGATTGAGTGCCGGATGGAAACCCATAGGTGAGGTGGGTCTTAGAAGCCGGCCATTTTGGGTTACCTGGAAAGAAAGAATAATGAGAGACTATGTGGATGGTGCTATGGCCATGATGAGGCCTTTTCTTGCCTGCTCTCATTGAACTAGTGCCATTGATGATATCCGCCACCCCACATCGAGGCTCCATCATCTTTGATACTGTTTGAGCATCTAAAGCTCCGGTGGTCTTCAAGTGGTAATTAAATTGGTAGGTTTTGATGGCAGACTCTAAGAGATCATCAAAATCATCGTCATTGGCATGAGTGTGATTTTCGAAATGGTCATAGTTTAGATAACCAAAATTTTCAAGATACTTTTTGAGCTCTTGGAGTCCTTCAACCTTTTCACCCTTGTGACAACCTTGTAAATGCTCAAGAAACTCAAAGGGTGATGGTTTTCCTACCTTTGGAGAGGCAGATGAACCTGGCTGAGACAAGACAGGAAGAACTAGGAAGAGGAGGAAAATGGAGGAGAAGAGCTGGGAAACTTTGGTTGCCATGATTAAGCTAGAGAAGGCAACACTTGTTGGATTATGCAATTTCTCATATGCCTAGGTCTATTTATAGATTTGTTTTGGGGGGTGGGGAAGAGGGGAAAAAATGTTATTGCATTGGAAGGGAATGGTACTTCTTTTCCAGTTTTGTTAGTTTCTCCATGACTTCTAGTTGGTCTTGGCACTAGACGTAATATAACATTAAAAAGAAGACTTTGAGAACCAAAATGGGCAATTATTAACTTTTCTTATGTGTGTTAATTTCATATGTGACCATAAACAAAGTCACAAGCGTGTTTCATAGAAAATGAAGTTAAAGTTGGTGTACGTCCGAAATGGTATCTCAAAAACATGAATATATGTTTCATATGTTTTTTTTGAGTTATTGTAAGAATTTTTCGTTTTACATTAGTTATTTTAGGTAAATTATCTATTATTTTCTTTTCCAAATAGGATTTCTTAATTGTAGTAAAATTAGGATTTTTTATTCTAATAAGATCAGGACTTCTAATACCGACTGGGTAATATGGTGTTATTTAAATTCAAGGAATTCAACGTGATTAATTTTTTTTTTTTACATTTTTGTGCACCAACAAAACAACAGGGCAAAATAGTAGTCAAGAAAATGTAATAACAAGGAAAAAGAAAAAGAAATTATACCCAAGGGTTGGATACATTAAAATATATGATTAAATATTAAGCGAAATTTTTGTCCCTCCTAACTAAAAATTATGGCTTTGTACTCCTCGAGACTAGATGTAATAAAACATGATGCATCAGGTCTGGAGTTCGAGTACTCCCACTAGAGTGTTATCAACTTTTTTGGGACTACGCTCACAGGTGCAAGCTCGAGATTAACCGACATGCCTAAAGGGGTACTTGACGTGGATCTTAAGACCCGGTTATATAAAAAAAAGGAAAAAAAAAAAGAAGACGACTTTGAGAACCAAAATGGGCGATTGTAAACTTTGATTATGTGTGTTAATTTCATATGTAATCATAGACACAGTCATAGGCGTGTTAATTTCAAAGAACAGAAAGTTAGGCACAACAGTGTTTAATGTCAGTCCAACGAAATGAAAAAAAAAAAAAAAAGAAAAAGAAAAAAACACATTGGTTGGATACATTCATATATACGTAGATAAAATTAAATGTGGTGTCCACATGAATCTTACCTATATTATCTTTTTCTGCTGCAACCATGATAAAGGTATGTTATTTTTTTCTCTTTTACCCATTCATCTCGCTATATATTTTCAAACATCAGGTGTTCGTGTATTATAAATAATTTCTTCTTAATATCACCACTATATTCTATTTTTTAATTATATAAAAATATTAACGATCGTGGAAAAGAAGTAGCCATATGTCAACCTTTAAATCGGTCATTACGTTGAAGAACAACTTGTGCCAATCAAAATACATTAAAGGAGACTCCCACTTTGAATATCATCAATTGCAGGAAACATTACCCATAGACCTGAGGAAGAAAATGTGACCTGACCCAAGTTGGCAATAAGGACCCAGTTTTTCTTTACAATTGACTGCCCTTCGTTACTCCGTCTCTGGTTTGATGTACGTAATTTTATTTTTACAAGTAAGAAATTATTTTCGCTACTCATATTTATGATTTTCAAGTTATAATAAAATAATTTTACTATTGTGTCAAGGCCTACCTTCAAAACACAAGAAAGAACTTGATTTGAAATTAAATTTCAGGTAAATTACACTGATCTCCTCTCATATTTCTAACTATTACCAAAACTTCTCTTGATATTTAATTTTTGAAATGACACTGACTTTCTCTATTTTTTCTAGCAAACTACAAAAATTTCTATTTCTTCGCTGATCAAAAAAATAAAATACTCATTGAAACCTTTCTCCAAAGCCATTAGCATTTGCCGTGGAAAGAGAGGGGCAATAGGTTGTATTGCCGTGAGCAACAGGGCCACAACGGCAGTCCAGTGGCTTCACGAAATTCCTAGTGGTGGCACTGCCTTTGGACGACGGGGTACAGTAGCAGCCTTGCTGTTCGAAGACCACACCATAGTGGGAAAAAAATATTAAATATAAGAGATTTTTTACTTTATTTTCTTACTTCTAAACATAATATAATGAGATCTACATGAATTTGTTATACTTAATCTCACCACCTTATGTATAAAGAGTAATTATTTGGAAAGACTGTCATTCTACATTCTTATCATCTTTGGTGTGACAGTGTGTCACAAAATTTTCAACTTTTCTAAATATATAGGAATGTTATTTATCTTGAAACTCGAGAAATTTGAAAGTCCTCTGAGTCAGCATCATTTCACATCGTATAGTAACATGAAACGAGAGTTTCATTTAATAATTTTTTATGTTTAAAAGTAAAAGAAATATACGGTTAAACTAAACCCGTAATTCATTATATGCCACTAACAGTTCACTGTGCACCACATACGAAATTCCAACAATTTTTTATTTACTTTTATATTCATTATCATCAGATATGAATTAAGTGTTTCACAAGTTCTTGTTGAGCAAGCTTGGCCAACTTGCAAAAGATAACAAAAGGGCAAACTTTACCAGAAGAATAAATTGCACTAAGATATTTTAATTTTCTCATTATAAATAATTACTTCTATATATCACCAATATATTTTATTTTTAAATTATATAAAAATATTAATGATCATGGCAAAGAAGTAGCTGTGAAATATAGAATATCATAATATCATATTCTATATTCTATATTTATTATCTATATTTTAAGAATAGTTTTTAGGGTTTTGTTTTATTGTATATATTTTAGAAATAGTTTTTAGGGTTTTGTTAACAAAAACGGCTGAGAGAAAAGAAGAAAAGACAGAGGGAACGGCTGCTGGAGCAAGGAGAAGCAGAAAGATAAGGACAGAACAGCGGCTGTGCGCAAGCAAAAGAAGAAAGAAGAATCAGACCACGGAAGGAAAAAGCTTTGATACCATGAAAATTTTCTGATGAACTGAATATTTTCTTATTGAAAAGCCATACCAATACATGTGTATATATAGGAAAACTTTAAGAAAAACAAAACCTTAAAAACTATTCCTAAAATATATACAACAAAACAAAACCCTAAAAACTATTCTTAAAATATAAACAATAAATATAGAATATAGAATATGATATTATGATATTATGATATTCTATATTTCACACAGTAGGTATATGTCAACCTTTAAATTGGTCATTACGATGCAGAACAACTTCTGCCAGTCAAAATACATCTATGGAGACTCCCACTTTGAATATCATCAATTGCAGGAAACATTACCCATAGACTTGAGGAAGAAAATGTGACCTGACCCAAGTTGGCAATAAGGACCCATTTTTTCTTTGCAATTGACTGCCCTTCGTTACTCCGTCTCTGATTAGATGTACGTAATTTTATTTTTGTAAGTAAAAATTTTTTTTGTTATTCATACTTGTGATTTTCAAGTTATAATGAAACAATCTTACAATTACGCTAAGGCTTACCTTCAAAACACAAGAAGAAACACGATCTGAAATTAAATTTTAGGTAAATTATACTGACCTCCCTTCATATTTCTAACAATTACCAAAACTTCTCTTGAGATTTAATTTCTAAAATGACATTGACTTTCTCTACTTTTTCTAACAAACTACAAAAATCTCTTCTCTAGCCTAATTTTTTTTAAATGACAATAGTGTCTCTTTCATTTTATTTTATTTTTTTGCTTTTTTTCATTTTTGACAAATTTTTAACTTTTTTTAAAAGAATTTTTTCATTTTATAAAAAAAACAAATTTAAGATAAAAAAAAAAACTTACATCTTTTAGCCAAAGAAAGTTTTAACTAATATTCATTTGAAAATGAAAAAAAAAGTTCAAAATTTAAAAAAAAAATACAAAAAAAAAAGGAGGAAGCACTTTTGTCATTTTAAAAATAAAATTTATACAGGAAAAAAGATATTTGTAATTTATCAATAAAAATGAAAGAAGTTAGTATCATTTCAAAAGTCTTTAAAATTTTTCCCTTCTACCCAAGAAACAAAATGTATTAAGTTCTAAAATTTGAAAATTCTTCATTTCCATATTTCTCAGCAACTTCTAATTAAAAACCAGTGCATTTATTCTTAAAGCCAAACATCTTATCACTTATTCTTCCTTATTGGGTCCTAATAATTGTCTCAAATTTGTTAATTGTTTGATAATTACGAATGGCTCCTACATCTTAATGGGTCATTTTAATGAGCTGTCTAATTGGTAACTATCAAACTTCCCACTCTCATTATATAAATAAACTCACTAATACCAATTTAATTAAACTTTTGATTATTTCTTCCAAGAATCAATGGTGAGGTTGAAAAGACTTGAGAAACTTGAAGGATCAAGCCACCGGTAAGGGAGAGATTCTTTTGTAAATCTATTATATTACATGACAATATGTCATTTTAATGACTCTGCTATATATACTGTGTCCTACTAAAAAAGTTAGTAATATTTCACATATAAAAATATCATTAAAATTACACATTATTACGTCACTATACCAATCTTATTAAATAATTTTCCTTGTTTAAGAGGCAGAAGCGCCCTGCTAGATAAATTTTCTCATTTCCCTTCTATTCATTACAGTAAATTTATAAGTTTCAACTTTTTGTAACAAATTTTACATTTTAATTATTGTGAGAATATATTATTGATAGAACATTAAATAATAGGTCTAACACACTATCAAATTTAGAGTCTCAAATGACGTGGCATTAGGTTATTGATGCATTAGATGCATTATTTAATATTCTATTGACGATTTGTTGCCACATTATTTAAAATATAAAAACTAATTTAAAAAATTTGAAACATATAACATTACTTTATTATTAAGCCTCATCAACCCAACTGGTAGAACCAGTGGCCTACCCAGAAGAGACTAATTAAGGGGAACCATGACCCTCCAAGAATTTAAAAATTGTTTTTCTTTTACAGATTTTGTTAGAATTTCTTTTTTAAAAAAATATAGTAGTTGTTTTCACAATCTTATTTTATATATTCATAAGAATGCCTCTAGGGAGATAGCCGATTTTATAAAAACAATGATATCCCTTAAGACCACCCTCCTCTCAAGCGCATATTTGAGATATAAGTGCTGGGGTTAAGGAGGCCCCAACATATGATCTGGTCATAAAAAATAAAAAATAAAAAAAAATCTGTGTCTTCCGCCATGATTTTCGGCTTCAACCGAGGGCCAGGTCCGGTCCTAACGGCGAGACATTATAAATTGATATGTAGTCCTTGGACTGACATTGAACACTGGCCTACCTTTCTACTCCATGAAACACGTCTATGACTGTGGTATGGTTATGTATGAAATCTGGTCTTCCATTCCAACAGAAAAAGAAACTTCTAAGCAAAAAGTTAATAAAGGAGTCTTCCTATGCCTCCTCAAATTATATTACATGTGAATTACGAAATGCTAAAGTTGATAATTTGTCATTGCAATTTGACTAAGTCGACGTTGCCATTGTCGTCGTCTTTTAATTGAAATATAATACACAAAAATTTCCTAGTTCACATTACTGCAGGGCCGACTAATACAAAAAAATAAAATAAAGATCATCATTGAAAACGTATAGCATGATGATTGGCAATATATATATATATATATATATAGAGAGAGAGAGAGAGAGAGAGAGAGAGAGAGAGAGAGAGAGAGAGAGAGAGAGAGAGAGAGCGCATGATGATTGAAAAAAAAAAACAAACATGTGAAGATTCATGTAAGATCTCATTTAATATTATCATCGTTGGTTGATCAATCCAGAAATCACTATATCTATGTATCCAACCCTTGTGTATAATTTCTTTTTCTTTTTCCTTGTTATTACATTTCCTTAACTCTTATTTTGGCCCGTTGTTTGACAAAGCACGAAAATGTTAAAAAAAAAATTAAACATGTTGAATTCTTTGAATTCAAGTAATATTGAATTACTCAATCTTATATATAGATATTAGAAGTCCTAATTTTATTAGAATAAAAATTCCTAATTTTACTACAATTAAGAATTGCTATTTTGATTAAAAAATCATAAAGGTAGTACATAATTCATCTAAAATAACTAATGTAAAACTAAAAAAATTTGAAAATAACTCAAAACATATGGAATATATATCTATATTTTTAAAGTACCATATCGGTCTTATATCAATTTTAATTTCTATGAACGTGTCTATAGTTACGTATAAAATTAATTAACACATAGTTCAAGAGCCTAGTCTTGTTGATGATGACAATGTGCCGATTTAATAACACTGTTATATATATTATGACCTACTAAAAAATATGGATCATATTACACATAACTAAATATCATTAGAGAAATATATTACCACGTTACCGTACCAATCCCATAAAAAAAGTTTTCCATTCAAATATAGTACATGAAGGTAGAGTACCTAGCATTACATTTAATCAGGTATGCAATATTGGTGTATGAAAACATTAAGTTTAAGTGCCACTTATCATTTCTTTAACCGAAGGAAATGTTAAAAAAACAAACTGCCAAAAGTTCTCACTTTTTATAACTTGGGTATCCGAATCTTCGGGTCGGGTATCTGAATTTTCGAGCCGGCTAGTCTGGGAAATCAATCTCACTAATTATTAGCAGAGAGTTCGATTAAAGTCGGAGTAGCGTCCCATAAGGACCAACTCCAAGAGAAAGTGACATCTACTGGGTATCGACTTAGTAATTTCGAGAGACAAACCCTTAATTATTGTCTACTGCCCATTCAACCACCCCTTTGGATTAAACTTCCTCACTTTTTATTGATGTGTTATGAATTTTCAGTACATGAATCCAACCATATATTTTCTTGGAAGAAGTTGTTTTACTGTTTTCACAAATACAAGTTTATACACAATATCCACCCCATAGTGTGGCACAACATACCATTAGGCCAATATATTGGTTGTTGAAAATGATAATAGGAAATAATAAAAATGTTAGGCCAGCTCAAAAAGAAAGAAATATGTTTTCTCAATTTTCTGTTTTCTAATATTTTGAAATTGGCTATCCAATACCCCATCATTTTGATCATTTCCTT
This sequence comes from Nyssa sinensis, assembly GCA_008638375.1. NCBI lineage: Eukaryota > Viridiplantae > Streptophyta > Magnoliopsida > Cornales > Nyssaceae > Nyssa > Nyssa sinensis. The sequence continues at coordinate 60,480,013 of CM018032.1, forward strand.
GCAATGCTAATACAGTTATAATAAATCATCCATTTCTCTAACTAGGTTCGCAATCATGGGGTCACCACTAAATAGCCAATTACGAAAAATTATACAGCACTCCTCCAACAATGCTTCCAACAATGAGATAATAAATTATATGTGTGTATATATATATATATATATATACATACAGTATTCATGAAATACTAAATAATTAAAGAGCCTACAGTTGTTTATGGACAAAATAAATAAATAAATAAGTCATGTTTAGATGGTTCGAATTTGAAGCCAGATATCTCAATGAAATATTCTGCCCCAAATGATTAGTTAGTTATCTGAGGATGGGTGGTTTTTTTTTTTATCAAAATCAAGAAGCAAGGGAGATTATGATGAACTGCCTTTGCCTGCACTATGGCCTCAGTTTAAATCCAATCGTTAATCTTAATGATAATAACCATGCTTGAATTCTTGAAAATCACAAATGAAGCCATGTTTACAAGATGTAATTATACACATTATAGAATATATATTATTACTTGCCCAAAGATTGGTTTGGTTCGACTGTGGAAAAAACTTTCACACCCGACCTACCAATTGAACTTTTTTTCTCTTTTAGTAACTGAAAAACAAATAATTACATAAATAAAATGAATTGGATGGATGCAGGCTTAGTCCCAAAAAAAGGGGTCTCAAGGACGGTTCAATCTTTAGTTTTGGACAAAAGCTTATCTCAGTAGCTTTTGTCCCAAACGCTATTTTTAGTATCTGGAATGCTTGACAATACTATGTCAATAAAATATTCATCATCAACAAGACACCTTATCATATGATAACAAAAATTAAAGCATAATTCTTATTGTAGCATTCCAAGAGAATACATTTCCTTTCTTTGTTGATGTAATTTGTATTTGTATCTGTTGTACATCTCTTTGCTTTGCCGATCAAAAAAAAAAGAGAATACATTAACTTTTCTCTTATCTTATTTCACCTATTTGAAAATTTTATTTAATGCTTGTAAGTCATAAAAGATGACCTACACAAAGCTCCAATAAACTTATTTGAGACGTGGAGAAAAATACTAAAACCACAATTTTCACTTGCATTAGCCTACAAACAGAGATTCCAATTCTGCCATACTCCTCAAACATTATATAAAGCCTTAATTCCTTGAATATCGTCCCCATTCAAACCTTTGGTCACTCCGGAGGGAATGGACGGATACATAATAGCATCCTCAACTGAACTATGTGAAAGTCCAAGTAAGTGTCCTATTTCATGCAAAGCAACAGTTTCCAAGTCAAATGCATTTGGGACTGGGCCAATGGACCACTGCTCGTCTGCGTCATAGTGAAACCTTCCGTTAGTTGGTGCAAAAGCATGAGCTAAGACTCCACCAGGGCCATCAAAAGGGTTCCCATCTCCGTGATCACCACGATAGAAAGCTACTTTTAAATCAGCATTTGTATAGTCTTGAATCTGTGAAAAAGTGAAATGTGTAGCAGAAGCCCATTTGTCAAAAGCTTGTGTAATAGGGCTCATGACATTGGACTGAGTTCCCGGTAGAAACCCGTAGGTCAGGTGGGTCTTAGAATCTGGCCATCTTGGGTTACCTTGAAAGAAAGCATAATGAGAGACAGTATGGATGGTGTTATGGCCATGATGATGCCTTTTCTTGCCTGCTCTCATTGAACTAGTGCCATTGATGATATCTGCTACCCCACATCGAGGCATCATCATCTTTGATACTGTTTGAACATCTAAAGCTCCTGTGGTCTTCAAGTGGTAATTGAGCTGGTAAGTTTTGATGGCAGACTCTAAGAGATCATCAAAATCATCGTCATTGGCATGAGTGTGATTTTTGGAATGGTCATAGTTTAGATAACCAAACTTCTCAAGATACTTTTTGAGCTCTTGGAGTCCTTTAATCTTTTCACCCTTGTGACAACCTTGCAAATGCTCAAGAAACTCAAAGGGTGATGGCTTTCCGCCCTTTGTAGGGGCAGATGAACCTGCATGAGACAAGACAGGAAGGACTAGGAGGATGAGGAAAATGGAGGAGAAGAGCTGAGAAGCTTTGGGTGCCATGATTATGCTAGAGAAGGCAACACTTGTTGGATTATGTAATTGCTTATATGCTTAGGTCTATTTATAGATTTGTTTTGGGGGTGGGGGAGAGAAAAAAAAAACCATTCTTGCTTGGAAGGGAATGGTACTTCTTTTTCCAGTTTTGTTAGTTTCTCAATGACTTCTAGTTGGTCTTGAGACTAGATGTATTATAACATTAATAAGAAGACTTTGTGAATCGAAATGCAACTTTGACTGTGTGTGTTAATTAATTTCATACGTAAGCATAGACACGTTCATAGAAATTAAAATTGATGTAGAACTGATATCTTAAAAATATAAATATATGTTCCATATGTTTTGAGTTATGGTCAAATTTTTTAGTTTTACACTGGTTATTTTAGGTGAATTATCTATTACCTTTATGATTTTCTAATCAAAATAGGATTTCTTAATTGTAGTAAAATTAGGACTTTTTATTCTAATAAAATTAGGACTTCTAATATCTATATATAAGGCTGAGTAATTCAATTATGCTTGAATTCAAAGAATTCAATGTGTTTAATTTTTTTTTTTTTTTTTAAATTTTCATGCTCCGTCAAACAACGGGCCAAAATAGGAGTCAAGGAAATGTATTAACAAGGGGAAAGAAAAAGAAATTATACACAAGGGTTGGATACATAGATATAGTGATTTCTGGACTGATCAACCAACCATGACAATATTAAATGAGATCTTACAGGAATCTTCACATATTTGTTTTTTTTTTAAATCATCATGCTATATGTTTTCAATGATGACCTTTATTTTATTTTTCTTTTGTGTATTATATTTCAATTAAAAGACTACGACGATAACGTCGACTTAGTCAAATTGCAATGACAAATTATCAACTTTAGCATCTCTTAATTCACATGTACAATTATTATTTGAGGGAGACTTGGGAAGAAGACTTCTACAGTTTGCTTTGTGCTTTAAAATCTTTTGGCCAGGGGGTTCAGTAGTAGCCTTGCAGTTCGAAGACTACACCATAGTGAAGAGAGAAATATTAAACATAATAGATTTTTTTAATTTGTTTTTTCACTTCTAAACATAAAGTAATGATACTTACATGAATTTATTATAGTAAAGTCCGACCATCTTGTGCCAAAGGAGTAGTTATTTATGAGATTATCAATTTACGTTATTATCATATACAGTGTGACAGTGTCTTGCAAACCCGTCAACTTTCCTAAATATGTAGGAATCTTGTGAAATATCATCATACAACATTTGATAGTGACATGAAATGACAGTCTTATTAAATAATTTCTTATGTCTAAGAATAAGAAAATAGAAGAAAAAAATCATTATATATGACATTAGTTTAAAGAAAAATGGTTCCAAGATGGGAGCCATCACAGGAGGCAAATGGTTTAACTGTTATTTCATCTCTCCAACTCTCAAATTTTGCACTCCAACAAGAGAGGCATCTTAAGAGTCCAAATGCCTACAGCAAACGATGGGAGGCATATATAAATATTGTGGGGAGAGAGAGGGGGGAAGGTAAATTTTGGTGAGAATGATAACTATCATAATCTCTCTCTTAATTAGTGGATTCAAATAGGCAAGTTGGCACATTCGATATGAAAATATCAATCTCTCTCATACACAACTCTGGTTCGAGTCGCTGCACACATATTATTTAGGATTTTTCATTCCCCATATCACTTGTATCAAAAAGAAAATTAGGGGATTAAATTGTTAAACTATTTTAAATTCAAAATACATTAAAATATAAAAATAGATGTTCATTTCGACTACTATTGTTGGAATGCATTTATGGTGGTGGGAGTTATTGGTGTAGGCATAACATTGTAGAAGGAAAGATATGAGTATTTTTCCTACTCAAATAGCTCTCTCTATTGGAATTGCTCTCTGTAAGAGTTGTGTGTTAGAGGATATAATATTAAAGTTACACCCTCTAACAATTTAAACTTTTTGATGAGTTGAAGTTTTAACATAATATTAGAGTAGGTAAAAGGTCTTATGATCAAATCCTACCATCACCATCATAATATGAATTGATGCATGTGTTGGTTCAATCTAGCCACATGTTAAAGGGCGTGTTTGAGGGTACATATAACATGTTAGAGGATATAATATTAACGTTACTCACATAATATGAATTGATGCACGTGTTAACTCAATCTGGCTATAGGTAAGAGAACGTCTTTGAGGATTTAACGTGTTAGATGTGTTGGTTTTTTAACACTGTGTTCCTTAATATGGCTAACTATATAATTGCTAGATTGCTTTGTTAATTAAAAAATGAAATTCGTGCGTGGAAGGGAATGTTCCTTCTATTTTTCCAATTTTGCTGTTAGTTTTTCCATGACTTTTACTTGGTCAGGAGACTAGAGTTATATTACAACATTAAGTCATTAGTAAGAAGACTTGAGAACCCAAATGGCCAATTGTTACCTTTGATTATGTGTCTTAATTATTCACAAATAATATAATTTGAGAAGGCATAGGAAGACTCCTTTATTAACTTTTTGCTTAGAAGTTTCTTATTCTGTTGAAATGGAAGACCAGATTTCATACATAACCATAGACGCGTTTCATGGAGTAGAAAGGTAGGCCAGTGTTCAATGTCAGTCCAAGGGCTACATATCAATTTATAATGTCTCGCCGTAGGACCGGACCTGGCCCTCGGTTGAAGCCGGAAATCATGCCGGAAGACGGAGATTTTTTTTAGAAGAAGAAGAAGACTTGTGAAAATTCCAATGGGCAAATATCAACCTTTAGCAAGTCTCAATACAATTACTATTTGATGGTGATTTGGGAAGACTCTTGCAGTTCTTTGTGCTTGAAAGTCTTTATGTTCCAGATTCAAGAAAGACCAAATAATATGTTCAAGAATTCTGGCTCCGCCACTGTGAGATAGATTGCGATTGTGTTTAAGTTTAGTTTGTTAATTTTTCGAGTTGATCTTGAATGAGATTTTAATTGAGCCGATCGCAATTCAAGCTCGAATAACTAGAATTTTTATATAGTATTAAACTATTTTTGACTTAACGAGTCGAACTCAAACCGAACTTAATATATTAATAAACTTCAAAAAATGTTCAAGTTTAATTTGTTTATCTTGTGAGTCAGTCTCGAACGAATTTATAACCAAGTCGATCACAAGCCAAACTCAAATAGCTCGACTCGTTTTACAGTCCTTGCAAAATACCTCCTTAAAGTATTTTTTTTATTCATACCCCCCTATGTCCGAAGTCTAGATCCATCAATGGTCGCAGCCAATCAATTCAAAACTCAAAGGTGGGATATCACATAGCCCACATTGTTGCATCCACCACTCTGCTTTCTTTTCCATTAGGAAGAAGCTTAATTCTGTTCCTTAATATGAATATATGATTGCTTGAGTTTGTATAATAAGAGAATCCCACTTGCCTAGGTACATAATTGAATCTTAAGTAATTTTCATATTGAGTATTTATGTATCCCATAAAAGTCAAACTTAGGACATCCGTATTTACAGTTCATCCCATAGCTTCTCCTTGCTACGTACTAGGTCACCCTAAGGTCATTTGATTTTAATTTTTTTAACATATAATAATTTTTTTTTTTGGTAAAATAATGGTTTGTATTTGTTATTAAATTTAAGTTGTTTAAAATTTGAATAAAGTCATATAAAAAAAGGATTAATTTTTTTATATAAAAAGAAAAGCTAGATAATTTGATAGGTGTGACCCAACTAAATTTAATTTGAAAAATTCTCTAAAATGAAAGAGTCTATTTTAGCATTAGTAAAGACCTCCGTCTATTACATTTCAACCAAAAAAAGAGTTGTGAAACCTTAAGTAATTTTCATATTGAATAATTATGTATCTCGTAAAAGTCAAACTTAGGACATCTGTATTTATAGTTCATCCCACAGCTTCTCCTTGCCATGTACTGGGCCACCCTAAGGTCAATTGATATTAATTTTTTTAGCGTATAATATATATATTTTTTTGTAGAATAATGGTTTGTATTTGTTATTAAACTTAAGCTGCTTAAAATTTGAATAAAGTCATATAAAAAAAGGGTTAATTTTTTTTATATAAAAAGAAAAGCTAGATAATTTGATAGGTGTGACCCAAGTAAATTTAATTTGAAAAATTTTCTAAAATGAAAGAGTCTATTTTAGCATTAGTAAAGACCTCCGTGTATTACATTTCAACCAGAAGAAGACTTGTGAAATCTTAAGTAATTTTCATATTGAGTGTTTATATATTTCGTAAAAGTCAAACTTAAGATATCCGTATTTACAGTTCATCCCACAGCTTCCCCTTGCCATGTACTGGGCCACCCTAAGGTCAATGATTTTAATTTTTTTAACTCGTATAATATGTTTTTTTTTTTTTTTAGAATAATGGTTTGTGTTTGTTATTAAATTTAAGTTGCTTAAAATTTGAATAAAGTCATATAAAAAAAAAAAAGGGTTAATTTTTTTATATAAAAAGAAAAGCTAGATAATTTGATAGGTGTGACCCAACTAAATTTAATTTGAAAAATTTTCTAAAATGAAAGAGTCTATTTTAGCATTAGTGAAGACCACCGTATATTACATTTCAACCAAAAGATGAGTCGTGAAATCTTAAGTAATTTTCATATTGAGTATTTATGTATCCCGTAAAAGTCAAACTTAGGACATCCGTATTTAAAGTTCATCACACGACTTCTCCTTGCCACGTCCTGGGTCATCCTAAGGTCAATTGATTTTAATTTTTTTAACATATAATATGATTTTTTTTTTTTTTTGTAGAATAATGGTTTGTAATTGTTATTAAATTTAAGTTGCTTAAAATTTGAATAAAGTCATATAAAAAAGGGTTAGTTTTTTTTATATAAAAAGAAAACTAAAAAATTTGATAGGTGTGATCCAACTAAATTTAATTTGAAAAATTCTCTAAAATAAAAGAGTCTATTTTAGCATTAGAGCTAGTAAAGCCACCATGTATTACATTTCAACCAGAAGAAGAGTTGTGAAATTCCCATGAGCAAATAAATTATCAACCTTTAGCAAGTCTCGATTCAAATGTAGAATTAATAATTGATGGAGAATTAGGAAGACTTTTGTGCTTATAAAAGTCTTTTGTTCTAGATTTCAAAAAATTAAAAAGACCATATAATATGTTCGTCTAACCACACATGACAAAGTCAAATTTTAAAAAAATCATGAAATAAATAATTTTATCATTCTAAAAAAAAAAATTGACTAGAAGAAAAGCATTTGTATATTATCAGGTAAAATATAAAATGTCGATCTAATTTCAGAAATCTCAGGATATGCAAGTGTAATTTACTTAATTTTTTTTTCATGTATTTGTTCTACTTTGCATACCTATATTTCATTGGCACAATAATTCAAAAATTCAGACACTACTACTGTACGGTGAAAAATTATTAAATAGACTGATCTTAAGAGTCAAATGATAAATCATATTTATATATATATATATATAATTATTATTATAAACATAATTCTCTATTTAACTGTTTAGATGATGATCTAAAGAGACCACCAAATAATAAGTCGGGTGTGGTACGTTGTGTTGACTGTTGTGGACATCAAAGCGCAACGGCAATCCAATGGTACTGTTAGCAATTCCTATGGACAGCAGAGCCTAATGCAGCCTAGCAATTCAAAATTCAAAGACCACGCTTTAAGGAAAAACGTGTAAGCCGCGAGTTAGAATTTGATTCCCGTGATCATGAGATTTCTTCATCCTATTTTATCATTGACTTTTTCCCCTCATGTACCCCACATTGTTGCGTCTACCACCCTGCTTCCTTTCTCATTAGGAAAGAGGCTTAGTTGTGTACCTTACTTAGACCAAACTCACATCTTTATAGATATGACCGGAGCCGCTTTTTAATTAAATTTTATCGTTTAAACTTTTAATTAAATTTTTTTATTATCTATAAATAAATTTAAATTATTAATTACTTCATTTAAAAAATTCAAAATGAGGTGTCGCTTGTGACTTTCTTCTTCTTAATGGGTTATTTTAATGGGTCATTATATAAATAAACTCACTAATACCAATTTAATTAAACTTTTGATTATTTCTTCCAAGAATCAATGGTGAGGTTGAAAAGACTTGAGAAACTTGAAGGATCAAGCCACTGGTTAAGGAGAGATTCTTTTGTAAATCTGTTATATTACGTGATAATATGTCATTTTAATGACTGCTATATGTATTGTGTCCTAAAAAAGTTAATAATATTTCACATATAAAAATTTTATTAAAATTATACATTATCACGTCACTGTACCAATCTTATTCAATAATTTTTCTTGTTTAAGAGGCGAAAGCGCCCTGCTAGATAAATTTTCTCATTTCCCTTCTATTCATTACAGTAATTTTATAAGTTTCAACTTTTTGTAACAAATTTTACATTTTAATTATTGTGAGAATATATTATGGATAGAACATTAAATAATAGGTCTAACAAACTATCAAATTTGGTGTTTCAAATGACGTGGCATTAGGTTATTGATGCATTAGATGCATTATTTACTATTCTATTGATGATTTGTTGTCACATTATTTGAAATATAAAAATTAATTTAAAAAATTTGAAACATATAACATTACTTTATTATTAAGCCGCATCAACCCAACTGGTAGAACCAGTAGCCTACCCTCCAAGAATTTAAAAATTGTATTTCTTTTACAGATTCTGTTAGAATTTCTTTTTAAAAAATATAGTAGTTGTTTTCCCAATCTTATTTTATATATTCATAAGAATGCCTCTAGGGAGATAGCCGAGTGGTGGTGTAAGTGCCTCCAATGACATCAGTCATGCGTTTAATATTTTATAAAAGCAAATGCACATTTGAGATACAAGTGCTCGGGATAAGGAGGCCCCGACTTGTGATCTAGTCACACAATCTAAGATTGCAACTGGCGAAATCGGTTTGAATTATTCCAAAAAAAAAAATGCCTCCTAAATTTTAATACTTATATTTTTGCCCCCTATCTTTAATTTATGGATGAGTCACTCGGTGTGGAACTAACCTCTAAAAAGGGGGGCATTCATCCATTCACTGTTTTCTATGAGAAAAATGCTATACAATCCCAAATATATATATATATATATATATCAGTTATTATGCTCAATTATATTTGGTTGAATGGGCTTAATATAGTTTCCAAACCTTCCTAATTATTTTTAAAAAAAATCCTAAACCGTTCATTCTAAAATAGAAAAAAAAAATCAATACACAGAAAAAATAAACAAATAAATAAATTATCAAAATAGAAATAATTTTGTGGATTTTGGCGCACACAATCTGTAGCTCTACCTCTTCTCGAATACAGATTTATCACCATTTTCACTCATATATCTATTCTATTCTTTTTTATTGGGTAAATATATATATCCATTCTATTCTATTATGTCTATAACGTCTCAACCCGATTACCGGAAAAATTGAGTCACGAATTTGGGTATTAGTAATTTTACGAGGCGAAATAAAAGGTTTTGGGAATTAAACCGGGATAAAAATAAATAAATAAAAATAAAAGAAAATAACATAAACCAATTAATCTAAATTATCAAACAAAGCATAAGGAGAAAAAAAAAAAAAAAGGGAAAACTGAGCCAAAAATGCAACCCATGAGATTTGAACTTTTGACCCAAAAAGAAAGGGAGAACTTAAGGCCAAAGAGTAAAGCCACTTGGGCTACCCACATTTTGTGAAAATTATTGCAACTAATATGTATATAGGTACATATAATGAACCCCTCACCTCTCAAAATGGCCAATGACCACTCATGCAGCATATTTATATTTTTATAAAAATATAGTGATGTGTATTTATATGTTGCGTGTGTGCAGTGCAAATCAGAAAGTGAAATGAGTGTGTTGTGTGCATGACGTGTGTGTGAACTGAAAAGAAAAGAGAGAGAGAGAGAGAGAGAGAGAGAGAGAGAGAGAGTGAGTGGGTGGAAAATTTAGAAACTGAAAAGAAAAGAAAGAGAGAGTGGGTTGGTTGAGTGAGTGAGATTGAGTGTTGTGTATATAGTGGTGTGTGTGTGTGTGTGTGCATGCGGTGACAAAACAGTGAGGGCAAGGGTTTAGAGAGAGATTGAGGTGGAAAAGAAGAAGGAGAAAGTAAAGAGAGAAAGAAGGGGACTTAAGGTGCAAGCTTAAACAGGTAATAACTCCCTCTCTTTTTGGTTTCAAGTAACTTGTCTGATATTGATTAGATGTTTAGATGCCAAAAACAGGGATCCAAAGGACCCCAAAAACCCCCCATGCAAACCGACCACCATTGTTGAAGCTTGAGAAATGAGTCAGTTTTCAACTGAACCAAAACTTGAACTAGAGACTTGAAAATGAAAGTAGGATTCACGAGGATCAAAAAATGGAAGGAATCATTAAAAATGGCCTTAAAACCAGTGAGATCCGACCTTGAACAATTTGGAGTTCAAAAACAAATTCCATCAAATAAGGCCTCCAACCTAAATTTTTGCACACGAATTGAAATCCCATAGGAAGAGGGTCACGGCCCAATAAAAATCTTTTAAAAGCATCAAGAAACGTAGTTGTACGATGGAGTTGCAAGCAAGACGATAATGGAGCTCAACCGAACTCCATGGTTGGCTTCAACACCTCAAACCAACGCCAACGTTTTCCCTTAACCCCCAGGAAATGTTTGGATCAAAAACAGTGAAGAAATCTTGCTCCAAAATCGACGAAATAATGAAGAAAAACTCTAGGGTTTTTCATTGTTCTAGTGGCGCAGTGAAGAAGACGACCCTGTTCACGAGTCAGGTCGTGGTTTAGGTCACGGGTCGAGTCCTGACCCATAGTTTTTAAATGGGTTTTGTTTAAAAAAATCAAAGCTGCGTCGTTTTGAGTAAATAGGTTTAAAAATAAAATATTAGGGCTGATGTCATCATGACATTAGCATGGCATATTGAACCGAATACACCGGTTAGTCTTTTCACTGTTTGGGCCGGTTCACTTAAAAACTAAATAAACCCACTGGTTTTATTTAATTAGTTTCCAAAATTACATTTTGACCCCCATTAGATTTTGAAATTATATTTGGTCCCCCAAAAGCTTCTGTTAATTAGAAAATGACCCTAGACTAAAAATAGATTAAACGAAGTCCAATTAAAGTAAATGAATAGTATATTTTGACTATTTCGAGCATTCCGAATCCAATGGAAGAGTCCGTTTTACGAGACGAGACTCCGAAAAATTAAGACATGTATGAGTGTAAATTACCATTTTACCCTAATGATACTCGGGGCTAATTGAATATAAAAAGGTAGTCCATCTTGACTATTTTGGGCAATCCGAATTCAACGGTAGAGTCCATTTTGACAAACAAAGTACCAAAAAAATGACACATAAAAATATAAAATCACAAAAATGCCCTAGGCTTAAAATAAACTACAGATACGCAAATTGAGATCTAGAAAAAACTAAACCAATTATCTTTAACACTTTGAACCTAACGGTGACATCCTTGTGGTGAAAATAAGACCCGATAACAAACTAAAAAATGACTAATGCGTCCCTATGACTTAATGAAGCTATAGAGAGGGTAATTAGAATAGAAAGAGCTCTAAATTGACAGTTAAATTATGTGATACTTTGAATAAGAAAGTAACAAGATCTTGAATTGTGATCATAGGGACCCTCGTTAAGGAAGGATTTTTGGGATTTGCCTTTGGGACTTCAAGTGAGTATTTTCATATCATGTTGAGGTGGAATTCCTTATTACATATAAATATCGAACTCCTTTATGACTTTGATAATAGACGCCTTTCATTGATATTGTTTTGAATAACTTATTGATATATATTGCCATTTCTTTGACCCATTGATATCTATATTATTTTCTCTTTGATTTAAGAAAATGTTTTGTAAAATACTCATGATGTTATACAGTTTTTCTCACCAATCTTTGAACTGTTTTGACTAAAGGCTAAATATGAAACTCTTATTTGAATAGTTGAGATCGTTATTGATGTTATTGATTTTGGATGTGATTTTGATGTTTTGAGTGATACACCCTTCTATGATTGGTCATTATTGAATAAGTTGTGACCTTATGGAATCCTAACCACGGGGTATATTGGTGGTATTATTGAATTTGATCTCAGTCAGCGAGGTTCTAATTTGCTGGCAATTGAACCCTAACCACAGGATATATTGGTGGTATTATTGAATTTGATCTCAGTCAACGAGGTTCTAATTTGCTGGCTATAGAAGAGAAATTTTAATGATATGAACTTTTATGAATATCGGATGTGAACTATGATTGAACTTTGAATCTTCGAATTTAGAACTATTGAACTACGATTTTGATTATTAACTATGAAAGTGTTATCGAACTATGTTACCAAACTATGATGTTGATTTTGAACCGTAACTATGATAGAGTTACAAAATTGAACTATAATGTTGATTTAACTATGACTATTGAATTTGAAAATGACTTTGAATCGTAACTATGATAGAGTTACAAAATTGAACTATAATGATGATTTAACTATGACTATTGAATTTGAAAACGACTTCGAACCGCATTTATGACGAGTTACAATAATAGACTATGATGTTGATTTGACTGTGACTATTGATATTGAAAACGACTTTGAATCATGTTTGAATTATAATACTAATCTTCATTATCAAACTATGTTATTGGATCATTATTTCGATTGTGCTATGTTATCGATTTTGATTTACGACTGTGATTGAACTAAGATTTATTGAAAATGACTTTGATACTAGTTTTGATATGTTGTACTTTGATATGATGTATTTTAATTTCATATAAGTATAGACATTTCAGAATGTACTACATAGTAGTTTTGAAACCTTTGACATGTTGTGGAATACTCACGAGCTGTCGAACTCATACGGATTTTTATCCAATATATTTTAGGTAACGATATTGGCAAGGAAATAGCAAGTTCAGTCAGGATAGCCGAAAGCTTATAGCTATTAACCTTTTTGTATTAAGATTTTGTTAGACATGACGTAGTCACTTTTGGTAAGTGTGGAATGTCTATTGAATATGATGTCAGGAGATTTTGAGAATTCACCCCATGTGCTTTTGTGGTTACTATGGAATATATATGAATGAATGATGTTGAAGGATATATTGACACTTCTGCAATAGAAAAAATTTATTCCGCTACGTTTGATTGATTAGAAATGAGAAAAGTATTGTGATCATTGAAAAAAGCCTTGGTGGCCGATCACGAATCCTTAATCCCCATAAGCCGGGTTCCGGGTCGTGACAATGTCAATACCAAGAAAAGTGGCTTATCTTCTTCTTGTTCTTAGGACTGTCAGTTTAAAGAAAATCTTGGGCTATGGTGATGTTTCATTGTTTTTAATATGTGGTAGTGTTGGGCATTGTTGAGTATGTTTTAGCGGGCATGGTGGATTTTTTTTTTTTTGTTTTGGGTTGGATATTGGCAGTTGGTGTGTTGTTTTTGGTAGGGGTTTGTTGATTGTATTAGGATGGTATTATTCTCATTTTTTGTTTTTTTCTCTTTCCATTGGTGGAGTGTTAGGGCGTGATTGGCTTGCAGTTTAGTGCCGACTTAGATGGGATGATTCCATCTAGCAATGATGTTAGTTGCACTCTGTCCGTATTGATGTTTTGAATTGTATTAGTTGCACTCTGTCCGTATTGATGTTTTGAATTGTATACCTTGTACTATCTTTTCATCAATAATATGACTCATTTTTTACTGATAAAAAAAAATGGAATTAAAATATATTTTATAATTTTCCATGGAAATGCTATTTGAGGTCACAAGAAGTGCAACCTTTCAGGCAAATAAAGGAATTTAACACATCAAATTCTTTGAATTTCAAGTAACACGGGGTTTACTCATTGAACAAGAGAAGAATTCATTAAATACGAAACTGAAATATTATTGATAAGTTGAACAATAAGAGTTCAATACATCATAATTATAAGGTTAAAGAATATGAATTAATTAGTGAAAGGCCCCTCAAAATAAGTTTCTACTCATTATCGATAAGTTGAATAACAATTCAGTTGGATATGTAATTTGTTATCATTAACTTTGATGTGAGTCTTTTGGTGGTTCTATTTTTAAGCTACTTTCACAAATTTCACCTCATTTATGGTAGATTTTAAACATTTTTGTAACTTTCCAATACTCAATCCTGTTAAGCATTGACCTAAAAAAAATTTAGCAGCATCCAAATGATCTAAGAAATAGAAGAAAGAAAGACAGAAAGAAAGAAAGAAAAATTATTGTTAAGCATTCAAGGGGAAAAAACAGTTACTCTTCTTTCCATTTTTTCCTTTTACTTTGGAAAATTATTTCCTTAATTTCTAAATAATAAAACATGTCCGATTCTTCTTTACATTCTCGTGATGCGTAGGGGTGTCAATTTTTAACACGATACGAAGTTAACGAGTTTGTGTTTAGCATAAATAGATTTGGGTCATAAACGGGTTGACACGTATAACACGATTAATAAACAGGTCGTGTTTGAGTTTTACTAGTGTCAACCCGTTTAACACGACTTAACACGTTTAATTATAATATATCTTATAAGTTAAAGTAATTCGTCTCACATCAAATATTTATCAAGGTTTTGAGATTTTTATTTATAAAAAAAGTTTCTACTTTGATTTGGCTCATATCCGAAGTTACTGATCTTGAAAATTATCTATACATATTAAAAGATAGGTAAAAATTTTTATTTAAAAAATAAAAAATTAAAATAAACGGGTTAAGTGTGTCAACACGTGTAACCTATTTAATAAATGGGTTTGGTTTGGTTTGAGTTTTTAAACTTGACACGATTAGTTAATAGTGTCGAGTTAGGGTTCACAAATATTTTCGAAAATATATATCTTGACACAACCCGAACACGACACGATAACACGAATTGACACCCCTAGTGATGCGTTAACTTAAGAAATTAAAAAAATAACCAAATAATATTCTTTTAAGCGTAGACAACAAAGTCACCAAACTCATTGAAGACTTTCTCCAAAGTTCATAAGCATTTCCTGTGGAAAGAAAAGGTGCGATAGGTTGTCTTTGACTAATTGCCGTGAGCAACAGGGCCACAACGGCAGTCCAGCGGCTCCAAGAAATTCCTAGTGGTGGCACTGCCTTTGGACGACGAGGTCTAGAAGCAACCTTGCTGGTCGAAGACGACACCTAACAGAAATTTTTACTTTATTTTCATACTTCTAAACATAAGGTAATGAGACCTACTTGAATTTATTATAGTGAGTCTTATCATCTTGTGACTAAAGAGTAATTATTTAGAGAGACTATCATTGTACGTTTTATCATTTGTGGTGTGACAGTCTATCACAAATTCTTCAACTTTTCTAAATATATATTTATCTTGAAACTCAAAATTTTAAAAATCTTATGCGTCATCATCATTCCAAATTAAATAGTGACAAGAAATGATAGTCTATTTAATAATTTCTTATGTTTAAGAGGAAGAAAATAGAAAAAAAATCATTTTATATGACATTAGTCAAATGAAAAAGGTGATACATGACCCACATTGTTGCATCTACTACCCTGATTTTTTTCCCATTAAAGCATCTCCAAGATGAGAGGCATCACCGGAGACAAATGACCTAACTTCTTGTTTGTCTTCCCAACACCCAAATGTTACACTATAACAAGAGAGGCATAGGAGTCAAAATGCTTCCAGCAGATGCTGGGAGACATATATGCCTACTGTACGTGGAAAGAGAGACGGAGGGAGACAAATTTTAGTAGGAATGATAACTACTATAATCTCTCTCTTGATTAGCCCATTTAAATTTTTTAACATTTTTTAAATTCAAAATTTATTAAAATATAAAAATAGATACTCATTGTGGTTACTATTGTTAGAGTGTATGTATGATGGTGGGAGTTATTAGTGTTGGCATAATACTAGAGTAATAGACAAATAAGCATTTTGCCTACCCAATTAGTATTTTGTCTAGTTTTCATTGAAACGGGGACTCAGTCGTAAGCTGTCCAGAATATTTCCTAATCGCTCCATCAAACAAAAAAAAAGAGCCGTGTTACTTAATATGGATAACTATATAATTGCTAGAGTGCTTTGTTAATTAATAAGGGCAATAATGTAAGGGACCCCACTCTGCATATCATCTTTGGACATCATGCTCTCACGGAGTGAATTCCACTTGTGATCTCATGGTGGGCCCTTAAGTGGTGGGATCCATTCATATAAGAAGGTGATGTTCAAAAGGAGATATTTGTTTATGCCTGTTTAATAATACTCTGTTATATATATTATGACCCATTAAAAAATGTAAATCATATCGCACATAATTGAATATCATTAAAAAAAACACATTACCACGTTATCGTACCAATTCCATAAAAAAGTTTTCCGTTCAAATATAGTACATGAAGGTAGAGTACCTAGCATTACATTTAATCAGGTATGCAACATTGGTGTATGAAAACATTAACTTTAAGTGCCACTTATCATTTCTTTAACCGAAGGAAATGTTAAAAAACAAAATGCCAAGAGTTCTCACTTTTTATAACTCGGGTATCCGAATTTTCGGGCCGGCTAATTTAAAAAATTAATCCCACCGTTCACTGGTGAAGGGTTTGATTAAAGTCGGAGTAGCGTCCCGTATGGACTGACTCCAAGAGAAAGTGACATCTGTTAGATATCGACTTAGTGATCTCGGGAGGCAAATCCTTTAATTACTGGCTATTGCCCACTGAACCACCCCCTTGGGATTAAAGTTCCTTTCTTTTTATTGATGTGCTATGAATTTTCAGTGCATGAATCCAACCATATATTTTCTTGGAAGAAGTTGTTTTACTGTTTTCACAAATACAAGTTTATACACAATACCCACCCCATAGTGTGGCACAACATACCATTAGGCCAATATATTGGAGGTTGAAAATGATAATGGGAAATAATAAAAATGTTAGGCCTGCTCAAAGAGAAAGAAATATGTTTTCTCAATTTTCTGTTTTCTAATATTTTGAAATTGGCTATCCAATACCCCATCATTTTGATCATTTCCTTGCAATGCTAATACAGTTATACTAAGTTATCCATTTCTCTAACTAGTTTCACAATCATGGGGTCACCACTCAATAGCCAATTACGAAAAATTATACAGTACTCCTCGAGCAATGCTTCCAACAATGAGATAATAAATTATATGTATATATATATATATATACAATATTTGTGAAATACTAAATAATTAAAGAGCCTACGCTGGTTTATGGTCAAAATAAATAAATAAATAAGTTGTGTTTAGATAGTTCGAATTTGAAACCAGATATCTGAATGAAATATTCTGCGCCAAATGATTAGTTAGTTATATGAGGATGGGTGGTTTTTTTTTTTTTTTAAATCAACGAGAAAGGGGATTATGATGAACTGCCTTTGCCTGCACTATGGCCTCAGTTTAAATCCAATCGTTAATCTTAATGATCATAACCATGCTTGAATTCTTGAAAATCACAAATGAAGCCATGTTCACAAGATGTAATTATACACATTATAGAATATACATTTCCTTTCTTTGTTGATGTAATTTGTATATGCCGATCAAAAAAAAGAGAATACATTAACTTTTCTCTCATCTTATTTCACCTATTTGAAAATTTTATTTAATATAAAAGATGACCTACACAAAGCTCCAATAAACTTATTTGAGACATGGAGAAAAATACAAAAACCACAATTTTCACTTGCATTAGCTTGCAAACGGAGATTCCAATTCTGCCATACTCCTCAAACATTATATAAAGCCTTAATTCCTTGAATATCGTCCCCATTCAAACCTTTGGTCACTCCGGAGGGAATGGACGGATACATAATAGCATCCTCAACTGAACTATGTGCAAGTCCAAGTAAGTGTCCTATTTCATGCAAAGCAACAGTTTCCAAGTCAAATGCATTTGGGACTGGGCCAATGGACCACTGCTCGTCTGCGTCATAGTGAAACCTTCCGTTAGTTGGTGCAAAAGCATGAGCTAAGACTCCACCAGGGCCATCAAAAGGGTTCCCATCTCCGTGATCACCACGATAGAAAGCAACTTTTAAATCAGCATTTGTATAGTCTTGAATCTGTGAAAAAGTGAAATGTGTAGCAGAAGCCCATTTGTCAAAAGCTTGTGTAATAGGGCTCATGACATTGGACTGAGTTCCCGGTAGAAACCCGTAGGTTAGGTGGGTCTTAGAATCTGGCCATCTTGGGTTACCTTGAAAGAAATCATAATGAGAGACAGTATGGATGGTGTTATGGCCATGATGATGCCTTTTCTTTCCTGCTCTCATTGAACTAGTGCCATTGATGATATCTGCTACCCCACATCGAGGCGTCATCATCTTTGACACTGTTTGAACATCTAAAGCTCCTGTGGTCTTCAAGTGCTAATTGAGCTGGTAAGTTTTGATGGCAGACTCTAAGAGATCATCAAAATCATCGTCATTGGCATGAGTGTGATTTTTGGAATAGCCATAGTTTAGATAACCAAAATTCTCAAGATACTTTTTGAGCTCTTGGAGTCCTTTAGTCTTTTCACCCTTGTGACAACCTTGCAAATGCTTAAGAAACTCAAAGGGTGATGGCTTTCCGCCCTTTGGAGGGGCAGATGAACCTGCATGAGACAAGACAGGAAGGACTAGGAAGATGAGGAAAATGGAGGAGAAGAGCTGAGAAGCTTTGAGTGCCATGATTATGCTAGAGAAGGTAACACTTGTTGGATTATATAATTGCTCATATGCTTAGGTCTATTTATAGATTTGTTTTGGGGGTGGGGGAGAAAGGAAAAAAAACCATTCTTGCTTGGAAGGGAATGGTACTTCTTTTTCCAGTTTTGTTAGTTTCTCAATGACTTCTAGTTGGTCTTGAGACTAGATGTAATATAACATTAATAAGAAGACTTTGTGAATCAAAATGGGAAATTGTTAACTTTGACCGTGTGTGTTAATTAATTTCATACGTAACCATATGCATGTTCATTGAAATTAAAATTGATGTAGGATCGATATGATACTTTAAAAATATAGATATATGTTCCATATGTTTTGAGTTATTATCAATTTTTTTAGTTTTACATTAGTTATTTTAGGTGAATTATTATTACCTTTATGATTTTCTAATCAAAATAGGATTTCTTAATTGTAGTAAAATTAGGACTTTTTATTCTAATAAAATTAGGACTTCTAATATTTATAAATAGGGCTGAGTAATTCAATGTTACTTGAATTTAAAGAATTCGACGTGTTTAATTTTTTTAAAATTTTTGTGCTCCATCAAACAACGGGTCAAAATAGGAGTCAAGGAAATGTAATAACAAAGAGAAATTATACACAAGGATTGGATACATAGATATAGTGATTTCTGGACTGATCAACCAACCATGATAATATTAAATGAGATCTTACATGAATCTTCACATATTTGTTTTTTTTTTCCAATCATCATGCTATATATATATATAGATATATATATATATATATATAAATATATTGCCAATCATCATGCTATATGTTTTCAATGATGATCTTTATTTTATTTTTTTGTATTAGTCGGCCCTGCAGTAATGTGAATTAGGAAATTTTTGTCTATTATATTTCAATTAAAAGACAACGAAAATGGCAACATTGACTTAGTCAAATTGCAATGACATACAATGTTTAATGAAATGACGGTTTTATGGAGTAATTTCTTATGTCTAAGAATAAGAAAATAAAAGAAAAAAATTATTATATATGACATTAGCTTAATGTAAAAGGGTGATATGCAGCCCACATTGTTGCATCTACTACCCTGATTTTTTTTTCCGTTAGATCATCTCCAAGATGGGAGCCATCACACGAGGCAAATGGTTTAACTATCATTTCATCTCCCCAACTCCCAAATTTTGCTCTTCAACAAGAGAGGCATCTTAAAAGTCCAAATGCCTACAGTAGATGATGGAAGGTGTCGTGCCACTTTGAGTCACAAATCGAATAGGAGTTGAGAACCGATGTCGTTTATAAGCCTCAAGCTGCTCTCTTCCTAGCACAAGGCCTTTTCTTCCCTAGAAGAACAAAGTTGTGCGAACCGTAAGACCTACGGGCAGCCAAAGCAGAAAATATTGTGTTAGGGAGCCTACGGTGTGCCAGGGCGAAAAAGTGCAACATCAGTTTAGTGCCGTCTGTGGGAACGATTGGGCCACGTGCCTCGTTCCTGTGCTCCACCAGTCCCGACTAGCGGGAGTAGTTGTTGTGCCACTTTGAGTCTCATATCAAATAGGAGTCGAGAATTGGTGTCGCTTATAAGCCCCAGACTGCTCTCTTCCTAGCACAAGGCCTTTTCCTCAATGGAAGAACAAAGCCGTGCGAACCGTAAGACCTACGGGTAGCCAAAGTGGACAATATTATGTTAGGGAGCTTACGGTGTGCCAGGGCGAAAAAATGCAGTATCAGGAGGCATATATAAATATTGTGGGAAGAAAGAGGGGGGAAGGTAAATTTTGGTGAGAATGATAACTACCATAATCTCTCTTTTAATTAGCGGATTCAAATAGGCAAGTTGGCATATTCGATATGGAAAGATCCATCTCTTTCATACACTACTCTGGTTCGTGTTGCTGCACACACATTATTTAGGATTCTCCATTCTTCATATCACTTGTATCAAAAAAAAAAAACAGCAGATTAAATTGTTAAACTTTTTTTAAATTCAAAATACATTAAAATATAAAAATAGATGTTCATTTTGACTACTATTGTTGGAATGCATTTATGGTGATGTGAACTATTGGTGTAGGCATAACATTGCAGAAGGAAAGATATAAGTATTTTGCCTACCCAAATAGCTCTCTTTATTGGAATTGCTCTTTGTAAGAGTTGTGTGTTAGAGGATATAATATTAATGTTAGACTTCTAACAATTTAAACTTTTTGATGAGTTAAAGTTTTAACATAGTATCAGAGTAGGTAAAAGGTCTTATGTTCAAATCCTACCGTTACCATCATAATATGAATTGATGCACGTGTTGGTTCAATCTAACCACATGCGAAAAGGCGTGTTTGAGGGTATGACATGTTAGAAAATACAATATTAGCGTTACTCACATAAAATGAATTGATACACATGTTGACTCACATAAAATGAATTGATGTACATGTTGACTCAATCTGAGCACACGTAAGAGAACGTCTTTGAGGATATAACGTGTTAGATGTGTTGGTATTTTAACACTGTGTTCCTTAATATAGATAACTATATAATTGCTAGAGTGCTTTGTTAATTAAAAAATGAAATTCGTGCGTGGAAGGGAATGTTCCTTCTATTTTTCCAATTTTGCTGTTAGTTTTTCCATGACTTTTACTTGGTCTGGAGACTAGATGTTGTATTACAACATTAAGTTATTAATAAGAAGACTTGAGAACCCAAATGGCCAATTTTTAACTTTGATTATGTGTCTTTATTATTCACAAATAATATTATTTGAGGAGGCATAGGAAGACTCCTTTATTAACTTTTTGCTTAGAAGTTTCTTATTCTGTTGGAATGGAAGACCAGATTTCATACATAACCATACCTCAGTCATAGACGTGTTTCATGGAGTAGAAAGGTAGGCCAGTGTTCAATGTCAGTCCAAGGGCTACATATCAATTTATAATGTCTCGCCGTAGGACCGGATCTGGCCCTCGGTTGAAGCCGTAAATCACGACGGAAGACGGGGCTTTTTTTAGAAGAAGAAGAAGACTTGTGAAAATTCCAATGGGCAAATATCAACCTTTAGCAAGTCTCAATACAATTACTATTTGATGGTGATTTGGGAAGACTCCTACAATTCTTGTGCTTGAAAGTCTTTATGTTCCAGAATCAAGAAAGACCAAATAATATGTTCAATAATTCTGGCTCCGCCACTGTGAGATAGATTGCCATGGACAACAGGGCGCAATGGCGGTCCAGAGGCTACAATAAATTCTTGAGGTGGCCCTGCCTCAGATGACGGGCCACAGTCGCAGCCAGACGCGGAGTTACCCTATGTCTTGGGAGGGCAATGGCACCCCCTCTACTTTCAAAATTTTAATTTTAAAAATTAAAAGTTGTCCCTTAATTTTTTTTATATTTTTGCAAAATATAAGAGTGTAAATGAGTCGAATCGAGTAGTAAATTGTTTAAGTTTGATTTGTTAAAATAAACGAGTTTCGAATTATGTTTAAGTTTGTCTTGTTAATTTTTCGAGTTGATCTTGAACAAGCTTTTAATTGAGCCGATCACAATTCGAGCTCGAATAGCTAAAATTTTTATATAGTATTAGACTATTTTTGACTTAACGATTCGAACTCAAGCCGAACTTAATATATTAATAAACTTCAAAAAATGTTCAAGTTTAACTGTTTATCTTATGAGTCGGTCTCGAACAAGCTTATAACCAAGTCGATCATGAGTCAAACTCGAATAGCTCGGCTCGTTTTACAATTCTAGCAAAATACCTCCTTAAAGTATTTTTTTTACTCATACCCCCCTATGTCCGAAGTCTAGATCCATAAGTGGTCGCAGCCAATCAGTTCAAAATTCAAAGGTGGGATATCACATAGCCCACATTGTTGCATCCACCACTCTGCTTTCTTTTCCATTAGGAAGAAGCTTAATTCTGTTCCTTAATATGAATATATGATTGCTTGAGCTTGTGTTCTTCGTGCTTTGTTAATTAATTAAGCTATGCAACATTACTTGAAGGTGTTTTCACAAATAAAAGTTTAGGCTGAGATATTAGTGGTTGAAAATGGGTAATGAAACAAAAAATGATTTTATTTTGAATTACGGAGAATTCTTTTAATCACAAGTCATTTGATGTCTGGATATACAGAATCATCCAGAAATTACGTGTATTGGTGTTTTCAAGCTAGTAAGAATTGAACCTAAGGCGTCATAGTTTACTGCTCATTTTTAATATAGGACAAATATGATACTCTAAAAATATAGATATTTATTGTAGGATTCTTTAGTTCTATTTGAATTAGGATAAAGATAAGAGTTATGGCACAAAATTTCATTTGTGTTCTCAATTATATGTTTTGATCTTTTCCTTGCAACGCTAATAGAGTTATACTAAGGGACTGTTTGGATTAGCGGTTAATCACAGCTTAATGCGTTTTGAGGACTTTAACCACACTTAAATGATTTTAAAGTTATTTGACTAGAATTTAAATTGTACTTATTGACCACAACTTTTCTATTAAGTTACGATTTGGATCAAGCTGAGAAGTCAAATTTTTTTCATTAAACTAGTCACATTCATTTATAAAGTTTAAAAAATATCCCCATTTCACAAGGACCGCTGTAGTTTTTTTTTTACAAGTTTATTATCAGTTGTTTTTTGTAGCTAATAAAAAGAGATTTTGCTTTCTCACCTTTGTCTCAATCTTGTTAGCCTTTTGGTTTGTCTCCTTTTTCTCAATATCATTGAGTTCAATGGAGAGCTGGTGTTTTTGGAGAATAAAAGCTTTGATATGAAGGTTGTGCATAAAAGATTTGTTTTATCTCGTATTAAGATCAAATTTAAAAATGATTAATTTGTTGTTAAATTTCATGAGCTTTGAAAATCATGTTCGTTCAAATCAAAGAGAAGATTATGACAAGAAGGAAAATAAAAAAGAGGACTAAGTGAAACATTTTAACATTTTTCATATATTAATGAAATTATAACATTATTAAGGTTGTAAATGAGTCCAGCCGAGTTAAGCAGTAGGTTATTTAAACCAGTTTGCTAAAATAAACGAGCTTTAAAATGTGTCTGAGCTCGGATTGTTAATATTTCGAGCCGACGTTGAACGAGCCTTTAATTGAGTCGATAGCGAGTCGAATCCAAGTAATTTAATTTTTATATAGTATTAGACTACTTTTGATTTAATAAACCGAGTTCAATAAATTTACGAACCTAAAAATATTTTTCATCTTTACAATTTTATTCCAAATTTTATTTTAGTTTATATTCTTTCATTTTTGTCAATTTTACCTTCTAATTTTTAGTTATATTTTAATTTTATCATTCTGTCACAGTTAACCGTTTAATGTGGATGGAAAAAGACTTTTTTTAAATTTGCATGTATCTTACACATGATCTTTTCCGTTCAGATTAAATGTCCAATTGGGACGAAAAGATGAAATTAAAATGAAATTAAAAATTAGCAGGTGAAATTGACAAAATCGACAGAATAGAGATTAAAATGAAAATATGAAATAAAATTCAATGATGAAAAGTGTAATTTACCCTATATTCTTTTTCAAAGTCTCATTACTAACTTGGAAAAAAAATAGTAAAATTTCTTTACTTTTATTTCGTTTTGCTTTAGAAAATATGTTTTTTCGTTCTACAGAAAAATGACCTACAGTAGTAAATACCATAGTACTTATTCAAGATATAAGTAAACATAGTACTGCCCTAAAGTGATATATAATCTTCACTTACATCCAATCGAAAAAAGTAAAATTCTAATTCTATAAGCACTCCTCAAACGTTATATAAAGCTTTAATTCCTTCAATATCATCCCCGTGCAAACCTTTGGTTACTCCAGAAGCAATGACTGAAAACATGATAGCATCCTGAACTGAGCTATGCCCAAGTCCAAGTAGGTGTCCAATTTCATGTAAAGCAACAGTCTCCAAGTCAAATGCATTTGGAACTGGGCCAATAGACCACTGCTCGTCTGCGTCGTAATGAAACCTTCCATCAGATGGTGACCAAGCATGAGCTAGGGTGCCACCGGGGCCGTCAAACGGATGCCCATCTCCATGATCACGACGATGGAAACTAACTTTTAAATCAGCATTTGTATAATCTTGTGTTTGTGAGAAAGTGAAATGTGAAACAGAAGCCCATTTGTCAAAAGCACGTGCAACAGTACTGATGATATTGGATTGAGTGCCAGATGGAAACCCATAGGTGAGGTGGGTTTTGGACCATTTTGGATTACCATCAAAGAAAGAATAATGAGCGATTGTATGAATAGTGTTGTGGCCAACAGGATGCCTTTTCTTGCCCGCTCTCATCCAACTAGTGCCATTGATGATATCTGCCACTCCACATCGAGGCATCATCATCTTTGATACCGTTTGAGCATCTAAAGCTCCAGTGGTCTTCAAGTGATAATTGAGTTGGTAAGTTTTGATGGCAGACTCTAAGAAATCATCAAAATCGTCGTCATTGGCATGAGTGTGATTTTTGAAATGGTTATAGTTTAGATAACCAAAATTTTCAAGATACTTTTTGAGCTCTTGAAGTCCTTTAACCTTTTCGCCCTTGTGACAACCTTGCAAATGCTCAAGAAACCCAAAGGGTGATGGCTTTCCGCCCTTTGGAGAGGCAAATGAACCCGCATAAGACAAGACAGGAAGGACTAGGAAGAGGAGGAAAATGGAGAAGAGTTGGGAAACTTTGGGTGCCATGATTTAACTATAGAAGGAAACACTTGTTGGATTATGCAATTATGCAATATGCAATTGGTCGTATGCTTAGGTCTATTTATAGGTTTCTCCCCCCCCCCCCCCCCCCCCCCCCCCCGGGAGAGGGAGAGAGAGAGAGAGAATTCATGCTCGGAAGGGAATGGTTCTCTTTTTTCTTTTTGTTTCAATTTTGTTAGTTTCTGCATGACTTTTACTTGGTCTCGAGACTTAGATGTGATATAATATTAATAATAAGAAGACTTGAGAACCAAAATGACTAATTGTTAATTTTGATTAAATGTGTTAATTATTCACAAATCACAAATAATATTATTTGTGGAGACTTTTTGGAAGACTCATTTAGTTAGGTTTATGTTTAGAAATTTCAATGAAGATCAAATTTCACATGTGACCATAGACAGTCAAAATCCTGTTTCAAAGAAAGGAAAGTTAGGAACAATCCTGAAAATAATATTATAGTATTATAGATGCACCTTCCAAATGTTTTCTCAGTACATTCCCCCTCCAATGATTATACTATGATTAACATAAACCTATAATATTATAATAGGTTTATGTTAATTATAGTATAATCATTGGAGGGGGAATGTACTGAGAAAACATTAGGAAGGTGCATCTATCATTTCATTGAAGAAAGAAATGTGAAAACAAGAAGGGAAAAAATGAAAATAGCATGATCAAATGTGCCATCCTACATGAATCTTTCCTATACATGTTTTTTTTTTTTTGGTATATCATCTTGTGAGAAGAAGAGTTGTGAAATCTTAAGTAATTTTCATATTGAGTATTTATATGTATCTCATAAAAGTCAAACTTAGGACATCCGTATTTACAATTCATCCCACAGCTTCTCCTTGCCATGTATTGGGCCACCCTAAGGTCAATTGATTTCAATTTTTTTAACGTATAATATGTTTTTATTTTTTATTTTTTTGTAGAATAATGGTTTGTATTTGTTATTAAATTTAAGTTGCTTAAAATTTGAATAAATTCATATAAAACAAGCTTAATTTTTTTATATAAAAAGAAAAGCTAGATAATTTGATAGGTGTGACCCAGGTAAATTTAATTTGAAAATTTTTTTAAAATGAAAAAGTCTATTTTAGCTTTAGTAAAGACCTCCGTGTATTACATTTCAACTAGAAGAAGAGTTGTGAAATCTTAAGTAATTTTCATATTGAGTATGTATCTCATAAAAGTCAAACTTAGGACATCCGTATTTACGGTTCATCCCACAGCTTCTCCTTGCCATGTATTGGGCCACCCTAAGGTCAATTGATTTTAATTTTTTTAACTCATAGAATATGTTTTTTTTTTTTGTAGAATAATGGTTTGTATTTGTTATTAAATTTAAGTTGCTTAAAATTTGAATAAAGTCATATAAAAAAGGGTTAATTTTTTTATATAAAAAGAAAGCTAGATAATTTGATAGGTGTGACCCAACAAAATTTAATTTGAAAAATTTTCTAAAATGAAAGAGTCTATTTTAGCATTAGTGAAGACATCCGTGTATTACATTTCAACCAGAAGAAGAGTTGTGAAATCTTAAGTAATTTTCATATTGAGTATTTATGTATCTCGTAAAAGTCAAACTTAAGACATCTGTATTTAAAGTTCATCACACAGCTTTTCCTTGCCACGTACTGGGCCACCCTAAGGTCAATTGATTTTAATTTTTTTAACGTATAATATGTTTTTATTTATTTTTATTTTTGTAGAATAATGGTTTGTATTTGTTATTAAATTTAAGTTGCTTAAAATTTGAATAAATTCATATAAAACAAGTTTAATTTTTTTATATAAAAAGAAAAGCTAGATAATTTGATAGGGGTGACCCAGGTAAATTTAATTTGAAAATTTTTTTAAAATGAAAAAGTCTATTTTAGCATTAGTAAAGACTTCCGTGTCTTACATTTCAACTAGAAGAAGAGTTGTGAAATCTCAAGTAATTTTCATATTGAGTATGTATCTCATAAAAGTCAAACTTAGGACATCCGTATTTAGGACATCCGTATTTACGGTTCATCCCACAGCTTCTCCGTGCCATGTATTAGGCCACCCTAAGGTCAATTGATTTTAATTTTTTTAACTCATAGAATATGTTTTTTTTTTTTTTTGTAGAATAATGGTTTGTATTTGATATTAAATTTAAGTTGCTTAAAATTTGAATAAAGTCATATAAAAAAGGGTTAATTTTTTTATATAAAAAGAAAAGCTAGATAATTTGATAGGTGTGACCCAACAAAATTTAATTTGAAAAATTTTCTAAAATGAAAGAGTCTATTTTAGCATTAGTGAAGACCTCTGTGTATTACATTTCAACCAGAAGAAGAGTTGTGAAATCTTAAGTAATTTTCATATTGAGTATTTATGTATTTCGTAAAAGTCAAACTTAGGACATCTGTATTTACAATTCATCCTACAGCTTCTCCTTGCCACGTACTAGGCCACCCTAAGGTCAATTGATTTTAATTTTTTTTAACGTATAATATGTTTTTTTTTTTTTTTTTGTAGAATAATGGTTTGTATTTGTTATTAAATTTAAGTTGCTTAAAATTTGAATAAAGTCGTATAAAAAAAAGGGTTAATTTTTTTATATAAAAAAAGAAAACTAGATAATTTGATAGGTTCCCAACTAAATTTAATTTGAAAAATTCTCTAAAATGAAAGAGTCTATTTTAGCATTAGTGAAGACCACCGTGTATTAAATTTCAACCAGAAGAAAAGTTGTGAAATTCCCAAGAGCAAATAAATTATCAACCTTTAGAAAGTCTCAATTCAAATGTAGAATTAATAATTGAGGGAGAATTAGGAAGACTTTTGTACTTATAAAAGTCTTTTGTTCTAGATTTCAAAAAATAAAAAAGACCATGTAATACGTTCGTCTAACCACACATGACAAAGTCAAATTTTAAAAAATTTTAGGAAAAATAATGAAATAAATAATTTTATCATTTTGAAAAAAAAAAATTCGACTAAAAGAAAGGCATTTGTATATTATTACGTAATATATGAAATGCCGATCTAATTTCAGAAATCTCAAAATATGTCAGTATAATTTACTTAATTTTTTTTCATGTATTTGTTTCACTTTTCATACCTATATCTCATTGGTGCAATAATTCAAAAATTCTGACACTGCTACTGTATGGTAAAAAATTATTAAATAGACTGATCTTAAGAGTCAAATGATAAATCTTACGTGTGTATATACAATTATTATTATAAACATAATTCTCTATTTAACTATTAAGATCATAATCTAAAGAGAAGACCGAATAATGAGTCGGGTGTGTGGTACGTTGTGTTGACTATTGTTGTGGACATCAAAGCGCAACGGCAATCCAATGGTACTGTTACAAATTACTATGGACGGCAGAGCCTAACGCAGCCTAGCAATTCAAAATTCAGAGACCACGCTTTAAGGAAAAAGTGTAACCCGCGAGTTAGAAGTTGATTCCCACGATCATGAAATTTCTTCATCCTATCTTATCATTGACTTTTTCCCGTCATGTAACCCACATTGTTGCGTCAACCACCCTGATTCCTTTCTCATTAGGAAAGAGGCTTAGTTGTGTTCCTTAGACCAAACTCACATCTTTATAGACATGGCCGAAGTCGCATTTTAGTTAAATTTTATCGTTTAAATTTTTAATTAAATTTTTTTATTATTTATAAAAAAATTTAGATTATTAATTACTTCATTCAAGAAATTTGAAATGAGGTGTCGCTTGTGGCTTTCTTCTTCTTTTCTTATCTTATTTCCTATTATAGGTTCAATTGCAAAAAGCCTAAATTTTAATTTTTTTTTAATTTTCCTAATTTCCAAATCCTATTAGGGTTAGTATAGGAATAACAGTTTCGTATTCAAAGGATAATCTTTTAACTTTATAAATATGAGTTTTATCAATAATATACCTTTTCCAATTCTAGAGATTTGTTCTCTTGTTTGGATAAATAATTCTTGTGGTTGATTCAATTCAAAGAATTCAACATTAACTAAAACATAAAAAAAAAAAACAAAATAATAAAATGTATATTATATGTGTAATAAATTGTGATTTGAGATGGTTCCTTTTTTTTTTTTTTTTTTGCAATAGACAATTCGTCCAAGATAATGTGACTTAGCATGAGACTCCATCTTAATACTATTAAAAAATATTATTAATTAAACAAAAATAACTTTCAAGATACATTTAAAAATATTAAATAATTTATAAAATAAATTTTCAAATCATAAAATGTTATAGTTTTTTTGGGTTGAGGAATTTATTTTATATACTTTTTTAGTATTATTTTTCTAATATATATTTTGAAAGTTATTTTATTCTAATCAGTAATATTTTTTAACGGTGTTAAGATAAAAGTTAACAATTGAACTTTATTGTAATAAAAGTTTTTTATTAGGATTTTTTAGATAGAAAAAATTAATAATTGACTTTTTGGATTAAAAATTTTATTATGGCAACTTTTTAGTATTTTTTATTTTATTTTATTTTTTTTATTTGTGGCCCCCTATGTCCAAGGTCTAGATCCATCACTGGTCACAGCCAATCAGTTCAAAATTCAAAGGTGGGATATCACGTAGCCCACATTGTGGCATCCACCATTCTGCTTCTTTTCCATTAGGAAGAGGCTTAATTCTGTTCCATGATATGAATATATGATTGCTTGAAAATGGGTAAGGAAAAAAATAATGATTTATTTTGAATGACGAAGAATACTTTTAATCACAAATCATTTGATGTCTAGATAGACGGAATGAAACTATGTGTATCCCGCTAGTAAAAATTGAACCTAAAGGATTCTTTAGTTTTATTTAAATTAGGATAAGGATAAGAGTCATGGTACAAAGCTTCTCAACTATATTTTTGAAAGTGGCTGCCAACCCCGTTGTTTTGATCTTTTCCTTCCAACGCTAATACAGTTATACATCTTAATGTGTTTTAAGGAGCTCATCCGCACCTAAATGATTTTAAAGTTATTTGATTGGAACTTAAATTATATTTATTGATCACAACTTTTTCCATTAAACTAATCAAGTCTATCATAAAGTTTAATAAATATCCTCATTTCATAAGGACCACTGTAGTTTTTTTTTGTTTTTTTAACAAGTTTATTATCAGTTGTTTGTTTTAGCTAAAAAAAAAAAGATTTTGCTTTCTCACCTTTGTCTCAATCTTGTTACTCTTTTGGTTTCTCTTTTTTCTCAATATCAATGGAGTGCCGGTGTTTTTGGAGCATAAAAGCTTTGATATGAAGGTTGTGCAGAAAGAAGAGTAGAGAGGTATGGGTGTTGTAGTTCAGTCCCGATTTCCCAATGAATGGTTTGAAATTCATCCTCATTATTGTTATCAATGCAATTCTACCTGCAAGAGAAGAAGAGTAGTCCAGAGCCAACTCTTTCTTTTTTTGGTGTGAAGGAAGTGAAACAAGGAAACAGGACAAACAGCGAAAACTAGGGGTACTAAGAGCCCTTTTCAAAAGCTACGGACATCTCATCCGCTTTGACCATCCTGATAACCTTTGTTGGAGGGTCTTCCAACACTGTCAGGGGTCGCCATTGTTCTTGACCCATCTCCGCCAGGCGATCAGCAGTCTGATTGCCCTCTCTCTTCTACTCTTTCAATCATGCCTTCCCATACCTGGTGTTTGAAACACAATGGTGCTGGGCTTATTTCAGTTGGAGAGAGAGCTTATGAATGGGCAGGGACAGAGAAGTTCGGTAGATTATCTGAAAGCTGATTTGAGGGCTCTTCCATGGAGAAAACTGAAATCCTCCAATAAAGAGAAGATTCAGAGGTGGTCTCTGGAATCAGCTGTAGCAACATGGAGTGAAATGACGAGAAAATGTCATTGTAGAAACGAGAAATGGGTGCTATAGGAAGGAGTTGGTGCTTGGTTTTCTTCATTTCACCACATCTACTATGGAGTTGTAAGTTTCCAAGTGGGAAAAAAAATTAGGAGGAAAAAAAAAAGTGGTTATGCCGAGCCTGTAGACATATTGAAACTGAAAGGAACACAAATATATTAGATCAAGCTTCTGTTTGGTGGTCGTACAGGAATAGGACTGATTCTCAGTTGTGAGCATACTACAAAACTTTGGTTCAAACACAAATAATATGCAGGTGTAACAGAATAACAATTTCAAAATATCAACAAATCAATAAAAGTTTTATTGAGGTGTCAAATTGAAATTAAAATAGAGGTAAAGCGTAGAAAATTTTAGGACCCGCGAGGGGGGGGGGGGGGGGCTTAGCTAGACTGTCCCTGCTGACATAATCAAATCTATCAAAAGGATGGCTGCTCAGTTTAACTCTTGGAAATTCTTAAATGTCTATAAAGAAGGTAATTTTGTTGCAGATTTTTTCAGTGGTATTTGGTCTTTATATGAGTCATACCAATCAAAGTTAATTTTTTTAATATGATATTCAAGTCCTATTAAAAATAGGAATATGTAAGAGTTTATCTATAAACATGCAATTCTTTTAATTCAACAGAAAACATGTGTAGAGAAATTTTCCAACAATATGCTCAAATGTATTTCCTAATACAATTCATACCCTAGGTGTGATGCCTAAGGGATTCTGGAATGATTTCTAAAGTATCCTCTTTTTCTTAGTCCCTGCAAGCAGATTTCTCTAATTTATCCACAATTAGACAACAATTCTTTAGTTTTTGCAACCTAATATTCCACCTATATAACCCCAAAACCCTTCTCTGCACTAGAAGAATTTTCTCCTAACACAATACCTAAATAAAAACCTAAAATAAAATTCCACCAGAAATACATCAAGTCTAAAACTAATCCAATTCTCTTCCTTCCTTTAATCATTCAACCCTAACACAAAAGAACATAAACAGCCCCTGGTTATCCATTCATGGACACAAATACTGTTCATAGCCCCGAAACATCACTATAACCCCCAAAATCCTACCCATTTCTTACACCCAATGTTATAAAAGGTGAAAGTGTAAAACGAGACACCTAACCTCTTTTACAAGGCAAGCGTAAGCCTCAAGGCGTTGAGAAATAAGTTTTTTGGACTTACTTTTTTTTTAATAAGAACCATAAATATATATATTATAATTAGTCAAAAAAAGGAAAAATTTCACTATTTTGAAATTTGGAACATCATTATAATTTCAAAACTATAAAGGATGACATATATTTTGACTAATCTTCCGTCTTAACACTATTTTGAAAATATTTTTTATACCCAAAAACTCATATTACAATACTTTTATCTTATTTTCTCCCTCCTTTGCTTGTCGGAGAAGAAAAAAATCCAATACCATGTAAAAGCCATAAGAGAGTACAATCATCTCTGAAAAATTCCCTTTCAATTAAATTTTAGGGTTTCATAACTCCATGAAAGTGGTCAACATTATTGTTGGTCGTAAATTCCTCTCAGTTGAGAGGCTTCATTGATTTAAAGCAATAGGAAAGCTTATTAAAAGGATGAAATAATAATAACGATTTTGAGGTTTTCCTCATTCTATTGTGTCAATCTTTTTTGACAAGTAATAATTGTATTCATATAAAATGCGCCCAAGGGGGGCAAACCCATATTTACATGGGCAAGGCTACAAAATCAAAGCCTTATAGACCCCAAAAAATCAACAAAATAAATTGCATTCAATGTGAATGCTTCCTTTACCCAAAAAACAAAAAGCGCATAAAATTATCCTTCAAACTATAAGAAGGTTGCTCTACTCATTCGAATATTCTCTTATTCCTCTCCCCCCCCAAATACACCACATCAAACCCATACATATGCCACACAGTCTTCACCTCCTTCCTCTATTTGCACCCATTCCAACTCACCAAAAGCTCTTTTACTGAGGCAGGAAACACCCATGAGCAACCGAACGTATTCAGCAACAAATTCCAACAATCCCTAGCCACCACACGGTGTACCAATAGGTGATCCAGAGTCTCCCTTTCCCTCTTACACAAGCAGCAGTGATTAGACATTTGGACACCCCAGCGCTGCTGATTATCCACAGTTGGTATTGCTCCCCAAGTTGCCATCCATGCAAAAAAGCGACTTTTGTTGGAACTCCATAGAACCATAATAGCTTCCATGGGAATGAGGTCTTATGCGACCCCACTAAATCTTTGTCGAAGCATTTCACTCCAACAGAGCCGGCTTTATATAATTGGAGACCTAAAGCGAGAAAGTAACAACCCAAAATGAGGCTTTTTTTAATATTAATGTAAGTTTTTACTTTGTTTCTTATACATATATATATATATATATATATTATTTTTACTTTTGTAATATAAAATTTAATTATTTTCCAACAAGAGATAGCTATATATTGAATAAAACTCTACTAATAAAACTTTTACATAATTTACGAATAAAACTCTATTAATGGAATTATGTTTTTTTCATGGAGTCTCTATGGGACCTTTTTATACAGTTAGATTTTTATTAACCTTAGACTTCTAATATACTATAAATACATAAAATTTGGGGCCTCTTTCTAGAGTTAAACTTTTATTGATTTTAGACTTCTAATTTGATTATACTATAGTTATCTAAAATTGGGGACCTTCTATTTAAGTGGGGCTTAAAGAGATTATTTTGTTAACTTTATGCTCCAGCCGGCCCTGAGTACCAGTGCACTTCCACTCCAAAACCCCTTCCTTCCCCTCTCCACTCTAAGTCTACCCAACACCTCCATCAAATTTGCCACCTCTTCTGCTTCCCAGTCTAGAAAGTTTCTCCTAAAGTGAGTGTCCCATGTCCCATTCTCCCCTTCCCCCAACCACAAATCCACCACCCAAGCACCTTCATTTACTATTATCTTGTGTTTAAAGGCCTCTCCCCGCACCACATGGATTTAAATCACAGTAACAGGATATGACGTGTTCGGGGTCGCAGTATAACGATATCAGGAGTATCGGGTCATCTAGTATGGGAATCGGAAACAACAATCATGAATTTTTTTCAAACACTAACAAATCTCCTAAAAGTCACTGATACGCATATCTTGATTACAATTTATCACATTTTAATATTTTTTACTATTATTTTAAAATTTTCTTATAAATAACACCTAAAAAGATATTTTATTATTTTATATGAATTTTTTAAAGTTAAGTTAATAAGAAGTATCACTTAATTTGAATAACATTTAGAAGTAATATAAATAATAACAAAAAATCATTATAAACATGCAAATCAATTAGTGTGATTAGTTATGGAATAAAAAAATTTTAAAATTTTGAAGCCAAGAGACCTTTTCGAGGTCATATTAACCCGAATGTTTTGGTAACCCATTTCAAAATTTTTGGATTATTTTGTTAAGTATTTCTCTTATATATAAATTTTATAAAAATATAAATCATCACAATTATGAAAAAAATTATAAAAAAAAAAACTCAAAACAGTCGTAACAGTCCTGTATCCCCATAACGGCCGTAGCGGCTGATATGTATCCGTATAGGCTATTATGGCGGTGAATTTTGGTCACACCGATATATTGGGTTATAATGGTATCAGAGAATCAAAAAACTGATACGTAACGGCATTTATTTAAAACCATGCCACACCACCAATATTCCCAGAATTTGACCCTACTATCCTCCCCCACCCCAAATATAATTTGTGTCAATCTTAATGAAATAAAAGTTTATATGCTTTTTGAATTCACACAGTTAATTCTAAAGATCATTTTAGATGCATACAAAGTGTTCACAGAATTGCGTTAGAATGCCTTCAAATTTGAAGTATATGCTTTCTCAGATCACTGATTTTCATTCAAAGTTTCAATGCTTTTCTTTCAAAGTTCCAAATCATTTTGGGAATGCCTCGCTTCAAGCAAGCCTTGACATAGTTCCTTAAAACACTGCTTACAATCAAGCCTTGTATTAAAGCTTCTAAAAGAGTGTTCTTCACACTTTTCCTACATCACCTATGGATGCCTTTACAACCATCGATAGCTAACATTGTCCCTTAGTTTGTTGATTCATCATTTTCAAAAATATGTGCACTATATTTGATTCCTTTCATATTAAGACCCAGAATGCCAACCACTTGATATTGTTAATGCCACATTATTACTTCCTCACAGCCCCACTGAAGAGGAACTAAGAAGATAAACTATCTCTTGCTAATTGTAGAGGGAACAAACAATTAATTTTTGCACAGATTTATTTGATAGGGTCAGAGGACAATGTTTCATCTACAAACTTCAAAAGACTGAATCTACAAGAACAGGAACTTCGAAACAACATAAACCATAAATAAAAACGATGCCTTAAGTAACTCATCTTCGTTCTTTCTCCTATTTTTAAATTAGTATAGAAAATACTACTCTAGAATGAATCTGTTAAAAGGCAAAATGTAGAAGGAAAGAATAGACTCCTTGTGGCTTGTATAATCCTCCCCGAAAACAACAGCCCCACAATAATGAGCATCCACATACCCAGTTGCCACTAGCTTTAACTTCCAAATCATCAACAGAGAGGAAAAGCTGATTAAAATAATTGTTGTTGGTTCAAACTTCAAATATTTGGAGTGTTTGGACATCCCCTCGGTTGAGCCCAGTCAACTGTAAGTCTAATCTAATTTTCGTGAAAATTGTTTAACTTTAATGTTATTTTGTGATTTTAATGACAACTCCTTTCTATTAATCTTTGAGTTAATGGTGATGTTTATATATAATATCACCAACAACTAGCCCAGATGCAACAATGTAAAATGAATGGATTTCTAAGGGAGTAAACATTCATGCATATCCTCATGTAACCTAAGTTCCCATATGCTAAACTGTGAGTTTTATGTTTCTTAATCTAATGAATTTTCAACCGAGCTGGAACTTCTGGAAAGAATATCTAACTTAGTGAAACACTTGATTCTCAAGCAACCACTCTATAATAGTATCAAACTAAAAAATTTAAAGCACAAGAAACAATCGCAGGCACCAGTCATAATACAATGTACTACACAGTCGGTGTTTCTCTAAACCAAAACCAGCAAATGGATTTTCTCAATTCATTTATACAAAGTGAACTAAGTTTTTCTCCACTAGCCATGTAACAAAAGAATAGATTCGGATACATCAAATAAAAACCACTAGATTTACCTCATTGACGAGAACCATTGCCATTAATCCCCAATTTAGGCACTATTACAACAGCCTTCTGGTCTGCCACATTCTTCTCTTCTTTAATCCCATCCTCGCTGTCATCATCAGAATCCAAGGTAAACTGAGCCTGATTGTCCAACTGCTGCATTTCCGCACCAAGTGGCCTATACTGCATAAATTCACCACGACCTCTATTGTTCTTACTAATTATTGCGAATGCCCCCGCAATCAAAACCACAAGAAAAGCAAGATGACAATTGAACTGAAGCGTAGCAAGCGCTCGACCCCTATGATACTCTGGGTGTCCCTTACACCTCACGGTATAATTCCCTCTGCTTTTCTCATGCAAAGAACATCCATGTGCCATCAAATCAGAATAAAACGAAAATCCCATTTGAACAAACCACATCCCCTGCAAAATCAATCCAACGCCACGGCCCAATCTTGCAAATTCCGATTTCGGGGTTTTGAATTCAAGAATTGTTGAAAAAACACAAACAGTGATCGGAACAAGCAAAAAATCAAAGTAACGGTTTTCAATTCCGCTTGGGTCTTTTCTTTGCAGGTAAAAGAGTAAAAATTCTTCACCGAAAGCGAAGAGAGATAATAAACTGACGAGTGAGGAAGGTAAGTGTGATCGAATTTGTGAAATGGGTCAAAAGACCAAGTACAGAGTAGAGCAAGAACAGCGAAGCGATTGCGATTACCTCTAATTGAAGGGCCACTCCGGTTTGATCTCTAGAGTTGAGAGCGTCGATCAAGGAGATTAGAGAATTTAGGATGAAGAAAAAAGAGAGGAGAGATATTGCGATGAAGGTTATGGATGAAGAAAAAGACGTCGTCTTGGTTTTGGTAGACGATGATGGTAGCGGTGTCGGTGGCGATGGTGTGATTTTTAGGTTTTCGGATGTTGAGATGAGAGACTCCCAGGCACCGATCAAAACGAATCCGCCGCCGGCAATGGTGTAGGTGAAGAGTCCCATTGTTGTTTTTCTCTCTCTCTACTCTCTCTCTCTCTCTCTCTCCAGGGTTTATTCCGTCTGCAGTATAGAGAATCTCTCTCCAAAGATATCTTGATCTTGAGTATGGAGGGAGAAAGTCCGGAAAGATCTGCCTTTCTGTGATCGATTCTGCGCTGGTCTCAGGTTTTCTTTTTGTCGGACATATTTGGAAGGCCAGAGTCAGCTGCCGTTGTTTATGTTCAGGTTAAACAGCGAGTCCACCACCTCTCCGTTTAAATTAGGGGTTAATTCGTGTGTTATTTTGTCGTGTTCAATTGGTGTTAAAGGCATACATATTTAAAAATATATATAAATTTTAATTTGACATTATTAATTAATCGTATCAAATTTTAAAATTTAAACTCAACTCATTTATTAAACAGGTTACACATGTCAACCTACTTAATCCATTTATTTTAATTTTTTTATTTTTTAAATAAAAAAATTTATTTATTTTTTAATATGTACAGATAATTTTTAAGTTTAGTAACTTTGAATATAGGCCAAATCAAAGTAAAAACTTTTTTTATAAATAAAAAATCTCAAAACCTTGATAAATATTTGATGTGATATGAATTATCTTAACTCATAATATATTTTATAATTAAACGTATTAAACGGGTTGACACTAGTAAAACTCAAATCCGACCTGTTTATTAATCGTGTTATACATGTCAACCTATTTATAAGCCAAACTCATTTATACTAAACTCAAACCCGTTAATTTTGTGTCATATTCAAATTGTATTGTCGTGCCGTGTTAAAAATTGACACTCCTAATTTAAATTGTCCATCATTAAATAATGTGGCCCACAGGTCCGGTCCAATTAGTGATAATTTATGACTCCTATTTAATATCAAGTTTCATACAATAATATTAGGTAGGATGTATCATCATGAATTCTACTAATCAGTCTCATTAATGTGACTGACTAAAGGCATATAAACACTAAAATATTCAAGTTATTATTAGTGACTAATTTAAAATTTTTAATTATAAATTAAATTAAAAATATTAAAATTTAAAGAATTTAGATTAATATATCGAAAAAAAATTGAGAGAATCGAATCCTATTATATTTAAATATTTTAACAAAATTAAGAATAAAAAATAAAATATTAAATATCTAACCCGTGAAATAGAAAAAAAATGATTGAGGCCAAGTCAGTGACAAACTGATGCAATACTCAAAGAATATAATGAATGAAATTTGACTTGTTGAGCTGGGTAGCTAATGCAATGAGAACCAATGACCTGCTGTATATATGGTATGGGATTGGTCCTAAGACACCTTAATTGATACAGATCAAAGAGTAGAAAGTGGGGATAGGATCAAGGGTGTTATTAGGATTTAGGGATTATTCTATTTTTTTTTTCCTTGGGGTGTTGGTGGGAGAAAAAAAAAAGTGATGGGGATTTGAAAATGGACTCCAACTTCACACAATAAAAACCATTTTAACTGCAAGAACCAATCTAGTATACTACAAAATACTCAACTCAAGTTTTATTCCAAATATATGGAGTCGACAATCCTAGTTACAGAATGATACCTCTAATAAAAAGGTAATATCCACATAAAATCCACCCAAGACTTCTAAAGTATAATTAAGAAAAATAAAGACAGGAATTTCTTTTATATTTTGATCCAATACAACATCCATTAAACTCGGTGACAAATCTCATTTCAGAAACCCGAGTTTTTTTCCTAATTTCTTTACCTTCTCATGTTGCAAAACTGGCACATCATAGAGGTCCTGACCTAATATTGTGTGGCCTAATACTTAACTTCTTTTAACCAATGCTTTGTAATCTTTTTGAAAATATTGAATCTGTGATAACATGTATGTGGGCAAAGCTTAAATATTGTCAGGATTCAGTTGACATGATCATTCTGTTTTTTGCAGTACCATCTCAAGTGATTTGGGAGGAGCACCTTTTGGGTTGTTTTTACCTAAATCTATTGCATACTCTTTTTTCCACTTTCAAGTGGTATTTAGTTCATCTGCTGCCTTTGAAAATGATTAGTACGTTGATTTTCATTTGTTATTTATTATGTGAGAATGCATACCTAATTGTAGTGGGTCATAAGTCTTATCTATTCACAAAAGGAAAATATAAGTTCTGCATGGATATTACATGAAAGTGAACTAAAGGAAATTAATCAGAACCAAGTAATTATTATATTATCTTATATCTTATGCAATGATATATGTATATATGCGTGTGTGTGTGTGTATGTGTGTTACTTAGATTGTTGTGAGATAACAATTACACTTTTTTCAACTGTGGGAGCTTTAGACCTCATAGCTAAAGGAAAAAGCTTTTACGTACAGACAGTTTAGAGGTTCAAATTCCTTGAGATTCATTGACTCAACGTATGACATGCTGATCAGGAAGCTCTGTTGTGTTTATTATTATTTTGTTTCTTTTTGGGGGGAAGGGATTGCATCACGTCATGAAATTCCTGGAAACCTACACCATTGAGTTTGCTTGTGAAAGTTAGTTTTTTTTTTTTTTAACTATATAAGG
The DNA here is from genome assembly GCA_008638375.1 of Nyssa sinensis. Classification (NCBI taxonomy): domain Eukaryota; kingdom Viridiplantae; phylum Streptophyta; class Magnoliopsida; order Cornales; family Nyssaceae; genus Nyssa; species Nyssa sinensis. The sequence goes on from CM018032.1 coordinate 60,520,190, forward strand.
AGACAATGTAATTTTCACCAAACACAAGTCTATAAAATTTTTGAATTTTATTTTTATACTAAACAGAAATGTCTAACTTCCATGCAGGAATGTGGTTTCATTTAGTGATGCTACTAAAACAGTGGAAATGTTCTACCTTGATCCCTGCAGTGGATCAATTCATTATGATGGCAATCCTAAACTGATACACTCAAAGGTGTTGTCCTCATTTTTCAGTGAGGCTTCTTTGACTTCCTCTCAAGTTTCCAATTCGCACTTATTCAATTTCCTTGCCACTATCATCTGTGCATCCTCGTTACTTTGTGATTATGTAGTTATTTCACTTCTATTGATTTACGTAGACTAGTTTCAGCCTAGTACACGAGTTGTCTAAAAAGTAGAAACAATGTCAGCACTGGTTGATGATACTTCCACATGGTTGGTTACATACTTACCATTTTTCAGGCATCTTTTCTGATTTTCATTCTGGCTGGATTATTTGAGTTCATAATGAATTTGTCTTCAGCAGCCACTTAACAAGATTTTATCTTATTAGTTTTGTTAAATCTGACAATGGGTAATCTTATCTACAATTATGTGAAAAAGAAAACCTTATGCAATTCACAATTTTTATGCATTATAGCTCTATGCATATGAAGCCGAATTTGCTCAAATCGCCTTGTTTACAAAGCATCCTGAGATGAAGGGTAACACACAAGTATTTTGTATATTAGCAACAACTCTTCTTTCTCTAGTAATAAGTCCTGATTATAATAACTGTTCCAGATGCTTCATTTTTATGTTTTTGTTTACCACTAATATTAATTCTTCTGTTTCTTCTCTCTATTTTCTTTGGGTTGTTGACAGACTGGCCTGAAGATCACAATTTTCAGTTGTTCAAACTAGAAATCGAAGATATCTTTATGATTAACTGGTTTGGTGGCCCTAAACTTCTCACAGTGGATCAGTACCTGCATGCCCAAATGTGAGTATTAAATCAGTAGTAGATGTACTCCAAAATATTTATATAACAAAAGTATTCAAAATAAAGCCTCGTTTGGACGGTGGGATAAGAGATTGGATAAGTCTTATCCCATCTCACATTCGGTGTTTTCAATTGACTTAGATAATATATCATGCACACCATTATATCTCACTCGGATAGAATATAATTTACACCAAGGGGTAGTGGTATATGATTATCCTATCTAATCTTATGTTTTTATCTGGTCGTCCAAACATGGATAAAGTTCAATTTCTCTTTGAGTTGATAAACATGATTACACTATTTCAAGATGCTTACTTCTTGTTTGCTGATGAATTTCTTTTTTCCCACGCATGGATATCTGCCATTTACAGGAACAAACTCTCCTCCATTGTGGGAATGCCTTTCTGATCTCCATCCCTCTGGTGTATTTGTTTGTTGGACATGAAGGGCCCACTGTATGCAATGTTTGTAAATAAGTATATGATACATTATTATGCTAATTAATTTGTATCATGAACCATCCTGTCTATTGTTTGGGAAAATAATCATAAACAATAATTGTAAATTAGAGGTTGAAGTCAGGGTCATTATAGTTCGCTAACCTTTATTCCAAAATGTAAATCTCTTCCAGATACCACTTGTCTATATAAGATTAAGAACTCCACTACAGAATTTCCTAAGAGAATAACTTCTTTGCTTATAGAACCTCTTCCAAACACCATGGACTTTTAAGGCATGTCACAATATTCCACATTCATGTTAGCAGAAGAATGTTAGAATTTTCTCTCTTCAATTTCGTATTCCATGATGACACAACATAAAGAAAAAGAGAGCTAGTGTGAAAGTTCATCATCATCAAGCCAAAAACTCCCTCTTGGTGAAAACTTTGAAATCAAAGAAATGAACAAACAAATGCCTAAAAATGTTAAAGAGAGTCACGACTTTTTAATTTGAATCATTCATATATTTTACACTCGTGAAGGTTTCACACGTGATTGTCGCACGATATATTTATGAACTCTCTTCAAATTAGATAAATGATAGATATGTGTAGACGATTTCATGACTCTTGGAAGAACTCTTCAACAAATGAAACTATTATATGACAGTGTGTCATTCTAATAACACCATACCATATATGTTATGGTTCACTAAAAATAGTGGGTTATAACACACAAGGTATAACATCACTCAATTGGCATAGTGGTAGATTAAGTTTTCACACGAGCAGCTCTTCACTCAACTCTTCTAGCCAAATCTATTCTTAAAATTGTTATTCTTTCTTTAATATTTTTTTCAAATTTATTTATTTACTGACGTGATTATTCGAGTGCTAGTGAATATAACATCGGATACTAGTGAATTCAGTATGTTAGTACTAATTATGTTAGGTGAGTTTAAGAGACTTGATTAATTAACACCAAGAAATTGAAATAATTAGAACCTGACCATACCAAAAGATTGTATCCATTAACATTCAAACAGTTACATCAACAACTAAAAATATTTAATAAAATGTTATGCTAAATGTAGTATTATTCTATTTTAAAATGTTTAGAAACAAATAAAATTCATTTTAAATTTTTTAATACAAAAATGAGGAGGAGGATCGAAAAACTTTAATTAAACGCTTAAACATGTTTAATATATGGAACAATTTTACTGTAACACACAACTTGGGTGAAAACCTGCCCCAAACGGCTCCGCGCCAGTGACAAAGAAGAGAGGGGAAAATCAATTCAGTGCAGTTCAAATGAATACTATTGATTCAGTAGAATAGCAGTGAGGAACAGCTCAATGTTGCTTCCTCTGTACAATCACCAATCCTCACTTTCTCTCAAAACCCTCCCAAAACCCTCACCCCAAATTTCCTCCTCCTTCCTATCACCCGTTCCCCAAAAACCCTTCAGATCCCTCCTCCGAACCTCCTCTGCCGCGGCCGCCGACAATGCTCAAACGTTACCTAAATCCGCCATCCGAAGAATCGCTGACAAGCTTCGCAGCTTAGGTTACGTCGAGGATGACAAAGAAGACTCAAAAGAAACTCTAAACTCTATTTCTAACCATGCCTCTCCGGGTGAGCTATTCATTCCTCTACGCAAACATTTGCCGAAGTACCGTGTCCGGAACATGATTGATATGAGTTGGAGCACGCCGGAGAATCCAGTGCCGGCGCCAGGATCGGGGAATGCCATACAAAGGTTTCATGAGTTGAGGCGTAAGGTTTGTAAGGAGAAGGCGAAGCGCAAGGGGGAGGGGAGGGAGAAAATGCCGACTTTGGCAGAATTGACGCTGCCTGAGGAGGAGCTGAGGAGGCTGAGGGCGATTGGGATTGGGTTGAAGAAAATGTTGAAAGTCGGTAAGGCTGGGATTATACAGGGAGTTGTGAATAGAATTCATGAAAGATGGAGACGCGTGGAAGTTGTGAAGATTGCTTGTGAGGATTTGTGTAGGAATAATATGAGGAGGACTCACGATTTATTGGAGGTTAGAGCAACTTCGTCATTATGATTAAATGCCACATAAAGTTCTCTGTGTTAATTTGTTTGAAACTTGGAAGTCATGAATGAGGGCATCAATTTATACTGGTGTAAGATATATTCTGTGTTGCTTTACTGGATTTGTGATGTTCCTTGAATATTTATCAACTTGGTGAACAAATTTGTTTTGCAAAAGTACCAAAAGACAAGGTGGCCACTGGACATTATTAAGTAAATAATAAAGAAATCGAATGATTAAACTATACTCAAAGAAAATCACTTGGTTTACTAAGAATGTGGCTGTTTAGGTTGAAGACTAGATATGAGCTTCACTATAGTGGCCAATTCAACAGGGTTGACTGTTCTTATTGTTTTGTGAACTCCTGGAGATTTGAAAATATTCTCTTTTGGTTTCTTTTTGAGGTTTTGCTATATTACCAGGATTCCTTTGTCTTTTTGAATATATTTCTTGTACATTCCTGTACAGCAGATATATATATTTTTTAAAATGTACCTGTACAGTTACTAGTTCTTTCAATTACAAAATTAACCAAAAAAGAAATAAATGAATCACAAAATACTTGAATCCAGAATCCAAAGAACTGTATCTCATAAAGCTTCAACTTCGGATTCATAGACCTTTGGGTTCCATTATCTTAATGAAGTCATTGCTTAAAAGTTTAAGTTTTAAAAGAGACACATGCAACAAGGATAAAAAAAATCATGTTTTGGTTGGTTATTTGTTCAAACCAGTTTTTGTTTTTTTAATCTATGTGATGCAGGGTAAACCTTATTTTCCCATTAAAATGGTTTTTTTTTGGATAACCGTGGGTGTCCCGTCCCTGCTACAGAGTATGCTAGGTTTGACCGATTAGTCCCACAAGGTCGTGAAGTTAATGACCGGATAAACCTCTAATGGCCCCTCGGGGTGACTCGAACTCGGGACTTGGGATCTTATCCTCAAGTCCTTACCGCTCGGCCAACCCCTGTCCAATAAAGTTGATGTTTTGTTTAATTTGGAATTTCTTATTATTAAACTAGAAGAAGGTTTGGAAGGTGTTTCAGTCAATTTTGGCCAGGATGAAGAGAGGTCTATTCATTACTTTTGAACCCAATGTTATGCCTTTTCCTTTTTCAACATAACGTATCCCCAAAAGAAAACATCATAATAATTTTCTTTTAAAAAACATTCCTTTAGCTCTAGAAAGTACTCTCCAAATCTAGTAACTCACTCACTCGCCAATTGTTTAGAGGGGATTCTCAATGAGCCCTGTGTTACATGGACTCTTCAAAAATGTGTTAAGTAAGCATGTCTGCCACAACACCACATGGGTATATATGTAGTATTTTTGCCCAACAAGTTTGTCACTCATGGAAGATTTGAAATTTATTTTAAATGTACTATATATATATATATATATATATATTGATTAGTAAAATTTACTATATGTTTTTATAGAATGCTTTCTCAATTGTTATCTTGTTACATAGTAACTCCAAAATAAATAAAGCATTTATGTGGAGGCCACTCAGTCACGTATAGGCACCATTTTACACTAGGGATTAAAAGAGGGAAAAGTTAAAAAGCCCAGTTCTTTGGCCTTGTTCTTGTTTGTCAGATTTGGGAATTAGAAGAATATGACTAGTAACACATACTTGCTCCCAACATATTTATCTGAGTACTTGTATTATGATTTTTTTGATAAGTAAAAACTTGTACTGTTCTCAACAAACATGTAGTTTAATTTCCGCATTAAAGAATTTCATTGTCATTAAAAACCATTGCAAATGTTTCAAACCAATTTTATACATCAATTTCTGGAAAAAAAGGATTGATAATTGGCTTTCTTTTAAGGCTAGCAAGTGACGATTTGAATGAAGTATAGTTAGTTTGAAGGAAAGCATGAGACGGGTATAGGGCAGTAGCAATATGTAGTAAACAGGAGCCAACAGTTGACACATAAGGCTTGGCTAGTTCAGTAGGATTGACAGGCATCTAGATTAGGTAGTAAAGCAAAAAAGGAGAAAATTTAACAAGAGAGAACATGTAGGTGCAAATGTAATATTTTTACATTTCACAAACACTGGGGCATTCTACAAATTTTTTTTTTTGCTAAGTGGGGCCTTCTAAATTTCTGAAGATGTTCAAACTTCACAGCCCTTAAATTTTGAAAAGAAGAAAAAGAAAACTTCAAAGTGAGAATTCTAGATTGTTGGTCCATAAACAATTATTTTTTTCACTAGCGTCACTTCTATATCTTTGCCATTCTACTCTCGCAGAAGTCAAAGATCCCCACCCCTCACAAATCGAGTCCTTATTTGAAGAGGTATAACATTCCCACGTGGACTTGGAATAGCTTGTTACATTGGTCTAATAATGACAAGGAATAGCATGCTACACAAAATATTCAAATGAATAAGTAGCCATTATATAGCAAAGTAGGATTTCAAGACAAATTCCCAGAACTTGTTTTAGACCATTACTAAAGTTCAAATATTTTGCTCTCATGTAACCCACCATCATTGTTTATGCAGAAATCTATCCTCTGAAGTACGGACACTCTATTTTTCCTCTCATATATATGTTGAACACGGACACAGACACGTTTGAATACGTGAAAAAAAAAGCGTCTAATTTTTCTGAATTTTGGACACATGCTAGACACATTACAAACACGTTAGGGACACGTTTTTGGATTTTTTTTTTTTTGAAAATCTTCCCTTCTTTTACACTTTTTGTACACAGACACACAGACACACACACACACACATATATATAGTAGTTAAGAAATTTTTTTTAAAACTTGAATCACTAATGTTGATAATTAAATGAATTTGTTAAATTTTTATTTAATGGCTTTGTTATTTTGATATATTAATGATATTCGTGTCCGTGTCTCGTGTCCATGCCTCTTAGATTATCTGTCTAGGTTTGCCTTATATTGGACACAAATTACATTCATCTGTAATGACCATATTCCTGGAAGTTGATATCTTTGCTATGGTGCTCTAAAAACAATTTCTCAGCACGCAGTTGCTCAATTGAATGAGGGAAAAATGTTTTACATAGAATGCTATCTCCAGTATGAAGTTTCTAGAGTTTTCGAGTTCTTACATGTAATTATATTTTGACCCCAAAGTATATTGGTTTAACTTAAATTTTTGATCTGACATTCTCAGAGGAAAACTGGAGGTTTGGTTATTTGGAGATCCGGAAGTAATATATTATTGTACAGAGGGGCTAATTATATGTATCCTTACTTATTTTTTGATAACAATTCAACAAATGGCTCTTTTGCGGCTACTTCACTGGATTCATGCTTGGATTGTGGAGTACAAACAAAGCAAAGCTGCTCATCTGGCATGGATGATGCAAATTCTGCTGGACGAAAATTTTCCAACAACATGGCTAAACCATCCCCGATACAAGGTGTTGGGTCTCTAAATAAAGTACAATTCCCACTGCCTGGTGAGGCACAACTTGCAGAGGAAGCTGACCGTCTTTTAGATGGACTTGGTCCACGATTTACTGATTGGTGGGGATATGATCCATTACCTATTGATGCTGATCTTCTACCAGTAGTTGCTCCTGGATACAAGAAACCCTTCCGCCTTCTTCCTTATGGGGTGAAACCTAAATTAACAAATGATGAAATGACAATATTAAAGAGACTTGGCCGGCCTTTACCTTGCCATTTTGCATTAGGTGAGTGACTTCCAATTTTGCTGCTGTTATCTTTCTGCTTAACTTTTGTTTCAATAGCATTTGTCTTTTTATCAGGACGGAACAGAAGACTTCAAGGATTGGCTGCTTCAATTGTCAAGCTCTGGGAAAAATGTGAGATTGCAAAAGTTGCAGTCAAGAGAGGAGTCCAGAACACTAACAGTGAACTGATGGCTGAAGAATTAAAGGTAGGAATAATGTGGCAATTCTTTCTTATATTTTAAATCATTATGAATTGCTGGCACTTTAAAATTATGTTCCACTTGTGATGAGGTTTTTTTTTTATTAATGTTTTCTTTTCTTCTTTTAAGGATGCACATTGATCTGTGCATTTTGTAGTTCTTCTATGTAAATGGATGGGGTGCAGAATTTACTTTCATCTGGTGTAAAGAGTATAGAAAGATTAGTAGTGTAAGTAGAGATTATTGGAAGCAAAGTACATGTAATATGTATGTTAATAAATAATTTAGTGTTTTGGGGTGTTTTCTACTTTGAGTTTGGTTTAGGAACCTTTGGTCATTTGTGGGCCGTATATTTGGTGTAGCTGAGTCTAAATTAGACGTTTTGGGGTCTTTTTGTATTTGGAGTTGTATTCTTGGGTTGTTAGAGGAAAAATCTTGTCTTTTGAAAGCTTATGTTTAATGTCTTGTGTTGGCTGCTCTGATAAGTTTTGGGGTTACTATAAAAGGGAAGTAGTTTGTGCTCGGAGTAGACTTTGGAGGGGGAAAAAGAAGAATCAGATTTGAGTGGTTGATCACCCCAGTTAGGATTTTGAAGATTTGATCTTGCAGCGTCTTCGGATTCCTCTATCCTTGCATATGACACGAGAGGTTAGCACTTTGCTGCTAATTTTCCCTGTAATCTGGTTCTGGAAAGTGTCGGAGTTTCTTCCTTTGAATTCCCACCCAAGGATCAAAATTCTGTTTCTGGAGTACTGTTTTGGTCTGACCAAGAAATCCAAATGTTTTAGAAACATTTCAGATTTTTTTTTTTGGATAGGTAAATCTCTCTCTTTCTCTCTCTCTCTCTCTCTCTCTCACACACACACACACACACAACTTTGCCCTTTAAGGGGACTTGAACCCTCAACCTCCCATATGTGGAGGTGGAGTAGGTACCAATCAAGTTAGAACTTGTTGGAGACAAAGAAAAAAACTAAAAACACGCGAAAACATAGAGCAAAATATGTGAATGTATAAAGAGAAGTAGATATTAAGATAGAATTGAGGAATAAATGGAAATTATAACTTATCAAAAATAAATGTAAATATAAATAAGTCCTTGAATAATATCAAACAACTCATTACTAGTAAAAAGAAGTACAAAATTTTTTAAAACTCATTTTCTCATGTAATATGGAATTATTTTGATTAAATAAAACATTTAACATGATAGACCTGTACTATATAATATACACAAAGTACACAATATAACACAAGTTACATGTAAAATAACATCCTAAGTAAAACAAATATCAAGCTAGACTATTACTACTAAAATAATCTAGACTATTATAATTAGCAACTATTTATTATGATAAACTTTGTTCTACCTTCTCACTTCCACTACTTCTACTTCTTCTTATTTTCTGTTTCTCGATAAAAAATATCTTCTTCTATCTTTGGGTTTGAATCCTTCAGTCTCCCTTTTCTAATTAACTTATACCAATTTTTACAATTATTGTTGACACAGAGTAATTTGGTGTTTCGACTAATTTTTGGTATGTTTTGAAACAGAACCATTTCTACCATTTGGATGAAAACAAAAGGAAAATTTGATCATTGTCTAGTGAAATATTTGCTCTTTACTCCCTATAATATAAGCTGCTGTAATATGTTGGAATGCTGTGTTGCTTAGCTTGACATTTAGTTCTAATTTGAAACAATTTTTTACATTAATTGATCAACGGATTTTACAAAATCTTTAGTTGGAATATCTTTAGTTGAGTTTATTTGTTTTTGCAGTTCTTGGTACCTTTGAAGAGTTATGAGAAAAAGGTAATTTTGAAGAGTTGTAACTCTTTCTTATGTTTGTTGACACCCCTCTTTTGCTATTCATTTGCAGTGAGTGCAATCATTGTCTTCTCTCTTTTAATTTTAATTTGAGTGCTCTCTCTCTCTAACACACACACGTGTAGATCTCAAAAATTGGTTTTTGAAATTGTTTGTGAACCGAGTAGGGCTTGAAATGGGAAATAAAAATTGGTTTAGTGCTGGAGTTCTACTTGTTTTACCAGGGTCTGTTTTAAGTATTATTCACACACATGCCTTGTTTATCTAGGGCTGCAGTGATGCCATTTCTTTTTTTTTTTTCTAGATTTTTTTTTTCCGAATGTAATTTTTGATGGGTGTTGGTCAGCAAGTAGGTAACATTCATAGCTTAAAACACAATTCAATCAACTAGGCGGGCTTAGTAACCCCGGGAGCTCCTACTTTCAGGCTGTCCAGGCGGCTAATTGTCTGGGTTCTTATGGTGCCTTCAATACATTGGCAGTTGCCCAAATGACTGCCATTGATAACACTAGGTGATTGGGTGTTGAGGCTTAAATTCTTTTTTGTTTCACAGAAAACATAAACTAAATGAAAAATAAAAATGGATGTAATATGAGTCTGATGTCAATTGGAGGTTGCATAGCTGTAACGTGCTGTACTGGTACCACCCGCAGAAGTATGAGAGTTTGAAAGAATTAGTTAGCTTGAACTGTAAATCACTAACAGTTGAATGTTTAGATTGTATATTATCCATTTCTGGTTTGTTATTGCCTTCACTTAGTCAGATATTGCAATCTTGTTCTTGTCCTACTATAAGTAGTTGAAGATAATATGGGGAAATTGATATTATTGACGGATCCGCTGTGATTTATACCATGCTCGATAGATTTAAATATATTACATATGAAGAGCATATCTCAACTTGTGGGTATGGGAACACTTTTAAGGAACTAAACTGGTAAGACCTTTTTTTTAGGACTCATTTTCTCCATAATTTATCCCCAGACATCTATTTATTCAAGATAAACTATTGCAGCTGCTGACTGGAGGAACCCTGCTTTCACGGGATAAGGAATTTATCGTCTTATATAGAGGAAAGGATTTCCTGCCAGCTGCAGTTTCTTCGGCAATAGAAGAGTGGAGGAAGCGAGGAATTCATGGGGTAAGACACAGGACAGATTATAGTTCATCAATTGTGACTACGCAGGAGCATAAATTTCGTGGTTCTGAAGATGAACATTATGGGATAAATGACCAGAAACCAAATCTTGTCTCTGAACAAAGGAAGTGGGCCACAGAAGCAGCTATTAAAAGAACTAGCACCAAGTTGCACATGGTATGTGTTTATGAAGAAGCTAAAATTGGCCGGCTTCTTTTTCAACTCTCATTTGTGTTGCTAATGCATGTTTCTCACAATAGGTGTTGGCTAAGAAAGCCGGGGCAGAGAAGCTTCTAGCAGAGCTGGAGCAGGAAGAGATCCCCCAACAACCCAAACTAGATAAAGAGGGTATAACTGAAGAAGAAAGATATATGCTGAGGAAGAGCGGCTTGAGAATGAAGCCTTTCTTACTTTTGGGTGAGTTTGCTGTCAAGTGCAAGAGTCACTGAACTCCAAACAGCTTGTTCACATATTTTTTTGTTCCTCAACTGCAAATAAAAGGCCCTTTAAATGCTATTATAAACACCTCAGTCTGGCTCATGCAAAAGTGGGTCAATAAGTACTTTCTCTTCCATGCTCAGGTAGACGGGGGGTTTTTGATGGAACAATTGAAAACATGCATCTTCACTGGAAGTATAGGGAACTTGTGAAGATAATATCCGGTGGGAGAAGCATTGAGGAAATTCATGGAATCGCACGGACATTAGAGGCAGAAAGTGATGGAATATTAGTGGCAGCAGAGAGAGTTAGTAAGGGTTATGCAATTATAGTGTATCGTGGAAAGAACTATAAACGACCTGCTTGTTTGAGACCTAGGACCCTCCTAAATAAAAGAGAAGCAATGAAGCGCTCCATGGAGGCACAACGTCGTGAGGTAAAATTGGTGTTATAGCACATGCCACAGCTTGTGTTTCACTTTTCATTGAACCCCAACCCCCAACAAAACACACAGAAAAGGGGGAATAATAATGAGAATTTGATAAATCAAATCTTAAATCATGTTTTTTGTCCATTTCTTTTCAACTGTCTGAAGGAAGGGGCATCATTATAAGGGTAAGTTGTGTTTGTTGTTTGCTTGGAAAGTCTTTACTGGTTTGCCCTATAAACCATCTTCTGATTATCAAAAAAGAAAAAAGAAACCATCCTCTGATGTGGATCTTTTTTTATTTTTGGTATGGATTAAACTGTGTGTTTTGCTGCTTATTTTTCTAATTTTTGTAAACATTGTGACCCATAATGCTATTTACTTCTGCATCTGATTTATATTCCTTATATGATGCAGTCCTTGAAGCTTCATGTTTTGAAGCTTAGCAGGAATATAGACGAACTGATGCTTCAGTTGGTGGGTTATTTTATCTGCATTGATTCTGTTCTATCTTTAGCCAGTTAATTTATAATTATTTTCAAAGTAAATTATGCAGTTTTTTCTTGACCCAGGCCAAAGACAAGGAAACAAAGAACACACAGACAGCTAAAGAATCAAAACTTCAGCTGGTGAGTTAACTTATGCTCTGCTTATTCATACCTTCTCACCTAAGTGATATATGAATGATTCCGGGTGTTATGCGATTCTGTCACGATCCAGGTAAAAGAACTTGAGACGAACAAAATGCAGTTCACCGAAAATAAGAGACCTGAAACTTATGTTGAAACTGATTACCTCTCTTCTTCAGTGACTCCGGCTTACAATCAAGAGAATGTGGAGGTGAGCAGCATATCATTTGGATGCAGTTCCATGGCAAGGGTACCCAAGAGTTGTTTTTCTAATGCTCGTCTCTTGTTACAGTAGGCTAGATCCTATTAACTTTTCATAATAGGGTTAAGCCTAGATTCTTAGGCGGTTCAAATACAACCTGAAGCTTAATCTGTGAAATCATAGAGGCTAAGCTACATTCAAATGATGCCCACATTTCCATGATATTTTGTTAAATTTTCACTATTGACATGCATTTGGTTTTTGGCATTGTCACTGAAGGCTGGAGAAAGACATGGAGCTGATTCATCTTCCTTTTGTTCAAATGAAAGTTGTGACACCACTCAGCAAGATATCTGTAGAGATTTCTCTTTGAAATACAAGGATGGGGAAGAGGACAACTTTGGTTTAACTGAACCAGAGCCTTTATCTGTATTTAAAGAAACCAATGAAGTCAAAGATATGAATGGTGAAGGTAGAGATGTTGAGTCAACAACTTGTCCTGATAATCTGAGGGTAATATTTTGATAACTAATTTGTGTTGATTTTATTTTTAAAATTTTACTTGTATAATTGATGAACCGGTTTATGCTATGTGATTTTAGTCACAAGGTCAGACAAGCTTTTCACAAATAGTTAATGCTGATCCTCATTTTTATGAGAACAAAACCACGGCTCCATCTGTTGAATCACCAAAAAGTGAATCTGGGCTATTAGTTCAAAGAGCTGTAGAGAATGGGTCTAATGGGATACCTTGGAGAGCTGCACGTCTTTCCAATAGAGATAGGCTCCTTCTGCGTAAGCAAGCCCTCAAAATGAAAAAGCATCATGTGCTCGCCGTAGGTAATATCTGCAAATCTCCTAACATTTTTCAACTGTTGCTTATTGTTGTTTTGGTGGTGGTTTTAACCATTGTCATTCAATAATTATATGTTTAAATGTAATGGGATATCTTAAAGTAATGCTCTTTTCTGAATTTACTTTGCAAGGTTAAATTACCCCATTGGGTGGCTTTCTGTATCTGGAATTGATGAGTTTTCTCTGCATAATTACATATAATTTCTGGTGTCCTACCTTAAGCTTGTATCTGGAATTGATGAAAAAGCGTCCTGTTTCTGGAATTGATGAGTTTTGGCCCAATGACAATTTGCAGATCCATAAATTTTCTTAAAACTAAAAACAGAGGAATCTGAATTTCTTCTTCTTTTTTCTTTGGAATCTTGAGAGATATGGAATAATTTTATATTTTTTCATTCTTTGGATTTGTTAAATGTTGAACTAATTATGAGATTCCAAAATTTGTCTAACATTGATGTAATGTTGGATGTGATTGCATGCCAAACAAAATGTAAGATTTCAAAGTTTTCCTGCCTCTTTTCATGTGTGTTATACGCAACTTGACAAAGTATGATTACCAAATGAAGGCAACTCATTACCCTTGGCATTTCTGCTACTGCCATCATTCCTCAGGGAAGAGCGACATTGATACTGGAGTTGTGAAGGCTATCAAGGGACACTTTCAGAAGCATCCTCTTGCTATAATTAATGTCAAAGACAAAGCTAAAGGGATCTCAGTCCGGGAGGTGGTTTTAAAGCTGGAGGTCTGCCTTCAGGAATGCCTCTTTGTTTGTGCTTTCAATCAGCTCTAGAAAAATTGGCTGGAAGGTTGACTTTTTCTTCTGTTTTCTTTACAGAAAGCCACAGGTGCAGTTATAGTCTCTCGGGAACCCAGCAAAGTCATACTCTACAGGGGTTGGGGAATGAGGGAGGAACCTGGCCAAACTGTTGAAAAGAATACAAGAGATCAGAGGATAACATCGGTAGGCAGTGAATATGGGCCTTGATCAGTCATTTCTCGTGAGCTCATATCCATGATTGAGAGGAAGCTTCATATGCTGAAGTTTTGAGGTTGTTTAAAATGGTACTACTGTTCAATTGTTTATGCCAGCTTTATTATTTTTGTTGCACAAAAACCTTTTGAATCCACTATGAAAACTGAATAATGTTACTTTTTTTTGATGTTGTTATTAGTGGAGTCTGCCTTCAAATTATATGGCTTAAATATGACCTGGAAACATTGTTGCTCTAATGGATTATTATTTGCAGGGTCTTATCTACGATAATCATGCACAACACTAGCCATATGTTCAGGTATAGTGCTGGGCTCACGTTTAGAGACCTAGTTATGTCTGGAGATCCACTTTTATTGGCCAATCTTTGGAAACCTCACAAGTAAATGGAAAAATTGCGAGGTGACATTTTCTAGAAAGTCAGCATGCTTGTTCAACTTCTACTGGTCTTGCATCATTGCTGCTCCTTATAGACAAATTGTTCACTGCAAGAATATTCGGAAGATGTTCGGTGAAACCTGACCATGACATTGTAACCACCCGTGATATTGGTAGTTGGTAAGTTGAGTTGAATATTTAAAGATGTTGATTATAGATTGAGGTACGTTGAAATTATGTCACATAAATGTGATTCGAGGTGTGTCATTTGGGTATATATCATGCACATGACTATAGCCGCCTATCACGGCCGTCCGTTTTTTTTTTTCATTTTTGATCGGACCGAGCTAAACGAATGTGCTTTCTTCTTACACAAAAGAAACATGGTTAGCAAACTCCATCTGGGTTTTTGTTGTATGTTGGATGACGCCAGACTGAAATACTGTCATGTTCAAACTTGAGATGTCAAGTTTCACGTTGATCAGTTGAATTATTGCGAACTTTAGTTTGAAAATAAGCCCAAGACGACATCAATTACGGAAATGTTACTCAGGTGGAGAAAGGGCCATGGGACCACATAGGTTAGGTGCCAATTTTGGAGGTACTAGATTGGGGGAAGATTCTTTAATGAGTCTGGTAAAATATCATTTCAATAATATTATGTCGCATGTATTAGGATTTATTTCTCTATCTCTTTTAGGAGGTCATAGTACCCAAGAATACCTCTCAGATTGCAGGTAGGCCAATGGTGACCAGTGCAGGATTAATAAGAGTTGATAAAGTGGGTGTTTGTGCAAGCTGCTAGGACGTGAAACATGTATTCTCGCGCGAAGCAGCTTTGCATGAGAAAGTGTGTTTTTTGTCGGTGTAGAAATGAATTTCTTTAAATATATATATATATATATATCTATATATATATATAGAGAGAGAGAGAGAAGAAAACTTGTTAACTACATGTTCTTGAAATCTTTTATCTTTAAAGGCCTTAAGCATGGGATCAACACACTAATGCTAAAGCTTTCAACTCTTAATATCTGAATTAATATGTTAGTTTATCATTGATCAGATCAACATGAATCTCTAGGCCTCATAATAAAAGGCTTGGCTCAAAATATTCCCTGCAAAGCTAAGATTAGAATAACATCAAGCACTTTTGGGTTTCAATCAGCTAGCAATTTGGGTCTCTTGATTTGGTTCAACAGACATGGCTAAAGCAGCCTGCAGCCATATGTGAATAAATTCCGAAAGAAAGAAAGAAATACAATTTTTGCAAAATTTATGTTTATGTTACTAGATGTAAATAGGGATTGAAGAAGAAGGTTCATCTTGGTCAACTTGAGGCCCTGCTTGCTGTTGACCGTTCAATCAATTTTTGTAATCTTTGTTTTTGTTTTTTAAAAGTGATGCCATTTGCTTCTGGTTCAATTATCATTGGAACATAAACAAAAAGGAGATGAACTATGAAGCTATAATCGCGAGAGAGAGAGAGAGAGAGAGAGAGAGAGAGAGAGAGATGTCACATTGAAGAGAACATAGCCCACAGGTTTTTCATATCAAATCTGTAGAGAGAGAGAGAGAGAGAGAGAGAGAGAGAGAGAGAGAGAGGAATTCCTGATTCTGTGAAATCATCTACAGCAAATATTTTCCTTAATGGAAGCAAAACAGCCTGCAATCAAGCCTTATTTTTGACTTTCACAGTTTTTCCATGTGGGAAGTTCATAACAGCTTATTATAGAGTCTACATATTTGTACAAATATATAAATTAATTTTGTTAATTTCTGTAATCTTTCCTTTAATAACAGGTTGTGTTTTTTCTATATATATTACATAGGATACCATTACCTTATACCAACCACGCCACAAAACCCTTTTATGATAGATAGTAACGTAAACACACAGCTCTTGGTATACGCTGACACCAACTGCATTTATAGAGCCAAGAAACTCAAATAAAATAAATAAAATAAATGGATACGGTTTTGCTCCATTTTATGAGCGAAAGATAATTTCTTAAAACTAAATGAATTTTCTTTTAATGATGAAGAACTTCTGTTTTTAACTGGTAAACTTTGTAGTACAATTATTTGATATAAATTTGCATTTAAAAGAAAGGTGGCCATCTTAAAAAAAATGTAAACTCTCATAAATAAATAAAAAAATTAATTTAAAGTATATGAATTTACGAATCAACTCTATAATTATTTTACCACTGAGTCACCCTGGCAATTTTTGACCTTGTAAAGCAAAAGATGAACCTTTCATTACAATGAGAGTTCGCCCATCCATAACAGTAACATTTTTCTGAACCATAAAGCCATGGTTACCCATCTTATGGATGCATTACCACGCGCTACATGAAAGGTAGAGAGTGCTACCAATCTTGTTTCTATATATGTTTTTCTATTCTAAAGAGCCTTTGAGTGAGTTACATTCATTTTGAATAATAATAATTCTCTCTCTCTCTCTCTGTCTCTGTCTCTCTCTCCTCATCAGAAAAACACACACAGAACAGAAGTACCCTCTGTTGGAAAGAAAGAGACGGCACGAAAATCATTGAGCTTTCTTTCTATCTTTCTATCTTTATTTTTTCTCTCTTTCAACGCCCAGAAGCCAACAGCAATCATCATGTCTTCTCTTACACCCCCACCGCACCTTCTCCATGGCCATCATTGTTCCCACGACCTTAAAGCACCATCATCATTATCACCACCACCAAAGACAAAGAACAAGAAGATAGATCAGAAATATGGACACGTGGTTGCTGATGATCATCATGAAGATCAACAACTAGATGAAAATACTCGATGTTTCTTCATCAAGTCAATGGTCTTCTCTTTCTAATGACTTCACTAAAAGTCACTTGTTTGGGGGAATCAAGCATAGTGGTCCGATCATTTAATTTGCTATATCAAGCAAGTTATTTTGGTTTTCAGTTCTTATTACCAGCCGTTTTCCTATATGGTCGTCTTTGTTTTCCTTGTGTGCTGACATATATATTAGATCTTGTTAAATAAGAGGGTTATGGTTTTTGGGTTTGCTTTTTAAGTCATTGAAGAAGACAAAGAAGACAGTATCACGATAAGGTCTGTTTCTTTCTGTATGAAGAGAACATGCCTCTCTCTCTCTCTCTTGTTTTGTATTTGTTACCTGCTTAATTCGTGAGGGTTTAATTCCTTGTTTGTTTGGACACTGTCATGGTGCAAACTAAATGAATCTAAGTTTTTTTCGTACTTGTGAGATGAAAAGAATTGTTATAGTTGAGTTGAGAACCATAACATTCATTAACTGGTTGTTCATTCTTCAAGCAGATCAACAAGATCTATATCATAAATTCAGGTATGTTCTTGGATTAGGGTTTGCTGTTCTCTTGGCTTTAAACTTCCTTCTTCTTTTTTCCTTTTCTTAATATCTAATAGATTTTCTTGTTCAGTCCTGAATAGATGATAAAGGAATTGAACCAATGACTTTATGAGTCTCATTGTGATTCTGAATATTTTTTTGGGCTGCAATACAAAAGAAGGGGGTGAATCAGCAACAAAAAATTAAAAAAAATAAAAAAGAAAAAAAGACTATATATATATATATATATATATATATATATATATACACTAAGCTCAGTATATTCATTAGGGCTGATCTGATCATGAAATAGCGATGATGATGAAGATGATTCTGCCTACTATATTCACCAAGAGAATCCTTCCTCAATCTCTCACAAATAATATATATATATATATATATATACACACACACACACACACACACACACATATATATATATCATTACTATACATAAGGGAGTTTGTATATGCCTAGTCCTTATATGCCGCATATATATTCATATAAATGTATCAGTAATTAATAAATGCTCAAACGAGTACATAGATGCAAAAAACTTTATGAATAGTCCACTTACTTCAGCGCCCACTGCCTAGTATTTGCATGCCTATACTGTCAGGCAGTATATATATTGGTGAACTTATATGTGTGCAGAATTAATGCGAACCATCGATATATATATATATATATATATATATGATGATTCTACCCTATCTATTGCTTATCATCAGTTGTGAGTTGTGATGCAGTTTTTGCACCAATTTTATGTCTAATACGCAGAGTACTGCACACATGGGATTTAATTTTATGAATCATGACATGCATATTCATGTTAAATTCATTTTGTTCTTTTCTGATCACCAGATTACATCACTGAACAGGTCAACCATATTTGGAAAGAGGTTTTGTTCAGCCTCAACTTCGATCTGCCTAACTTTATCTTGTCTTAGTTCCTCCTGCTGTTAGGTGTTTTTTTTTTTTTTGGAGGGCGTGATAAGGTGTTAGACACGCTGTACCGACTAATCCTGAGACCCATTTCAAGTGGATGGGTTAATCTCATATATTTGTTCATGAACGCGTCTTGAAAAATAATTTTTTTTTTATAACCAGATATTTAGATTAATTTGTACGCATGTTAATTAATCTTTATTCGACTTGATATTTCATGCCACCAGAGGGTTCCTCTCGCTGTTAGTTTTACTATGTATTTCCCTTAAGTGGCCTTATTTTTGGCGTTGTTTCCTCGGTTCATATATTTTTATTTCCAAAAAATAAGAAAAAAAAAAATATATAGCCAAATACATGCAACTGACTCAGTTCCCAATTGCTTGGGAGATCTATATGGATCTGTTGACTCTTTACAGTCATTTTCATTAAATTGATCAAAGCAAATGTCCTTTCTTGGCTTCAAATTTCTGATTTTTTAGATCATGTTTGGATGATTAAATAAAAATTCAGAATTAAACAAAATAATTATATATAATCATCTCTTTGTTATAAATTGTATCTTATTTGAATGAAAAATAAATGATTCACATAATATATTATTCAAGTTAATTAAAAATACTACATATGAGATAGATAAGAATTATTTTATCAAACTCTTTTATACTACGGTCCAAATAATATTTATATTTTCTACAGTTGAATTAAATTATTTTTCCCTACCAGGCTTGTTAAGGGGTTTATATTACACATAATCAAATTATGTTATTAGATGATTTTCTCTCATTTTATTTTTCATTGGCTTCTAATTTATTGTAAATAGATTTTTATTTTTTATTTTTTATAGATTTTTTTCTTGTAATGTGACTTGTCTATTTCAATGTCCTCATTTCAATTATACGCAGAGAGAGCAAATAGACACCATTGCTTGCATATTATATATTAAGACCTATAAATAATTTCATCACTTAGTAAATTTTATTGCAATAAGATTCTAAATTAAGTTCTATTATTTTGAAGTTTATGTTGCAATAAGATTCTAAATTAAGTTCTCTTATTTTCAAGTTTTGGCAACCTAAACCCTAAGGTTTTTTTTTTTTTTTTTAACCTAAACCCTAACGTGTTAGCTAAACGGCAATGAACCACTTTTAAGAAACTTATTTTCAAATTTGTAAGTTCGATTTTCGTCCCTAACTAATCTTAGAATCACCCATGGCAGGACGACCGTAGGCGCAAAGTTGGTCCAGGATGCTTACCAACAGAAAAAGAAAGAAAGAAAGTTGTGGCAACTTAGCAGAGGATAAAGAGCAATTTGATTTCTATGTTATGCACACTTAGCTGTTCAATGTTATAGATACTTAACCCTGTACTTAAAGGGTGATATATCATATATGTTTGAAGCAGCAAATCATCACTGAGCTAGATATTACCTATTTACTACGGGAAATTCATAATATGTAAGTACTTGTAAACTTTTTGTTGATTAGCTTCTGAGAGAGAGAAAGAAAGAAAGAAAGCTTTAGATTTCACTCTCAAAAAGCAAGAATATTGCTTTAGAAATTTCTAACCAAAAGGTAACTTGGAAGTGATGGTACACTACTTGAGCTTGGATCAAGAAAATCATTTAGTTTGATATATATATATATATATATACAGAGAGAGAGAGAGAGAGAGAGAGAGAGAGAGAGAGCAGGACGAATATGCTTCTTGTACAGCTATCAATAATTTGCCTTCCATGTTTGAGCGAAACAATGCAATGCGGGTGGGTACCATAAAATCTTAAAGGCGGATACGCTTCTTGTACTGCTTCGGTTGCTATATATATGCATTTCCTTGCTTACGACCAACACTGTCCCTAATTTGAAAACAACACTGATACAAACCTCAACCTGGAAAAATTATACTAAGATACTGTCACATCACGTTACTTATGATTATTTCTTACAAAATTACAATTCTAAGTTGAAATTAAGAAAAAAATTATATTTTTGTAAGATGACATTACATTGTGACATGATTTGATGCTCTCACAAAATAATATCTTTTCAGTCAAACTGTGTTCTTCCATCGTTTTTAGTGTAGTACGTGACTTGATATTCAGTATTTTTTTTTATATTATGGTTTTATAAGTTAGATGATATGTCATATGTGCACGAGTTCATTGTAACGGTACATCTAACATATTATTTAATCACATGGTGTAACGATTTAGGTGTAATGAAAAAATTTTCATAGTACGTGTATTTTTTTAATAACACTTTGTTATGTTAAAAGAGTATACTGACACAATAATGTATTCCATTAAAGAATTTTTTCCTCAATTATTCATTTTATAATCCACCTTCTTAGAGCTATTTTAATGTATGTCATTTGATATTCCAATTTTAAAATTTGGCATTGATGTAAAAGTTACTATTCTAATAGGGTGTTTTTGATTTGCTAAAAAATGATCATGCAATTTTCAATGCTATATTTGACATCAAAAGTAATTAATATCAATTTATGTCATATCATATAATACAATTAGCATATCTCAAAGAGATGTGGAGTTCACGTTACTTTTTTAGAAAAAATATAATAGTTGAGTTAAAAAATGATTTGTACTATAATAATATTAAAATATAAATTTAACACTAATAAAATGATATTTAGTATTAGATATGAGTGTGAGTCATGCCACTTTATAACTTATCTTTTTACAAGAGTGAGACCCATCATTCAGAGTCTTAACACATGTGAAAAGGTTACACTTTACAAGGTGACATAATTGAGATGGGATGTGTAATTTTATTCATGTGAAAAAATGATGCTTTTGGTTATATGGCTACCATTATATAATAATGTTAAAGATCAATTTTTTTTTTTTTTACTTTAATCCTACCCTCTCACATATATGAAACTCATTATTCATGAGACTCATAAGTTTCAACCATATAAGAGAGGTGGAATCCTTAGGTTTCGTTTGGTTACGTTTTTAAAAAGAAAAATTAATTTCAAAATGCGGAATACCCGTTTGGAAAGTTATTCATTTTAATTTTTTTAATTTTTTAAAATTTAAATTATCATATCCAAATATATTTTTACAGTAAATTAATTACAAAATTTTTAGAAATATTTTTTAAAAAATTATATCTGAATTATTATCCAAACGCAACCTTAATATTACCAACCATTATATACTCCTTCCATGACTACCAATTTCTTTCAAATTTTTCATTCAAAATTCTGATGTAATATTGTAGACTCTTAAAAAGATTTGGATAGCTCCTAAATTAAAAAAATGTAAGAGTGTATAGGACTTTATACTTTAAGTCAAGTGGAGTCTGTTGTCTTTCTTTTCTTTTCTTTTTTTTTTTTTATTTGGTTAAGAGGTAGTTGGTAAGATGGGTTTGCAAAAATTTGTAAGAAATTATGTGAGTTTTAAAAACTTGATTTTAAAAAGGCATGGGTAGAGTACAAAAAAAAAAAAAACTCACTTTATCTATGAGAAACAAGAGTTGTTTCTGGCCTAAATCACATGAATTTGAAAATTTTGATTTTGAAAGTCATAAGTAGTAGACTCAAAAACTCATTTATCTATGAGAAATAAGAGTTTATTCTTATTTTCATTTTCATTAAAGGATAGTTTGGAACACTGAGTTTGAAAAATATGCAAAAAAATCACAGTGCGTTTGAAAAATATGTTAGAAGTCATGGGTAGAATCAAAAATTCGTTTTATCTTTGAGAAACTTACAACGCCCTGTTTGGATAGTCCTTAATGCCTTTGAAATCTTAGGGATGCTAAACTTAACTTTATTAGGTTTCTAATTGCCCTTCATCAAAACCTAATCACAGAAACAAAGAAAATGTTTCAAACTGCTGAAGGAGAAAGTAAGGAAATTATTAATATGAACAAGAAAAAACAAAATCCTATGGCAGAAGGACAGTAAATCTGAAGTCTAGGCAATTCAAATTGAATTAAATGTGAAGATATTTTGTTTGGTTAACTGCAGACCAACGTCTGAAAGTTCATTTATGATTCGTTAACTCTTGGCTTTCAACAGGTTCATGGTTGATGCAATGTGAACTTTAATTGTTTTTAAAGCTGTATTGGTGAGATTGTTTATTGTGACCTAAATGTTATAGATTCAAGTCACGAAAATAATTTTTTTACACGTAAAAATAAAATTATGTATATCTATTCTTTTTATAATTTCGTAATTAAAAGTCTTGTTCACTGTACTAATTCTTTATGGGCATGCATATGCAAATATATATATATATATATATATACACACACACACATAAAATGGAGAGACAAAATATATATAAAATGAAGAAACGTTGTCATTCTTGGATAGTAGGAATTATTCCTAAATGTACGGATTGTTCAAGTTTTAGAAATATCAACCTATTTTTAGTCTGGCTTTGTTTAACTTTTGAGTATGTTTACAAACAAATGTGAATTACTATACTACTAAAAATACTATCAAACAGTAAAAAATTTAAAACTATTTCATCTGTACTTCACAAAATTGGCTCTGCCCTTTCCCAAACAAGTCTAATTCTTTACCATCACACTTCCATTCATATAAACGTGTGTGAGAAGAAAAAGTTTTTCATTATATCTGAATTATTATATCATGTGATTAAATGATATGTTACATATGTAGTTATAATAGATTCATCATGCACACGTGATGTATTATCATGGTTGCGAGGGAGCACCGAATATAAACTTTTAGTAGAATGTAACATGGACAAATAGCCTATACACTAGTAAATTCAAACCAATATGCAATGGACTTGAGGGTTCAAATTCCATGGCTCAAACTTAGCAGTTATTAAGTTATTAGCTTTGCCAAAACCCAAAATCTTGACCAAGCTGGGCTCGGCCCGTTTCAGTATTAGATGCCAACAGGTGGGCTTTGGGCTAGATAGACCGAACTGAGAGTCTTAATTACTGGGCTCAGCCTGGGTTAAGAATCCGAACCGAATTGGAACCCGATAGAGTGCCGTGACGTTGCGGCGGAGCGGACCGAGTGGCTCTGTATTTTCTTCCCCTCAACGTCACAGATATTTTCAACGAGAGGCGAGCACAGCCTTACACTGAAATAGAGTGAGAATAATTTTTTTATATATATAATTATATATATCCTATATATTTCGCACAGGGAGGCTTTGATATTTTCTTTTGCAGTGAATAATAATCGGATCAAATCGAATCGCCATGAGAGCTCTTCACGCTTCAACCTCCTACAGCGTCGTCCGCATTTCCTCCTTTGTAACCCCTCCAAGGGGTTTTCGTCGCAGTCATGTAATCTTAGCAAAAGGTAACGTACGCCTCACCGACTCGATTTCAATTTCAAAATGAAAAGCATTATCTCGATTCAATTTCTGCGTTCTTTACCCTAAAATTGATGTTTGTGTTTGTTATAATAAGTTCGGTTACTTGTTTACAGGTTTATTTTACAATTTTGGAAACGTTATTATTGATTTTCTTTTGGACGTTAGGTGAACCTTGCTTGAGCATTGAGCTCTACGTTCCATTTTGATGAAGAACTACCGAATTTGATTTCATCTATATTTTGAAGCTTCATTTCGTACTTGTTGCTTGATATCAAATATGATTTTCAATTGCAAGAGTTTTGCAGATTAGTTGTCTGTGTAGGTCTGAGGTTGCAATTATGGTGTTAACAGTCGACATTTTGCAGATTGAACTTAATAGTTATGCACTTCCAATCATCGCGCACTGCAATAGTTTCCTGTTGTTTCAATAATGGAATTTAATTTTTTTTTTTTTTAGTGGAACCATCAGACAAGTCTGTTGAAATAATGAGGAAGTTTTCAGAGCAGTATGCTCGTAAGTCAGGAACATATTTCTGTGTTGACAAGGGAGTGACTTCCGTTGTTATCAAGGTATGCTTCTTCTTTTGCATTGTGGCTATCTATATGCATCTGGTCGATTACAATGTTTTCTTTCTCAATTTTATCTTAGAATGGATGTTCTAACTTTTAAAATGCCCCTAATTTGAATTGCAGATTATTGGTTAATCTGGGGAAAAAATCATTGGTTAATCTCCCTATATGAACTCAATCGGAACTTAGTTGTGTTATTCTTCTTTTGTGTTTATATCTTATTTATTTTATCAATTGAATCTTGGGTGTTTGGGCTTTGGGGAGTGGGGGGAAGCTGGTTTATACAGCTTTTTAATTAGTTAATGTCACAAGTTTAATAAATGGGGCACTACACGGTCCTGCCAGCGCGGGGTGTTGGGAGGAGTGGACTAGATATAAACCTAACTTCTGTAATTTTTTTGCACAAAATTGATGTTCTTTTACCATACACCGAGCAATCACCCTTAGGTACTATAATAAGTAAGACAAGGAAATAATCAGGTTGGTGTTTAACATTTCTTTGATAGGAAGCATCAAATGTTCACTGAATGAAAATTATCAAGCATGGTAATGCAGGATGTGCTGCTGTATATGTTATCAAGTTTGTTATCCATTTTGTTTCCTCAATTGTCTACGAACACTAGTGTGTATATGTATTATTTCTTTTGTTGAGAAGTGTATAGTCTTTTTTTTTTTTTATGGATACATGTTGCAACCAATTCATGTACTAGAATTTCTGTATTTTATACCTAAGTCAATGATTAGACACATTTGCATTTAATATGTTACCTGAGTCAAGCTTAATTAGCCTAGCATATATTCTTTCTAGTTTCAAAACCTTGTTCATATAGTTATCCATTGTATCCTATTTTCTTGTTCATTGTACGACATGAAAATTATTTCCATCTTCTAAATCATTTGAGTGCATCATATTCCACATTCAGCCATATGTGTATAATTTTGACGAATAAAGAGGAGTACTCTTTATTTTCTAGATGCGTGGAAGCTGTCCTATGCAGGTATTCAGTACTTTTTGGTGACAATAGCTCTTTGGCTAAATATTTCCTGTTTGATCTTTATAATTTTTTTTTTCAAGGACACTAGAGAAAATTTTTGAAGTGCATAATTGTTGACTTTGCCTTAAATAGAACATAATGGTGAGACGTGATCTATGTAGCCAGCTCAAAATAGTTGGGATAAAGCTTAGTTGAGTTGAGAATAATTGTTGACTTTGAACTTTTGTTTTATAATTTGATATTGATATTTATTTATACCAGCTCGTGAGTCAGAAGACTGATGTTCCTGCCTTTAATGAAAGCCGACTGATGGGTATTAGGAGTGTAGAGGTTTACAAGGAAAAAAATATAAGATAGGTTCAACTGAGACAGTAAATATGTAATGAATCTTGGTAAAGTCAGGAATAGAGTTGAGAGAGAAATGAAAATTGATTGCTGGGTGGGACCTAGGGAAACCATTTCAATTATCTTGGTGAGATCATTCATAAGGAGGAAGAGATAGGAGGAAACTAGTCATATCTTAGAAGCATGTATATAGGTGGATGGCCGGGGAAGCATTTAATGGACAAAGTCTGGAAAATATTATGTACATTCATGCACAGTTATGTACTTATTAACATGCTGACACAATATGGTATAAAAAGTCGATACTATTATTAATGAATTAAATATGTTTTTATTCTATTCCTTTCTAGAATTGAAGGTCCTTTCGCTGAAGAATGTAGATATTTGATATTTGGTGCTTCTCTTTTTTCTTGCTTTTTTTTTTTGGCGATAAGTGCTTCTTCTAAATTTAAAAACCAAGCAGCACATTGATTATTGCATTATTTTATATAATAATAATTTCAACTGAAGTCTCAGTCAATGTGTTGTTTATTTCTTTACTACAAATCCAAAAATGAATAATTTTATGTTACGTGACAATTCAAATTTGACTTGAGGTTTTGTAGAATCATAAATCATACATGCTTCCTAGTTCAAATAAGAACATTGCAGCTTCAGATCAGGAGCATCACCTGCTATGAGAAATTCTGGCAACTAAGACTTGCAGAATTAGAGTAAAGTAGATGAAGTGGCGAGGTGTAATTATAAGAGGAACTGTGTTTTTGGTTTAGAATGTTGAACATATAAGAAACATTATGGTCATATCATTTGTGTAGTTTAAACAAAGATGCTGCTATGACAAACAGAAAAGACATGTAAGGATAAAAATTACAAGTAGGAATTATTGCATTTGTGTGAAGTTAGCAATTAAAAAATTGGGACAAGACAACAGGAGGTTGATATGGTTGTAGGCTGACAATTGCAAGAATCAAATGGACTGATGCTGTCCAAATAATAGGCATTACAAAGATAAAGAAAAAAGCTAGAAAGGGATATATAAGGCAAGGAGAAGAAAGACATGATCCTAATAAACAAAGGACATTACCATAGATATAGGGAAATAATGACAATATATTCTTGTAGCTGATCTTAACGTAGGGTTGATGTTACTCAATTGGTTGAGCTTATATCCATGTGAAAGAATAGATTATTTTAGCATTCTTATGAGGATTTTTGACCTTCCATTGAAGTTATATTTGGTCATGTTGTACCTTGTTATTTTTCATAATTTTTTTCTCAGCTAATTCTCTTGAAAGCTGAAGATGCATGTTCTAACAAATACTATTAATACTTAGTTTAAGTTTGCACAATGAAATCTTAAGTACTTGAGTGGAGCAGTATTGGTTATGACTAAAAGAACTGAGAAAGGAGAAGGGCATTAATTTCAGGTGGGTTTTTTATTTTTTCAGACCTATGATTACTTGATTTTAAAATTGGAGCAGCTCATTGTCCGGGCTTTTCACAAATTTCTCCTTTCTAAGGAATCCTCATGGTGGTTTGGTACAAATTTAGCAATCAATCACTCAATTGAATGATTTTATGTTGCTACCTTAGCACTGTAATAATAGACAAATTGTAATAAGTTATTGCAGTTTGTCTTTTAATAAGTGACTCTTGAATGATGTCATTGGTTTGAGCTGCATAGATTGATTCACTGTTATTATCTATCTGCTTGATGGTGATATGACTTGCGGAAGTGAAAGATTCCTTGTTGATAACAGACACGTGGTGGAAGATAATTCATAATAAGCTATTACTTGTGTATAAATCTGATCGCATAATATTAGAAATAAAGGCAATTTACCAAGTGCTGGACCTGCTGGTCTTGTCAATATGGGATGCTGGTAGGGGTAGACTGGATAGAGACCTAACCTTTGACAATCATCATAATATTAAAAATAACTTTGGAAATCTATACTTTTCTTACTTGCAAGTTCTTTTTGGAATTCATTGTATATCCATTAATTGGATGTGGAATTTGTTGGTTACTTACATGAAGGAAACTCATCTTGGAATATAAACAGGGCTTGGCTGATCATAAAGATACATTGGGTGCGCCTCTTTGTCCTTGTAGGTAAATATTCAGTCCTTTTATCATCTTCTTGAGATGAATTTCTTGCCTTCAATTTATACTTCCGTTTAAATATCAAATATAGGTTGAAGATTCATCTCATGTTACGATGTATGTTGGGGCTATTTTGTTTCAGGCACTATGATGACAAAGCTGCCGAGGTAGGGCAGGGCTTTTGGAACTGTCCATGTGTTCCCATGAGAGAGAGGTAAATATATCTTTGTTAATATGGAATTACAATGCATTAGATTGTACCGCCCGGGGGGGGGGGGGGGGGGGGGGGAATTTTTAGTCAAGTAGATTTTGTTAAGTTTCCATTTTATCTTTTACCCCAATAATTCACATCCATGGTGGTTTCATTTATAATTTGAGAAACCTAGATGCTACTAGATTTTGGCTTTGATATAGTTGTAACAGTTAGTGGGTACAAATTGTGATTGGAAAAACTACATGAAAGGAAGAAAGTAATCATTAAATCTAGAAACCCAGGATGCATGAGTACTGTTTGAAGCTGGTAGGAGCACCTCGTTGCCTGTCCCAATCATGGATGAGGATGGCAGCCCTCATAAAACCTTACTAAATGTTATTGGTGAATGATGATATGCTCTTGATAACTGTAGTAGCAAAAATGATGCACATGCCTGAACTCTATGGGTTGAATGAGGTATTAATTATGGCTTTTATCCATACAATAATGTTGGTCATAATTTTTTCTTCTCGGGGAGGACAAATCAACCTTTTATAGCTGAGCTGCTCCATGTTAGTCAAAATGAATTTCAAGTGCCATTGTTTTCTCTAATTTGTTTCGTTTAAGATGAAAGACATATATTCAGGGAGTTCAATGAATATAAAAAGTCTGATATATCTTTTGATGCCAAGAATTTGTATTGTAGTAGTTAATCCAAAAAAAATGTTGCGTGGAAGATAAAATTTTGGTGGGCTTGAATGCAGTTTGAGAATCACTATTTTATCAAGTAATTTGAATCTTCTGCATGTGAGGTTTTGAGTTGTACAAATAATTGGTTTTCTCATAATTCAAGACATCATTGTGTGAATTTTTGCAGTAGTCTTTCATATTCTAATTGTAAGATTGTCTTGGCAGGAAGGAGTGCCACTGCATGCTTTTTCTCACCCCTGATAATGATTTTGCTGGCCGGGAACAGGTAACACTCAATCTCATTCCTCCAATTTTTTTCCAGATGATGTTTGATGATACCCACAAGATAAAAAATGTAAACCATTACATTGAGTTTGTAAGCACACCTGGCGGTTTTATAATGCTTGGCTTGACTTGTTATGTTCAAATTTATGCTTGGATGTTTGAGAGAGACAAAATTACTCTCTGACCTTGTTGTCATGATTCTCCCTTAGTGTAATTGCCAATGTTGTCGTTGGAGTTTTGTTACTGCTCTTTTACATATTCATTGGGTTCTTGTTATGCAGAGTGTTTCCTTGGAAGAAATCAGAGAAGCGACGGCAAATATGTAATACTCTAGTGCATTTTGGTCGCTTGTTTGAACGATCATTACTTGTATGTATCTTTGTATTCTAATCAAGAACCAATTAGGATCATGTTTCTATAATTCGCACCCCTATTTCCTTTTTGTTAATTTATCTTCCCTGATGAATAGCTAGTTGAATTCTTATTTATGAATGCTTTCTCCAGCCCTTGTATTACGATGATTTCTCAGGCATTCATAAAATTGAAATGGTCCAAATGGACAGTCCAAGAGCCTTGAAAGTGGAGCCCAAATGGTGCCATACAAATGACCACAAGTTCTAAAATAGTCAATTCGAGCCTGATTTGAACCCTACCTTGAACTTGACAACTCAATCCCAACTTGACCTAAATTAATATTCATTAAAATCAGGTTTAACCTGAATTTGGCTCCTACTCGATTATTAATTCTAATTTTTATTAACAATTTTTTTAATAAATGGTCGTCTTTTTTCTTATTTTAAAATTATAAAAATATAAATAATAATTTTTGTAAGGAGTTAAGTTAGTCTATTTCATACACATAATTCTAGTTTGAATTACTGTATACATACATAGTATTTAAAATTTCTCTTTTTTGGCATAGCTTGTATAACAAAATAATAATAATTCTTGTGAAGAATTTTTATTAATCTAATAATAGATAATTAAAATACAAAAAAATATAATATATAAAATATTAAATTTAGGTTTTAATTAAATTTGAGTTTTCAAAGTTTTAATCTAAGTTAAATCTTAATTTAGATCAAAATTGAGTTTGTTTGCCTAATATCAATTTAAAATGTAAAAAATAAAATTTAAGTTCCGGGGTTTAAGTTGGCCGGTCAAGTTGCACCCTACCTAACAATACCCACGGTCTCCCTCAACCATAGGCTATATCATGCATATTTTGAATCCTGCAGGGCTTTGCACCTTTCTCAAAGGAACAAAATATGGAACAAGAGAAGAGGATTCACAAAAGAGTACACCTTTGATATTTTCACACCACCATATAAAGCTGATTTTAAGATTTCCAGACAGGCCCTTAAATAGCATAATTGCCACATATCCATGCTTCTATGGCCATTAAAGCATTGAATTAGAAATTTTCCCTGGACGGAATTTATAGCAACAGAAGTGGTTCAAAACAATAATCAGAAATTCAGATTGGGCGACAGTTTGCGCTTCATTCAATGAAACGACTTCTAAATGGGCAACTTAAGAAACTCAATTAGCTTGAGTTTGAAAAAGATGAATTAAGCTTAAACATGCAGTAGAACTTCTAAAGAAGCTTGAATTATCTGTTTTTTGACTTGAATTAAGCTTCAACATGACCGTAAATTTGAATTTATTATCGATGAACCGTAATTCCTTTGTAATTAATAATAATTAATCATACAAGCTTCTCCAATGTCAATAGGCTTTTACAGAAGGAGTGCTGGGTGGAGAAGTCGAACCACGACTTTTCTTTGCACAATCGTTTCCATTCCTTGAAGCCAAAGCAACCAAAAATTTGTTGCTCGCTTCCCTGATAACCCTGGAAGACGGTGTCAATGAGTTCTGCTTGCAGGCATGGTCAGCCGGAAATCGATGCTTCAGGCATACCTTGATTTGGCAAGTCTTGCATGTGGCGGTGTTGGAGAAGGTTAATATCTCTCTGCACCGCTTAACGGGACACGTTGGCTTCTTCTTCTTCTTTGGATCGCAGTCCACGGATTTTTCATGTTTCTCCAAAATCACCTTCTCGTCTTCTCCATCGTGACCGGTGATTTCGATCGACGTCGAACATATTTCGCAGACAACAACCTTTCTGCTACCGCGGTCGGATTTAGGGCAATCGTGAGACTTGTACGATCTATGCTCCAAACAGAAGACCTGCACAATTCCAATGCAACAATGAAATCGGAAAGGTAAAAATCATAATTATTAATTTCCATAACAAAATAAACCCTTAATTGAAACTTACATTTCGACAAGCATCGCATTTGAAAGGAAGAAAATCGAGTTGATTGCATTCCGAGTGTTGGCAATGCATTCCCAAATCTGGAAAAGCTTCTGTGCCTCCTTCCATAGGATCAATGTTTTCTCTCTCGAAGATTAATGGCAGCTACAAGTCAAGAAAATGGATTCGTATCGCCACCGGCCCGCCCTTTATTATTTATAGCTTGCGATCTGGCTTGGGGCCTAAGCCAAATCCTACTTTTTTTTCTTTTTTTTTTGTTTGATCTCCCGAGTAAAGACTTCTATTTTGCGCTTTGAGGAGGAAATGAAAATATTAATTCTGGACGGTTCCGGATGGTTCTGAACGGCCCACGCGGTTCCTAACTCGAGTTACGTACCCCCTTCGATCATCCCACTTGGCTCCCTCCGATCTCCTACCTATAAGATTTTCACTTGTCAGATAAATGAACTTTCTGTATTTCTGTCAAAATAAAGAGATTAATTTCTAATGTAATATACCACCAATAATGTAATGCAATATCAATTAAGATGCAAATTCAAGATAGAAATTTAGAAAATATAATATTATTTGTATTTATACACATATATATAATATCTATCATAAAAATCTTACACTACATATCAGTTGGTCTTTAAGTTTGAATCTTGTTTCATTTTATTCATTTTCTATCATACAAATTATTATGCTTCAAATATTAAAATAAAAAAACTGAATTTGAATAAAATATGAACTTAATGTATTACATTGTTAATGTACTTAAACTTTGTGTATTTAAATTGTATTTAATATGAATACATATTTGACACTTATTTATATTAATATAATTAAATTTTATATAAATGACAGTGATCAGTGTTTTTTATATTCTCATTAATGTACAACTTTTTTAAACTTACATACTATATACTAATTGATATACCATAAAAAGACAGGCCAATCAACACTTGACACGTATGACCACAGTCCGATTTATGTTCAGCTAGCATGATTCTCGTTCAGCCTATGACATCCAGATCATCACATAAGGTCGGAAGTGACCAAACAAATATATCCAGAACTGATCACAGGGTCCAGACCAGAGCTTCAGATCTCGTCACCGCCTTAGCGGATTCCGAGCAGAGAATAGGGTAACAGTTTCCAGCACGGAAACTACCATTTATGATTATCTCCGCCTTAGCGGATTCCGGGCAGAGGATAAGGAAGTAGTCTCCAAT
This sequence comes from Nyssa sinensis, assembly GCA_008638375.1. NCBI lineage: Eukaryota > Viridiplantae > Streptophyta > Magnoliopsida > Cornales > Nyssaceae > Nyssa > Nyssa sinensis. The sequence goes on from CM018032.1 coordinate 60,552,720, forward strand.
ACGGAAACTACCATTTATGATTATCTCCATCCACGACTTAATGCCCACAAGGTAACTGCAATCTCCGATGATCATATCCCTATATTCATGGCGTCGAATCCTAATCAACTTAGGAAAGCTTCGGCCTATATATTAAACCCTAGAGGTACGCTATATTTTTCATGCTCATTCTTTGACTTTCAATACAGTCTTTCAATTCCCTTACTCACTTAAGCATCGGAGCGGCTACCGCCGGAGCCAATCCGGTGGTCCTCTGATCATCTTTCTGAGTGTTCTACAGGTCACGGAGCCCTTACGTGTTGCGAGTCAAAAAGTGCAGCATCAGTTTGGCGCCGTCTGTGGGAACGACTAATCTCTACGTGCTTTATTCATAAACTCATCTTTTTCCCTACCGGAAACCATGGCACCAAATCTCCGACCCCGACAGAATACTCAGAATTCGCAAAACGCTCAGCGTCAGCCGTCTGCTCCACGCACAAGAGGACCAGCGGCCAACCCTATGCGACAAGAGATCGAAGCAATAAAACGACACAATGAACTGGTGCAGGAGCAGCTGCTAGCCATTACCAGGACGCTGGCAACGCTCACGCAGAACCAAGCGGCGGCTTCTCCTAGCCCGCCGGTCAACTTCGTTGCAGGAACACAACCCCCGGTTGCCACGGGGAATGAAGAAATTCGCGGGCAAACCCCCGCTAACCAGCCTGGGCACCCCTCAGGCGTTGCTCACGCTGGCCGAGATCCACAGCCATCAACAGTCCCTGGCTGGGGAACATCCGCTTTTGTCCCCGACGTACATTACCGGAGTACTACCCGAGCCCCAACTCCTAGGGTTTCGGGAGCACCCCCGGCACCACAGGAACCTTATCATGCAGCGCCAGCCCCACCGGTTCGGGTTCCTCCTCCATCCGAAGGGCGCACTCCACCCTATTACCCTGAAGCCGAGGCTGTCAGGCAGGGTTCACAAGATGTCAGACTCAGAGACCCGCGAAGGGAAGAGGAGATTGCCGAGTCTATGGACCGGACAATCGGTTTAAGAGGACCTCAGAACCCTCCAGAGCAGGACGAACTGGCCAGGCTGCTCGGGAGACTAGCCACTCCGTTTACCCACGCCATCATGTCTGAAGAGAGGCCTAGAAAGTTCGTGGTGCCCAAATTCACTCTCTACGACGGATCTGGAGATCCAGGAGATCACCTATCTCATTACCAGCATACGATGGCCCTTCACGGAGCCTCAGATGCTTTCATGTGCCGAACGTTCATTACCAGCTTGAAAGGAACGGCTCTGAAGTGGTTCCACAACCTCCCTCCGAACTCCATAGCCAGCTTTTACGAGCTCGGTAGACAGTTCTTGGATAGGTTTATGACCAGCAGGAGGCTCAGAAGGGGACCAGAATTCCTGCTGAACGTTAGGCAGACTAGGGAGGAATCCCTTCGGGCCTACATCGCCCGCTTCAACACTGAGCTCACTGAGATCACGGATTGCAGCCCGAAATTCCTTGTTGCGGCCCTTACTGCCGGGCTTGCCCAAGGTGGCTTCAGAGACTCCTTGACAAAAAGCCCCCCGGCTGATATGGCAGCATTGATGGATCGGGCCAAAAAATACATCAACCTTGAAGAAGCCAACCGCTCAGCCCAGAAGGGCAAGGATCAGACCCAAAGGGATAATCCGAAGCGGGAGGACCATAAGAAGGAGGATCACAGAAGAGACTCCAGCAAAAAGAGGGTCAGAAGCCCAGATAAGAAAACAGCTCCCAGAGCTGTGTACAACTCCGCACCAAGGGAGTTCACCAACTTCACGCCTTTGAACACCACTCCGAACCAGGTACTCCGGCAGATCCGAGACCGGGAGAACCTGAGGTGGCCAGAGCCGATCAAAGGAGATCCCAGCCTGCGGGACCAAAGTAAGTATTGCAATTTCCATAAAGATCATGGGCATACTACTAACACTTGCAGGACCCTCCGATATGAGATAGAACAGCTCATAAAGAAGGGACGTCTTCGGGAGTTCGTCAAACAAGACGGAAGGCAGAACCCCCAAGAAGACAAGCCTCAGCAGCGGCCAGATCAAAGGCCCGAACAGAGGCAAGAGCAGCGGGAAGGACGAAACGAGCCTCAGAGGCAGAACAACCATGTTATCTACGTCCTCCATGCTGACTCCCCTGTTACAGGAATGTCCAACAGGGCGAGAAAAAGATATGCTCGGGAGGCCAGAACCGCCCCAAACATCTTGCAGGTCTCCAACGTCGAAAAAAGGCTCAAGACAGGGCCAGAGATCCAGTTCACCGAGCAAGATCTAGCAGGGGTACACTGCCCTCACAGTGATGCCCTTGTTATCACCCTCAGAATCGCCAACTTCGAAACTAGAAGAGTCCTAGTCGACACTGGCAGCTCAGTCAATATCCTATTCTACGAACCGCTTAAGCGGATGGGCATAGACCAGGACAGCGTCAAGCCCACCACTGCCGTAATGGCAGCTTTTGATGGCAGCCTTAGCACCCCCCTGGGGAGAGTTGACCTTCCTACCACTATTGGGGAAGGTGAAGGGCAGAAGACCACCATCTCAGAGTACATGGTGTTGAACATGAAGTCTCCATACAACGTCATCATTGGGAGACCCTGGTTACACCAGATAGGGGCGGTCACTTCAACCTTTCATCAGTGTCTGAAGTACGTCCACAATCAAAGCGTGCACTCGGTCCGAGGATGTCAGCCAACCTCTCGAGAATGTCACGCTATTGCCCTCAAGGAGACAGCCCCAAAATAGCAATTACAGTACACTCGGGACCGTGCAGATCCGGTTTTCACTCACACTCCCGAGGTGGAAGATTGCCCATCCGGCGTTGAAGAACCCCTGAGCCCAAGGGGGCGTGATAGTCAAGCCAAGCCTGTTGGCGAGCCCATCAAGATACTGGTCAGTTCAGGAGCAGAGGGGCGTTATTTGTACATCGGTCCAGACCTTGCCCCCGCCGAGCGGGAAAAGATAGTCAGGTTTCTGAAGAACAACCTCTCTATCTTTGCTTGGGAGACTAGGGACATGGAGGGAATAGATCCTAATCTGATAACTCACAAACTAATGGTAGATCCAGACCACCCCCCGGTCAGACAGAAGAGAAGACCGATCGCTCCCGAACGGCATCAGGTGATAAACGAAGAAGTCCAGAGGTTGTTGGACGCCAGGATGATACGGGAAGTTTTTTATCCCGAGTGGTTAGCCAACACTGTGCTCGTCAAGAAGAAGAACGGCAAGTGGAGAGTCTGTGTTGACTATACAGACCTTAACAAAGCATGTCCCAAGGACAGCTTCCCACTACCAAGAATAGATCAACTGGTTGACGCCACTGCAGGGCATGAGCTTATGAGTTTCATGGACGCCTACTCTGGATACAACCAGATCCAGATGTACCCTCCAGATCAGGAAAAGACCGCCTTCATAACCGAAAGAGGACTCTATTGCTACAGAGTGATGCCTTTCGGTTTAAAGAATGCTGGAGCCACTTACCAACGGTTGGTGAACAAGATGTTCAGCCCACTGCTTGGCAGCACCATGGAGGTATACATCGACGACATGCTGGTAAAGAGCCTCCAGAAAGGCAGCCACCTCCAGCATTTAGCCCAGACCTTCGATATCCTCAGACAGCACAAGATGAAGCTCAACCCCTCAAAATGTACCTTCGGAGTTATGAAGGGAAAATTCTTGGGGTACATCGTCTCTCAAAGAGGTATCGAAGCAGATCCCACTCAGATCCAAGCCCTGATTGGACTGAAGTCGCCAAAGACCAGAAAAGAGATTCAGGCACTGAACGGCAGAGTCGCCGCATTGAGCAGATTTATATCCAAGTCCACCGATCGCTGCCTACCTTTCTTCAAAGCTCTAAAGGGCGGCAAGGCTTTGCAATGGACAGAAGAATGCGAGCATTCCTTCCAAGAACTAAAGGAGTATTTAGCCTCTCCAGAGCTCCTGTCAAAACCTGTACAAGGAGAAAAGCTGCTCCTGTACCTAGCAGTCTCTGAGAACGCGGTCAGTTCCGCACTAATCAGACAGGACAAAGGAGTACAGAGGCCTATATTCTACGTCAGTAGGGCACTACTCGACACGGAAAAAAGATACCCAGAAGTAGAGAAGCTGGCCTATGCCTTGGTCGTATCAGCCCGAAAGCTCCGACCTTACTTCCAGGCCCATCCAATTGAGATTCCAACTGCTTATCCTCTAAAGTCAATACTGAGGAAACCCGAGGTATCGGGAAGATTGGTCAAGTGGTCTGTGGAGCTAGGGGAGTTTGACATAGCATATGTACCCCGAAACTCCATCAAAGGGCAGGCCTTAGCCGATTTTATAGCCGAGTTCACCCCGGCACTGCAGAACAAAGCACAAATCGCCGAAACTACAGGAACCTGGCTGCTATATATTGATGGATCGTCAACCGATCAAGGTTCAGGGGTAGGACTGGTGCTACAGTCCCCTGATGGTCTTACGTCGGAAAAAGCAGTCAGCCTGGGATTTAAAGCTTCTAATAATGAAGCTGAATATGAGGCCCTAATCTTAGGGATGAAGCTTGCCCTGGAATGCGAGGCTCAGAACCTCGATGTCTTCTCTGACTCCCAACTGGTAGTAAGCCAAGTTTTGGGAGAGTTTGCCATTAAGGATGACAGGATGCTTCGATACTCCGAACTGGTGAACCATTTAAAGCATTCTTTCCAGACTTTCACTATCCAGAAGATTGAGAGAAGTCAGAACTGCAGAGCAGATGCTCTGGCTAACATGGCCTCCCGCCTCAAGTCTGAAACAGACTCCACCGTTAAAATCTCTTTTCAGCCAGGATCCAGCATTGAGGGAGCATCAGTTGCTCAAGTTGATGAACAGTCCCAGAGCTGGATGACCCCAATCCTCCAGTATCTAAGATCCGGGCTCCTCCCAGAGGATAAAAACAAAGCCAGGAGAATCCGAATCAGAGCGGCTCGGTACCTGATCTTGAACAACAAACTTTACAGGAGGTCATATTCTCAACCTCTGTTAAAATGTTTGGCTCCAGACGAGTCACAATACGTTTTGGCTGAAATTCACGAGGGAATTTGCGGGAATCACAATGGGGGCAGAACTATAGCCCACCGAGCTCTATCACAGGGCTACTACTAGCCCGGCATGCTGAAACAGGCTAAAGAGTATGTTCGGAAGTGTGACAAATGTCAGAGATTCGCCTCGTACCAACACCAGCCTCAGCACGAGCTCATCCCGATTCCTAGCCCCTGGCCCTTTGCTCAATGGGGAATGGACATTGTGGGTCCGTTACCACGAGCATCTCCAAACAGGAAGTACCTCCTGGTGGCTATCGACTACTTCTCTAAATGGGCCGAAGCCGAGCCTTTAACGCATATTACAGAAAAGGAAGTCGAAAGCTTCACCTGGAAGAATATTGTCTGCAGGTTTGGCATACCACGTGTAATTATCTCGGATAATGGGACACAATTTACTGGTAAAGGCTTCAAGGCATTCTGCGAAAATCTCAACATCAGGCAGCACTTTGCCTCTCCAGGCCATCCACAAGCAAATGGGCAGGCAGAGGTCACCAACCGAACAATCCTTGATGGGTTAAAGAAAAGGCTGGAACAAGCCAAAGGGAAGTGGGCAGAAGAGCTCCCAGGAGTCCTTTGGGCCTACCGTACAACCAGAAGAACTCCCACCTCTGAAACACCCTTCTCATTAGCCTATGGGACAGAAGCAGTAATTCCGGTTGAAATCGGTATGCCAACCCTGAGGACTGAGGCCTTTGAGCAAGAATCCAATGATCAGCAGCTGATGGAGAACTTGGATTTGCTCGAGGAGAGAAGGGATCAAGCCAGCATCAGGATGGAAGCCTACCAACAAAGAATGGTCAATAAATCCAGGATAGGACTCAAGACAGTCAGCTTCCAAGTTGGAGACTTCGTCTTAAGAAGAGTCTTTCAGAACACCAAGAATCCCACCATGGGAAAATTGTCACCAAATTGGGAGGGCCCCTACAAAGTGACGAAGGTCGTTCGACCTACCACTTACTGGCTTGAAGACACGAATGGGAAACCTGTTCCTAGGCCATGGAACGTAGAACACTTGCGGAAGTATTATCAATAAAAAATTTTCTTTTTCTTATATACTTCCTTAAGACTATTCATCTATTAATGCACAAGTCTTATGACTTGGTCCATCTATTAATGCACGGGCCTCCAGAGCCTGGTCCATCTATTAATGCACAGGCCTCCAGAGCCTGGTCCATCTATTAATGCACAAGTCTTATGACTTGGTCCATCTATTAATGCACAGGCCTCCAGAGCCTGGTCCATCTATTAATGCACAAGTCTTATGACTTGGTCCATCTATTAATGCACAAGTCTTATGACTTGGTCCATCTATTAATGCACAGGCCTCCAGAGCCTGGTCCATCTATTAATGCACAAGTCTTATGACTTGGTCCATCTATTAATGCACAGGCCTCCAGAGCCTGGTCCATCTATTAATGCACAAGTCTTATGACTTGGTCCATCTATTAATGCACAGGCCCTCAGAGCCTGGACCATCCCCAACTAGCGGGTTCTGTAATCCAGTCTATCCAAAGGCAGAAATTCCGAGCACCTGTCAACTAAAGTTTACTAGAACGGAATACCTCGGATCTGACACTTACATTATTTGACTTATCTGTCAAATAAATCAGCACCATGGTTTCAACCAAAGGTGAAGTACTTCGATTCTGGCATTTTTCAAAGTTTTTGATTTGTTTTCAGAACAATCGGCAACACATTAGAAGACGCTTAAATTTCAAAAGAGCACATTCACAGAAAGTATCAGCTCAGAGAAGAAAAAATTCAACTTTATTAATAACTCAAAAAGATTTACATCAGTACCAACAAGCTATTACAGAAGCTATTACAGAAGCTACTACAGAAGCTATTACAGAAGCTATTACAGAAGCTACGCTTGGCAACATAATGGCTCTTCTCCTGGGATGATAAAGGGGCACAAGATCCAAAACCTTCAAAACCTCCTTCATCGGCTCCATTTGAAAGGAAGGAACCCTGAACCCCAATCTGCATCAAGTAGTGCCCAGGCCATTTCATCATCACTATCACTGGTCCCATGACCAACGGATGATGAGGGCTCTGAGCCTCAGGAGACTATTCATTCTCCACCTTTGTAATCGGCATGACTCCTCAGAGGAGTAAAGCAAGGGTCTCTGCCAAGACGCATGGGGGGGGAAGGTATTCTACCTTCAATCTTCTTCTTCACACCGTCTGTTTCACCCCAGCCACTTAGTGCAAGGGTCTCTAACAGAGCGTGAGGAAGGGAAGGCAACTCACCTTCATCTTCACCACTAACACCCCAGGCCTCGGTTGAATCAGGGAGGGGCCACCACCAATCGGAGAAATCTCGACCGGATGCCAGAGGAAACAAGAAGACTTGGACCTCCTTCAATCCTTCCTTGGAGACTGAAAAAAGGGGGAGGTTAACTCTCGGCCACAGGCTCATTATTCCTAACTCAGGCAAGGAATCTTCCATCATCTCCGGACGAATGGGAGAAATTCCGGCAACATATGAGGTTTCTCTCACGAACCAATCGGGGAGCAAAAGGGTTGAGCACAACCGTATGCCCCGTTTCCATATATATAGACCCTTGGAATCCAAAAAGCCACCCAACTGAACCGTCGCAACGGTGAAAAAGAGAGTGGCCTTGAAAACCCAAACGACGGTCAAATGACTAAGCGGTGCATTAAATAAGCCTCTTCAATATACCAAGAGACAGAGTGCAGAATTCTCAAGACATAGACCGCAGTCCAGTACTTAAGCTCCCAAATTAATAAAGAGGGGAACAAAGTCTAAAGTAAATAGACCCCCATTCAGACCTACTGGTCTTAACTATTTCATAACAGGTCAAGACACGTAACAAAGACCAAGCAGATCGGATATATCCCAATCCCGAATACTCAGCATACCGAGCATCATAATAACGAGCACAAGCTGCTCGGTTAACCTCACCGACTCTTAATTCAGAGCAGTCTATCTCAGAACTCTACAGGGACCCACTCCCGCTCTGTCAGGCTCTATCCATCTGGCTATATCTACTTTCTCTTCTTATTTTAATAAGGCAGATCTATATTCACTATTCCATGACAAGTATTGAAGATTAAGAAAGCAACTATTTGATCTAGCATGCAAAGGGTTCAGAGCAGCCGCACTTGCAACAAAATTCACAAGAAGGAAAAATACAAGCAGAATCTGAAGAAAAGTCAATCTTATTAATCAGAAGGGAAAATGTATTCACTACATCAAAAGAAAAAAAAAAAAAAAAAAAAAAAAAAAAAAAAAAAAGGGGCAAAAGCCTATAAAAGCCTCAGGATTTCCCAGAGGGGCCTGCATCCTCTTCCAAATTAAGGGCACGAGCCCCAGCAGTCTTATCCGGATCAGGACGAGATGAGGTGGGTTCAGGAGGAACGATTGATGACACGTCAAAGTCCGGGAACTGAAGTTGGAATCTAGTTCGGAAATTCTCAAAGCCGAGCAGGATCAGGTCATCACCCATCTGATCAACTTCCTCTTTTAATTCCATCTCAGCCTCAGCTTTGGCTTGACCAACTGCCTCCTGAACCCTCTGGTCAATAGAACTACGGAGACCAACCAGCTCCGCCTCAAGCCTCTCAACCGTCCGAGCAAATATATCCCTCTCAGACTCTGCCACCTTAAGGCTGGTGGTAGCTCTCTCCAGACTCTCTTCAGCAGATTGAATTTTGGAACGGGCTGTTCCGAGCTCCAGTCTCATCTCGTCCACCTCTGTCCTTAGCTTCTCGGCCTCCTCAAGGCCCATGGGGGTCACCATCAGAGCAGCTAAACTATGCATGCTCTGTTTAAAGCAAGACAGATAAATTAGAGCGAAACAAATGAGCAAACAAAAGGCCAAGGAAAGGCTTCAGAAGTTACCTTCATCTGGAGAGTCATCATCTCAGTCATCAGTTTGGAGGGATCATCCCCTCTGTACCGATGTGGGCCCTGAGCCCATATTCGATCAAATGCCTTCTTGGCAATTTGATAATCCGGCTCAACAAATGGCTCAGAAGGAGCGGCAGGAGCTTTCCCCTTCCTAGACCTCTTGCTCGGACCAGGAGGAACAGCCGATACAGGAATGGCAGGCTCGGCTTCCTCAGCCTCGGCAGGGGAGGGCTCAGGGGAACCAGAGATCAATCTCCTTCTCTTCACTTCTAAAGGAGCATCAGGCTCAGCTTGGGAGGAAGACTCCCCCACCACTTGAGGCTTCGGCACTTCCCACCTCGAGGCTAGCCTCCTCTTCAACTCTGCGCTACGGGTGGCCATCACTTGGTCCGGAGTGACGATAACAGTATGAGCCCGGTTAGAAGTTGAAAGCAAAACCCGGTACTGATCCTGCAGAGCCTTAGTAAACTTGGGCCTCTTCCGAGCACTCTTGACTGCACAAAGGAAATGAAAAATACCAAGTTTGTCAGTTCTGAGGGTATAAGCAAAGCTAAAGCAAACCCAAGAGAATAAGTCTCACCCCTATGGCCCGTAACACAAGGAAACGACGAGATCTCTCCGGCCTGAAAGTCCGTATGCTCCCATCCTCCTCCAACGAAGAAGTACCACTTCTTCCACGTCTTGTTGGAAGTAGGAACGGAAGACAGGGGTCGGAACCCCTTCTCGAAGGACATATAATACAGGCCTTCTGCCTGCTTGAACTTCAGATCCATATTGCTACGGATCAAGTCCAGAGACACCTCCACTTTGTTCAGATGCCCCAGCACCATAAATCCTAGAAGATGCCGCCAGCTATTGAGATTCAGGTCGGCAGGGCAGAGCTTGAACCAGCAAAAGAATTGCCTGACTAAATCCGGCAATGGAAGCCTTAAGCCCATTTCAAACCAGGCAAGGAAAACGCAAATCTCCCCGGCTTTAACATCTTGGGGACGGTCCATGGGTCCTGGAACTCTGCAAGTCACATTGGGGGGAAATTCAAATTTCACCCTCCATTCATCCAAGAGGCTTTGAGTGACGGCACTCTCACCCTCTTCTCTATGAGAAGACCTACCAGAGGTCTCCCCGGCCCTGTCTCGGGGCTCTTCGAAAGCATCGACTATTCTAACCCCTGGACTAGGGGGAGGATCAACAGGCCTCTCCTCAATAATTTCAAAAGCAGGGTTACCTACATCTCCTACAACAGACGGACCAGCCGCCTCAGAATGGTCTCCTACTCCCTCATTCACAATTCGAGATTCCGAAGGAACAGACATTATTCTCAAACTCAAGAAGAAAGAAGCAAGAGAGGGGGAAAAATCAGTCGAACCTGTTTTCACTTAGGGGATCTGTATTCTTCAAGATCGCACGAACCAACAATGGCGGATGAAATCTTCTAGCACAGTAAAAATGTCGAGGGAAAGGTCATTTCAAAAATCTCATCCCGTATTTATAAACACGATATCAGAAGGGACCCACCAAGCCCAAACGCCATGACGGTTCAGAACAATGATGATCTCGAGAAAACCAACTGTCCGCCCAGTATGATTGTGACCTCGAAAAGACTTAATCGCCGACTACGCAATAAATGGCGCCCCAACGATTGTCTTGGAAGGCGAAAAGCGAGACACATAACTCTCTTAGCCCTAGTTACTTACATCAAACTAGGACTTGGGGGGGGAGTAACTGATATACCATAAAAAGACAGGCCAATCAACACTTGACACGTATGACCACAGTCCGATTTATGTTCAGCTAGCATGATTCTCGTTCAGCCTATGACATCCAGATCATCACATAAGGTCGGAAGTGACCAAACAAATATATCCAGAACTGATCACAGGGTCCAGACCAGAGCTTCAGATCTCGTCACCGCCTTAGCGGATTCCGAGCAGAGAATAGGGTAACAGTTTCCAGCACGGAAACTACCATTTATGATTATCTCCGCCTTAGCGGATTCCGGGCAGAGGATAAGGAAGTAGTCTCCAATACGGAAACTACCATTTATGATTATCTCCATCCACGACTTAATGCCCACAAGGTAACTGCAATCTCCGATGATCATATCCCTATATTCATGGCGTCGAATCCTAATCAACTTAGGAAAGCTTCGGCCTATATATTAAACCCTAGAGGTACGCTATATTTTTCATGCTCATTCTTTGACTTTCAATACAGTCTTTCAATTCCCTTACTCACTTAAGCATCGGAGCGGCTACCGCCGGAGCCAATCCGGTGGTCCTCTGATCATCTTTCTGAGTGTTCTACAGGTCACGGAGCCCTTACGTGTTGCGAGTCAAAAAGTGCAGCATCACTAATCAAATATATATTTTAGTTGTAATATATTAACTCAAAATGACGCATTAACATCTCAACTAATATTTCAAAAAAATTCATTCAAAATTTACAGAATTTTATGTTAACATTCATTCATTTCATTTTACAAATATATTCATATTTTTAAATTTGTAATATAACTTTTTTATCAATATTTTATCCCTTAATTGTACGGGCATTTGTACGACAAGATCCTAATTTTTTTTTTTATGAATACGTAAGAGAGTATTTTGGGTGAACTTTCGTGTATCAGATTAATATTCTGGATCAGTTTATGTGTATCAAGTTAAGTCTCCCTCTTCGTGAGAGACAAACCCATCCTTTAACCTTTACGTGTATCAAATTAATATTCTGGGTCAGCTTACGTGTATCAGATTAAGCATCTATCTTTATGAGATCTAGATTCATCCTTTAATCTTTAGCTGCTAACGATCGGTGCAGAAGAAATTTAAACTCAAAGTACGTAAATCTAAACTCAAAATACTTAAATCTTATTTTTAACGTATTTATCGTTCAATCACATTTTTGAATGGTAACAAGATCCCATTATTAATTACTAATGGATTGAAGACCAAAGTTCTAGTAAGGATGCTATGGGCCATGAATCCATTGGGCCATGGTAACTTGAGTTCAGCAAACAAAAGGGTACATGCTTATGCCAAATTGCCAAACGGAATAATCTTCTTTTATAAAGTTTAAAGCATAAATGCATATTTATGATACACTTTATTGTCACGGGCTCGCTTTTGAGCCTTTGTTTTTTTTTCGAGAATGTGAGCGTTATCCGAGGAAAATCATGAGTTTATATCTCTTTTTTTTATTTGAAAAATATGAATATTATTTTCATTCAATCATAAATTAAATTATTATGTTTGATTGATTTATCGGTTTGAAAATTATGTATTCTTCTGTAATTATGCAATAGTATAATTGTTGAGTCCAAAACTCTTATCGTTTCAATCCAAAAAAAAAAATCTCATTGTCCAGTTTAATTTATAAAAAAAAAAATTTAGTATACTGATTTAATTTATCAAATGATGTGTTAATAATATTTTTATAATTAATAAATATTTTTATATATTTTTTAAAAATATAATAAATAATATCATTCGATAAATTAATTTTGTAAACAAATTTGGTATAATTAGCATTATTGGTGTAAAAATCATTGCAACTAGAATCCATGGAGATGCTATTGTTTGACACCTTTCTCAAATGAAAAGCATTTACAGTGTGAAGAGAGACTTTGAAGTTTCAATCTAATATGTCTCAAACGTTGAATTTATGGCTAAAAAAAAGCTTAAATGAGATAATCAATCATGTCAAACTTTTGATTGTTTTTTAACAAAAAGCAACAAAATTAATGAGGGAAAAAAAAAAAGCAGAGAAAAAAGGGTATTGGATGGGGCCTCTTGGTGACATTATATGGGAATCTATCACTTTTGATAAAGGGCCATGCACTAGTCTCTAGTCCAGCCTAGAACACCCCATCGTTCTACATTGGTGCTATGCTTCACATACCTTTGCTGCTAAGAAAAGCAATAATGATGTCATGAGTGCTCACCTTCTTGGTGACTTCGTTGTATTTCTCCATGCAAAGTTGTCCAACCTCTTTGCCTTATATATATATAGTGTCATGCATGCGTTCAATTTATAATAAAAAAAAATAATCACAAACATTATTTGTGTATTACGATAAGAATAATATACTTATTAATATCAGAATAAAATAATAACTGATTCTATAATTAATGACAAATGTCATAAATAAAAGTGATAAATCACAATAGATTTATAAATGAAGAACAAAATTATAAATTAAACACGACATGGCAAAATCACAAATTAGGCATAACGATGGATTAAGGAGTAAATAACAAGATATTAATGATAAAAGGGAAAAAGTGTCATTTTTCAGTGACAAGCAACCTTCATATATTATATAAGTAATAGATAATATATATATATATATGTGTGTGTGTGTGTGTAAAAATTATGAGCTCCTTTTGCTCTTCTTTTTATATCTTTGGAATTAACAGGGGCAGGGGATAAAGTAGCTGGTGAGGGTTTGTATCAGAATGGCCTTCATATATTATATAAGTAATAGATAATATATATGCGTGTGTGTGTGTGTAAAAATTAGGAGCTCCTTTTGCTCTTCTTTTTATACCTTTGGAATTAACAGGGGCAGGGGATAAAGTAGCTGGTGAGGGTTTATATCAGAATGGCCTTTAAATAAAACCACACAAGCCTCTGCAAAGCCCCTTTTGGCCCAGGGAATAAAGGGCATGTTTAAACCACGCATACACAGCTTTTCTTCAAATATCATGAACTAGAAAAAGAAAAGAAAAAGTAGTAATGTTCTTCAAACAACATTTATATCTCCCTGTTGGCTACAACAGAGTGGAGGAGGCATACTCATTAATATGAACCAGACAGTAATCTATCAGGTAATATAATAATTTGATCAATATTTTTTACCTTAAACTATGCTTGTATTGTGTTTACTGATGTGTTACTACACAGTTTGTCCATGTCCGGATAAAAAATGAGAGTTGTCTTAGGTAGCTTGTCATTTAATGTAGCGCAAATGGGCATTTGAAAAAAAAACTATTTGACCGTCAATTTTGACTTGTTTATTTTTTCGATATTCTAATTGAATTTGGATTAGTATTAGTAATTTTGGATTCATATTAGTAGTTCGTACAAGAAATTTGTAAGTTTTCTAATTATATTAGTATCCTATTACGATTAGTAGTATTCTTAACCTTATAAATATAATGTAAAACAATTTTTATTCTTTATATTATCAATAATATTTGAGTTTCGCAATTTGAGACTTTCTCTCTTTTAGGTGAAGAGTTTTCTTGTTTTTCTAGTTTCTTGGTTTCTGTTACTGTTAGCAGTAAAATCTTGTCAGACCTCTTATGAATATGAATCGTAAAATCGAGACAAATAAAATATTGTCAGTTCTCTTAAAAATCTTAAGATCGAGACAAAAGTCAGTATAACCGATTTTAAATAATTGAAATAAAATTTTCTTAAATTGAGTTGAGTATTTGTTACTTTAGCTAAAATGGTGCTTACATGAATGTGTATTCATATTGTCTGGTCATTTGGAAGTGCATGCCAGACAAATAGTTAGAACTACATCATTATTTGCCATGCCATGGTGCCAACATTGTAGAAAGGAGTGCCAGTGTAATTTGTGAACTTAGCCAATCACATCCACCATTATCTTATTATTGCTTTCACAGTTGGGGCAATGGCACATTCATTCTGGATTTGGTGCTCCTTGTTAGTTGTTTCTGTTCTTTCACCTTTTGGGCTTTTACCATAAAGTTATCTTTTTCATCTTTTTGGATGTTTTCAAATTATTGATATGCTTTGACTAAAGGGTGAGAGTGAATTTGGAGCTCATCAAACTTTGTTGAATTTAGACACACTTGATGTCTATTTTTTCCAAAGCCAATCTATATAAGTTGGCACTCCCTAGCCCTAAGGACACCAAGGGCCCAATAGCTAGGGGTCAAATCATGTATCCTTTCTTATAATTCATTTGAATGAGAAGATTGAAAAGAAAAAATCAAGATTCAAGTAAACTAATATACTTTTTTATTTTATTTGAAATGGTATGAAGAAGAGAGGAAAAAATAATTAGGAGAAAAAATTAGAGTAACTACACTCGTTTCTCTTGTCTTTTCAAAAGTGAAGAGATAAAATAAAATTTATTTAATAAAAAGCTTAACATATAAAAAAATGTCTTTAATTACACAAGTGAAAAATTAAGGTAATTGGCAAATAAAAAGGATATTAATTATCAAATATTTTTATATGCATTCTTTTTTTTTCTTATTAACTATTCAACTAAGAACAAATAATCTTTCTTCCCATTTCTATAGTGGACATTCATTCAAATAATATAAAAATAAAAATAAATGCTTTCTTTCTTCTTTCTTTTATTTAAAAGTTATCTTTGTTTTTTGGTTATCTCTAGAACTTTTAAGTAAGTTGTTTAGATAAAGATGATGTGAAGAGACTATACACAAGAATTCTAATATGCTGGTTAATAAGGGGATGATCAACCTTAGTTAGAAAAATGATTAGGTGCCAAGGACACCAACTCTTTGTGAGCAATAATAAATGTCACACATCTCATAACTTTATTTTTATCCTACTTCTTTTATAAAAGTAGAGTTCATTGCTTATGGGACATACCGTAAGACCCACTAATGAGCTCCATTTTTGTAAGTGAGTGATACAAAAATGAATTATGAGAAGAATATTTATCATTTCTGAAAAGAAAATGCTAGAGATTCTTAATTCATATCTCCAATTGAATTTTTAATCTGATGTGTCAATATATGATGATTTTGAATTTCAAACGATGTGATTTTCAAAATTATTATATCCTTACACATCACATTGAAAATATATAAATTAGATATATTTAACATTATTCTTTGTGAAAATAGATAATTGAAACATGAAATAAGTAGGCAAGGAGGATTCCATTTCAACACAACTTTATCTTATTAAAATCAATTGAAGTATATAATTTCAATATTAAAACATTAAAAACTAACAACAACAGTGGCCTTTCAAATATACCTTCCATACAAACAAAATATGAAAGAAGTTCATTTCAACACAACTTCATCTTATTTCAATTAATTAAATAGTATATAACTTAACAACAACATAAATTCTTAAATATGAATTCTGAAAAGATAATTAAACAACTTTATGACTGAATAAAAATAAGTACTCCCTCCCTCCCAAAATTATAGTCCCATTGGGGAATCCAATTTTTTATAGGTATTATTTTATTATTTTAAAATTATTTCATTTTCCTATTATACTTTTATTCAATTTTAAATTTTCAGCACTACAAAATTATAGGAGTATGAGTGAAAGAGGTTTGGAAAAGTAATTTTGAAAATTTATTAGTTAAAGTATAAAATATAACTTTTAAAATGGGACATTGTAATATGAAATAAAAGACTGTTAACTAACAACACAGAAATTCTTAAATATGAATTCTGAAGAGATATGGATTAGTTATGTTTTATTTTTTTTTGGAGTATTTTAGAATAATAGATAAGTTTGACTAGAACTTTGCAAATAGCTAAAAAGCCAGGGGCGAAGAAAGAGCTCGTTGCTTCCATATCTTCTCTCTTCAGGCGCGCGCAAATTAAAAAATAAAATAAAATCTCGCACCATTGGCAAAATCACTTTTGTATCATTCCCGTCGTGAATCGCAACAAACACTCCTTTTATCTCACCTTCTTCTTAACAAACCCCAGGAGACCAGGTCTACACTCAGTGACATTAACTCGTTCATGAACACACTATTAGCTCTCTCTATCACTCTCTGATACAGAGGAATATTGTTTAGTACAATCTTTCTCCACAGTTTTACTCTCCTTAAATCTCTTCATCTCATATCTGATTCTTCCTCAAGTTATGGAGCTCAAAAAAATCCGTATAAATCTTTTGAATGTTGAATTTATACGTATTTCAAAGGTTTTATAGAGAGAAATATAGATAAAGAGAAATGGGCAGTGGCAAGCACAGGTGGAAAATCTCCTTTCATCGGTCTCCATCGGCCATCAAGAAGCAAACTCCAAAAGAGTTCATATGCCCAATTTCTGGGTCTCTAATGGCTGACCCTGTAATTGTATCCTCGGGCCAAACCTTCGAGCGTAATTGTGTTCAAGCCTGCAAGAGTCTAGCGTTTAAACCCACACTCTCCGACGGGTCTGTGCCCGATTTCTCCGCAGTAATTCCCAATCTCGCCCTCAAATCCACCATTCTCAACTGGTGCCGCACATGCCTCGTCGACTCACCCAAATCCATAGATATCAACTCTGCAGAGAAGGTCGTCCGTTCATTAATGGCGTCACACGAACAAAAATTACAACTAGCCCACAACAAAATTCAGGAAGAAGAAGAAGAAGAAAAAAACCAATTGCTTAAAGGGGTTGCAGAGAACGACAACAATGCTGTCAAGAAGTTAGCTCACACGGAACCCGAGTTGACTCAGCGGCCGAGTCACTTCTCTTCGAGTTCGGAGGAATCGGTTGCCACCTCAACCACCAACGGTCCCACGACTCCTCTGCCGTACTATTGTTCGTCTTCGTCCGATACTGAAACCGTAAACCCTAACTCGCCGGAAGAGGAAGAAATCATCGCTAAACTCAGGAGTTCACAAGTGTTTGAACAAGAGGAGGCTGTGATATCACTGAGAAAGATCACGAGGACCAGAGAGGACACCAGGGTGGATCTCTGTACTCCTAGACTACTCTCAGCCCTCCGATCTTTGATCACCTCGAGATATGCGACCCTCCAGGTTAACGCGGTGGCGGCATTGGTGAACCTTTCCTTAGAGAACAAAAACAAGGTAAAGATCGTAAGGTCGGGGATTGTCCCACCGTTGATCGACGTTATGAAGGGGGGATTCCCTGAGGCGCAGGACCACGCGGCCGGTGCACTCTTCAGCCTAGCCGTTGATGATCAGAACAAGACAGCGATTGGCGTGTTGGGCGCGTTGCCACCGCTTCTCCACGCTCTCCGATCCGACTCTGAGCGGGCTCGGCATGACTCGGCATTGGCTTTATATCACCTCTCACTCGTTCAGAGTAACCAGGCTAAGCTGGTCAAACTCGGGTCGGTTCAGGTGCTGTTGGGTATGGTAAGGTCCGGTCATCTGACGGGTCGGGTGTTGCTGGTACTGTGCAACTTGGCTGCATGTGTGGAAGGGCGTGCGGCTATGCTTGATGGGGGTGCGGTGGAGTTCTTTGTGGGATTGTTGAGGAAGGATGAGTTGGACCCCGAGTCGACTCGGGAGAGTTGCGTGGCGGCATTGTATGGACTGAGTCATGGAGGATTGAGGTTTAAGGGTTTGGCGAAGGAGGCCAGGGTGGAGGAGGTGCTGCGGAAAGTGGAGAAAGTGGGCAGTGTGCGGGCAAAGGAGAAGGCAAGGAGGATATTGGAGATGATGAAGGGGAGAGATGAGGACGAGGAGGAGGTGGATTGGGAGGACTTGCTCAAATCCGGGGAGGTGAGTCAGACACGATATCAACTCGGTTGTGGTATGGACATGTCTCGGCCGAGTTCGACAGAGTTTTGAATTTTTGGAGTAATTTGAAATCTTTGTGGGTATGGGTTGTTTATAACTAATGGTGCCTGTTTATATGGGTGTTATTCCTTGATTTTGTTTGGCTAATTTTGGGTTCTACTTTCTCTTGATGCCCTTTGTTTAGCAATTGATAAGTGGTGGATGGTGAAGATGTAAATAAACATTTTTGGAGAAGTGCTTATGGAAGGGAGAGGTTTAAAGTTTAATTGGGTGACTTCCTTCCCCTTTTTTCTTCTTCTTCTTTTTCCTCTTGTTAAATAAGAAATGCTGAATTTGAGCTTGGCATGTTTTGAGTTATGTTTAACTGAAATTTTCTTTTGAGTGAAACTTTGTATATATTGTTGATCATTTCTTCCAATCTTTCCAGTTTTTACTGAATGAATAAAACTACTTATTTAAATATCATACTTTGTAGTTAAAGACCTCTTAAAGGAAAGAAAAGGATAGGATTATAAATTCAATTACGGTGATATATATTTGTATATCATACTTTGTAAAATGGAGGACTATTGGTTCAATGTATCCTGGGCTTTTTGTGCGACATGTGGGCCATTGTTCTTCGATTGTATCTGAACCTGGGGCTATAAGCCTGTATCTACAAGGCTGTTCTTTGCTTGGGAACTTGGGATAGAGGCTATTGGAATGTTGAACTCGAGACTGATGCTCCATATATGCATGCAGCCTCCAGTCCTGGGATTACCTATATATACATGATCCTGATTGCAGATTGGAGGCTTTTTTCTTTAGGTAGCCATGGCAATGAACTTGGAAGCATACTGTTTGGGAAGAAATCATGGATGATTTGCACCGAGTCATTCAAAGCATGTTCAATATGGTGCTAAACTGCTATTTTTTGCAGAAGAAAATTGGAGAAAAGTGAGTCTCATAATGGCATCCCTCCAATGCATTGCATATCTTGTTTAATGATTGCAGTTAATGTTCAGTTGAATCATGTATTGTTGGAAGCTGAATTAAATATGGGCGGTTCGTGGTTGGATAAAGGTCCAGTTCATAAAAAATAATAAAAAAAGATCTATTCAGCAACACAGTATTCCCCGATGCCAACAAGTGTAAGTTCTTTCACTCGAATTCTTGCATTGTTGAAGTCTCTGAATGTTGCTTAACCTACATATTTGTACTAAAAAATATTAAGCTTGTGATAATATTACTTTCTTCCCGAGTGTATATGATATGTGCAAATGGAATGATGTGGCAGTGATGTGACAATACATCATTGTGTCACATTAATTATATGATTAATGTATTGCCAATAATACAGTATCACATCATAATGTAAAATTTGAAATAAAGTACGGGAAGTATAGCATTATTGTTGAAGTTATTGGAACCAAACATGTAGTTTTGAGTCTTGTAGTTCTGGCAGTATAGTTCCTTTCAAACACTATATATGCTAATTATAGGAAGGAATTTTTCCATGTCTGGATGGTAAGAGGTTAATTGTATTTGTGTAATGTGTTGAGCTAAAAATGTGGTCTACAGTTGTTTTCCGTTGTCTATCTCAACCAATAAAATCTTGTTAATACTCCTTAGCCTGTGATGCAGCACATACATGAAATTACTGAGTTAAAAAATAATTTCCATGACCTTCCTTTGTAAATTAATCTGCTACTAGTTGTCATTTTTGTACCTGTAAACATTTAGGTATAGCATTAGCGCTTGGGACAAAATCAAGAAGCCGGTGTCTCTCGGAGGACTAGGGGATGAAAGACTTGGGTCTTTTCAACACAGCTCTCTTAGGAAAATAGGTTATGGAGGTTCGGAGAAAGCAATGGGGAGCTATGGAGAGAGATCATCATTGCAAAGTACAGGCTTGACAATGGAGGTTGGTGCTTGGGCAGTGTGGAGGGGCCTCAGGGATGCGGTTTGTGGGGTTCCATCAGAAAGGGATGGAGGGGTTTCAATGAAAAGTGTTTTTTTGTTATCGAGAATGGTGGTCGTGTTAAATTTTGGGATGACATTTGAAACGGGGACATGCCACTTAGGATGAAATTTCCTTCTTTATACAGTCTGGCTAGCAACAAGGAGGCTTGGGTCTGCGAGTACTTAGAAAGAGTTGAGAATAAGCTTGTCTGGACTCCTCGTTTTAGGAGAAACTTTTTCGATTGGGAGTTAGAAGAGGTGGGCTCCTTCCTTGGCTACATATGCCATTACCAAGCTACGGAAGGAAGGGAGGATAAGAGGGTGTGGCTGCCAAACAAAATTTCTTTTTCAGTCAACTCCTCTTACAAGAGCTTGGTTGCTTTGGAAAGCATTCTTTTCCCTTGGAAACTCATTTGGCACTCTAAAAGCCCCCCCTAAGGCCTCCTTCTTCGCTTGGGAAGCCTCTTGGAAGGCCATCTTAACAGCAGAGAACTTGAAGAAGCGAGGTTTCCTCTTGACTAGTAGGCGCTATCTCTGTCAGAAGGAAGAGGAGACGGTGGATCATCTTCTCATTCACTGCCCTGTTTTTTGGAGCTGTTGGAACATTGTCTTTGATCTCTTTGGCGTCTCTTGGGTTATGTCTGGCTCAGTCAGGGATCTTCTTTTGGCTTGGACAGGGCACAACCCTTCAGCTAAGATCAAGAGAATTTGGAGGCTTGCCCCTATTTGTTTGTTGTGGTGTATTTAGAGGGAAAGAAACAACCGTGTCTTTGAAGATGAGGAACTCTCCGCTCCTTTCTTCAAAGACGTGTTTTTGCGCTTTTTATTCTTTTGGGCCAAAGAGACTTTCCCCTGTTAATGTTTCTTCCTTTGTTGATTTTTTGGGGTCGCTAAGACCTTTGTAAAGCTTCTTGGGGCTTTGCCCTAGCTGTTCTTCTTAGGCACTTTTATTAATATACATCTTACATTTACTTATAAAAAAAAAAGGTATAGCATTGGCTGACATCTGCTGTGGCCAAGTTGGAAGAATATGGATATTTATTCATCAAAGTTTCTCAAGTCCTAGGATGGTTAAAGTGAACTACTGAACTTTTGTTGAACAAAATAATTTTTTGTTATGATTTTTCAGTCCCAGTTTTTGCTTAGCTGGTAGAGGGTCTATTTAGGTTTTTTTGGATAGAAATGACAGTGAAAATAAATTGAGTATATATTTGATTCTTAATCTAACAGGCTTCAAATAATGATTCATATGTTTTTTTTCATTAACGAAAATTGATTATATATTATACAAGGTGATATGAGACTAGAGAACCCCTACTATGATCCTTCCTAAATCTTCAGCCCAGTTGCTTTCCGCATATGGGACTTTTTATCAGTTTGTTTTTAATTTGGAGCGTCAGAGCTGGCTTTTCATACCATGTACTGAGGTGCAAGGTATTTGGTTGAGAGTGATCAGGACAAAGGTTGCAACTGGTGCAATCTGTCTGGACAAGATCAGTTGCTTCCCACAGAAGAGTGGGCTGCAGAGGTCGGTCATTTAGTGTGATGATTTGTTACCTTGATGCATTCCGTAGGTTTTGAGGATCTGAACTACATTTATTTGATGCTTATCAAGGGACAATGCTTTAATACCCTTTGGTTATGATTATTTTTCCAAATCATTAAGAGATAATGATCTGCTATTACTTTTAGTTGGTTCTATCTCTCTGTGTTCTTGCATCAAAGATTGCTATGGGCTCCTTATCTTTTAGTTTTTCATAGAGATTGAGAGTCCATCCTTATTCCTCATGTGTAGAAATACTTCTTATCATTATCCACAGAAAGGAGAGGAATAGTTTTTGCAGTCAAGTTTTAGCATGCCTAACTATTTTCTTGCACTGGACATTGTAATCTTGAATCACCATGCATGTTTAATTTAGCAATATCAGTGGAATGAATATCAGCTTGTTGAGGATGATGAACAACCAATCCTAGATGTGGAAGTGGATACTCGATAGAAATCCTTTC
The DNA here is from genome assembly GCA_008638375.1 of Nyssa sinensis. Classification (NCBI taxonomy): domain Eukaryota; kingdom Viridiplantae; phylum Streptophyta; class Magnoliopsida; order Cornales; family Nyssaceae; genus Nyssa; species Nyssa sinensis. Next base: position 60,575,072 of record CM018032.1, read on the forward strand.
TGGAACCATTAAAAAATAAGAATGAAGTAAGTTGGACAATAATATGGTCTTAACGCTTTTTGGCTTCAGGTGGGTTATGCCGGCTTTTGTGAGGAAGGTGTTCTTGAGTTGGCGAGCTAGAAGAATGAGGAAAGACTTAAGGAGTATATGGAGGGTTGCGCCTTTATTTGGAGAGAGCGGAACCGGCAGTAGTTTTGAGGACAAAGAACTCCCTATGTGGGATCTTAAGGATTCCTCTTTGCATTTATGTTTTTTTTGTTGGTGTAAAGAAGAATACCCAATATATTTAGATTCTTTTGTGAGCTTTTTGAGGGAGTTAATGCCTTAGTTCTTTTGTAGCCACCCCCTTTTTTGTACATGGATTAGCCCCCCTCGGGCTCATTTATAGTATTCTTATCTTACTGATAAAATATATATATATATATATATATATATTTCTAAACTTTAGCACTTAGATCCAATTAGTCATGGGAGCCATGTTCTATCACAGAATATGTACGAGTAGTGAGTACCTTAACTCTGATACTTCTACAAAACCTTATTAGGTTTTCATCCAAAGAATTCAGAAGTATAGGTTTCAGGTGTATTTTAAGTGAATTGACTAATATTGGACAGAGTGAGATTTGTGGTTGGACTACTTTCAGTTCTAATTTTCCATCTAAAAATTCATTTTCAGCTACCCAAAATTGGTTTTAGAAAGCTCTTTAACTTTTGGATTGGGTAGTGGGTAGGATTATTGAAGGTAAGACTTTGAGGAGTTCCAATTCTGGGTTGTGGCTTAGTAAATATTTTATGTGATTTTTCTCTTCCATTCTACTTTATTCATCCTGCTTTGTTCGATTTTATCTACTATAATTCTCCTTCATAATTTATATTTTTACTATCAAGTCAAGCAACATGGCAATTTGGTAGCATCTTATTGAATTTCCAAGTTACTGCTGCTCGTTGAAACATTTACTCTTTAACTGTTCTCATTACATGATGCTAATGATTTGATACCTGCTTAGGAAGTTCTGAAGTTAATACTTGGTGGATGACTTGTGGTTGTGCTTGATTTTCAGCTTGCCAATCAGCCCATGGGCACAGACATGCATATGGAGTATAATTTACATATATTTTTGTAGCAAAGGTCAAATGAGTTCTTCCTTAGATTCATTAACCAAGTATGAAAATATACAATGACGACGATATCAAAATTTTTAATGCCAATAGTCATCACAGGTGTTCCCAGAAAGATTATGGTGAGACGAAAAGAGCTTCTTATGGCAAGCAGTGCCCTTCATCAAATGATAATCATCTAGTAAGTAATGGCTAGTAATAGAAGTGAAATGAGGTTTTCTTATGGTTAATGATTATGAGTATTGTTTGTTTGTGTTAGATGTATATATTATAGATGTTTATTGTGGTGTATAAGTAGGGTTAGGGCATATTCTAGCATATTCTGTTTTCCTTTTCTATTTCTTGCCTTGTATAACTTCCCAACTCCTCTATATGAAGGAGGCCCCTTTGTACAATTGAATACACAATCAATACACTACAATCCTTTCATTCTTCTCTCAATTTTGTTCAGTCTGTACCCTTACTTTTTTTTATTAGTTGAGAATTTCTGTTATTTTACCCATGTGCAAGTATTTATTTATTTATTTGGTAGGTAATCCCCTGTGCAAGTATTACAATCAATACATATAATAGATTTTGTAACATATGTAACATGTGTAGTCACAAATGATGCATATATACTGCTATCCAGCAAAAATTTCTCATTTCAGAATCTTTGTTGGATGGGTCCTAGTGACCTGTGTGTCGTGCATTTATTTCCTACTTGTCTGAAAAGAAAAGGAAAACTCCACATCAAAATATTCCTATTAGAAAACCCTATGTCCAAAAGTATCTAACTTCATTGAATCTTTGGAGCTCTATATTCTGCGATATCTTTCTGCTTTCCCATGGTGATTGTTCATCTCTGACCTTTAAAAGAGTCGGTGTCATGATTCTAGGAATATAAATCAAACTAGTTTTCTAAAGATGATATCATAGGCATATCTTTTTAATTATTATCATTTCAATGGTACTAGGAATTGGAGATGTCAACTCAGATTGAATTTGATTAGGACATAATTTTCCTTATTCTAACTTAAAATCATTTAATGAATTGAACCAGAAAACTAAGAAATTTCGTTTTTCCTTGCAAATAATAGTAAAATTACACAGGTTAATTAAATTTGATTTCCACTGCCATAAATTCTCATGGCATGGCTGGCATTCTTTTTTTCTCTTTTTCCTTGTGGAATTTTCAGAAGAGAAGAAACGGTGTTGGGGAGAACAGTGAATCCATGGACATCCTTCGATATACATGTTGAAACTCGACTTAAAAGTTTAAGTTGTTACGTCTTGAGCTCAATCATGAATAATTTGGTTTCTCTAAAATATATGTCCAGAAGCTTCAAAAGTAGGATCCAAGAAATTCCAACGAGTAATCTGCCATCATATTTTATAAAAGGCAGTGAAAGTTGAATTTTAACTTTAATCCTATGCTTTTAGGTATAAAATATTTTCCTTGCCTACCCAAGAAGATATGTGTATATCTTTCTGCAGACCCTTATCAGTATATATGCTTACATCACCACCCACTCGAAATATTCCTTCTTTTGGGCAACCGTTTCCTTTCCCATTTGCAAGAGCATTCTCAAAAAGGATCAGGATGCAGAATTGCTGGCTAGAGGATCTTTTCCAGTGGCGGACAAGTACAAAACTACATAATATAATTTACCGAGGTTCTATTCGACTCCGTCTGGTTCGAGTGCCCACTTCTCACTCAGTTGGCGTGAGTTCGATTCTTTACAGCAGTACACTACTAGTCGTAATAGTTAGGTTATCTGAGTGGTGTAACTGCCCACTTCCTATCTAGTTGTCACGGGTTCAATTCTCGCAGCAGCACACTCAGTAGTAGTAGTTAGGCTCCTCCTTCCCCATCGTTGTATATATAAATTGTTGTAGTTGTTTTGTATAATGGGATTGGGCAACCATATTTGGGATCCCTTGGTTCCCCTTGGGGCTGGGTTCATGTGATGCAATTAACCTTATATTGTTGCCTGATGCCTCTGGTCCATGACAAAGGGTCTGGAGTGGAACATCATTGGAGAGTTTTCACCTGGAAATTCCATATCCACTGTATGCATATAGATGGTGCTCACAGTAGAAATGATATGGATTGTTAATATATTGATGTCTAACTTGCAATAAAAAAAGTTGGCTTGTAGCAGAGTTTGGGCACCTTTTTCCAGACATTGCATTCCCACCTCCTTTGACCTTTGGGGTTACAATAATTCCAATAGCATTTCCTTCCTAGTTAAGCATGGAATATTTGTTTTGTATGCCCAATTGGTAATATACATATACATACATACATATATATATATATATATATATATAGTTGTGTGCATGTCATCTATTGCTAAAGTGATCTTGGGCCTTTGATCCCTCTTAAATCATCGACTACTCCAACAGTTTAAATTGTTAGAGAGGGTTGAACTTATTGCTAGATAGACTTAACGTGCTAATGTGAATCATGACAATTCTTAACTTAATTTAGTAATACCAAACATTTTTTTAACTATTTAGACATTAAACAAGTCCACTCAACCCATCAATTATAATTATCAGGGTGGTGATGGAATTTATATTTATGACTTTTATATGTTTTGAAATCATGTTAACCTATCTACTTTATCTAGGGCTAGCCCAATACACAAGACTTCCGTCACTGCAGGAGAGGATTAGATGTACTCTGCATTCCTTTTCTTTCTCGTATTTTCATTTGACAGACAACTAACTGATCCTCTGTGTAATGGTGAAAGTCTGAAGTTCAAGACTTCATAATATGTAAAAGTATGAACACAAACTCCACAACACTTCTTTGTTTTTGCAGTCCTTTTATTTTGTTAAAGTGATTCTCATACGTCATTGCTATTTGAGATTATGAAAGTAATAACCCTGTTTGTGTTTTTAGTGCAGCATTGGATTCGAACTGACTTCAATATAAACACAAGAGTCCAGACATCTTTTAGTGCATTGACTCTTCAAGATATTTCAATCTTCCCATGCTGCGAGGGATGAAGAACAGTGTACTAGAACCAGATTTTGCTAGAACCAGTTCTGGAGATGGTGGCTTCAATTCCAACATACAAGTTAAAAGGAAGAAGCTCAGACTATTCGGCTTTGATGTCGATCCATGTGCAAATAATGGGAAGTGCACGGCTGAGCACGAGGAAGGAGATGAAGACGGAAGTTCTGCGCGCACAGTCTCACTCGCTCGGGAGAAACTTGTCGAGGAGGAGAGAAATGTGAACAAATCAGCTAGTGACTGGAGATACGAGTGTCAATTTTGTTTCAAGAAGTTTACAAACTCACAGGCACTGGGAGGCCATCAAAATGCCCATAAAAAGGAGAGGCTATGGAAGCGAAGAATGCAACTGGAGGCAAAGAAAGCAAGCATCAACTTTTATCTTCAATCTATCCAATTCCCTTCATGGTACAATTATAATCCTGCCTGCTACATGCCAGAGCTTAAACTCTACAAGGAGTCTCAGATCAGTTTCAACAGTGTCTGCCAAAAAGCATCACTCAATGGGTCCCAGGTTTTGGATTCATATGGCCTGGCTAATACAAACAAGTTTGACAAGAATAAAACAGTGGTAATCAAGCCTGCAGCTTTGCCTGTTTCCAAGCAAAGCTCTGAAAGATTAGATTTTGAGCTGGGACTTGTTGCAAAACAATGAAGAATATGCAATTTAATTTTATTTCCTCTAACTTGGATGTAAAAATACTACCAACATAGGAGAATAAAATTAGATCTTTAGAATTTAGAAGCATGTTAAATGAAATCACTTCAGCACAAGTTTTTCTTTAAAATTTATCCTTGGTCTTTCGAACAATTAGCTTGATATACATTTTGTTGGTTCATTCTATAAGAGCAACTTCAAATAGTTGAGCCATCGGAGTTGTTATAATTAAATTTTAGTAACTCAGCTTCAAAGAAACATTTCAATTCTCAAAATTTAAATGAGTCAACTGTTTTTTTAAATATGACTTTGTTTTAGTAGTTATCATTTATCTCAACGGTTCAAATTATTTCAAATGCACGGTTCAGATTTGATCAAGTTTTTTTTTAATGCTCAAACTGTAATAATAGTTAGAAAAAAAAAAATGAGAGTTTTGCTAAAAAATAGCATTTCATTATTGGAACAGAAATGTCTAAAATAATTTTTTAGTGTTATAGTACTGCTAAAATTTAATTTTTTTTAATGTTAAATGTCTTAAATTTATGTACTAAAATTTGCACTCTAAATTTATCATTAAATCATTAATTATGTTTTAAATAATTATTTAATTTTTTTTTATCAACAATTTGTTATCATATATATCATTTGACAATATGTAAATTTTAGTACAAAAATTTAAAACATAAAACATTATTGTTAAAATAAATTATGTGGGTGGTGTCGTCAAAAAAGAAGTTATTGATATCTTTATTATATTGACGGTCTTAAATTGTTGCTTCTTGTCCCCACCCACTCAGCCAACTCATTGCAAAATGAACCCACCTACTCCCCTTAAAGGGGAAGATTTATTCATTCTTCTAACGTAATTATTTCCATTTTTCATAAAGAAGTTTGTCACATCTTCAGCCCATTGGATCTTTCAAGAAAAGGTGTTATCAATGGTGAAACAACTCATTCAGTCAAACATGGCCTTAATGGAAAAAGAAATTTATCATACTTGTGAAGGACGAGGACCCTTTAAGGAGGGGAAAAAGTTTCACAAATATGTGATATATATTTTAAATTAAAGTATTATTATAATATTATTTATATCACATATCTAAATTTAATATATAAATAATAATAAAAATTTATATTACAAATTTTATTTATATGTTAGAGAAATGAATAAATCTTCTTTATGAAAAATGAAAATAATTTCTATTTGATCCAGTACCCTTTATTTATAGGTCTCAACCTCGTTACCAACGGCGGAGCTAGAAGAAAGTATTTGGTGGGTTACAATCTATTTTGAAAAAAAATTGGGAGAAATTATTATTATTATTCTTATTTTTATGTATTTTGTCGTATTCTTCATAACTTAAAGTTGATTTTACACTTTTTCATGTATTAAAATCATGATTTGAAAAAGTTATTTGATTTTTTTTAATAATTTTTACCTTAAATCTACCACTTACACATTACATAATATATACAATATAAAGAATAAAAAAAATCAATTAAAATTAATTTTACATAACTTGTAACAAATATTCAAATAACAAATTAATTACTATATTTTTTAAAATTCATTTTCAACTAATTAATTTTTCAAAATTTGAAACTCTTGTGAAGTGAGTGAAGAATGAAATGATTTGAAAATCGCTTAACAAAGAAAAAATATTACACCAACACTTCATATAATTTTAATAGTTTTTACTTAATTCTTTATTATTTTAAAAAATTATTAAATATATTATATAAATTTAATTTAATTTAATTTTTGATACGTAAAAAAATGTTTTTATCGGAGTTGTAAATTACAAAATTAAGTGAAAACAAATTACAAGGGCATATGTGTAATCTAACCCAAAAAGAAAAAGTCACTTTTATAGTTAGAGGCTTAGAGCAACTCCAACACGAAGTGCCAAATCTATAACTGTCAAAATGGCACCTCAAATTCAAAAATTTTCACTCTAGAGGGAGTGGTATCTGCGGTTGCAAAATGGCACACAATGATCTGGGGTGCCATTTTTATAAACTTTGGAGAGAAAAGAGAGAGGTGTCATTTGACGGTTGGACCATTCCCATTTTTACTGTTATAATAGCTATCATTCCAACAACTCTATTTCAACAAATAATTCTATAAATACAGGGGGTTTGTGAAAAAAAAAACTTACCAAAGTCTGAAAAATCACTCTGTAAATTATTCTATAAATTTAGAATGATTTTATTTATTTAATTAATTTTTATAATTAAATAAATTTTTTAATTTAGTTAATTGTTAAAATTTAAATTAATTTTGTAATTTAATTTAAATTAAATCGTTATGAAAACTATATCCTTTAAAATATAGCCGTTAAGTTTAATTATATTTTTTAATAAAAAATATTAAAATATTAAAATGACACCTTATTTTAACACTTACTATTAAAACAGATATATAATTCAACAGTGTTATAACACTGTTGAATATTATAAATAGATTTTTTAACACTTTAAAATGACAACTTAGTTGCTGTTACAAGGTACAGCATATCATTCGTCAAAATCTAGGCAAAAGAATAACAAAGAAGAGACAAAATGCAAGTGCACCCTCAAGCAATCCACAATAAAGTTTCATTACAAAAATCCAAAAACAGAAAGCATTCTTTTTGTGTTTTCCCACAACAAATGATAAAATTGACCACTCCTTAATTACTTCATTTACCGATGCAAATTACAAACCTCAAGACATCCAAACCCTTGAAGGGAGATTTTTTTCTAACAGAATTGTTGGCGTTAGTTGCTAGTTTTCAATATTTATAATTTAATTGGCACGGTACATGTATTATACACATGTACAATGTGTTAATCAGAACGAATGTAAATATTTATAATTAACACTAATATTTATCTTTAATTAAAAGGGTTATTGACTAAGCACATGAGAGAATTTAAATCGCAGACATGATAGAAATTTAAACTCATATTATGATACAATTTGCTTAATTTAGGGGCAGGAGATGTGTGTACGCTTAGAACAACTCCAATACAAGGTGTTATCTAGGGTGTCAAATTCATAATCGTCGAAATGGCATCCCAAACTCAAAATTTTTCACTCCAACGGAGGTGGCATCCGCAATTGCAAAATGACATCCAACGGTTTGGGGTGCCATTTTTACAAATTTCGAAGAGAGAAAAGGGAGAGGTGTCATTCGACGGTTATGACCATTTTTATTTTTACTATTATAACGACTACCATTTCAATGACTTTATTTCAACAAATTTTTTTATAAATATAAGAGAAAAACTTACCAAAGCCTAGAAAATACAGGAGGTTTGTTATTTTTTAAAATAATTTTTTAATTAAATAATTTTTTGTAATTTAAATTATTTATTTATTTATTTATTTAGTTATACTTTTTTTGTTAATTTATGATTATTTTATTTATTTAACTAATTTTTATAATTAAATAATTTTTTTAATTTAGTTAATTGTTAGAATTTAAATTAATTTTTTAAATTAAATTAATTTTTATAATTTAATTAAAAAATTAATTTAAATCAAACCGTTATGAAAACTATATCCGTTAAAATATAATTATTAAGTTTAAATTATATTTTTCAATAAAAAAATATTAAAATATTAAAATGACACCCATTTTGGCACCTACCATGAGAACAGATTTATAATTCTGAGGTGTTATAACATTATTCAAAATTACAAATAGGGTTTTTGGCACCTCAAAATGACAACTCTCTTTAGAGTTGCTTTTAGCGAAATATCCCAAATTTTGAAGAAAAAAAGATCTTATAATTTTTATCTTTGATTTTGAGAAAAAAAAAACTCATCTTCTAAATCTTACATAAAAAAAGAAATTAAATGTAAATCTAGGATCTAAAAACTTTTACATGAAAAATAAATATTTTCATCCAAAAACTAATACTCATTAAAGAGCAAAATGATTAAATAGTATGAAAGAATTTCATTTTATATTTCATATCATACAATTCAACTTAAACATGTAACACAAATAAATTTAAAATATATGCTGAACCTAGGAATTTTACCGCTAAACTTTTTCAAACAAAAAGTCTCAACAACAAATGATCAAACCGTAAGAACACAATATAAATAAATATGTATATACTCTTAAAATCTTAAAATCACTTGATTAAGACATTGTTCTGCATACATATATTATCAACTCATCACAAGAAAAAATATATATATATATATATATATTCAAAGAAACCATCTTTATCATCAGCATCAACAATTACAATCAAAACAAGTTTTCAGTTGTTAATTGCATCACACCTGTGCCTAATCTCTCCTCTCCGTCCAGTCTTGACACTATAGAGGCTTAGCTTCTCCATTGCTCGAGCAAATGCCTCAAAGAACGCATTCTGATTGGCGGCGTACATCTCCACATAAGGCCTCGTTCTCCCATCCAAATACAAGGCGTGATCCGAAGACAAAAGTCCCAAACCCTTCGGCAAGTTCTGAAAGTACATGTTATCGAACTTGTTCGGAGTCATCAAATCGTTGAACACCGACAGTGTCGGGTTCTTATGGTAATCAGCACACGCATTTCTCAATCCTTCGGCGTATCGAGGGTTGTAAGTCGGATCGTACTGCGAATTCCTACTGTAATTGTAAATGTTTGCGCTAAATTCCTTGCAATGTGAGAAACCAATTGTATGCGCACCGCTTAAGGCCACCATTTCTTGTAATGTAAATCCTCGGAAGGCGAAAATCTTAATCAGATGAGTCATCGACATTGTGGGTCTCGGAAGATTGCCTTCGACACTAGATGCTCTGGAGACGAACCCATCTTTGCGGCCTAATTTGACATTGTAGTAAGGTCCTCCCATCATGGTGACGAGATCGCGAGTAGCGACGGCAAGTATATCGGCGCAGGAAACGGTTCCGGGGCAGGCGAGCTCGAAGGCGGTCTTGGCGCGGACGACGACGTCGAAACCATCGCCGGGGAGGGAGAGGTTGATGTCGGCGTCGCGCTCGGCCTTGTTGAAAGGGGTGGAGGAGACAAGGACGGAGGCGTCGCAGCCCTCGATGAAGCAGTCGTGGAAGAAGAGGCGGAGAGTGGCGGCGGCGGTGGTAGGGGAGGTGATCTGCTTGTTAGTGATTGTGTCTTGCATGATCTGTTCAAATCTTGGACATGATTTTTGATAGTAATTAAGTGTGAGCTGCTGGGATTGTGAGGGAGTGAGGAGCGAGAGAGATGAGAGAAAGAGGATGAGAAGGAGTAATGGTAATGGTAATGGTAATGGAAATTCCATCTGATGGGATAGTCGAAGCTGCTGTTGCTGCTTCCTTAGAGGTTATACAGAAAGAAAGATAAAGAAGAAGACGTTATTGCGAAAGCGATATGACGATAAAGCCAGCGATGTGTGATAGAGTGGAGGCTGGGAGTGAGAAGAGTTACTCGAGTCGAGAGAGGCCACTCTCCTCACCACCAATCACGGGATCAGGATGTGTGCTGGAATAGAGTTGGGGCCAACTGGCGGCCTTGCGCGTGGTTTTGTTTATATCAAATTATTTTTTAAAAGAAAAATGCTATGCATTGCTTACCGACATATATTTCAATTTGTTGTATGTGATACATTAAATTATATGATTAATGTCACCATTCTAAATCTGGCCATGCGAATCAAGGGTTCGTAATCGGCCACCGATACCTTTTTTCAATAATCATAATGCTTTCCTCATTTCTATTTACTCATACACAGCGGAATAAATTTTTTTTTCTATCGCAGAAACGTCAGTATACAATTCAACATCAGTCCTCCATATATATATATATATACATATTCTATAGTAACTACAAAAGTATATGATGTAATTTTTCAAAGCTTGTTGATGCCATATTCGATGTACAATTCAAAATTACTAAAAGCAACTACATTATGACTAGCAAAATCCTAATACGAAAAGGGTTCATAGCTTTATAAGTTGTTCCTGACTATCCTGACTGAACTTGCTATTTCTTTGCCGATATCGTTACCTGAAATATATTGGATAAAAATTAGTATGAGCTCAACAGCTCGTGAGTATTACATAACATATCAAGAGTTTCAAAACTGTTATATAATTCAATACTAAAATGTCAATAATCACATATATCATATGTTATCTGAATTATAGTAAACAAGATAATGGTATCAAATTCACTTCCAATAAATCACAATTTAATGACAATTGTAAATCGATATTCAATAACATAGTTCGATAAATTAAAATCATAGTTCAATAACATAATTCAATAAATAATAGTTCGATAACATAAGTCGATAAATCATAGTTCGATAACTCAAAATCTTAGTTCGATAAATCATATTCAATCATGATTCATATTCAATATTCATATTCAAATTTATATATTTCACTTCTATGGCCAGCAAATTAGAACCTTACTGATTGAGATCGATAGACTAGTTCGATATGCCGTATCACAACGGCTCACCACCAATATACCCCTGTGGGTAGGGTTCGATAAGTCACAACCTATTCAATAGTGACCAATCATAGAAGAGTGTTCTATCCAAAGCATCAAAATCATATCCAAAATCGATAATCATCAATAGCAGTTCAATTACTTAAATCAAAGTTCCTTATTTGGTATTCAGTTAAAACAGTTCAAACATTTGTAAGAAGATCATTTAAAATTTGAGTATCTTACTAACATATTTTCTTAAATCAAAGAAGACAATATAGTTGTCAATAGGTCATTCAAAACGTATACAGTATAGCTGTTAAACAAAGGCTATAAGGAAAAATAATATCATATGTCGATATATCATAAAAGAGTTCAATATTTATATCTATAACGAAATTGCTACCTCAATATGGTATGAAACAGTCACCTAAAATTCAAGGGCTTTTACACAAAAATCCTTCCTTTAGTTGAAGGTTCCTAAAATCACATTTCAAAGTCTGGTTACATTCCATAATATCACTTAATTTAATTATCATTAAATCTCTTTCTATTCTAGTTACATTTTCTAAGTAGCTTCTTTAAGTTTTAGGCATATTAACTTCATATCCACGACAATACCCCTATTGATGTTTCTTAACGTATGTTTAGATCGTATTAAATCTTAACTCTAATTCTTAGAGTATACTCTTCTAGTAGCTTCGTTAAATTTTAACGTTTGATTTTATTACCTTGCATATTTATGTGTCACATTTTTTCGTATCTTATTCCATAATATGGACCTCATCATTAAGTCAGGAACGTCGAAGAAAGTCAATTTAGACTTCTCATACTTCTCTTTGACTTTAGGGGTATTAGGGGCAAAATGGTAATTTATACTTCAACGTGTCTTATTTTTTTTTCGTAGTCCTGTTTCATGAAGCAGACCCCGTCATAGGGTCCAGAACGTCCAAAATAGTTAAAATACACTATTCGCTTATCTCATTTGAAGTTCGTTTGACTTGTTTTAGAACTAGGGGTATTTTTGTAATTTTATTTAAAATAATATTCTGTTTGGGCCTTAGTATAATTTTTCAGAACTTTTGGGAGCCAAATGTAATTTTCCCAAGTCTCGATCTGAACCAGTGGGCTCACTGGGCAGAACCCTAAACCGGTCTCTAACGCCACTGAACCAACCGATTCAGTTTAACCTAAAAATCGGAAAACAATGTCCCAATTTCCTGTTCCATCCCTAGTTTGGATAATCCCTTAGCCCAGTTTCAAAATTGTTTATATCAGTAGCCAAACAACACAATTTAAGTTTTAAATTAAACTTCTTTGGTTCTAAACGACATAGTGTCGCCTGGCCCCTTTGCATCTGGTTAGGTCCCTAACTTGATCCGACCCAAAGTCCGACCCAACAGACCCGACAATGTCCCACGACTTTCCATCGTCTTCCCCGATGGTTCTTCTATCAACAGTGCTAGAATTTCTACAGTACCTTACTGGTTTTCACCATTCCAACGTCCAAATTTCTATATTTTTCTATCAAAATAATTCTGAGACTTCAAGAAATAATTTAAAACTAGTTTTGGCTCCAAACTATCACGGTTTCTAACACCCATTTCAGTTTTCCAGCCAACTGGTTTCTTCGAATTTCATGTGTTTTCTTCTACTGTTTTAACCCATATTTTCACTCTTTCATCTCCTTCATGAAATTACTTTATATTCCACTTAATTAATTTAAGTTTTGCATATAAAATTATAGGTTTCCAAATTTTTCCTTCAACCTGTAACTCTAACTTTCTAACTCAATTCTACATGATTTTCATTCATTATTTTTGCAAACTAAAGCTTAAAGCATGTAGATTAAGACCCTGTTATTGCATGCTTTCAATCTAAAATATAATTGAATGAAAATCAACTGAAATTATACCTGTTTAAGTTGATTTCTCAAAATCTTCCTTCTTCTCCTACGTTCAACTTCTCTCTCTCTACTTCAAACCTCCACTTCCTCTCTCTCCCTTAAATTTCCCTTCTTAACCGACCCTAAGGTCGGTGGCATTGCCACATGTTGATCATTTCATTTTTTTTTTATTACATGGAGGACAGCTGCATGGCCGCATGCAGCCACTCCTTCTCTGTCCTCTTTCTCAATCCATCTAATTTCTTCCACATGATTCTGTAAGTTTCTATAATTTTCCATTTTTCCTAATCTTTTCTTTTCATTTTTTATTCCTTTCATTTTTTTATTTACTTTAGTTTACATATATATCTATATAACAGCAATATATATATATATATACATGTATATATGCTTATTTACTTATATAATAACTAATATATAATTGTAACTATATATCATTTAAAAGATAACTATATTAGTTCATACACACGTATATATATATATATATTAATCATGTATTGCAATATACAATTTCTCGACCCCCAATCCTTTCTCGAAATAAATGTTTGGACTATTGTTGAAGTCTCGTAAAACGTGTCTTAAGGTTCGATCAATTTTGGGTTGGGGTATTATATTCTCCCCTCCTTAAAAAGAGTTTGGTCCTCCAAACTTGATTTAGCTAGGGGTGCCCATAAATAATTTATCATACTAATTTCATAGTAAGTTACTAGTTGACAATTCCAAAATAATATTTTTACCTCAAACTTTGTTGTTGGGGGTGGGGCAATTGCTTATCAATTGATAAACTCGTGCTTGTCCCTCTTTTTCTGGGCAATCTTTAACCCGATGCCCTTTCTTGGCACAGCCAAAGCAAGCTCCTGTGTTCCACTGGCATTGGTCATCACTATGGCGACCTTCATATCGCTGACATTTTTTTGGCTTATCTTGCTTCAGCTCTTTTCCTCGAGCTTTTGGAGGTTCACGTCTTTTATTTGGAGTTTCCTAAGTTTTCTCAACTGAAACACTCCTCTTTCTTTGATTTACTTCCTTCATATATTCTTCATTGTTCCTCTCTGAAATTAAGGCCATGCTTACTATCTCAGAATACGATTTAGACTGAAACAATGATATGCGATCATGAATGTTTCTTTTCAACCCCCGCTCGAATTTCTTTGGTTTTTCCCGTTCTATCTTTATCATATTTGGGAAAAAACGAGCTAACTCAATGAATTTGGCTTCATACTCAGCCACTGTCATATTTCCTTGCTTTAACTCAATGAACTCTACCTTCTTTCTTTTATGAACAGTTTTTGGAAAGTACTTCTCATACAGCAACTACGTAAACCTTTCCCAAGCTAAGAATGGCACTCTAGTTACATAATTTCTTTTTACCAAGTTCCACCAACATTTCGCTTCCCCTTGTAGTCTAAAGGCAGCAAGAGTAACCTTTTTTTTTTTATCTTTAGGACATTTTATTACCTCGAAGATATCTTCTATGCCCATTATCCATATTTCAATTTCATCCACCTTAGGAGCTCCTACGAAAGTAGGTGGCTGAAGCTTCATGAATCGTTCCGTTAGACTTGCTTGATTTGTCGAGTTTACATTGGGCCTTCTAGTCTCCCCATTGTTCTGCTGCCTCAACTCACAAACTAAGTCGTTCAGGGTCTGTTCCATTCTGCCAGGATCTTCTCTGGCATTTTCTCCGTGACTGGTATATGTCCTATCTGCCATTCTTGATTTCACTTATATTCATACAAAAATATTTAGAATTCTCCAATCATCTCATCATCAATTTATATGCAATTTATATCAAAAATTTGCATATTCATATAACATACTCAACTAAAATTTTCAGTTTCATTTGGTCCATATCATCACTCTTAAGTCATCAGTATGGGGTAATCTAATTGACTCCAAGAGTGATTCAAATAATCACTTTCTATCATTACTCTATCACCCAAACATCAAGGGCCATCAGATTTCTATCTCATCACTAATTCTATTTTTCGGGAAATACTGACTCTAAAATCCGAGTATCAACCTCTATCTTTCAATGTCTCCCTAGACCTCTAGAGTTTCCTATTCTTAATCATTAAGCAACATCAAATTCAATTTCGATCTTGGTCTTTCCTAAAGACCATTAACCTTTGCTCTGATACCACTCTATCACGACCTTAAATCCGGCCCATGCAGATCAAGGGTTCGTGATCGGCCACCGAGGCCTTTTTTCAATGATCACAATACTTTTCTCATTGGCATTTAATCATATGCAGCGGAATAAATTCTTAGACTATTGTTGAAGCCTCGTAAAACGTGTCTTAGGTTCGGTCATTTTTGGGTCGGGGTATTACAATTAATGTATTATAATATTATTTGAAATAAAAATTTGAAATAAAAATTTTAAAAATATAATATTATTTTTTTTGTTAAATAATTGTAACACATTGCGGGTAAAGTGAAATTCTTTCCCATCTCTTCCTAAAATGTGTCTGCCCGTCCCATGCCACTCCCCCTTGTTTATTAATGTTTTTTATTGATGTCCTTCAAATCCTGTCTGATCCGTTTCATCAAAAGCTAATTTTATTAATTTTTTTAAAATTAAAATTAATCAACTAATATTATTATAAATATAAATATATATATATAGATATTATATATACATCTATATTTATATATATTAGAGTATTTAATAAAAAATAAAAAATTAGAGAATATTTATGTATTTTAAATATATAATGAAGATGGGGTACACAAATTCATCTACATTCCCATCTTAAATTCATGTCGAATTTTAAAATCTTCTCCTAATACGATCAAATTTTGTTTATTTTCTTTTCAAATTCTTCTTATTAGGAAAGAGATCGGGATGTGACTAGATGTTTTTCCATCCATAAAATTCTCCCTTATTGATTTTCATTTCCTTTAGAACAATGCTGCAATTTCACATGAATGCAATTTTTTGATCAGTATGGTTGATTAACCCATTGCAAAAGGGCTTGATCAAGAGAGAAAATACAAACACATAGTAAACTACCTCGACACCTTTGTTGTACATGAGTTAGTTTGGATCAGGTTAAAAAAAAAATAGAATCGATTTGATTTTAAACGATTCTAAAAAATAAGAATCTGATTCAAACTACAGTTATAATAAAATTAAGAACCTAAACCGACTCAACTTGAAAATATTTTTCTAACTTTTTATGAGAATTAATGAAGCAAAAATTAATAAAGTCGGTGAAAATTATTATTAATTACTATCACAATATGACAATAAATGAACACTCTAAGAGCCTCAGCCATTTGAGAGTCGGCTGCAATGTCACCTATAATACCCCAAGCCCGTTATCCCAACAACCCTTCTCCTCCACCATTTTTCAATTTTTTTTCTTACTCTTTTCTCTCGCTCTCGTTACACTTCTCTTCTTCTCTCTACTGTGGGTGTTGGTGTGTGTAACCATGTATGTGTTTCAGAGAGAGAGAGAGAGTGTGTGCGCTTTCGTTTGTATCCTGCAACAATCGCCTGGTACCCCAGATATGCAATCTTTGGTGATACAAGGATCGCCGAAATTTCTGTCGTATCCAACCTGGATCCAGATATCAAAGGACTTTGACAAAACTTTCTTTAAATGACTTGTACTGGGCTATATATATATATATATATCATATTTCATTTTGAGTCCACCAAACATTAGCCTCAATATGAGCTGGACCCAGGTTTTGGACAAAAGCATTGACTGGAGCTGGTTTATTAGGTTGATGCCACAATTTGGGCAAGTCTGTTAGGTATCAGTGAGCCCACAATAAGAAATGTATCAGAGTCAAGAGGGATTTAAAAAGATGCACTGTAAGAAATTTACATGATTTTAAATAAAATAGATAAGATATAAAATTTACATGATTTGTCAAGATACTTCAATTCACTATGTATTGAAAAAGATTACAAAAGTAAAATACTTCCAAACTCAAAAATCCCTCTATACCCAATGAAAGTCGAAAAGAATATAAGAACAAAATATTCACAAACCTAAAAAATCCTCTACACCCAATGAAAGTTCAAACAGAGTTAACTCTCTTCTCATGAGAAAGAACCTAAAAACAAACTCTTATATATATGAGTTATAGAATAAGAAACTAAATCAGTCAAAAATATTCAAACAAAATTTTTCGAGTTGCATCGAGTTATCAATGGATTATCAAGAATATGTATGATTTGATAACAATTGAGACAATCTTTTGAGTACATCGATTTCTGATCTTCTTGTTGATGCAAGTTAATGGAAAGATTTAGGTTGAAAAAAACTACTTTATTACTGGCTACAATGTTTGAGCAACAGGTTTCTTTTCTTTTCTTCTTTACTTGTTTGGTGTACTTCAAATTCTTACAGATGATCTTTTGGAAATGTTTTGAACTCACATGATAACAAACCATTTAGATATGAATTTAAATTGACAAAAGGAAACACAAAAAGTAAAGCAAAGTGCAATTAATACATCAATTCCATAAATGTATAGTAAAATATGACACAAGATTCATGCAAAGCTTACCCAATAAGGTTTACAAATAGGTGACCCCAACACTAATTATAGTCCCGATATTTGTCAGCCCTCATGAAATCAGTCAATGGAGAATTATGTGAAGATCCCACTATCATCTGGTACTGTCTCCACCATTTCATGAAGCTACTCTGCTCCAAGAAAATCTCAGGAGATGCTGCATAGTTGTTTATCAAACCCATTACATACTGCTCAAACTTGATCAAAGCTAACTTAGACATCTCTCTATTTTCCTCACTGGTTTCTCTGTCATTCAACAAATTGCATGAAATAATAGCCTCTTCAACATGCGCCCAAAAGCAAGAATCCTCAGTCTGACTACAAGCCTTATTTCTTTCATTTGCAGTAATTTGATACCTGTCATCCTTCAGCCATTGCTCCAATAACACATAATGCTCAGATCTTGCTTGAGTCAGGTATTCTTTTTTGCCTTTCTTATAATAATCAGCAATGTCAAGTGGTTCGACCATTCTTCTATAGTTTGTCCCAGCATAGAGCCAACGAACCCGAAAGGATGCCCCCTCCCTCTGGGGCATCTTCTCTGCCTCTGCAACCATTTGTTTCCAATAATTTGTTAGTTTTCTCTGGTGCTTAACAGCAGTAGACCAAACTCTTGACTTCACATTCTTGTAACTATCATAGTAGCCTCCGTGATCCTTTGAGACTTTCTTGTACCATTCCAGGTAGGCCATATCTATTTTTCTTTCATTTAATGTCTTGGAAGAAGTAAAATCATTCCTCTTGCGGGTTTTCTCTACGGCTTTCTCTACTCTTCCTGCAATTGTTCCATGTTGTTGCTGCCATGATTTACAGAAAAAAGAAAAAGGTGACATACAAATTAGTTCAAAGAATGCAAAAGAGTAAACCAAATTTGAAACATTACGGTTCAAAACTTCTCCTAATCATGCTTTCACTTTAGTTATTATGCAAGGACAGATGGCCATTATTTAAATAAACATGCTTTTGTGTGATTACCGCTATGAGCAATAAAAACAAACAGTAAATCGATTTTAAAGAAGAAAAGTAAATAAAATACATAGAAGACATACGATATACGCAGTTCAATAAAATATTTATCTCCACGGACAGCGATGAATCTACTATGTATCGAGGAGATTACAAGAGATAGCAAAATGCTCACAACTCTGAAATTTTTTTTATACCTAATGACGACTCATACAAAGTAGACTATCTTCTTTTAAGAAAAAAACCATAAAAACAATACCCTTGTATAGGTGAGTTGCAAGCATAAGAAAATAACTATATGAAAAATACTCAAACAAAATAGGTCAAAAACCCACACATAACTCCTTTTGAGTTGCATCAGGGTCATAAAAAATTCAGATGAATTCATGACAATAACCTAACAAATTTATCAGTTCTATCTTAAGAGATAGGCTAAGCATGATAACTGATCAACATTGAAAGGGAATTGAGTTACCTGTGATTTCTTAACTCCAATTGATTCCAGTTGTAGGCTAATTCCTGCCCAAAGTGAATTGATAAGCCATTCATCCAGTTCTGAAATTCTCCTACAAATTGCCTTAATCTCAAGGCATTCCAAAATCCGTTTATAATGAACAATCTGCAAGCCCTCATTAGAACTTTGGTTGCCCAAACTCTCTGAGCCCATAGCCACCAGCAATTCCAAAATTGATTCAGGTTCCTCAAAACAAGCACAACCAGATTCTGAACACAAGAGAAATGTACCAAATGGCTTGTAAGGACTTGTTTGGGAGGAAGTTGACTCAATATTGGAGGCATTGGGGGATGAGATGAAGAGTTTGGGGATCAAATCTTGATTAGAGGCCACATGCAGAAAGCAAGAATTCCATGTTAGGGCGATTTAATATAGCTTGTTGGAAGCCTTCGTCTCCAATAAGGGGTGACCCAAAAGTGATGCAAAGGGGGCGTTTGGTGGCCTTTGGAGAAATGCTTTCAAGTAGCCATAAGGTGAACAGAGAGGCAATGGATCCCCCAAGCGAGTGTCCAGTGATGATTAATGGAGTGGTCTCGCAAAACTGCATCAGAGAGACATACAAAAACACAAAATTAGTATCTGTCTTTTCTTGTTTTCCAAGTTTCATTAATCAGTGGGACATCATTTGGGCCTCACATAGAACCCAGATTTATGCATTAAGCAGCCAACCAATTCTTCCTGAGAATGAAAATTGATTCCCTGTTCTGGTGATACCCATTCGATTTCATGTGACTATCGAAATACTATCGGGCTCGGGCTCAGGCTCACTGTTCTAGAGTTCGGGTTGAACTTGGACATGCCTCTGCCCAACCCGAGCCAATCCAAGTTGCATCCCTAGGTCAAATCTATTAATTTTGTCACTTTCCTGAAATCATCCGGGATTGTCCCAGTTAATTTCTTTTCCGATAAATCAATCATGTCAAAATCCAAAGCTTCAACCTGTCTTGGAATTGCCTCGGACAACCTATTTTTGAATAGAAGTAATGGATCGCATCTTGATTTGAATTTAATTCTTTATTCGAATATCGATAAATTCTTTAATTACATAACTCAGAGATAGATTAAACAAATCTGATTCGTTAAAGATGAATTTGATTAAATATAACATGTCTATTAAATTTTATATATATACTATACTAAAATATATTTTTAAAATTTTTACAATATGTTAAATATTAAATTATATAAGTTTTTCTTAAGTTAAAAGTTATTTAGTTTAAATTTTAGGAAAAAATACTAGAAAGTCTCTAAAATAAAAATTTTCTAATCCAAAAAATCCATGATACATTCTTTCTATCTAAAAAGTCCAAAAAAGAAATTTTTAATACAAAAAGGTTCAATTGTTAACTTTCCATCTTAATACCGTTAAAAAATATTACTGATTACACTAAAATGACATTTTAAGATACATTTTAGAAAAAAATACTAAAAAAATATATAAAATAAAATTTTCAATTCCAAAAAATCATAACATTTTATAAAGTAAAAATTTATTTTTTAGGCATTCTAGATAAATAATAAAATGTTATGTCTTTTTTTTTTTTTGGATTGAAGAATTTGTTGTATTTATTATTTAGTCTTGTTTAAAATGTATTTTGAAGGTTATTTTGGTCTAATCAATAATATTTTTTAACTATATTAAGATAAAAGTTAACAACTGAAATTTTTTGTGTTGAAAGTTTCTTTTTTGAATCTTTTAGATAGAAAAAATATATCAGTGGACTTTTTGAATAGAAAAAGTTATTTAAACTAATTTTTAGTACTTTTTTCTAAATTTTATACATTATATACATATTATAACATAATATTTTATATACATAATATATATTATAAC
Source organism: Nyssa sinensis (assembly GCA_008638375.1). Lineage (NCBI taxonomy): Eukaryota > Viridiplantae > Streptophyta > Magnoliopsida > Cornales > Nyssaceae > Nyssa > Nyssa sinensis. The sequence continues at coordinate 60,596,028 of CM018032.1, forward strand.
AAAATATTTTGTATACTTAATATATATTGCTATTATTATTAGATCAAATCAAATCTGATAGTTAAGAAATCCAAATTTGGATTAAGAATTTGTAGATTCATCAAAAAATTCAATCCGATCCAATAATTTTTTTAACAAATAAGATTTGAATCACTTGTGATCCGATCGAGATCCGATCCATTTACAACCCTATTCATACCCATGCTACAATCGAGAGGGTCACTCTTAACAAAATTTGAAGAGACATTTTAGCTCTTGAAAGATTTGTGTTATACATAAGTATTCAACAAAAACATCTCAAGAAAAGTCCATCTATATAAACTACTAGGCATTTCTTACTATATGGATTTGTAGAAAAAGTTTAAAACCATTCGAAGTACGAGAAATTTGAAACTCATCATGAGCCTCTTTCTGCCTATTTTTCTTTGGGTATCCAAGAGTTGGGTTCTATTTAAGTTTTGATTCAATTAAAGCATCTTTAATAATTATTCAAACTTAAATTTAAGTCAAAATTTTTATAAAATAAAGAACTTGTCAATTCTTAAATTGAAACCCATATCAAATTCATTTTTTTCTCAAACCTAAATCTACAAAACATTATTAATGGATTCTGATTAAAGTTAAAATCAAAACTTTTGAGACAAAATGAAATACGTTTGAGATATGATTGAAGTTTTTTCAACAGATTTGAGTAAAATATCTAGTAATCTTTAGAGAGCATCAAACTTAAATTAAAGATTTACTCAAAATTTGTGTAACCATTCCATATTTAATGTTTCTCCCATCTTTACAACAATAAAATTTAACAAAACAAATGAAAGTAGGAAGAGAGAGACCTTGTCTTTCAGGCGAGAGAGCTCATGATAGAGATTGGCAAAAAGGGCTATTGCAGCTCTGTGAATGGAGAAGGATGGGTTGCCTTTGCTGCTGAGAAATTCAAAGAGATTAAAAATAGATCTTAGAGTTGCTGATGAAACCAAACCTCTACCTTCCTCCTGAAGATGGTTTACAGTACAAGGTGCTGAAGGGACAAAAGCTATAATAGCACCATTGGATGGCAGTGGATAATCTTTGTATTTAACAGAGACAGGCAAAGTTGGGTCACTTTGATTTCTCTCCCTATAAAGCTCTGAAATTGCATCACATGAAAGATGAAGCAGATTTGAGCTCACAACCAAATTTGCCAATTCTAGTCCACTGCTGAACCTGCAAAGAGAGGCAAAAAGTGGCAATCAGGATAAAGCTATGGTTACTTTTACTTCCCAAGGGAATGAATTTAAGTAAATTAAATAGGAAACAGAACAAAAGAAGAGAATGAAATTATTACAGACAAGCAAGTTTGGTTCATCTTCTCTTCTTCGTCAGGTCTGCTTTGAAATGCAGCAACATGTAATATATATACATACATACACACACACACACACACACACATATATATATATATACATATATTCGTTAAAGGGAAGCTTCCCAGTAGGCCGCTTCTCAAAGGTGGGCCCATGACTTTGACTGATATATAGGGTATTTGTTTACTTTCCCGCAAATTAGACTTAGTCCCAGTTAGATTCAGTTTTAACATTTTCTATAAAATTGAAATCTAAGTTTTACACATGTTAACTTTATTGTACAAATTTTTTATAAAAAGTGATAAGAGTATTACAATTATAAACTTTACTGTAAAGTTTTAACAATAGAAAGAGTAGGTACATCATTTGCCAAAAAAATAAAAAGTGAACCAATTAAAATTTCTTAAAAACTTGAAAAGAATGAACACTAATAATAGGGCATGGAATTTCTACTTAGTCCATTAGTCGCATCACGCGTTAAGGTCGGCGGCATCGACTAGTCAATACTTGACTTACGAATATTATTTTGGACTTATTCAGTTATTCCCGAAATTGTGTAATGATATTTTATTAGATATATTATATTTTATTAAAAATTGTAAGGTTATATGTATATATATATATATGATAAAATATTATTAAAAAGATATATTGTTTAAATCACTGTATCAGCCAATTCAAAAAAAATTCTAAAAATTATGTCACTTGTGGGGTTACTACAAATTGTGACACTAATTGTGACACAGAACCATCGAAATAAGTAACAATAATAAGTAGTGCTATATAATGAGACATTATTATTTTGTGGTTATCGATATTATTCATTGAAGTGAGATTGTTTTATGAAAACATTACTTGAAATGACAATTTTATTTTGAAAAAGTTTCTTTATGTGATGCTTTCGATAAAAATGGTCTTTTTAAGTAATGCTTTTATTTGACAGCGTTTTTCAAATTATTATTTTAAAATAAAGTATTATTTCAAGTAACGTTTTTAAATGAAAGCGTCACTGTAAGAGACGATTTTATAAAATAACTTTATTTTGATAAATAAAATTTAATTAGAATTAGCCTGATTGGTATCTCATAACTTCTCCTAACGAAGATGTGGGAGGTTTTATTGTAACCACTCCACCCACCCATATAAGGAGATATATAATTTATTTTCTTTTTCTCGAGTTTAGTTTGAGTTTTATATCTCTAATGGTTAGATAGTTGTTGGGTCAGATTTTTCAGGTCCGACTTAAGAGATTCTTGAACTTGTAAAATATATTAGGTTACGTTTTTCACGAGTTAGAATGGAAAAACTCATGTAAACTTATAAAAACATAAATGTATAATATACCTTTTGCTCCAAAAAAAAATGTAAAAATTTGGAGAGTTCCTCCCAAAGTTCAACTAATCCTTGAAATTAGAAGGACAATATTTCTTCCTTACCTCTGAGTTTAATAAACTATTTTATGTATTTCACTAAGTATTTTTAACTCTAGTTTTGTAATTTTTTGTTTTCTAATTGTACATTTGGTATTCGAGTTATGATAATTTAAGCTTAATTTTTTTTCTTAATCTTAAGCTCGTAGTAATTTTTGGAGGATTATGTTATGTGATTGCTACGTTAATACTTCACATTAGAAATCCAAAAATTAGAGTGAAGAGAATATTTAATTAACGCTACATTCAACGACAGAGCCACTTAGGGGGCTTGGCTGGGCTTCAGCTTTCTCAAATTTTTTTTTAAAAAAATAAAATTATATATGTAAAATTTTATCTATTTTTAAATTAATTCATTTCAAAATTTAGACCTAACTTAATTTTTATCTATTATTTCTCTTATTTTCATCTAAGATTATACCTCATTATTTTTCTCATTTTTTATTTCAAAATTTCGGCCCACCACAAATTATTTAATAAAATTTTCTTCAAAAACTTTTTAACCCCACCCTAATATTTTTTTCCAAATTCGCCATCAGCTATCTTTTCTTTTCTTTTCCTCTACCACCAAACTTCTCAAGTCTAAGTCCATGGCTGTATCTTCAAAAGTTCAAATAATGATGAAAAATACTTGAAGGGAAGCTTTCAGTGGGGCCATTCTGATATAGAAGGTATTGATTTACTTTCCTGTAAATTTCTTGTTTGAATTTTTGTTAATGGGACCGTTCGGAGTGAAAGAAAAAGAAAAGAGAAGAAAAAAAAAAGGGAGAAAAAAGGATTTAAATGTCTATTTTGCTTCTCTTTTAATAGTAAAAAGAGACAGAAAGAAAAGATAAGAAATAATATTATTTTTTTGCCTCTATTTTTTAAAATAAGTGAATTAATATTATAATTTTTATATTTTCATAATAAAGTATTATATTCTTTTTTTTTTTTAATTTTTTTTTCAAACAAGACAAGAGAGTTTTTTTCACTAACTATTAAAAAAAAGAAATTACAACGTCCGTGGGATATACGTTTTGGTCTTATCCCTGAAAGGTATGAAGTTGGACTAATTTGAAAATGTTGAACAATTTACTTACTTCATACTTGCTACTTCGTTTGGTTTTTGGTTCTTACTCTTATTTTATTAGTATCCGTGATTTGGATACAGTACTGATTATGCATAGGACTATTAAGGTGAAAGTCACCATGTATTTCCTGGAAATGACATTAATTCTAAGAAGATTACAATAACAACGGCAATAGACCCACTCATAATCAACTAAAGAGCAACTAGTCTAAATCAATTTCAAATTTTTAATGTAACGTTGGAGAAGTGGTAATCAAAATCACATTAGTTGCCCATCTGGGCGTAGCACAGTTGGTAAGGAATAAGAGTCTCGGTACGGGCAAAAGTCTATTCGGTGTGGGTTCGACTCTCTCCCGCTACGCGAGTTTGTGATTTACTTGATGCACAAGGCTAATGAGCGGTTTGACGCATCCAGGGTTTACCTTCCTAGGAGTAGCCATTAGTCGAAAGCCCTAGGCTGCCGATAAACTTTGTCCTTAGAAGGGTTCCACGTTATCAAAAAAAAAAAAAAATCACATTAGTTGTGTGAAAAATAGACACTTTTAATACATAAATAAAATCTCGATCTTAGGCTGTTTGGGAGTTTTTTAAATTGGATTAGGTCAAACCTACCCCATTAAGTAATCTAGTTTTTAAAAAAATCAACTCTTCTCTAGTCGGACTTTGTTCAAATTTTAAGTATTTTTTAAGATCAAATATGAACCTAATGTACTGTTAAAAAATATTTACCAAATAATAAAAAATTTAAAACCAATTCATCTATATTCTATAAAATCGGTTCTCACCTTTCCTCAATAGTTTCTTAAAATTGAAGCATTAATTTTGGGAACTTTGAATTGTCAATACTAGACTTACTAATACTGTTTTGGACTGTTATTCTTGTTAGAAATTGTCACTAGTGTGGTTACGAGAGTGACTGCCTAACATATAGTCATAAAAATATATGATTGTAATGTTATATAATAATACATTTGGTTAAGGTTTGGAAAGTTCCTCCCAAAGTCTAACCACTTTATAAACTTGAATTATTGAAATTAGAGGGATAAATATCTCCCCCTTATCTCTTTCTTGTTTAATAAATTATTGTGTGTATTCTATTAGTATTTTTAACTATCTTTTGGCATTTCTTTTGTAGTTGCATGTTTAGTGTCTGTTTGGTTCAGCATTGTAAATGTGTTATTTGAATTATGCAGTTGAGTGTTAAGTAAACTATTAAAAAGTATTTAATAATTATCAAATGACGACAATGTTTATTAAACTCCATAAAGGGTTTGACCAGCTTAATAAAAAAAATTAAATTTACTAACTTAATCCAATCCGCAGCTTTAAATTCTATCCAAATAGTCCCTTAGTTGAGTGTGATTGAACCTCTCAAATCGCATTCAATTAAAACAACCCTTTAGCAGAATCATAGTAACTTAAGCTTTATTTTTCCTCCTTATTCTAGTTTTTTCAAGAGATTATGTCATGTGATTGTTACCTCCTAGGTCTAGTCAAAGTCAACTCTCTATTGCCAAAGTAATATTGGCTCTACTCCATGAAATTTTGCTTTATTGATTTTCATTTTCTTTAAAACTGTGTTTCTGCATCATCAATACAAAAGATCATAATGTGTCATGTGAAAAATTGTGCTCGATTCGAATCGAATAGCACGACTTATTTTACAACTCTAATCTTCGACGATGTTTTGAGAAGTTGGTCAGATCAGTTTGAATAACATATAGTTTTGATTCATTTAATTCGTGGGCCATTGACCCTAATGGCCTACTTAGAAAACGACGTTTTGAGCCTAGGGGAAAGCCCCCCTCTAAATGCGCACATAAGAGAATAAAAGCAACAAATATCATGTCACAGAAGGATGGAGAAAGAACAATCACTTGGGTCCCCTCCCCAAAGAGCCTTGGTGACCTCAAGATTGCCCAAATTTCTCTCCATCCAACCTCTAGATGCAGTGGAAAAATGCAAAAAAGCTTACACATTTGTTTCTCACCATCTCAAACATTTACCTTTGTGGTGAACCTTAGAGCATCTCCAATAAGGTAGAGGCATTTGGAGATGCAAAATTCTCATTTACCTCCTGCTACAATGTTATACTTGCACCAATAATTCTTACCACACCATACACACTCTAATAATGATAGTTAAAATGAGTATTCATTTTATATTTTAATTTATTTTTGCCTCTATCTCTCTCTTTATCGGAGGCATATATACATCTCATCATTCATTATTTGAAAATGAGTTGAGTCGAGCCAAGCTGGGCTGTGTATTGTTCAAATTCGGCTCATTAAAATAAATGAGATTCAAATTATGTTTAAGTTTAACTTGTTAATGATTCGAGTTAATTTCAAATGAGTCTTTAATCGAGCCGATCACAAGCCGAGCTCGAGCAGCTTGATTTTTTATATAATATTAGACTACTTTTGACTTAACAAGTCGAACTCGAGCCGAGTTCAATATATTTACGAGTCTTAAAATATATTTAAGTTTGACTTATTAATCTTATAAGCCAATCTCAAACAAACTTCTAACTGAGTTGATCACGAGTTGAACTCAAATAACTCGACTCATTTAAGAACCCTATTCACTATTTATCAACTAGAGCCAAAATACCTCTAGTCCTGCCTCTCCCATTAGAGTGCACTATAATGAGAATCATGCCTCCCCTATTAGAGGGCCCTATAATGAGAGGCATATTAACAGCTAGAGTACATGTCTCCCTTGATGGCATATTAACAGCTAGAGTACATGTCTCCCTTGATGGCATATTAACAGCTAGAGTATATGTCTCCCTTGATGCATCATCTCTTGGAGATGCTCAGTAGGAAATAAAAGTGCAAATAAAGGTGAGAAGGCTAATATTGGATTGCATATCAAGAATCAAATTTCATATTGAATCCACCAAACATTAGCCTCAATATGACAGTTTTGGACCTAACCTGGACCCAGGTTTTGACAAAAGTAACAAGCCATTTGGATATAAATTTAAAGTGATAAAGGAAAAACAAAAAGTAAAAAAGAACAAAAAAAGAGGCAAATAAGGAACCAAAAAACAAATGTCCCTTCTAATTTTATTGAGTAATACTTCCAAGCATAGTGCAAGTAGCACATCAATTCCATAAATGTATAGTAAAATATTACACAAGATACATACAAAGCTTACCCAATTAGGTTTATACAATAGGTGAGCCCAACACTACTTATAGTGTTGATATTTGTGATTTCTCATATAATCAGTCAATGAAGAATTATATGAAGATCCCACAATCATCTGGTACTGTCTCCACCATTTCATGAAGCTACTCTGCTCCAAGAAAATCTCAGGAGATGCTGCATAGTTCTTTACCAAATCCATTACATCCTGCTCAAACGTAAGCAAAGCTAACCTACACATTTCTCTATTTTCCGAACTGGTTTCTCCAGCATTCAACAAATTGCATGAAATAATAGCCTCTTCAACATGCGCCCAAAAGCAAGAATCCTCAGTCTGACTACAAGCCTTAGTTCTTTCATTGGCACTATTTTGACCCCCTTCTGGTTTCGCATCCTTCAGCCATTGCTCCAACAACATGTAATGCTCAGATCTTCCTTGAGTCAGGTAGTCTTTTTTGCCACTCTTATAATGCTCAGCAATGTCCAGTGGTTCAACCATCCGTCTATAGTTTGTCCCTGCATAGAGCCAACGAAAACGAAAGGATGCCCCCTCCCTCTGGGGCATCCTCTCCGCCTCTGTAACCATTTCTTTCCAATAACGTGTTAGGATTCTCTTGTGCAGAACAGCAGTAGCCCTAGGTTTTAACATCACATTCTTGTAACTATCATAGTAGCCTCCATGATCCTTTGAGACTTTCTTGTACCATTCAAGGAAGGCCATATCTATTTTTCTGTCATTTAATTTCTTGGAAGGATCAAAAACATTAATCTTGCAGGCAAGAAATTTCTCCACTCTTTCTTCAATTCTTATGATGATATCATTCTGTTGTTGCTGCATGATTTGCAACAAAAAATGAAAAAATGATGACATACCAATTAGATTCAAAGAATTCAAAGAGTATATACAAAATTGTAAACATTTCAAACTCCAAATTCTTCTGACCCTGCTTTCACTTTAGTCATTATGCAAGGAGAGAATGCCACTATTTTAATCAGTGTGCTTTTGTGTGATTAGCCCTCATTGTTTTTAATTTAAGAGATAGGCTAAGCATGATCACTGATCAGCATTGAAATGGAACCGAGTTTACCTGCGATTTCTTCACTCCAATTGATTCCAGTTGTATGCTAACTCCTGCCCGAAATGGATTGTTAAGCCATTCACCCATCTCTGAAACTCCCCTATGGAATATTGCCTTGCACTTGAGGTATTCCAAAAACCCTTTATAATCAACAATTTGCAAGTTCTCACTAGAATTTTGGTTTCCCATACTTTCCGAGCTCATTGCCACCAGCAATTCCAAAATTGATTCAGGTTCCTCAAAAGAGGTACAATCTGATTCTGAACATAAGAGAAATGTACCAAATGGCCTGTAAGTATTAGTTTGGGAGGTTGACTCAATATTGGGGGCATGGGCATTGTGGGGTGAGATGAAGAGTTTGGGGATCAAATCTTGATTAGAGGCTACATGCAGAAAGCAAGAATTCCATGTTGGGCGATTTAATATAGCTTGTTGGAAGCCTTCATCTCCAATAAGGGGTGACCCAAAAGTGATGCAAAGGGGGCGTTTGGTGGCCTTTCGAGAAATGCTTTCAAGTAGCCATAAGGTGAACAGAGAGGCAACGGATCCCCCTAGCGAGTGTCCAGTGATGATTAATGGAGTGGTATTGCCAAGCTGCATTAGAGACACATAAAACAACACATAATTAGCATCTGTCTTTCCTTATTTTCCGACTTTAATCAGTGGGACATCAGTTGGGCCTAAAATGGAACCCAGATTTATGCATTAAGCAGCCAACCAATTCTTCGTGAATGAAAATTGATTCCTGTTCTAGAGATTCCATTGTGCTGCAACTATTCACCAACAAAAGAAAAGGGTTTGCCAAAGTTATTATTGATCACCAGATAGACTGGAATAGCTCACCATGAAGTTGTCACTTCCTCACTTATCAACTCGGGAAGAACTGAAATGAGGTACATTGTGCAAACACCTGATCTATCATATTCCTTTCTAGAATTTGATGAATTTTTTCCAGCCGAATAATGATTGTGCCTCCATTTCGGATACCTTGGAAGAAAGAAAGTATTTTGGTTTCGGAGGCCTATTGCCTGGTCAAACTGCAAAATGGGAATACTCTACATGGATTTTTTTACCCAAGCAATTTCAAACGCAGACTATTTTGAACTTCTTTTTTAAACCCATGATACAATTAAACCCATGCTGCTTTGAACTAATTTTCTAAACACGTGTTACAATCAAGAGGCGTCTCTTAACAAAATTTTAACTCTTCAATGAAGAGACGTTTCTTGAAAAAAATGTCTATATAGGGGAGAAAGATGCTTGTTGTCCGAAATTTTGTTAAGATACACTTAATATTTATAACATGAATTTGAAAAACAAGTTTAAAACGTCATGAGTACAGAAAATTTGAACCAAAATTTCATGGGTTGAATAAAAAACTAGTCAATATGAGCCTCTTTCTGCCTATTTTTCTTTGAGCTTCCAGAAATGGGATTCCTATTTAGGTTTTGACGCAATTATAAAGGTTTCATGCTTAATGTTTTTCCTATCTTTAGAACTGTTAAATTTAACAAAAATACAAAAATACAAATTAAAAAAAAAAAAAAAAGGCATCCAGGATTAGCTCAGCTGAGGGGGTTCGTAGAACCCCTAATTGACCGTCATAAAAAATGAAAGTGGGACGAGAGAGAGAGTGAGAGCAAAACCTGGTTTTTCAGGGGAGAGAGCTCATCATGGAGAGAGGCAAAAAGGGTTATTGCAGCTCTGTGGATGGAGAACGATGGGTTGTCTTTGCTGCTGAGAAAGTCAAAGAGAGGAAAATTCTCTCTCAGAGTTGCTGATGAAACTAAATCGCTGCCTTCGTCCTGAAGATGAAGTGCAGTACAAATTCGTGAAGGGACAAAAACTACAATAGAAGCTTTGGATGGCTGTGAATAAACTCTGTATTTAACACGAAGAATCAATGTTGGGTCACTTGGATTGTTGTCTCTGTAAAGGTTCGAAATTGCATCCCATGAAAGGTGAAGGAGATCAGAGCTCAACACCAAATTTGCCAAGTCTAATCCACTGCTGAACCTGGCAATAATAAAAGTGAAAAAGTGGAAATCAGAAAATGATAACAAGATCTTCTCTTTTAATTCACAGCCAATAAATTTACAGATCTTAATTAGTAAACAAAATTAAAGAAGAGAAAGAAATTGTTACTGGTTCATCTTCTCTGCTTCGTTAGACCTGCCTGCAAACGCTGGGAAGCAATAAATATTAGTTAACGGGGAAGCTTCGCAGTCCTGAAAAGTGGGCCCATGATATATTGTCGTTTTTTTGACTTCTTAGTTTACTTCCCCGCATATTGTTTTTACAAGTTTTGTAACGGTCCATTTGAGGGGAAAATGAATTTGAAGGGATTACATTATTTAATATTTAATTTAAAAGTAAGAAAAGAAGAAAAGACAAAGGGAGAAGAAAGGATTAAAAGTCTATTTTTTTTTAGTAATTATGTTGTCTTTATTTCTTAAAATAGGTAATTCCTTATTTTAATTCTTTTACTTTCCTAATAAAATATTTTATTTTGTATGATACATAGGATATAAAATTTAAATATTAAATATTTTAATGTAGTATTTAAAATTAATTCGAATAAAAAATTTGAATATATTATTATATTTCATTCATGTGATTGAATGCTTATCGAATATAAGTTTTAGATATACTTATTTTTTTTAAGATTTTTAAAAATCATTTAAATTTTTTTTAAAATATATATATATATATATTCAACGTGTTTAAAATTAAGATTTTATTTACAAATTAATTATAAAATTTAATAATTATAATTATACTCTCTTCGTCTCATTTTAAGAGTCATTTATCACTATTTATTTTAAGAGTTTTATTTGAAAAGTTAACGTACTTTTAAGTTATAAATTTTTAAAACTACCCTTTATTACACGTAATGTGAACATGATTTATAATTAAATGAGGACAATATGAAAATTTTAAATAATTTCAAAATAATAAAACAATACTTCCAAAAAAATTAGAATGCCCAAAAAAAATTATCATTTTGAGACGAATGGAGTAATATTTTAAAATGTGAGATATTAGAGACAAATAAAACAACACAAAATTAGTATATGTCTTCCCTTATTTTCCAAGTTTAATCAGAGGGACATCAGTTTGGCCTAAAATGGAACACAGATTTTTGCATTAAGCAGCCAACAAAATCTTCGTGAATGAAATTGATTCCTGTTCAATAGATTCCATTATGCTGCAACTATTCACCAACAAAAAAAAAAAAAAAAAGGTTTGCCGACATCATTATAGCTGATCACCAGATAGACTGGAATAGCTCACCATGAAGTCGTCACTTCCACACTTACCAACTCAGGAAAGAATGAAATGAGATGCATTGTGCAAAGACCTGATCCGTCAACTTCTTATTTAGAATTTGATTAAAGTTATCCAGCAAAGTAATGATTATGCCTTCATTTCGGATACCTTGGAAGAAAGAAAGTATTTTCGTTTTGGATGCCTTTTATATTGCTGTTCAAACTGCTAAATGGGAAAACTCTACATGGAGTTTTTGACCCCAAGCAAGTACTTTATATTCAGAATTTTCAAATACACAACTATTTTTAACTTGTTTTTTAAACCCATGTTACCACTAAACCCATGCTACTCTGAATTTATTTTCTGAAAATATGTTACAACCACAAGGTGTCTGTTAACAAATTTTTTTTATGACCCAAAAATCATCCTACTAACAGTAATTTTTGGTTGCATGATTGATCGTAAACGTAGGTAAAGTAGGCTCACCCTTTGAAGCTCCCACCCAAAGATAATGCGACTAATTTCAGAGTTTGGTTTTGAACTCAAAATTTGAAACATTTTGTCCAAAATCTTTACCCGTTGAAAGACATTTTATCGTATAAAAATCTTTAATGAAGAGACGTTTTTTGAAAAAATGTCTATATAGACGAAAAAGATACTACTTGTCTGAAATTTTATTAAGAGACACTTACTTTTTATAATATGAATTTGAAAAATAAGTTTAAAACGGCATGAGTATAGAAAATTTGAACCAAAGTTTCATGGGTTGATTCAAAAACTAGTCTATATGTATACGAGCCTCTTTCTGCCTAGTTTCCTTTTAGTTTCCAGGAATGGGATTCCTATTTAGGTTTTGACCCAATTATAAAGGTTTCATGCTTAATGTTTCTCCAATTTCCAATCTTTACAGAGACAACAATCAAAGTGACCCAACTTTGCCTCTCTCTGTTAAATGGAAAGATTATCCACTGCCATCATCCAATTGTGCTATTATAGCTTTTGTACCTTCAGCACCTTGTACTGTACATCATCTTCAGGAAGAATACAAAACTATACAACCCCTAAGAGGTGTTATAGCACAGGAGAAAGGGTTGGGATGTTCTCCAAAAAATAAAAAGTAAATCAATTGAGGCGTTTATTATCATTGGGCATTCAAATTTCTACTGGTCCAGTAGTGCCTAAATGGAAACAATTTTTTTATTTTTGAGTAAAACAATGAGGGAAGAGAAAATTTCTACACAAGCGTATGTGCGAGCATGCGGTAAACCTCAAATCTGAGCCGCACATGTTAAAAAAAAAAAAACTTTGTCATTTCAAATGAAGCTCGATAAAAATAAATCCCTGCTAATAATAAAAGATATCATGCACCCTGTCTTATTAATAATAAAGAAACAACTTCCAATCAATAAGGCAGATCCTTTAAGAAACACATCAAAATCCAACCACGCTTGAATAATTGATTAGGGAAAATCTCAAAACTCCCATTGGTATATAATGCTGATACATTGAAATAAGCAGAGTTGTATGACACAGACAACAAAGCACAAAATGAGAAGCTGTGCACTAGTACCTATAAAAAAATGCCATAACAGTATAACCTCACCTTTCAGGGAAAAAAGGGAAAAATCAAAATTTCAAATGAATCACAATGCTTTCTGTGAAAATTGCTGAGATGATCCAGTTTGAATGTCTTTTGTGTATATATTTGTTAGGGCAAAAAGCAACAAGACAAACACAACTTGGGCACTCATGATTCCGAAATGGCTGATGCTGTTACCAATTTCCATCCAGCTTCCTGTATTTTGTACCTGTTACCCACCAAAATATGTGAGATGGGACCACAATATAATAGAACACCTGAGCAACGACCCAATAAAACTTGATTCCTGAATTGAACTAAGTACTTATCCAATATCATGAGAACTTTGCTGTAACAGCATTCTGTGGGTATCCCAGAGAAGGCAGAATAACAACACTCTAGCAAGAAGTTACCAAGCAACTCTAAGTGAATAAACTAACCCCCCATCGATAAAAGTAAAAAAAAAAAAAAAAGAACGATTAAAACTTGATTCCTGATTAGAACCAAGAACTTATTAAATATCATGAGATCCTTGCTGTAACAGCATTCCGTGGGCATCCCATGATACCTTAGAATAGAGGTGGTGCACTGTAGTAACAAAGTGTTAATGGTTGTGAGCGATATTAGGAAGAAATTATATGTGATGTGGGGTACTTTTGTTCTTCTCTGTACAATATATACAAGGAAATAAGCTGGTGGTTTCACATCAATGAGGTGTGCAGGTTTTGTGTTCTTCCGTTACTGTGTTGTAGTTTAGTGATGAAGGGGTAATGTTGGGGGCTCTGTCTGTGTTCTTTACTGGTTTAGCCAAGCTTAGGTTAGTCCTATAGCTTTGTTGTTGTCTAAAGGTAATAAGGTGGTTTCCTGTTGAGTCTTGCTCTCTTGTATAGGGGTGTTCCCCTACCTTTTGGTAATACCAAAATAAAGATGTGCAGGTTCAAGTTTTTGGTATTAAAAAAAAGCTTGAACCTGCACATCTATTTTTCTTTTGGTAAAAACAATTCAAGTATGGTTAATCCAAAGTATACTAATGACACCATTCAAAATCCACCTAGTTTGGGTTGGCAGCTGATAAAGTTCTACCTGGTCTGGGAGGATATAGCATAACTCAGCAAGACACCACTCTGTTTTCAGCTTTAAATTTTTTCAATGGTTTGATTAATTTTTCTCACCAGAAGTCCATTTTAAACTTCACCACTAAATACTATTTATTGTAATCCAACTTAAATAAAATAGTAGACACATAATCCCAGTAACTATAGTAACTCTCAGTTGCCTCACCAATTTCACGTTTTTCGATTTTTATTTTATTTTTTGGGATTTGTTTTTGAATTTTCGCTCTTTTTCTCTTATTCTCTGCTATTTTTTTTTTATACATACACACAAATATAAATACATATATATATAGTAGTTAACAAATTTGTTTTGAAATTTGAATAATGAATGTTGATTATTAAATGAAATTCTTAAATTTTTATTTACTGGCTTTTTATTTTGATATATTAATAATATTTACGTGATTGAGTATTTTTTATGTCAATTTTGATTGAAATAATATTAAATTTTTACGTATAAAAAATATATATATTCAACATGTCCTCAACTTATCCGTTTCCTATTCTTTAAAAAATATGGTGTCCGTGTCGTGTCGTATCGCATCTGTGTCTCGTGTCCATATCCATACTACATAGGAGAAAAGTTAATAAAGTGAATCTCTAGTGTAACGAATCCAGATTAGATGTACAATAAGGGGGCAAATGCTTACCTATTTTTACCATCAAAATGTGTAACGTGCTATGGCATCTGTAACCACTAAGAACAAAATTTTCAATCTCAAATGATGATATTAAGGTAATTGATTTATTGCAATAACTTAAAAATGGAATTTGCAGAATATTGTTAATGAGATAGGAGATGGAAACCCATTAAATGATGAATATCTCTATTAGCGTATTAAACACTTAAGTTACACCTCTCTCTAACAACTTAAGCTTCTAGTTGAGTTGGCCTCTTAACATGATATTAGAGTAAGCAAAGGTTGAAATCGAACCTCACCGCTACCTTATTATAATTGATTCACATGTTAGCCCACTCATAGTAAGGAGTTTGGCCACATGTGAAGGGGCATATTAGAGGATTAAATACATAAGTTACACCCCTCTCTAACAACTTAAGGTTTTAGATGAGTTGGTGCATTAACAATATCAAATCAAGAAACAATGCCATTAAAAGAATAAAATGACATACCAGGAAGAAGAAGTGGATTGTCATTATGTCTGAACATAATATAACAAGAAAATAGCATCCCAACCGTGGAACTCGGATTAATTTGGTTAGTGCACTAAATGCACATCTGCATTCAAATTTAGAGCAAGTAACATAAGAACCACAATTTGTTATTTCGTGCAGAAGTAGAATGAGAATCCAATATCATTACCCGTGGCACAAGAATAAACTACTCTATATGTTCAATGAAAAACCAAATCAAACTAGTAGGATTTTGTTAAAGAACTAATAAATCCAATCTAATGCAATCCAAGACCAGAAAATCAAAGGTAATGTAATCCGACAAAGTAGCTGACTCCATATTTTCAACACATCCAACACTAATAGACTTTCGTCCTGTTAATAAACGTTGATGCATATTATCTTTCTGGTCATAATTTTGTCACGAGAACCGAAGAACTTCTTGCACCAAATTCATAAGTGATTCATTTATGTTTCAAATTTGAGCATAATGACAAAGCTCTGTTTTGCTGATATAAATTCGTTTTCTTTAGTAGTTCAAGCCCAATATTAACTTCTTAAACATTAAAAACTATCCATTTCCACTAACATTACACTCTTCCCTCAATGTTTTCAACCACCAACTCCACCAACATTGAATAAAAAGAATCTTCAATCAGGTGTCATCAGATTGGTCTTACAAGGCAAGGGAAGACAAAAATAGAAAAGAAAAAAAAAGATATAAATGAAGCAATGGCTTGAAAATTAGTTTAATCCGTGAGAGCTGATATTACATGATAGAAATTCATCATACCCCACCCCAACCTCTATTTCCAGCCCCGTTGAAAGAGAAAAAGGCGGGGGAACATGTATTTGGAACAATGGTTGAAAATTCATCTAATACCCATGGCAGCTGATATCACACAAGAGATATTCAACATAACGGCACACCTAACCCTTATCTTCAGCCCCGTAAAAAAAAGGGGGGGCTTAGTCATGGTAGATATTGAGATCGAAAAAGTCAGATAGTAAATCCCCAAGATCAAACAAATCAGATATTGAATCCCTGAGTTCAATTATGATCATGCAAAAAACTTTAACCAGTCAATACACCATTAAGCCTTTAACTTTTGAAGCCTCAATAACAATGCACATTTCCTCCTCTACATTTACATGTACAGTATGCGGAATCTTTCCAGGTTATGGAGATCATTTTGAGAGCTTAACTTCCTCTGATGGAAATTTAAAAGATACATGATTTTGACAGCAACCAGCTAGATTACTTTATGAATGGGAAAAGAAGCAATTGAAAATTACTACACTAACTGTGCTAGAGCATATTTCAGACCAAAATTTATGCCTACAGTAAACTAGAAAAATATCATGGAATAAAAGAACAATTTATAAAATCCTACCAGTGAAGCCTCCTTCAGAACATGCTTTATTAGTCAGAAATGAATTTGAACAGAAGAAATCATTTTATGGAGAGGCTACAACCAGCAATCAAAATAATAAATATTATAGATATACTTACATGACAAGCATGAATGGTATGAATAACTTGAAAATAAGAAGGGCTGCCATCAGAAATGGCTGCAATTAAGGCAAATCATATCAGATCACTACCAGATTTGAAGAGGAAACTGGAAACCATCTCAAAATATTCGAACTTCTACTTACACTGAAGATCGTAATAAAACGATAGACGGATGAAATCTCAAAACTTGCAATACTTGCAAAGTTACCCGTTCCAAAAAATGCAACGTTGAATAAGACCATCTAAAAAACATAAAACCCATTAGAGCACAGATGTAATAATTCAAAATGGTTCTTACTAGAAGCCTGTTTGGATGCTCATCTACATTTTAAAATGGCATTTTAATAGAGAAGCCTATCTCCTTGGATCCATTTAAGAAAATGCTAGCCATCTCAAAGAAAAAGGCTAAATTTATGGAAACCTCAAATGGTCACATGCCATGAAATATGGTGAAGTTTCCCATTTTTCTCAATGGCTCCTTTCAGGTAATGAATTTCACTTCAAATGCCACAAAAAGGACAATCAGACAATCCAAATTTGAAGGGATATTAGAATACACCCTAAATAGAACTTGCTTACAAAATTACATCCTTGCAAAATTAGTAAACATTAATGTTTTTTCAAAGTGACAATATCATTAGAAAAATGGACACGATCTGAAACTTCATACAGGCATATTGATTGATTTCATTAGTCCATTGCAGAAATTTGCGAATGTCACCAAGATGATGCGACAATTATTGAGAAGCACTTATGTGGTGAGAGTTAAACAAGTTGACATACTTATAACCCAAATCTAGAACAAAAATTCAAAATGGTTAGAGCAACACAATAATAGAGTGGGAACTTGTAAGGTATATGCTTCAACAGCCTTGGCAACCTTAAGGCATTAATTTTTCAAGCGCATACCTCAAACTGTTATTATTATTATTATTTTTATTCTTTTGAACTTTAAAATGACAACTGTAGCAAGTTAAAAATAATCAACCAAGGCCACAACAAAAAAAGGTAACCAATTGCAGACAACAATCAGAAATGGGAGAAAAGGAACTAAGGAAGATGAAGGGAGGCAGTTTTGACTGCTTAAGTCAATCAAGAATTGGCTGTTAAAAATTCTTTTGGCTTTCTCCAACAGGTGATTACAAGTTACCATTAAATGAATATTAAATATGCCTCAATTTTTTTCCTACACTTTGATGGACTCTTCATGCTCTTTTCTTTTCAACTTTTAAGTCATTTTGTTAAAGAGAACCTGTGTCTCAGACTCTCAGCCAATCATATCTTTTCAAATTAGTATCCAGACACTTCTTTCCAGTCAAATTAACTATGACTCAAGTTTCAGTTATTTAACTCACTGACACAGTTGGCAAAAAAGTTCAGTTGAGTTGAAATTCGTTCTAATTCATGTTACATTGTAAAGAGCAGTCTTTCCAACTCTCTCTCTCTCTCTCTCTCTATATATATATATATATATATATATATGTACATGTGTGTATTTATATGTATAATTATAATTACATATGTTTGTATATGCAAAAACAAGTCCAAATGTACTCTAGAAAATTTGTTTAGTACACAATGGGGGAATTTTAAAGAATGGTATACTTCTCATGCTTGAGACCCCAAGCTTTTTACCATCGCACCATGCAATGGCACAGCATAACCTAGAAGAACCATTTGGTACACAATGGGGGAATTTTAAAGAATGGTATACTTCTCATGCTTGAGACCCCAAGCTTTTTACCATCGCACCACGCAATGGCACAGCATAACCTAGAAGAACCATTTGGTACACAATGGGAAAATTTCAAGAATGGTATGCTTCTCATGCTTGACAGCCCAAGCTTTTTACCATTGCACCACAAAATGGCCCCTGGTAAAATTACTAGTGATAATAAAATATAAAGTAATTTAATCATCATATTAAACCAAAAAAAAAAAAAATGATAGTAATTGCTCCAAAATAGTGAACTCTGATCTGCCACACTGTTGCAAACAAGTAGAGAAAATATGCACTGCAGATCAGCAGGCCCAGATCCCTTGACAATCAAGTTAAGAAATGTGAAAAGAAAAAGAAATTCATGGAGAAATTAAAAACCTAATTGTATTAGAACTGAGGATGATATGCCCTTTCGAAGGGAGGAAAAAAAGGGAAAAAGGTCATAGCATAGTGAATATTTGGGCATAACCCATGAAATGTACACCCAAATAGCATCCTTCATGATGTCACAATAGAAGTTTTCAGGTGTAAACCTGACAACTTTAAAATACTGAAACTAGTTTCTTAGTACCTCAAGCACCCTAGATTTCAAGGTGCAACATGTAAAATAAATCATATTTTCTCAAGGCATGAAATAGAGCTGAATTGATCATCAGATCATAAATTTCCAAATAATACAAGCTAGCATTCATTTTTTTTAGACATTAAGGGTATGTTTGGTTTTGATTATTATATAAATGAGTATTATATAATTGATGAAAATTTAAATAATTTGATAAAGGATCATCTTTGGTTATTTCATTCAAGCAAGTAATATCCTTTTAAATTTCAAATTCTAATCTACGTGTATAAATTTGTTTTAACAAAAATCAGTTGGAGAGTTGATTATGATTTAATTAATTTCTTATAGAATTGATTATAAAATAATTATTTTTATTCGGTTAACCAAACTAGAATTTTCAAACTAAAAATTGATTTAATCACTTTTATTGATTAAATCAAGTAAAATAATCTAAACCAAAAAAACACTAAATATGAACAGAAGGACATATATCCAAACCCAATACATTATGCAGGTCTTTATTGTAATAGTTAAGGACAAAATTAGTAAGAACATTTTCATTAATTGATGAAACAGAGAAATAAAATAAAAATGAAAAAAGGATATGACTTACAAAGATTAATGGAATTCTCATATCGGACAACATCAAGCATCTATCACCATTTTCAAGACTGATGTTATCCTCTCCAGCTTTATTTGAACTTTGAGATATTTTCACCTTATTTACATAGAGAAGCGCATTTTCATACAGTATCCATGCCACAAGTGCAAGAGCAAGTGCAGAATAAAAGACAGCTTCGTATCTGCATGGATTTCACAAAAGGAAAAATATCACACATTGGTGCTGAAATATTCTGCATATCCACACAACTGTATAATGAGTACTACCATGAGAGTACTTGAGAAATACCCAATTGATAGAAGTAAGAACGTGGGTGCAAAACCAAGAAAAATGGAAGTAAGTCGGGACAGGATGCTAGTTGCTGAAAACAGTGGAAGAACCATTGAGAAACCTATTACAAAAGCAAATGAAAGGGTAACTATAATGTTCATAATTGAAATAAACATGCAATTACAAATGTTTCAAAATTGGAAGAGAAATATGAGAGGAAATGTGTTGATCCACTGGCCATGCAGTTGTAATAAGTAAACCTATCAACAGATCTATGAGCTGTAACCAGCCATTATGAATTATAAACTTGAGGTAGTGTTTTTCCAACAGACACTCTGCGGACATGTTGATTAGTTATTTTACAACAACAAGAAGCACAAAACTGAGTATACGACTTAAAGAAACTCAGCCACTTGCCAATTAATAATGGATATAATTCCTCTGAACATTAGGTTTCAAATAAAAGCACAAAACCAACAAAAAAATGTGCAGCTATTTCAGACTTTATAGCAAAGACGAAAAATACAAGTAAGAAGCACATTAGAAAGAGGGAAGGAACCAAAACCATACCAGCAATAGACCAGTTTATCAATTGGTGCAATGCAAGCAGTTCCTGCTTTTGCACTCTATGAGTTGTTGATAATGACACCATCACTGATGATAACCCAACCAAAAGAGCCTATTTCAATTTAGCAAAGGAATTATGTTCATATCTGTTCACAGACAAAATATTTAAACTTCTATTCCAACAAAAGTTAAATGCTATATTACACCTGCAAGTGGAAGAGCATGGGGAACCTGGGTTTCTTCATCTCATGATTACAGAGACTGCGCCAATACTTATTCCCTTCAATATGCAGATCTAGATACCTTGCAACTCCTCCTATCATAACAATCATAGCTCCACTTGCAATTCTGCGGAAAAATTCATTGTATATGCAGATAAATCATAATCAATAAAATTAAGCAACTAATAGCACTGATTTCGGGCTAGTTAATACTGTATTTGTGCATTACTTTCAGGATTCTATATTTCATCCATTAATCGTATGATTAATCAAACCATAACCCAACCAGAAGATAGAAAATGGCTTGATGGGAAAGCAGTAACCAAAAATAAAATGTGATTTTGAATGCATTAAACAATCACTGCTTACAAAATCATAGCAAACAACTGCCTGAAAAATTCATTCAGAAAGATAGAAACTCAACTCAAACATATTATGCAATTAAAATGTAAAAGGATTGAGTTTTAACAATTCCCCCTCTAAAGATGTACATTTTGGCCGTCACTGCTTGAATCATCCTAACATCAAGGGAAAATTAATTATACAAAATTGTAATTTGAAAAAGAACTTCTATGCCTAATATTACACCCAATTCTGATAGATGATAAAAAAAACTACATAAAGCAATAAAATTGTGTATCAACAAACTAAGAATGAGTTTTAATCATGAAATCATTAAAAAAATGTCTCCCCCATGTAATTCTTTTTTTATGAACCAATCCAGGGAACAACCAAATGATGGCTATTGCTTTAGTTTTCAAATGCTTTGAAACATCTTTCAATGTCCCTACTTTCAACCTTGAGTTATTTCACCTAGTTTGAGATAATAAGAACGATTAAAATAACAAATCTTCCACTTGTTCCCCCACCCAAAAAATAAATGAACCATAAAAAGTGAAATGAAAATTAAATTGGCACTAATCAATTAACAATAATGATTAAAAAGAATAACTGACTTTTTTTTATAAGTTAAAATTGTTGAATTTTTGAAATATGAGCATACAGCTTATTACCAAAATAAATGAGCATACAGCTCCATCTGGAAGCAATCACAATTTCTAAGACGGGATTGAGCATTTTAACACTAAGTTTTTCAAGTAACTGAATGAAGGTCATGCAATGTTATTACAGTGTATATTAGCTGAGTTGAGCCGAACATTGAACTGCTCAAGCTCAGGTCGATTGAACTCAAGTTCTTCTCAAGCTCTGCTCAAGCTGGTAATTACATTGGTTACCCATGCACAACTTGGCTCAGCAGTCCGTAGTGACATTGTAAGTTTGGGCTCGGTATGATGCAAAATTGCAAAAAACAATTTGTTTACCTTTCACAGCTGAGATGTTGAAATATAAGCAGAAGAATTAAGTTAGAACTTCAAATATTTCTCCTTTCAACATAAGATTAGAACACATATAACATAATTTATGTTGTAGGAAAGATGAAGAGTCTGATGAATGTACCATTTTGCCAGATTCTACTATAGTGATTTGACACAAACTTTCAGAGTTTTAAATTGGGGGGTTTTGCAGTCAAGAGTCAGAGTCAGCCACCGATAGGACCACATATATCGGGTTGGGAAAAAGCAAGTAAACCTAGGACTTAATTGAACTTCATTATTGAAAGCTTGAAATTAGAGGGTTTTGCTCTCAGAGTCGGCCACCAATAGCACCACATATATTGGGTTGGAAAAAAACAAGTCCACCTAGGACTTCATACTTCGGTAATTTATCCAATCATACATCATGAGTTCACTACAAACCTTCCCCTACGGCCCTACCCCAAACCACTTTTAAGAGCACTTGCACAGAATTATACTGCTTGTGAGAGAGTGAAAGTTCAAATTTTCATTATGACCAAGCCCAACTAAGCTGAGTATACACCTGCTCATGCTTGCACAACTACTAAATAAGCTTACATCTTGCCCTTGAGCTCTGCTCAACTAGCTTCATGAATGAGTTTTCAGCAAGCAGGCTCAAGTTTTGTGAGCTATTCGATTCACTGTAAGTCTAAATATGATCGTGCCAACAACCCTCAAAATCACTTCCAAGGAAATCTTATTGAGTCGAAAGCTCGTAATAACAAAAGTGGAGTGGCAGATTCCAGGAAGTTGACTTACACTAACAGAGTATTATCAGGAATTTCTGCTGGCATCAATGTAAATATGGACAAAAACCAACATGCAACCCACACATAGATTGGTATTCCAGATTTCCATGGAATTGAGTGAAAAAGGTAAATCGAAGCCATGATCCCCACAATCAAGAAACACCAAGTGTAGAGCTTCCTCTCAGTGAAGCTATTCACCTGCATAATGTACCAAATATAACAATTAGGGTGCTGTACTACCAAAATTACCATGGTTAATAAGAGGACGCTTTACAGGTTGTTAGATAACCATACCAGGAATTCAAGAATGATTACTGACACAGCACAAGCGGCAATGAGTTTAACAAAAAAATTGGATTCTCTCCCACGTAAATCTTTCCATAATGCTTTTAGAAACTGATGTTCACTAAATATTTGCGTCCAGAGAAATATTGTCATCACAGTATATGCATGATAAAGGGGAGGAGAGCGCTCCAGAAGCAGTAGAATACAAACTACTCCCATTAACAGACATCCACACAGATATACCTGCCATAGAGAAGAAGATATGTTAAAAACATATAGATAAACAGAGGCAACAACTTTAATAATACATATCATGAAGTTTACAAGATTGAAGGAATGAAAAACAAAATCATTAAATATATAAATGTAATGAAATGGAAGCCAAGATAGCATTAATTGAATTTAACTCAACTCATATGGTGAATGGTATTGTAAGGTAGGTACGATGGATGTGGAATCATTCATGATTAGAGAGTTTGCAGAGGATAATAAGAACAACAAACAGTGGAAAGTCAACATAAATCATTCAACGTAAAACACGAAAACTATGTTTTGGAGAAATAGGTAAGTGTTGGTAACTTGGAGACCACAACTAATTTCGAGGAATCAGAAACTTTGAAGCCCAATCAAGATGTGAGACCCTTGTTTTTCATATGGTGAGACACCTCAATCTATCTTCCTTCCCTCCATTCTCTTTTCCTATATTATCTTCTAAACTTGAAATTTTTCTATCCTGAAAATCTATCATCACCATAGATGACTATCAGATGTATTCTCCCTTTGCTCTTCTTACCTCCTGTTGAGACTATGAAGAACCACCCTAGCAAACCTACCAGGTTAGTTAGTTATTACTGCAGCAGTTGTCTTTATGTTGCAACTACTGCAGTGGAAGATAAGATTAAAAAATCAATGGCAGAAAATAGAGTGAATATTTCTCTCATCCCAAGGAAAATATCTTCTGTATAAGGTTCAAATGATGTATTGAGGTGGAGTAGAACAATTGGTTTTTTTTCTTTTTTTGATACGTAATATTTGTTTTTTATACGTAATACTGAGGTAGAGTGACCAATGATACTATCCAATGGATTCTTGAACCTTTAAAAGAAGAAATCTCAAAGCATGCACTTTCCTCTACTCCCTCAACCCAAAATAGAGTTGCAGGGTTCAAGCCTAGGTTGGCACGTTGATGCATGCATTATGCTATAGAGAAAAGAAAAAAAAATCATCTGCTGGGAAAAGTCCGCTAGTACATTCTGCTACAATCAGCCTTTCTTAGCCCCAATACACCATTACATCTTATCTTATGAACATTAAACTCTCACCCCACTTTTTGCCCCTTACTCTAGCCCTTAAATCCTGTCTCTGTCACGGAAATAATAATAATTTTTTATCAGATCTGTCAAGGAAAAAAAAATTGATAAGTCTTTGCTGTCAATAAATTATGACAAGTTTTTTTTTTTCCCTTAAGACTATAGCCCGTTAATCCCCTAAATCATAGCCACTGTCTCCCACTTTCCATCCAAGGTTCAATTCCGATTGACTTGATGGTTGAACCGATGACCCAGTCCTTTTTATGGTTTGATGAATGGTTAGATTTTTAAAACCAATGAGAAATTGTCCAAAGCATAAATTTGGATCCATAACCCATTACAATTATGCCATAGGAACGGAACCGATGTAGAACAAGAGCAAAAAGGCACTCTCCTACAAATTGTGAGACCAAAATTGATGTAGGTAGATTGACGGGAGTTTCTAATTAGACTAATTTTATGTGTTTTAAGGAACAACAAGTGTACGGGATTCTTAGGGTTATAGAGTTGTACACAAGGGTCAAGGCTTCTGTTTTTTATTAGGTAAGGAAAAACGAGAATTTGAGGGCCTGAGACAGTACCTGCCAACAGTAACTAGGGGCCGGTTGTGCCTTTAGTATGCTCCAATTGAATGTTAGAGAAAGGAAAGGTTGAGCTCTTGTAATAATATCTTTTAAGGGTCTGGTTATTGCTTCTCAAATTTAAAGCTTTATAAGCGCAGAAAAATCAAAGAAAAGAAGAATAGTAAGAGAGAGGAAGCTAGGGATCACACTCTGAAAGTTTTTCTCAACTAATCTCCATGGAACTTGATAGAGCACATGATATAGACTTCTAAGTAATCCTAGCTTTATAATACTTTTTCTTTGATAAGCAAATGTGTGTGTGAATATAAAAAGCCCCCAAGGGGAGCGAACCCATAATTACAAGGGAAGACTACAAAATTAAAGCCTAAAAATCCCCCAAAAATCTACAAAATAAAATATGTACATCGAGAAGGCCTCTTTGACCCCCAAAACAAAAACAAAAAAAAAAATGCAAAAAAAATTATCCTTCAAAATAAAAGGAGATTTCTCAATGCCCTAAAAAATGCTACTATTCCACTCCCTTGATATGCTCCAAATCAAACAAATGGGAGCCATTCTCCACACCGAGTGAGACTCCTTCCAAACCTGGCCCCCTCCCCAACTTAGGTTCAACTCTCTCAAAAAAACTAGCATTACCCATGAGCAATAAATGACCGGCCCCCTCCAAAGCAAAGTCTCCTGCAGTAAATGATTGGCAGTATAAACCTCAAAATTTTAAAACACTTAAAACTACATATTTAGAAATATAGAGACTTTGGCTCATAAAACCCTTATTAACCTACTAAAGCCCACAAATAAAGATCCAATACCATGACTTAAACTAAAATAAGATACATGGACCCATACTACAGCCCGTGTCCAGCAAATACAGGAATTATCCAAAACCCTTTTAACACTAAAACAAAAGATACATTAAAAACTGACTAGAAGCATCTTAACTTAAAATGGACATAGAAAAGGACTCAACTCAAGCTAAAACTTGACAATACAAGGTCCCAAGTGGGCTCCATTTTGAAACTGAACATGCTTCTAAGATTTTCTCTCTTCTTTAATATCGCTTTTTCTTGAGCTTCTTATGGACAGCATCAGAAGCGTAAAAATTGATCATCAAACCCCCAAAGTTGAATGGGAAAGCTATAGCAGACTAAATGCCATTTATGGTGTTTAGGATATTGTCTTATTCATATATGAACTTCAAGTGCAGGGGTTTGGCATGGATCTACTCCTAAAAATTAAAATGGAAATACATGTAACAATTGGGAACAAAGAGGCAACTCAAAAAAAGGCAAGGCCCAAAGGGACTAATTAACAATTAGAAAAAGTAGAGCAAGCCAATAAGTATCTCAGCTTTCCTTTTTTGCTTACAGCTTATAGTGTTCATTAGAAAAGAGCATGGACGAAGACATTAACTTTATGTTTTCACAGCATTAATTAAGCTATCTGGGATCATCAAGAGATCTAAGAGATGTACTACTA
Source organism: Nyssa sinensis (assembly GCA_008638375.1). Classification (NCBI taxonomy): domain Eukaryota; kingdom Viridiplantae; phylum Streptophyta; class Magnoliopsida; order Cornales; family Nyssaceae; genus Nyssa; species Nyssa sinensis. Next base: position 60,622,441 of record CM018032.1, read on the forward strand.
AAATACAGAAGAGGGAGGGAGTAACTAAAGGAATCTTTTTAATTGTTCAAAGTTCAAGCATTATGACTCTCTCACTTCCGCCGACCACATAGAGGGAGCGAACTGAAATCTTCCATACCGCCCCCTTACTCTTAATCTATAAAAAAGCCCACAGGAAGCGCAAACAGGGGATGGTTGAGTGCGCAAGAAAGTAACTAAAGCAAGAAGCACACCAGTCCACCAATCAAATCAGTGAAAAACGCTCTCCTGGCATGAAGGCTTACACAGAGGGGAAAAAAAATTGACAGGATTGAAAGCATCACGTTGGAAAGAAAGGAGCTAGTGTCGTGTGCAAGTGTGGTGACATTAACTTAATATTTTCACAGCACTAAATAAGCTATCTGGGATTATCAAGAGATCTAAGAGATGTACTACTAAAATATAGAAAAGGGAGGGAGGGAGTAACTAGGAATCTTTCTAATTTTTCAAACATTATGAGCTCTCTCTCTCTCTCTCTCCATATCCTTCTATTTCTCTTTCTTCTCCAAATTATACATGTAAATTAATAAAGATTACATTAAAGTAGAACATTACCTTTCCATTATTGTTTTTCAGATGAACCACTTGCTCCTTTCGAAAAAAAATTCCAGGCAAAGAAGTATAAGATTGCAGCACGTGGAGAACAAGATAGACCATCCAACCGATGTAGCCAAGAGTAACTACAGTCATCAGCATCAACCAATCATAAGTTTGAAAATAGTTGAGTCCTTCCAGTGCCAAGTTTCTAAGGTGTTGGGACAACTTCATTGCAGCTTCATAGTCTCTAACAGATATCAGATGCTCAATTTGATCCAAAAGTGAAGAATAATGGGCCAGCGGTTTGAAAGGCTTGAAATGTACTGAACTTGACTGCTTTAGTTCTGAGCTTTGTCAAGAAAACTAAAAGAAAATGGTGAACTCATTCCTTGCCCCCCTCCCTACCCTTCCACATAAACCCAAGAGGATCAATCAAAATAAATTAATGATCATAAAAATTGTAAATAAATGTAAGTTAAACAATATGTGCTGGGGAAATACACATGAGGCAGTGAATGATGGAGAATATAAAACACAAACTATTTAAAAAGGAAGAAGAAGAAGAACTGATTGATCAGGTATCAGAATACTATGGTTGACTTTCAATTTTAAAGAGCAACATCAAGTCATTAAATAATTTTTCTTTTCCAATTTCGAAAAGGAAAAAGAAAAGGCAATGATCTTAATATTAGGCATAGAAGCAAGCAATATTAACAACCAAGGAACTAAAAAAGGCAATGCAAAAACTTCAAGAAAGTAATCAAAAAAATAAGATAGAAACAATATTGCTATATTAGATAGGATACGTGACTTGCGAAGAAACTGGTTGAGAATTTGCTTCGTATTTGCTAGCACAGCTTCAACTTCTTCTGCCTGGACACAAAAATAAGCAAAATCCTACTCACTCCGCCAATTTAATCTCAATTTGAGCAGGCTCAACACGGGGAAAAAAAATCAATAACAGAACTACATTCTACACCCATGGCATATCCTTTGGTACAATTAATAATGGCAATCTATCGTGAAAGTACTATAGCTCACCTCATTAAAATTAATATAATCAAGGGGCAAATTTCCAACCGAGTTAACAGGACATGGCAAACCAAGAAGGGTTGACTGCCAAAAATTCAGTGTGTAGATCAGAAAATTAACTTTTAAGGGACACTTTAAAGGACAGAATCAGGCTTAAAATAGAGAATTCCAGTAGAAGACAAACTCTACAACCATTAGCGGTGCAATATCAGCCTGATTAACATCCACCCTTTCTATGCCACTGAGGCCCCATTCTGTAGGTGTTGGCATGTCATGCACATGTTCGTCAACAAAGCGAATGCCACAGTTGGAATGGTTGTTGTTGGACATCGGCATGGGATGCATAACACCTGCTCCCCATGCAACAAGGGGAGTATCAGTGTTTGAACGATGCCCATCCCCATGACTTCCTATCAGTAAACGCACAATTAGTATGCATCTTAACTGCACAATAAATACAATGACGAAACAAATTATCTGAAAACGTCCATTCAACATAAACCAAAACAAAAGGCATCTCATGCACATGGACACTAAAACATTATACATCCAACCACACCTTTAGCTTCACCCAGATTCAAAGAAAAAGAACTGATGGTTTAACTACAAATTTAGCCATCACTTGGATGAAGTTGCCTGGCACAGTCAAACCAGTTGACAACATGGGTTCCTGTTCAACCAGAATAATGTCCCTTTATATGCATGTGAGATTATTTAATGCATATATTTTTTTTTTTTGATAAGTAATTATTTAATGCATATATGATAAATGATTTTTAGAAATTTAGAACATATTTTATAACTTGAATTATAAATATAAAAAAAACCAATTGCACTCGAAGTCTAGCTAAAAATTAAACTAATTAAAGTAATCAGTTGAAATACCTAGCCAGATATTTTGATTTCTTCAATTATGGGTCACTTGAGCTATCTTACCATCAGGTCTGGGCCAAACCAGTTTAAATCATCAGGCTAAACTGGATTATTGCAAGGAACCATATGCCACACATTCATAATTACTGTTATTAAGTAATATTTGGTTGTTAAATCTAAACATCTGCTTGAGTGTTACAAAACTTGGCAAAAAATTAGAAATGAAGAAAGTTGGGAACGGTATAAAAATGCAAGGAAAGAAGTTTAAAAAAGTAGTAAAAGATGCTAAACTTAAAGAACAGTGATGATGACTGAAACAGTGATGTAGTGGATCAAAGGTAGACTCTGATACCAAATTGATGTAGGGGGAAAAAGGGAAGAGAAGAGTGAGAAAGAAGAAGAAAGAAGAATATGGGAAGAAGGAAGAGAGAGGGAGAATCCGAGAAAGAAGAAACCAGAGAGAGGGGAAATTCAATATTTTGTATTCAATGTCAATTCAAGTCTACCTAATTTAATATAAGATATGCCTTTATATAGGTAACTACAAAACAATTTCAACCTAATCGAAATCTCTATGGAATAAGTAATTAAAGCTTATCTAGTTCAATACTTAAACAAATCCTAAATATGAAAATATAAATTAAATAAAAATCAAATTACAAAATAATATAATTCCTCTGGGATCAAATATGAATGGTTCTTGAAGTCCTTTTTGATCCCTATCACTTAAAGCATATGAGCATTTCTATTTTAAATTAGGTATAAAGAATGGGAAGAAGTATACATACAAACTTTCGAAGTTAAGGGAGAGTAGAACCAAAGAAGAACGGATACAGATACGACACGACACAGACACGCCAACACAACATTTTTAAAAAAACTAAGACACGCATATGTTAGGGACACATTGATATATATATATATATATATATATTTCATATTGTTTATATGACCATATAATAAAAACCTAACATTATTTCAATTAAAATTGACATAAAAATACACAAATCACAAAAAATATTATCAAGGTATTAAAATAACAAAATCCATTAAATAAAAATTCAATAACTTCTTCATTTAATCATCATCCATGATTTAAGCCCCAAAACAAATTTACTAACTACTCTTTTTTCACATGTTTGACACGTATTTGGGAAGTGTCCTGAGAGTGTCGGTATCCGGCACGTGTCCGACACGGACACGTGAGCCATACTAGAGTGTCCGTACTTCATAGAACTAGAGATTTTAATTATATAAAGTGTAAAAAGGGTGAAGATTTAAAGGTCTTAATTAACGATGATGAAGTTAAAGAAAGGTGAAAAAGTTATTTTAGGAAGTTGAATGAAAATCATATTGGAGGTTTAAGTTTGGATAAACTTACGGAAAATAGAAAAAAAATGGTAAAAATAGTGTCTCTAGGATAAAATATTTTAAGAAAAATAAAAATAGGAAGGCTTTAGGACTAGATGACATTCCTATTAAGGCTTGGTGCAATTATATTTGCTCATGATATTGTTTTATTGATGAAACCAATGTTACACAAAGAGAAGACAATCATTCATTTTACACATTTTCCACACTTTCAAGGTAGTTTGCCTTGATGTATAAAGTACAAATGCTTCTATAAGAGTCTCGAACCATATTGGGCACAGATAGATGTATAGTGAAGGATATTTGTTTGCCTTTCTAAACATATCCATAACTTGAAAATAAATTTCTTAACATTAAACACATCAAGGATACATGTTTGCCACTTCCTAAACATATCCACAACTTGAAAATAAATTCCTTAACTTTAAACACATAAAATACTTCGGGGTGCATGCAGGACATGTCCTGAACATTGAGTTACTAACATATAATACTTCTCTATCTACTTTAGAAAGTAAAATTTGTATTTTAAATATGAAGCATAATGCTATGTGAACGTAGTAAGTAGAAATTTCTGACATTTCAGCAAGCATTTGACAAGCTTTGAACAGGTTACATAAAACAAATGTTGCATATTTAAGATATAATTACCAAATATATTCAATGAAGCAAAAGAATGCCAAGTAAATATAATAAAGTGTTTTTACTTATCAAAATAATAATGAAGTGTTTAAAATTGTCTGCACCTTTGTCACTCATCCCATGATCAGCTGTAAAAATATATGCTGTCCGATTGTCCTTGAAATAGCTTTCAACAAGATTATAGACCCTTTCAGCTATACGGTCAACAACCTTAACATTATTTAGATAGATTGATGAATAGGGCCGATGTGCATGACCATTTGAATCACAACCAAGCAGGTGTAAAAACACAACAAGATTATCTTGCAGAAGTAGCTGTTTCAACTCTGGGTCTTCATTTGACCTATTCAAAAGGCTCTGGAATTGATCAAATGACCACTCATCCAAAAAAGATGCATCTGCATGAACACTATTGAATTGATAAAGCATGGGATAAAGTGAGACTTAAAGAAGATCATGTAGAAAGATAAAAAAAGATTCGGTCCCCACAATTATTAGGTTTATTTTTTTTCTTCAGAAAACTAATTTAAGGCAAAAAAATTTAGTATGTCTTTGACCTAGGAGGGGGGGAAAATATAAAGTTGTAAGATCCAACTTCAAAATGGCATTGTATGCCAGTACAATATGAAAGGTTTACCTGTTACAATCATTCAGAATAGCACTAGTCTAGCGAGTCTGCTAAATCATGCCCATATTTCAGAGTTGATAAAGGACAGATCATAAATTCAGCGAGATTAAAACTCGAAAGTTACAACAGTTCTAACATCTTTTCTTCAAGGAAACAAACTTTTATCAAATGGAGAGAAGAGTGAAAGAGAGATGCAGCAAGAAGACCATAAAGTACTAATATAAATAACTTATGTTCAAATACCAATTGACAAAACTCAATTGCATACAACGTGAGCATTCTCTAAACTTCACCTAAGTGAGCACAGATCTTGAGTTATGCAAGTGTCAATAGCTCGAAACAAAAGATTAGTTACTTTTAGAACAATATTTCTTAAAGAAGACATAGCTTTACATAAGTTTCTCAAATAAAGACAAGCAAAAAAAGCAAGCATAAAATATCATACCCGCTGTAGGGATGTCCATTAAACCTAGTAGGTTTCATTAGGAAGCCAATTTTACCAATAATACAACTATAACAGGCATCTTCCATTGTTACTTATAAAAAAATAATAAATAAATAAACAACCAGACAGCTTCCATGGTTGTCATTGGAGCTCCTGACATTCAACAATTGAACTGACAGGAAGCATTTTTTATGGTACACTATATTTGAGATGCATAAAATCACGAATAAAGTGACAAAACATTGCAAAGAAGTTTGCCAAACAGAGAATTCAAATTGGCAAGAAATTCAAGGCGCATGAAATTTAAAAGGTCAGCTTCTCTCTAAAGGAGGCAGGCTCACTCTTCTGAAAAGCTCTTTGGCCAATCTTCCCACCTATTTCATGTCTCTTTTCCCGATCCCGAAGACAGTGAGCAGTAGATTGGAGAAAATTCAAAGAGACTTTCTTTGGGGCCATGAGGGTGATTGCAGGAAAATTCACTTGGTGGCGTGGGATAAAATTAAGAAACCTCAGTCTCTAGGGGGCTTAGGGGTGAAAGACTTGAGAATCTTCAATACAGCTCTCCTAGGGAAATGGTTATGGAAGTTTGGTGATAGTGACAAGGATTTTTGGAAGGAGATTATTGTGGCTAAGTATGGGAGAGAGTCTGGGGGCTGGTGTTCGGGCAGGGTTGAAGGGCCGATGGGTAGTGGGCTTTGGGGTTACATCAGAAGAGATTGGAATCCTTTTAAGGATCGATGTAGGTTTGTCATTGGGAAGGGGGACAGGGTGAATTTTTGGGACGATATGTGGAATGGGGATACATCTTTGAAGATGAAATTCCCAAGGCTTTACAGTTTGGCTACAAACAAGTCGGCTCGGGTTAGTGAGTATGTTGTTCGCACTGGGAATAGGCTTGTTTGGTCTCCTTCTTTTAGAAGAGATTTTTTCAATTGGGAGCTTGAGGAAGTAGGCTTTTTTCTTAGCCATATCAATAATTTCCGGGTAGTGGAAGGAAAAGAAGATAAATGGTTATGGAGGCCGGAAAAGCTATCTTTCTCGGTGAGCTCCTTTTACAAGAGTTTGTTCCCTTCTGAAAACACTCTCTTTCCCTGGAAGCTCACTTGGCATTCAAAGGCCCCCCCAAAGCCTCCTTCGTCGCTTGGGAAGCTTCTTGGAAGGCCATTTTAACCGCAAAAAATATGATGAGGAGGGGATTCTTAATGGCTAGTAGAGGTTACTTTTGCAAGAATGATGAAGAAAAAGTGGATCACACCCTCATTCACTGTTATGTTCCTTGGAGCTGCTGGAACCTTGTTCTCACCATTTTTGGTGTCACGTGGGTCATGCCACATTCTGTCAAAGATCTTCTTTTAGCTTGGGAAGGGTGCATCCTTCCGAAAGAAATTAAGAGAATTTGGAGATTAACCCCTATTTGTCTTTTGTGGTGTCTGTGGAAAGAAAGAAACATTTGCGTCTTTGAGGATCGGGATCTCTCTACTCCATTCCTTAAAGATGCTTTTTTGCGTTTACTATTTTTTTCGGCCAAAGAGGCTTTTCTTGTAAATGTTACTTCTTTTGTTGACTTTTTAGGTTCTTTAAGGCCGATGTAATCTTTCTTGGGTTTTTGCCCTTTTGCCCTTTTAGGGCTTCTAATATATATAATCTTTACTTATCAAAAAAAAAGGCGCATGAAATTTACCAAAAGGAATGAACAAAAGCGTGGGAAACAGATATTGGTATCATGCATTGAATTTAGAAAATAAGAAACAACTGTGCACTAAAATAAATAACTAAGACATAACACAGATACACACATAGAGGCACACATTTCATTACACTTTAGAGATTTACCCAGAATAGTCCTCCCCCCCAACCCTCTAGTTCCAAAAGAATAGGCAGAGGAACTTAGGCTTATAAATTATAATAAATCTAACTTAAAGAATGACAGCAGGGGTAAGTTTCCATGAACAGAACAATTTGAGTTCAGAGATTGAACCAAACCAGTTGCAAAATCTTCAAACTCGTGAGGATACGTATTCCAGGTGCTATGTGGCAGGGCACCACAAAATATTGGAACTATATCTGGGCTGCCAAAAGAAAATGTATGCTGGCTGCGGTTAAACACTGAATCAAACTCCACTGGATTTGCCTTCCATCCTGCAAATGCAATGGATTTTACTAAGTAGACAGAATGTATTCTCTAATATAGATTAACTTCATAAGAGATATGTTTACTAAAATAGAAAAAATAAAGATTCATTCAACTAGTTCGATAACAGTAGCATAGAAATTAAAGCAAAAATAGAAAAGTCAACCTTTTGTAACAGCACTAGGATCCTCATAGAAACCGGCAATGATAGCAACATGTCCAGGCCTTGATTCTGTTGGAGGACGAGCATGAGATACTCCCCAACGACCTTGTCCTTTGATTATACTTCTCAGAAATGGCGCTCTGTAATTTCCCTCTGAATCTGGCTCAAAGAACTTGTCGGCCCTTAAACCATCCGCTGCAAATTAAAATTTCCCACTAAAACATATTGCAGGATGTCTTTCAGTTACATAAGATGTAACGATTTGTCCAAATTTCAAAATTTTCGCAAACTAAGCCTTTGATGTTAATCAAAGGAATCAAGATACATACAACAAGGAATTCAATTTCACACATTGCATAAAAATTGTTTGTCCTAAAAAAACCAACCATAAAACAGTAATAGTATTACACTAGAAGTGTTCGAAACACTATTTTAGCAGCAGATGAACAACCAGATGCTACAATATGAGAACCCAAAACCTTTTCAAGGCATTTAAAAAATGACCACAAATTGTAAACACAACTACAATGAATAGAAGATAAAAATCATCCAATTTCTAATGGGTCTGCCTAATTTGTCACTACAAACAATATATTGATTAAAAAGACTCAAACGTGACATAGGCTATTTGTTATAACAAGATAAGCTTAAGCAATGAAAAAAAAAATTGTCTATATTGTTCATTGAGACAAATCATCGAACAACCAATGTACCGGATAAAGGGTTGGTGTTGTGTGCGTACCCACAAGGAGGACGAGGCGCTTGGCAGGGGCAGTGAAGCGAGGGGTGACAGGGTCCATCCCATGGACGATTGGGGTCTTGAAATATATGTCGAAAATGCTGAGCATGTACACAGCATGTAGTACCACCCCAAGAACCACCAGCCATCTCTCTCTTCTCTTCAACCACTTCTGTCTTCCTGTGATGATAATTGTAGCTGATTTAGTCGCTTTGACGTCTCTCACTCCCAAGATCCCATCGCCACCCATGATTTGTTCTGTAATTTTCACACAAGTGAAACAAATCTACTGTGAACAAAACTGGAAAATTTCAGAATTTTCTTTTCTTGGGAATAAAAAAACGTAAATCAGGCGTTGAAATTTTGAATTGCGATCAACTACGGCATGAAATTTAGATGGATCAGTAGTACCGGACTGGCCCAAGGTTTACAAGTCTTCAGGCTCACAGCATTGAAAAAAAAAAATGAAAATGTAAAACAGAATAACGGTGACATAGTATAAGACGTGTTTGGAGTAAGAATAGAATCAGTCATAAAGGGAAATGAGTTTTTTTTTTTTATCATAATCATGTAAATTTCTTTTTTCAATCTTCCAAATCCCACGTTACTTTAATTTTATTTTTCAAATTCACGTGTTATATTTGAATGATAATATTAAATAAAATAATTATATATAGCCACACATTTAATATAAATTATATCATATTTGAATAGAATATAAACAATATACAAAAAATATTATTCAAACCAATTAACGACACTAAAATTGACATAAAATAAGAGTTATCAATGTTCAATTCTCTTATCCTGTCGTTTAAAGAAGACTGCATTGCTTAAGAGCTTTTGAAAGTTCTCACATGGCTAAGTTAAGTACTATCATCCATGAATCTGCATGGAAATGGCCCACTTTCCCCATTGCCAAATCCAGTGAGCTTCAAAATCTCACCCCCGATACCCTTCTCCCTAACCCCACCAAGCTCGATACCCTTATCTGGACTCCCATCCAAGTGGTTCTTTCACTTCACTTCCCACTCTGCTTGGCAACTCATTAGATAGTCAATGCCATCCAATCCGAAGTAGCATATTGGAGAAGAATTCCCAATACTCACCAACACTGGGAGATTTCCATGCTTTGGAAATTTCCTAGAGCCACATTTAATTCCATTAGTTGCAGCTTTTTGTTTTTTTGTCTTTTTTTAGCTTGCTGCAACAGTGTTTAGTTCTTAGCTTCTTCTGACTGTTTTGCTCCCTTGCATGGCCAGCTTTGGCCTCTGTCTCTGTTATTCTTTTGGGCTTTGCCCTCTTTCAATTAAATGCATGCTTACCCAAAAAATAAATAATTTACCATTTAGATTTTTATTCATTTCATTGGAAAGAAAATATTCTGATAAGCATTATTTATATGATGATAGTGGTATGGAATTTTTATGATTTTTTTTGGGTTGCTTTTGCAAAAATATCGAGCACTTTTTTGTCACTCTTAACTAAATTTTTTAATGCAATAAAAAATTCAATGATGGAGTGGGAGTAGGGGTTGACAGCAAGGAAAGTCGTTGGAACATATGATGCAATATAAAAAATCATTGTGGGAAGAAGCTAGGCTAAGGATCAAAATATCGTTTCGATGTATAGTTTCGATCTGTCCAAAAACGGAAACGTTTCGAAAATGTTTCGGAAACATAATGAAAACGGAGAAAAAATTGGAAACATGTGGAAACATAACTTAAAATTTATTTATTTATACAAATAAGCCTATTTATTGAATATTTGTGCATGTTTAAGGCATATACATCATATTTATGATAAATGACACTAATTCATGATAAATGACATAATAGATAAATTATGTAATATCCACGAATTAGATAATTTGACACAAATTACATATAAAATAAAAAGTAAAACAAATAGCGATTTAAACCTATGATAATTAGTAACTTAGTATTAAAATAATTGTTTCTCTACACTTTATTTCTCCTTCTACTTTTCTATTATTTTAAGAAAAATAATAGAAATATCTTCTTGTAATTTTGAGTCTTAATCCTTAAAAAATAAATGGATATTATTTTTTACTAACTTCTAAAATTATTGTTGGTACAAAAGAAATGTTTCCTCTGATTCGGTATGTTTCCACGAAAACAATTTTGTTTCCATGGAAACATGTGAATTTCGATATTCTACTTGTGTTTCGTTTCGGTTCCCTAAGAAACGGAAACGTTTCGGCCGTTTCGATGGAAAAGAAACGAAATTTTGATCCTTGAGCTAGGCAATATATAGTGATGTGTATCACAAGATGCATACAGCTACATTGGTCACTACATTCGATTTTTTTCTACCATGAGTAGCATTTGGCATGGTTCACTGAAGCTAATTTCTTACTGATGTGCAACTTTTCTTTTCTAAGACCATCAAAATGCCACCAAACCAATCTCAATTCCATCCAGAGACAAGAACTCCAACATAAAACCAAGCCCAAAATCATCAATGCATAATCTTTGTTCCCATTTTAATTTAAATTTTTTTTTTTTGGGTTGATGACAAGCAGATTGAAAGTGGATTGGCTTGTATTTAAAGATTGGATTCTGTAAGTGAATCCACCATTCATTGTCTTCGTGATTGTGGTACTTCTCATCAAGTTTAGTCAACTTAATGCCCGTCTCTAAGTGGGTCAAGTGCTCCCAAGTGCCCCTTTAACAATGGGTGAAAGTACAACTCTACTCTAAATAGGAAATCTGGTAGCAACCTGCCTTAGATTTTCACCTTTATTTCTGGGGTCTGGGAAATTTGGAAAGTTAGGAATAAATGGGTCTTTGAGAGAAAACCCATTCTCCTTGCTTCCTTATTGAATTAGATTCCAGCTCAGCTAAGGAAATTACTGATGTTTTTCATTTGGATTGTACGGGTAAGAGTCATCAGTCATGTTGTTCAAATGGAGCTACACCTGCGCAGGGTACCTAAAACTTAATCCTGGTAGGGCAGGTTTTGGTGGCCTAATCAGAGATGCTGGTGGCAATTGGATATAAAAGGGTATTTTGGTTTTATTGGTGGTGCTACCAGCTAGCATCACAGCTGAGTTGTGGAGTATCTGTGAGGGGCTAAAGCTGTTGCTTGAGAATGGTTTTGATAAATTTTGGTTAAATTTGATTGCGAAGTTTCTATCAACCTCTTGAAGGATCATGACTTGAAGGACAGCCCTTATGCAGCTCTGGTGGAAAGACAGGAGGCTGTATGCTTCAAGACTTGAGAGATTGCTTGTTCATTCATGCTTGTAGAGAAGCCAATGCTTGCACTGATTTTCTGGCAAGCAATTAGTGTTTAGTAGTTAAAGAGTGTGCGTAATTGGCATCATTTGATTTTATATACCTTAAAGATTCTATAAAGTGAATCAATTTTCCCCATGTCATAAACATGATTACTTAAAAGAGTTTAAATTTTATTAATGTGCTAAAGAAAGAGACAGAAAAACAAGTACAACAGATAAACTGGGGGATTATTACACTGTATTTTATTCGAGAAACATACACATTCTTAATAGTCTACTGCAATCTCTTTGAGAAGAACTTTAATACGGAGAAGTATTAGAACACCCCACAATGACGAAACAAGAGCAAATCAGGAAGCTCAAGCCACCTCTAATTCAAGACAAAGATTGAAATGGCAACACCCACAAATACCATCAGCATTGCTTGAAACGAAGCAAGTCCACCTGGGGTTTGAGATCCATTTGGGCTGGGGGCTGGAACAGATATGTTCTCTACTTCTGCATTGACTGCCAACACGGTAAAAATAAACCAAATGGCAAAAAAAGCAGCACCCTTTTGGAAAGCCATGTTTTATGATTTCTTGTCAAGGGAGCTTGATAGTTAACAGTCAGCAATAGCATCATGTCTTCATTTACCTGCCTTATAAATAAGGAGTGCATTGGCTCCGGTGTGTTTTTCTATGAGGTAGGACTATGCCAGTGCTTGTTTTCATATTGGCATCTATGGTTTTGGTTCTTGTCTTTTTGGGTACTTACCATACATTTAAAGCTAAATACAGTTGTACGAAGAGACCAGATGGCAAGACTTGAGAAGTTGTAAACCTTGTAGATTGCTGGCCTGGTGGCAATACCAAAGAACAATGTAGCACCTCTTTTGGATGTTTATTTTATGATACAAGGTAAACCAATACTACTACATAGTGCACGGGTAAACACCAGATGTAAGTGGTGTTGGGTGGCTGTCGTGAATTTATCCGAATTCTTGATAATCCGTTGTGGCCCGAAAAATTATGATCCGTTTTGTTTGAGTATTTTCTACCCAGTTTGTTACTTATTTTGTAACTCACATATATAAAAGTGTTGTTTTTATGATTCTTTTTTATGAGAAAATGATAGACTTTGTGTAAGCCATCATTAAGTGTAAAGGAGATTTCAGGTTTGTGAGTATTTTTACTCTTGCAATCTCCTCGATACATAATAGATTGATCATGGTTACCAGTAGACATAGACATCTTGCCAAATTACGTATATCCTATGTCTTCTCCATACTTTCGTTTATTTTTCTTATTTGAGATTGATTTACTATTTGTTTTTATTGCTTTCGCACAAGTGGAGCTGCAAAACTAGGGCTAGTTTCTTTTTTTATTATTTATTCCATCTATTTTCCATCACTGGATCCTTAAATTGTAAGTAAAATTGACAAATGCAAACTAATCCTCTCCTAGGGTGCAAGAAATCAAATCATACATAAATCATCGAATCTTCAAATGCCTTGAAAATGCTATAAGGTGTTCAGAAATGGTTAAAGTAGTTGAATAGGAGACATGTTCTTCTGTTTGGAAGACAATCCCACTGATTTAGCAGTAACTCTCGATCCATTCCACTAATGAGGACAAATGGTATTTTCATTAATCCCATGGGTAACAATTTCAAGTTTTTAACCATCTAGCGCGCATGTGTTTCTCTTGACTATGGAAAGGACACTATTAGCACAAGTCCCCTTATATGCAGATTCGTAATAGGATTAGAATTTTGGCTTGTTAGCATCAAACATGCAAAATTCTGGTCATGTCATGTTACAGATCCAGTATACCAAAGGCATCTCTATTCTCTCAACCATTTCATTTCAGTTAAGTTCTGTAAAGGCTCAAAAGCTTGTCACAGATGTTTTCAAAAAAGAATTTGCGTTTTCAGAAGTACTACTTTATCATTAAGAGTTGCAGGGGGTGATAGTCACCTGAAAATATTTAATTTTCTTTCCATTATCAAGTTTATTACATAATGAACATGCCTTACTCTCACTGAGAAAACTAGGAACATACTCCATTATCAGGGGCACTTGGGTTTGCCACCGCGGGTGGTCCATTCATTGTAGCATTTGCCACACTTCTCTTTGTTACCATATGTGCCTGGTGGAACACATTTGCATCGGTTACAGCATGTCATGCATGCTCTCAAGCATATTTTCTTCCTTGAATGCAACTTGCACCTCTCTACACATAGGGGAACGCATTCTGCACACAAAACAACCAAAGATATTGTCAGGAACTTTCTTTTGACTCTTGGAAATTGGTCTCAAAAACACATGCTACCTAGTCGTGTTTTTGTTGGGGGATTAGGGGCAGAAACCGGTGGATTGTAAAATGGGAGAGGCGGAGCTGGTGACTTCACTGGAGGAGCAGGAGCTGGAGCTGGTGCCTTCACTGGGCTATGAGTTGGAGCCACAGCTGGGACTTTGGCATAAGCGGCCTAATCCAATTTACAAAATTTATATACTCAAATTGATCTAATTTCTCAATTAAAACTCATCCAACAAGAAAAATCATGTTCTTGATTCATAGAACAGATATACCTTTAATTCAAAAAATGATTGCAGTTTATATATCTTTACATTCATAGATGAAATTCACTTCATTAACATTTCATAAGAAAACCCAGAAAATTCACAAAGGTCACTGATTTGAGCAATCCCGTTTCTTTGAAAAAACTACTTGCTCTTAAATAAATATTGAGAAATCAAAATAACCATTTATTTTCACATAGTACAAGACAGTTTCAAAATGAGGGTAGCAATTAATTTTCAATGCTTGACTAACAACGGATATTCCCAAGAGAGTCCAAATCAGCAACCTCTTAGCAATAAACTTCAATTTTGAATGGGTTCCACAGAAGCTATAAATATATATATATATATGTGTGTTGTGTGTGTGTGTGTGTGTGTGTAGGTCCTGAGTGCCAATTAAATCAAAGTTGTCTGAAAACATGCTGTTTGACTATAAAACAGTTTGTTTAAAGAGCTGAATCCTTGGCAATTTCCGTTTGATATATGACAGCATATAATATTACCTCCATGAAGAATTCCTCGTCATTAGATGACACCTACAAAAGCAAAATATGCTCACAAAACTCAGAAAAATAATGGGGAAAATAGTAAAGAAGATGATGTTCCTTGTCAAAGCTAGAGTGACAGAAGCAAGGTTAGAGAACCCAACCCAAAAAAAAAAAAAAAGATCTCCCACATGGTGCCTATTTTTCATTGGTTAGGTTATGGTTCTTTTTTTGTTTTTTTTTTGCCCTTTAATTAAAAAAGAGAGAAGGTTGAGAGAAACATACCCTTGTAGTAACTGAAAGGAAAGAGGCCAAGAGAAAGAGCATAGCTTTCAAAGCCATGATAAAACAGTAAATTAAAGAACAAACCAAGAGGTGCCCAAAAGCTACTTGGTGATAATTCAAGCTGAGCATGAAACTGTGGTATAAAAAGAGTTTTGTGAAGACAGAAATCATTGCAAGCTGGTGCTGATAAAGTATATGCCAGCTCACTCGATCAGTGAGAGTGATTATGGTCATCTGTTCTATATCTGACTGAAGGTTCAACCCACTTGCCACATTGGAATGTGTGTTACAATATTTTATTAACCGGCACACGAGGTTTATCTTATAAAACTTGAACCAACACTACATTTTCATGGCTTCATCACTCATCTTCTGGCCACCCCAGCTGGTTAGGTTGATTTGATCAGAAGAAGGGCATTGTAAATTCACTTTACTTGCACTCTTTGTGTGGGATTTTAGGAGTGTTTCTTACCAATTTATTTGTATATTTTGCTTTCTGTCAAAGGCCAAACAATATGAATTTGCATTAAAATGGCCTAATGTAGAATCCTAGATTGCAGCTGGCCTATAGTCTTCCATCGACTTTAATAAACAGTGCAAATGGGATTCTTCCTCCATCCAACCTCTTACATGTGAAATCACATGTCATTAACATTACTTAAAATAACCATTCCAGTTAGAATGTTAGATTCATTGAGTTGACTAGAAAGTGGCATTAATGTTTGCACTAGCTGTTTCTTAGAGTATACAGATCTTTGCAGTTTGCAATTTGCAGGGATTAACACAATTTAGAGAAAAATTATTAGTGGGATGGCACCACCCTGCCACTGTTACTGTGATTTGAGTATAACTATAGGACCCATGTAAATCCCACAAAAATTACCGTTCCATTGAATTTTTTTTTTCGGGCAATTTGCTAATGGTCTTCTAGATTTGATATTTAAATTAGAGGGCAGATCAGAAACCAAAAAATGGGACTTTTTCCTTCAGCAGCATGGAAAATGCATCACAGTGCTTTTTTTTTTTTTTAATATATAATTGTACTGCTCTAGTACAAGTAACCTTATTAATTGAAAATATGTTTGGTTTGGTTGTGTCAGGCAACAAATCTCTCAATTTTGATTCCATTTTTTATCCTTTAGCTTATGTTCTGAACTGTCTTTTGTACTACCCTTTTGTATCTTACAGTTTCAGCCATTTCTTTAGAAACTAAAGCAAAAGATTATTAGTCATCATCCAACATATAATTAATCAAAAGACTCCAGCTAGCACATGGTAACATTAAGATTTAAATATATAATAAGTTTCATCGATAACAATAACTGCTAGTTACATATAGATGGTCTGGAAAACCATTTATTTTTCTTCCCATTCTAGGATTTATTACAAGATTAAAGTAACATAAGCACTGAATGAACAAACATCAAATAACATAACGAAATAGGAGGAGGAGAAAGCATAGGAGTCGTCCATTTTAAGGGCACTTGACCATTTCACCATGGATGATCACATGATCCCAGTTGCTGCATGTCTGAGCTCCAGGTACACATTTGCACTTGGCACAGCATTTAGTGCATGCTTTCATGCATGGCCTCTTCTTACGATGCGTTTTGCAGAGTTCTTCACACTTTGGGACACAACCTGCATCCGAATGAACATTGACACAAATCATATAAAGATGTCTAATCAATCATCAAGCTCGGTACTGAATTTTAGCAAGGAAAATTTGCTTCTTTTTTTTTCCTTTTTAGGTTCGTTTTCTAGTATTAGTACCATGTTTGGGAGCCACTGGTGCGTATGGGGCTTCGACCTCAATTGGGGGATAGGCAGGAGGAGCCTTGGCATAAGCCTGTTATAAAAATCATATAATTCAAATTTACATCAATTTAATTTCTTGATTAGGATTCAAATGACCAACAAAAATATTGGTCTCATGGGACTTTAGCACGACACTAGCTAGTACACAAATCACTGAATGCAACATGTAATCAAATTGATTGCTTGATTATGCTCTCATTTGATGAAATGATAACAGTGGTGCACTGTTGCATGATTTAATAAGCCAAAGTATTAACTACATAGAATCCTTTATCTAGATATAATCATATTGTTTTAAATTACCTGTGTGTCAATTTCCTCTTCAATGGAAGACACCTACAAAAGCAAAATAGATTGATGACTTTCAGAAACATTATGAAAAAATCAAGGAAAAACAAACTGCAGAAATATTATATGCATGCATGCAAAGGTAAGGTTGTTTCATGTGACATGAGCGGAAATAGTCTCTCTGCTTGTAAGGTAAGGTTGTGTATATCTATCTCTCCCCAGATCCCACAGTGGCAGGAGCCTCGAGCTAGCCCTTTTTATGCATGTATATGTGGACCGTAGAGAGAAAAGGAGTACATACCCTTGTACTGACTAAAAGCATACAGGCTAATAAAAGGAGCATAGCTTTCGTATCCATTGTTAATCTGGAAGGAATTAAAGAACCAAAGATTTGTGAAGAGAGGAAAGAACCAAAGATTGGTGAAGAGTTGTGTCAAGCAATGGAGTTGACAGTATGAAACTGAGGTATATATAGAAGCAATGGCTATGTAGAGAAACCATTAATACAACTGGCATTATAGCTATTGATTTTTATCAGTTTCAGCTTCCCCAGATGAAGGCTATATCAGATAGAAGCAGCTGTTCTTTTACAGGTTATATCTCACTGGGTTCAATGGATTTGTCTGCCAGAATAGCACATATCATTTCATTAGAGAATTTTCACAAATAGTTTATTGGCATTGAACCATTGAACGAGGTGTTAGTATTTAACAACGTCAATCCGTACCAGATTTCATGGTATTCTCAGTGATCTTTTTGAGCTTAACTGGCCCACTTGATCACAATTAATTGGTTTCTTACACTAATACCAATCAAGAATAGGTTGATTTGGAAACTTTGGATTGTTTATCACTAAATAATCAATTTTATGTTCACACCCATGAAACGTATTAAATTCAATATATGTATATGCCACCGCAATCCCACGTTAGCCAAGAAAGTGGACCTCCTTGAAAATCTAAAAGTAAAATTTAAAATGGCCAAGCCTAATATTTTTGGGTCAATTCAAATTGTGAAAATAATCTCTTTATTTATAGCGATAAAGTTACGTAACAGGGAAAAGTTATTGCATACATCTAACATTCCCTAAACTTGTAGTAACAAGAAGAAGTTATTGAGTGAGATCATCACTCCATATCAAATATGACAAAATTTTACAAACTTTGAAAAACTAGTAATTTTTGTAAAAGATCATCACACCATATCCGATAATGATATAGCTATGTTGGAGTGTCCCACATCGCCTGTCTCTAGCTCCTCTGGTCTGTATATAAGGGTCCTCTCTACCTCTCCTTAAAAACCTGGGTTTTAAGGATGAGCTAATTGGGAGTTGGGCCTCCAAATTTTCAATATGGTATCAGAGCCAGGCCAGAGCCTAACTTTGGGCTAGAGGAGTCGGAGCGCGCCCATCTGGGCTTCGCTGAGACACGCGATGCAATCCAGGAGGCGTGTTGGAGTGTCCCACATCGCCCGTCTCTAGCTCCTCTGGTCTGTATATAAGGGCCATCTCTACCTCTCCTTAAAAACTTGGGTTTTAAGGATGAGCTAATCGAGAGTTGGGCCTCCAAATTTTGAATAAGCTAAAGTGACGATCTCATTGAATAATTTTTCATTGATAGAAGTCTCGTGAATGACTTAACCTTTCTTTATTACATAATAATTTCACAAATTATACTAAATTAGAAGTATAGACTATGGAGTACTGATTCCAAGGAAATAAGTTGTTTTGTTTCCTTGGCCTTTGTTTAGAAGGCAAACAAGCAGCTGAGCAGGACAATCAAGCCCAAGCATATGTTATATCATGCATGCTGTATTCTGCTGAGGGGCAAAGAAAAGGAAAAATGTACTAAAAATATAATGAAATTCAGATTACAACTGGCCGACTGTCCTCTCATTGACTACTAAATAACAATAATTAAGATTTAAGCTGTGTAAGAGGGTCTTAAAGCCGTCATGTTTACCTCTGATATCACCTATTCACCTTCCTGGCATGATCTTAAAACAGAGTCAAAAGATCAGCTCAGTTGTGAACTTACTGAGTTAGAGATTGGTTTATATTGAGAGATTTTAATGAATTCTCACATTCAACAACATGACCATTCCACCAATTCACTTGTATATTAGGCTATTAGCTTCACGTCAACTGCCAGTGGGTTCCATAGCTGTTGAGTAAAATGGCAGTATGACAGTCTGTTACTTGAATTCTGAACCGGCCACGAAACCAGTAAAATATTGTAGGGTTTCGAGATGGTGTTTTACATGAAGTTCGAGGGCCGAAGCGCTCAATGGCTGAGTAGCATCACGAGACGTCACGATTTTAAATCTCTCTAAAATGAGAACGTGTAGTATTATGTTAATTTTGTTGGACGGTTTTATATATGGGTCATCTTTGAGCCTTAATTAATGTGGGTCTTACATGTAATTTAAGGTAGATCCACGTTGAAACGTGTTTTCTTTCATGAGAAGATAAATCACGTATATTAACTTATCCAAAATCGTTAAGTAATGAATGAGAAATTGATTCTTAAAATCTTCACTTAAACATTTATTGTAAAGTGGTGAATGACATTTGTCCCACATTGGTTGGCTACTAAAGTTTTAATGAGCATATATACTCCTTCCTTGTAAATTAGGTTAAGCCCTAAGGGACACCCCAGTTTTGTTGAAGGGCTAGGACCTAAGCTAAGTAGGGCTAATCACACACGCGTGCCGCACCAAACTGGATTGGGCTTGAGTCTTGTTGAGTACATATTTTTTAGACAAAATTTGTTTAAATTTTTTGCCAAACCAAACATGGCCTTAGAAGTTATAGTGGCGTTTCGAAACATTGTCTATTCAAAATGAAATAGTGGCATTTCACAGTCATGACTGTTCGAATCAGTGTCTTTCCAAACCATCACCATCTTACAGTTCGTTCGAATGGTCATAACCATTCACGAACAAGTTCATCTAAGTCTATAAATACTCAATCCTGCACTGCATTCAATCATCCCGAAAATTGCATTCTCTCTCTATGCAAATTTCTCTGTTCTGCATAATTCGAGTATTACCAGAGTTGTGTTCGTTAGATTCTAAAGATTGAAGTGTCATATCTTTAAAATCGAATTTCGTTCTATCTTGGAAGACGATTGCTCATCACCTTGAGCATTGAGAGGGAGCAAATTCATCTTAAGAAAATTGTAAAATTCACAAGGCTCAGATTCCTTTTGTCTGTTCTGATTCAATACTGTGAGTTAAAGTTATTTATATTTCAATATATATTTATTTCTTTCTATTTTAATTCTGATAATAGTATATATAATCAATATACTTGGCCAACAAAATTTTCAGTCATAAGTTGAACTTATGACTGAAAAATTGCATTCTCTCTCTCTACAAATTTCTCTGTTCTGCATAATTCGAGTACTGCCAGAGTTGTGTTCGGTGAATTCTAAAGATTGAAGTGTTGCATCTTTAGAATCGAAATTCGTTCTATCTTGGGAGACGATTGCTCATCACCTTGAGCATTGAGAGGGAGTAAATTCGTCTTAAGAAAATTGTAAACTTCACAAGACTCGGATTCCTTCTGTCTGTTATGATTTAATACTATGAGTTAAAGTTATTTATATTTCTATATATATTTATTTTCTTATATTTTAATTCTAATAATAATATATATAATCAGTATACTTGACCAACAAATTTTTTAATCATAAGTTAAGCTTATTAGTAGTATGATTAATTTATCAACTGTCAACTACATTTGTTTCTAAGTTATACTTATAAATTGATCACGCTGTGGAAGAAAGAGAGAGAGAAAGAGAGAAGAAGTTCGAGAACCAATGGACAAGAAAATCCAACATTCTTCTGGTTTACTCAAAGTGTAAATCTTCCTAATTAATTAACCCTAATTTGTGTGAAGACCTTTACAAACTTCCTTAGATGAGTGCACTTTTAACTCAAGGAAACATAAGACATGCCCCGTAGAGTCAAAGCCAGAACTTGTCACCAAGTAGAAGGTTATCATTTTCAAGTTTAATTTAAGATTAATTATACTTTAATATCTTAAAATTTTATCTCAATTATAAATAAATTCTTCAATTATCAATTATAACAATTAAATCTCTTAATTTTTAATTTTATTTTAATTAAGACTAATTACAAACTATCATCTCAAATTAATTATATTTTAATATCTTATAATTTCGTATGAGTTTCAAAATAATATCTTATAATTATATACAAATTTCAAATAAGATCCTATAATTTTATACGAATTTCAAATAATAAGTTAAAATTTTAATGCATAAACGACTACTGTTAAAAATTCAGAACGGTCATTTACAATTGGCCACGATTGAAATAAAATTAAAAATTAAAGAACTGAATTGTTAAAATTAATAATTGAATGCTTTATTTGAAATGAAGATCACCCTTTAATTTACCATGCAATAAAATGAATTCAGATGAAGATGAAACCAAACGACAAAAGCCCCCGAAAATTGACTTTCTAAATATTATGCAGTGGGCAAAATAGAACTAACTTCACAAAAATCATCAACTGGTCTGTTGGAAACAATCTCAATCTAAAATACGTATTTCAAGTACTTTTACAGATCCAACAATTGCACAAGCACCATCCAATGGATGAGGCCTACAAAACTAACGATATCAGTAAACATAATGCACATTACAGCATCTCACTGGGTTCCAAGATTATAAGAGCTTCAAAAATCCCCATTGCCTTCGGGGTTTTGAATGAGTGAGTCCGCATATGAGATCTAGTTGATATCTTCTTCATCCTCAAAGCTCAAATTCAATGTTTGTAACTTGAAGCCTGAACCTTGTATGATCTCAACCAAACTGGAAGCCACCCCTGTAGCTTGAACTGTTGTCTGTTTTGTTAACTAAACAAAGAAATCGGGGCACATATTACAATGGCATCAATTATGAATCTCTTGCCAAAGATACTAAGATATTCTGATCATTTGAATTACATAGAAAATCCACACAAAAACAAAGTACACCATGAATATGAGAGATTACTCTCAATAAAGCCAACCCACACAGCACATTTGCAGCTAACCAGATTCCACATATTGTTCGCCAATAGAAGGGTTTCGATGAAGAATGGTGAGACTTTGGCAATGTACTGTGTGGGTAGGATCCATGAAGTACTTCCCACATTCAATACTTTCTCTTTACAATCATTGCAATGAAAGTACTTGCTACATTTCTCTATGTTTTCAATTCCAACCCAAGACGGTCAAATAAAACAGAAAATGAAAAGCTAATAGTAAAAATGCACTTTTATGAGACATAAGAAGCAGCAAGTAATTCACTTATCGAAAAAAGAAGAAGCAAAGAGTAATTCATACTCACCTCAACGCTTGCAATTCCCTCAAGAACTTGAACTTTTAAATTTGTAATTCCCTCTGTTTCCTACAGAAAATAGATAATCAGCAAATTGTAAAATGCTGTAAAGTAGAAGTTATCAAACTCTTACACAATGTGACATACAATTTCAGAGATCATACTACTATAATTAAAACCTTTCCCACACAAGCAAAAATTATAATGAGAATACTCCAAAAGATAGATCTGTACTGCAAATATTCAAAAGAAATGGCCTTTTACCCAACCAACCAAAAGATAAATTTCCCTTCATTGTGAATGAAAACTGCGGCACAGTTACGGGATAAATCTATCTTGCTACTAAGTTCTTCAATCCAACAATCAGGGATGATGTTGACAATTTTTTTTTTTTTGTAGAGTTTACACCAGTCTTTCTAATGTCGTCTCCCTCTAACATCATCTAACACAATTCCTTTCAAAACATCAGGAAAATTGTCAAACCAAATAGCATTATGCTTCCCAGTATGAGCTTTATTTGCTAACCAGTCAACAACACAATTTGCCTCCCTATACACATGTTTAAAGCTAACCTAAAGACCTTTTTTCTTAATAATATTTACACAATCCTTCAAAATACTAAAAAGTTTCCAAGGACATCTTTCTTTTCGACAATTTATTTCACTTAGTTTACTAACTCACTGTCTTCCATCCTTTGATTCTTCAACTCTTACATATCATATGCTTCTATGAAGTATCACTTAGGTAAAGATCTTTCTGCTTTTTGATAGGGCCACCTGGACAAGGAGTTGGAGACAAAGCTAACATGCTGTCCACAAGAACCAATCATATGCAAAAACCTAACTACATGCATCTAAAGAACATCTAAGTTCGTTGTTTCGTTGTTCAATTTGGAGTAAACCAAAAAGGAAAAAATGGATACAAAGTTGCATTGGAACTTTTTTGGGTGTTGGTATGCACTAGGTATTATGGGCTTCTTCCTATTCAGCCTAGCATTGAAGAAAAAATTAGTAAAACTAATGACTTGTCAGAATCGTAAAATGAACTCTTTTGCCAACCCATCTAGCGAATACCAAAAGGATGCTAAATTTGAATGAAATTTATTATATAGGATTGAAGATTGGGAGATTTTGCAATGCAGATGGTGAGCTTAACATAACAGTAGCATTCTAACTGGAACTTAAAAAGAAAATGAAATGTATGATATAGGATTGAAGATTGGGAGATTTTGCAATGCAGATGGTAAGCTCACAACCATACAAAGCACTCTAACAGAAACTTAAAAAGAAAACAAACACACATATACACTTCACAAATTCACCAAATAAGATAGATAGAGCCACAGAGGAGTAACGGATGTACCTC
Organism: Nyssa sinensis; assembly: GCA_008638375.1. Lineage (NCBI taxonomy): Eukaryota > Viridiplantae > Streptophyta > Magnoliopsida > Cornales > Nyssaceae > Nyssa > Nyssa sinensis. The sequence continues at coordinate 60,646,438 of CM018032.1, forward strand.
TAAAGCCTTTGCTACCGTAGGAATAGCTGTTTCATTCATTGTTCCTTCTGCCTTCATATTTAATAAGGTAAGAATGTAAGTTATATAAAAAGGTCATCATTTTCATACAAATCATAAAAACCATATAATAAAAAAAGGACTAAAAGATTTACGAGAAAACTAAATGCATCCAGGCATGGAAAATTAAAAGACCAATACAAGAAAAGAGAAATACAAAGCAACAAAGACTGTTTGGAAAATTTCACAACAAATGTATTGTTAGAAGTATAATAGTTCACATATAATAGTATTGTATAATTCTAGTAGGATTAGGATTTCATAGTTTATTTCATTTATTAACACTTTTCAAGTAAAACCTCATCACCCTCCTATATAAGGAACTCCTTTGTATAGTTTTATAATAATTTAGTCTACTACAGTGTAATCCTTTGGAATTTTTTCCTTCTCTCTCCTCTCTCTCTCTCTTCTCTCTTTCTTCTCTATTTCTTATCTCTTTTATGTTATTCCACCAAATCTAACATAGTATTAGAGCCTAATTTTGATTCCTGCTGTTCATCATTCAACACGCTGATTTAGTTGATTTCTCTTCTTCTTCTTTTTTAATCAAGCCCCCATCATCACCATCACCATCACCATAGCCTCGTATGCCATCTCAGAGCAAATTTTGATCACTCTTCCTCAACCATCATTCTTCCTCAACAATCTACTGTTCATCATCAAAAAGTTTCTGTCACAGAAACATCACAACAGCCATGCTTCATCCAAGTCACCAATCATCGTCATCTTCAACGTCTCCAGGAAGCCATCACTGCCACCCAGAAACCAGCTTCACGATTGCAGGCCACCATTGCAAAGTGGGTTTCGATCATCACCAGTCGACCAACCCGCCAAGGATCAACTTCACAGCTTCATCACCGACCATTGCTGCTACACCACCATCGATAGTTGTCGACCACCAGCCAGGGATCATCTTGCTGGATCTGGCTTTGCTCAGGCTCCTGGAACGGTGCCGACTAAGTCTGCGGTTGCTTCGCCTCCCAAGGCAGTGGCGACTCCTTCTCCGACGCCATCTCCCGTCCCTGAAGTCACCAATGACCGCTCCTGTTCGTCTCCCATCTCCCATCTGAATAAGTTGAGAAAATCTGCTCTTTCTTCGTCGGAATGGTTGTGTTTCTTGGAATCAAAACTGTCATTACACCACCGACTAGTTTCAATTCCGAGACTTAGAGGTGTGACATCTAGCAGAAGCAAATCTTGGACCTTCTGGTTCCCCTCGCCACTCAGAATTGTGGTCTGAACTGCTGCCCCATAAGCCACTACCTCGTCAGGATTCAATGCTCTTGCAGAGCTCTTTCCCATTGAAGAAATCTTGCGCCGCTGCTGTGTTTAGGTCTTGAAACCCTTGGAACTGATTGAAGAAGGTATTCAAAAGATACTGATCTGAACTAATTCATATACAACAAATCTCGAGTTGCGGCGCCGGTTCCAAGGCTCTCCCCTTCTCCAGCCGCCTCAAGGTTATCCAAGGAGATGAGCTCAAGTGTGCATCTTCCATACTTCGATATATGTGGGTATCTTGAGCCCAGATCTAATTTAAGCCATAACCCAAGCCCATTTAACCAATTAAGACCCAGCCCAATATCTGTAACCCACATAGACTAGGCCAGATCCAAAGAAAAAAAAAAAAGCAACAATCACCAACAGGCACCAATCCAGCCCTCTTCATTATTGTTGCTCCACCAGATGCTCTTGTGATAGCAGCCTCGAAACCACCATGTCAAAGCTCCACCAAGATCATGAATGTCGTCGGCCACGACCCAACCATAGTCGGGCACCATTGCTCACCCATCACCAGCAGCCACAGCTTGTCATCTAACATCACCATTAAACACCATCGCTCATTCACTCACTATTGTTCAGTCATAGACCGAATGTCTCACACACTCACTCGCTCACTCATTTACTGTTGTTCAGTCACAGACCGAAGGTCTCACTCACTCACTCGCTCACTCATTATTGTTCAGTCACAGACAGAAGGTCTCACTCACTCACTGTTGCACCACCGGAATTTTCTCATCATCATGCAAAATCCTCCAGCCATGTCATCATCTTCTCCACTCCCACCATCACACACCTGCAACAACCTATCTCAGTCCTGTACCTTCGCCACATCTGCCAATCAACAATGCAACATCTCTGTTCATCAACATTCGATTAACCATCCGGCTCAGTCATGACCATGTGACTACTCCTCACCGTCCCTATCAACATGCAATCAACCATCCGGCTCAGTCGTAACCATGTCACTGCTCCTCACCATCACCGCTCCTTAGGCTATGCACACCATCTTTTGCTGCTTCCATGCACCGCCTTCAGTCCAGCTCCACAACCATGTCAACTTAGGGTAACATCTACATTTCAACCACAACGCCAACAAGTCAACTGTCCACTTTCAGAGATTTTTGTTTGCAAACTCAAGTTGGTTTACCTCTCACCATGAGTTTGAGGGGAGCGTGTTAGAAATATAATAGTTCACATATATAGTATTGTATAATTCTAGTAGGATTAGGATTTCATAGTTTATTTTCTTTATTAACACTTTCCATGTACAACCTCACCACCCTCCTATATAAGGAGCTCTCTTGTATAGTTTCACAATAATTCAGTCTAATACAATATAGTCCTTTGGATTTTTTCCTTCTCTCTCCTCTCTCTCTTCTCTCTTTCTTCTCTATTTCTTATCTCTTTTATGTTATTCCACCAATCTAACATGTATGAAACCCATGTGAATAGAACTGTTTCCAGAAGCTTCTGCCAATATTTTAGTCAGAATACAAATATCATTCAAGAGTTCAGTCAAGGAAGTAATAAGTGGTAGCCACAAGAGTTCGTCAAAGAAAATGCAATTCAATAAAAATCTCATCCAATTGATGACCAACAATGGAATCCTGGAAGTATATAACGAAAGAATTCAGAGGCTTTGGAGTTTATGGACATTTAATTTAACTGGTATGGTCATTCATCAGAACCATCAGGTTTCCACATATCAATCAGAAATTCTCAAAATCAGATTATATAAGCTGCAAATAAAAGAAAAAGTATGGTGAGATAGAAGTACCTGAAAGAACATGGTGAGCACGTCGGAAGGGGAGACAGGAACAGAAACAGTCTGATCAACCGTCGAAGGTTCTTCACCTTCTATGTTAGTATTATTCTCCTCTGCTTCTTCTGGAATTAGGGTTTCTTCTGCCACAGACCTAACAACTTTTCTCTCTCTTGGGAATTTGCTCACTACAGACAAGTTAGGGTACCAATTGGCAATGTCATGGCTTTGAAATCGAACAATGTCGAAGTGGAAGGGTCAAGGAAGAAGAAAGATTGCACTTGCTTCTGCAAACGGAATAGAGGGACGACAATGGCGCAACTGTTGTAGCCATTTTCTGTTCAATTCATCATCTCCGTGAGAGGGCCTTTATATATGTCTACTCCGTCCCCTTATCCACAGACGCCAGGCATTATCACCGTTATAAATGGGTGGGGAATAATCTGGGCCGTGAATTCACCTACTGGGCCTAAGCCCATCAGCCTTCGGGTTTGGTTTCCTTGGTAACTTTTTTTTTTTTTGTTAATTAGAAGAAATTATAAATAAAAATACATTTAATAATCATGTCTAAAATTGAATATCCGTTTGGTAAATTTTTTAAATTACTTTTTTAATAAGAAAAAATTATAATTTTTGTTTTTTGCTGTAAAAAAAGTAAATGTATATTTGATAACTATTTTTCATAACTAATTTTAATCCCAATATTAATTTTTTTTTATGTATCCACTAAAATCATTCTTCAAAATTAATATCGAGACAGTAGTAATGGTGGCGGCATTGGCAGTGGTGGTAGTAGTGGTGGTGGGATGATGGTGGTGGTTGGACGGTAATTTAATCAAAGTAAAATAAAAAGCAATTTCTTTTTGCTTTCGTCTAAAAGTACTTTTTAGCTCTTTTAATTTTTTAAAATATTTTTTTTATGCAAATCAAATACTAATTTTATTTTATTTTATTTTATTTTTTGCTTTTTTTTTTTACTTAAATAAGCAAAAAAACTTAAAAACAACTTTACCAAACAGACTAAAATAAATCAAATATTACTTCTATTTTTTACCTATTTAAGAAAATAAATTTACCAAACAGTTGAATCAGTTAATTTTGTTTCTTAACATTGTTGAAGTATTGAGGGTAAGGCCAGGCCATTTTCTATTATGACTTGAAGATCACGAATCACTGAAAACAAATATTCGACAAAATTATATACATTTAATTCTCTTCAAACTTTTCGTATATTTCAAACGCATATATGCTTCATGTAAAATGTACAAGAGATTGAAAATTTTTGGTAGAGATCACAGCTTTGCAGCAGCTCCACTTCAGCCCGAGGGAACCTGAGATTTTCTTTAGATTTTTCCTTGAACCAGCAATACATTATTAATCTGAAACCTTGTACTCCCCTTTCTTTCCCTTTCCTTTTTCTCTCTTGCCAAATTATGAAACTCTCTCTCTCTCTCTCTCTCCTACCAAACAGACCACAAGACTTGTCCAAATTCACATTTATCAAACTTCTTATGACTTGCAAAGTAATCAACCATCCACTACTTCCCACTCCTGTATACCGTGCAGGGGAGTCAGCTCTATTCATGAAAGTGAATGGAAATAAATAACATTGTGCTTAGCAATATCAACAAAATACAAATGAAGGGAGAAAAGGAAAGATCAGAAAAATCTATTTCCATCAGGACACTGCCATTATACAAATCTTACCAGTCTCAAAAACAAATAGTTATACAAGGGTCAATTCATCCATGAGCATGTATCCTGAAAATAAATACTCAAAACAAATTAATCATTAGTAGCTATACATCAGCAGCCCAAACTGTATGTTTCCATCAGCATACTGCCATTAAACAGCTCAACCAGTCTCCAGTGGCTCTGCACCTAATTCGCATGTCATAAATAATTTCAATCTCCAAGCTTTGACTAGCCATCAATAATAGGATATGACTACCCTGGAATGGAAGCTCATACAAGAACCTTGCGATCAAATATCGATTCCCATGGCCTTGATTCACAAGAAAATTGAAAAGATGATACCAGCCGACACATTAGTTATGAACAATTCCATTCCAAAAGTAGTGGTAGGCCGACTGTCAATCACAGATATCTGTTAGTTGGTACAAGCTTCAATAACTTGGCAAGATCGTAAGACTTGAAGTCTTTCCCGTAACAAAAACTTAGATCGAGGGGTGTTTTCCCATCCTGCAACACAATGAGCCAATAAAATTATTTCACTTTCCTCAAAAGCAATAAGAAGAAAACTTTTTGCTTCATGTTCCTTGTGCCTTCTATTATAAAAACATGTTCAGCACGCAAGTTTGAAATTTTATTGCTTAATAAGTACAGGCTTACAAAACCTCAATGAAGAATAATAGCTTCCATATCAAAGAGGATCCAGCTAATAACACCAAAAAGTAAAATGAAAACGAAAGTGAGGGAATCATGCCCTCAATGCTTCCTACATAGCTCAATTATAAGATGAGCTGTGACTCACGTAGCCTTTACTATGTTGCAAAAAAAAAATTCCAAAATAGCTATATAACAAGTTAAATTACCGCATTGGATTTTAATTATTAATAATTTTTGTTAAAAATAATAGAAATAGATGGAAAAATTGTCACAATTGCAATAATGACTAATTTTGCAACAGTAATTCAATATTTTCATGGTAGTCCTATAATTCAGGCCAACTTATGTCCTCATTATAGGTTTCTTTTTTTCTTTTCCCCACAAATCTTCAAGTTTATCACTACACTATTATTTTTTACGGTCTTTCCCAATGGCTAATGATTTGGACAAAAGGCACACAACAAATGAGCAAGGCAACCCTGGAGAAGTTATTCAAGGATGCAGAACTTGAGAAGTCAACTGACTCCTCATCACCCTAGCATAGACGTTGCTAACTTGTACCATCCACAATGGCCAACAAATGAATAGATTTATAACATTACCTTATTTCTTCTGGTCTTGTCCGCCCCGTTGACCAACAAAACTTTTACTATGTCTCTATTTCTACTTTGCACAGCAACATGCAAAGGAGTCCATCCTTCCTGTAGGAAAATGTTTTGGACCAAATCTATAACTGGAAAGAATAAAGAGGGAATAGGGAAAAATTAAAACCAAAACTTACATTATCAGCAATGTTCACGTCAACCTTGTATTTGATCAGTAACTTCACAGTTTGAATGGCACCAACTTGGACTGCATAATGAAGTGGGGTAGCACCATCCTGTCATGAGGACAAACAGATAATCCCCTAGCCTTCTTGAACTCGTCATAAAACAAAAAAGATGACTGGATAACTATTATAAAGAAAATCTATCCTCACCAGATCTCTAATATGATGACTTGCGCCTTTTCTTAAAAGGTGACTAATGACAGCCTCCTTTTTACCAATAATTGCTCTATGGAGAGCAGTCATACCATCCTGCTTCATCAAATTAACTCACATTTGCACAACAAGCAAAAAAATGAAATAAAAAGAAGAAGAAGAAGAAGAAAGAGCCTCCATCACTTTCAAGTATTTAAAACAAATCTCACCTTATCAACAAGGTCAATATCAACCCCATTTTCAAGTAGCATGTCCATCAAATTTATCTGCCCTGCTAGCGCCAGAGTATGGAGTGGGTTCCATTTCGCCTAATAGTTGTAAGATTTTAAAGAATCAAAAACTTGGTCCTTCAGTCAAGAAGAAAATGCAAACTTAATTTTTCCACTAAATTCAAATGCACTAGGAAGTAGGAAAATGGTTATGATGAATTTGCTTTCTGCAGTTTAAATAAAGTACTAAACAAATAAGCAGGATAAACTGTTTCCATACTCGTGGAAAAGAAGAAGAAATGTAAAAGGAAATGATTGATGAAAAAATTAGTTTATAAAAAGAGGCTGCTAAATGTTCTCGGAACTTACAGTTGATATTTTTCCCAGGTTAGGAGTTTTATTCTGTTGCAAAATTGCTCTTTCTTCTGGTGCCAAAAGCTGTTCAACCTCTGGAAGAATTAAATAATACTATATTAGCTGAGAGAATGCGAAGTCATTAATGTGAATTAGAAAATATTAAAAGAAGAACAGAATGAAAAAAATATTCCTAGAACTGTACAAAAAAAAAAATGCTATGACCAACACAAACTCAAAGAGAATCAATCCAGACAAAACAGGAGAATTGCAAGTGCCATATATTTCATTGGTTTTGACATTACAGGTGAAGATTAAAATGACAGAGACTGGCAGGAGAAACATATAACAAATAAAGAAAAGGTCAATCATTTATCCAAAAAAAAAAAGGAAAAGGAAAAGGAAAAAGAAAAAGAAGAAGAAAAGAAAAATAAAAGGTCATACACTGACCTTTTTACATTTAAGCTTTCTTGTGTGCATTAACATCGAAGGGTTTTAAAAAAAGAAAGAAACACTGTGTTAGATTTCCATGGGCAATTAATACAGCCACAAGAACCTCCAAATTGAAAATAACTAACACATATTTAATTGCTTTGCTATTGTACTTTAAACCATTAGACCAAGAGAAATTGGACACTGGACTTCTTCTAAAGGCAACACCATCACCCCTTAACTAAATTCCTTCATGGTAATATCTAATAATTCTGCTATTTGACTAGAATTTTCCAGAAGTTTCAAAGAAAACGATGATTAATTTTAAGAGCTGATTTCACTATTGTTGACAAATGGAAAAAATAAACCATTATCACTTGTTATTGTTATAGGTGGCGAGGGAGAAAGAGAATAAGAATTAGACAGAGGTGAACAAAAGTAAACTTTAAAATTTAACATTCTTCTCTCACTAATAATACAATTAAAAGGAAATGTTTATTCCCAATCCTTCATCGCCTCATTTACTTCACATGTCATCAAAAGCATGCCAACAAGTTGTTTCAGAAGAACAAGAGCTGACTGAAAAAAAGAAGCAAGGTAAACAAAACAGAAAGAAATGATGACATAGTAAAGATGAAGATCCAACGGATTCTGACAAAAGTCCATTGAATAGCTGACCAATAACACGGAACATCATATAGCCACTCAAATCAAGGTTACCCAACCAAAAATTTAGAGCAAAGTGAATGGGAACTCATTAGAGAGTTTAGTCAATGGATCACAGATAGGGGTAAATGGTTGGTGTTCGTATTATATTCCATATTTCATTTTTCCTTTATTCTTTTTAGGTTGAAAACAATTTCCATCAACATTTTTTAAATTCCTTCAGCATAGTGTTGATCAAAGATAAATTAATGTAACAGCCAAGAAGTAAATGATCCCTTTTCTTCGTATCATTTTAGGTTCATAATAATTTCTGTAGACATCTTTCAAATTCCTTCAGAATAAGATAAAATTAAGGTGACAGCAGAAAGTCAATACCAGACAAACAAACTTCCACGAATAGATTATCTAAAAACAGAGGGGGGTATTGTGTTTACTTCCAACAAAGTTGTGAAATACTCTAGATATTAAGCTTCTTTCCATTTTAAAACACTGAATTTTAACAAAAGCAAAAAAAAGAAAGAATGAGAGAAAAAACAACAGGTAAGAAAGTAAAGAAAACCTTTCACGAGATCCTCCTCGTACTTGTCTGTTGAAGGCTTATCAACACTGTTAGCAGCAGATGAAGCATTTTTCTCTTCTTCCCAGTCACTCTCATAATCCAAGTCATTTTCTTCCGCTTCCTCAACTTCATCGTCATATTCACTACCGCTGCCATCATCAGGATCTTCCCAAAATCCTTGGTGGGTTTGCAAAGAAGAAACTCGGTCGGAGTTGACCATGCACATCCTTACTTTTGAGTGCTCCTTAACAGAAAAATCAAATCTTCTTCTTCTTTTTGGACTACTAATTATTTCAAATAGATTGCAGCCACGCCTAGAAGATAGGGAAACAGCAGCATTAACAACAGCTGAAGTTGGAGGCATTTGTTTTGAAGGAAAATTTGCAGTACCCAAGGAGACCATCATTTTCCGTCACCTTTTCAACCTGCAAAATAGAAAGGAAACAAGAGTAGGGGAAATGCACCAAGACATGATGTACAAATTTTCAAAAATTAACCACCCTAGTAAAGTTGAAGAAGCAAATCTACTAAAACAAACAAAATATATCAGATAAATGATTGTAGGATGACATCAATGGAAATCAGGGATTGTATTTACGGAGGCGTTTAGTGATTCCAACACATTGAATTTCATGAAAATTAGAGAAATCCATTGGATTTTTTCTACATACAGAATTTGCATCACAAATTTGAAGAAAAAGGAAACACAGTAAATAAATAACATTTTAGATTAACCGGCCAGTCTATGCTTATCATTTGGCATGAATACATGCATCGAGAAAACAATAATAAGAAAAACCAAGTGCCAAAAATTAATGCCCTAACCCTAGTCCTTTATAGCATGAATACATTAATTTTTTTTTCAACCTCTTGAGATTTTTTTCGAATATATAGGCAAAATTTAAAATCTTAGCTTGATTTAAAAATTAGGGTATCATGAGAGAGAATTTTTGTACCCAAAGATGAGACGTCAACTAAAGTTTTCACTGGGAAATTGAGTTGATCGGAGCCATTGGAGACTGAGAAGCATCCAAGCAAGGAAGTGATAATAGAGTGCCTCCAATGAAAGCAGGAAGACATATAAAATGAGTCAATGACTATTCAGGGCAAATCACATTTATTTATTAATGAATAATAATGATCCGTTTTAAGATTTTACCAACTCAAAACCAATGCAATTATTTTTTCAAGAAAATATAAGCATCTATAGAAGGTAGGCTTGACGCCACCATAAGGTTACTTCATTGTGATTTCAAGGTAATAAGTTTGAGTTGCACAAATAATCTCTTCATTTACAGAAATAAGATTGAATATATTTAATCAATAAATAGTATTATTAAGGTATGAAAAGTTTTTTTAATTCCAACATAAAGTCAAGATGAATAGTAGATCAAAATAAAATATTTAATATTACAAATATTTTATTGATAAGTGCACAACCAACCCATATTAAGAATGGGTTGAAGGAGGCCAATCCAATCCCAGCTCATTTAAATATGGGTAAAAAAAACTTCAAGCCAAACCTTTGGTAGGTTTTTAATCGATAAAATGATATGACAATGTAGTATTAGATATAGCTATCAGCCGGGGGCGTCAACTCGGTGAGTTAACCGGTGAATGGTCCAAGCATCAGATTAACCGCTCCGAACAGATGAATTTAAATTTCATTAAAAATATATAAACAATTATAAAAAAATCAAAATATTAAAGAAACAATAATTTTATCTTTTATAAAACATGATTTATACACGTGAAAATATGAACATAATAACTCTATTTCACAAATTAGATAAAAGCATGAATTTTGTAAAACTTTGTACAAGCAGCAGAGGGCAAAACGACTTCAACATAATAAATAATAACTATCACCAAAATTGTGAAATTTTCATGAATTTATTCATCAACCGGATGAAACCTAAATTTAATCCAATATAATTCAATAGCCCACAAATTAATTTTTATTTAAAAAAAAAAAGATTTTTCTCTTCATAATCATTCCTAATATTTTTCGAATTACACTGGTACCAGACATTTTCCAAACCCAAAATTTCTGTTTGAACAAAATCAGCAGTTGGGTCATGCAAGTTTTACAACTGTTTTATTTCATATGATCAGGATGATTGATGAGAAGTAAAGCAAGAAGAAAATACATGTAATGCAACAAACTGAGAGTCTAGACAATAAGATCAGTCGACGAACCGAAAAAGATCGAGAACGACGAGAAGAGCCGCCGCCGACGAACTGAGATAACGAGGTCACTATTGGCTTTATCGAAACGAACTCAAAACTCCCTCTGTCTCTTGTTGAACGAAAGGGGCAAGGAACTCAAATTCTGGGGCTTTCGAAGTTTCAAGTTCAATTTTCTTCATTTGTGCATCTTAACGGTGTGTTTGGATAAGTTGGAGCCAGAGCAATTAATTAATTAGAAGGAAAGGTTGTGTAATTCTGCCATTTTAAATTAATTTATTATTATATTTTTCCTTTGTAAAAAATAATTCGGGACGTATCAAATATCAAGAATTAATCATGAGTGAATAATCCAATGGACAATTAGCATCCTATCATCCAAAGGCCATCTCAGAGAGAGAGAGAGAGAGAGAGAGACAAGACAATGTCGTTTGTTTCATTATATACAAATTTAGTAATTTATTCTCTTTTTTATTATTTTTAAAATTTAATACTCTAATAAAAATAATAAATTTTAATATTTTATTGTTTTGTATTGTATCTTTTATTTATACATATTTATAACAATATATTATCGTTTTGATAATTTTTAACTAAAAAAATAATTTTTTATTTTTTATCATTCAAATAATATGACCATTTTTTGAATATAAAATTCAATTTTTTAATTTTTATTAAAAAATCAATTTACTATTTTTTAATGTTAATATTCTGTCTTTTTAATTTGTCAACTTATTGTCATATTTATGACCATTGTAATTTGAATTTTAAAATATTTATTAAAAATTAGTTTATTATTTTTTCTTTTTAAGTAATATGAATGATTAAAAAATAGAAGAGTCGGTGCAGGCTTGTAGCAGGAAGATATATATTCTTGCATCACATTGTGAATTGTGAAAAGTAAGATATATTCGATCAACAATTTTAAAAAAATACAAAAATTATCATAAAATTCTTGTCTAAATTTAATAACCCATCAAGTCTTCAAAACCTTTTATGAATAAAATAGTTTCACATTTCCTAAGAATAGTGCACATTTCTCAAAAAAAAAAAATTCAAAACGCGAGATAAGGTTTTGTTTATTTACATTTTTAAAAATAGATTTTTAATTTCAAAATGCGAGATACGTGTTTAGCAAATTATTCATTTTAATTTTTTTTAATTTTTTAAAATTTAGATTATCATATCTAAATCATTTTTATAATTTTTAAAAAATTAATTACAAAATTTTTAGAAATATTTTTTAAAAAATTATATCTGAATCACTATCCAAGCGAATATATATTTAAACTCTAAAAGTCAAGATTAATTAAAATAAGATCTTTATTGCATATGAAATTTTGAAGCAAAAAATTGCTTCTAAAACTGTAAAATTTACAGTCCTTTGAAGAAAGGAACTGTAAAAATTTACAATCCCTCGGAAAAAAAAACGCTCCAAAAGATAACTCGTACAGATGCCAGTAGAGAATTTAGAGTGGGGAAAAAAATTACAGAGTATGTCAGTGTGCATGACTCCATTTCTCTATACTCAATTTCAGAATTCATCTCATGCTTCTTGGGTATGGTAGTTTTGTAAGAGGGGGGTGTTTTGAGTGGGTGATTCTATTCTACAAACATCATCTTCAACCTTAAGATTGTCCTTCTCTTTGGTTTGTCCCCATATCACAGTGTAAAATCCAATTGCAATTATAATTGCCCCAATCACACTGCAAAAAGCATTAAATGAAATCATAATCAATCTATTATCCTTCATCTTAATTATATAAAGAGGAACACTTCAATCAGTCAGGAAAATTAAACTTTCGAAACTTAATTAATACATGTATTTAATTCACGAGTGTGATACATGTATGTGAACTGCGTGCAACAAGTAAGTCGTAAAATACGCGAGTAAAATATATGCACTAATCAAGTCGCAAGGGTCTGACAACCGATCAGCAACTTGTCATTTAAAAAATAAAACATTGCTCATATATAATAAAAAAAAAAATTCAAGTTAATGATTCTTCTCTTTCTAAAGCTCCTCTACTTTAAACAATTACATGTCCTCAAGCTCAAATTAAATAAGAAGGCCTCACACAATTATGATAGTTTCATAAATAAAGAAAATGATTAAATGATTAATTTATAATTACCATTTTTTATTTGGTATAAGACAATAGTTGGGTTGAGCAGTCTTTGTCTTAAACATCTTATCTATTTCTTTTTGCTTTCCCAACAATAGTTGGGTTAATGATTCTTCTCTTTCCTTTCTTAGCTCTAACTTTACTAACTACTATTTTTGTGTGTGTATTGGTGTAAAGAATTGAACCCACGCCAATTTGGTAGAAAGTGGAAGCTCACGTCATTCGGATAGGACGTCGGTCCTGAATAATAAGCTATTCTCGATCATCAAGTAATTGAGTTAATGAAATTGATTTTCAAATCAAATAATGTAAATAGAGTCAAGAGTAGGATAATGACCTGCCAAGACGAAGTTGATCAGCAAGGAATATGATCCCAACCATCTGTGCAATAACCATCCCCAAAGGTTTGAACATGGCCACATACAGAGGATCCTTTTTGTGCAGGCACCAAGTAAGGACACTTGTACGGATTGCACTCCCAAATATTGCCTAAATGAAACTTAAATTAGAATACATCTAAGTGAACAAGCATTTACTAGCAATATTGCTATAAAAATCTTACTATTGTCCAATAAAAAAATGAATAAATTACATTAATTTTTTTTAAAGTTTTTAACAATTACATTAATTTCTTATGAGATTTTTAAAATTACATTTACCATCCTAATTTTTACTAACAAACTATAAAATTGTTCCTTTCAATTTTTTTTTTTACATTTTTTCATTTTCAAATAAATATTGATTAAAACGTTAATTCTTTTATATATAAAATGAAAATGAGTTATTTCTCCCAAACTTATTTTTATATAAAATAAAAATATTCTTTCAAAAAAGTTAGAAAAAATTGTTTAAAATTGAAAAAATGTAAAAAATAAAATAAAATGAAAGGGGCAGTTCTGGGGTAAAAACTTAGCTGGAAGATGTTTTTTCAAGTTTGTCAAGTAAAGTTGAAAAAATTACTGTAATTTCAGAAATCTCAAAGAATATTAGCATAATTATCAAAAATTTCAACCAAAAAAAAAAGAAAAGGTGTAATTTATCAAAAAAAAAAAGGTCATCAAAAAGTATTTTCAATAAACAATGGAAGTGTAGGACTGAGGTCCTATCGAGGTGAGAAGAAAGCCCCTCCTACACACAACGAGCCACCACTCGAGCCTTAGCCGTAGCACACAAACGTCTAGGTAATTCCACCTCCCCCCCCCCCCGGCACCACTGGAGGCTTAGCCGTAATACACAAACGTCTAGGTAATTCCACCTTCCCCCCCCCCAACAAAAAAAAAAAAAAACAGAAGTGTAGTTTCCTTACTGAATATAGAATTGCAATCATCTCAATGCCTGGGTGCACTGTCCATGCACTTGCATTTCTTTCAACAGTGAGAGAGACAAATGCACATTGAATGGTCCCAAAGAAGCTGTAGAAAAACACTACAGTTGTTTTCTCTGGGTACTCCCTTACAGTTGCGGCCTGCATGTAGAAATTAAAATCAGTCTCCTTCATGGGAAAATCTTGAGTTTTAGTATTCAAAATAAAATATGACAAAAATAACTGCAAAGAGTCCAGGCAGTCCAAAAATATAGCAATGGCCATTTCTTGGCAGCTCGGGCATCAACTGTGCACGTAAAAGGGGCAGCTTGCTGCATGAGGCTCCCACTACTATAGTTTATATACTTGCTTTAAGAAGCATAGATACGGACACGAGACAGAAATACGCAAATATATCATTTCTAAAAAAAATATGACATGGACACGTCAGTAACAAGTTGAATATATATAAATTTTGTATACGACCATATCATAAAAACTTAACGTTATTTCGATTAAAATTGATATAAAAATATACGAATCAAAAAAATATTATTAAAATATTAAAATAATAAAGTCATTGAGTAAAAATTTAAGAACTTTTTCATTTAATCATCAGCATTCATAATTCAAGACTAATTATTACATAAAACATATATGTATGGGTGTATAACCAAAAAAAGAATCAAAGAGAAAATGAGGTAAAAAAGGAGAGAAAAAAAATGTTTATAATGTGTTCATAATATGTCCGAAATTCAGAAAAAAAGTAAAAAAATTAGACACTCTTTTTTGCGTATCTGACATGTGTTTGAAAAATATCTGAGAGTATCTGTGTTCAACACAGACACGTGAGCCAAAATAAAGTATTCATGTTTCGTAGCTCTCGTGAGTAGGAAAGTTATTTTTACCACTAAAATTCGCGGAAGTTTCAAATTACAATAAAACAACTTTACTGCTACGCCGAGAAATCACAACATACAAGACTCCACATAGCTTTGGTTAACTTTTTTTTTAATGAGTTTTAAGGTATTGTTTGGTGCAATGGTAAATATTTGAGGTGTCAACTGTCAATTATATTCAAGTTCAAGAATAAGCCACTTTGTACAACAGGTTGTACCTGTAAAATGCTCCATGTTGCATTAAAAAGATAACTGAGTGCAAGGAAAAAGCCTCCAAGAACCCATTTTGATTGCGGAGACAGAAGAAGCTGATGGTGAAGCAAAGAAGATCGTGTTGTCTCGAACCCAATTGGTGGACCTTTATAAAGAGTCACTATGAATGCTCCTGATACTGCTACTATGGTGCCCACAGATTTTGCTATACTGCTTGAGCTCCTTATATCTATCTTTTCCATCCTGAAAATTGTAGCATTTATTTGAGAGGAAAAAAAATGCAGTATAAATGCAACAATAAATTAACATAAAGGTAATATAAATACTCAGAGATAGAGAGAGAACTACAACAGCTCCTTCATAGCTAATCAGTGTCTATATATACAATTATATATAATAACAAAAAAAGGATTTTTATCTCATTTATAATGGGAAAGGACCTTATTCCCAATTTTTGTGTAAAAAAAAATTAATCAAATTATTGAATTGAAATGTAAATAACATATAATAATGATAATGTAATCAAAATTACATCAATATGACTAGTCAGTAGTCACTATCATTTAGGAGGTTTTAATTGATGTAAGGGCTGATTTGAGAAGAGACACTAAAACCCAAGCCAATTTTGAAACAAATTTAGTTTTGTGGGTCTGCTCTGCCAGGATTACACACTAATATAAACAGAAATTCCCTTAATTAATTCTTCTAGAATCCCATGATAATTATTATTATTATTGACTTTCTTTCCTTACAGATTTAAACAATTAGAAGTGTGGGACACTTCCTCTGTCACACCCTCTCTCATCGAGTTGTTATAAAATTCTCTTAGCCTCCATAGTGATTCATGAAGGTCATTCGGGATTCAAATCTGCACTGCACCATGTAAATGATAGAGATTTATTGATTAGGGCAGAAAGGAGAAATATGAATGGCAGCGGGGCAGCGCGGATGTCCCACTCCCGACTCCGCCCCGCACCACTGAAAGAGTTATTTCAACCTTAGTTCCGCTTATATTTCCCACCTCCACCTTGCTCTGCCTAAACTCTGATTTTTTTTTCCACAAGGTAAGTTAAAACTTTATCTTGGTAGGTAATTTAAAACTTTTTTATAAAATAGCCTACACAAAAAAAGTATGATAAACCTTAAATATTGTTTTATATAGTATGATTTATTGATAAATGTAATATATATTTAAAATATAAAAAGAAATTTTAATATATAGACAAAGGGGGTGATCATCCCTAAATCAGAATGGATTTTCAAAACCTTAACCCAATCGCGCCCCATACTCGCCCTATTAGAGGTGAGGTGGGACGGGGGGTCATTTTGCCATCCATAGAAACAGAAGGGTAGCTAAGAGCAACTCCAACGTGGAGTGCTATTTACGGTGCTAAATCCATAATCGTCGAAATAGCACTCCAAATTCAAAATTTTTCACTCCAACAGGAAAGACATCTGCGGGTACAAAATGACACCTAACGGTCTGGGGTACTATTTTTACAAACTTTGGAGAGAGAAAAGGAAGAGGTGTCATTTGACGGTTGGGGCAATTTTTATTTTTACTGTTACAACGGCTATTATTTCAAAGACTCTATTTTAACAAAGAATTCTATAAATACAAGGAAAAAATGTACCAAAATATGGAAAATACAGGAGGTTTGTTATTTTTTAAATTAATTTTTCAATTAAATTATTTTTTGTAATTTAAATTGATTTTTTTATTTTTAATTTATTTTTTAAGTTATGATTTTTTTTAATTTAGGATGATTTTATTTATTTAACTAATTTTTATAATTAAATAATTTTTTAATTTAGTTAATAGTTAGAATTTAAATTAATTTTTTAAATTAAATTAATTTTTGTAATTTAATTTAAAAAATTAATTTAAATCAAACAGTTATGAAAACTATATCCGTTAAAATATAACCGTTAAGTTTAATTATATTTTTTAATAAAAATATTAAAATGACACCTCATTTTGAGACATGTCACTGAAACATATTTATAATTCTGAAATACCATAATACTATTTAAAATTACAAATAAATTTTTTAACTATCTCAAAAATGACAATTCCCTTTGCTGCTGCCTTCAGCAGAGGATAGACCAGGTGCAAGAACAATCAGTGAAGGAAGAGTTCAATAATAGAAAAAAAACAAACTTTTCTCCCTAGTCACGGTCTGGACTCCACCAGTGTCTCGCGTGACATACACACTCCAATCAGGTAAAGGTTCAATCTTCTCAACTAATACTTTTTACTCCTGCGTCCTAATGTCACTGCTATTATTGATATCATTATCATCATCATCATCATCTGGTATAAAATTTCAATACATTTAATAATGATTCTCATAAGTCTTACCTGAAGATGATTGCAAGCAAGAAGGTAAAAATTGGTGTAAGGTTACCCAATGCTGCTGCAAGAACTGGAGAGCTGTAGTTGATACCCACATATCCAAATAGCACCAAGCATTTCCTGCCCCAGAATCATTCTTTCTTCAATATCATGAATCAGAGAAATCTCCCATCAAAGAAATTGCAAACATGAATGAGTGTGCATGTTCTATTACCCAAGTAAGCCAAGGAGGAAGAATCTCCAAAGAAGTGGTAAAGTGAGAGCAGGTCGCTTATTCTTTCTGGGAAAAAACAGAGAGAGAAAGTTATATATACATATATATATACACATACATATATATATATATAGAGAGAGAGAGAGAGAGAGAGTAATTAATTAAGCAGATTACAAGCAGTGGAGATATGATTAGGAATAAAATATAAGAAACCTGAGGCTGTGGAAGATGAAATATGGAAGAAGAAAGAGGAGGCCAAGGGAGTTATAGTAAACAACATAAACAAAGTTGCTTATCCCTCTGTTCATGGCTGCTTTGGTTACTGTTGTCATCACCACCTCGCCGCACTCTACCAGTACCATTGCTGCGAAGGGCGCGGCATCCTTCAAAAAAGACTGAAACCCCATTCTCTCTCTCTCACACACACACTCTCTCTAAAGTTGCTGAAGGAAAGGACAGGAGACCTCACAATCACAAATACACACCCTTCTTGTATGTGTAGATTTATTTGATTGCAAGAAAGAAAACTATTGCTTTACTGAGTCACTGACTATACAATAAACTAGATAAATAAATAAATATATATATATATATACATATATATATATATAATGATTCTCTGTTTCTCTATCTTGGGTGGGTACTTAGTGGTTCTATCATTGTCCTTAAATTGACAGAGAGTGAGCGTTAAATCAATACTAACCTTGCTTTTGCAGAATAAGATAGAAATAGTATAGCTTTTTTGTCAAACTAAATAAAATAAAATAAAAAGAAGATTAATCAGCATGTAAAGGTATCTAATATCAAGCAACAACCATGAATAAAGAAACAAATGGACGATTAGCATCTTAAAGATTCCATGTTATTTGGGAGACATTTGGGGAATATTTTGTTGCTAAGTCCGACTTTGCATCTCACAAATTTTAGTATTATTTTTAAAAAATATTAAAATTTATGAGATTAAAGTCATATCAAATAATTGATTGTCTTGTTCTTGTTCTTATTCTTGTTATTGGCGTTGGCCTGTCTTTCTTTTATATTTAAGTATTTTCCCCTCTATTATCTTGTCCATCAATGTGGCTCGGAAAACCAGCAACTACAAAATGATTCATATACCATTTATATTCTTCCATTCAGCGGATACAGTCGATCTTCCATAATTAAATTAATAGATATAAGAGTTGGATAATTATAAATTTCAAAATTTGAATAATTAAGTTTCTTGACTAAGACAATGAATCCAATCAATTATTTTAAATCATAAAAACCTATTTCTTATATTGTAAAAATAAAAAAATTAGACCCATCCCATGTCACTAGTTGTTGGTTCTCTTTTTGGTCACGTGTTCATTATTCATTGGATTGGATTATGGGCATTCTTTAGTCCCGTCTCATGTCAATTATTTATATGCCCCATGCTAACTAACAAGCTCTCCTCCTCTCCCCCAGTGTGTTTGTGTGTGAAGGATATAATTTGAAATTTACATATCCACCCCCCCCCCCCCAACAATATTTGTACTCCCACTCATAGAAAGAGTGGGTACAAATATGTCTGTGTAAATGTGTATATATATATATATGTGTGTGTGTGTATATGTATATGTACAAGGAGGGGTTATTCTTGGTCCAATTAACAATGGTTTGGTCGCTTACTCTTGTACCCACTCTTTCTATCAGTGGGAGTACAAATATTGTTTTTGGGGGGGGGGGGGGGGGGGGGGGGGGGGGGGGGGGGGGCGGGGGAGTGAGAATAGAGGTAGCATATATATATATGGTCCACTTAGTGAACTTACCTTTAACAAAGTTGCAATGATGAAACAATCCGACAACTCAAAACATTTGAGTTGCATAATGCGTGGAATCAACTGGGAGAATCAATTAATGGAATTTGTGTTGTCTAATATTATATTATATATATATATAAATATATATACACACACACACACACACACTATACACACATAGGAAGGCAACAAACTGGACGGAGGTTTGGCCTCCCGACTAAGCTCACAAATTAATATTTAAATTTTATCTTTATGACTGTTGTCACATATTTTTTGATGCTATTTTCACGTAACAAGTTAATCTTATTCAAATTAAGTTATAGTTATAAATTTATGTCAATAAATAACAAGATACATATTTTGATTTGAGTAGAAATTGATTTAATGAGTTTGAGTTTAAAAATTCGAGTTTGAATAATCACTCAAGATGTTTTTACGAATGATATAAAAACAGACTCATGACTTTTTATCTGATGTCATGTCAAGCACGCGAATGAATAATAAATAAAATTGTGAGAGCATGTTTTCAACTTGTCCTAAATCATCCTTGACCCTCTCTCATTGAAGGCAATTATGATAAGACTGATGAAACAGTCTAAATCTTATCAAATTAATCTTTGAATTATTATAACTCTTTAAGTAATATTTTGCTTAACAATATCAAAAATAATTTATATGCTGAGTTGACAGTAATATCTATCAAACCAGCAGGTAAATTACTGTCAAATTAACTGATAACAACTTTTGATAAATTTTGAAACTAAGCATAATGTTATTGTTATAACTTACCCACACATTTTTATTTATTTTTTTTACTTTTCTACTGGAATTCAATGAAACAATATTAGTTAAATATTAATATGACATAATAAATAAATGAAAGGAAGAAAGTAGATAACCAATTAACACATTTGACCATGCACCTCTCCCGGATCCAACCTGTAACCCTAATTATATATATATATATATATATATATTTTGAGAATCGTGTTATTAATGTATTTTGAATCTCTTTTTGCCTTGAACATAATAAAAACTTCATTAATTCTTTAAATATAGCCCTAATTTGGGCGAATCGCATAAACATGGTATTGTTGTATATGATTTTTTCTCTCTTTTTTATCATGTTTTTTTCATAAATGAAAGTCACGATTTTATATTTCACTCTTTTTTTGTTTTTAGAAATATATGAGCAATATCGAATGATTAATTTGTATTTCCTATTATTATTATATAATTCGTTATCAAAATAGATTGCTTAAAAAAAAGAACTGAATTTAGAGTGGGAAAAAAAATTACAGAGTATGCCAGTGTGCATGACTCCATTTCTCTATGCACAATTTCAGAAATTCATCTCATGCTTCTTGGGCATGGTAGTTTTGTAAGAGAGGGGTGTTTTGAGTGGATGATTCTATTCTACAAACATCATCTTCAACCTCAACATTGTCCTTCTCTTTGGTTTGTCCCCATATCACAGTGTAAAATCCAATTGCAATTACAATTGCCCCAATCACACTGCAAAAAAGCATTAAATGAAATCATAATCAATCTATTATCCTTCATCTTAATTATATACAGAGAAACGCAATCACAAAAGTTAAACTTTCGAAACTTAATTACTATGTGCATTTAACTCACGAGCGTAATCCATGTATGTGAAATGCATGAAACAATTAAGTCACAAAACACGTGAGTAAAATATATGCACTAATCAAGTCGCAAACGTCTGACAACCAATCAATATCATGTCATTTGAAATATAAGTCTGAAAAGTAAAACATTGCTCATATATAATAAAAAAAAAAAATCAAGTTAATGATTCTTCTCTTTCTAAAGCTCCTCTATTTTAAACAATTACATGTCCTCAAGCTCAAATTAAATAAGAAGGCCTCACACGATTATGATAGTTTCATAAATAAAGAAAAAGATTAAATGATTAATTTATAATTAGCATATTTTTATTTGGTATAAGACAAAAGTTGGGTTGAGCAGTCTTTGTCTTAAACATCTCATCTGTTTCTTTTTGCTTTCCCTACAATAATTGGGTTAATGATTCTTCTCTTTCCTTTCTTGGCTCCGACTTTACAAAATACTACTTTTGTGTGTGTGTGTGTTGGTGTAAAAAATTGAACCCACACCAACTCAATAAAGAGTGGACGCTCATATTAATCGGATAGGACACTCGTCCGGAGTGATAAGCTATTCTTGATCATCAAGTAATTGGGTTAATGAAGTTGATTTTCAAATCAAATAATGTAAATAGAGTCAAGAGTAGGACAATGACCTGCCAAGACGAAGTTGATCAGCAAAGAATATGATCCCAACTATCTCTGCAATAACCATCCCCAAAGGTTTGAACATGGCTACATACAGAGGATCCTTTTTGTGCAGGCACCAAGTAAGGACACTTGTACGGATTGCACTCCCAAATATTGCCTAAATGAAACTTAAATTAGAATACATCTAGTGAATAAGCATTTACTAACAATATTGCTATAAAAATCTTACTATTGTCCAATAAAAAAAGGATAAATTATACTAATTTTTTTTAAAGTCTCTAACAATTACATTAATTTTTTCTGAAATTTTTAAAATTACATTTACCTTCCTAATTTTTACTAACAAACTACAAAATTGTTCCTTTTTTATTTACATATTTTCATTTTCAAATAAATATTGATTAAAACATTAATTCTTTTATATATAAAATAAAATGAGTTATTTATCTTAAACTTATTTTATATAAAATAAAAATATTCTTTAAAAAAGTTAGAAAAAGTACTTGTTCAAAATTGAAATAATATAAAAATAAAATAAAATAAAATGAAAGGGGCAATTCTGAAATAAAAAAATAGTTGGAAGATGTTATTCGTAGTATGTCAAGTAAAGTAAAAAAAAATTACTGTAATTTCAAAAACTTCAAAAAAAAAAGTGAGTGTAATTTATCAAAAGAAAAGTCACCAAAAAGTATTTTCAATCAACAATGGAAGTGTAGGACTGAGGTCCTATCGAGGTGACAAGAAAGCCCCTCCTACACACAACGAGCCACCACTCGAGCCTTAGCCGTAACACACAAACGTCTACTAATTCCACCCCTCTCCCCCCCCCCCCCCCCCCGGCCAAAAAAAAAAAAGTCCCTCCTACACACGACGAGCCACCACTAGAGGCTTAGCCGTAGCACACAAACATCTAGGTAATTCCACCTTCCCCCCCCTAAAAAAAAGAAAAACAGAAGTGTAGTTTCCTTACTGAATATAGAATTGCAATCATCTCAATGCCTAGGTGCACTGTCCAAGCACTTGCATTTCTTTCGACAATGAGAGAGACAAATGCACATTGAATGGTCCCAAACAAGATGTAGAAAAACACTACAGTTGTTTTCTCTGGGTACTCCCTTACAGTTGCTGCCTGCGTGTAGAAATTAAAATCAGTCTCCTCCATGGGAAGATCTTGAGTTTTAGTATTCAAAACAAAATAATTTTTACAAAATTTTTCTCCTTTGGTTATCTAAATTTCACTTTATCAAAACAAAATATGACAAAAATAACTGCAAAGAGTCCAGGCAGTCCAAAAATATAGCAATGGCTATTTCTTGGCAGCTCGGGCATCAAATGTGCACGTAAAAGGGCAGCTTGCTGCATGAGGCTCCTCCCACTATGGTCTTGAGTTAAAAAGCACATATATGGACACGAGACACGACACGAATAGGCAAATAGATCATTTCTAAAAAAAATATGACACAAACACATCAGTAACAAGTTGAATATATATAAATTTTTTATACGACCATATCATAAAAACTTTACGTAATTTTAATTAAAATTGGTAAAAAAACATACGAATTAAAAATATTATTAAAATATTAAAATAATAAAGTCATTGAATAAAAAATCAAAAACTTTTTCATTTAATCATCAACATTCATAATTCAAGACTAATTATTACATAGAACATATATGTGTGTGTGTGTATAACCAAAAAAAGAATCAAAGAGAAAATGAGGTAAAAAAGAAGAGAAAAAAAATGTTTATCATGTGTCTATAACATGTCCAAAATTCAGAAAAAAGTAAAAAAATTAGACACTATTTTTTGCGTGTCTGACACGTGTTTGGAAAATATCCGAAAGTATCGGTATCCAATACAGACACGTGAGTCAAAATAGAGTATTCATGTTTCATAGCTCTCACGAGTAAGAAAGTTATTTTTGCCACTAAAACTCGCGAGCTTCAAATCACAATAGAATAATTTTACTGCTATGCCGAGACATCACAACATAGACTCGACATAGCTTTGGTTAACTTTTTTTTTAATGAGTTTTAAGGTATTGTTTGGTGCAATGGTAAATATTTGAGGTGTCAACTGTCAATTATATTCAAGTTCAAGAATAAGCCACTTTGTACAACAGGTTGTACCTGTAAAATGCTCCATGTTGCATTAAAAAGAAAACTGAGTGCAAGGAAAAAGCCTCCAAGAACCCATTTTGATTGTAGAGACAGAAGAAGCTGATGGTGAGGCAAAGAAGATCGTGTTGTCTCGAACACAATTGGCGGACCTTTATAAAGAGTCACTGTGAATGCTCCTGATACTGCTACTATGGTGCCCACAGATTTTGCTATACTGCTTGAGCTCCTTATATCTATCTTTTCCATCCTGAAAATTGTAGCATTTATTTGAGAGAAGAAAAAAAATGCAGTATACATACTTGCAACAATAAATTAACATAAAGGTAAATAAATACTCAGAGATAGAGAGAGAGAACTACAATATGGCTGGCTAAAGGGTAAAGTAGGTAAAGCTCTGGCTTTAGGCCCCTAATTTTTTAGGCCCCATAATTTTTTTTATATTTAAAAAAATATATTTATTATAATAAAATAAATAAATCCTTTTGTCTTTTTAATTTCTCTCTTTTATTATACAACTATCACCTAATAACTACATTTTGATAATATTTATTATCTTCTCGTTTGTCTGATTTTGTTTTTTTCAATAATTAACGTTCTTATTTTTTTATTTATAAAATTCTTTCTTTAAGTCTAAAAAGTACTTTGCAACCTGGCAACCTGCTACATTTTTTGAAAAGTACTCTGCAACCTGGCATTTTGGCAACCTGCTACACATTCATATTGGCTTTGGGTCTTGCTGACTTTAGTCTTTGGTGTAAGCCAAATTGACAAATTCTTCCTTTTATGTTTTGGCGTTTTGCATATGTTTTGTTTACTATATTGGACTTTGGCGTTTTGCAAGTGAAGTCATTTGGAGTTGACGAGTTGTTATGCGTAAGCCGTGAAGTATTGAAAATTTTGATTAGCTTTTTTTATGTTTGCTGAATCTGAAGACTAAATTGCTCCATAATCAGGTTATATTAGTTCTAACTTTGAATTTTTTTAATTTAAAATTTATATTATCTTTTAAGACATATATAATTAGATTACCTCTATTTTGTTTACTGTAATTAGCTCATTAAGTCTTTGATTATTAATTTTGTATTAGCCATTAAAAATATATAAAATAATTGTTATAGATACATTTTAATTTTTTGTATATCAAAAGAATTTAAATGTCAACTCGAAAATATGAATCTGGTTATTCAAAACTTCAAAAAAAAAGAGAAGAATTAGGAATTTAATACAATCTCAAAAAGGAGCTCTTGATAAATTTTTTACAAATAATAAAAATAAATCAAAAAATATTAGTGAATAGTTCCTTAAATGAACAAGTTAGTAATGTAGTTGAGTTAGATGATAATAAAATACTAGAACAAGAAGATGTGATTGAAAAGACTCGTATTGATCTCCAAACTCATGATGAAAAGGTAGAGGACCAACTTGTTAATGAATTAAATGATTATATTCCTAAAAATATTTATGATCCAAGTCAATGGACAAATATTGATACAAATTTGAGAGATTTATTAGTAGAAAGGGGTTCAATTAGAGTTAGTAATATGAATTTTTCTAAAGATAAATTCTCAAGACATTTTTCTACTACAAATTATATTAAAAAGTTAGCAAACGGTAAAAAACATGAAAAAAGATGACTAGTTTATTCAAATGACTTGGATAGAGTATTTTGTTCTTGTTGCAAATTATTTAATAATGTTTCTAGTACAATTAAATTAGATAATGTTGGCACTAGAGATTGGAGAAATCTTAGTGCTAAGCTTAAGAGTCATGAGACAAGTAATGAGCATATTACTAATATAAGTTTATGGATTGATTTAGAAATGAGATTGTTGAAAAATAAAACAATTGATAAAAATATTCAAGAACAAATAAATAGAGATAAAGAACATTGAAAAAAAGTATTATCAAGAATTATTGCTGTAGTAAAAACTCTTGGTAAAAACAAGTTGGCCTTTCGGGGAAAAAATGAAAAGATCTATCAAGAAAGTAATGAAAATTTTTTAAGTTTAATTGAAATGATTACAGAATTTGATCCGATAATGCAAGAATATATTCTACGCATTAAATAAGATGAAATTCATAACCATTACCTTGGACATAATATACAAAATGAATTGATAATTTGTTAGCAAATGAAATTAAAAATAAAATTGTTGAACAAATTATCAAAGCAAAATATTTTTCAATAATACTTGATTGCACTCCAGATGCAAGTCATCAAGAGCAAATGTCTTTTATATTGCGATGTGTGGATGTTTCATCAAGTCCAATTATAATTAAAGAGTATTTTTTAGAATTTTTAAAAGTAGATGATACAACTGAAAAATGTCTTTTTGATGCTATTGTGGATAAAATAAAAAATATTGGACTTGATATTAATAATTTAAGAGGATAATGGTATGATAATGGATCTAATATGAAGGGCAAACATCAAGGAGTGCAAAAAAGACTTCTAGATATAAGTCCTAGATCGTTTTATACACCATGTGGTTGTCATAATTTAAATTTAGTACTTTGTGATATGGCTAATTCTTGTACTAAAGCTATATCATTATTTTGGAGTGGTACAACGTATATACTCACTATTTTCTTATTCTACCAAACGATGAAAATTTTACAAGATAATATACATGGTCTAACTTTTAAACCATTGTCACAAACACGTTGGAAAAGTCGTATTGAAAGTGTAAAAGCAATAAGATTTCAAACCCCTACAAATAAGAGATGCTTTATTGAAATTAGCAGAAGTTAGTGAAGATCCTAAAACTAAAAATGAAGCTAATTGCTTAGCAACATATGAGCTTGAAAATTTTGAATTTTTATTGGGCATGACTATTTGGTATGATATATTATTTGCTATCAACTCGGTTAGTAAAAATTTACAATCAAAAGATATGAGTATTGATATTAGCTATAGAACAATTAAAAGGTCTGCTTTCTTTTTTTGAAAAATATAGAGAAGATGGATTTGCATCCGCTATGATTTCTTCTAAAGAAATTGCATTTGAAATGAAAATAAAACTTGTATTTCATGAAAAACGTATCATTCGTAAAAGAAGCATTTTGATAAGAATGATAATAATGAAACAACAAAATCACTTGAAGAATCATTTAGAATTGAATTATTTTATATACATAATAGATCAAGCAAATTTTTCACTTCAAAGTAGATTTGAACAATTTAAAATATATGAAAATATTTTTGGTTGTCCTTTTTAGTGGTAAAAAATTGAAGTCACTAGACAATGATAGTTTAAAAGAACATCGTCTTAATTTTGAATGTTCCTTAAAATATAATAATTACTCAGATATTGATGGTTTAGATTTATTTTCAGAATTGAAAGTTTTAAAAGAAGTTATACAAATAAAAAATAATACTCTAATCGACACACTCAATCATATAAAAAGATTTGATTCTTTTCCAAATGCATATATTGCTTATAGAATAATGTTAACAATTCCCGTAACCGTTGCTTCGACGGAAAGAAGTTTTTCAAAATTAAAATGAATAAAATCTTACTTAAGATCAATAATGTCTCAAGAAAGATTAAGTGGATTGGCAATACTATCAATTGAAAAAGGAATGTTAGAAGAAATTCATTATAAAAATTTAATTAGTAATTTTGTATATCAAAAAGCTAGAAAAATAAATTTTAAATAAAAAATTTAGAAAATTTTAATAAATAAAAAAAGCCTCATTTTATAATTTTGATTTAGGTCTCTGAATGTGTTGAGCCGCCCTGAACTACAACAGCTCCTTCATAGCTAATGAGTGCCTATATATACAATTATGTATAATAACAAAAAAAGGATTTTTATCTCATTTATAATGGGAAAGGACCTTATTCTTAATTTTTGTGTAAAAAAACTAATCAAATTATTGAATTAAAATGTAAATAACATATAATAATGATAATGTAATCAAAATTACATCAATATGACTAGTCAGTAGTCACTATCATTTAGGAGGTTTTAATTGATGTAAGGGCTGATTTGAGAAGAGACACTAAAACCCAAGTCAATTTTGAAACAAATTTAGTTTTGTGGGTCTGCTCTGCCAGGATTACACACTAATATAAACAGAAACTACCCTTAATTAATTCTTCTAGAATTCCATGATTATGATTATTATTATTATTATTGACTTTCTATCCTTGCAGATTTAAACAATTAGAAGTGTGGGACAATTCCTCTGTCACACCCTCTCTCATCAAGTTGTTATAAAATTCTCTTAGCCTCCATAGTGATTCATGAAGGTCATTTTGGGATTCAAATCATGCACTGCACCATGTAAATGATAGAGATTTATTGATTAGGGACTGAAAGGGAAATATGAATGGCAGTGGGCAGGGCACGATACCCCCACCCCAATCCCAATCAAATTTATATTTTTCACTCCCGACTCTGCCTTGCATTACTTAAAGAGTCATTCCAACCCCTAGTCTCGTTTACATTTTCCCCCTCCTGTCTCACCCTGCGTGAACTTCAATTTTTCTTTCACAAGTTAAAACTTTATTTTGGTAGGTAATTTAAAATTTTTTTATAAATAACCTACACAAAAAAAATGAGAAACCTTAAATATTATTTTATATAGTATGATTTATTAATATAATATATATAAGGAAAAAAAGAAATTTTAATATATAGACGGGCGGTAGTGACCATCTCCAAACCAGAACGGATTTTCAAAACATTAATCCAATTGCGCCTTAACCCCTTTTTGAACATTCCATACCTGTCTTATTAGAAGTGAGGCGAGGCGAGGCGGCCGGGGGTTCATTTTGCCATCCCTAGAAGGAAACAGAAGGGTAGCTAATGCCTCCTGCAAAAGTCCTAAGCTGCTGCCCTCAGCAGAGGATAGACCAGGTGGAAGAACAAGCAGTGAGGAAGTGTTTAATCATAGAAAAAAAAGAGAACTTTTCTCCCTAGTCACGGTCTGGACTCCACCAGTGTCATCACCTCACACAGTGACTTACACACACCAACCTCACACGTGACTTACACTCACCAATCAGGCCTTAAAGGTTAAATCTTCTCGACTAATACTTATTAATACTGCGTCTAGTATCACTGCTATTATTGATATCATCATCATCTCGACTAATACTTATTACTACTGCGTCTAGTATCACTGCTATTATTGATATCATCATCATCATCATCTGGTAGAAAATTTCAATAGATTTAATAATGATTCTCATAGGTCTTACCTGAAGATGATTGCAAGCAAGAAGGTAAAAATTGGTGTAAGGTTACCCAATGCTGCTGCAAGAACTGGAGAGCTGTAGTTGATACCCACATATCCAAATAGCACCAAGGCATTTCCTGCCCCAGAATCATTCTTTCTTCAATATCATGAATCAGAGAAATCTCCCATCAAAGAAATTGCAAACATGAATGAGTGTGCATGTTCTATTTGTTATATTACCCAAGTAAGCCAAGGAGGAAGAATCTCCAAAGAAGTGGTAAAGTGAGAGCAGGTCGCTCATTCTTTCTGGGAAAAGACAGAGAGATAAAGTTATATATATATATATATACACACACACTACATATATATATATATAGAGAGAGAGAGAGAGTAATTAATTAAGCAGATTACAAGCAGTGGCAGATATGATTAGGAATAAAATATAAGAAACCTGAGGCTGTGGAAGATGAAATATGGAAGAAGAAAGAGGAGGCCAAGGGAGTTATAGTAAACAACATAAACAAAGTTGCTTATCCCTCTGTTCATGGCTGCTTTGGTTAGTGTTGTCATCACCACCTCGCCGCACTCTACCAGTACCATTGCTGCGAAGGGCGCTGCATCCTTCAAAAAAGACTGAAACCCCATTCTCTCTCTCTCTCACACTCTCTCTCTAAAGTTGCTGAAGGAAAGGGCAGGAGACCTCACAAAAACACACCCTTCTTGAATGTATAGATTTATTTGATTGCAAGAAAGAAAACTATTGCTCCACTGAGTCACTGACTATACAATAACCTAGATAAATATATATATATATATATATAATGATTCTCTGTTTCTCTATCTTGGGTGGATACTTAGTGGTTCTATTATTGTCCTTAAATTAACAGAGAGTGCTTGTTAAATCAATAGAAACCTTGCTTTTTTGCAGAATAAGACAGAAATGGTATAGCTTTTTGTCAAACTAAATAAAATAAAATAAAAGAAGACTAATCAGCATGTAAAGGTATCTAATATCAAGCAACAAACCATGAAGAAAGAAACAAATGGACGATTAGCATCCTAAAGATTCCATGTTAATTGGGAGACATTTGGGAAAAATTTTCTTGGCGAGTCCAACTTTGCATCTCACAAATTTTATTATTTTTAAAAAATATTAAAATTTACGATATTAAAGTCATATCAAATAATTGATTGTCTTGTTCTTGTTCTTGGCGTTGGCCTGTCTCTCTTTTTTGTTCAAGTCTTTTTTCCTCTATTATCTTGTCCATTGATGTGGCTTGGAAAACCAACAACTACAAAATGATTCCTATACCATTTATATTCCTCTTCATTCAGCGGATACACAGTCAATCTTCCATAATTAAATTAATAGATATAAGAGTTGGACAATTACAAATTTCAAAATTTGAATAATTAAGTTTCTTGACTAAGACAATGAATCCAATCAATTATTTAAGATTAAAAAAAAAAACTATTTCTTATATTCTAAAATAAAAAAATGAGACCCATCCCACCTCATTAGTTGTTGGTTTTGTTGGTTCTCTTTTTGGTCACTTCTTCATTATTCATTGGTTTGGATTATGGGTATTCTTTGGTCCCATCTCATGTCAATTACTATTTATATGCCCCATGCTGACTAACAAGCTCTCCTCCTCTCCCCCAGTGTGTGTGTGTGTGTGTGAAGGATATAATTTGAAATTTTAATTTTATTTGGAAGACAAAGTGAAATAAATAAGAAATAAGACAATGGTATCTCACACTTCATTAGAAAAAAAATGTAAAATTTTAATTCCAAATACAAGTGAGCAAATTTTTTAAAATTTGAAATCTGAAAATTATTAATGAAAACTGAATAATAGAAACCGGAACTACCAAACGAATCATTATAAAATTAGAAAAAATCCTGAAAATATCTTGGAGTGAATATAAAATAATTAAAAATTAAAATTTTTGTAAACTAGTAAAAAAATATAATTGAAGGCCTAAATGCATGTAATTGGCCGAAGGTGCTAAAACTAGCTGCTTTTTTTGTAAAGTAATTCTGAAAATTAAAAATAAAAAAAGACAAAGGAAAAAAAATGAGAAAACGTGCTAGAATATAGATTACCAAATTGGTGGTTGAGAGGAATAAAAGGAAAGGTGAGCTCTTCATAAACTTCAACTTCTTCTAATATACACACACACACATATATATATATGTGTGTGTATATGTATATGTACAAGTATAAGGAGGGGTTATTCTTGGTCCAATTAACAATGGTTTGGTCGCTTACTCTTGGACCCACTCTTTCTATGAGTGGGAGTACAAATATTGTTGGGGGGAGTGAGAATAGAGGTAGCATATATATACATACATATATATATATATATATATATATGGTCCACTTAGTGAACTTACCTTTAACAAAGTTGCAATGATGAAACAATTTGACAACAACTCAAAACATTTGAGTTGCATAATGCGTGGAATCAACTGGGAGAATCAATTAATGGAATTTGTGTTGTCAAATATTATATTATATATATATATATATATATACACACACACACACATACATACACACACTATACACACACAAGAAGGCAACAAACTGGACGGTAGGTTTCGCCTCCCAACTAAGCTCACAAATTAATACTCAAATTTTATCTTTATGACTATTGTCACATATCTTTTTGATGCTATTTTCACTTAACAAGTTAGTTTTTTATATTGCAAAGCTCAGTTACTGAAATCATCTTCATTGGTGACTCAAAAATTTATCAAAATTTAACTTAAAATTTAAGTAAATGATAATTTTTGAGTTTTAATGCTCTCTAATAATCTTATTCAAATTAAGTTATAGTTATAAATTTGAGTCAATAAATAACAAGATACGTATTTTAATTTTGATTTTGATTTGAGTAAAAATTGATTTGGTATGAGTTTGAGTTTAGAAATTCAAGTTTGAATAATCACTTAAGATATTTTAACGAATGATATAAAAGCAGACTCATCACCTTTTATCTGATGTCTTGTAAGGTATGCGGATGAATAATAAAAAAGATTGTGAGACCACGTTTTCAACTTGTCCTAAATCATCCTTGACCCTCTCTCATTGAAAGGCAATTATAATAAGACTGATGAAACGGTCTAAATCTTATCAAATTAATCTTTGAATTATTATAACTTTAAGTAATATTTTGCTTGTCATTATCAAAAGTAATTTATCTGCCGAGTTGACAGTAATATCTAGCAAATCAACAGGTAAATTACTGTCAAATTAACTGATAATGAACAACTTTTGATAAATTCTGAAACTAAGCATAATGTTATTGTTATAACTTACCTACACATTTTTTTTTTTTTTTTTGGTTTTTTATACGGGAATTCAATGAAACAATATTAGTTAAAAATTAATATGACATAATAAATAAATGAAAGGAAGAAAGTAGATAACCAATTAACACATTTGACCATGCACCTCTCCCGGATCCAACCTGTAACCCTAATTTTATATATATATATATATATATATATATATTTTGAGAATCCTGTTATTAATGTATTTTGAATCTCTTTTTGCCTTGAACATAATAAAAACTTTATTAATTCTTTAAATATAGCCCTAATTTGGGCGAATCGCATAAATATGGTATTGTTGTATATGATTTTTTCTCTCTTTTTTATCATGTTTTTTTCATAAATGAAAGTCACGATTTTATATTTCACTCTTTTTTTGTTTTTAGAAAGATATGAGCAATATCGAATGATTAATTTGTATTTCTTATTATTAATATGTAATTCGTTATCAAAATAGATTGCTTAAAAAAAAGAACTGAATTTTTTAAATATCTTTTTTCTAATTCATTAAGCAAGTTAATTCAAGATCGAGTCAAAACTCAATGTAAGAGAGATTAGACTTCTAAGTTGCTTGACTTAAGAGTTTCTTAAATCGATTTGATTTATTTATTTTTTGAAAGATTCGTAACGTAGGGGTTTTCCTCATTCAAATAGAATTAATTAATTTTCTATTTGTTTAATGACTTGTTTGTGCAGGTGCAATTTGTGGTTTAATCCTTGATTTAGCAAAGTGTAATTTTTTTTAACATTTGTTTAATCATTAATGTCTAATTTTTCTTTTGTTTAATGTGGCAGGTGTAATTCGTGTGTTAATTCTTGATTAAGTAAATTCTGTATTAATTAATTAAGTAAATAATCAGGATGGCGCTATTCCCACGCCACCAAAAGCTGCTGCCACGGAAATCTAAATTCTCATTTTCCATTTCAGACGATAATGCCCCTTCTCAGTTCAACATATTCTCAAATCTCGACGGAAAGTTGTTTTCCACTCACGGCGTTGAGCGTGATCGGTAAACGCTGCAACGGTTAGGTGAGGACCGAAGATCAGCTTCTCATTTTCATTATCGACAAGTAAAACTCTCTATCTCTATATATCTATATCTGTATCTGTTTCTCTCTCTAGGGTGCTTCTGAATTTAAGGTATGCCTAAATTCTCTCTCTCTCTCTGTTTTTTTTTTCTCTATATTTTCAATCAAATTGGTCATCGCAGTATTATTTGGATTTTTTCCTACAAATTTAGTTTTGGTCCTTTGAACCGATTCGATCCTCGTAGCCGGCGATTTCGCCAGAGGTAAGAAAGGGTGAATTACGACAAATCAAATGCTTGTATAATAAAAAGACAACTGTACCCTTCAATTTAACCCCTTTATATCTGTCTTTGCTGGGACACTGATTCTAAATATTGAAAATTAATTAATTTTTTTTAAAAATAAATTAATATAATTTTTTTTTATTTTAAATACTGCTCTTCTAATTTTTTATTTTATTTTGTTTTTTAAATTACACTTTTTTTTAAATGACAGATGTCATTTTTAACTTTTTCTGTAATTTTAAAATTGTGATCAATTTATTTTATTTTTAAATAAATATTAATTAAAATATTCGTTTAAAAAATATAAATTATTTTTTAAAAATTTATTTCTTTTATAAAAAATGAAAAACATGATCAAAGTTGAAAAAAATGTAGAAAAAAAAAAGATATTTTTGTTATTTTTTAAAAAATAAGATTGAAAAAAAAAATTATAATTTGTAAGTAAAAATAAGCTAGTTAGGACATGAAGATTCCAACCCACGCCGAGGAGCCCTCTGAGGTCTAGTTCCGCTTGGAGGTGAAATGGTGAATTGCAGATTTGAGAGGGAAAGGGATAAAGTAGATGGAATGAGAATAGAAAAAGAGAGAAATTCGTGCTGTTTTTGGAAAAGATCACGTGACATCTTTTGACCAAGAACAAGAACTAAGAAGGCATCATTGTCAGAGAAATAAGTGAGATTTCATATTGGTGTGAAAGCAGCCATTAACGCCACCCTAAATCCTAGTAAACAAATAGAAACATCGCCACCAGCAAGAGAGAAGTAAATTTTACTATGCTTTGTCCGGGTGATTATTAAATTCCCCTATCAGCTGTTGTTCCCCAAGAATTTTCCTCATCACTTTGGGGAAAGTAGATTATAATATGAAACAAGTTATGAGTTAAAAATAGTTGTTCTCTTTCTTGTTGCATCAACTGGGAATCTATACTTATAGTTCACTGTGCTTCTCCTTCATTTTCTTCAAGAGGGGAAAAAAATACTGTATATACAATTGAGGCAGTGGAGGAAGATGGAGATTTTCTTGAAGGATGCAGCGCCCTTTGCAGCAATGGTACTGGTGCAGTGCTGCGAGGTGGGTGTGGTAACACTAAGCAAAGCAGCCATGAACAGTGGGATGAGCAACTTTGTTTACATTGTTTACTCCAATGCTTTTAGCACCCTCTTTCTTCTTCCATATTTCATTTTCCAGAGCCACAGGTACTTAGATCTTCAATTTTTTTCATTCTTGCCATCTTCAATGGTTACTCAGATTTAAGTAAAAATTTTGAACGAAAATTTGCGTAAAAGCTTCATTTGATACCAATAATAGTCACATGAAATTTTATTCAAATTTTTTGATCATATCCCAAAAAATTTCCATCTTGTCCAGTGATTTGAGTTATCATGAATAGTGTTTTGTAGATTTCAGTAAAAATGAATTTGGTATAGGTTTGAATTAATGGATCGAAAATGGTTTTTTGAGAATATTGACTCAAATTTCAGTTTGATTTCAAGCTTAAATCGCCATTCAAGATGGCCTACTCATTACATATACCTCCTAAAACATCTCTCTCCTTAATCTTTTTGTAGAAACACGCAGGCTCCTCGGATAACTTTCACCCTCCTTCGTAGATTCTTCCTACTTGGGTTACTGGGGTAACATTACATCATACAAGCACGTGTGCACATTCATATCCAATGTTCATTTCATCAAATATTACCCTAACGAAGAATGTTGAAGAATAAATAATTCTGTTGCAGGAAATGCTTGGTGCTAATTTTCGGATTTACAGGCATCAACTACAGCTCCCCAACTCTGGCAGCAGCTTTGGGCAACCTTATACCAGTTTTTACGTTTTTGCTTGCAATCATGTTTGGGTAGGATCTATGGAAGTAAATAATTCTAATGAAATTATTTACATAATAATGATGATAAAGAATAATAATTGTGGTGCTTCTGGTAGTGACAGGTGATGTTGAAAGTGTTGGTAATTGGGATTGTCTTATTTTGATTACATTATCATTTGTCATTTCATTTTGAATTCGTGCATCTATCTACAATGATAAAGGAGTGAATAAGGTCATTTCCCAGTGGAGAAGAGAAAAAACCCCTTATTGTTACTCTACAATCTACATATTATAAAATTCACAATAGTTCCAAATGAAAAAGAAAAAATGAATGCTTGATATGGCAATCTCAATTCATGGTCTTTTCAATATATATCGTATCCAATATATTGTCTTGTTTTGATTACATTACCATCTGTCATTTCAGTTTGAATTCATGCATCTATCTACAGTGATAAAGGAATGAATGTGGTCATTTCCATTAAAGAAGATAAAAAAGCTCTTATTGTTTTTCTACAATCTACGTATTATAAAATTCACAATAATTCCAAATGAAAAAGAAAAAATGAATGCTTGATCTGGCAATCTCAATTCATGGTCATGTCAACATCAATAATAGGGCCAAACATCCTTAGTTGCAGTATCAATATTATAATATGTTTTTTGCTTCCAAATGATTTTTTGCCTGTATAATATTTCCTGTTTCTTATCTATTGATATAGATAGTTTGATACTGATGATTAGCTAATTGGTGGTGGTGGTGTAGTTTTCTTTCTCTGATTATATTAGTACTTCTATGTTGATCTACTGCTGAAAGTATCTGTACAGTTTTTTAGTGTGTACTTCAATTTTTCTCAAATAAATGATGCAATTTTTAGGATGGATAAGATAGATATAAGGAGCTCAAGCAGTAATGCCAAATCTTTGGGCACCATAGTAGCAGTATCAGGAGCACTCGTTATGACTCTTTATAAAGGTCCACCATTCATGTCGGGTACATCATCGCCTAGTTTACCTCATCAACTTCTGTCGCAACAATCAAATTGGATTCTAGGAGGCCTTCTGCTTTCGATCGCTTACATTTTTTCTGCAACATGGAACATTTTACAGGTAAATTCTCCCAAAAATCGAACAAAGAGGGGGTAGGGTCTTGCATTTGGGCATGTAACCAACCTATACCCACTTGGTATATTGGACATGTAGCACATGATTAGTGGTACCTGACCTGCCAGCAAATGGCACCTGGTAGTACTCCCAACCAAAATTATTAGCATCATCTTAATTGTATATTTTTTGAGCTGCTATCAAAAAAATTATTTTCCAGATTTTCTTTCGATGAATTGAAATTTTGATTGAAAGATAAAAAAGTTCAAAAACTATTCTAGCTTTTATTTTATTGCTGCAAAAGTAATTATTGGAACCTTTTTCTTTTACCTGTAAAGATAAGGCACCATAGAGAGCAAAAGGTGCTCGCAATGTTTTTGAGTACTCGAAGTCAAGAAATTCCTGCAGAAGAGACTAATTTTGATTTTTAATGCCAGGCAGCAACCGTGAAGGATTATCCAGAAAAAGTGACTATAATCTTTTTCTTCACCCTGTTTGGGACCATCCAATGCGCAGTTTTCTCTCTCATTGCAGAAAGGAATCCAAGTGCTTGGACATTGCACCCTGGCACTCAGACGACTGCTACTGTGTATTCAGTAAGGAAACTACAAAGTAGCTCGTGTTTCTGTCTATAACTAATTGTGGAAGACTCATTTGCATTCTGCTACATTTTATATGAAGATTTTTTTTTTCAAAAATCTTTTTTGGTTATATTGTTTTTTTGGTTTCCTTTT
Organism: Nyssa sinensis; assembly: GCA_008638375.1. Taxonomy (NCBI): domain Eukaryota; kingdom Viridiplantae; phylum Streptophyta; class Magnoliopsida; order Cornales; family Nyssaceae; genus Nyssa; species Nyssa sinensis. The sequence continues at coordinate 60,684,082 of CM018032.1, forward strand.
TATTATTTCATATAATGTTAGCCCATTTTTAGTGATATTTATGATTTGGTGATGCATTAATGCAAACATCAACTTTTGTTATTAGGCATTTCTAAGATTTTACTGGTATATCTTCAGTCCATGCTCAATAATTATTTATTTACTAATTTGTTCTCATTTAGGCAATATTGGGAACCGTTCGTAGTAGCGTTATGACTTGGTGCTTGCATGAGAAGGGTCCTCTCTATGTTGCCATGTTCAAGCCCTTGGGGATGATCATTGCAGTGATCATGGGGATCATGTTCCTTGGTGATATACTTCATATTGGCAGGTGTATATGTATCCCACTCTAGTTTTATGTGCATTGTGTCCTCTCTCTCTCTCTCTCTCTCTCCCCAGTTCCATTATGTTGTGTTGTTATCAGATGAAATGTTGATCTAAACATTCCTCAAGGATTTTATGAATTAAAAAACTAGGGATGAAAATGTTATGGTCTAGCAAAGCAGGAGTAACAGAGATCCAACTGGTACTTATTTTTTTTTAATAAGTAGAGATCCAACTGGTACTTCTGGGGTTTGACAATATCAAGAGGGATGAAAATGTTATGGTCTAGCAAAACAGAGTAACAGAGATCCAACTGGAACTTTTTTTTTTTTTGGATAAGTAGAGATCCAACTGGTACTTTAGGGATTGTCCAATGTCGTGGCCAATATTAACTAAGAGGAACTGAAGAACAAGAAAAAGAGGGCAGGCAAGAGAAGCTAGATTGGGAATCTTTTTGAGACTTTCAAAAGGAAGACTCCCACCAAAAATAAGAGTATGCCACAACAAGTTGCGAGCATGCAGGTACTCTTTATTAGTAAAAGGTGAAATAATAGTTCGCTCTGTGCTCGCCACACGGCTACACCTAGATTGAGAATCTTAAATCTGTTACATTATCTGATTTGAAAATTCTAACTTGAGAAATAGCCAAGTGATCAATTCAGACTTAACTAAGGACAGTTTTGACATGCTCAACTCCTTTGACGCGAGTCAATAAGTCAATAAATCTAATTTTTTTATAAGTATTGAGGCAGGTCATCATGATTCATTTTAATTTTAACTTAGGCTTTTCTGATGTAAAAACATTTATGTTCTTTGCCATAGTTACTGCTTAGAATGAATCCTAAAGTGTAATTACCCTAAGATCTAATCCAGTCTTCTTATTGTTAAAATACTTTTATTGCTTTTAAACTGAATGGTTTCCCTTGATTTTTGTGCAGTGTGATTGGAGCTGTCATTATTTCTCTTGGATTCTATACTGTGATGTGGGGACAAGCCAAAGAGAAGAACATGGTTGCAGAAAATGATCATGGATTTGAATCATCAACCAAACCAGCAACCTCTCACAGAACTAGATTTCACAAAGAAGTATAGGTTAATTTTTAAAATCATTCATGGAAAAACAGGGAAGTTATGCAAATATTATAATTTAACTTAACTCATTTAGTTGAAAAAAGCTTTACCCCAATTATTTGATATTGGTTACATGAATCCCTTTTCACTATTCTGTGTTGAGTTGAATATTGTGTGTATCGGTTACATAAATCATGTTTCACCATAATGTGTTGAGTTGATTGTAAGAAATTCTCTCCCGTGTTCTACCCTAAATGCTTTGGCGCTTAAAGATTTGTTTCAGAGACAGTATTATGAGAAATTTTACTAATATAGAGGGTCTAAGAGCATAAGTAACATTAGCATGCAGATCATGAACAATGTCAGAACATCCCCTTGTGTTTGCCTTGGACTTTACTTCAATTTTATGATCCTCATTTTGGTGGCTTTTTCTGCTTTTCATGCATGAATTTGTAGCAAGTCTTTGTAAATGAACTAGTTTGATTGATACAGAAGTTATTGATAATGTGAAGTTATATACATATAGTAGAAATAAACCTTTGTGAGTTTCTCTACTTGATTTGAAAATACTAAAAGATCAATTGACTGTAGGGGATGTGTCACTCGTCTGACTCTGTTTTTGGAATTGTTTGTAAGATCTCAAAAGTAGGCCATTTGTGTAGCTCATAAGTTAGGCTAATGGATTAGAATGGTTCACCACCACCACCTCCTATAGAATATTTCTTGTTGGTTGGTTGTCATGAATTTAGATTCTTGATGATCCTGATGCAACACTGAAAATGAGCAATGTGAGAGTATTTTTGATCCGTTTTATTTGAGTATTTTTGACCTAGTACGAGTCAATATTTTGTAACATGTATATACAAAGGTATTGTTTTTATAGTTTTTTCTCATGAGATCAGATAACCGACTCTGGGTATAAAAGAGGATTTAGGGTTTGACAGTGTTTTATTCTCATAATTTTTTCGATACATAGTGAATGTGGACGGAGACTTCTTGCCTAAACTACGTATATGATGTGTCTTATCTTGTTTTAAATTGATTTATTGTTTGTTTATTTTTATTCGCTCTCTGCACAACATTTCTGACTCCATTAGAGAAGGTGCAGACTCAAGTCCTAGGTGAGGGGTCTATGGGTAGAGAGAGGAATTCTTTTTGGTGTGATATTGGACCAAAATTGTGAGAATTGAGGGTACCATTTAAATGTGGGATGGTCTTAAACATAGGGGCAACGGAGATTCAAAAGACATCCCCAAATTTAATTTAAGCAAAATTTGATTATGAAAATGTGAAGTTTGTCTTTAGAATTATGCTGAGGAGAGACGCGGATACGAGATTTTTATGATTCCATTAGTTCATATAATACATATGAGATTGTATATATTTCGAATATTACAGACAGATTAATGAGATTGTAAATATCCTACCTCCGGTCTTCTTTGTCTTTTAGGTTAAGATGATGCTGTGCCGTGTCCAACAAACATCCATGTACAAGACGTCATACGTTCATTTTCAACCATTTCATCCCTTAGTTTCAAGTCAAACACGCCCTCTTTTCTATATAGATAATCCAACATGATACGTATCGTGAAGTTGATTTCCGAATCAGATGCATATATATATATATATATATATATCAGCATCAACTCGTGTCGCACTACTGCACTAGGATCATGCCGGTCTTTTCCAATTGTTTGACCCTTAATCGTTAAGCAAATGGCAATTTGATTTCTCTAATCATGAATTTGTGTTAATTATATATCTCTAATGCTTGAGATTCATATTGATATTGACAACACGTTACTGTAGATTTTCAAGGTTACACAAAGAAGCAAAAACATTATATATATCTAAACATTTTACTAGATACACCAAACTATTTGAGGCATTTTAGCACCTTCTTTTTTGTGTTTGTATTTATAAAAATTACTTTGAAAGATTTACTCTCACACCACCTAGATAGGACATCAATCATATTTACGTATAACCGTTAAAAATGAAATATAACATTTTTATCATATTTATTAGGGTTGTAAAACGAATCGAGCTATTCGAGTTCGGCTTGTAAGCGGTACGGTTAGAAGTTTGTTTGAGATTGGATTGTAAAATATATAAGCTAACCTTGAACATATTTTAAAACTCGTAAATTTATTAAGTGAGCTCGAGCTCGACTCATTAAACCAAAAATAGTCTAATACTATTTTAAAAATCAAGCTACTTGAGTTCAACTTAGCTCCCGACCGATTCGATTAGAGGCTCATTCAAAATCAACTTAAAAAATTAACAAATTGAGTTTGAATATAATTTAAAACTTATTTATTTTAATACATCAAATTTAAACAATCCATTACTGAACTCGGATGAATTCATTTACAACCCTAATCTTTATTTCAGTTGAGCAAATAATGGAAGTGGAAATAAATGTGTTGCATTAGGTGTTACATTGCACAAATTTCAAACCATGCCATATGAAAAAAGTATATGACTTGTATATGTCACTTATCAAAAAATGAATAATCCCCTTTTTTTTTTCTTTTATGTTGATAAATTGTAGCTTTCATTTTCTTTAATATTCCCTCTTGATTAGGAGATGTCCATTCAGATGGGTCGCATTCATAACAGATGGCGACATGTGATGTCAATTTGAACAACATGAAATGGTAATGTCTATTCATTTCTCATTTTCAACTTGCCTTCCTGTTTCCTTCAAGTTGTTTGGTGAATGTTCATAATATAATATTTTCTATTGAAATTCTTAAAATGAATAAAACAATAAATGTGAGAGAAAAAATTTACATAAAATTGTGACGAAGCGAAAGCACAAAATGTGATAAGATGAATACGAATATTGTATAAGTTTTATTAATAATCTAAAATTAAAAATGTTTTTAATAGAGACTTACATGCACGCGCACAAACACACACACACACACATATATATATATATATATATTGAAAATCCTAATTCTATTTAAAAAATCTACTTTAAAAAGGAAACAATAAAGAAATAATAAAAATTACTAAAAATAACAATTTTGAGCCTAGTTCAAATTTGAAAATAAGAAACTCTTAAAATAATTCTTAAAACATAAATGCATGATTTTGATAGGTACCAAATTTGTCCTACAGTAAATTAATTTTTTTAAATATATTTTTACGACATTTTCTAAGGAAGAAAAGTACATGAGATTGTGACACAACATTAAAGTTTGAATGTGATAAGATGGATATAAATATTTTATAAATTTTATTAATGATAAAAAATTGAAGATTTCTTTACTAAAGACTTACAATTATATATATATATATATATATTGAAAGTCATAATTCTATTAAAATAAAAAAAATCCTAATTTAAAAAGAAAATTACTAAAATTAACAAATTTGAGCCTATCTCAAATTTGAAAATTAGAAACTCCAAAAATATTTCTTAAAACATAGATGGAGGATTATGATAGTTATGACACCTGTTCTACATCAAATTATTACTATTATTTTTTTATATTTTTAAGACATTTAGGCTATTCTTAAGAAGAATAAAAGTATTGTTTTATGTTCCCCCCCTCCGATAATGATATTGAGAACATTAGAAAATGTGATAATGTTATTAAGAGCCCGTTTACTTATGCAATTCTGTTTGTTTTTGTTTTGAAAAATTGATTTTCAATTTTGCAAAACACTAAAAAATTTCGGAATGATGTTTGGCAAGATCAATTCCAAAAATAAAACCCCAAAAATTCCAAATCACAAATCTTTCTCAGATCAATCAAAATCCAACAAAAACCTTATTCAGGCAAAAACGAGATGGTGGTTCGCAACGGCTGCCAGTGGAAATGATGATGGAGATAGAGGTCGGCGAAGGTGGGTTTGGGATTGTCGACAATGGTGGATTTGGGGATGTCAACGACAGCGTGATATATGATTGTCGGCGATAGCGTGAAGCCTGCAACTCGATGAAGTAGATAAGAGAATTGGTTCAATTGAGTTTTGATTAGTTGTAGATAACAACATGGCTTGGATTGGGTATAGAGAAGGGAACATGTTTTGATTGAGCATTATGAAATATTGTAAGCTCATAGACTTTTAATATCGATGAGATCATGGATGTTGAAATGTATTTTTTTTTTTTCAAATTATGCTGTCACTTTTATTAAATATATTAATTTAAAAAATAATTTTATTTTGACTCTATCATCCAAATCATTTTCATTGTTTTCAAAATCATAACCTAACACATTCTCGCATTTTCTATTCCATAAGAAATTATATCCAAATATATTTTCAAATGTTTTAAAAAAGAAAATCTACTTTTCAGAAACCCAACTATAAAATAATTTTATAATTTTTTTTAAATACATGTCCAAAAGTAAGTACACATCAATCTTTAAAAAAATTAAAAAATAAGAGGCTCGTTCACATATACAAGTGAGTTCTTAATAATATTACTCTATAAAATATTGTGAATAAAACTTCTAAATTTTCAAAATAAGACAAGAAAAAAATTTATAGGCAATAAGTGTAATGTTTATTTTTCAAAGGTTGCTTTCAACATCCTTTGCCAAATATTCAAAACCAATCAGTCATTAAGCGGCACGGTTAGAGGTTTATTCGAGATTGGATTATAAAATAAAGGACAAATTACACTTATCTCCCCTAAGGTATCTGACAATTGCAGAAACCTCCCCTATAGTTTCTGAAATAACATTGTTCCCCCTTTTGGTTTACTGATCTAGTAACAGATTCCCCCCTCCCATTAACAGTCGTTAGTTGACTTAACGGAATTGGATGATGTCATCTTCAAATTTTATTCAAATGCCAATTTTGCCCTTACAAGTTATGGTTAAATGACCAAACTACCCTCACTTTAATAGTAACTTTTTAATAAAAAAAAAAAGACAAATTTTCTCCCTCTCCATCACAGAAACACTATAACCTTAACCCTATCTCTGTAACTATTCCCTATCCATCACAGGAAACACTCTTTCTCTGTAAACACCACTGCTCTCACAACCATAAGGCCAACACTACCACTCTGGCCAACTCCAAAACCTCCATGACCACCATCACGCCATCGTGGTCACCAGTAGAGATAATCACCTGATCAACACAACCACCAACTACCTGAAATAAAAACTCCACAGGCCACCAAAGCTAAAATTACAATATCACCAAACCCAGAGAAAAACGAAATCTCTACAAAAATCAAACTGAGGCTAAACAGGAATCAAACCAACAAAAGATTAGAGGAAAGAGAGACCACCAATTCACACGGACAAAATAAAAATTTAAGAAAATATCCAACAAATTTAAATCTTGTCGAGCCAAATATTATGCCCCACAAAAGCATAAAAAATTGTATTGATGTGTGAATTAACTATACCATAATTACAAAATAAATTAAGTCAAATTGAGAAAATAAGAGAGAGAGAGAGAGAGAGAGAGAGAGGGAGTCTGTAACGCCTAAACCCATTTGGATCGGACCCATTTCCTCATCGACGGTATTGCCGACCGCCATGGCCATGGAAAGGTTGAGTGAAGAATGGGAGAGATTGCCTGGTGAAAAAACAAAGGGCTCGTTTCTGTTGCTGTTGTTGCTAGCATTGGCGTTATCCTTGGACCAGGCATCAATGAAACCTCTCGGGTTCTCCTGGGGCTCTTTTTCTAATGACACCAGATCAGGGTTGAAAAATATAGAACACTCGCTGTTTTGCTAGTCAGATTCAGGGGCACCAAAATCTGTATAAGAAATCAAATTTAGAGGCTCTTCTCTGTAATCTTGTCGGAAAAAAATGGCACCAGTGTTATAAATCGAGCCCCCGGTTGACAGTTCCTTACGCATCAAATGCTTCCACTGTTGCTCAGATGTATCCATTGTAACTATATCACCTTCCATCATCCAACCGAAGCTCCTGCTATATGCATATATAAATCAATATTTGAAGCAAGCAAAGTTACCATCCATTTATGATTTCAAACAAGACTGGTAAAAATAGGGGAAGGGGAAAATAATCTTAACCCACCTAGAGGGTTCTTTATAAGAGGAAGTAGAGATATTTTCCTCGGCACTATTGTCAACTACCAATGGCGTTTCATTTGGTTGAATGTTAGATCCAAAAACCTGAGGAGAAGAATTGTTGGTATGAACTGTGGGGTTAATAAGACCCTTCGGAGTTGTGGGATGAGCATGGTGTTGAAGGCGAGTCTTCTTCTTGGTGAGAGAAGATCGAGAGGCACAGGAACAGAGGCCATCATGTACTTGTAGATCATTGCTTGTCTTTCGAGCTCCTTCCACTGAGCCGATGTAAAAGGAAACCCCAAAGTTGCCGCCATCCCTCCTGCTCACAAAAAAATCATATCTTCAGCACCGGAGCGAATCGGAAACACTTGGGATATGGCTCGCCGGACACTGGATCGAGCTTTGGGTGTGCGATCATGGTAGAACGGATCTGCTAGTTGAAGTCGTAGCGGCCAATGGTCTCAAGGTCATCGGTGGTCGACGAGGCCGAACAATCCTCAAGCGTAAAAGATGAGTGATACAGGGTTAGGGCAAAGAAATTGAGAGAGAAAAGTGAGATGGAGTGGGAGTGGGGAGAGAGAGAGAGAGTGCTGCAATTGATGGAGAGAAAAAATAAAGAAGAAAAAATAAAAAAATATTATTAAAATATGAAGGTAATTTAGTAAATGTAACAATTCCGTTAACGTCGTTTGGGGACAAGTTCTGACAAGGGGGACAGTGTTATTTTCCTAAATCATAGGGGAGGTTTCTGTAATTGTCAGAAACCTCAAGGAAGGTAAGTGTAATTATCTCTAAAATAAATAAGTTAACCTTGAACATATTTTAAGACTCATAAATTTATTAAGTGAGCTCGAGCTCAACTCATTAAGTTAAAAATAGTCTAATACTATTTTAAAAATCAAGCTACTTGAGCTCAGTTCAGCTCGTTATCGACTCGATTAGAGACTTATTCGAAATCAATTAAAAAAATTAACAAACTAAATTTGAATACAATTTAAAACTCATTTATTTAAATAAGTCAAATTTAAACAATTCATTACTAGCTCGGATCAATTCATTTACAACCCTAATCTTTATTTTCAGTTGAGCAAATAACCGAAGTGGAAATAAATGTGTTGCATAAGGTGTTACATTGCACAAATTTCAAACCATGCCATATGAAAAAAATATATGACTTGTATATGTCACTTATCAAAAAATGAATAATCCTTTTTTTTTTTTATGTTGATAAATTGTAGCTTTCATTTTCTTTAATATTCCCTCTTGATTAGGAGATGTCCATTCAGATGGGTCGCATTCATAACATATGGCCACATGTGAGGCCAATTTAAACAACATGAAATGGTAATGTTTATTCATTTCTCATTTTCAACTAGCCTTCCTTTTTCCTTCAAGTCGTTTGGTGAATGTTCATAATATAATATTTTCTATTGAAATTTTTAAAATGAATAAAACAGTAAATGTGAGAGAAAAAATTTACATAAAATTATGACGAAATGAAAGCACAAAACATGATAAGATGAATATGAATATTGTATAAGTTTTATTAATAATCAAAAACTAAAAATGTCTCTAATAGAGACTTACATGCATGCGCACAAACACACACACACAGATATATATATATATATATATATATATATTGAAAATCCTAATTCTATTTAAAAAATCTACTTTAGAAAGGAAACAATAAAGAAATAATAAAAATTACTAAAAATAACAATTTTGAGCCTAGTTCAAATTTGAAAATAAGAAACTCTTAAAATAATTCTTAAAACATAAATGCATAATTTTGATAGCAGTAAATTAATTTTTTTAAATATACTTTTACGACATTTTCTGATAAAGAAAAGTACATGAGATTGTGACGGCAACATGAAAGTTTGAATGTGATAAGATGGATATAAATATTTTATAAATTTTATTAATGATCAAAAATTCAAGATTTCTTTAATAAAGACTTACAATTTTATATATATATATATATATATATATATATTGAAAGTCATAATCCTATTAAAATAAAAAAGAAATCATAATTTAAAAAGAAAATTACTAAAATTAACAAATTTGAGCCTATCTCAAATTTGAAAATTAGAAACTCCGAAAATATTTCTTAAAACATAGATGTAGGATTATGATAGTTATCACACCTGTCTTACATCAAATTATTATTATTTTTTATATTTTTAAGACATTCTTAAGAAGCATAAAAGTATTGTTTTATGGTTCGCCCCAGATAATGATATTGAGAACATTAAAAAATATAATAATATTATTAAAAGCTCGTTTACGTATGTAATTTTGTTTGTTTTTTGTTTTGCAAATTTAATTTTCTAATTTGCAAAACACAAATTCCGAAATGATGTTTGGCAAGATCAATTCCAAAAATAAAACCCCAAAAATTCCAATTCATGAATTTTTGAAAATCACAAATCTTTCTCAGATTTTTTGAAAATCATAGAAAACATTCACCTAGCATCCAAGACACCATTAGGTCAGTCCATGAATCATTTATCGGTTTCAAGATCAATCAAAATCCAACAAAAACGAGATGGTGGTTCGCAACGGCTGCCAGTGGAAGTGATGATGGAAATAGAGGTCGGCGAAGGTGGGTTTGGGATTGTCGACAATGGTGGATTTGGGGATGTCAGCGACAGCGTGATTGATGATTGTCGGCGATAGCGTGAAGCCTGCAACTCGATGAAGTAGATAAGAGAATGGGTTCAATTGAGTTTTGATTAGGAGGAGATAACAACATGGGTTTTCATTGGGTATAGAGAAGGGAATGGGTTTTGATTGAGTATTATGAAATATTGTAAGCTCATAGACTTTTAATATAGATGAGATCATGGATGTTGAAATGTATATTTTTTTTTCAAATTATGCTGTCACTTTTATTAAATATATTAATTTAAAATATAATTTTATTTTGACTTTATCATCCAAATCATTTTCATTGTTTTCAAAATTATAACCTAACACATTCTCGCATTAAAATTATAACTTTATCATCCAAATCATTTTCATTGTTTTCAAAATCATAACCTAACACATTCTCGCATTTTTTACTCTGTAAAAAAATTATATTCAAATATGTTTTTCAATATTTTAAAAAATAAAATCTATTTATCAGAAACTCAACTCCAAAATATTTTTATAAAAAAATTTTTAATACATGTTTAAACGTAAGTACATATCAATTTTTAAAAAATTTAAAAAATAAAATGGCTCTTTCACATGTACAAATGAGTTCTTAATAGTATTACTCTATATAAAATATTGTGAATAAAACTTCTAAATTTTGAAAATAAGACAAGAACAAAATTTGTAGGCAATAAGTGTAATTTTTATTTTTCAAAGGTTGCTTTCAACATCCTTTGCCAAATATTCAAAACCAATCAGTCATTATCGGCCATCAGCATCATGGACCCATTGACATGGATGGTTTATAATAGCATTGGAAAAGTGTGGAAACAACTCTCATTTGCATCACTAGAAAGTAGAAAGACAAGCCATGTGAGGCTCACCTATTATGTGCTGCTATTCACCTTTAGGGAAAAGAGTGACCAATCCAGATGGGGCATCCCAAATCAAGAAAAGGCATCAAGGGTGGTAAATGTACCCTTCTTTGAAAATCTAGGGCCCACATCCCTCATTGATAATGCTGATAAGTCTGTCACTATTGGTTGGGCTGCAGTACAAGGCATGCTGCTTGTCAGTAGCATTGATTGATCATTGGGAAAGGGTGAATCATATGCTTGTGATCATTTTATCATGACTTTGGTTCATAGTGTAAATGCTTCATGTACTAAAACATAAGCCATTGTTAGAAAACAACAAATTTCTCATTTATGAAAACAAACTTCCAAAAATGAATTTTCAGTGCCATTTTTTTTTTCATTTTAAAAGAATGGAAAATAATTTTAAGCAACATTAAGAAATATTTATCAATTACTGGTGTGCTCTTGCAACACACAGAATAAATAAAATTATTTTAAAAGAAAATATATATATATATATATATATATATATTGATTAGACAAGAACTTGGGAGGATTTGGTTTCAGTCTAAGCCAAAGCTCCTAACCCTAAAAATGTAATTTGAATGAAAACTGATGCTGCACTTTTTGACTCGCAATAAGTATAGGCTCCGTGACCTGTACAACACTCAGAAAGACAATCAGAGGATCACCGGATTGACTCCGGCGGTAACCGCTCCGATGCTTAAGTAAGTAAAAGGAATTGAAAGACTGTATTGAAAGCCAAAGAATGAGCATGAAAATAAAGCGTACCTTTAGGGTTTAATTTATAGACCGTGGCCTTCCTAAGTTGATTAGGATTCGGAGCCATGAATATAGGGATTTGATCATTCGGAGATTGCAGTTACTACCTTGTGGAATATTACATAGAGATAACCATAAATGGTAGTTTCCTCGTTGAAGATTGTTTCCTTGTTAAAGATTGCTTCCTTATTCCCTGCTCGGCATCCGCTAAGGCGGTGACGAGGTCTGGAGTATTGGTCTGGATCCTGTAATCAAATCTGAGATCCTTGTCCGGATATATGTGCTCTGAAGGCATATGTTCGGTCACTTCCGACCTTTTGTGCTGATCTGGATGCTCGAGCTCTTAGTCATTGACCGAGCGAGAGCTGAGTTAGCCGAGCGTGAGTTGGATTTGTGATCATACGTGTCAAGTGCTGATTGGCCTGCTCTTTTATGGTATATCAGTTACTCCCCCCCAAGTCCTAGTTTTATGCTAACAAGCAACTAGGGCTAAGCCTTTTTCGAAGAGTCATGTGTCTTGCCCGTTCGCCTTCCAAGGCAACTGTTGGGGCGTCATTTATTGCGCAGCCCGAGATTAGGTCTTTTCAAGGCCATCATTGTACTGGGCCGATAGTTGGGTTTCTCGAAATCATCATTGTTCCGAACCGTCATGGCGTTTGGTGGGCCCCTTCTGATACTGTGCTTATAAATACGGGGTGAGATTTTGAAATGACCTTTTCCCCGTCATTTCCACTGTGCTAGAAGATCTCGTCCGCCATTGTTGGTTTGTGCGACCTTGAAGAATATCGATTTCCTGAGTTAAAACAGGTTCGACCGATCTTTTCTCTTCTCTTGCTTCTTTCTTTTTAAGTCCGGGAATAATGTCTGCTCCTTTTGAATCCCCAAATGTAAGTGGGGGAGTAAGAAATCCTTCCGAGATGGCTGTGCCGTCTCCTGTGGAAAACGTAGGTAGCCTTGCCCCCGTAGATATTGGGGAGGGGCCTGTTGAACCTCCCCCTAGTCCTGAGGTGAGGATAGTTGATGCCTTTGAAGAGGCCCGGGACAGGGCCTGGGAGACCTCTGGTAAGTCTTCCCATAAAGAAGAGGGTGAGAGTGCTGTTACTCAGAGCCTTCTGGATGAGTGGAGGGTAAAATACAATTTTCCCCCAAATGTGACCTGCAGAGTGCCAGGCCCCATGGATAGTCCCCAAAATGTTGAAGTCGGGGAGATTTGTGTTTATCTTGCCTGGTTCGAGATGGGCTTGAGACTCCCATTGCCGGATTTAGTCAGGCAATTCTTTTGTTGGTACAAGCTCTGCCCTGCCGACCTGAATCTCAATAGTTGGCGGCAACTTCTGGGGTTTGTAGTGTTGGGACACCAACACGAGGTAGATGTGTCCATGGACCTGATCCGTAGTAATATGGATCTGAAGTTCAAGAAGGCAGAAGGCCTTTTTTACATGTCTTTTGAGAAGGGGTTCCGGCCCCTGTCCTCCGTTCCCACTTCTAATAAAATGTGGAAGAAGTGGTACTTCTTTGTTGGAGGAGGATGGGAGCATGAAGACTTCCAGAATGGTGAGGCTTCGATATTCCCTCGTGCCACGGGTCATAAGGGTGAGGCTTATTCCCTTAGGTTTGCTTTAGCTTTGTTATGCCTTCCGAACTGATAATCTGATATGTCATTTCTTACTTATGTGCAGTCAGGAGTGCTTGGAGGAGGTCCGAGTTTACCGACGTACTACGAGATCAGTATCGTGTGCTGTTTTCGACTTCCAACCGGGCTCATACTGTTATTATTATCCCGGAGAATTTGATGGCTGCTCGTTCTGCATAGCTCAAGAAGAGGCTGACGTCGAAATGGGCAACGGCAGGAAGCTCAAGTGGTGGGGGAGGCTTTCTCCCGAGCTGAGCCTGATTCCCCTCTTGAAGTAAAAATGAGGAGATTGATTTCTGGATCTCCCGAGCCAGCCCCTACCGAGGCTGAGAAGGAGGCCGAACCTACCGTTCCTGTTTCGGCCGTTCCTCCTGCCCCTTCCGTTCCTGAGCAGAAGGGCTCGGAAAAGGAAGGCGCCTGCTGCACCGTCCGAGCCGTTTGATGAACCGGACTATCAAATTGCCAAGAAGGCTTTTGACCAAATATGGGCTCAGGGCCCTCATCGGTACAGGGGGGATAACCCCTCAAAGCTGATGAATGAGATGATGAATCTCCAGATGAGGGTAACTTCTGAAGCTTTTTTTGTCTTTTCTGTTTGTTTGTTTGTTTATTCAATCTAACTTGTCTGTCTTGCCTTGTATAGAGCATGCATAGTTTGGCTGCTCTGATGGTGACTCCCATGAGCCTCGAAGAGGTTGAGAAACTGAAGGCCGAACTGGATGAAGTGAGGCTGGAGCTCGGAACGGCTCAATCCAAAGCTCATGCTACCGAGGAGAGTCTGAAGGAGGCGAGTGCCAATCTGACCGTGGCAGAGTCTGAAAGGGACATATATGCTCGACAGATTATAGGGCTTCAAGTAGAGTTGGTTGAACTCCTAAATACCTTCGATTAGAAGGTTCAGGAGGAAGTTGATCATGCCAAGATTGAGACTGAAGATGGAATTGAAAGAGGAAGTTGAACAGATGGGTGATGACCTGATCCGGTTTGGTTTTGAAAGCTTCCGAACTAGATTTCAGGCTCAGTTCCCAGATTTTGACGTGTTGTCAATCGTTCCTCCTGAACCTGCCTCGTCTGGTCCTGACCCGTACAAGACGGCTGGGGCTACTGCCCTTAATTTGGAAGGAGGACCCAGGCCCTTCTAACAAGGCTTGAGGCTTTATGGGCTTTATTTTTCTTTGTTTTTGCCATTTCCCTTTTGATGTAATGAATATACCCTTTTGATTAGTAAAATTGACTTTCCTTCGGATTCTTCTTGTGTTCTTTCCTTTTGTGAAATTTGTCGCAAGTGTAGCTATTTTAAACCTCTTGCATGTTAGATCAACTGTCCAGCAGTCAATAGTTGCCTTTTGAGCTTCGATACTTGTCATTGAATAGTGAATGTAGATTAACTTCAACTGTCTCATCATAATAAGATAAGAAAGCAAATATAATCAGATAGACAGAGCCCAATAGAGTGGGAGTAAACTTCTACAGAGCTTTGAAATAGACTGCTCTGAACCAAGGGCTTGTGAAGATAACCAGGCAGTTTGTGCCCATCATTTACGATGACCGACATTGCTATTTCCGAGCCTTTAGGATCAGGATATATCAAAGCTGTTGGCCTTTGCCGTATGAACGGCCTATCATAAAATAGATAAGACTAGAGGGTCTGTATACCGGATGGGAGGCTTGTACATTTAGACTTTGCCTCCCTCTTCTTTGCTACTGTAGTTTTTTGTTCAGAGAGCTCTGTACCTTGTCTCTTGGTATATCGAAGAGGCACATTTAATGCACCGTTTATTTATTCGATTGTCGTTTGAGATTTCGAGGCCAATCTCTTTTTCACCAGTTGCGACGGTTCAGTTGGGTGGCTTTTAGGACTTTAAGGGTCTATATATATGGAAACGAGGGCATACGGTTGCGCTTAACCCTCTTGTTCCCAAATTGTTCCCTTGTAAGAGAGACTCTAGATGCTGCCGGAAATTTTGCCATTCACCCGGAAATGATGGACGATTCTTCGTCTGAGTTAGGAATGATTAAACTGTGGCCGAGAGTTATCCTCCCCTTTGATTCAGTCTCCAAGGAAGGATTAAAGGAGGCGCAAGTCCTCTTGTCCATCTTGGCATCCGGTCGAAATTCTTCCGACTAGTGGGGGACTCTCCTTGATTCAACCGATGCCTGGAGCGTTGGTGGTGAAGACGAAGGTGGGACCCCTCCTCTTCTTCGTGTCTTGACAGAGACCCTTGCTCAAATTGGCTGGGGTGTGACAACTGCTTTGAGGGAGATGAATGGAGGCCCCCTAAGACCTAGAGCCCTCATCATCCATTGGTCGTGAGATCAATGATAGTGATGATGAAATGGCCAGGGTGCTCCTTGCTGCAGATTGGGGTTCAGGATTCCTTCCTTTCAAATGAAGCCGGTGGCGGCGGTAATGGAAGTTTGGATCCTGTGCCCCTTTATCATCCGAGGCAGAAAGCCATGATGTTGCGGATCGTAGTGATGTAGTAGCTTCTGTAATAGTCTATGTAATGATGTCTTTATTGTAGACTCTGTTTTATTTCCAGTCTTTGTTGTACTGATGTAAACTTTTATAAATCATCAATAAAATTGATCTATTTTTCCTCAATTCTAATGTTCTCTTCCATTTGAATGTGCTTTTCTGAGTTAGATCACCCTTTTGTGCACTTCTGATAAATAACTCCTCTGTATGTCTCAAGAATAGATCAAAGAAACTTTGCACAAAACTTGAAGTTTTGAAACAGTATTCTTTAAATCCGTTCGGCACTTGTACTGTTTGTTGCTCATTGGTAGATAAGCAAAATAAGCTAAGTGTTAGCTTCGAGGAGTTCAGATCTGGGAGACTTGTGTGAGTTTTGGTCGAAGATGCTTTAGAACTTCTGCCTTTGGATGGACTAGATCACAGAGTCTGCTAATTAAAGATGGGCCAGGCTCGGAAGGCCTGTGCATTAGGGTGGTCTAGGCTCTGGAGGCTTGTGCATTAGGAGATGGACCAAGTACTTAAGACCTGTACATTATGGACCAGGCTCTAGAGGCCTGTGCATTATTGATGGACCAAGTACTGAGACTTGTACATTATGGACCAGGCTCTAGAGGCCTGTGCATTTTTTATGGACCAAGTACTGAGACTTGTACATTATGGACCAGGCTCTAGAGGCCTGTGCATTTTTTATGGAACAAGTACTGAGACTTGTACATTATGGACCAGGCTCTAGAAGCCTGTGCATTTATAGATGGACCAAGTGCAAAGACTTGTACATTATGGACCAGGCTCTAGAGGCCTGTGCATTTTTTATGGACCAAGTACTGAGACTTGTACATTATGGACCAGGCTCTAGGAGGCCTGTGCATTTTTTATGGACCAAGTACTGAGACTTGTACATTATGGACCAGGCTCTAGAGGCCTGTGCATTTATAAATGGACCAAGTGCATAGACTTGTACATTATGGACTAGGCTCTGGAGGCCTGTGCATTTTTTATGGATCAAGTACTGAGACTTGTACATTATGGACCAGGCTCTAGAGGCCTGTGCATTTTTTATGGACCAAGTACTGAGACTTGTACATTATGGACCAGGCTCTAGAGGCCTGTGCATTTTTGATGGACCAAGTACTGAGACTTGTACATTATGGACCAGGCTCTGGAGGCCTGTGCATTTTTGATGAACCAAGTACTGAGACTTGTACATTATGGACCAGGCTCTGGAGGCCTATGCATTTATAGATGGACTAAGTGCAAAGACTTGTACATTATGGACCAGGCTCTGGAGGCCTGTGCATTTCTGATGGACCAAGTACTGAGACTTGTACATTATGGACCAGGCTCTAGAGGCCTGTGCATTTATAGATGAACTAAGTGCATAGACTTGTACATTATGGACCAGGCTCTAGAGGCCTGTGCATTTTTGATGGACCAAGTACTGAGACTTGTACATTATGGATTAGGCTCTGGAGGCTTGTGCATTTATAGATGGACCAAGTGCAAAGACTTGTACATTATGGACCAGGCTCTGGAGGTCTGTGCATTTATAGATGAACATCCTATGGAAGTAAAAGAAACATCTCTATTGATAATACTTCCGTAAGTGTTCCACGTTCCATGGCATAGGAACAGGCTTCCCAGTCATGTCTTCTAGCTAGTAGGTGGTAGGCCGAACAACCTTTGTTACTTTGTAGGGGCCTTCCCAGTTTGGTGACAACTTTCCCATGGTGGGATCCTTGGTGTTTTGAAAGACTCTTCTTAAGACACAGTCTCCGACTTGAAAGCTGACCGTCTTGAGTCCTACCTTGGATTTGTTGACCATTCTCTGTTGATAGGCTTCCATCCTGATGCTGGCTTGATCCCTTCTCTCTTCAAACAATTTCCAAGTTTTCCATCAGCTGATGATCATTGGATTCTTGCTCAAAGGCTTCAGTCCTCAGGGTTGGCATACCGATTTCAACCGGAATTACTGCTTCTGTTCCATAGGCTAGTGAGAAGGGAGTTTCAGAGGTGGGAGTTCTTCTGGTTGTTCTGTAGGCCCAAAGAACTCCAGGGAGTTCCTCTGCCCACTTTCCTTTGGCCTGTTCCAACCTTTTCTTTAACCCGTCAAGGATTGTTCGGTTGGTGACCTTTGCTTGCCCATTTGCTTGTGGATGGCCTGGAGAGGCAAAGTGCTACCTAATGTTGAGATTTTCACATAATTTCTTGAAGCCTTTACCAGTGAATTGTGTCCCATTGTAGGAGATAATCACACGTGGTACGCCGAACCTGCAAATAATATTTTTCCAGGTGAAGCTCTCGACTTCCTTCTCTGTGATATGTGTTAGAGGTTCAGCTTCGGCCCTATTTAGAGAAGTAGTCGATAGCCACCAAGAGATACTTTCTGTTTGGAGGTGCCTTCGGTAATGGACCCACGATGTCCATCCCCCACTGAGCAAAGGGCCAAGGACTAGGAATCGGGATGAGCTCGTGGTAAGGCTGATGTTGATATGGAGCAAATCTTTGGCATTTGTCGCACTTTCGAACATATTCCTTAGCCTGTTTCAACATGCTAGACCAGTAATAGCCCTGAGATAGAGCTCGGTGAGCTATAGTTCTGCCCCCATTATGATTCCCGCAAATTCCCTCATCTATTTCAGCCAAGACATATTGTGATTCTCCTGGAGTTAAGCATTTTAACAGAGGTTGACAATACGACCTTCTGTACAGCTTGTTGTTCAGGATTAGGTACCGAGCCGCTCTGATTCGGATTCTCCTGGCTTTGTTTTTGTCTTCGGGGAGGAGCCCGGATTACAAGTACTGGAGGATTGGAGTCATCCAACTCTGGGGCTGTTCAGTAATTTGAGCAACTTAGGCTTCCTCTATGCTAGGTCCTGGCTGATAAGAGATTTTTACTGTGGAGTTTACTTCAGACTTTAAGCCGGACGCCATGTTAGCCAAAGCATCTGCTCTGCAATTCTGGCTTCTTTCAATTTTCTGGATAGTAAATGTCTGGAAGGAATGCCTCAAGTGGTTCACCAGTTCGGAGTACCGGAGCATCCTATCATCTTTAATGGCAAATTCTCCCAAGACTTGGCTTACCACCAGGCTGGGAGTCTGAGAAGACATTGAGGTTCTGAGCCTCGCATTTCAAGGCAAGCTTTATGCCTAAGATTAGGGCTTCATATTCAGCTTTATTATTAGAAGCTTTGAATCCCAGGCTGACTGCTTTCTCTGACGTGAGCCCATCAGGGGACTGTAGTACCAGGCCTACTTCCGAACCTTGATCGGTTGACGATCCATCGATGTATAGCAGCCAGGTTCCCAAAGTTTCGGTGAGTTGTGCTTTGTTTTGAAGTGCTGGGGTGAACTCGGCAACAAAATCAGCTAAGGCCTGCCCTTTGATGGTGTCGAATTCCCCTAGCTCCACAAACCACTTCACCAATCTTCTTGATACCTCAGGTTTCCTCAGTACTGACTTCAGAGGATAGGCAGTTGGGATCTCGATTGGATGGGCTTGGAAATAAGGTCGGAGCTTCCGAGCTGATATGACCAAGGCATAGGCCAGCTTTTCTACTTCTGGATATCTCTTTTCCGTGTCAAGTAGTGCCCTACTAACGTAGAATATAGGCCTCTGCACTCCCCTGTCCTGTCTGATTAATGCGGAACTGACCGCGTTTTCAGAAACTGCAAGGTACAAGAGTAGCTTTTCTCCTTGTACTGGTTTTGACAAGAGCTCTAGAGAGGCTAGATACTCCTTTAGTTCTTGAAAGGATTTCTCGCATTCTTCCGTCCACTGCAAAGCTTTGCTGCCCTTCAGAGCTTTGAAGAAAGGTAGGCAGCGATCAGTGGATTTGGAGATAAATCTGCTTAGTGCCGCAATTCTGCTATTCAGTGCCTGAATTTCCTTCCTGGTTCTTGGTGTCTTCAGTCCAATCAGGGCTTGGATCTGAGTGGGGTCTGTTTCGATACCCCTCTGAGAGACGATGTATCCCAAGAATTTTCCCTTTGTAACCCCGAAGGTACATTTCGAGGGGTTGAGCTTCATCCTGTGCTGTCTGAGGATATCGAAGGTCTGGGCTAAGTGCTGGAGGTGACTACCTTTCTGCAGACTCTTCACCAGCATGTCGTCGATGTATACCTCCATGGTGCTGCCGAGCAGTGGGTTGAACATCTTGTTCACCAACCGCTGATAAGTGGCTCCAGCGTTCTTCAAACTGAAAAGCATTACTCTGTAGTAGAAGAGCCCTCGTTCGGTTATGAAAGCTGTCTTCTCTTGGTTTGGAGGGTACATCTGGATCTAGTTGTACCCAGAGTAGGTATCTATGAAGCTCATAAGCTCATGTCCCGCGGTGGCGTCAACCAGCTGGTCTATCCTCGGCAGTGGAAAGCTGTCCTTGGAGCAGGCTTTGTTGAGGTCTTTATAATCAACGCAGACTCTCCACTTGCCGTTTTTATTCTTAACAAGCACGGTGTTGGCTAGCCAGTCGGGATAGAACACTTCTCGTATCATCCTGGCTTCAAGTAGCCTCTAGACTTCTTCATTTATAATCCGATGCCGTTCAGGAGCAATCGGTCTTCTCTTTTGTCTGACTGGTGGATGATCTGGATCGACCATCAGCTTGTGAGTGATGAGGCTAGGGTCTATACCCTCCATGTCCCTGGTTTCCAAGTAAATATAGAGAGGTTGTTTTTCAGAAACCTGATTATATTTTCCTGCTCGGTGTGCGTCAGATCTGGGCCGATATACAAATAACACCCCTCTGCTTCTGGACTGACCAATACTTTAATGGGCTCGCCAACAGGTTTGGCTCGGCTGTCGCGTCCCCTTAGGCTCAGGGGTTCTTCGATGCTGGATAGGCAAACTTCCACCTCGGGAGTGTGGGTGAGAACTGGATCTGCACAGTCCCGAGTGTACTATAATTGCTATTTAGGAGCCTTCTCGTTGAGGGCAATAGCATGGCACTCCCGGGAGGTTGGCTGACACCCTCTGACCGAGTGAACGTTTTGGTTGTGGACGTACTTTAGACACTGATGGAGGGTCGAGGTGACTGCCCCTATCTGGTGCAACCAGGGTCTCCCGATTATGACGTTGTAGGGAGATCTCATGTTTAACACCATGTACTCCGAGATGGTGGTCTTCTGCCCTTCACCCTCTCCTATAGTGGTAGGAATGTCGACTCTCCCCAATGGGGTGCTGAGATTGCCATCAAAAGCTGCCATCACGACAGTAGTGGGCTTGACGTTGTCATGGTCCATCCCCATCTGTTTAAGTGGCTCATAGAACAGTATGTTGACGGAGCTGCCAGTATCGACCAGGACTCTCCTGATCTCGCAGTTGGCGATTTTGAGTGTGATAACAAGGGCATCACTGTGAGGGCAGTGTACCCCTGCTAGATCTTGTTCAGTGAATTGGATCTCCAGTGCTGGCTTGAGCCTCTTTTCTACGCTGGAGATCTGTAATACGTTCGGGGCAGCTCTGGCCTCCCGAGCATATCTCTTTCTTGCCCTGTTGGACATTCCTGTTATAGGGGAGTCGACATGGAGGACGTAGATGACATGGTTGTTCTGCCTCTGAGGCTCGTTTCGTCCTTCCCTCTGCTCCTGCCTCTGTTCGGGCCTCTGGTCCGGCCATTGTTGAGGCTTGTCTTCTTAGGGGTTCTGCCTTCCGTCCTGCTTGATGAACTCCCGAAGACGCCCTTTCTTTATGAACTGCTCTATCTCATATCGGAGGGTCCTGCATGTGTTAGTTGTATGTCCATGATCTTTATGAAAATTACAGTACTTACTTTGGTCCCGAAGGCTAGGATCTCCTTTGATTGGTTCCGGCCACCTCAGGTTCTCCCGATCTCGGATCTGTCGGAGTACCTGGTTCAGTGTGGTGTTTAAAGGAGTGAAGTTGGTGAACTCCCTTGGTCCGGAATTGTACATAGCTCTAGGGTGCTGTTCTCTTCTCTGGGCTTCTGACCCTTTTTTTATTGGAGTCTCTTCTGTGGTCTTCCTTCTTTTGATCCTCCCTCTTTGGATTATCCCTCTGGGTCTGGTTTTTGCCCTTCTGGGATGTGCGGTTGGCTTCTTCCAGGTTGATGTACTTTCTGGCCCGATCCATTAATGCCTCCATGTCGGCTAGGGGGCTTTTGGTTAAGGAGTCTCTGAAACCACCTTGGGCAAGCCCGGCAGTTAGGGCTGCTACAAGGAACTTCGGGCTGCAGTCAGTGATCTCCATGAGTTCGGTATTGAAGCGCGCAATGTAGGCTCCGAGGGATTCCTCCTTAGTCTGCTTGACATTTAACAGGAATTCTGGTCCCCTTCTGAGCCTCCTGCTGGTCATAAACCTGTCCAAGAACTGTCTACCGAGCTCATAGAAGCTGGTAATTGAGTTCCGAGGGAGGTTGTGGAATCACTTCAGAGCAGTTCCCTTCAAGCTGGTGATGAAAGTTCGGCACATGAAAGCATCAGAGGCTCCGTGAAGGGCCATCGTATGCTGGTAGTGCGAGAGATGATCTCCTGGATCTCCAGATCCATCATACAGGGTGAACTTAGGGCACCATGAACTTTCTGGGCCTCTCTTCTGACATGATGGCGTGAGTGAACGGGGTGGCTAGTCTTCCGAGCAGCCTGGCCAACTCGTCTTGCTCTGGAGGGTTCTGAGGTCCTCTTAAGGCGATTGTTCGGTCCATAGACTCAGCAATTTCCTCTACCCTCCGCGGGTCTCTGAGTCTGACATCTTGCGAACCCTGCTTGACAGCCTCAGCTTCAGGTTAATAGGGTTGAGTACGCCCTTCGGACGGATGAGGGTTCCGAACCGGAGGGATTGGTGCTGCATGATAAGGCTCATGCGGTACCGGATGTGCTCCCGAGGCCCTTGGAGTTGGGGCTCGAGTAGTGCTCCGGTAATGGACGTCAGGAACGAAGGCTGATGTTCCCCAGCCTGGAACTGCTAACGGTTGTGGATCCCTGCCAACGCGGGCAACACCCTGGGGGTGCCCGGGCTAGTTATTTGGAGCCTGCTCATGAAGTTCTTCATTCTCCGTGGCAACCGGAGGTTGTGTTTCTGCAGCGAAGTTGACCGGCGGGTTAGGAGAACCCGCTGCTTGGTTTTGTGTGAGTGTTGCCAGCGTTCTAGTGATGGCAAGCAACTGTTCCTGCACCAGTTCATTGTGTCATTTGATCAATTTGATCTCTTGTCGCATGGGATTAACCGCTGGTCCCCTTGTACGAGGAGCAGGCGGCTGACGTTGAGAGTTTTGCGAATTCTGAGTATTCTGTCGCGGTC
Organism: Nyssa sinensis; assembly: GCA_008638375.1. Taxonomy (NCBI): domain Eukaryota; kingdom Viridiplantae; phylum Streptophyta; class Magnoliopsida; order Cornales; family Nyssaceae; genus Nyssa; species Nyssa sinensis. The sequence goes on from CM018032.1 coordinate 60,707,125, forward strand.
GGAGATTTGGTGCCATGGTTTTCCGGTGAGGAAATAGATGAGTTTATGAATAGAGCACTTTGGAGATTAGTCGTTCCCACAGACGGCGCCAAACTGATGCTGCACTTTTTGACTCGCAATAAGTATAGGCTCCGTGACCTGTAGAACACTCAGAAAGACGATCAGAGGACCACCAGATTGGCTCCGGCGGTAGCCGCTCCGATGCTTAAGTAAGTAAAAGGAATTGAAAGACTGTATTGAAAGCCAAAGAATGAGCATGAAAATAAAGCGTACCTTTAGGGTTTAATTTATAGACCGTGGCCTTCCTAAGTTGATTAGGATTCGGAGCCATGAATATAGGGATTTGATCATTCGGAGATTGCAGTTACCTTGTGGAATATTGCATAGAGATAACCATAGATGGTAGTTTCCTCGTTGAAGACTGTTTCCTTGTTGAAGATTGCTTCCTTATTCCCTGCTCGGCATCCGCTAAGGCGGTGACGAGGTCTGGAGTATTGGTCTGGATCCTGTAATCAAATCTGAGATCCTTGTCCGGATATATGTGCTCTGAAGGCATATGTTCGGTCACTTCCGAACTTTTGTGCTGATCTGGATGCTCGAGCTCTTAGTCATTGACCGAGCAAGAGCTGAGTTAGCCGAGCGTAAGTTGGATTTGTGATCATACGTGTCAAGTGCTGATTGGCCTGCTCTTTTATGGTATATCAAAAACAATAATCCAATTTGTGAACATAAAATAAATCATAAAAAAATTCAAGCGAAGTGATATAACGCTATTTTATTAAATTTTTATATCGGAAAGAAAGTTCGGGTGATTAAACTTTATTTTCCGATCTCTTTAAGAAAAGAAAGTTTATTTATAGAATTTTCTAAACTATAAAAAATGCCCTCAAATGTAATTAAAAAGTAGAGAGATTTGGGAAGGGAAAAAACTTTGTTTATAGAAATTTTTAAAATAAAAAAATCCTTAAATGTAATAAAAAAAATTAAGGCAATTGTTGAATAAAAACAGTATAATTATTAATTAATTTAATATATTTTATTTTCTTGTATTTCTTACTAACTATTTAAAGTTAAAGAATGATAATAATTTTCTTTTCATTTATCTCTTAACCCTTCAATTATTCAAATACTGTGAAAATATATATTTTTTAATTTTTTATATTTTAAATTTGTTTTTTTTCTTTTTTAAGTGTAAGTTGGCAAGAGGTCTCTGCAAGTCCAAAAAAAAAAAAGGAAAAATGAAAAAAAGAAAGAAATTAAATTGCCAGTACAATTGAAACGGTGACGTTTCCGTTGGCAAAATTGACCTGACCCCAACCAATTTTACCCGCAGACCTGCTCCTTCATTCGCTGTTTTGCGTAGCATCAACACACCAATTCATTCCCCTCTCTCTCTCTCTCTCTCTCTCTCTCTCATTGCTAAATCTCCGCGAGCTGGAAACCAGCCCCCGAAATCTCTCGATTTCGCTGGTCCAATCGTCTCTTTCTGAGATCTAAACCGGTCGAATTCTCCGTCAAATCTGGTCGATGTATCGACACGTAAGCCCTAATCGTCAAATTCCGGTGATTATAAGCATAGGTTGAGCTTTAATTTTTAGGGTGTCCCTTTTTTTTTTCAACGGTAACAAAAGATCTGTGCCCCGATCTCGGATTTCCGAACAGCTCAAATTGATTATCACAATCTAGGGTTTTGTTGAAAAGGTGGATCGAGGAGGTGGGAATTCATTGGGATTGATGTTTCTCGTCAGGGGAGAAGGAGGCTCGATCGATACCCAAACCGGAGATGATGGACGGCTATTATGCATGGGTGGGAAGGTGAGCAGAGGATACACTGCCGGCACATGTGGTCAGTCCCTGAGCCCGCCACGTCGTCTGTAGCCGATACCCCTTCCGCTGCTGTTAGCCCCGATTCATTCTCCAAAGTATACATACCAGCATAGATGTACATATATATATATATATTGATTTAATGTTTTTCGTTGTTTTGGTATACCTGTTGTAGATTGACCTCGATAGTGAAATTGAGTTAAATTTAAATTTTCAAACAATCCGTTACTTGAAAATTTTCTTACTGATTCATAATTATCTTGTTGATTGTGAATATGCTAATTGTGTTCACCATTTGGTTTGTGAGCGAATTCTGTGTTGGTTGTGGTTGAAATTATGAAACAGTGTTATGGTGAATATGGGATTGCCTCAGTTTTTGTAAAAGAATTGTTTTGTGAGCGGTGCATTGATTGGAATTCTGCATTTATTTGGTTGAAATTTTGAAACAGTGTTCAGGTGAATATGGGATTGGCTCAGTTTTTGTCTGATTACGCAAATTTTTGGGTTTCAATTTCTTTTTAGGCTCAGTTTTTGTCTAATTATACAAATTTTGGTTTCAACTCGTGTTTAGATAAGCTAATCTTTTTGGTGATTAGTTTGGGTTAGTTGTTGGGGCTTTTTTCTGTCGGGGTTTTTTCAATGTTATCGTATGCCCTTAAGTTTTCCCAGCCATAGGTTTTGACCCACCCTTGTTCCAGTAGAGGGGGTGTGCAACAAAAGAATAGAAAATTGTTTGCTTATTCAGTCGCTACTCATCCTACGTTCTGTCATAATCAATTGCCACTTGCCACATTCTGGAAATAATTTCTCACAGGCATTATCCAATATGGAATGATTGTTATGTACGATTTTTACAATCTTATATATGTTTTATTGATATGTTAGCTGATTAACTTTGGTTTCATATAATAATATCCTTGCAACATGTTCAAGAGTTATATAACCTTAAATGAAGGTTATGCAAATTTTGAAGGTTATGTAAATTTATATGGGCGGTTGCAAAGCAGCCTTTGGAATGTTAGAGCTGCTATTAGTACACACCCTAAACTAGGCCTTTATCTTCTTGTTTAATTCAATATGTAGTTATTGTTTTTGACATCATTATATACTTACCAAAGTTATTAACTGCCCGGTGTCTAGGCCTATGTCACATGGACTCCAGCGTGGTTGTTGGGTGCGAGCATTGCCCAAGTACTGGATTTGACTGTTTTGCCAGATTTTCCATTATTTTTAAGTGCTGGTAATAAAAACCAATAATGTTGTAATATAACTTTGACATGGGTAATTCAGAGTTAAGCAAAGGGTCCATGTAAGTGTTTAGATGTGAAATGAACTACTTTTTTTTCAAGGTGTTAAGCCGCCAGAGTAGAAGTTACTTTTGAGAACTGAAATTCTTAGGTACTGTGTTGGGTGGTTTTGCCACTTTTTTTTTCAATGGTAGTTTGAATTTTGTTTGCATTGCTGCTTACACTGCAACCAAAATTGCCTGTGAGAGTGTAAGCATGCTCTTGTGATTTCTTTTTTGTTGTGGAGCCATCACTCACCTTGTTTAATTTTCATTTTTATTATGGTATCTCTGAGATGTGATTTGGTTGTTGTTCAGTCTTCTATATCAGCATTGTAAATGCCTCAAGACAGAATGACATGCATGTAGTTAACCAATTTTGGCATATGAAAAAATTGCATTTGGTTTGTGTTATAAGCTGGAGTATTCTTCACTTAAGGCTTTGCTTACTTGTAGGATGGACGCAAGATTCGTGTTGGTGATTGTGCACTTTTCAAGCCGCCCCAAGATTCTCCACCGTTCATTGGAATAATTCGTAGGCTAATATTAAGCAAAGAGGACAGTCTAAGATTATGTGTGAATTGGCTCTATCGCACTGCTGATGTGAAGCTTGGAAAAGGTGCTTTGCTGGAAGCAGCACCCAATGAGGTATTTTACTCATTTCACAAGGATGAGATACCTGCTGCATCGTTACTCCATCCGTGTAAAGTTGCATTCCTTCGTAAAGGTGTTGAACTTCCTTCAGGGCTATCCTCATTTGTGTGTAGACGAGTGTATGATATTGAGAACAAGTCTTTATGGTGGCTAACTGACCAAGATTATATTAATGTGAGTGTTGTGATTTTCTGTATTTATATATATGATTGCATGATTGATTGACACTCTCTTGATTAGATTTGTAGTCTTGTTTTTGGACACAGGAACGGCAGGAAGAAGTAGATCAGTTATTAGACAAGACACTAATAGAAATGCATGGAGCAGTGCAGTCAGTAGGCCGTTCTCCAAAACCCTTGAATGGTCCTATGGGAACACAACATGTAAAGCCTGGTTCGGATAGTGTGCAGAACAATACCTCCTCCTTTGCTTCTCAGGTTAAGGGAAAGAAGAGGGATCGAGTTGATCAAGGCTCTGATTCTGTCAAACGGGAGCGTTTATCCAAAATAGATGATGCAGATTCTGGTCAATTTAGACCAGAACACTTGTTGAAGTCCGAGATTGCTAAAATAACAGATAAAGGCGGGCTTGTGGATTTTGAAGGGGTTGAGAAATTAGTGCAACTCATGCAACCTGACAGTAATGAGAAAAAAATAGATTTGGCTTGCCGAATAATGCTTGTTGATGTAATTTCTGTCACAGACAGGTTTGATTGCCTTGGGCGGTTTGTACAGCTCAGGGGTTTGCCTGTGTTGGACGAATGGCTCCAAGAGGTTCATAAAGGGAGGGTTGGTGATGGTAATGGCCCAAAAGAAAGTGATAAATCAGTTGAGGAATTTCTCCTGGCTTTGCTTCGTGCATTGGATAAGCTGCCTGTAAATCTTCATGCACTACAAACTTGTAATGTTGGCAAATCTGTGAATAATTTACGTAGCCATAAAAATTCTGAAATTCAGAAGAAGGCTAGGAGCTTAGTTGACACATGGAAGAAACGTGTTGAAGCTGAAATGAATATCATTGATACAAAGTCTGTGCCAGGTCGTGGTGGTTCATGGCCTACCAAGTCAGTACTTTCTGAAGTCTCTCATGTAGGGAATCGTCGGACTGGAGGATCCCCTGAGGTTGGTATGAAGAACTCCATCGCACAATCTTCTGCAGGTAAAATTCCTCAGGTTAAGGTTGGTTCTGGTGAAGCTGTTACCAAATTTGCATCAGCCTCTCCTGGCTCAACAAAGTCAGCAGCACCAGTGAGTACATCAGGGGCTAGTGCAAAGGATACATATTCTGCAATGTTAGTTGGTGGTGGAACTTCAGATCTGCCACTGTCAACAATTAAGGAGGAGAAGAGCAGCAGTTCTAGTCAGTCTCAGAACAATAGCCAGTCTTGTTCAAGTGATCAAGCAAAGACCGGGGGTTCTTGCAGGGAAGATGCAAGGAGTTCAACTGCTGTGTCAGTGAATGTAAATAAGATATCTACCAATGCTTCTCGCCAACGGAAGTCGAGCAATGGTCTTCATGGGTCAGCTGTCTCAGGGGTTCAAAAGGAAACTGGTTTGGGGAAATTTAGTTCTTTCAATAGGAATTTGACATCTGAAAAGCTGTCACCTACTAGAGGAACACATGAGAGAGTGCCTGACGTGCCCTTTGTGGATCATGGAAATAACCAGCGACTGATTGTCAGGTTGCCAAATACTGGTCGGAGTCCTGCCCGGACTGCCAGTGGGGATTTTGAAGATCCTACTGCTACAGCTTGCAAGGCTTCTCCACGGTCAGATTCTGAAAAGCTTGATCACCATGATAGGAAAGTAAATGGGAAAAGTGATGTCTTGCAGGCTGGCTGTGCATCAAATGTAAACATGGATTTATCGCAGGGAAAAGATGAAGCAGCAAGGTCTGATGGTAGTAATGTGTCATTGGCCGGTGCTCTTCATGATGAACGATGCAGGGCTGCTGAAGATGGCGAGAAACTGACAGAAGCCTCCAAAATTACTGGTTCATCATCCAGTACTGCTTCCAAGCCAGGGAAATCATACGAGGCTTCTTTCAGCTCTATAAATGCTTTGATTGAGAGCTGTGTCAAGTTCTCTGAAGCTAGTGCTTCTGCATCAGTTGGGGATGATACGGGGATGAATCTGCTTGCCAGTGTAGCTGCTGGAGAAATGCCCAGATCTGATTCCTCACCATTGGGTTCCCCTAGAAATTCACCCGTACCGGAGGACTCTTGTTCTGGCAGTGATGTGAAATTGAGACACTTGGAGGATGATATTGTTCAAAATGAGGATCAACCTAATAATGGGGCAAATAGTGGTGCTACATCCGAGCAAGTTAATTCTGTCATTTCAATGCATGTTAAGAATGAATCCCAACATCATGCTATACCTTTGTCAACAGACTTACCCGGAAACGGCAAAGTCGCTTCATTCAGTTGTGAAGAGAAGACAAGGGAGTGCAGTGGGCTGCTGAATGATTCCATTACGGACTTGCAACAAAATGCATATGGTTCACACTTGGCATCTGATGGGAAGCCTGGTGAACCAAGTCATGATGCTCCGGTGGCTATGTCCTCTGTAGATGCTAGAAAAGAGAGCAATGCAGAGGGTGAAGGAACCAACCAGTTTCACGAGCAAAGAAAGACAGTTGCTGACCATGTGAGAAGTAACATTGTTTCAAATCCCAAAATCAAAGCAAGAAGTCCCATATTTGATGAAGATAAGGAGGGTTATGCTGATGAAAAGACTGTTGAGAACAGTGCGGTAAGGGTACCAGAAGCTGCTGCCAAGAGTGAAAAAGTTGAGGAGGTAGCTAATGAAGAATCACCTTCTTGCTCATCTTCAGAAATGTGCAGGGAGGTAAACAATACCGTGTTTAAAGGCTCAGATGGTGGCATCTTAACTGACAATCTGCCAGGAAAAAGTGAGGATGTTGCACCATCTCCTGGTTCTGGTAATGTTTTGGGCATGGATTTGAAGGCTGATGACACAAAGCAGAGTGAGAAACTAAAAGATGATTTAGGTTCATCCATTTTAGATCACACCAGTGAATATGCTGAGAAGTCAGAAAGAAAAGAGATTCTTGGTCACTGTCCTGGTGGATCAGCTACCCATGAAGAGTTTCCTGCAATTCCTGCGCAAGATACAGAACAGTGCATGAAGTCAAGTTGCGAGTAAGTTAGATGGGCTTGAAGCAGATCAGACACAGGAACCAGCTTCCAGTGTGAATGCTTCTTCATTGCCTACAGCTGGGTCAGATATGGCTGTAAAGTTGGACTTTGATCTGAACGAAGGTTTTCCGGTTGATGATGGGAGCCAAGGGGAGTTTGTTAAGTCGTCAGTTCCTGAAAACTCATCCACTATCCATTTGCCTTGCCCAATACCTTTTCCTGCTTCTTCCATGTCTGGAAGCTTTCCTGTTTCAGTTACTGTGGCTGCTCCTGCCAAAGGGCCATTTTTCCCTCCCGAAAACCCATCGAGAAGTAAGGGGGAACTTGGATGGAAAGGATCGGCTGCTACCAGTGCATTTCGTCCGGCAGAACCTAGAAAGGTTCTGGGGATGACTCTCAGTACAACTGATGTCCCTCTTGTTGATAACACTACAAGCAAACAAGGGCGCGCTCCTTTGGACATTGACCTGAATGTGCCGGACCAGAGAGTTCTTGAGGATTTGGCTTCTCAGAACTCTGTATGGGCGACATCTTCGGAGTCTGGGCATTGTAATCATATTCGTGGGGGACTTGATCTTGATTTGAACAGAGTTGATGAGAGTCCCGAAATTGGGAAGTTCTCTCTTGGCAACAGTTATAGAATTGAAATTCCACAATTTCCAGGTCGGTCGTCATTATCTGGTGGATTTTCTAATAGTGAGTTGAATGGCTCAAGGGACTTTGATTTGAACAATGGACCTGGTCCTGATGCAGCAGGCACTGAAACTGCACCTCATGTCAAAATCAATATGCCGCTTCTATCACCTGCTCCTGGTGTCAGAATGAATAGTATGGAGCTACAGAACTTCTCTTCTTGGTTCTCTTCAGGCAACTCCTATTCAGCAATTGCAATCCCATCGATCCTTCCAGGTAGAGGGGAGCAGAATTACCCCATTGCACCTGCTACTGGATCACAGAGGATCTTGGGTTCGCCTTCCGGTGGCACATCTTTTGGTCCGGAAATCTACAGGGGGCCTGTGCTGTCATCCTCTCCTGCAGTTGTCTTGCCCCCTGCTACTCCATTTCAATATCCAGGTTTCCCATTTGAGACCAACTTTCCACTGTCATCTAATTCATATTCGGGTTGTCCAACTGCATACGTGGATTCTTCATCTGGTGGGCCACTTTGCTTTCCTGCCATTCCCTCACAGCTGGTTGGACCTACTGGTGTAGTATCATCCCACTACCCTCGGCCCTTTGTTATGAGCCTTCCAGGTGGTACAAGTAATGTTGGTCCCGAAAGTAGAAAATTGGGAGGTCAGGTTCTAGACCTTAATGCAGGTCCTGTAGGTATAGATGTTGAACGGAGGGACGAGAGGTTGCCTTCAGGATTGAGGCAGCTTCCTGTTGCTGGTTCACAAGCCTTGGCAGATGAGTTAAAGATGTATCAGATGGCTGGTGGGTTGAAGAGAAAAGACCCTGATGGTGGGTGGGATGGAGATAGGATTAGCGACAAGCAACACTCATGGCAGTAGGAAGGAGTTACGAACATAATGTGTTAAACCTGTTAAAGCCTGCTGAGTGGTGAGCCATCTATCCCAGCTGCTACTTTTTCTTCTTCTTCTTCTTCTTGTTATATTAATTGAGATGATGATGATGGAGTTAACACTACATATGTGATGCAAAGTCTTGTTAAAGTGAATTACGAATTATGTTTTCTGTGACTTCTGTAGGCATCATGTGCATCTTCTAGAATGGAGCCAATTCAGGAATGGAGCCATCAATAACATGATTGTAAGAACTTGACGCAGACATTTGTTTTTAATTAAAAGGTGGTCATTTACATGCAATGATATAAACTATCTGCAAAAGCGAAATGGGCATATTTGAGTGCTATCTGAAACCTACTTTTTCACAGGTTCGTTTACTTCGTGTGCAAGTTATATTTATGCGTCTGAGATGCAATCTTGGGCAATTGTAGGGATCCTTTCTTCCTATCTTATTAAATTTCTTTATCTAACATTGTTTCTCCCATTTATGCCCTTCATTTTTCTTTTAGGCTCTGTTTGATTGGCAGATTTGGTGAGGGGAAGGAAAATACTATGCAAGGGAAATCATTTTTTCTTGTTTGATTACAATAGAAAACAGGAGGGAATATGAAACTTTTAGGGGAAGTAAGAAAGAAAGTTTTAGTTTTATATGTCATTTCACTTTTCTTTTTCATCTTTCCCAATTATTTGAGTTTTTTTTTATTATTTCTAGTTTTATTTATGGGGGGGGGGAGAGAGTATGAGGGAAATCGTTTCCTCTTTACTTTTCACTTCCCTTTTCCTTTCCCTCACTTAATCCCTGAACTAAATGAAGGCTCAAGGAAACAGTAATGTCTGCTGTTCTAATTCCTGCAAATTGGGACTTTTGTGCTTTTCAGTTTCATCCTTTGACTTGCTAACACTTTTGCAGCCAACAAGTCCGAGCAGTGGTTCATCTTGGTGGTCAGAATTGAAAGGACTGGCCGGAGAGGAGTTTATTGGGCTAAGCCGCTTTATTTTCTGCTGTAGAGCTCTTAACATTGGAAGACCACTGGGGTTCTGTAAACATCTGTATTGCTTGAATTTGTCGTGAGGGTGGGCCATTGCAGATCAGTTGTGTGTGTAGATATTTGACTTTTGAAAAACCATATGTTGTATGCTGCCCCCAAAACTATAAAATGGGGCCGACATATGAATTGAGCTAAGACTGGCAACCCCAATCCTGACCCGATCCTTTTGATTGTAGAGGATTGGATGTCTGAACTGCCCAGTGCCAGGCAGTTCCCTTTCGTTATTAAATACAAGTTCTGACAACCAAATTTTGACATTTTATCGCATTCTGGAGGATGATATTGCATGTCCCAACCACAAAGGTTGCATGATGTATTCCTTTTTTTTTTTTTAACATTATAATGGATCATTACTAAGAATTCGGTCTTCTCGTACTGCTTAGAACTTTACGATAGAAAAACTCTCCTCTCAGTGCATTTGGACTCATTTGCTTGTGAAGTGAATATGACTTGTTTGATTTTAGTTAGAGGCTGTGATCAAGAAGTTAATTCCATTAATTGATGTTCAATTGTTGAAGGAAATATCCTGGCACATAGGCAAACATCACACTTGCTTCTTTTTTTTATATATATATTTTTAAAAGAATTTTTGTGCATAATACAAGAGAGTTGGAAAACAAAGCAAGCAACAAGGGGGAAAATGTGCTGTGTATACTCTGTGTGTGTGTGTGTGTGTGTGTAGGTGGTGTAAGAAGACTGGTTTTGTATATGGTTAGTTTGACAAGGAGAGTAGCTTTGGTGCAATGGTAAGATCTTTTTATTGAGTTTGACTTGTAGAAACAATCTTTTTACTTGTGGAAGTAATGTTGGGTACTTTTAATCCTTGTTAGATCCCGAGATCTGTGGCATGGTAAAATTGCGATAGAGCTAGTCCTCTTTGGAGAAGAAGAGGTGAACTGGGGTGGTTTTGAGTGGGGTTTTACGGGCATTCAAGTTGTAGGAGTAATTGAAGCTCATAACTGGACAGTGATGCAACAGTGTCCAAGAGTGGTGTGTGGTAGGTTTTTTTAGTAGTAATCCATCAGATAATAAGTGAAGGGTTGCGGGCTAAAGGCCACCACATTAGTTGGACAACATTTTTTGAATAAGGATTTTGGACAGAATTGTCGAAAAAAAACACAGAAGACAAGAACACCAAATTTGCATGGTTTGGCAAAAATAAAAAACGCTAACCGGTAAAGCACAAAAACAAAATTTCACTAACAAAGATGAAGGGTACAAATCAAGGTCTACACACAATATTCCCATTGCTATCTCTCACTCTCTCTTTTTTTTTTACCCCCCCCAAAAAAAAATACAATTAGAAGTGTCACCAAATCCTGGGCTGAAATTGTGCTAAAGTGGATTGAAGTGTGGTTTAGGTGCAACAAGCTGGAATCAACTTATGTAACAAGATCCACAAATTTTAAGTTAAATGTAACTTATTTCAATAAAGTGTTTGTCCTGTGTCATACTTGGTAACACTTAAAAGCGGATATTTGCAGAATTTCTTCTCATTAGCTTCACACCTGTCATTTTCAGCTGGGCATTTAAGCTCCAATAGCCTAGCTATCTTTTCCTTTTAGTTATAACCATCATACTAGCTAAAATATATGCTAGCTTTCTCGCTAGTTATAGAATTGACTAGCCAAAATGACTAGTTATTTTTTATTATATTATATAAATATTAAGACATTTTCTTAGATTATTATATTTCTAACCCATTTTAAGATTGTATTAATTATAAAAAAAAAAAAAAAAAAATTGACCCTTAGAATTTGAGTACTAAAAAATGACTATTGGAATTTAATTGTTAGAATATTTTGAATTTAAAAAAAAATTCAAATTCAAATCCAAAAACATATCTAGTTAAAATAGATAGTATTGTTATAAAATTGATCTTAAAAAAAGTGACTAGATAAAATAGAAAGAAAAGGGTTTTGAGCCAAAATGGCTAGAACTGCTACTTGATGAAATGCAACATACATAGGAAAGTCTGCCAAGAGTTTCAGATGCAAAGCTTGTGTGTGGATTTGCAGCATGGGCAATGCAACACAGAAAATCTCCTCCACACAGCTTTTTCACATTGAACTGCAGATTTACTTAACAAGTACAAAGCTAGTTCCCCGAAAATGAATGAAAGAACCACAGATAATAATGATACAGGTTAATCTATGCAAGGAAAGATATTGATGCCATAGGAAGGAGACAGAAATTGATAGTATAGATGGTGTGCCAGCATTCAAACAAGAAATCTCCTAAATCGTACTTGAAATCAAGAGACAGACATAAGCTGAGTTAGGAACCATCATCGAATCCAAATGTGAGAGAGAACTTCATTCTAGCAAGTAAAATGAATTTTTCTGGTAGTCAAACACAGTCCTAATTCAAGGCAGACAATTAAGACACAATGACAAGTAGGTAGAGGAATTTTCACAGCACTATTTTCAAACCAAGAGAGAAAAATGCTGCTAAGAGGTGGACCAATTAGCATAAAATTTCAGTCAAAACCTCCATCCCCCTCCAAACAAAACAAAAATGTGTAGCTTCCATAAAACTCAGATGGAAACAGTTTTAACCATGGTTAACACAAGTCGCACACCCCCTAGCGAATTGCGAATTGGGATTGCACGATTCAAAACATGGATCATTAGCAATTTCGAATGCAAGATTTACCAGTTCCAATCTAAAATATCAAAAGTCCCAAAAAAATCATACAACATACAAGAAATTACATGCATACATACGAATATTATTACAAATACAATCAAAAAGGCATATCATGTTCCAAATAAATGTATTTCAGTTCCAACAAAACGATCCAAAGAAGCCTACCCCTAACATACTACATTTTACAAGTGACATTCCCCATTCCCGTTCCACATACCATAATGATCGACGTTTTACGTAACATTGGTTTTAACCCCAGGAAGTGGATAGAAGAAAATGATAGTCGTCACTGATTGCAACAGTTTTACCACCAACCACCCTTCCAGCAGGCAACAAGAGCAACTGTGCTCTAACTAGCCTAAATGCAGAGTATGGAGTTGAGTCAGGGGATTAGAGGTACAAGAGATGAAACAAGAAGTAGGTGATGTAGCCCAAAATTTTGGCAACTAGAGATGAAGGCATGGAATAAGGGTGCATTACTGAGACACAATCACTCATTTGATGTCTTTTATTTGTTTTCTAACAGCTAGTTGGCTATCCCTATATATATTATGTTGGAAGAAGGCATGGGGGGAAAGGGAAATAAGTTTATCTGTAATTGGGAAAGCTATTGTTAGCCCCGTCCAGTTAGTGGTCCTCGGGTTGGTGAGTGAGTCCCGAAGGTGACCCTAGAGTTGAGTGATCCTCTTCATTTTCCTTGTAACTAATAGTATCATCCTTCAAAAGGTAATACCATTCATGTCTTTCTCCACACTTGTTCACTCAATCCTTTTTTTTATTTTTTTATTTCAACTCCATCAATAGGAAAATCAAAGTTCACTAGAAACATACAAGCAAAGGACAGGCCCCGACTATGCATAACCGCGAGAATCATGAATCAAGGATAGCATATCAGAATTACTATATGTAAAAGCAATCAACACGTGCAAGGAGAAAAACTAATTACGCACATACAGCAACAAATTATGCATATTAAAAGATATAACAGAAGAACAACTCTTCTACCACATAATGATATGTAGGAAAATCATTCATGTAGCAGCATTGAAAGTAACTGTGAAGAATGAAATGTAAATGGAGGGCAAATTAGCTTATGATAAATGTATGCAAGGCCGGATTTATTCCCTAGGGCCATGATTTTTAAGCCTTGCTAAAATTTCTCTAATCCACAAATCCAGTGTAAAAACGTGTCACTCTACTGTCATATAAACACCTCCAAATTGAATTAGTGGGAGCTTACTCCACTATTACCATCAAGACCTATTTCCATCCAAACAATAGTCCGTTCAGAGTCAACATTTGATTTATTAAAAAATGCTTACCACCATCCAGCAATAGCTAAACTGCCATAGTTATTCCTCAAATTTGATTAAAGAATTTTAATTCCAATAAAATTTATCAATCAAAAACCATAAGGTGATTTTTTTTGGGAATAAAAAAGAAGATGCTATTATTTCTAATACAAACCAAAAGCAGACTCCAAGCAAATGCTAATTTCTTGGAAATTTCTACTGTATAATACCTAGGTAACAAAATTTAAGGGAAAGAAGAAACCTCCATTTCTTAAAGACTAACAAAGCATGGTTTGTCCTTTTAAGATACAATTGCGATATGACTTAATATTCTCAACGAGAATTCAGAATTATTTTAGCTTTAGTAAAGCTTTTACAATCTATCAATCCAGCACAGAAACCTCTCAAACCCACTATGTCATAAACACCTACCTACTCAAGCTAGCGAAGAACTACTTCACTGGTATTAAAAGGACCTAACTCAAACCAAATAATGACGAAAGGCAAAGGATGATGATTTATGAAATACTTGACAATTCTTCAAACTAAACTGATTCTAATAAAGGTTCTAGAGCTTTTCTATTAAAAAAAAAAATCCAAGAGCTTTGTACAAATGAAAACACAACAACAATTAATAAAAGAAATAATAAAAGTAGATTCCCAATCATAGTCAATGAATATGTCTTTGACAACGCAAAAATAAAAAAAGGCAAAAAGGAAACATCTATCACTAATAACACACAAAGCCTTGTAGTTGTTTTAAACATTTTCTACTACATTTTTTTAAAAATATGCAAGTGACACTTGGGTGAGAGTTGAACCTAGGACTTTGGGATATTACCCCAAGCCTCTTCTCAACTCAACCAACCCCAAAAACTTTTCACTACATTTGATAGGAATAAGCCGATCATGCAACACTATAGAAACATCGATACATTTCAGCCATCTGTGTTTGATTGGGGTTGCTTATAGATTATGGAGTACTGATTCTTGATAATCAATTGGGTAAAACCATGGTTACCACAATTCAGTCTCCTCCTAGCGAATTGCGAATTGGATTATACAATTCAAAACGTGGATCATTAGCAATTTGAAACGCAAGATTTAGCATTCCAATATAAAATCTCAAACCCCCAAAATATTATACAACAAACAAGAAAATACACACATACATCATTGGAATTTTATTTTATAATAGCTTGGATTCGTTAGAATTTTTCAGTGTGTGTGTATATATATATATATATAATTACAAATACAATCAAAAAACATCATGTTCCACAATCCAAATAAATATATTTCGTTCCAACAAAGCGATTTGAAGGAATCTACTCCTAACATACCACATTCTACAAAAGTAACGATCTTCGTTCCCGTTCCACGAACCATAACGATTCACATTTCAGGTAACATTGGATAAAACTGATTCTGGTAGAATCAGTCTAATGATTTATTGGGTGTTTGGTAAACATTTATTCAAAAGCGATTATAGAATAAGAATTTCTCTTTTCTCGCTTAATTTAATAGATACTTATATTTGTATACATAAAAATATATTCCATATAAATAATATTATAAATTTATATATTATATACAAATTAATATTTAAATAAATAATACATATTAAATGAAACTTAATATTATATATACGGGTCCCTAATGGGTATTTTTGCCCCAATGCCCAAAAGGGTGTTTTGGGCTAAGCTCCACTGGTAGAATCACTTTTAATATCATCCAGCCAAATGGCCCATTTTCAAGTTCCCAACATGAAAACGGCCAATGGGGTAGAGAAACCCCCCCCCCCCCCCCCCGCGGGGGGCACGGGCGCCTCAATCTCATACCATCAACAACATATCTTCAATCTATCCATCCTTGCGAATTATCTTTTTTCTTGATAAGAGTTCATCATTAGAAGTGCCAAAGGGGGCACAATATATATACACACATTGTACACAAAAAGCCCATATACCCATAAGTATAAAGAAATTGTTAACAAAATCCAAAGAAGATTTGAGGGAAGGATTCCTCCCGCTGTTGCCCCCAAAAAGGACACCAAAAAATTTTACTTTGCAAATTGGCTCCTCAGCCCTTCAAATGATTGCCCATGCCTCTCTCAAATACACCACATCAAAGAAAGATGAGCAACATTCACATAGCTTCTTTTTCATACTCCTAACTCTACCCCTCTCCAACTTTGAAGTAAACCCACCACTAATCTTGAAAATATCCATGTTATCCCAAAAAATACCAACATAAAAAATACACTTCCCAAGTCTCTCTACAATGTCCTTTTTAGGGATAAGTGAACTTATTAAAAAAGCCACAAAAAAAGGAGTGTATCCCATGTACACACAACTATACAAAATCAAGAACTAAGGCTTTTCTCCCTTTAAACTTTACAAAAGAATCAACAAAAAAATGAACAAAGTACCTGCACACCACAAATATAAAGCTCTCAAAAAAACTTGATTCAACGTCACTATAGGAAGTTCAATCCATTCAAATGTTCACCTATTCCTTTCACGCCAAATATGCCATGTAAGACACGTAGGAGCTGTTTCTCACACCCCTCTCTGTCTCTCTCCAACATTGACAACCCCCTCCCCAACTAACCATAACCTATATCACACTCTCAGGGAAAACCTAAGCAATCCCAAAAAGAGAAAGACTTGAGCTTTATAACTCTGTAGCTAACTTGCAATAAATAAAAAAATACAAACAGTCTCCTCTACCTCTTGCACATACAACACCGGCTAGCCATCATCAACTTTCTCTTTTGTAGATTGTCAATAGTGGGAATTGCATCTAAAGATGCAGCCTATCAAAAAAAAACCACCTTTAGGGGAGCTTTGGTCCTCCAAATGCACCTCCAAAGAAATTCCCTCCCCAAAACTCTAGAAAGAGACTCGTAAACGAAACGCACAAAGAAAACCCCACTCTTATTCACTCTTCATCTAATAGAATCATCTACCTCTCCATCAATAAGAAACCCCTTAATCAAATCAAGAAGAGAGGTAACCAAGTCTAGTTCCCAATCTTGAAAAGCTCTCCTGAACTTTGGCAACACCGATTGAAAAGAGACTCGTCAAATCCACAACAGAAGCTTCCTAATCAATTGTAATCCTTTAGAGTTCAAGGAACCCATCTTTTAATGTTACCTCATAGCACCAAGTATCATGCTAGAATCTAATAAGCATATATAATGAAAAAATATCCAAATGTCTCTATTTCATGAGCATCAAACCTAACAATTCGTGATTGAGGTTCCATAGAACCCTTCAAAGCAAACAAGAGAAGAAAATGGGCTAGCCTAGTACACGAGACTCAAGCCACAGCAGGGTCTGGTAATATTGATAGTCATTGGGGATATATTGTAAATTTACTAGTCTAGACCTAGGAGGTTACTTCCTTAGTTGATGCCTAGTTGTCAATTGATTTTTTTTTTTTTTATATAGGGAGTTGTCAATTGATTGTTACCTACTTAGTTGTCAATTTGTCACTTATCAAAAAAAAAAAACTAGTTGTCAATTTGTCGGATAAAATATACATATATATTTGTTGTTGTCTCCCCACCATGTTCATGTCATAATTTTTTTTTCAAATTTGTTGAGTTGGTGTCCATCTAGTGTCTTATCCGCATCTCATGCATGTGTCTATTGTTCATAAATTATAAAGATCAATCTTCTTCTCTTTACATTTTCCACTCATTGCTTAAGCAAGAGATAACACTCATAGAAATTCCTGGGGTATGAATCCAAATTAACATTCATGAACTCATCTTCCATGACAGTTGGGGTAAGACTGTGTGCAGAGAGAGTATACTAGTCTCCCATGGCATAGTTTTAACATCACTCTCTCCCAAAGTTTCCTATGTATGAATAAGTCATCTTTCAACATCTCCTATATTCTTCTACCTAGGTAAATGCTTCTTCTGTCATTCATCTAGTTTCCCACCACTTACATAATTATTATTATTATATTTTTTGATAATTCTATCACTCTTCATAATTATAATCTCACTAAACAACTCATCAACTAAGACATCCCATCATCCGGCACATACTTCCTCAATTAATAAACCATTTGGTCCTAGATGCTTTTCATTATTATTTTATTCAAATCATTGTAATATTAAACATCCTAATATGTCCCCCCAAAACAAAGAAAAAATCAAAAAGAACAAAAAATCAAAAAATAATTTACCAAGATCCTACAAATCTATTCACCTAACAAGGTTTTCATTTAAAAATTCTTGGAACTAGCTTTTCCACCTTTCTTTATTATGTTCTTTAGCCTTTACAAAAACTCTCTGATCAAGAAAAAAACACATACTAGAAGTGAACCAATGTCTACTCACAATGGATACAAAGTATTTGTGAAGCAATGGGAACAGCCCGCCAGAATGCATTGGTCTACATAAAAAAAATGATGCAAATCGGCAGAAAGAATGTTTGGATGATGTCGTACGATAATCCTCACGTCTTGCAACAAGATTCACCAATTTAAGAAAAGTCACAAACCACTAAATCATGCATGATAGGATCAGATTTAATTCATTTGATTTAAGAGGTCAGAACTAAAATGCAAATATCAAAGCAAGTCAGAGTTTATAACAGATTATCACCCACGAGAATAATGGGTATCATGCACACTATTTAAATCAAAGGAAGGGGGAGGGGGGGGAGGGACCAACATTGCACCAGCAGTGAGCAGCCAGTGAGCCATAAGCGAAATGTATTATCTAATCCTGTCACGTCAAGGTCTCAAAATAGATTGAAGAGGACTTGCCTCGATTGTAAATTACACCTTTATCTTTTTATAATATCCAGACCAACAGGAAGAAGCTACTAGTTGTTAAAACTAGTAAAGTGAGCTTCCAATCCAAAATCCAATAGGATAAGTAAAGCTATATATTTAAAGTTATTTTGAATACAAACTGAAAAAAAAAGAAGGTAATCTAGAGTTATTATTAGCAAGACAAGTTTTCCATTGCAAATGACATTATGCATTAAATAGGAGCTGATAATAATCTACAAGACTACAACTAGTTTCTACAATAGCAAAGATGTAAACGTCAATAAGATAAAACCTATTTTAACATGAACACAACAAAATGAGTCTGAAACCTCATGCTTCTGTTGTGTTACCGAGCACAAATGAGAAGAGTTCACGAACAGGCGAAAACTCAACCAATCCAATCTCCATTGCATACCCAGTAACTGGCAACTTCAAGTCTCGCAAAACAGTAAAAGCCTCGGCCATCCGACTCTTTGGCACTTCTTCAGCAACAGGACAATAAGGAATCCACACGTCTGGGCGGTAATCCTCTCCAATTTCGACGCCCTCCTTCTTCATTGCATCGCATAATTGCGAGTGGAATTGAAGGAGAGACAATGATGGTGTTGGGGCAAGAAAGAGGACATTGCTGTCATTTGGGAGGCTTCCAATTGATGAAAAAGATAAAGCTAAAGGTTCTTGCTTTGAAGCGAAAGTTTTTATGATGTTTTCAAGCTTTGATAGGTCGATAAAAGGGCTGGAGAAAAGGGTAATGTGAGGCCTAGATTCAATTTCGATAAGCTGAGTACTGATTTGGCGGCGAGCCAATACATTCCAGGCCTTCAAGACCTGGTTTTCGAGTGCGGGATCGAAGTAAAGCTCAATCGCATAGGCTTGTGACATGACCTTTGAATTGAAATTCCAAAATAAGATGAATAATAAATTACGAAACAACAAAACCCAATCCCAAAATCAAGAATTGAGATCTGACAAGACTCAACTAGAAATATGAATAACAAGAAACAGAAAGATAAAATCAATGCAACCCAGATATTAGGAAACAACACCTGAATCCCACGAAGAGGAGATCTCAAAGTAGGCCAACAAGACAACAAAAAACAGATAGAAATCAAAGTTACCCAGAAATAGGTAAAATCAAAGTAATCTATAAATATCAAAACCCTAGAGATTAATTGGCAGATACCCAATTGAGATTAGAGACAACAGAAGCATAAAAGGGTGCAAAGAAACAAGAAGAGGCCAAAAGGGTTAATGAAAGCAGGGGGTGATATACCTGAGTCCTGACGGGGTAGAGATGGAGAGAGAGAAACTGAAGAAGCATGAGGATGTGAAAATTGGCGTTAAAAAATAGTGGCTGATTTTGAATATTATGTAAATGATTATTGTATAATTGATTAATAAAAGATGTTTTTTTTTTTTAAATATAAAATTTTTATTTATAAGCATAAATTTATTTTAAATGAAATCAAGCTTCAAAATAAATTATAATTTAATTATTTCTTATGAAAAATTAATCATAAAGTAATTATTTTTATTGGCTTAATTAAATTAGATTTTTAAATTATAAATTAATTTAATCACTTTTATTGATTAAATAAACTCATTTAAACTAAAAGCTGACCAAAAAAAAAAAATCTTTCATATGTCATAAATTAAATTCAAATAAGAAATATTTTTGACAGATGAACGAGTATATGTTGACATAAACCTGTACATAATTAAATGAAAATTAGTGAAACTGCTAGAATTGTTGGTATATATATTTTTAAATTAATTAAGATTCATGATGCATGTATTTAAAATAAAATAAAATATTCTTTACATGAAACTATTTAGCATAAGACAATAGTTAGTTTAAATTTGGTGGAAGGAATTTTTTTTTTTATTTAGGTATGTATCTTAATCACAATATGTCACATATATAATGTAAATATATTTTAAAATTTTATTTTTAATTAAAACTAAATAGTCACATGATATATATATATATATATTTGCATGTGTGACACGCATATGGATAGAAAGAAAATTTTTCCTATCTAGTATAGAGTCAAGCACTACCCTATTTAATAAACATTCTATGTATTATATTTAAGGAAGAAAATATATAACTTAAAAAGTGGCATCATACTTTAATTATTCTACCTTAGAGCATCTGTATTGGACAAGTTAATGAATAAATTAGTGTCAGCTGTTAGTTAATAAATAAGTTATTTTATATGGTAAATAGTGATCCCACACATCACATGTTACATTTAATGTTAATTGTGACTGGCCATGGTGACAAAAATAAATATTTTTTTGTAATATTTTATGTGAAAAAGTAGAGAGAGAAATGGAAAAGACAATAAAAGGAGTGTGACACCTAAACAGAGGAAGGAGTAACATATCCATTGAGAGGAAAGGGTATGTTAAAATTAGTTTATGATACAAGAGCAACTAACGTGTCTAGGTGACAACTCTTAAATTAATTTTTTAACTAGTCGAATAAAAATGTTCTTATAATTTACCCTCTCACGAAAAGAAGTTTTTTATGAGATTGTCGTATGCTATGATCACAAGCTGTGATGTTAGTATTGATGTGAAATTCCACACGGGACTCACACCAATATAACATTACCATGGGCATCGCACGGTGCAATAATTTTACGGAACTTTTTTTCCTTCTCACAAAGATAAAACCCATCATATATTCATGGGATCTACTTATGGGTCTCACTCTTTGTGACAATAATAAATACAAAATGAGACAATCCATCTTTATTCTCTTTTAACTTTAATATATCAGCTCATTTAGCCTTATATGATATGTGTTTGTTTGGTATAGCTATGTGATTTGTGACTTCTTGTTCCATATAAATTTTTAGTAGTTGGGTATTTAGAAAAACAAATGCATCATTTTTCCATGAATTTTAGAAGAATACTTTAAATACAATTTTATATAGAGTCAAACAAAATTTACATGCTTTGCATATGAAAAATTCAATAAGATCACTAACAACTGGGATCAAACTAGTTTTTACCAATGTACTAACTTTTTTATTTTTTGTTTTGAATTTCATGTTTCATAACTAAATTCTTACAAAGCATTTTTTTTTTCTAGTTCTAAATTGTGATGAATTTTTGGTTGTAATTATTATGATTGTATGCAACCTATATTGATTATTTTTTATTATATGTTATTTTTATGATTATTTATCTACTTTTACATATTAATTTATTGAATATCAATGTGTGGAGGGTAGTTTTCCCATAGTTTTGGGATGATGGAGATTGAATAGAACTGAGCATATGATCCTTGTAGAAAGCAAGCCTGGTTGTTGAAGAACTTTTGCCTGTGGGTGGGGGTTCTGGCACACTTGATCAGGTGGAGGAAGGGAATCTTTAAAAGTAGATCAACTCCTCAATTATCTATTGGGGGATCTAATATTAATTATTTGAAGGGAAATACTTAATCAAAATCAATTATCTAATAATTTACAACCTGGGAATGCCTGAAAATTATTAATGATTTTATTAATGATTTTTTTTTCTCTAGAAAATATGCAATTTTAAGTGTAAAAATAGGATCTCAAGCATATCATGTTCCACCTACCCTAATAAGGTGATGAGAAATTGGGTCCAATATATGAAATTCCAATTGTAGGGTTTTGGACTCTCACATAAATTTTAATCAAATATATGTACAAGTAAACAAATATTTTTTGAAGAGACATCTTATTTTTATTTTTTACTAATGCCTCTTTATTAATTTTTCACCATAAAGCATTTCTTTTTTCAATGACATCTCTTTTATTTTTTACATGACAGCATACATTTTTTTTTAAAAAAAAAATCTTTATAATAAAATATATTTTTGAAAAAGACATCTGACTTAAAGATCAAATTTTTGGAACTTAATAAAAGATTAAATTTCAAAAGATAACCAATACGAAAGCTTAATCCTAAAAAGAGTTACTTTCTCCGTCTCATTTTAAGAGTCATTTATTCAATTTTACACCGTCCCATTTTAAGAGTCCCATTTAAAAGTCAACGTATTTTTAACATATGAATTTTCAAAACTACCATTTATTACACCTAATGTGAACATGATTTATAATTAAATGAGGGCAATATGAAAAATTTAAATAGTTTCAAAATAATAAAATAATACTTCTTAAAAAGCTAAAATTTCCAAATGAGACTTTTATTTTGGGACGAAGGGAGTATTTTTTAGTAGGGTTCGTAAGTACCAATCCAGAGATATGTGTAAGATTAAATCACGTATTGATATAATAATAAGAATTCAAACTCACACCAAACTTTAATATATCTTGATATCAAATATATTTCTTGAAAAAAGACTTTAAATAAGAGTCTTATTCTCTACTTTAAGAGAATTGCTCACTCTAAAGAGATGTCTCCTATAAATAGCCCAAGTATGGTAAATAAGTCAAGGAATATTTCATTAAAAAAAATAGAGATTATGTGTTTATAATAAAATCTCTTCAAATGAAAAAAAAAGTGAGACAATCTTTACCCTGGCTTAAATTTAAATATTTGTATAGAACTTATATGAAACTCATATAATATTCAATTTTGAATGAAAATCTTAGGAGTTTGGTATTTTAAGGCAATAAAACATGAACAATCTATTTGAGTTCGGTTCAGTTAAAAAATTATTTCACATCAGCTCGCGTAATAAATAAGATAAAATTAAATATGTTTTAAACTCTTTTAATTTATTCATCTCAATTTGAAAAATTAATAATTAATTTAACATTATAAAAAAATTAAATTATTTAAATTTAATTCGATTAAAAATCTATTTAAAATTGATTCAAAAAATAAATAATTTAAACTTAAAGCCAATATAAAACTTGACAAATTTGAACGATTCATTACTAAGCTCCACGGGTCTAATCTTTCGTAAACCCTCTATCTCTCCAAATGGATCTATTTGGTGGGCCAGGCCCGCAAGCCCTAGCTTCACCCCAGTTGATGAGAATTGCGTTCAATTCACATGCTCACTACAGCCCTAGAATCTTCTTCCTTTTTGGAGTAAAGACTGCCCTAAATGCTTCTGATATCTTCTTTTTCAACTGGAACTGCAAATTCAAAGAAATTGTGCTACTCAGCAGCCCTTCTATGGAAGTAGAACTTCCTACAAAGAAAAAGCCCTAGACATATGATTTTATATGTACACATATATGTAGAATACTGTATTGGTTTTATATTGGTTTGTAATACGGCATAAACAACAGCTCTTGTTGTTCAA
This sequence comes from Nyssa sinensis, assembly GCA_008638375.1. Lineage (NCBI taxonomy): Eukaryota > Viridiplantae > Streptophyta > Magnoliopsida > Cornales > Nyssaceae > Nyssa > Nyssa sinensis. The sequence continues at coordinate 60,730,624 of CM018032.1, forward strand.
GAAATGGGAGAGCAAAAGAGGAAACGAGGCCGAAAACCTAAAGAAGCCAGTGCCAGACACAATGGACTTGCAATACACCAATCCCGGACCCACCACCACCACATCCACCGTCGCTGACGACGACGCAGTCCCGACCAACACCACTGAAACGTCCAACCCTAATACCCAAACTTATCGCCGGGGGCGTGGTCGTCCCCGAAAGATCGGAATACACACTGAAGAACCCAACAACAACATTGTGGCATCTCCCGAGAGAAGAGCTTCTCGATTTACTGATCACAATGGTGATTGCGCTATCACTGTATCGGTTAGTGGCGATACGAGGCATGCAGCCGTTGTTGGCGAGGCTCCGCCAAGGTGGGAGAACGTGGTGAAGGTGGTGCCGTCTATGGATGCGGTGGTTAAGGTTTTTTGTGTCCACACAGAGCCGAATTTCTCTCTGCCGTGGCAGAGGAAGAGGCAATATAGTTCCAGTAGCAGTGGGTTTATAATTGGAGGGAGGAGAGTTTTGACAAATGCACATTCAGTGGAGCATCACACTCAGGTGAAGCTCAAGAAACGCGGCTCCGATACCAAATACTTGGCGACTGTGCTAGCAATTGGAACAGAATGCGATATCGGTAAGGATTGTGTCTTAATTGCCTTGTTTTGAGCTATTTTTTGTGATATGGGCTTTGCGTAATCGCTATATGTTTCGATGAAAATGCATTTTCTGTGAGTAATTAGTATATCAAGATGTTGATTTGAGTCGAAGAATTACCTAGTTGAAGGAAATCTTTTACCGCCACAAACATGAACCTAATTCTTGAGCTTTTACTGAATGAATATGCAAAGAGTCTTCCAATAATTTATCTAAGTTGTAGTATTAATTCAGTGGTTACAATTTTTTTCCAATAAATTTCTGGTTCTACTCAAAAACTAAATAGAAATGGTTATTAACTTGGACCATATATTTCCCTCATCTATATGCCATTTTAATTGCAGTAATATTAAATCTCAATCAATCATCAAAATTATGTATTTTGAATTTCTGAGTTTTTCTTTACCAATTATTTTTTTTATGCTTCAAATGAGGGAAATATAAAGGAATTTACTGGGTACCTGGTTGAAGGATGTCTTTTTTATTCTTATCTCTTTTTGTGATGCAACAGCACTGCTGACGGTAAGTGATGATGAGTTCTGGGAAGGAGTTTCACCAGTAGAGTTTGGAGACCTGCCTGCATTGCAAGATGCTGTGACTGTTGTTGGATATCCCATTGGGGGAGACACAATCTCGGTGACAAGTGGTGTTGTGTCACGTATTGAGATACTATCTTATGTTCATGGGTCAACTGAGCTACTAGGATTGCAGGTAATACAATTGGGGATGTGGATTCTACCTTCTCCTTGTTCATCTCATGTGTATGTTTATTGACATATTCTACCAATATCCATTGTTTATGAGATTCTTTTACAGATAGATGCTGCTATAAACTCTGGAAATTCTGGTGGGCCTGCTTTTAGTGATAAGGGCAAATGTGTGGGTATTGCATTTCAATCCCTTAAACATGAAGATGTAGAGAACATTGGCTATGTCATACCAACGCCAGTCATTATGCATTTCATTCAGGATTATGGGAAGAATGGAGAATATACAGGTGAGATTTATTAAATTTGTTTGTATTTTACTAAATTTGATTACCGCCGGTCATATTTTCCTATTTTCCTGTATGTTTGAGCCAAAATTGTAAGATTGACATAATGTTCATCTCACAGTTGTATCGTCTCCCCCCTCCCAAGAGGAGGTTTAGAGTTTAAGTCCCTATCGGGACAAAGTGCATGTTTATGCCTTATCTTTAAAAAAAAGACTGTAAGATGGATATAATGTCAAATATTGTATTATTGTATCTACTGGAATGCTTGAAGTTGTTGCCTTTCCCCCCTTCAAATATTTTGGGCATTTGCAATTTCACAGGGTTCCCAGTTCTTGGAGTTGAGTGGCAAAAGATGGAAAATCCTGATCTGCGAATGTCAATGTGCATGGGACCTGACCAAAAGGGTGTCCGTATAAGAAGAATTGAGCCTACAGCTCCTGAATCTCAGGTTCTGAAGCCATCTGATGTTATCCTTAGCTTTGATGGTGTTAATATTGCTAATGATGGAACAGGTGAACCTTATTCTTTTTACCCATTTTTTTATGTTGAGCTATCCTTTATTTTAGCATTTTTAGTTTCTTTAGCACTGCCAGTTGTGTAGTTATGAAGCTATAATATCAAAGCAAAGCATGTTTGTTCAAGGTGTTGCATATATATATATATAGATATATATTCGTAGTGCTAAACTTAGAAACACATTATTTTCATGATTTGTGGTGATCCAGCTTTTCATTCACTGAGGCCAAGAATGTTTGTGGGGTGTGCAGGGTCAGGGAATGCGGGGTGGTGTCTGGGCTGAAAATAGGATGATTGAATTTTTGTTTCGAAGAACTAGATCAAGCTTATAATTATTTCTTTGTTTCATCCACTTTTTACAAAAAATATGTTGGTTTCTGGTTCCTCTGGCACTTAATTGTATATCAACTTTCTGCCTCTTGGTTTTTCATTGCACCTATCTCTTGAATTCTGGGTATTCTATTTTTTCCCTGCAGTTAACGTCCCCCTTCTTTTAGCTGTTATGGCATCCTCTTCCAATTATTGAACTTTTTCTTCGGTATGTAGTTGATTTCATAGCTTAGTGTAGTCTATACCTCTATCTTAAGTGAAAAACCTACTAATCCAGTACTGAAGATGTTTCGTAGCCCAATTTTTCATATATTTCCTCTCTTTTGGTTGCATACTTATTACAATGAGATGTAAATGAGGGCAAAGAAGTAAAAATAGAAAAACATAAAACAGACCTATTTGGTTTTTCATGTCAAGTGGGTCCTGCATTTTCTACTTTCTGACTATTTTTTACAGCCTCCAAGATTCGATCATATCAGTGATTCCTATCGATCATATTATTTTAATAATTCGATGCTGTTACTTTTTAGTGATATCCGTCAATTTTATTTGTTGTTGGTGACATGCATTGTATGTGCCTCTAATACTGATTATTACAAATTTGGATCCAGTATATTTGAATGGAGAGTGACCTATTTGATCCCTTTCCTTTTGTTGATTAAATATTCTTTTAATTTTTAACACATTTCTTGCTAGTAGACATTGTTCCTAACTTTCTCCTCTGGGTTAATTATCAGTTCCCTTCAGGCATGGAGAGCGCATAGGTTTCAGTTACCTTGTTTCTCAAAAATACACTGGTGACCATGCTCGAGTTAAAGTTCTTCGGAACTCAGAGATACTTGAGTTTAACATAAAGCTTGCAACTCACAAAAGACTCATCCCAGCACACATCAAGGGCAGACCTCCTTCTTATTACATTATCGCTGGATTTGTTTTTACAGCCGTATCTGTTCCATATTTGCGCTCAGAGGTGCGTAATTAATTTTGATGCTATCTGTGCTTTTTATTTTTATTCTCTCTCTAGTTTTATTGTTATCTATTTTGTTGTTAATTTTTTTTTTCATTTTTTGGTAGTATATTTCTTTCTTAAAGAACTCGATTAAGAAATTAGTCTCAGTATGAAAGGAAACTATAAAAAAAAAAATCAGTATGAAAGGATGCACGCACTATCCTGTCTTTATTTTTGGACTATTTGCGGCTCTTCAACTTAATTTCTGGGTTGATTTGACCACATATATAATTTTTGAATTGTATAAAATTTACATTTATATTTTTGTTAATTCCCTTGTGATGGTGACATGTGATCTAGGTTCTAAATGTGAAAGAACATATTGATTTTCTTGTGATGATGTTTTTGTATAATCATCTTGAATGTATAAAACGAAATTAGATATCTTAAATATAGGGGTACAGGTATTATCATCATCCTCATTCATGTTCCCAGTTGTCTAAATTATAGGGGTACCTTGAGCCTAACTTTATTTTTTTTTTTTGGGCTCGGGGGCTGTATCTTTTGTGACTCAGGATGGGCCTTGACAGAAAAACTCCAGCTCGACCTCATTTAGGGCTGGGCTTGCATTGAGGCATGAACAATCCGGGCCCAACCTTAGCCCGAATCCAATTTTACATATACATGTATATATATATATATGTATATTAAAAAATTTACCTCATTACAATGACTCAAACAAACATTAGTGGTTGTTGATTTTGTTAAAAGGTGAAGTGAAGTTGTTTATAAATCAACATAGCTTGCTCTTATTTTTTGATGTGGGATAGTGCAAGGTCAAGGTAATGAGCCATGAGAGTCCTGTCAAAGGCAAAGCTGAAAGGTAGCTTATGAAGGGGAAGATGAGCGTGGTGAGAATATGTCAATGAAGTGGGATTACTTGTTTGATGCCAAGATAAATGATCAATTTGAGAATAAAACTGACCACCAGCTCTGAGCTTGAGTGGTATGTCCTGTCACTCCCAAAGGGAGAGGTGAAGGGTTCAAGTCCCCGGTTGGGAGATGGGTGCGTGTGTATTACCTATCAAAAAAAAAATTGAGAATAAAACTGATAAAGATGCTGAAGAGTTGGGGTGAGTCACAAAAAAATTATTTTTCATTTTCAACACAACACACTATTATATCTATACATACAGATATAGTAGATGATGAAGACGTTTAGGGGAGCAAACGTATTCATGTCTCAGATGTCTCTCTCTGCAATCCTATTATTAGCTATTATACCCATTCGCTTCACGATGCTTTCAAGCATGATGGATCCGTCTTTCTTTCCTGCGATCCGTCGTGAAATGGCCTCAACAATTACCATATTGCAACTGGCCTCATTGTAAAACACATTTATCTTCTCGACCTGACGCTTGGAATCCCCATAATATCGCCCTCTTGAATAAATGCCATGTTTGGTGCAGACAATTTCCCTGAACTATGCCCCAATTTGGTTGCCTTACTTGCCTCATGGATGTGAAGAATCTCTCTCATTTTCGCTTGAAATCAAGAAACGAACAAGTAAGGCAACAAAGGTGTTTGCATGAGAGAGGAAAGACAAAAATGGGAAGGGTCACTTCTACTAGACAACTTGATTTTCAGTTCAATACACTTTCCAGTGTCTCTGTAAGCAAAGGACTTGTTCTCTACTTGTATTTGTCCCACATCAAAAATGAATCAAAAGACTAAGATTTTATTCTTCTATAAAAGGATCATCCCCTTTAAGCGAATTTTATGCTTGTAATTTTGTGGACTGACTCTTTTGAAGCTTTAAATCTCTAAAAAATAAATAAAATTAGTTTAAAATTTTATAATTTGTTGGCCGTTGGGCAACTTGAGTGAACCCTAATTTGTTTTTGGGACGGGTTTGGGCTTGTGTATGTTGAGCTTTAAAGGTCGGGTTCAGTAGGAGCTTGGGCTGACTGTCTCAGAGTTCAGGCTTGGGCCTGGGCGTGCCTCAACCCTAGCCTGGCCTGCTCAAGTTGCACTCCCACCCAAATATTTTCTACTCAAATGCCATTCCTTTCATCAGGTTATACTACACTGTGTTCTTAATCAATCATTTGTTATAAGAAATGCACTTTTTTTTCTTCTTCTGAGAAATGGGTAATACCAACAAGACGGTTAGCTGGGGTAGGGGTATTGTGATCTCTAAGAAACATCTAAATACATAACTCTCTTTTCTACTTCATTATTTGTGAATCTCCAGATCCAAAGGAACTCCATTTCTAAAGAAGTGGACGAATCCATAAACTTGTGTAGTTGTTGTAACAACAGTAACTCTCCCATTTGACCAACCCCTAAAGTTTGATTACCCTCAAGCATGCTAATGATAAAATAAAATCTCATAAAAGAAGCTTCCGGGAGAGCTATATTATCTGTATTTGTGGCATCTCATATACTGGTCAGATTAGAGAAAACAAAACATTGCCTCATCCATGGTTGTCAGAATACCACTGTGGCCTTGTCCAATCTGAATTTTATTAGAATTTTAGCTGGCTAAAATGATGTGAGTCTTGCAAAATTATGAAATCAAGTCATACAAGGTGTGTATTTAGCTGTCTATTAATGGACACACACAAACTGCCACTAGTCAAACTAAAGGTTAAAAATCTATTTTTAATGGTGGAAGTTGATTGGATTTGGAGCTACTATACAGCTTGATTAATTTGTTTTGCAATAACTACTTTGTTCATTGCAAAAATAAAAAATTGGTTATGTAGTTTCTTTCCTTTTTGAAGACATTCTCAATTTGCTGTAGTAGTTGTTTTATTATTGTTTCTGCAAAAGGGTTCTGAATTATTTACTTCCTAACTCTTGTTTGCACTTGTCTTTAGTATGGAAAAGACTATGAATTTCGATGCTCCGGTCAAACTATTGGACAAACATTTACATGCAATGGCACAATCTGTAGACGAACAACTTGTTGTTATATCCCAGGTTTGTTTCTTGATTTCTTTCAATTTGGGTCAATCTTACTTGTGTAGGAAATTGCTAATCTTGAATGCATCATATTTTTTTTTTTGGCCAAAATTGTGTTAGGTGCTCGTGGCTGATATCAATATTGGATATGAAGAGATAGTAAATACTCAGGTTGAGGAAATACTTTGACACGACATGGTTGATATTTTAAAAAATTCAATAACTTTTCAAGCATTGCCATATGCTGATTTTTTTCTTCTCCTTTTCTCTTTAATCTTTTGATGTAGGTTCTTGCTTTCAATGGCAAGCCAGTCACCAATCTTAAGAGTTTGGCTGGCATGGTGGAGACTTGTGACGAAGAATTTTTGAAGTTTGATCTTGAATACCAACAGGTTCTCTCTCTTTCTCTCTCTCTCCCTCCGTCCCTGAGACTTGTTTAACATTTTCCTTTTTTTCTTTTTTCTTTTTTCAGATTGTTGTCCTACGGACTAAAACTGCAAAGACAGCAACTTCAGATATTCTTGCAACACACTGCATCCCTTCAGCCATATCTGATGATCTCAAGACATGAAAGTAGATTGTAAGGGGGTGAAGGTGAAGGGAAATCTCCTTGCTTAGGTATCATTGGGTGTTAGCTTTTTCTTATCCACTTAAGCGAGTGTCTGACAATATAGTAATGTCCACCTCAAGTTCTAAAGTCGGCATTTTATGATAATTTGTTAGCATGTTTTTCATTTTCACTTGTTACAATTTTGGCCATGGTGTTAGGTATATGGATAACTATTGTAACAGTTGAAGTCATCTCAATGGGAGGTTGAGATGGTGGTTTATGAAAATATATTTTTAAAATTTTTACAGACTCGAGAATATTTTTGTTGTTGTTCTTGGAGGAAAAAAAATTGTGATATCTTCATGGAAATTGTTTTAGCAGGAACAGGAGGTTCATGGTGTGCAATTGTATATTATTGCTCAAGAGAGGGAACTGTAACTGATTGTTGCTTGGATTGCAAATAAGAACCCATGCCTTTAATTATATTTATACGTATAAATTCAGTCTTAAGCAAACAGTTGAGGTTACTTTTGTCATTTCCTGAATGAAATGTATCATGATTAAGATATTTGTCAAAATCAACATCAAGCTTCCGAAAACTGAGTATAATGAATGCCTGAGAAGTTAGAGAATTTCTTTGATCTCTCTCACACACACACACCCACGTACGCCAACGCATCCATTTGTTAATGCCCTTGACCCATATACCAACTCTATCACACATGATGACTACCGATTAAAACCACCCTACTAACACCCATTGCAGGTCGACTGTGTCGCGACCTTGATCTGCTGCAAGTCACCATCATAGCTGGAAAATAAGGACTCTATGATTCTATCTATATATCTGTATGTGTATGTTACAGTACCTGCTTGATAAAAGAAATTTTCATAGTAAATGAATTATATACAAATATTCTGCTTAGGTATGTATCTACTGCACATTGGGGACCCTTTTGATGAGTGCCATGGTAGGAGCAAAACCAAAACAACATTTAATATTTTGAAATGCAAATAGTTAGGTAACAATAAACATTGGGTTTCCTTTCATCTGCTTCACATTTCTTCATTCTTATAACTCTGTAACAAAGGGATTTTCTGGGTAGATGATGATGATTCCAAGTTGCCAGTTTCACAGTCGTCGCCCATTTCTTCTTTTGCCTTACCCCACATCACGGTATAAAACCCAATAGGTATAATTGTTGCTCCAATAACACTGCCAATTAAAATGGGAAAATAAAATTGACAAACTCTTCTTTGATTGATTTTATATTCCAAACTCAGCTCTAGAAAAGAATAAAAAGGAGAGAGTATAATACCTTCCGAGGTAGAGAGTATCGCCAAGGAAAATGACGCCCATTACAACAGCAATGGCAATTGACAATGGCTTGAACATTGCAACAAAGACAGGCCCCTTCAAGCGAATGACCCACGTGTGGACAGCATTGTTCAAGAATGACCCAAAGATCCCCTAAACATACAGAGAAGCCATGTGTAGACATTGTTACCCAAGGGAAGCCAGTTATCTAATTACATGCTAGTTATAGTTCATTACTTACAGAGCATATAATAGAGACTAGTGATGTGTCAAGTCTAATTCTCCACGCACTCGGGTTTGGTTCTGCAATTAATCCTACAATTGCAGCTAGAATGCTCACGCATAAGTTATAGAAGAAGACAACGGTCAGTTCTGCCGGGTACTCCTTCATGATTTGTGCCTGTTTTATGTCACCAAATTTAAAATTTTTAGCTTTGTTGAGTTCTTAATAAATAAATATACGTGTGTGTGTGTATATATACCTGAACAATGTACCACATTGGAACCAAAATATATTCGATTGTAAGGAAAAGGCCGCCAATGGCCCAGTTTGACACTGATGAGAGTAGAGGCTGCTGGTGAAGTGAAATTGAAGGGAATGGATTCAATATGATTGGGGGACCTTTATAGAGAGTCACTACAAATGCACCTGATATTGAGACTATGGTGCCTATGATTTTAGCTTGACTGCTTGAGCTTCTCAATGCTAGTTTCTCCATCCTATATGAGACCCAAAAGGAAATATTTGAAGTTATTGATGATTCACATTTGGAGAAAATAACCCAATGCAATGATGAAATTGATGCTAATGTTTAAGTAAGTTAAAAGCACACATGAAGGTATTTCATAAAAAAGAAAGAAAGAAGAACACCAGTTTTAGACATAGATGTGAGATTCAGTATAATAAATACACGTAAGAGTCGCATAACTTTGAATTTGAAAGCAAAAAACTATATATAAAAATGTTATTATTTCAAATTATTCTAGCTTTATTCCGAGTACCAGAATGGCAAAAACAAGTGGCATTGGGTACAATGGGTCCGTGCTGTTTGATCCTGTGTGCATTATTAAAAAAAGCAAAGCTCCCTAGTGGGGGTTAAAAAGGGACTCGGGTACATTAAGCCCTTGCTATTATTTAAGAAATTATTGTATGGTTCAGGAGTACAACTACCATTTAGGAAACAAGAAAAGCAACTTTTGTATAGGCAGTTCATCATTCATCAGATTCATTGACCTGATCAATGGTCCATACCATAGACTGATTTTTTTTTTGGTGCATAATCCAGAAGAAAAAATTCGTTTTAGGTATGTGTATGCGTGCATATGGAGGGAGTGATAAGAATAATTTTTCCTTGAAGCTGGCCGAATTCGTGGAAGGAGAAGACTTTGCTATCTTAGATGGGACATCTCCAAAAATAAATAAAAAAACTACTGAAATTTTCTTTTATATATATATATATATATATGTATAAATTTGGCCATTTTAAAATTAACCTATTCTAAAATTTTGGCTCAGTCTAATTTTTTTTCATTATTTCTCATCCAAAATTTTAGCCCATTTCTCAAAATTTTGGCCCACCCCAATCTTTACTAATCATTTCTCTTATTTTTCACTCCAAAATTTTGTCTTAACCCAAAATACCCACTAATTCTTTTTTCATAAATTATCTAGTCTCCTCTAATAATTTTCTTAATTCCGCTCTTGATTGGGACCTCTATTCCAAATAAGAGAGACAATCGAACTCATACCAACTGTATGAAGAGTGATTTGAAGCTTTTAATCATGTAATATATGTCCTGAATTTAGAACGATTGCCCAAGTTTTCAGTATTGTTATCCTTGCGGCTCTGCACAGCTTGAGCAGAGCCAACCTAACTCAGGATGGTCCAGGTGTTTAGAACCAAAAAAAAAAATAACTTAGGCCTAAAATTTAACGAAGTTTGTGAGAATAAATATTATTCAAATGCGAGAGATGTGGACCCATTTACTTGTGTTAAAAAGAAATATCATTAATTTTTTTTTGGGGGTTAAGTATAGCTTTTTTTCTTTAAAAAACAAAGCACATCACTATAATTAGCATGAAATAAAGATCAAGAGGAGGAGGAAGAGGGCAAAACCTGAAAATGATGGCAAATATGAAGGTGAAAGCTGGGACGAGATTGCTGATGGCGGAAGCAAGAGTTGGAGAACTATAATTGATGCCTGTATATCCCATGATTTGAGATGTACACCTATTATACATATACATCCCCATCCAATCCATCATTAGATCTATCTCTTCCCTTTAATTTACCCAATTTTCCCTCTAAAACATAGTAAAAATCTATACAGTTTATGCTATCAATAAAATCAAATTTCTGTATGAGTGATTATAACTACTGTACCCAATCAGCCCAAGGAAGAAGATTTTACTCCCGATGGAGAAGTTTAGTGGAGGTAGCACTCTTGATCTGCCAAAAATGAGCAAGTAAAACATATAAATACATATATATATATATATAAGTGTTTGTATGATATGAATTGTGTGTTTGAGAGAGAGAGAGACCTGAGGGAGAAGAAGGGCGAAGGAAGGAGAACGAGAGCGGCGACAGCATAAGCATAGACGACGAAAACGTGGTTGCTCATTCCTTTCATAGTGGCAGCTTTGAACAGAGTGTTCAAGCCAACGTTGGCGCACTCCATGATCACCATGGCTGTGAATGGAAGCATGTCTCTGTAACAGTACCTTTCCCTTGCCATCTCTCCTCTCTCCGTTCTCACCCTGTCTCGCACATCAGCTGGGTTTCGTTACAATGTATGGCATATATTTTAATTTATAACTTAATTCAAGTGGTAACTCCAATTATAGTGTAGTGGGTTTAAAACTTAGTGTTTAACACGCAGAAAGTTCCTAATTTAATGTCCACTGAGTTTAAAACTAAGTGTTTAACACACAGAAAGATCCTAATTTAATGTCCACTGAGTGCTTGATCTTCTGTCGCGAAATTTAAAAATTCACTGATCTAATTAACGTGAAATAATTCATACACATATATGATATTGTCACGTGAATTGCACGCATTCTCTAATTCGTATAAAAAACTTATTATACAATAGAATTTATTATGACGTGAGCCTTCTTACCGAGTTTAGAAGGATTTATTCTAAATTTTTTAATTGTTAACAGTGTATTATCACTTGATTAAGTAGAGGTCATGAATTCATCGACTTTATACAAGTGTTTTAAGTAAGTAAGAAAGATTTATTTTGATTTGTCAAAGTGAATTATTCCCTAATTGAATAACCGGAAGAATTTTATGATAAAACTAAATTATCATATTACAGGGTATTTTTTTAATAATATTTTAATACATGTATTATGACGCATTAAAAGAATCCAAAACTATAGTTGGTAGGTCAGTCATATTCAAAAGAATTTCAAAAAAAAAATGTTGAGTTTGAGAAAAATTTATTTTAATATCAATATTTTAACTTTTGAAAACATCACAATATTTTTAACGATTGAGTGTGAAATTGCATGAAATGTGATTGGGGGGTGGGGACAGAAAAAGAAAAAAGATAAAGAAAAGACGGCACCGTTGATGGTGTGTAGTGACTGGACAACCGTTGATATGATGAGACCCCGGTTTAATTATTGTGCCATGTCTCTTGCGCTATAGTAATGGTCCCACCTTTTGTATTAAATCAATGCACACAACGTCGTGTCTAAAGTGCAGTACACCTCGGACACGTTCACGGTGTGAAATTACTCATTCATCCCCACGTTCTGTTTTTATGTCAATAATTGCTAATTATATATTTAAAAAAAAATTAATAATAATATAACAAATTCTCCGGTACGGTAGGACATAGGGTTAGTTTGATGGGCGGTCGAGTTTGAAAGAACGGGTCAATCCCGTAATTTTGCAACACAGAATTTAGAATTTTTACAAAGTAGTCCTTGATTCTATTGAGGAAAAAACGACCCCAAACATATACATAGTAGGAGTAGAAATAGTTCATACCTAATTTTTTGATGTATTTTTGGCTTGAGTTAATTAAGGATATTAATTTGTATTAATATTTTAGGGTTGAATTGCGTCAATCTTAATTCGAAACGATTAATTAATGATGTCTACTTTTAAATTTTTTAGATTGAATTAATGATATTAATTCGTCTTAACATTTTGTGATTAGATTGTATCATTTTTAATTCAACATAATTAATGAATCATATCGAGTTTTAAATTTTTTAGTTTTAATTAATTAGAAGTATCAATTCATATTAGCATTTTGTGGTTGGATTGTGTCAGTTCTAAAATTAATTAATAATGTCAAATTTTAAAATTAAAACACAATTTATTATTAAATACATTATATGTTATTTATGTCTTTATAAGTATAGAATAATTTTTAAATTTGTTGAACTTTGGAAAGTTTTAAATGGGAGACAAATTACTTTTTAGTTTATATATATTTTTATAATTAATTGTATTAAAAGTATTGGAATGATTAAGATTTAAATATAATTTATTTATTAATCATATTAAATGTGTTAATTTTTTTATGACACGAACTCGTTTGCTCTAAATTCAGACTCATTAATTCTATCATACGTATGTTGTATTATTATATCATGTCAAAATTTGACACTCGAAAATTAACATATTGAGTGTTTTTTGCAGTCCCTATTTTTATAATGGCCTTTTTCTATTTTATTGAATCTAAGAATAATTTTATAAATTCATTTTTGTAATTTTGAAGTAAGTTACAAAATAAAAAAAAAAGAACAGATGTCATTTTCTGACATTAGGTTAAAGAGACAATGACGTAAAATCTAGCTGATATGAACCACCCATGAACTTTGCCATCCAATTAAAGTATCTTTGACATTCTCACCATATAAAATATATATATATATATATATATAAATTATATAAAATCTAATTCTAATATAATTAAGACTTCTAATCTTATTTAAATTAATAATACTATTTTCATTAGGATAAAAATTCTTAAGTTTCATTAGAATAAAACATATCAGATACTATTAGGACTCAATATTAAAATTCTTATTAAAACTATACTAATTTGATTTAATTGGTTCACACTTACAATTCAACATCCAGGTTGTGTATAAAAATTCATTTCAAATCCTACCCGGATACCCCCTTTTATATTAAATTAATACGCACAATAAAAGTAGGATAATGAAATCACTTTCAGTCTAACGAGGCGCATTCACAAGTTGTTAAAGAAACCATGACTTTAAATCTACCTAATATGGACGACCAATGAAATTTGATATTTAATTGAAAATACCTTAGAAACTTCCACCAATACTAAATATTAAATACTATATTTTTTTTTAGTCCAAATAATTTTTTTAATTGTAATTGTGCTAGTTACAAATGTTCTATCACCCAGAAGTATGATCTTAAGCGTCTCAAATTCGAGTATTCTTTGTGCCGATTGTTAGTGGTTAGAGCTTAAAATATGAGTCTGATTATCATGAAGAGAAAGACTTAGTTTAGTATGTCTAAATTGGTTTAAAATACCTGCTTACTAGTTTATAAAAAAAATATTATTTACAAATTATTAAGAATATAAGTATCAGAAAAGACAAGTTTAACTCACGACTAAAAAAACTAACAATGTAATAAATATTGTAATAAACCTCACTTTCATCTATATTAAGAGTAAGAAAATTCTTGGGTTAAAAATATTTTTTAACCCTATAATTTATCCGAAATTTCATGCATTTATTGTAATAAATCTCATTTTTTGTATATAAGAGTAAGAAACTAGTGTCTTTCTAGCTCTGCCTTTATACAAATTTTGAGAAAATCTCATTACCTGACTAAGATTTTTGAAATATTTTAGGATTTACAAAAGCATATACCTTTCATGTAAAATAAATATCAAAAGAATATATATATATATATATATATTAATTTTTATATTCTTGATGTGTGTGGTAAGGCTGTTGCTTTTCTCAAGTCATAATGCTCCTGCCCACGATGAACTTACTTTTGGATTGAGGTGGGGTGATTCATCTCTTATCTCAAGTTTTTCTTTTCCCTGTCTTTTTATCTTTTAGTTGATCATGCCTGTTCTTGTGCTCTTTTGTGTTGCTTTGCTTTTCTCTTTTGTGGGTGACTTCTGGTTCAATTAACAGTGGAAACTTTTGATAATGATCTTGCAAAACAAAGGATTAAGAGTTATTGGAGGGGTTCAGGGAAGAACTTTCCGACGATTGAATCAGTCAAGATCAAAATTATAAATTTTTTTAACTTAAATAAATAATTAGGTCGATATTTGAGATGTAATATTTGTTTTGTGTTAGTTGCCTTATCAAATTTTGCTAATAATTCAGGATTGTTTACTCGAGATTGACAACATCTATGTTGGGTTTAGAGACTTGGGATGATAACAAGGTGGTAGAGTCTCATTCTTCCGGTCCACCAATAAAATTCTCTTTTCAATTCCGTTTAAACTCCATGACTAGGGGTGGCAATTTAGCCTGCCCCGTCAGGTCCCCACCCCGTCCCAGCCCCGTTCCTAATAGGGGCGGGTATGGGGTGCTCATAAACGAGATCTGGGGCAGGGATTTTAAAACCCCGTCGGGTTCGGGGCGGGGTCGGGGAATGGTCACTCCGCCCCGCCCCGTTTATATATTAAGTTTTTTATTTTTTTATATATATATATTATACTTATCAATAAATAACCTTATATAAAATTAATTTTAAGATTTTTTATATTACACTTATATATATATTTTTATATTATTTATTTTGAAAAAATAAATTTATTTATTTATTAAAATAAAAGTTTTAACTTAAAAAAATATATATATAACGGGGTTCGGGGCGGGGTCGGGGTATAATTTAAATGGGGCGGGGCGGGGTCAGGGGAAGAAAATATAAACGGGGTCGGGGTCGGGGAAGAGTCACCCTGCCCCGTTGCCATTCCTATCCATGACGGAATGAAACGGGTTCCGTGAGTACCCATTTATTTATAAAAAAATTATTTATTTTATTAAATTAATTGTAATTAACACATTTAAATACCACATTATATGAGTTAAAAAGAAGAAATATGATTGTCATTAGATACTTTAGAATAGTAATTTTTTTTTACAAATATATAATTTTATTAAGTTTGTCTAAACTATCAACATAACACTAAAATATATCATTATAAATATTAACAATATAAAACAAAAATTTATTTATTAATTTATTTTATATAATCAGAGCAATGACTTATCCCAAAACTCACCCCAAGTCCTAACAAGATTCATATAATTTTTCTCAAATCGGTTGCATTAGAGATATGTATATCATATTTTCTAGAGAACAAGTTAAATTGTTATTCTTGTCAATTAAACACGAAGACTCGTTCAAATTGAAGAAACCCGACAAGCGTTAAACAAGAAAATGTTGAACGCAATCTGTTTCTTTGCAAGAGAACGCTCTCTCTACGCATGACTTGTTTGTTTTTCTGAAAACATTTCGTGTCTCCGCTATGACAAATCGAAGCAGTTCTATAATTCTATTCATGCTTGTGTGAAACAACTATTTTTGAACAGAAAAAGAAATAATACAAAAGAAGTGCATTAATCATTCAAATATAAATGGTGTACAATACAACAAAGGTCCCGGGCCGGGTCTCCATCCCCCACCCGAATGGGTCATCCGTGTTGACACCCTCCTATGCGTGTTACGATACACAGTCTATTCCGATATCACTAGTCACTTACTAAGTTTTCAAAGTAGAGTACTATACCCATTTTATAAAGCTAATACACTCTCTAAACTTATCTAATGTATGACAAAATGTCAATGACAATAAGAATATATTTAAATAAAATAATAATAATTATTATTATTCGTCTTTCCAAGGTGCTATGATATCACATCACATATAAATGTATGTATTTATTTAAAAAAAATTTAGATGTGATTGATGCAATGACGTGTTAATGCGTCATTTCAATAATATTCTAACATATATGATATTAAGTTATATTTTTAATGAGAAATAATTTATATGACAGAATGTCGTTAAAACATATTATTATGTTTTAGATTCATCGAAAAATATCTACATCTCCGCTTGTTCCACCTTCCTTTAACTTGCATTGCCTTGCAACAAAGGGGCATTTCCTGTTGATTGCAATTGGATACGTGCCACCAACTCGAATCTCCCCACCCATCTCTTCTTTTGACTTTCCCCACATTACCACATAAAACCCAAGAATTATCACTATAGCTCCAATAACACTGCAATGTAAACAAGATTGGAAAATATAAATGATTGGCCGAGAAACAGTGAGATAAATCACCGACACTATAGTGTAATGTCTGACAAATACATATATTTAAAATTGTCGTATGTGTGTGAGATATCTTAGGGGATATAGAAAATTGATTTAATATACCTTCCAAGATAGAGAGTGTCACCAAGAAAAATGACAGCAGAGATAGCTGCAATGACAATAGACAATGGTCTAAACAATACTACATACACAGGTCCCTTCAAGTGCACACCCCATGTATGAACCACAGTACTGTAGGATGATCCCACCACTCCCTAAGAACAAAGATAGAGGCCTAAAATTAGCAGTCCGACTCTTTCTTTAAAATCACTAACACAAAGACATATATACGTATATATATATATATTATACTGACTTTTTTTAAGATTTCTAACAATTATATTGAATCTTATTACTTTTATTGATAAATTACAAAAGGACAATACTTATCTCCAAATTCGATAAGAAGAACTTACTCCTATCCAGGATATGTGTCTTAAACATAATCTGTATACAATGTACGTGTGCTTTTTGATTTTTTAATTTTTTGTTAAAATTAAATAGTCACATGATAAACATGTGATTACATACATGACTAATTAAGATTGTGACACATTCGTGAGTAAAAGGAAGTTTCTCTTTTCTGAATATATATACACACACACACGATAGCCCATTAAGCTCATACGTACTGAATATAGAACGGCGACCAAGGATATATCAGCTCTTAGTTTCCAGGCACTTGAGTCTGGTTCTAAAAGTAAACATACTGGTGCAGCTATGATGGTTACACATAAACTGTAGAGACAGATAAGAAGTAACTCTGCCGGATACTCTCTCACTGTTTTGGCCTGAAAGATGCAACAAAATTCAATTTTTTGGCTTTTACTCATTTCAGAAGATAATTGTGGCACAAAAGAAAGAAATCTATTTATACCAGAACAATGTACCAAAATGAGAATAGAAGATAGTCAGCTCCAATAAGAAGACCACCAAGAGCCCAATTTGATTCTGATGAAGAACTCAGAGGCTGGTGAAGTGAAATGGAGTGTGGATGAGTCCTTATAACTGTTGGCCCCTTGTAGAGAACCACTATAAGTGCACCCTGATATTGAGACTATGGTGCCCAAAATTTTTTCTTGACTGCTTGTGCTTCTTAATGCCACCTTTTCCATCCTAATTTGGGACAGAAGACAAGAAGTTGATAAAGCCAAATTAGAAAATAGACATATTTACAACCCTTTTATTATACATGAAAAAGGCAGCATATATATAAATTGTTAGTGTTTGATAGATATTGTGTGTTTCATTTTTTAATAGTTTCAAGTCTTAGAGTAATTGGTGATCTAATTAACATGATATTAGACTTCTGTTTTTGATAGATCTTAGGTTCAAGCCTCTATCCACTCAGGCCCCACTCACTCGCACACCTCGTATATTATTAGTGCCACCTCTCCACATGAAAAATGAACAATACACGTTAGGAAGAGTGTTAGTATTTGATATACATTATCATTATATTTTCTAATAACTTAAACTTGTCATCACAAACGTATATGAGACATTACAAAGGGCCCCTTTGCAAGGCCAACTTAAGACCATTTAAGGCCTAAAGCAGTAATTATAAATGAGAATTTTTTTTTTTATTTTTTGAGACATAAGAAGAATTAGTTTTGAATAAAAACACAAATTTAAGGATTAAATTTTTATTAACCTTAAATGTTAGTTTGAATTATAATAAATAAACTGGTCATTTTTTGTTTGGCAGAATTCTATTATCTTTACACTTTCAATTTTGGATTAACTTATAAAGATATAAAATTTGAGTTTTCTTTTTGTAATTAGACTTTTATTGGCCTTCCATTTCTAATTTGGATTGAATTAATGTACAAAGACATAAAATTTGAATTTTTTTGTAATTAAACTTTTATTGGACTTACACTTCTAGTTTAGATTAATCTATAGAGACATAAAATTTGAAACATTCTTTATAAGTGAGGTCCAAAGTCTTTGCTTGATTCGCCTATTATCTCTTGTATATTTTAGTTGCATTAATAAAATTTTCTTTTCGTCGATCAAAAAGTAAGAGACTCTACACACAATCTTAGGCACTCCATATTAATTAGAGTTGTTATTCATCAATTTCAGGTGCACTATACTCGAGTCAATAAGAATCAAATACATTAATAAGTGACTCACATATTTAATTGATATGATTGAAACTCATTAACTTAACTGTAATGCATCAAAATTAATAAATAATTTTTTAATTAATTATATTTAATAAAGTGGAGTGTCTAAGACTATGCTTAGTCTTAAAGCACACGCATCAAGAATGGAGAAAAAAATGCAACCAAATGTCAAATGTGTCGTCCTCGTTGAGCTAGAAATTGGCAACCAAAACACAAATTCGAGAGACACAATTTCAATGGCATTCTATTAATAAAGTAATATGACACCACCATCTCAATGGGCCTTCTATGACTAATGACACAGACTATATATTGGTTGGTTGTTGAAATGTTCAATAAATATAGTAATATGACACTGACTTTATTGGTGGGTTAATTCTTGAATTGTTTAATAGGAATCTCAATTCATGTTAGCTACTCAAACACGAAACAATTTAATTATGTTTAAATTGTGTCAAAGTTTTCAATCCAAACAAAGCTTAAAATGCATAATTCTCTGAAACTATGTTTGGAAGGCGTGCTATGAAAATTGAATAGGATAAATGTTATTATATTCTATATTTGGTATTTTTCATTAGATTAAATATTTATATCTTGTGAATTATTTATATCCCTCCTATCTCCTGTGTGGGATATAACTTATTATAAAGAGGTGGTGGTATTAGAGTTATTCCATCCTACTGGAATAAGGATAGAATGTCACATCATAAAAAAAATGCAATGCTGCAAATAAAGAGATGAAGATATCGAAGAGTCAAGTTAAAAAATTAAATTTTTATTTTTTCATTGTTCATTGTTCATTTTTTATATGTTCTAGATTTTTTAATATATTTTTCATATCAATAAATGGACTATTATATATATATATATATATATATATATATATATGCATGCATGTAATCCAACATTCTAAATATTGTGATTATAGTTATTCGATTTTACGAATTGATCTATGAATAAGATTTTAATTTTAGATAACTTGTATGCATATATTTGAAAAAAAAAATTAAATAACTTTCATAAAAATAATTTTTGAAGACCGAACTTTATATCCAGTATGCACCCAAACATAGGAATGAGATATAACAACATATCTAGGCCTTTTATTCGGGTCAGTTCCAAACTCTAGATTGGAATATTCAATATTCCACAGAATTTTATATCCTATTCGATTTAACTATATCCTATCCAATCTCGCATTCTTATCCGGTCTTTCAAACAAAGTCTAAGGTCATGTTTGTTTGACTGGATAAAAGAGTAGGGTAGGATAAGTGATATCATATCTTATGTTTGGACATTTACTTAGGATGAGATTAGTTATAATTATATCCCATTAGTATGATATAAAATAATTCCTTTAGGGTGTGTAGTGGTATTATTTTTATCCCATACTCAATAAAAATCGTTTTCTTATGACAAGAAAGAAAAAAAAAAAAGATAAAAAATGGAGTAAATGACTTCTAACAATCACTATTAACATTATCTATATAAATTTTTGTAACATATTATTATCTCTGTTGATGACATTTTTAGACTATTAAATAAATTTCAAATATACTTATGAGTGTAGGCACCTGGGTAAAAATATGAAATTATTAAAATACTCCTAAATAAGAATTGTCACAACTTTTCAAAAATAACAAACTGACTTTGTGTACAATCAATGATCTTAAAACGAGATTTCTACAATTAATACTGACAATTTTTTTTTCTTTTTACATCTATTAGTAATCTTTTTATTAATATTTGTACACAATAAATTATTAAATTTGCTGAACCCTTTTTTATTTATCTATATCTTTTTATTGTTCTTAAATTTTGTTTTTGAAATTTTGAAGCATATAATTTGAAAAAAAAATTTAGGAATTTGATTTTTCTAAAATTTTATAAAAAATATTATTAAGAATATAAATTTAATATCACATAAGATTTTATTTTCATAAGATTTTATTACTTTTATCAATAATTGTATCGATCTAAGTAAAGAATCGAAATAGAACAACATAATTCAGACTTTCTATCTGAACATGTTCTAAATACTGGAATAAAATATTTAATATTTCTTGAGATTTTATTTCCTAAAAAGCTTAAGTCAGTAAAACTTATGATATTGAACAAAATAAAGTGAATATCTTTTTATAAGTGATTTTTTTTCCCAAATTTGCAATGTGGGACGTATCATGACTAAAATTCAAGCATGACATATTTAATAATCATATTAAACTATTGATCCATATAAAATATCAATTCATTTATGCTTTAACTCAAATTCGTTAACTATATCATCTCATCATACCATGTTAAATTTAACAGTCCTAATGTTGAAATAGCCAATAACTCTAATAAAGATGATGGTAAAAGATTTGTTTATGTGATAAAATGATAGAATTGATAATCAGAGAAAAGAAAAGAAATAATTAAAGAAAGAAATTAGTGGTAGGAAAACAAAAGAACAGGAAAACGAAGAAAAACCTGAAAATAACGGCAAGAATGAAGGTAAAAGCAGGGTTGAGGTTGCTGATGGCCGAAACAAGAGTTGGAGAACCGTACTCGATACCTTTATATCCAAGCATCTGAGCTGAAAACCTGGCATTCCCGAAAGTACCCAAATAATCACACAAATCAAGAAGAAAACCATTTATTTTCTGCTCCAAATCATTTCTTTTGGCTTCTCTAATCTCTACTTCAATTCAAATATACTATAACTAATTATGTACCCGAGAACTGCAAGGAGGCAGAGTTTCCATAGGAGAGAGAAGCTAAATGGAGGAAGCTGTGTTTTCCTGCAAATATAGAATAATATTAAAATATGTGAAGTCTGATATTATATATATACATATAGAGAGAGAGAGAGAGAGAGAGAGAGAGTTTACCTGTGGAAGATGAAAGCAAAAGGCAAGAGAGTAACAGTGGCAATAGCATAAGTATAGACGATGAAGACGCGATAACTCAAGCCTTTGTAAGAGGCTGCTTTGAAGAGTGAGCTTAAGCCGACGTTGGTGAACTCCACCGTAACCATGGCTGCAAATGGCAGCACTTGTCTGTACCAGAAACTTGATCTCCCCATCTCTATCCTCTTTCACGGGATCCAAATTATGAGTCCGGGTTTTCCTCAAGTCTCGAGGCTTATATGCAACTGTGGCTTTGCTTGAAGTCACTGTTGGTCCCAGCATTGAAATTTAGAGCTCCTTCGTTTCTGTTTAAGGATGTCAATTTATTGTGTATGAATTGGACAAATTAAACACTTAATTCTAAACTAATTATTTAAGTGAATTAAGTTAAAGTAAATTTATACATAATAATTTTTTAATTTCAACAATTATTTATTTCCAACAACACTTTGTAGAACATTGATCTCACATCGCTAACGATGTGGGACGAAAAGACTTGACTCTATGGCTCTCTCTGTCATGGGATCCAAAAGATGAGTCATAAGGCTTGCTTGCAAACGGGGGCTTTGCTTA
Source organism: Nyssa sinensis (assembly GCA_008638375.1). Classification (NCBI taxonomy): domain Eukaryota; kingdom Viridiplantae; phylum Streptophyta; class Magnoliopsida; order Cornales; family Nyssaceae; genus Nyssa; species Nyssa sinensis. The sequence goes on from CM018032.1 coordinate 60,752,843, forward strand.
ATGAAGTAACTGTTGGTCCCTTGCATTGAAATTAAGATGGTTATAGTAACTGTTGCATTGAATTTCACAGGCATGATGGTACAGTAATGTGATAATATATTATTTTAATAATATTTTATTATATGTGATGTGGGTTTTTTTTTTTTACTTTCTTAACATATGATTAAATATCATTAAATTCTTTTTTTTTTTTACATATAACTGAATATCATTAAAATTATATATTGTCACATAGCGTACCAGACTTAAAAAAAACAATATCTCCCAATCAAACCCTTAAAGTGTCTCACTCAAACCATTTTGCTATGGCTACTTAATTGTGGAGGAAATTAATATATTTATTTAAACCCTAAAGTTATGGGAGGTTATTTAAGACAAAAAATTATTTTACTCAACTTCTAAAATAAATTACTTCACTTAAACTTCTAGAATGAATTATACACAAAGAAATCCTCTTATATTGAGTACTTAGCACAGGGATTCATAATTTTTTTAATCAATTAATTAAAATAAAAAAAATAATGTAAATAAGGATACAAAAATATAGTGGAAAAAACCCTCAACCATAAACACTCTACTAATCAAAACTTATCAAAAATTTAGACACAAGAAACTAACTGTTCTTGGGTCCAAGGGCAGGGCTAGCATGGACTTAAGAGGAGGCAACTGGCCTCCCTCAAATTCTTTTATTTGAAAATTATTTTGTGCTTCTAATTTTTTTTAAATATATTCTTTAATTTTTATTTTTGCTCCCTTTAATCTAAAATTTTTCACACTTTTACTCTTATTTTAACTCGATTACCCAACTCAAGTCCGACCCGAATTAAAATTCATTAGAATTGAGTTCAACTCGAACCTGACGAATTTTTAACAATTTAGATGACCAATTCTAAATTTTAGATTTTATTCACAAATTTTTTGATAAGTTGTTGTATTTTTCTTATTTTGATTATACATTAAAAGTTTCAATAATTTATCCTAGTTTCTCCTTTAAAAAAAAAGTTACAAAAGGTATTAAAATAACTCTTTCAACATAATTTAATTTTGAAAAAAAAAAATTTGTTAGATATCAATAAGTTTTTAAAATTATAAAATATAAATAGTAATATTTGTAAAGAATTTCTACTAATCTAATAATGTATAACTAAAGTATAATAATATAATATATAAAATATTAAGTTTAGACTCGAATTCTCAAAATTTCAACCCAAACTATGCTTGTTTGGGTGCTCATGTGGAAAGATTTGACATCTATCGAGAATTGCTGAAGACAAGTTGGAGGGAAGCTAGACTCACTTAGGTGGGTCACTTTTTCATGGGTCATAGAATACAATGGAGAAGTTATTAGGGTTAGATGGTCATTCCAGCATCATTAGTCCGATGTGATAGAATTCTCTCTCATAGATTCTATCACTTCTTCGAATTTATAGGAAACATATTTATAAATTACGTAATAGATCATCACATCACATCAAATAATGATGTAGAAGATACAATACTTACCACGTGGTGGTCCAAAACCACTAAAATGCCTCAAAGATGTGCATTCGTTAGGGTTACATGACTATTCATTAAAATTTCGAGTTACCAAAAACAAAGCAGCAATATTATTTATATTTGAGAGATAAAAATAAAAAATAAAAACAGATAACATGCTATCAACTAATTGTTCAAATTACTGGAACCAGATTGCAAAATATACATAGCTAGAAACAGGGGACCATTTTTGTGCAGATGGTGAAACCTACTATTTCTCATCACTTGCATAAGCTTGCAGAAGGGGAGCATTTTGTGCAAAAGGTGATTCCACACTACAAACTCCATTCTCCTCTTTCATCTCTTCATTTGCCTTTCCCCACATTACAACATAAAATCCAGCAGATATTATTATTGCTCCAATAACACTGCAAATTACAAGATTAGAGAAAACAAATGAATAATGAGAATCAAATAATAGTTGTTGCTAGTCTGCTTTGAATTGATTCTAATTGTTTTAGGGTTGTAAATCGAACTAAACTATTCGAACTTCGACTCGTAGGTCGGCTCGATTAGTTGTTCGATTAAGATTAACCAGTAAGATAAACAAATCAAATTTGAATATATTTTAAAGTTCATTAACACTGCAAATTAGAAGATTAGAGAAAACAAATGAATAATGGAAATCAAATAATAGTTGTTGCTAATCCGCTTAGAATTGATTCTAATAGTCATAGGGTTGTAAATCAAACCAAACTATTTGAGCTTGACTCCTGGCCGGCTTGATTAGTTGTTCGTTCAAGATCAACCCATAAGATAAACAAATCAAACTTGAATATATTTTAAAACTCGTTAATTTATTGAGTTCGGCTTGAACTCGGCCCAATAAAGTAATAAACTATTCTAAAATTATATAAAAATAAGTTCTTTATACTCAACTCGTGATCGGCTCAGTTAGAGTTTGGTTCAAAATTAGCTTGAGATATAAACAAATCAAACTTAAAAATAATTTAAAGTTCGTTAATTTTAACCAACCAAACTTGAGTAATCTATTGCTCAACTAGACTCATTTATAACCTTAAATAGACAAAAAAAAAAAAAAACAGAGTATTGAAGAGTTGAATATTACCTTCCAAGATAGAGAGCCTCACCCAGGAAAATGACACCCATAACAGCTGCAATGGCAATTGACAATGGCCTAAACAATGATACATAGACTGGTCCCTTCAATTTGAGTCCCCATGTGTGAACAACAGTACCAAAGGCTGACCCAACCACTCCCTAAACAAAGAGAAGACTCCAATTATGATTAGGTAATAGGAACTGCAAAGTAGCTAGCTTACTCTTTGTTTATAATCACTATTTTGAAACCAAAATAATATTTATAATTGATTTTCTCATTCTTAAATACAAATAAGTGATGTCGTATGTAGTAATGTATTAACGTAACATAAAACGTAAAAGGAATTAAGTACGTCAAATATCTTGGATTGAATCAACTACGGAGATTATTCAGTCAAATGAAAGAATAAATTTCTAAAATTCGAAACGGTATATTATTAATAAAAATTATATAATAATGACCTATTATATCATATTTATGAAAATAAAAAATTACTACTTTTAATAGGAAACTAGGAAAATTTGGAAAAAATCAAAATTAAGGCTTTTTTAAATTTAGCCCATAATAAGAAACTACATAAAAAAAGAAGAAGAAGAAGAAGAAGAAGAATATGATAGTCACAAACAACTCCTCATTCTGTATTTTCTAGGTGAAGTAATTGGCATCTAAAAGTTTTTATAAAGAGTACAAACAAATAAATTTGGCCTAAAAAAAGATTCCGATCATGGTCGTAAAGTGATGATTTTGCTTCCCCTGGTTGTTACAAGTCAAAAATAGGAGTTTTCATTTTCAAAAATCTCACCTGACAAAACTGCCTCTACGAGACTTATGACGTTCCCATTATAGCTTGTATTTTGGGAGTGAGAAAGTCCGTTATCTATCATTTTGAGATAGTAGTCCATTAGGTTCTTACTGTATATATAATGGAAACCAATGCTATATCGGCTTTAATTCTCCATGCACTTAAGTTTGGTTCCACAATCAAGCATACTGGTGCAGATATGATTGTCACGAAAAAGTTGAAGAGGAAAACTACAACAAACTCTAGCCGGGTATTCCTGGACTGTTTGAGCCTGTTTAGATAGATGAATCAGATTCAATATTTTCTCTGTATTGAACATAGAAATAGTAGAAATCAAACAGAAAATGAAAGAAATTTATTGCCACCTGAAAAATGAACCAAATAGAGATTAGAACATAGTCAGCTGCAAGAAGAAGACCGCCGATGGCCCAAGTTGATTGCGAAGATCCAGCCAGAGGCTGATCGAGTGAACTGACCGGCGATAGATTCGTTATAATAGCTGGGCCCTTATAGAGAATCACTACAAATGCACCTGATATTAAGATGACGGTGCCAATGATTTTAGCCTGTGTACTTGAGCTTCTTAATGCTAGATTTTCCATCCTGATTGGAAGAAGAAGAAGAAGGGTAATAAGAAAAAAGGAAAGGAAAGAAAATATCAGAGAGGTCTTAGCTATATTGCACGGACCCCTTTTATGCAGTAATAATGCAGATTCCTGCTATAGATTCAGTGAATTCACTGATTTTTGCACCAAATTTTCTCCCTGCATCAACTTCAAAAACTCAAAAACTTCCACAAACACAACCAGAAAGGTAATGTAAAGAAAAGGTTGGTTTTACAAGAAACATTTACTAACAACCCATCAACTACCATGATACTGGGTGGAGTCAGTTTTTTTTTTTTTTGGGTTGTAAAGAGTAAGGAAAATGGAGTTGCTGGCCTTTTTGCCTATTCAGCAGGAAAACCAGTCTTGGGATTCGAATACTCTTACTCCCAAGGTCAAGGACTCTATCTAAGTGTGTATGTACATGCACGAGTCTCGAACTCGAGCTGTGTATCTTAAAAAAAAAAGAGTTTGTCATCTCGAATGAAGATCTCAGTCCCCCCTCATGCCTTTTGTTAATGGCGTTTTTTCTATGTATCAGCTGGGATCGATCAATATTATATGTAAATATATACGTCCTATATAAAACCTCTGCATACTATTTTGCTAGGTGTTGTATCTTGTAAGAATGATGCTAAATTGACTGTATTTTCTCATTGTCATTTCACACTTTAAGGCATAATGGAGTGGGTTCCACTGTATAGTGTCATGTGAATTCCACTCCATTGTATATTGGAGTGAGAAATTGCAGTGAGTTTAGCATTTTCAATCTTGTAAGAGGAGATTTTTTTGGAGATCCTCACTGAGTTTTGAGCAAGTTTCCCTTCCTTTTTTTTTTCGTAATTCTTTGAGTACTAAAGAATAGTTCATCCAACAAATAAATACTTAGTCTTGTTACTTACTTCACTAAAAGTTATTCAGTTTGATCGTGACTTCACATCCTTGTCTAATTTAAAATGACAATCTCATACAAACTCAGAAACTTTTTTTAAATCTTAAAAAAAATAGTTTCCAAAAATTTAAGATGAATGATAAAATTTGTAAAGAACAAGTCATTTGCATCATATAATGATGTAAAGTGACTGTCTCATTACCGTTAAAAGTGATTATTTTGCATCCCCTCTTGGAAGAAAGGAAGTTCCCTTTTAAAAATTTCCTTAATTAGTTCATAATTCATATTACTTGTAGATCAAGACCTATACTCATTTCAAAAAATTTCCTTTTCAAGGAAGTTAGGCAAGCGGCAGGAAAAAAAAAGTTGAGTAGTCACACCAAACAATCACCTTATTAATTAATTTTGGTACTGACGTGAGGTCTACGTGAGTCTAACATCAACATCAATATCACATAAACCAATTGTCTTTTTTGAAATTCTCTCAAGACATATAGGTTGGAAAATTCAACAAAAGCATATATTTTAAAATCAAAATTTTGGGATCTCATCCTAGTGGTTGTCTGTTTATTTTGGTATGTTGCTGTTGCTTGCGTAATTGCTCCTCTCAGGTTGTGAGTGGAGCCTCTTGTTTGCCTTTTGGTGATGTTGTCGTTGCTTGTGCAATTGCTCCTCTCGAGTTGTGAGTGGAGCCTTTTGCTTGCTTGTGGCTTGGTTTTGTGCTTCTTTGTATATTCTTATTTTTTTTTATATTATCATTTATCTTTTTTTTTTTTTTTTTAAAAAAAAAGGTTTTTAAGTCAAAAATTTTGTACAAAAAGATTTTTTCAAAATGCGGAAAAGTATCCAACAAAAAAGCATTTGGTACAAACTACTGAGAGTAAAAATTTTGTTTGATAAAAAATTAGTGAAAAATAAAATATTATTTACTTGATACGTCATCGTTGCACGAGTTGAAAGTTGAGTGGGACTCATCACGGTCATATCTAGCGCTTGAACTTTTTCCAATGGAGGAGAAAGAATTGACGATAGATATCGACTAAACATCACTGGCAAGAAACAAGATAAACAGATATATATATATATATATATATATATAGAAGAAAGAAGATACCCGGCAAGAAAGAAGATAAACAGATATTATATATATATATATATATATATGAGAAGAACGAGGAAGAACCTGAAAATAATGGCAAGAACAAAGGTACAAGCTGGTGTAAGATTGCTCATGGCTGAACCAAGAGTTGGAGAACCATAATCGATACCTTTATATCCAAGCATCTGAGCTGAGAATCTGCCGTACATATATATATATATATATATATATATACGCCCAAAAATAAGCAAAACAAAAGAAGAATAATCATTTCATAGTACTTGTACGTAATTAATTAAATTAATCACTTTTTTTTCCTTTTAAATCTGTAGAGACCTGATGATTGATGCAACAAATTAAACGTATATAATAAGTGCGGGCTTAATATTTTCTGTACCCAAGAAGCGCAAGGAGGAAGATTCTACCCAGAAGAGAGACATCAAATGGAGGAAGTGATGATTTTCTGCAGAGATTGAATTTAGATACATGTCAAAATTACATATGCATGTAATTATATATATATATATATATATATATAGAGGATAGGGAGTGAAGAGCTGACCTGTGGAAGATGAAAGCTAAAGGAATGAGAACAAGAGCAGAAATAGCATAAGAGTAGACAATGAAGACACAATAGCTCATCCCCTTCAATGTGGCTGCTTTGAAAAGAGTGCTTAAGCCTACGTTAACGCACTCCACCATAATCATGGCTGTAAATGGCAACACTTCACTATAACAGTACATTCTTCTCGCCATATCTCTCTCTCTCTCAAGAAGATGGATTGGTTGGTTCTCTAAGTGTCTATATCTCTACCTAGCTATCATCATGTAGTACATTGCTTTACGAAATATCAAGCTGGGAAAAAACAAAAACAGTAGACTGCTATCTTTTAAAAGTTCCTATTCCAATTGCCAAAAGAAACGGAAAAACTGCAGAGTTATAGGTGCTAGAATGGACTGGACCTGGACCCACCTGGTTTAAAGCTGTTTCTTATCTACTTGTTTTATTCTCAATTGGATGCTTGGATCCACCTGGTTTTAATTCATTGCAGTCCACTCTGAGAACCATTTTCTTTTTTTTGAAAGGAAATTAACAATGGAAATGACCTCTTGATCTTGTCTTGACTTGCATCTCTCTTGTGTTTTTACCAAACTACATTGATTTTTTTTTTTTAATTATACTCGCAATATATAAATTTTTTTATTCAGTATAAAATTTGTTATTTACTACGTAGGTTTTAATTAAAATTTTTTTATATAATTAAAATATTCTTGGATACGACATTAACATTCCCTATGTTTTAGGATATGTCCCTATAATTATCAAGTATCATAAAAGAGACCAATGTAATTATTTCTAAGAATAAAAATGTAAAATTTATACTTTCCGTTAATTTTTGTCTCTGATAATTATGATAAAAGAGACTAGTTTAATATTAGAAATTATATTAAAAAAAATGTAACGCCCCGACCCGTTTATCGAGAAATTAAGTCACGAATTTGGGTATTAGAAATCTTATGAGGTGAAATAAAAATGTTACAGGAAATTGAACCAGGATAATAAAGACCACAAAAAAAAGGTTGAAATAAATAATTTAATTGGCCAAACAAGGCATAAGGAAAAAATAGGAAAAATAAGCCCAAATTGAGGCCAATGGGTTTTGAACCCTTGACCCAAAGTAGGCAGAGTCTTAAGACTCAAAAAAAAAAAAATAACACTTGGGCTACCCACATTTTGTAAAGAATATTACAATATATATATATACACACACACACACATAAAATAAAACCTCCACCTCCCAAATTGGCCAATGGCCATTCATGCAGCATAAATAAGAAATAAAAATAAGTGATATATATGTGTGTTGCATGAGGTGAGATTGAAATTAGAAGTGAAGAATGGTGTATGAGTGCAAGTGTCAGTAGAGAGAGAGAAACCTAGAGAGAGAAAGTGAGAGAAGAAAGAGAAGAAGAAGGAAGGTGAAGCTGCCTGTTGCATGCATGGCTACCCTAATTTGAAGGTGAGAGAAGCAACCGAGAGGAGAGAAAACTAAAGAGAGAGAAAAAGGTAAAACACTTCTCCCTCTAAAAACTTCTACATATGCAAGCTATTTTTGAGTCTTATTTTTGCATGCATGTGGAGTATATTGTAGGGGGAATAAAATGGAAGAAAAATTGTAGCTTTTAGAGTAATAAAACCTTAAGAAAAAGCTGAGAAAAAAATAGGTTGTAATTCGGCCAAAAATGGTGAACGTTTATACGTTAAACCAAAGTTCATTTGAAGACTTGAAATGAGTAGAAAGGTATGTCAGGGGTCCAACGAAATTTGAATTGTGAAAAATGGTTTGGAAATGGCCATTTTATGGCCAAATTATTTCAACCGGTGCATGGCCGAAAATATTAAATGGGTATCGGAATCCATAGTTTTTTGGGTCTAAAACTGTGTTAAATAAGTCCTTGAGGTTTCTAGAAGAAATTTGATATAAAAATCATGAAAAACCGACGTCGAAAATACGAGAAAAATGGAGAAACTGCATGCAGCTCCAGTGACCAGCGCCGAAATTATGGCCGGAGAATCTGCCAAAAAAACGAGGATGGAGGCATTGTGCAGTCAGGTCATTCGGGCCGAATACTGGGTCTGGGTCGACCCGAGTGTAATTGGATTTAAGTGCGTAGTGAAACGGCGTCATCGGATTAAAGTAGCATGACGTCATGCTGACGCAGTAAACTAAACCCCTTGGCTCTCGACCAAACCAAATTGGTCGAGTCGAATTGGGACTGAACCAGGTGGTTTACTTAACAGTTTTTTTTATATTTCATTTTGACCCCCAGAACTTTCCGTTAATTTCAAATGGACCCAGAAAATTTATTTAAAAATTGATTTTAAATCCTAAATTATCATGAGAAATTTCTAAAACACCCTTAAGCCAAAAGTTAGCTAAACGGAGGCCAATTAAAACGCACAAATAGTCCAACCCAATATTTTTGAGCATTCTAGACTCAATGGCGGAATCTGATTTGTGAGATTAAGTCCCGAAAATCAAGACACGTAAAATATAAAATTACCATTTTACCCCTAACGATACCCAAGGCCAATTAAAAATAATAGGTAGTCTATTTTGACTATTTTAGACAATCCGGACTCAACAGTAGAGTTCATTTCAGCAAACGATATACCTAAAAAATATGACACGTAAAAACATAAAATTACAAAAACACCCCTAGGCTTAAAATAAACTATAGGTAAGCCAATTCAGATCTAGAAAAGTCTAAACCAATTATCTTCGACACTCTGAACCTAATAGTAACATCCTTTAAAAGAAATAAGACCCGGTAACAAGCTGAAAAATGACCAACACGTCCTTAAGGCTTAATAAAGTTACGGTAGGAGAGTAATTGGAATAGAGAGAGCTCTAAAAATTAACGGTTGAATTGTGTGATGCTTTAAACAAGAAAGTAACAAGATCTTGAATTGTAATTATAGGGACCCTCGTTAAGGAATGATTTTTGAATTAAGCTTTCGGGACTTCAGGTGAGTTTTTCATTCCATGTTGAGGTGGGTTTTCATTATACATATAAATATCGATTCTTTTATGACTTTGATAACTGATGCCTTGTGAGTATTTCCATGTCATGCTTGAGATGGATTTTTGTTATGCATATAAATATTGAAATCTTTTATGACCTTGGTAATTGACATGTTTCATTTGCTATCGTTTTGAATGACTTATCGATGTATATTGCCTTATAGCCTTTGATAATAGATACATTGTGCCTAGTACTTATTTTAAACGATCCATTAATACCTATATTTTCTTCCTTTGAATTAGGAAAATGTTTTGTAGGATACTCAAGACACTATACAGTTTTATTACCGATTTCTGAACTGTTTTAGCTAAAGACTAAATATGGAACTCTTATACGAATAACTGAATTTGTTATTAAGTTTATTGATTTTGGAGATGATTTTGACGTTTTGAATACACCACCCTTCTATGATTGGTCACTATTAAATAGATTGTGACTTTATCGAACCCTACCACGGGGTATATTAATACCATTATCGAATATTGATCTCAGTCAGCGAGGTTCTAATTTGCTGGCCATCGAACCCTACCACGGGGTATATTAGTGGTACTATTGAATATTGATCTCAGTCAACGAGGTTCTAATTTGCTAGCCATAGAAGAAAATTTTAATGATTGAACTTTTATGAATATCAAACTGAGAACTATTGAATTATGATTTTGATTATCAAACTATGAAATTGTTATCGAACTACGTTACCGAACTATGATTGAACCATGATATTGTTTCAACTATGACTATTGATATTGAAAACGACTTTGAACTATGTTTGAATCACAACACTAATCATCGTTATCAAACTATGTTATTATGTCATCGATTATTGATTTATGACTAGTGATTGAACCGAGATTTATTGAAAATGACTTTGATACTAGTTTTCTGATCTGTTATAATTGGATATGATGTATTCTAATTCCATATGAGTATAGACATTTCAGAATATACTACATAGTAGTTTTGAAACCCTTGGCATGTTATGGAATACTCACTGAGTTGTCGAGCTCACACGGATTTTCATCTAATATATTTCAGGTAACGATAATGGCAAGGAAATAGCAAGTTCAGCCAGAATAGCCTAAAGTTTATAAACTATGAACCTTTTTGTAATACTCCGACCCAAATTGTAACCGAGCGAACCATGTAAACCCGAGTTGTTAGGGCTTTACGTCATGATATCAAATAAAATGGACCGTTTTTAATCTAAATAGTTCGAATGTACGGACGATTCCCAGGCGATGCCTGAGCAAGCCAGGAACGAATATCGAACTAAAAATAAATAAAATATAAAATAAAGTAAAAAGAAAAATAAAATAAAATAATGATATATATATATATACGGAATATGAATATATATATATAGGCGTAGATATATATATGTGTGTGTGTGTAACCCCCACGAATTAAAACAACATAATTCAGGGGGGGGGAGGTTACACAAATAGAAAAAGGGGGGAGAGGAAAAGGAAGAGAAAATAAGAGAGAGAGAGAGAGAGAGAGAGATAGAAAAACAAACCGAAAGGGTAGGTTTTGTTTCTAAAAACCAGTGCATGCTTTGCATGCTTGAGAAAAGGTAATATAAACAGAAGGAGAAAGGAGGAAGAAGAAGGAGAGAATGAGAGAAAAGGAAGCAGCCGTGAGGTAAGTTGGGATTTTTTTACAGTGAATTTATTTTCTGGATTTTTTATAAACTTGCATGAAGCTTAGAATAAATTACATGATGTTAATTTATGAAGAAAATAGAACACGTAGGAAGAAATCGCGAGTGAAACGGTGAAGAAATGAGGTAGATATAGGGGATGATCAAAAAATTGAACGGGGAGTTTTTGGGTTGTTTTGATCGGTTTTAAACACCTAAAACCGTGTTAGAATGCGTTAAATATGCTTTAGAATCAATTAGAAATGAAAAGGATTGAGAAAACTGCAAGAAAAGAAAAAATTCTGAATTTTTTGGACACCGGCGCCGGAGAAGGCGATCGAAGGGCCGCCGAGAAAAAGGGGGGTGAGGGCTACTGTTGGGTCAACGGGTCGGTCAATGGGCCAGCCCAAGCGCAGTAACGGGTTGGAAATTGGTTGGTCCAGTTTTAAATTCAACTTGAGGAATTAGTTTTAAAAAAATGTGAGGGTGTATGTTGCTCCTGGGAATGGAACCTGGGAGCTGTAACAAGTGAGGGGGGCATGCCCACCACTAGGCCACACTTACATATGTGAACAATGGTGGGGATTATATATATATATATATATATATATATATATATATTATATAATTAATAAATTAAATAAAATAATTACTTTGTATTAAAATAAGCTTCTGATGTCTAAATTTCACAAATAAATAGTATAAATTTACTATTTTGGACCATCTGGACCCAATGATGAGATTTGTTTCACGAGACGGAGTCCCAAAAAATAAAATACCCATAAAAATGTCAAAATGACCAAAATACCCCTGAGTCAAATGTGAGTCAAACGGACTCCGATTAAACTAAGTAAATATTGAATATTTATTAATTCAAACATTCTAGACTCAACGGTGAAGTTCGATTTGTGAAACTAGGTTCCGAAAATAGAAACACATAAAATGACCGTTTTGCCATTTTCGGTATAGGAGTCCAAATTGAAAATCGTGAAAGCTTAAACTGACTTTCTTCGATATCCCGGACTCAATGGTAGAGTCTAAATTAGTAAAAGAGATACTTAGAGTAACGAGGCATACAATTTGATAAATGACATTAGAACTAAGACATGTTTACTGATTTATAGGCAAGTCAAAGGGACAATGAAAAGTTACGGAATATTGAGGTAGATCACACAGATAAAAGGTAAGTAAACTCCTATCTCTTACACGTGATTTTCTAAGCCACATTCTTTCTATTACTGCCAAATTTCGTACTCTTTTTCGAACCAACTGTTATTGTTCTACAATTGATATTGTTCTATCTTGTGGTCGTTATTGACTGCGACATCATGATTGTTGTGTTATGCCTTGAAAGGCTTATTTTTATATGTCCATGCATGCTATTCCATGTTTATACACTTCTTATGGAATTACAAGAGAATCATGATTTAATTAAATGCCGGATTTGTGCTCAGTCACAATATCCATCTGATGCTTTCTGAGTTGGTAGGACCTGCGAGTCGATTGACAGGACCTTCAGGTTGATTGAAAGGACCTTCGGGTCGATTGACATGACCTACGAGTCGAGTCCGTGAATGGACATATGGAAATGAGGGCGTCTTTATGCATGGAGTTATGAGAGCATTTTATATGCATTGAGGTTAAGGGGGGTATGCCGGGCCCCAAAAGACCGAGGGTCTGCCAACCAGAGTAAATGCATCACTTATGTTTGACTGATATGTGTACGTTTATTAGATTTATAGGATGTGTACCATTCCCTATGAATAATCCTATGTTGACCGTTCACTCATTGATTGTACCTGATTGTGACCGATTTATTGTGGCAGTATATTTATGTGACTATTATTATTGAGCTTTCTCATATTCATGCTATGCCATTACTCATACTTGTTTATTGTGCCTTACTGTTCATTGGCCCTTGTGGTATTTTACCGTTAATTGCATTTGTTCCATGATTGGCTATCATGTTCACTCTATGATTTCATATCTCTCTATGTTAACCCTAACCCGTGTCGGAGATGGGCTTTTACTTACTGAGCTTCGTTTAGCTCACCCTAACTTACTATTTTTCAGGTGAGTATGCTACAGAACCACAGTAGGAGATCAGGAGCTTAAGGAGACAATTGAGGAGCATGATAGAATGATGTAGTCTCTCCCATGTACTCACCACCTAAAAGTGGTTTTATGTTTAGTTTTATGTCGATTTACATTTTCAATTGTTAAACCATATTTTGTATTAAGATTTTCGCAAATTTAATGTTATGTTTACATTATTTATTGTTATCATTGATACAAAGAATTAAAAAAATTAGGGATGGCCATTGGGTCGGCCCCGTGACACGAGATCCGCATAGGGTGGGTTTCAGGTCGTGACACTTTTTGTATTAACATTTTGTTAGACATGATGTAGTTACTTTTGAAAATTATGGAATGTATATCGAATATGACATCAGCAGATTTTGAGAATTACATCATGTACTTTTGTAGTTACTATAGAATATATGTGAATGACTGATGTTGGATGGTATATTGACACTTTCGCAATAGAAAAAGAATTTTATTCTACTGCGTTTGATTAAATGGAAATAAGAAAAGTATTGTGATCATTGAAAAAGGTCTCGGTGACCGATCATGAAACCCTAATCCGCATAGGCCGAGTTTCGGAGCGTGACAAAAAATCTCAATAATTATCATATATCACGAGAAAGATTAATATAATTATTCATTTTTTAATTTATCAAGGCAAGTAATCATAAGAAGGTGTTTTATACACAAAAACTACTACTTGTTTGATTAAGTGTTTTCTCTCTCTCTCTCATATCTAGCTAAGCTTTTTTATTTCCTTTAATTGGGGAGGGGGGAGGTATATCTTAATAAAGTACTTACACACATGATACAACAATAACAATGATGCATGAGGATGACAAAAAATCACAAAGAACTTAGTGTTTATCGACTTGTATAGTGACTCTTGAACTCATTCAAACTCAAGTGATTCTTTATTAAATCTTAATTAATACTTATTATGAGTATTAAATGGAATCTTTTTGAGCTAAGTTCATAGTAGCCACACAATTTTTTATTTTGTTTTTCATTTTCTTGGTGACTTCACTTTGTGTTGTGTTTATCATGAAGTGGAAAATAGTCATTGGATAATTTTTTCTATGCAAAAGAAAGTTTGGGCAAAAATTAGGTCAAGTGAAAAATATTAAGAAATTGAATTTTTTTTATACTCATGAATTATTTTAATAATTCAATCAACATCACAGGATGTGTCATCTTATCCTTTTGGATGCTTTATGGCAATTATTGGTGCAGAGACAAACATGGATGATGTTTTATGATTCTTAAAACTAGGGAATTTTATTTAATTAAAAAGTATATAAGATGGAAGGTAGATAATGCATACGATGGGTTGTGGATAATGCAGATTGTATATAATTCTAGGTTAATAATTCTAGGATAATGCATATGATGGGCTCTGTTTATTTTATTATGCCAAAGCCGCCCAATTTACTTCTTTCACCTTTCGTCTTTTTCATGAGGTCCATGATAGTAACACTTTCATCTTATTAGAGTTGAAAAATGAGTCGAGTTATTCAAGTTCGGTTCATGATTTGATCAGACTTTAATTTGAGATTAATTTACAAAATAAATAAGTCAAATTTGAACATATTTTGTAACCTGTTAATTTATTGAATTCGGCTCGTTATATCAAAATCAGCTTAATTACAATATAAAAAAATCAAGTTACTCGAATTCAGTTTGCATTTCGCTCGATTAGAGGTTCGTTCAAGATCGGCTTGAAAAATTAATAAGTCGAGTTTAAACACAATTTGAAATTCGTTTATTTTAATGAGCCTAACTTGAACAACTCACTGCTCAGCTCAACTCAACTCAATTCATTTACAGTTGTACATGTAATTGGTTGTAAATAATAAAATAATTATATTATACTATCGTCTCTTATTATGTAGACTTCCCTTTTGATTTATGATATTACACTAACTTCTCCTACTAGAATCGTCATAAGACAGACTTTAATATAAAATGTGCATTTACTGTTTTATTCTTAAACGTGATTGCACTAGTCTATGGTGTGTTATATGATAATTACAGGGACTTCTCTTATAATATATGATAATTATAGAGACCTCCCCTATAATGTAATATACACAGGTATTTATTCATATAAAAATATTAGTTAAAACTCTAATACTGTCGATGACAAGTTTTAGAAGAAAGGAGAATCTATATATTTTCAGAATAATAAAGGGGAGATTGATGTAATTTTAAATACCACAAGAAATGTCTCTATAAGTGTCAAGGTAAGTACTCAGATAATTATCCTTAAATAATATTTGTAAACAACACTTGGTTTGCTTGGCAAAAATAATTAAATATAAGTATCATCAATCAGTTGTGGATCTAGACTACGAATTTAGGGAGAAAAAATTTCAAAAATTAAAATTTAAGAAACTTTTTTGTGAAAATATAAAAAATAAAAATAAAAAATTGAAGGATGTCTACCAATTTTTTAATAAAAAAATCAATCAAAATTGGGAAAAAAAAAAACAAAAATTGAAAAGTTTGGCTCCCCTAAGGTACACTCCATTGGGTATCATTCAATAACTATCTCATTCCACAAAATCCAAGGAAGAGAATTGATTGGAAGTTGGAACATTTTGGTTGATCAGTCTCTTCATTATTACTAATACTAATAGAGGATGAAATGTCAACTTTCTTTTTCAATAATATTAATCCACTTGAAGGTAGAGATGCTTTTTGTTGGGACCTACTAATAATGTCAACTTTTAGCAGTAGTTTTTAATAAACCATTCAAAGAAAGTAATAAAATAAAATTAAAACTAGCTACGGAATTTATAATCAAACCATTTTAGTGATTTAATTTTATATATATATATATAATTATTGCAATAATGCCAAACACTTATGGAGATTTTAACCAAAATATGTGATTTCACCACTTAAACTAGCTTACAGCTTTCTTTTATTTTATTATTGCAATAATGCCAAGTTACTGCAATCAACTCCTGCTATAAACACAGGGTTCCTTTCCTTTTTCTATAAAATTATTACAAGATCCATTGAATTATTCAAGGGCTTGTCTTCCAGTGTGAAGCTGGCAGTAATCTTATCCTATTTATGTAAGGTTGATCTTATCCAATCCACAAAACATTCTTTACAACCCATGTCCTCCTCTTTGGCTTGTCCCCGTGTCCCAATATATATATTTATATGTATAGTGTAAGTAATGACAATCACAATTGCTTTAATAAGAGTATCTCTAACGCTTACTTAAATTTTTACTTAAATTTAAGTTAGAATTTGAATAAAAGTTAAATTTAAGTCTCATACTCTTTAATAATTACTTAAATTTAAATCTATGAATAATTTTACACTGACTTTGATTTGTATTTGAAAAAAAATCATATTTAAGTTTGAGTTAAGTAATCATTAAAAAAAATTTATAAATCTTAATTTAAATTTAATTTAAATCACTACCTAAAATACTCTAACACCTCACAAAACAATCAAGTAGACCTATTTTATTTAATCTCCCCCCCCCCCCCCCCCCAATTTACTTTCAAAGGATATGATGTATGTGTATATATATATAGGCCTGTCCCATCTTACAGTATAAAGTTTATTATGACACCATAGGAACATCAATGATTCGCCTGAACCAAGTTGAGGAATTAGTGATATAATTTGTAGAATATTCAAGAACAATTATTATTGCTTAAATTTGGACATGTCCCACCTCACAGTATAAAATCCAAGCATATGATTACTTCAATAAGGCTACAATATTGACTTCATGGACATGCAATTCTTACCAAACAGGGACATCCATTGAACCTTTACTTATCCCCATATTTTTTGTTTTACACTCTCAATTATATAGCTTTACATCCATTCAAAATGTCCTGTCCTTTTTTCCCCACAGCACAGCCCAGTTGTTATTATTGTGACTTCAACACCACTGCAAATATATAAATATATATATATATATATATAGAGAGAGAGAGAGAGAGAGGCAAAATTAATCAATAAAGAGTCTCTTAGAAAAATCCTACAAGCATAGCTTATCATGCTTCTCCCAATCAAAATTATAGTACCCATAAATACAGCCACATACTCTGCTGAATTTTTTCTTTCCCTTGAGAAAAGATTGTGTATTCAAGCTGAAAAAAAAAAGGCCTTCACAATATTGAAAAGGCATGTTTGAGTAATCAGATTTTGCACTGATTTATCCGAATTATTCTCAAATCAAGCATTATGTTCTTTCTAGCAATCTTTACCTGAACGCTATTCAGCACTTTTGACCTCATCATTTCGTAGATTCAAACCATATTACCAGTGCAATCAGAGGCCTTCATTCTGCAAAGCCAAACATTTCAATGAATTTTCTTTCATGCTGTCTTCCAAAGAGAGAAATTACTCTGGTATTCCGGTCTATAGATTTATCCTATTATCTTCCACAACGCTGTCTTGCAAAAGAGGGGTGTTTTGGGTGGATGATTCCGGTCTACAGATTTTGTCCATGACCATATCCTTCTCTTTGGCTTGTCCCCATATCACAATATAAAATCCAACGGCAATTATGAATGCTCCAATAAGACTGCACAAATATTAAATTAAACCATGATTAGTATTCCCACCATTCAATTTAAGAGCTATAAAAACAACATATTCATGAACAAAGAAGACTGCTAAGATTTTGAAGTTCAATTCCAATTTTTCTTTCTGAAATCGACACGAACTCCAATGACTTGTCTTCAAAGTTGAGTATGTTTGTAAGCTATTCCTCGTCCCTGCTGGTTCTTGAGGTGCTATTGAAATATCTAGTCCAGTTTTTCCAGCCAATCCTCCTATAATGTTTCTTGTTCAGTCCCTGTTAATCAACTTTGGCTCTGATGTTTGAAAATTCTCCAAAAAGCCTGGTCGGGTATTCATTATTCTAGTTTCTCTCAACTAGTCTATTTCCGGCCATGATTCCCATATAATAATTTGATTGAGAGCAGCCAATGTAAATACACAATGCAATATTGTTGAGATTTAGAATCGTGACCAGGAATTACATATACCTGCCAAGATGAAGTGTGTCACCGAGGAACATGACCCCCATGATCATGGCAATGACCATCCCCATCGGCTTGAACACCGCTACAAAGAGAGGGCCCTTTTGGTGCAGGCACCATGTTAAGACACTGCTACGGAACACACACCCAAATATTGCCTAAAATGGAGCCAAATTAGTATACATAAATTGATAATCTGCCACCACTTGACAACTTGTGGGTAAAATCTAAGGAATTCCTAATCAAAAAGGCCATGTGTGCATACTTCATTGCCAAAAAATGCCAACATATATTCAAAAAAAAATGTAACAAAGAATTATTAGGCCTTTCAGAAACTGTAAAAGACAAACTGGGTTGTAGTTTTCTTACTGAAAACAGAGTGGCAGTCATTTCAATGCCAGGCTGCAGCATCCAAGCACTTGGGTTTCTTTCTACAATGAGAGATACAATTGCACATTGGATGGTCCCAAAGCAGCAATAGAAAAAGACTATAGTCGTTTCTTCAGGATATTCCTTAACAGTTGCTGCCTGGATATATGAATCAATATAAGTTCACTGGAAAATTTTGAAACTGATTATCTAAAAGAGGAGACTTCATAAACATCATGTTTTTCATAAACTTAGTTTATTTAAAGAGAATCTATACGCAAAAATTATTAAGTGTTACAAAGTGCATGCCCTTTGAACTCAGCCTTTTGCGTCTGAAGTCGAGTATGATTGCATAGAAATTAAAATAGTTCTAGAAAGTCTGATGATCTGGAAGTGGAGTGCCAACAACTGTACATACATATTTGAAAGGAAAAAAAAATCCAGAATGATAATTTTTGAATCTCTTGTTTTCTTGAAATGAACATTTCACTTTGCCAAAAACACCCCACCAAAAAAAAAAACCTAGGCTGTCCAAATTGTAGAACAGTGGTTAAGCACTGGCATGGTGTTTTAAGGGGAAGGGCAGATGGAGTTAAGGGTTCAATTCTTATAATTCTACAAAATGGGGAAAAAATAGTATGATGATTGATCGTGGTATTTTTTGGCAGAATCTCAAGTCTAAATTGTTTTTTGTTTCAAAAATCACTCCCAACTCCCACAAGTGGCGCAATTCATTAGCCAGCAAGGTGATCATGCCCTACTTTATTATGTGTGATGGTCCACACGAAATCTGCCAAGGGGGTGTAATTGTGGACAGGAATACAAGCACAAGTAATGCTTCCATCCAACATTTTTTGTTATCTTTATGGGTGGATATACCTGAAAAATATTCCATGTTGAAGATGCAACGCAAGTGATTGCAATGAAAAGACCTCCAAGGACCCAGTTTGACTGTTGTGACGAGACTAGTGGATGATGTGAATTAGAAGATGATGTACCCAACAGGATTGGCGGGCCTTTATAAAAAGTTATCATGAATGCTCCTGATATGGCCACGATGGTGCCCAAGGCTTTTGCTTGACTGCTTGATCTTTGTAAATCAAATTTCTCCATCCTAAAAATTGCAGCATTCATTCATTTTAAAAGGCTCAAAATATACATAATTACCAAAATAAACCAACTTAAGAACCATAATATGTTGAGAGAAAGCAAACACTACCCCTGTTAGCAATCACTATCAAGTAAAGAATAAAGAAGAAAAAATTGGAAAATTTAGCAAAATGCATATAATGATTTTGCAACAGTTGTTTGAATTTATGACCATACCAATGAAAGGACTGTTGGCAGTGATTATTAACTGAGATTAACAGGTTTGTAGTCATGTCTTTTTGTATTAGGAATCCCTGTTATACCACAATACACAGGTAATGAGATATATAGCTCTTTCATTCTCATATTATATCTATTTTGTGGAAAAGATCATTATATTTTTCGAAGAGCTGTGCCTCTAATAAACAGAAATTACATATTAGTTTCCTCTATTCAAGAAGGGGTTTCCAAAAAAAGTTTGGTGCTTAAGCAACCAGATACCTACAAGACACCCAACTGCTCTAATCAATTGGTGCAAACACTTTAAATTTTAGCATAAAAGCATGAACATTAGACAAATATGCAATCGCGCAACCACAGATGATATACTAATCAAATTCATTAATTTCCCCAACAGCAAACTCACTGAACCCTAAAATTGCATAACCATATAGATCAACCAGTCACCATTAAAATTGATTTTTGTATTGGTAGACATCCTGAATTCATTCGTCCACTCTCAAAGATCCTACCTGAAAATGATTGCAAGCAAGAATGTGAAAGCTGGTATTAAGTTGCCCAAAGCGGCTGCCAGAGTTGGAGAACTGTAGCTGATACCCATGAATGCAAACATCTGCACCAAACAAATCCTGCAACAGAAGTCCTTTTTAGCTATTTGTTATTCTTTTCTATTATCAATTAGTCTGATCATAGAAGTTATATATATATATATATATATATATATATATATGAGTCAGTTTTATGTTACCCAAGTAGACCCAGGACAAAGAATCTGCAGAGGAGAGAGAAAGTGAGAGGGGGCCGACTGCTTCTGTAAAATTATCATACGTTTAGTGGTTTTGATTTAGATGTTGTATAGAGATAATTTTACGATCGAATCAGAAACTTGAAGATATGAATGGGGGTAAATTAAATAACAGACCTGCAGCTGTGGAAGATGTAATAGGGAAGAAGAATGAGGGTGCCAAGGGCATTATAGTAAACAACGAAAACAAAGTTGCTCATCCCATTGTTCATGGCTGCTTTGCTCATAGTCACCATGCCGATCTCGGCGCACTCCACCATTACCATAACTGCAAAGGGCAATGCATCCTTCAGGCAAGATTGCATCCCCATCTTCTTGATTTGTAAAAGATTGGTTTGAATCAACTAAATTCGCTGAAAACAGAGTTATATGAGTGGGTGATTCCACTAAATTTATTTAGTAATAATTTGACAAATCACATGGAAAATCACTGCCTGCAGGAAACCTTGTCGTCTTGGTGCTGCTATCTGCTATTCTTCTCTTTAAATTATTACATATAATTGGACTAGTTTTTACTTTTTTTAGTTAAAGGTCGTTAAGAGTATCACTAATGCTATGTTAAAGCTAAATTTGAGTTGAGTTACTATATTAAAATATTATATTTTGGTATTTTTAATCTCATACTTTAATTCTATTTTTTTAATAAAATAATCATTCTTCAATTTTGATTACCCCTACTTTTATAACTTTAGGATATTTTAAATCATTGAATTTGAAAAAATCCGGGTATTAATGTAAATAATAATTGCTATTCTTCTAATCACATATTAGACAACTCATGTTATATTTATATTTTGAGAATATATTTTGTATTAGAGTTTGTTTAATTACTCGTTTTGAGAAACTTTATTACAAAAATATCTCGATAAAAATATGCATTAGAGTCTGTTTAATTGCCAATTTGAAGAACTTGATTACAAAAATGTACTGATTAAAAAAAGTAGTGCTCATGGAAAAAGTCTTAATTAAAAAAAAAAAACTATATTTGAATAAAATTATTCGTACGTAATTATAGAATAAAAATGTTAATTTTATATACAACATAATAATATCAAATTAATACAACACAAAATGAAAGTAATATATTTGAAACGAATATAAGTATATTTGTATCATTAACAAATCAACACGTTTAACATAAAAATATGTCTTAAGAAATTGACACAATCTGACATGATTAACAAAATCCAAACAAAATATTTATTGCTTTCACACTAACCGATAATATAAATTTACAAAATTGACCTTCTTGCATATGATTAAATTCATATTAAATTGAGTAAAATGAATAATTTCAAAACAATAATCTTATACATAACAAATTTTTATCCTAAACTTTACATACCAAATAATGTGACACTATATTATTAATAATGCATTAAATTATATAATTAATGGTATACAATGATGCAAACTATGTAATACAATGATGGATTACTATATTATTATCACATCATTTAAAATAGAATTTGATAGAGAATTTTATAATATAATACATTAACTTTTTAAACTTAATTCTTATTTGAAACGTCTTAGTAAACAATCTTTGTTTTTTTTGTTTTTTTTTATAAATACAAGTATGTCAATACAAAGATGGCACCCACCCCCCTCAAAAAAAAAAAAAAAAACCCCAAAAAGAGGGCACAGAGAGAGAAAAAAAATTTATATATATATATATATACACACAACTCCCAACTACGAAAAAAAAAATAAAAAATTCTAACTCTTCCTCCGCTTTCTTCTCAAGTAAGGCATAGCACTTAGAGATCCTATAGGGGTCGTCCTATAGTTGTCTTCTTTGATATCATCCTGACGAGCCATAGCTGTTGTGGTTTGATCATCCTTAGTTGTAGCATTTGAACGGTCTAGATTCCGCTTGCTATCAGATGCATCTGTCCCTCCATTCTGAAGTCCATCCAAAGCTTTTGTTGGGCTTTGAACCAGACCAACATCATGATCAGCTTCTTCTATAAAACCAGAACAATGAGAAGGATCAGCATTCTTAAATATGGTAGTTCTAGCTGCATCCATATCACATTTGTCTGGGTCCGCATCCTCATCTCCATCCAAAGCTTTTGTTGGGCTTTGAACCAGACCAACATCATGATCAGCTTCTTCTATGAAACCAGAACAATGAGAAGGATCAGCATTCTCAAATATGGTAGTTCTAGCTGCATCAATATCACATTTCTCTGGGTCCGTGTCCTTATCTTCATCCAAGCAAAACCCACCCCCTATTTTAAGGTATTCTTTAGAAAATTCTGCCTCAAAAGAAGAATCACCAACTTGACCTGAACCTAGTTGACCTGTTTCAATTTCTGGTTCAGCTTCATCCATCCTGAATTCACCTTCCATTTCAAGGTAATCCCTACAAAAACCCTCCTCGTGTGAAGGATCTCCAACTTTGTGCGGGTTCTTCTCATTGGGACCATCAGCATCTCCAGCTACACACTGTTTCCAAACAGGCTCTTCTTCCACTGCCTCTTCAACAGTGCAATTTTCATCATTTTGGTCTAATTTGCCCGGTTCAACATTTTCTAAGTCATTCATAGTGTATTTCATAGCCTTCCGATGCCGTGTTGACTGCAAGAATTATACATGAGAATAGTCTGTAAATCAAAGAAATGGAAAAAATAAAATAAAACAAGGACTTTCCATATCAGGGGAAGACCAATCCTTAATATATATTATTTCTGCAAATAGGATGATTATTCAGGTACGTGTTCATTTAAAGGAAGGCACCAACATAAATCTAAAGAAGCCGCACCAGCACATGACTTGAATGGTGTTCAAGCTCCACCATTTTTGGAGTCCAATCCTAATCATGTTATAAAAAATAATAACATTTTTTATCATGCAATAAGTCACTTCTGTGAACAGTTTTTATTAGACAAGGGGAGCAATTCAGTTCAGGTTGGGTTGGTTGCTCATCACCCTGCCAACTAAACATTAAATCTCATTTTTCTAATCTAAAACTGAACTGAAGGCCAAACAGAAAATAATTAAACACACACCCAAAGTGAGACAAGTTCAAACAACTTCTATATTTGTACCAATTTTTCATCTCTTTTGGGTCCTGGTCGAAGTAAATCATTACTTTGCAAGTCCAACATCCCAAAATTTAGAGCCGAAAAATTCATTGGAAAGCCTATCTACCAGCACTGGTACTTTGGTTGGATTGACATACCCAAGCGCCAATCCGAACCAAACTAATTTTGTTTTATCCTAAATTTCAATAAACAAACCAAACAAACTGAAATGAATAGTGAACCAGACAGAACTACAGAAGTTCTGCTCACTTCAGTCTTCAGGTTGAACTACCGATCATGAGTGCCCCAACCCAATCCTGTCACAGCTTATATTCTTTTTTTTCTCCTTTTTTATAGGTAAGTGGCCCTTGGGGTGGGAGTTGATCCTGGGACCTTGGGTATGTTACACAAGCCTCTTTCCAACTCATCCAACCCCAAGGGTTCTGTCACAGCTTATATTCCCCTATATATTTCTTTTTTTCCCCTGGTGAAGATAAGAACTCTAATAACTAATCACCGATCAAAAACGAACTCTAATAACTACTCTACATATTTCAAACAAACTAACAGTATCTTCCCAAGAAGTAAAATGTGAATAGGGTAATGAAGAACAGTGAAGCTTACCCTTCGTAACTCATGCGACCCTTCTAACTTTTCAACTTGCACTTCCCATTCACCATCGCTATTGGTTCCATCATTAGAGCTGGTTTCCGCGTTTTCAAAGCTGGGTTTTTCTTTCCCCCTCCCTCTTCCAACAGCCTGACCTCTCCCTCTTCCTTTGCCTTTTCCTCTAGCACTTGATCCTTTAGTGGTATCTCGCTTGCCTTCTGTTCGCATTGGTGGTTCTGGACTCCCTGCCTCAGATGGTACGGGCTCTCCAAGGGTCCTTTTCCTTGACCGCTTTGCAGTTGATTTTTCCATTAAGTTGCTCTCATCCCTGGCAACACTACTCTCTGTTCCACTTGCAGGTTTTTCTGATTTGTCATCCCCAGGTTCACTGGGGCTCACTCTTCTTTTCTTTCTACTTTTAGAGACTTCTTGCACAGATTCATTCATTAACTCCACGGATTTGTTCCCTGTTATTCCTTTAACAGCTTTTGTAATCCTCTTACTACGAATTTTTGCAAATCTCTCATTGAAAGTATAAAATGCTTCCAGTCGCAGTTGAGTCTTCATCAATCATGCCCAGGAAAAGAAATAGTCATAGAAGATGTCAGCATCAGATTCCTCGTTTCCCCAATACATATGAAGGAAAGTGAAAGAATGAACTCAAACATAACAAAGGAGTGTGAGGAAAGAAATAATAAATAATTTGGTGATTAAAACAACAATGCTCATTAAACCTATATCATATATTTGAACTAGAAAACGAATTTGAAAAAACCATGCTTCAAATAAATTTAATTAGAAAAATTAGGGAAGTTAAGACACTGATGCCAAGTGCTTTCTTCGCATTCTTCCCCACCAATTTGTTACTTACTCTTTGCTAGCTAAAGGTGGTGAGGTGTATGGAGGTTTATTCTTGGTGAGCGTGGGGGGGAGAGAGAGAGAGGGAGAGAGAGAGAGAGACCAACCTCATGTTTGTTGTACTCCTTCAAAACAGGTAGTAGCAACTCATCAGCCTTCTGGCTACCCCACCCAAACTTTTCCCAACACAATCTGTATGCAAACAAACTTAGTTAGGGAACCCAGAATTTTGCATTGTTCTTTAAAGCATGCAAGTAGAACTAATTTGTCAATGCTGCACTAAGCTGAAGCTGAAATAAGCAGGGGCAGATAATGTGTTTTGCTCTCAGGAGTCTAGAAAAATCAACTGCTGCTGAATGCATAATATGGTCGTAGCATGGTGGAACCTATAAAGCATTTCCTACAGCTGTTTATCTAGTGTTATTGCGAACTATCATATTTGGGCAAGTTAAAAACTCCCCTACACACAACTTGTGAATGTTGGAATAAGTTATGCAAATTATTTTACTTTTAAACAATTGAGCAAGTTTTCCAAATGTTCATCAAAAAGATCGTGTAATATGGAACTTAGTGCTGGCATGGGAGCAATGGCTAGAGAAAAAAGTAGGTGCAACACATAAGACTACGGAAAGAGGAAAATGATTTCTTCGTTCCACCATATATAAGTGCTCAAACAAGACACCAAAATAACATGCCACCAGAAAGGCATTCCCACGTTCTCCCAAATGACAATCACAAGCTAGATAATTGCACAAAACTCACTTGCGAAGAACAAAAAGATCTGGCTTTCCCCATGAGAAAGGCTCTGTTGAGTCGTCCACTTGTGGAGAAGCATATGCAGAAATAACTGCTTCGCTTGGAAAAGACGAAGGAATATGCCAATTTTTGCTCACATTTCTCTGAGTAAATAAAATTTTATAATGTTCAACAATGAAAAAAAAGTATAAATTAATTCTTTCATGACAAGTAAAAATTAGAAAGGAAAAGACAAAAGTTGAACCACTTTATTACATGCTTATCCATGAAGATCTGCTTTATATTTGGAATGTAATCCACAGAATGTGGAACATCTTGGTCAGCTGTAGAGAGCCCTTCCACATCACTATTTGAGTAACCCACACCATCGTTGCTGACTTTTGACCCTCTCTTCCTTGAACTTGATCCTGTCTGCACATCGAACTTTCCTAGGATGGTTGGATCTGGTGATTCAATCCACTCCCGGAATTTTTGGAGGCCATCTTGCTCAGGGAACGCATTTAAAACTTCAATAGCATTAACAATACCGATCCCACTACACCAAAAAGAGAGAACCAATAAAAGATCACAACATGACTAGCAGAATTCCTGATAATTGACGTAGCCTTACTTCCATCTATGACTTACCTTACACCTTCAGTATAATCACTCCCAAGCAGAAGTGCCATACGGATTATTTTTTCTCGGGTTAATCCAAGCTCATTCTCAATGTCCTGACAAACATTTAAATGAGCAATAAATAAGCTGCAATGAGTGAATCACCAACCCCCCCCCCCCCCCCCCCCCAAAAAAAAAAAAAAGAGAGAGAGAGAGAGAGAATCAAAAAAGATCAAAGCAAATGTCAAATTCAGATCTAGAAACAAATGAAGACCACAAAAATGAAAAATATATAAAAAAGGGACAATCATATCCAACAGAAATGACCTCTATGGCTTTGGTTAACTATAACTGAATGGACTTAGAAACAAGAGTTAAGAAAACCATTACCAAGTTTGTGGCAGTATAGTAAACAAGTAAAGAATTAAGAAAATCATTACCGAGTTTGTGGCAGTACAGTTCATTTGGTATAGAAAATAGACGGGAGGGAAAAAGCTAGGTCACAGACAAACCTTCATAAAGTATGTCTCAACATATTTGCGATCATCAAATATATTCTTGTAAACACTTCGTGCCCCAAATAAGAATGCATCAGAATCATCAGTAACCACACCATCAACAAGGTTTGCAAGTTCCATGTATGCACATTGAGCTTCAGCTTCCATTGGTGCAATAATATATGGTAAGCCAAACATTTGAAGCAGCTCCTGTCATCAAAACATATTTTCAAATCCATTAAAATTAAAAAAAAAAATTCTTTTTCAAAAAGAAACCAACCTCCTAAGGAAAGTAAATACAGAAATGGAGTAAAACGATTCCTAAGGAGTATAAGTACAGAATAAAGAGAGAGACAGGCTACCTCTCAATTCCCTAGTGCAAAAACATGTAGTGTCCCCCAGTTAAACAAAACTACCCACCCTAAAGCCTGGTCACTCTTTTAACTTATCCAGGTATACGTATCTTAATTTCTGATACAGTATGTTACTTCACAATTAACTGCAAGTGTGACACCATGTCATTCACCAACATGGCCACCTGACCTACCACCAAGAAAGTGGAGAGTAGAATAGAAAATAAATATCACTATAGGTTGTAACGGGGAAAAAAAGCTTGACAAATAGTAACACCACATAATGTGGTTTCCGACTACAAGTAATGGATATATTGACTTCCCTAAATCCCCCAAAATATTCAGATAAAAAGAGATAATAATCATTTCCAACTGTCTATATTCTGATGAAAGCCACCTATATGGTAAGCCAAGCATTTGAAGCAGCTCCTGACATCAACACATATTTTCAAATCCATTAAAATTAAACATTTTTTTCTTCTTTTTCAAAAAGAAACCAAACTCCTAAGGGAAGTAAATACAGAGATGGAGTAAAACAATTCCTAAGGAATATAAGTACAGAATAAAGAGAGAGACAGGCTACCTCTCAATTCCCTAGTGCAAAAAAACATGTAGTGTCCCCCAGTTAAACAAAACTACCCACCCTAAAGCCTGGTCACTCTTTTAACTTATCCAGGTATACATATCTTAATTTCTGATACAGTATGTTACTTCACAATTAACTGCAAGTGTGACAATCATGTCATTCACCAACATGGCCACGTGACCTACCACCAAGAAAGTGGAGAATAGAATAGAAAATAAATATCAATATAGGTTGTAACGGGGAAAAAAGCTTGACAAATAATAACACCACATAATGTGGTTTCCGACTACAAGTTATGGATATATTGACTTCCCTAAATCCCCCAAAAAATTCAGATAAAAAGAGATAATAATCATTTCCAACTGTCTATATTCTGATGAAACCTGCCTATAATCTCGCTTCTAGACTTTGTTTAAATGTCATTTTAGTAAAAAGTTGAAATGCTATGTGGTTAACTAATTATCAAGGTTAATAATGCCAAGCCAAGAATGACAGTACTGTTGAGGTTCAAGAGTACTGAAATGCCAACCAACTGAGGCTAACCCAGTTGGCCATCCATGCATCCTCCAAAAGAAAGGTCATGGGTTCAAGTCTCACTCTCCACTAGGGAGATGTAAGCATTTATTTTCATCTAACTATGGGCTGGGTTGGGTAATTTGTCCAAGGCCCATATTAGAGAGACTCTTGGGTTGGGTTATGTCTTGTAAGTTGATTGAGTTAGTTGAACTGGTTGTAATAGAGTTAAGTTGATTGTAATACATGAATTGTAACACCACATCGCTTCTTTCAAAAAAAAAAGTACTGAAATGTCAACGCCCATGCCCGAAAATAAAAATTAAAAAGAATAAGGAAAATGTAGAAATGTTAGTAATGAAGGCCTAGGCATGGTACTAAAATCTATTTTCTATATCGATATCTCCAATTCTTTTAAACTCAACATCTCAGTATATCCAGAAGAAGAAGAAGAATGGAAAAAAATTACCTAGTATTACACGGGTTGCAGGGAGGGGTAAATTAGAACAAATCTAACCTTTCATTATTTATGCATATTGTGACTGCTCTCAAACTCAAACCCATGTGTTCTTACACTCATAGCCCAAGCATTTTACCATCTCAGTATATCCAGCAATATCTCCAAAATTTTCAAACCTCAATAGTATTGTCAACATCATGGATTTAAATCGCAAGATAAGACGCGGTTGCAGTGTAATGGTATCAGGTCATCCGTAACGGGAATCGGAAACTGTAACCGTGAATTTTTTTCACATATTAGCAAATCTCTTAAAAGCAACTGATACCCATGTCTTGGCTACAATTTATCACATTTTAATATTTTTTACTACAATTTTTTAACACTTGAAAAATATTTTTCTTGATAAATTTCACCTAAGAAGATATTTTATTATTTTATATAAATTTTTTAAAGTTAACAAATAAGAAGTATCATTTATTTTGAGAATAATTACAACAAATAATATAAATAATAACAAAAACCGATTATAAGAATGGAAATCAATTTACTGTGACTAGTATGGAATAAAATATATAAATCTTATAATAATAGAAATCATAAGAATTCAGAAAAAAAAAAAAAAAAATTTAAAAATTAAAATTGGAAAGAAAAAAAAATACTCATAACAACCATAATAGTCCTGTAACGGCCGTAACGGTTCAATAATGGCCGATACATAACGGTATCGGCCTATACAATTGTAAATTTTGGTCACACCGATATATCAGCCTGTAACGGTATCAAAGGGTATAAAAAACTGATAGGTAACGGCCGAAACGATATGTAATAGCCATTATTTAAAACCATCCATACCATGGTCAACATCCATATTATATACCTTGGCCACGGACTTTGTTTGGTTATTATAACTTTTATGGAAACCCAAAACTAAGGCTTCACATACAATGGCGGTTAATAGGTTTCTTACTCCGAAAGAAACTTATTTATCTATAATTTTAGTTTCTTAACGTAGCAAAAAAAATCAGTTAATGCAGCTTCACAGCCTTCACCGTAGCAAATTACTATATTGAGGCTGTTGAGCTGCACAATCTGATGCATACAGACGAAGAGAATGCACATACTACCCTCTATGTTAAGAATTGCTAAAAAAATAGCATAAATGATTAATAAACTATAACTGTTGTTTAAACTTAATTTAAATGTGTATGAAAAAATAAACTAACTTATATGTTCATTAAATGAACAAATATATTTATCAAAATATACCAGCAAGCTGTAGTTATGCATTAAAATAACCTATCTTTCCAAGCAATGCCCATCACCAGGTATCAGGTATGAAAAGTAGATGAAGTCAACTTTCAACAATATCTTTCATACTTCAAAATGACCAATATCGTCAAAAAATATAATTTAAAAAAAAAACTCAACTGGTTATTGCAATTCAAAATTAATAAAAATAGCATTTGGTTTCAATTTCCAGAGAGAGAAAAAAAATAAAGCCAGTCTTATTGAACTGGTTCAACACATCTAAGTATCTTTCAATAAGGCAATATGAAATTTGAGTGCACACCTGGCATTCTGCAAACATCTCGCTGCTAACAGATTCCATATTACGTTCGAGCTTTCTCTGCTCCTCACCTAAATCTATTCGTTCTTTACCTAAAATCAGCATTTCCTCCTCCAAACTAACCTTTGTTACTTCAAGTTGCTCCATATTGTCCTTGAATGCAGATTTTTCTATGCTGTCATCTGTTTCCTTGGTATATATACCTTGATTTTTTTCCTCCGCCAATTTTTGCACACCGTCAATTTCAGTTCTTGATTCATTAACAAAAGATTCTTTCAATTCTGCAGTCTCGTTTGAATGGTTGTTAATTGCAGATTCAAAGTCATCTTGTTGAGCATTAGCGAGAATGACATTGGGTACATCACCCAACACCAAATCAGAAAAGTGAGAACTAACCCTAGAACAACTATTGGCACAGGTGGGCAAGGGACCACCATCATTGGAAGTATCCAAGAGTTGCTCTGCAACCAAGTGGACCCCCTTTTCTTTAACAGGAGTAATTGGTTCCATGTGTCCAATTTCTCTTCCAAGATTTCCACTTCCACTTGCATTTTGCCTTAAAAGTTCAGGGTGGGAGTTTGGGTACCTTTCACAATGTTTATCTACCACTATGTCCACGTTATCAGGATTCATTTCCAACTCCCTCACTGAAGAATCATTGGTCTTCAACGTATTACTTCTACCAACCCTGTCTGGCCTTTCAACTCCCACTATTTCACAAGATGATTCAGTTAGTTGCTGAACATTCCGCAGTGGCATATTTGCCTCAGCCCTATCAATTTCTTGATGAAAAGGCATAGCACTGGTACCCTCATGAGCCATTTCTATACCTTCTTCAAATTTCTCATCTTCAGATGATGCATCAACAGATTGTTGACCCCTTAAATCTTCAAGACTTCTCCTAATTGCTTCCTGGAAATCGGCTTCTTCGTCCAGAACACCTTTTGATACAGTTTTCCTGCATTCAACTGGACGTGGGGAAGCACGTGCAGGAACATCAGAAAGTCCTTCCTCCCATTCAACTTCACTCTCATCACTAATGCCACCTTCTGCAAGAGATCGCTTATTTTCCACTGTAACATCATGAGTTACACTGTCACCTTTCCCTTCAATGACTCCTTCCTCCCAGTCGCAATCTGAAGCGGAATCAAAAGATTGATTCTTTGAGTTAGTATTATCAGCAGAAGGAATCATTATTGGATCTCCTGCCACTAAACAAGCAAATAGATCATCATCACCGTTTAAACATTTTTTCCCACTGTCATCTTCAAAGGATATCTCAACTGAAATTCCATCCTTAGACATAGACTGTTCACTTCTGCCGTCTAAGCAAACAGTTCCATCATCGTCTAGATGTGAAGTTTCTAAAAACTGGATTTTATTAGGAAATCTTCTTGAGACACCAACTAAATTGCTATTTAGGATAGACTCATTATTTGTAATCTCATTTGTAATCGTTCTCTCCTGTTCAACCTCTTTCATCAAATCCAGATTCCTTTGCAAATCGCGAGTCATTCGAATTCCCATAGCTCTCACTCTACTGACTCGAAAACGCCCCCTCTCATCCAGATACGTCTCCACATCATCATCAAATGCCTTTCTAGGTTCATCCATGATGGATCCAGTTGCAGCATTGGACTTATTGGAAGATGCAACGTTGTGCAGAGAATCTGAAGAAGGATGATATGTTGGTGTCTGATGTTGCTCATCGCCATTTCTCTCCACTCCAGCAGATGTAAGCACTCTAATAAATTGAAGTAAGTAAATGAGCAATGATAGTCATTTCACTTGAACAAAATGAGAAAACCCAAAAGATAAGTTTAAGAAAAATGCATGAATGTTATGCAACAGCGTTTGACTCAACTGATGAACGGACTCCTTGTCATGAGTAAGCAATTTAAAGAAGACCAAAAATATGTTCACTCACTGTTTATCCCCAGTAAAAGATGACGAGAAAATAAATTCTCTGTTGGCTTCAGAAGCTATCCGTGAAGTCTGTACACCACCCACTCCCCTACCAGCAGCAGATCTCTGCACCTCATCTATCTCCCGACGAAAAGCAACAGTTTTAAGATAAGACTGTATTTGGAGTTCTGAAAATTTTGCGGGGGCCTGGATGTGCATGAAAAGAACTAATCAATTATCGTCCATAAGTCTAAAGAGATGCACCTCCAAGTAGGGGATGTCAATTGTGTCATGTCGAGGTATGGGTATTCGATTATATAGGTCAACCCGAACACGACACGATTAACTAATTGTGTCAAAGTTCTCTACCCTAACACGACACATTTATTATACGTGTAACAAGACACAACCCGTAGAACCCGTTTAATGAATGAGTCATGTTAACATGAGTAACACAACACGACTCGTTTAATCCATTTAATAAACAGATCATGTTAAGATCGACATGATTAACACATATAACCCGTTTTGACATATTTAACACATAATTTATTTAATAAATACACTTGTTGAGTTATTTTCATTCTTTTAATGTATTTTTTTTTTATATTTTCATTAAATTAAAATAGAATTAGTATTAAAAAAATATTAATACTTATAATATTAAATTTTTTCTATACTTATAAAAAAATATTAATTATTACATATATTAATACTTATAATACAAAATATTTGCAATTATTCATATTTATTCGTGTTAATTATGTTAACCGTTTCAACTCTAACCCGACCTATTTAATAATCGTGTCAACCCATTTATGACCCAAACCCGCTAATTCCATGTCGTGTTCAAGTCGTGTTATCATGTTGTATCATAAATTGACACCCCTACCTCCAAGATAAGATTAGCAGCAAAGCAACTACAGCCACATCAAGAAAAGACGAATTATTTCATTGCTATAATCAGACAAAAAGAACTCTACAATTAACACAAGCTCCTCAAAGATGTCTTTTTTCACAAAATTCAAAATATATTGTACCAACAATGCACTTAAATCATCGGATCACCATCAACGCATAATCAAATAAATTTTTAAACCATCAGAACTGTACAAATACTGGTGAAGATGATACAGCGGACATGTTTTGAGGAAAATAATTTCATAAAATGAAAGACAGAAAGGCGCTTTGTTAATACCATATTTCTTTACCTATCAAAAAATAAATAAAATTGAAAGATCCAGATCTATCCACAAGTGGGAAGTGGGAACCTTCGGAATGTAGTTAGCGGGTACCAAACCCCTGCCACGAGGGCCCCCCATACAGACAAATAAGCCATGTCATGTCATGAGCTGTCGTAATAGAAGGGCTTCAACAAGGTTATGATTTTGAGGGCCAAGAGAGGAAAGCTAGCTAAGGGGTAAAACCATAGGAAACACTCAACCACATAAGTTCCTTGGCATGTTTGGCCATTGCTAATCATACTTACAAAATATCTTGATAAGCAAAAAGTTATGGCTAACTTGACAAACTTATTATTATTACTACTTATCAAAAAAAATTAAAAAAAAAAATCATCATCCTCATTAACATTCTTATTGGCTTTCGGTAAGTAAGAAAATTTATTGAAAGTAGAAAAAGGACAAGTATCAATCCACGTGGAGTCTATATCAAGATTACATAGTTCCAACCAACCACAACTGAAATCTAAGAAGGAACATCAAGCATTAGTTACAAAATGTGAAAACGAGGGGGGGAAATCAAATAAAAATATATTTATCATGGCAAATGGACTTATTTTGGAGGTTCTTACTTCTTAGTTCTCAAAAAAATCATTCTATCTTGTTTTTTTCCATATATTACAACATATATGAAGATCACATTTTCTAGAGTTACAATATTTTTCTTTTCGTCAGTTCTTCCCCAAATCAATTATTTCGAAGTGTTCTAAATTACCTAGTCTATATAAAAGGAAAAAGTAATGTAGGGCCTGAAAGAAAAGGAGATGAGAGAGAAAGAAAAGAGAAACGAGAGAAACCAAGAGAGAGAAAATGCAATATTATGAATTTAATTTGATATGAAAAAAACTCCATGTTCAATTCTACCAAGCCCTATAGATAGGCAAACACTAAAATTAAACTTACCAAAATAAAATAAACTCCTAAAAACAAATTAAACCCTAAAATAAAATAAAATTATCCTCCAGGATCTAAAACACACTAAAATAATCTGTAGGATCCAAAATGCACAGCCCGTGGTGTCCTTTCCATTCTCCATTAAGAAAATCTCATCCTTGCTTCCACTCTTAACTAAATCTCGTGATTAACATTTCTTTTCAAACCCTTCTTCTTTCCTTTTCTATTTCCTTATCCTTATTGGGATTCTTCTCATCCTTCCTTGTTATTGGATGTGACAATTGTATGTTGTTTTATTTTACTCCATGTAAAGAACTCTTATAGTGCAGACCCCATTTAGCACACCACATCTACAAGTTTGTGTAGCATGCCATGTCAGATTTACAATCTAGCTCACATTTCACATCACACGAATCATTATGCATGTGCTTATTTCATACTTGGGACAAACAGATTATGAGAGAGATCCCAGAATTACTGAAGAATGGATTGCATATCAGTCAACATATGCATTAAGGTGTTCCATATACTTACCTGCTTCACTTTCTGATATTTTTGCCTGTTTTCGGCCATCAACCTCTCCCTCATCTACAAAAACAGGAAATCATACGACTTATTAGAATAAAAAGTATCAAAAGCATGTGTCTAAAGTTTTAAAAAATGAAGGAGGGGGAAGATTCAGTGTACATAACCCAGAACTATGAATAGGAGTACACTTACTTGAACAAGAAGATCAAGTTGCATAGATGGAGGTAAAGCAGCTAAGACAGCGGGATCAACTTTTCCATGCATTGTTGGCTGAAAAAGAAATTAGATATATTCAACTGGAACAAACTCATAAGAAAATTGAACAATTTTACCATTTTCCATTCTCCAATGCATGATCTTTCATATCCTATTGGGAACCAACAAAAAATCATACATTTAATCAAAGGATGTAATGAAATGCAAACATTAAATAGGACACATGCACGTGTTAAAAGATGACAACCCCGGAACCCTCTGCTTTTTTAAGATTTGGTATCAAATAAATATCTTTCCACGACATTTTTTTCTTCTGGATTTGTGGTGCCAGATTTGTATACCTTTCAAGCAGCAATGCCCATGTCAACGTCCTTTTTGGACATTATTTTCTTGTACTTAGCCTTTTCTAGTACTTACACCTAAATCGGTAGTGCACACATCCGATCACAATCTTCTTATTGTCCCAAAATTTTCAGTCATTTTCCTTTCTTTGCAAATCTTCATTAGAGTACAAGATAATGAACAAGCATTTATGTGAATTGATGACGTAAATACTTCCATAAGATTCCCTTGTTCTGATCAGGGAAGCAATAATAGGTTTCAAAACAGCAGAAAATAAACTATCTTTTTTAATAAGAACCGGAATGTATAAAGAGAATAATATATGTATAGAAATATATGTGAGAAAAAGTCAAGGGAAAAGAAAATAAGGATGACCACGAAAACCAAAAACCAAACAATTACTATCAAACAGGCAAATAATGCTTACTAAGTGAAGTCCAACCACAGCCAAGAGGCCCGCAACTCTTCCACTATTAAGTTGGCTCTATCAGTTTCAATTCTCATAATCCGCAAATATACAATTTCTCTATATTTTCGGGATAAATATTTCCGGAGCACACAGCTCTTAGGCTGGGGTGTCAGCGTCACAGCCTCATATGCAGCTTAAATTAGACCAATAATATTGTAATGAAACATTATAGTTAAGGCACTACACCAACAAGCTCTAGCTTGGTTGGTATCTCTTCCACCTCCCCATGTGGGAGGTTGAAGGTTCAAGTCCCTTTAGGTATGAAGTGTGCGTGTGTGTGATATACTTATAAAAAAAAGATATAGTTAAAGCACTATAGTTGAATGTATTTTTTTAAGAATGAATCAGAAAAAGAGAAATCCAAAGGGAGCATCCTAGTCATCTACATATTGTCCCCATCACCAAAATTTTACGTAG
Source organism: Nyssa sinensis (assembly GCA_008638375.1). Taxonomy (NCBI): domain Eukaryota; kingdom Viridiplantae; phylum Streptophyta; class Magnoliopsida; order Cornales; family Nyssaceae; genus Nyssa; species Nyssa sinensis. The sequence continues at coordinate 60,789,513 of CM018032.1, forward strand.
TGGCCCATCCTACAATCTGATTTCCATCATAAATTAGTGCACCATATTTCCAACTTTCCATGTTCTAGCGTTTTGAAAATCAAGCAATCTGCAATGTATAACCCTGATAACCATGATATGCAAGATCTGCAAAAACTGTAAATGATAGTAGATGAGACAATAATGGATACTAAAATAGCAGAAGAGCTACAAGTATCATCTCTTCATCTTCATCACTATCTTCTTCAGTAGGAATTGGAGCACCAGAGGTTGATGCATTGCCAGTAAAACTCCCATCTTCCTCTGCTGCAAGGGACGCCGCCAGCCTTACTCAACACAGTGAAACAAAACATCAGAATCATTCGCATCCATAATTGAATCATTAATAACTAATATAATATGGTGTGGAGCTTACATTTCATCTAGTGCTTCCTGACTGTAACTGCCCGATACGATATCATTTTCTTCCAAATTATTCACCACCTTGTCTAATTGATCTGTGACAACCTTTTTACCCTTAGTATCATTCTTCCGTCTCTGTTCCTCAAGATCCTTGGCCAGTTCTTTCAACTTCAGTGCCTTGAGCTATTAACAAAAAACCAAACACGGAACAAGTACTGAAGACCATAACTTACAAATACAAATTAAATAAATCAATAAATTCTACAAAACTAAAACAGCTATATATTGAATTTTCACACCCAGTTTGGTTGCTGAGAATATGGATCTTCAAATTTTGAATCTGACAACTTTCATGTTACTTTGAATTCCAATAATTGAAAGGCTCCCCAAAACAAAGTCAAATATCTGTGTTACACACAGTTCAAACGACTCTGTTTCGTTTCTCATGTCAGAAGTGACAAGAAAGCCGCAACTCAAAACCAGAATCAAGATATCTAAATATTTGCTCAGCCGTCCTCACTAAAGATTACACAGGTAGTCAATTTAAAATATATTGTAGATTGCTAAAATCTATTTTACTCCCTGAACACTAAGAACTTAATAGTTATTCACTAATAAATTACATTTCAATAACACAATATTTGAAGAAACCCACGTGATTGATGAGTAGTTTCTCGGCCGTTTTGCGGATCTTGGCCTGCGCATTCTCGCGCTGTCTGCGACGTGCGATGACGGTTCGGCGCTTGAGAGCTGGCGTGCCACCGTCAAAGACGAAGACGGGCTTGGTGCGGAGAAAGAGTAGCTTGCAGATTCGTCGGAAGAAACCCAAGATGTGAGCGTTCCTCACCATCTCGCCCTTCTCGTCTCTCATTGCCTTCATGAACTGTATCATCCATATGCTCGCATCTGCAAAACCATATCATGTATAAAAGTTATATATGCATATAATCAGAGGTTATATGCCATGAATTGGCTACATTTCTTCGATTAAGGTTAGGGTTTGAAAAGAGAGTGGACCGATTGCGAGTTTTTTGCCGGAGAGAGTTTCGACGGACACGCGGCGGCCAACGGGAGCCAGAAGTTCCCAGAGACCGTGAACGCCCATATCTCGCTAGCTTCTCCTTAGGTTATTTTTGCCCGCGAATACCTTCAATGGGACTGTATTTATAGTGGTCGTTTGGTAGGCTGTTGACAAGGGAGAGGACAACGTCGTAGTCCATAAAATACGTCGCCGTTTTTTTCCACTCCACTGTAATCCGTTTATAAAGCCACAAATTGTTTACTACCTCCGTCTCATTTTAAAAAACTTTTATCACTATTTATTTTAAGATATACATTATCTTTAGTGTAAATGCCCAAAAGGGGCTATAATTGTGAGATGGAGGAAGTTTTTTTTTACATTTCAAAATAATTTGAGACATGAAAATAATTATTGTAAATTAAATTTTTTTATTTTTAATATTAATATTAATATGCTTTTTTATTTAATATTAATATTATAAATTTTTAATAACTATATATATATATATATTTTTTTAATACTTTGTTTTTTATATATAAAAATTACACCATACAAAATAATTATTTACATTCTTTTTTTATCTAAACAAATAGTAATAAAAAAATTAAATAATATAGAATAAGACTATATTAATAAAATTTAATTTTTTTCATAGAGTTTTTATGAGATTTTTTTGTAAAGTTAAATTTTTATTACACTTAAATATCAAAATTTGAGCATTTTTTTACAGAGATGACTTAAAATGATTGTTTTATTTATTTAATACTAGATTTAGTCTTGCAATAAAATGTCTTTTTTTTTTTTTTTACACAATAACTATTCTTTTTTGCAATTATCATTCCTTTGTTAATTATCATTCATATTTTAGATATCATTTCTCTTACTAGCCACAATTTCTCTCTCTATAAAAATAATCATCATCTACCTACAAACCTCAAACTTCATTTTCAAAATAGATTGAAAAAATTATAATACCGGAGTTTCACTCAAGGAAATGCAACGAGATAACCAACTAATTTTACATTTTGGTTTTATAAATAATCGAAGATATATTTATTGTGAAGCTCTAGCAATGAATGAGTTCATTAATGTTATGTTTGGTACAATAGAACGTGTATTTCATAAATATTCAGTCTAATTTTTTTTATTGTTTAATATGATTATAAATGTCTATTTTATAAAATGAACATTCTATTCAAAATGATTCATTTGGCCCCAAATATGTAATTCTTATTATATTCTAAGTCATTTTAATTATATTTCTTATTTTATTTAATAAAATGATCATTTTATTCACGTGTATCAAATATGATGTAAGAATCTACAACAAAAGTTTTGCAAATAGTTAGAGACAAATACTGTTCAACGTGTCTAACTATCGCAACTATGCTTAGTAACAAAAAGTTTAATAGGACGATAGTATCATATTACTGTTACTCTGATTTGAGCATCACTACGAGACTTACGTGAATCTTACAAAAATAATAAATCATACTGAGATGGTATGATGCTATTTTTTGACTGAATTTTTTTCAATATTTAGTACATCTTATTATTTTATAGTTAATATTTTGTTACTCAAATTCTGTATCCAAATTATAAGAATTATTGATGAATGGGATAATTTTAAAATGACAGCAAATGTGATAACACGCATTAGCCATCAATGTCTGTATCATTTAAGCACATATTTAGCACATAAATTTGACCATAAAACACTGCCCTAAGTTAATTTTATCTTCTAACCAACCTCCCACGAGAGGGGGACCAAACAATTAAGAAGGATTAGTGGATCGCACCGGTTGTGAGAGGTTATAAGTGTAACCGCGTCACCGCGCCATCAGGGTCACAAGTGCGGAGCTCGAACACGAGAGGGAAGGGGAGGTGCTTCGCTTCTGGTGTATCTGTTGGCGATACATCAATCATTCGATCATATGGAAAAGATGGGAATGACCAATTCAGAGCTCGAGGAATTGTTTGCAGAGAAGAAGCGCGTCAAAAACCCTCTCGTCCCCCTTGGTATCTCGTCAAGATCCCTTTTACATTTATATCCGCATGTATATATAATAATATATTAAGTTTTTGTACGGTATATGGGTTCTTATAGATTTCTGCAAGAAGAGGCTTTTAAGTTTTTAGGCTCTGTGGGAGATGCGTGGAGACAAAACCTCAGGACCCCTTATAACCCTATAATGTTTTGTAATCTGTTCGAACTCATGGGAATTGATTTGAAATTTTGGTCCATGATTATTTATAGGGCCTAGTAATTGGGTGCCCGTCGAATGATTTCCATTTGTTTCTTCCTAATTTAGTTATATTGCAGTGAAATTATCTACTCCAAATTTGTAACATGTAAGCATTTCATTAGAATCATCTAGATCAGAAGAAATGGAGGGTAATGAATTGATTCCCCATATAGGAAAAACAGTGAAGTGTAATAGATTTGAAAATGCTATCCTATCAACTCAGCAGTCTTATTCGAATTGTTTGGGATCAGATGCTCGATTCTTTTTTCTTTTTTTTTGCTCTCTCTGTCATTCTGGGGTGTTCAACTTCAACCTATTCCATTTTTAGTAGTGGAGTCATAGGTTTTTTCTTGTTCATGATTAAATCATTTCAAACAACTTTCTTTCCTCTTGTCCCAATTGGTGCTACAGTTAGCAGGTCAGCGATTGTAGTGATTTCTTTCATCTGTTACTGCTTTACTTCCATCCATCCCAGCACCCGTTCATGGAGATCTTATAAAAAAACCATTTATGGAGATGATTGGAAATAATTCTATATCAATTTCAGTTAGCTCATATGACACAAATGGATCATTTAACATGAGATTTATTGCCCTAGGAAAGCGATGCTACTAATCTTGGGTACATTTTTTGGCTTGAGTAAATAAACTAATTGTAAATATATTTGCAATACAAAAGATACATAGAATTCTTTTAGATGCTACTAAAGAAAAACAAATCTATCTATATAATTAGAGAAGTAATGTGTACCATATTTTTGTGTGCCTTACTACCACCCATTGATGTATGATATGCTCTCTAGAATGTCCTTATTAAATTTATGCATTTTCAAGCACAAGTCATGTCTAAACTAGATTCTATGGATTTGTGTCAACGTGCCATGTTTTATGCAACTTGAAATGGAGTTTAAATTCCTGTCCAATATTTGGATTTGTGGATTAGAGCTGAATTTACCTTAATCCCCGAAGTACCATGGAATTTTCAAAATATAAAGAAAAGTGATCATTTTGCAAAGGACTTGTCACGCCCCGAATTTCTGACCGAAACCCGAGGTGCGACTGACGAACAGAAAGTAAATAAAATAAAAGATAATTAAACAGATTTCTGAATTTACGACAAACTAAATAGAGTTCTTTAATTTTCTAAAAATTTCGGCAGCACCTCCTTTGTTTTTCGAACCTTTTCCCCCTGATAAACACAATACAACAAGTATATATACAACAGTCACAATCCATCCTCACTCGATGGCCACAACTCTATCAAAGTTAAATATACATCGCCTACTTATACAATCCATCACGTCTACTCCTACATTTAAACTAAAAGATCACAAATTCATTATTTATTACAATATACAATGTCATTTCTATTCTTTTCAGAAACACACCAATCCTTTTACAATATCTAAATACGCCCCAAGGGCCCAAATATTCTTCCAAATTCATTCCCTCTCCTTTCTCCAAGATTTCATCAAGTCCCGCGAGCCAGGAGCTTTATCTGAAACCTGTGCCCACGAATGGGTCAGCGACAACATGCTGGTATGATATAATGCTAATGCAAGAAACAAAACTAAGGTCGTGGCATGTGTAAGTGTACAGTTATTTCTATATGGCATTCGATGTCATGATGACAGTATATGAACAATACACAGTATATCGGCAGTATGCGTGACACACCCATGCAACTCTATGCCCACCCATGTCTCATGATACGGTCCTTCCCCGTCGGCATGAGTACCTTGTATGTCTCGCTTCACGGTCCGGAACCCGTCAGGCAGGCGAGTACCTATTGGCCGATTTTGGGTTTTTCACCACAGGATCTGCAACCCTCATAATGCACCAGCACCTCGTGCTGACCCACACTATGCTTTCAAGAAATCACACGATGCCAATATGCCATGATCTCGTCATGCAATGATACAGTTCAAATGTAACATCTCTTTCATAAGCATATGCAACATGCTTTAAATAATGCATCACATTCAAGATTAACAATAGCATTTAAATTACAAGATTTCACCCATAAATCTACGTGTCATGCTCGATCAATCCCAACACTTATACAATTCTACATGTCGCAACATCAGCGATCCTTTTAAAACATAAATCACATATGATGACAACTCAAGAAGTAATTCATAATACCCACAGATTCATAAAGAACACGTAAGCATATAAACAATCAAATTCTAAGTGGTTTCCTAATAGCAATTACGCATAGAGAACATTCAATCATCTTATCAAATACTCCTAAGCTTAATCTCATTTCTCACATTAGTAAAATATCATACCTGATAGGGTTGGTCACAACCCTACTAAGCTGTGTCCACTCTGCAATCCAAGCAACCATGTTAATCTTTAGTCCACGGTTCAGAAGTTGGAGAAACACACTCGCAGGCTGATCGAGTCGGCCAGCCATTTTAAATCCAGTTTTATCAGTTTCTTCAGCCTTGACCCCATACTCAAATTGGATAATCGAATTACTACATACATTCCTCACCGTGCCATCATGACAGATAACATCATCCCAGAGGATGGCCATTAAGTCTTTGAATAAAGTTTCAGGCTCAATCAACCGTCTAGATGAACGGACAATAACTTCTCTTGCTTGAAATTGAGTGAGCCATCTGCACTCGAGTTTGCATCATTAAACTCAGCCCATCTTGAACAGCAGGTGCTGCAACACTCCTACAGCGCTTACATTCACCGACTATTGAAATTGGAGCTCAAACCATCCAACACCAAGCATGACTTACACTTAACCGACAAGATATACAAAACATCCACGACTCCGAGCTACAACCGTAACATCTAACCAGCCCCTGGAATCACTTCGGTTCAGGAGCATCACACAGCCTTTCTTGAATTCCTATCAATCATCAACAACATCATGTTCTCATTTCACCGCATCGAATTGAACAAGAGAGTCACTCCACCAATTATTTAAAGCAATCTCCATGAATAACCCCTGTTCTCAACCGAAACAACGGGACAGAGGAACCCATCTCAAAATCGCAACCTCAACCTCACAACTGTTCATCAAACCCCAATGATCCTCCCAACAATTTAAGACACAAAATTCCCCATTCATCTCTCCAAAATCAGCTCCCTTTTTACACCACTTCACAAACACACATACAAATATATATATATATATATATATATATATATATATATATACATCTCCTCCAACATGGGTGCAAGCCGAACCAGCAATCCCAATCCAACCGACTCTCAATCCGACGAACCAACGAACCAATTTAACACCCATGACAGCCATCGACAAAACCGCAACATCACACACACAATCCCGAACCACTGCCATACACCACAACCGTAACACAAATCACAGAATCCTAACCCCAAGTCTCCGTTGAATCAACCCACGACCACTGAATCATCACCACGTGAAGCAAAAAAAATCGAATTCAACTCACGATCCCATGACACGGCCAAAGCCGACAACTCCTCCACAGATCCGTCCCAATCGTTGCTGCCATCGTGTTCCTCCAATCCGTAACACACAGCTTCAATCGTTCCAAGGGATCCAAAACTCACTGCTACTACTCCATCGCTACAACCATACCGAGAGCCATCCCGCAAACCGTAACATCCACACACGTACACATATACATATACATACACATCCCCTGTCCGCGTCAAACCCAACCAACCAACACACACCAAACCGCAACACAATTCACAAAATTGTAACCCCAATCGCAATCCAAAATCCGTCGCAAACCGTCGCAAATCCGTCGCACTCTGACGCGAGCTCGGACACGCGAGACGCGACGGCCGCCGACCAGATCTCCCTCCCCTCGCGACCACCGCCGTCCGTAGCCCCGTCCATTCTCTCTCGCGACCACCGCCGCCTCTTCTTCTCTCTTCTTCCCTCTCTCTTTTTCCCCTTTCTCTTTTTCTCTCTTTTCTTTTCTTTTCTTCCTCCCCTGTTCTGCCGTTCTCCCTCACCCGAGACTTGCACGCCCCTTTTCTTCTTTTCTCCTTTCTCTTTTCTTTTGTTTCTTCTTTGCTTCTTTTATTCATTTTCCACCACACACCCACATATATAAATATATATATATATATTATACCATACTTTACATTTTTTTCACATATATTATTACACACATTTTTATTTTTTTATTTTATTTTATTTTATTTTATTTTATTTTTTTCATATGTCAATTACGAATGTCAATAAAGTTGGCATAAAGCCGACCCAATATCAGTATTATTTGTTTTACCGTCTCTGGGTGTCCGTTCACGTCTTACGTCATATTTTTATTTATTTTTTTTTTTTCAAAATTAAATTAATTAGAAATTAAGGACATTCACAGTGTTCTAAAAAAAAAAAAAAAATTTTATCCCAAATTTTCGAATCTTTACATCCTTCCCTCCTTAAAGAAATTTCGTCCCGAAATTTAAAATTATGTATCTTCTCGACGAAATAATAAAAGATCAATTCAAAACGCATTGTATCATGGAGACGTACAGCCTTACCTATGGATCATTCACCTCTCCCTCAGCCAGGCGATGTGAGACGACTTATCACCTTCTCCCTCCCCCCTTTCCGGCTCAGCCACTCCGGGCAGGCAGGGTCCCTCGGCCCGCGCCTCCACACTCCCTGCTAGGGTCTGGTTCCGATCCCATCCGTAACGACTCACTCCACATGGCACAACACATAATGAAATCCTCAAACCACATTGGCCTATCACTGCCAATCTTCCCTATCCATCCGCGCATCACAACCCATCTCAATAACTCAATACAAAAAAAAAAAAAAAATAAAGAAAATTCCTCAATGATTACTAGGACACCACAAGGTTCCTTACTATTTGACAAATTTCAAATCAAGTCATGAAATCATCTAATAATTCACCACAATGGTATCAATACATCGCCCGTATCTCAATGTAACTCAATAATCCAATCTTCTTCAAGTACTATATTCACCCACAAGACATCAATACCATAATCTTAAAATAAGGTCATCATCGTCCACCCTAGTCTATATATAACCGAGACTAAGTGTCATGCATCAATAAAATTAGCCTATTCATTTCAAGCCCATATGTGTTAACTAAACATTCGAATGAAGGCAACATAGTCTATACATTCCAAATACAAAATTTAAAACAACATATCAAGGTTTGAAAAAGACAAAGCATTAGAGGAAATAAAAAGAATATCTCAATTCCTTCTAAGATTGTTTCAACTCATCATTGTTCTAGTCAACTTTTCAAATAAAGTCTCATAACAATAGAGATTCTCAGTGGAACTCGCCACTAATTCCAACTATGAATATACGTCAATCCTTAATCACATGTACCCAAAACACATGTATATATATAAATAGAATAAACAAACAACATTCAGTGTCTAACACGTAGCTTACCACATCAGCACTCAAGTATAAAATCCATCCAAGAATATACACATACATAAATAAGCACACCACCTGCCACACAGGTAATTAGGTATACATCCAGCCCTATGGATATCTAGGCTCACAGCCTATATCACAGACAACGAGTCCAAATTCTACTTTTTAATTTCACTTAGCCTGCTACGTAGATATAAACATCCAGTCTCAGCTCCTCACTAAACAAGTATACCACCTGTCATACACATTTCACAAACTAAAACAACTGTACTTAACCCAATCACGTAATCCCAACCAGTCCAATCAAGTCGAGGTCTAACCTCTCCTATCTCGTAACGAAGCCCACCCCAGGAGGATCCACGGACATCCCGTGAAATAAAGAAAAACATCTCCCTTAGGAGTACACACCGTCACCCTCCCCCTGTAGTAGTCTATACTCGCCCAAAAATGTAAATAACCGATCTATCCTCAATGCAATACCAAGATTAGACACGTCAAGTAGAATGAAGTCAAAAGAAAAGATGCAACCAGCTATCTCTACCGAGCAATATCTACAAATCCTTATCAGTATCTCACTATCTCAACTGGTGAACCCTATGATGGTGGAATAAGGCAATCATCGCAAGCCCCTGAATAAAGTAAAATCTCCCAAGTGCAATATTCATTATCTAGATCTAGACAACATAAACATTTATAACTTAATCCAAACTAACCAGACTCATTCATAACTTTTACCCACGTATTTCTAAACGACAAGTAAAAACCACCATTCACTCCTAAGTCATATAACAATGCAAACCCTCAAGTTCTAGTGCCTCAACCACACTATTTTCACCACAATGACATTCACACAACTGCATCTCAGACACAAGATTCATGTTCAAGAAATTCATATCACTCGACCTTTAACTCGATATACAATCTCCTCCAAAACAACAATCAATGCTTACCCCTTATTCAATCATGATTCTAAAATCAACCTTATAAACTAAGTTAAAACTAAGTTCATAACTGACCCCTCATCTTGGTCCAATTCATACAACTCATATTTTTCACAAGGCCTACATTCATAAGTTCATTAGATCAGCTCACTATTCTCTTCGCATCTAGTGTCGATCATCTCATAAAACTAGGTAAGACAATAACATTCATCACTAGGTTACTTCCACAGTCCGCCACAATATAACTAATCTCAATTAAATAAAGAAATCATCAAAACCCCTAACTTTTAGATTCGCCTTCGTATTCCAATTCAATACTCATCCTAAGCACGAAATCAATATTCAATTACATCGTAATCTGAATTAACCCACAACAATAGTTTCCAAACCCCTCATGTCCACACAATTCTCCTTAGACAAATGATCATTAATTATCGCCTGACAATCTAACACATCTCACAAACACACTTGCTTAATTAACACTTATATAACTCAAGTCAATCATTTACACCCGTTGGTCAAATTAAACAATGAACACTGATTTCTGACACATCCTTTCACAATGAAGGAATTTATTTAAACAATGTAACTTTCACACTCCCAAGTCACGCTAGTATTCAACTAGCCTATCAACACTCAATCCTAAGCGAATGCTATTCAAAAATAATGTATTTCCCCACCAACGAGTTTAACACAAGAATATCTCTCTATCCACTACCCAGTCCATACACAAAAATCTCCACAAGTTTAAATTCTTATTTTAGCATTTTAAGGTCTTATGTGTCTTTTTATTTATGGTTCTCTACTTCATTGGTATGTGTTCAATTAAGACTTTTAAAATTTTTCCATTATTTCTTACTTATATAGCTAGGTGGTAACCCTTCATGATCACAACTCCTTTTGTTACTGGCTGATGGGGCGCCATCCATCAACCGTAACGCAAGACCTGAAACCAATCCAGTCTGTATAAATATCATAGTCATAGTACTATAATCCATGAATATCGGGTACTAGCCTAGCATATATATATATATATATATATAATAACGCAACCAACCGAATAAATAACTAGGTCTACAGTCTATCCCATAATTAACTAGGCATACCGCCTACCGTATAAATAACTAAGTGTACAACCCATACCTCAAACAACTAGGCATAAAGCCTATCCCACAAAATATACGGTCTATCACATAGACTTGTGTTTCTAACCTTAGTCAACCATTATATCAAACCATCGCGTGCTCTCAGTCAATCGGGAAATCCAGTATATTGCATATCAATGTAACATGTGCACATAAAACCTACCACCCAAACTAGTCCAAATAACTTTAAGGCCTAAACTTCTCCCCATGTTCAAAACATTAGATCACCCATCATGTTATCAGACACGGTCATACCAATATACATATCGTCCATATCATACACTACACTGCATCAACTCACGTAATCACACATCATAGTGTATCATCATCTAACCCTAATCGTAACAAGTCATGCACCCAATAAAATAATCACATAACACACAAGTCCTACCACATACCACCGACAGCTTACTCTAAGTCAAATGTTCTCCTCCAAGGTACCATGGCGTTCAACAACACTTATCATTGCCAAGTATTCTCAAATTTGACTCTAATACTTAACTGCCAAAGTCCACACACTACACAAGGTTTATACAAACTCCCAACCATACGTCATAATCCCATTGTGTTCAACAACACCCCACGGTCTCTAGGTATTCGAACCTATGCTCTGATACCACGTTGTCACGCCCCGAATTTCTGACCGAAACCCGAGGTGCGACTGACGAACAGAAAGTAAATAAAATAAAAGATAATTAAACAGATTTCTGAATTTACGACAAACTAAATAGAGTTCTTTAATTTTCTAAAAATTTCGGCAGCACCTCCTTTGTTTTTCGAACCTTTTCCCCCTGATAAACACAATACAACAAGTATATATACAACAGTCACAATCCATCCTCACTCGATGGCCACAACTCTATCAAAGTTAAATATACATCGCCTACTTATACAATCCATCACGTCTACTCCTACATTTAAACTAAAAGATCACAAATTCATTATTTATTACAATATACAATGTCATTTCTATTCTTTTCAGAAACACACCAATCCTTTTACAATATCTAAATACGCCCCAAGGGCCCAAATATTCTTCCAAATTCATTCCCTCTCCTTTCTCCAAGATTTCATCACGTCCCGCGAGCCAGGAGCTTTATCTGAAACCTGTGCCCACGAATGGGTCAGCGACAACATGCTGGTATGATATAATGCTAATGCAAGAAACAAAACTAAGGTCGTGGCATGTGTAAGTGTACAGTTATTTCTATATGGCATTCGATGTCATGATGACAGTATATGAACAATACACAGTATATCGGCAGTATGCGTGACACACCCATGCAACTCTATGCCCACCCATGTCTCATGATACGGTCCTTCCCCGTCGGCATGAGTACCTTGTATGTCTCGCTTCACGGTCCGGAACCCGTCAGGCAGGCGAGTACCTATTGGCCGATTTTGGGTTTTTCACCACAGGATCTGCACCCTCATAATGCACCAGCACCTCGTGCTGACCCACACTATGCTTTCAAGAAATCACACGATGCCAATATGCCATGATCTCGTCATGCAATGATACAGTTCAAATGTAACATCTCTTTCATAAGCATATGCAACATGCTTTAAATAATGCATCACATTCAAGATTAACAATAGCATTTAAATTACAAGATTTCACCCATAAATCTACGTGTCATGCTCGATCAATCCCAACACTTATACAATTCTACATGTCGCAACATCAGCGATCCTTTTAAAACATAAATCACATATGATGACAACTCAAGAAGTAATTCATAATACCCACAGATTCATAAAGAACACGTAAGCATATAAACAATCAAATTCTAAGTGGTTTCCTAATAGCAATTACGCATAGAGAACATTCAATCATCTTATCAAATACTCCTAAGCTTAATCTCATTTCTCACATTAGTAAAATATCATACCTGATAGGGTTGGTCACAACCCTACTAAGCTGTGTCCACTCTGCAATCCAAGCAACCATGTTAATCTTTAGTCCACGGTTCAGAAGTTGGAGAAACACACTCGCAGGCTGATCGAGTCGGCCAGCCATTTTAAATCCAGTTTTATCAGTTTCTTCAGCCTTGACCCCATACTCAAATTGGATAATCGAATTACTACATACATTCCTCACCGTGCCATCATGACAGATAACATCATCCCAGAGGATGGCCATTAAGTCTTTGAATAAAGTTTCAGGCTCAATCAACCGTCTAGATGAACGGACAATAACTTCTCTTGCTTGAAATTGAGTGAGCCATCTGCACTCGAGTTTGCATCATTAAACTCAGCCCATCTTGAACAGCAGGTGCTGCAACACTCCTACAGCGCTTACATTCACCGACTATTGAAATTGGAGCTCAAACCATCCAACACCAAGCATGACTTACACTTAACCGACAAGATATACAAAACATCCACGACTCCGAGCTACAACCGTAACATCTAACCAGCCCCTGGAATCACTTCGGTTCAGGAGCATCACACAGCCTTTCTTGAATTCCTATCAATCATCAACAACATCATGTTCTCATTTCACCGCATCGAATTGAACAAGAGAGTCACTCCACCAATTATTTAAAGCAATCTCCATGAATAACCCCTGTTCTCAACCGAAACAACGGGACAGAGGAACCCATCTCAAAATCGCAACCTCAACCTCACAACTGTTCATCAAACCCCAATGATCCTCCCAACAATTTAAGACACAAAATTCCCCATTCATCTCTCCAAAATCAGCTCCCTTTTTACACCACTTCACAAACACACATACAAATATATATATATATATATATATATATATATATATATACATCTCCTCCAACATGGGTGCAGCCGAACCAGCAATCCCAATCCAACCGACTCTCAATCCGACGAACCAACGAACCAATTTAACACCCATGACAGCCATCGACAAAACCGCAACATCACACACACAATCCCGAACCACTGCCATACACCACAACCGTAACACAAATCACAGAATCCTAACCCCAAGTCTCCGTTGAATCAACCCACGACCACTGAATCATCACCACGTGAAGCAAAAAAAATCGAATTCAACTCACGATCCCATGACACGGCCAAAGCCGACAACTCCTCCACAGATCCGTCCCAATCGTTGCTGCCTCGTGTTCCTCCAATCCGTAACACACAGCTTCAATCGTTCCAAGGGATCCAAAACTCACTGCTACTCCATCGCTACACCATACCGAGAGCCATCCCGCAAACCGTAACATCCACACACGTACACATATACATATACATACACATCCCCTGTCCGCGTCAAACCCAACCAACCAACACACACCAAACCGCAACACAATTCACAAAATTGTAACCCCAATCGCAATCCAAAATCCGTCGCAAACCGTCGCAAATCCGTCGCACTCTGACGCGAGCTCGGACACGCGAGACGCGACGGCCGCCGACCAGATCTCCCTCCCCTCGCGACCACCGCCGTCCGTAGCCCCGTCCATTCTCTCTCGCGACCACCGCCGCCTCTTCTTCTCTCTTCTTCCCTCTCTCTTTTTCCCCTTTCTCTTTTTCTCTCTTTTCTTTTCTTTTCTTCCTCCCCTGTTCTGCCGTTCTCCCTCACCCGAGACTTGCACGCCCCTTTTCTTCTTTTCTCCTTTCTCTTTTCTTTTGTTTCTTCTTTGCTTCTTTTATTCATTTTCCACCACACACCCACATATATAAATATATATATATATATTATACCATACTTTACATTTTTTTCACATATATTATTACACACATTTTTATTTTTTTATTTTATTTTATTTTATTTTATTTTATTTTTTTCATATGTCAATTACGAATGTCAATAAAGTTGGCATAAAGCCGACCCAATATCAGTATTATTTGTTTTACCGTCTCTGGGTGTCCGTTCACGTCTTACGTCATATTTTTATTTATTTTTTTTTTTTCAAAATTAAATTAATTAGAAATTAAGGACATTCACAGTGTTCTAAAAAAAAAAAAAAAATTTTATCCCAAATTTTCGAATCTTTACATCCTTCCCTCCTTAAAGAAATTTCGTCCCGAAATTTAAAATTATGTATCTTCTCGACGAAATAATAAAAGATCAATTCAAAACGCATTGTATCATGGAGACGTACAGCCTTACCTATGGATCATTCACCTCTCCCTCAGCCAGGCGATGTGAGACGACTTATCACCTTCTCCCTCCCCCCTTTCCGGCTCAGCCACTCCGGGCAGGCAGGGTCCCTCGGCCCGCGCCTCCACACTCCCTGCTAGGGTCTGGTTCCGATC
Source organism: Nyssa sinensis (assembly GCA_008638375.1). Classification (NCBI taxonomy): domain Eukaryota; kingdom Viridiplantae; phylum Streptophyta; class Magnoliopsida; order Cornales; family Nyssaceae; genus Nyssa; species Nyssa sinensis. The sequence continues at coordinate 60,804,874 of CM018032.1, forward strand.
CCATCCGTAACGACTCACTCCACATGGCACAACACATAATGAAATCCTCAAACCACATTGGCCTATCACTGCCAATCTTCCCTATCCATCCGCGCATCACAACCCATCTCAATAACTCAATACAAAAAAAAAAAAAAATAAAGAAAATTCCTCAATGATTACTAGGACACCACAAGGTTCCTTACTATTTGACAAATTTCAAATCAAGTCATGAAATCATCTAATAATTCACCACAATGGTATCAATACATCGCCCGTATCTCAATGTAACTCAATAATCCAATCTTCTTCAAGTACTATATTCACCCACAAGACATCAATACCATAATCTTAAAATAAGGTCATCATCGTCCACCCTAGTCTATATATAACCGAGACTAAGTGTCATGCATCAATAAAATTAGCCTATTCATTTCAAGCCCATATGTGTTAACTAAACATTCGAATGAAGGCAACATAGTCTATACATTCCAAATACAAAATTTAAAACAACATATCAAGGTTTGAAAAAGACAAAGCATTAGAGGAAATAAAAAGAATATCTCAATTCCTTCTAAGATTGTTTCAACTCATCATTGTTCTAGTCAACTTTTCAAATAAAGTCTCATAACAATAGAGATTCTCAGTGGAACTCGCCACTAATTCCAACTATGAATATACGTCAATCCTTAATCACATGTACCCAAAACACATGTATATATATAAATAGAATAAACAAACAACATTCAGTGTCTAACACGTAGCTTACCACATCAGCACTCAAGTATAAAATCCATCCAAGAATATACACATACATAAATAAGCACACCACCTGCCACACAGGTAATTAGGTATACATCCAGCCCTATGGATATCTAGGCTCACAGCCTATATCACAGACAACGAGTCCAAATTCTACTTTTTAATTTCACTTAGCCTGCTACGTAGATATAAACATCCAGTCTCAGCTCCTCACTAAACAAGTATACCACCTGTCATACACATTTCACAAACTAAAACAACTGTACTTAACCCAATCACGTAATCCCAACCAGTCCAATCAAGTCGAGGTCTAACCTCTCCTATCTCGTAACGAAGCCCACCCCAGGAGGATCCACGGACATCCCGTGAAATAAAGAAAAACATCTCCCTTAGGAGTACACACCGTCACCCTCCCCCTGTAGTAGTCTATACTCGCCCAAAAATGTAAATAACCGATCTATCCTCAATGCAATACCAAGATTAGACACGTCAAGTAGAATGAAGTCAAAAGAAAAGATGCAACCAGCTATCTCTACCGAGCAATATCTACAAATCCTTATCAGTATCTCACTATCTCAACTGGTGAACCCTATGATGGTGGAATAAGGCAATCATCGCAAGCCCCTGAATAAAGTAAAATCTCCCAAGTGCAATATTCATTATCTAGATCTAGACAACATAAACATTTATAACTTAATCCAAACTAACCAGACTCATTCATAACTTTTACCCACGTATTTCTAAACGACAAGTAAAAACCACCATTCACTCCTAAGTCATATAACAATGCAAACCCTCAAGTTCTAGTGCCTCAACCACACTATTTTCACCACAATGACATTCACACAACTGCATCTCAGACACAAGATTCATGTTCAAGAAATTCATATCACTCGACCTTTAACTCGATATACAATCTCCTCCAAAACAACAATCAATGCTTACCCCTTATTCAATCATGATTCTAAAATCAACCTTATAAACTAAGTTAAAACTAAGTTCATAACTGACCCCTCATCTTGGTCCAATTCATACAACTCATATTTTTCACAAGGCCTACATTCATAAGTTCATTAGATCAGCTCACTATTCTCTTCGCATCTAGTGTCGATCATCTCATAAAACTAGGTAAGACAATAACATTCATCACTAGGTTACTTCCACAGTCCGCCACAATATAACTAATCTCAATTAAATAAAGAAATCATCAAAACCCCTAACTTTTAGATTCGCCTTCGTATTCCAATTCAATACTCATCCTAAGCACGAAATCAATATTCAATTACATCGTAATCTGAATTAACCCACAACAATAGTTTCCAAACCCCTCATGTCCACACAATTCTCCTTAGACAAATGATCATTAATTATCGCCTGACAATCTAACACATCTCACAAACACACTTGCTTAATTAACACTTATATAACTCAAGTCAATCATTTACACCCGTTGGTCAAATTAAACAATGAACACTGATTTCTGACACATCCTTTCACAATGAAGGAATTTATTTAAACAATGTAACTTTCACACTCCCAAGTCACGCTAGTATTCAACTAGCCTATCAACACTCAATCCTAAGCGAATGCTATTCAAAAATAATGTATTTCCCCACCAACGAGTTTAACACAAGAATATCTCTCTATCCACTACCCAGTCCATACACAAAAATCTCCACAAGTTTAAATTCTTATTTTAGCATTTTAAGGTCTTATGTGTCTTTTTATTTATGGTTCTCTACTTCATTGGTATGTGTTCAATTAAGACTTTTAAAATTTTTCCATTATTTCTTACTTATATAGCTAGGTGGTAACCCTTCATGATCACAACTCCTTTTGTTACTGGCTGATGGGGCGCCATCCATCAACCGTAACGCAAGACCTGAAACCAATCCAGTCTGTATAAATATCATAGTCATAGTACTATAATCCATGAATATCGGGTACTAGCCTAGCATATATATATATATATATATATAATAACGCAACCAACCGAATAAATAACTAGGTCTACAGTCTATCCCATAATTAACTAGGCATACCGCCTACCGTATAAATAACTAAGTGTACAACCCATACCTCAAACAACTAGGCATAAAGCCTATCCCACAAAATATACGGTCTATCACATAGACTTGTGTTTCTAACCTTAGTCAACCATTATATCAAACCATCGCGTGCTCTCAGTCAATCGGGAAATCCAGTATATTGCATATCAATGTAACATGTGCACATAAAACCTACCACCCAAACTAGTCCAAATAACTTTAAGGCCTAAACTTCTCCCCATGTTCAAAACATTAGATCACCCATCATGTTATCAGACACGGTCATACCAATATACATATCGTCCATATCATACACTACACTGCATCAACTCACGTAATCACACATCATAGTGTATCATCATCTAACCCTAATCGTAACAAGTCATGCACCCAATAAAATAATCACATAACACACAAGTCCTACCACATACCACCGACAGCTTACTCTAAGTCAAATGTTCTCCTCCAAGGTACCATGGCGTTCAACAACACTTATCATTGCCAAGTATTCTCAAATTTGACTCTAATACTTAACTGCCAAAGTCCACACACTACACAAGGTTTATACAAACTCCCAACCATACGTCATAATCCCATTGTGTTCAACAACACCCCACGGTCTCTAGGTATTCGAACCTATGCTCTGATACCACGTTGTCACGCCCCGAATTTCTGACCGAAACCCGAGGTGCGACTGACGAACAGAAAGTAAATAAAATAAAAGATAATTAAACAGATTTCTGAATTTACGACAAACTAAATAGAGTTCTTTAATTTTCTAAAAATTTCGGCAGCACCTCCTTTGTTTTTCGAACCTTTTCCCCCTGATAAACACAATACAACAAGTATATATACAACAGTCACAATCCATCCTCACTCGATGGCCACAACTCTATCAAAGTTAAATATACATCGCCTACTTATACAATCCATCACGTCTACTCCTACATTTAAACTAAAAGATCACAAATTCATTATTTATTACAATATACAATGTCATTTCTATTCTTTTCAGAAACACACCAATCCTTTTACAATATCTAAATACGCCCCAAGGGCCCAAATATTCTTCCAAATTCATTCCCTCTCCTTTCTCCAAGATTTCATCACGTCCCGCGAGCCAGGAGCTTTATCTGAAACCTGTGCCCACGAATGGGTCAGCGACAACATGCTGGTATGATATAATGCTAATGCAAGAAACAAAACTAAGGTCGTGGCATGTGTAAGTGTACAGTTATTTCTATATGGCATTCGATGTCATGATGACAGTATATGAACAATACACAGTATATCGGCAGTATGCGTGACACACCCATGCAACTCTATGCCCACCCATGTCTCATGATACGGTCCTTCCCCGTCGGCATGAGTACCTTGTATGTCTCGCTTCACGGTCCGGAACCCGTCAGGCAGGCGAGTACCTATTGGCCGATTTTGGGTTTTTCACCACAGGATCTGCACCCTCATAATGCACCAGCACCTCGTGCTGACCCACACTATGCTTTCAAGAAATCACACGATGCCAATATGCCATGATCTCGTCATGCAATGATACAGTTCAAATGTAACATCTCTTTCATAAGCATATGCAACATGCTTTAAATAATGCATCACATTCAAGATTAACAATAGCATTTAAATTACAAGATTTCACCCATAAATCTACGTGTCATGCTCGATCAATCCCAACACTTATACAATTCTACATGTCGCAACATCAGCGATCCTTTTAAAACATAAATCACATATGATGACAACTCAAGAAGTAATTCATAATACCCACAGATTCATAAAGAACACGTAAGCATATAAACAATCAAATTCTAAGTGGTTTCCTAATAGCAATTACGCATAGAGAACATTCAATCATCTTATCAAATACTCCTAAGCTTAATCTCATTTCTCACATTAGTAAAATATCATACCTGATAGGGTTGGTCACAACCCTACTAAGCTGTGTCCACTCTGCAATCCAAGCAACCATGTTAATCTTTAGTCCACGGTTCAGAAGTTGGAGAAACACACTCGCAGGCTGATCGAGTCGGCCAGCCATTTTAAATCCAGTTTTATCAGTTTCTTCAGCCTTGACCCCATACTCAAATTGGATAATCGAATTACTACATACATTCCTCACCGTGCCATCATGACAGATAACATCATCCCAGAGGATGGCCATTAAGTCTTTGAATAAAGTTTCAGGCTCAATCAACCGTCTAGATGAACGGACAATAACTTCTCTTGCTTGAAATTGAGTGAGCCATCTGCACTCGAGTTTGCATCATTAAACTCAGCCCATCTTGAACAGCAGGTGCTGCAACACTCCTACAGCGCTTACATTCACCGACTATTGAAATTGGAGCTCAAACCATCCAACACCAAGCATGACTTACACTTAACCGACAAGATATACAAAACATCCACGACTCCGAGCTACAACCGTAACATCTAACCAGCCCCTGGAATCACTTCGGTTCAGGAGCATCACACAGCCTTTCTTGAATTCCTATCAATCATCAACAACATCATGTTCTCATTTCACCGCATCGAATTGAACAAGAGAGTCACTCCACCAATTATTTAAAGCAATCTCCATGAATAACCCCTGTTCTCAACCGAAACAACGGGACAGAGGAACCCATCTCAAAATCGCAACCTCAACCTCACAACTGTTCATCAAACCCCAATGATCCTCCCAACAATTTAAGACACAAAATTCCCCATTCATCTCTCCAAAATCAGCTCCCTTTTTACACCACTTCACAAACACACATACAAATATATATATATATATATATATATATATATATATATATACATCTCCTCCAACATGGGTGCAGCCGAACCAGCAATCCCAATCCAACCGACTCTCAATCCGACGAACCAACGAACCAATTTAACACCCATGACAGCCATCGACAAAACCGCAACATCACACACACAATCCCGAACCACTGCCATACACCACAACCGTAACACAAATCACAGAATCCTAACCCCAAGTCTCCGTTGAATCAACCCACGACCACTGAATCATCACCACGTGAAGCAAAAAAAATCGAATTCAACTCACGATCCCATGACACGGCCAAAGCCGACAACTCCTCCACAGATCCGTCCCAATCGTTGCTGCCTCGTGTTCCTCCAATCCGTAACACACAGCTTCAATCGTTCCAAGGGATCCAAAACTCACTGCTACTCCATCGCTACACCATACCGAGAGCCATCCCGCAAACCGTAACATCCACACACGTACACATATACATATACATACACATCCCCTGTCCGCGTCAAACCCAACCAACCAACACACACCAAACCGCAACACAATTCACAAAATTGTAACCCCAATCGCAATCCAAAATCCGTCGCAAACCGTCGCAAATCCGTCGCACTCTGACGCGAGCTCGGACACGCGAGACGCGACGGCCGCCGACCAGATCTCCCTCCCCTCGCGACCACCGCCGTCCGTAGCCCCGTCCATTCTCTCTCGCGACCACCGCCGCCTCTTCTTCTCTCTTCTTCCCTCTCTCTTTTTCCCCTTTCTCTTTTTCTCTCTTTTCTTTTCTTTTCTTCCTCCCCTGTTCTGCCGTTCTCCCTCACCCGAGACTTGCACGCCCCTTTTCTTCTTTTCTCCTTTCTCTTTTCTTTTGTTTCTTCTTTGCTTCTTTTATTCATTTTCCACCACACACCCACATATATAAATATATATATATATATTATACCATACTTTACATTTTTTTCACATATATTATTACACACATTTTTATTTTTTTATTTTATTTTATTTTATTTTATTTTATTTTTTTCATATGTCAATTACGAATGTCAATAAAGTTGGCATAAAGCCGACCCAATATCAGTATTATTTGTTTTACCGTCTCTGGGTGTCCGTTCACGTCTTACGTCATATTTTTTATTTATTTTTTTTTTTTTTCAAAATTAAATTAATTAGAAATTAAGGACATTCACAGTGTTCTAAAAAAAAAAAAAAATTTTATCCCAAATTTTCGAATCTTTACAGGACTGGAACAGATGACTTAACCATTAGTTTGATAACTTAACCAGCACTAAAATACAATGATGCCCTTGTTAAACAAAGAATTGAATATGTACTTGAAAATATCTATCAGGTACACACATGCACATGCACATACACTTTCAAGTTAATAGTTTCCATCTTAACAGTCTTTAAGCTATAACGATTCTCTCTCTCTCTCTCTCTCTCTCTTAAAACAACGGCTTATCTGCACTTAAAAACTTTTTAGGTTACATTCAAATAGGCTACTCATGTGCCAGTATGGAACCTTGGACTCTGTGTAGGGGGAGACAAATGTAAGTGTAGTGTGTAATTGCCATCCACGAGCAAATACATTGTGTCAAACCCAGTTATGACTTCCATTGAGAAACTAAGTTCTTTGTTATATGTACACTACCTAATTAAGTAAGAACTTGATAAGATAAAGGTTATTGACAAGGTGAAGACTTGTACATCTTAGTTAGATAAAACTGTAGTTATAAGAATTTTGATGCTCATGACCCTGCTCTTTTGGATAGGATACTATAATATCATTTTTGATTTGTGTAAAATTTAATGCTCCTAAATTTGCGCATAACTCTTATCTAGGAGTTGTTTTTGACACTCATTTGTTGCAACGCCTTTGTTGTAGTAAGAAAGATGCGCTTGTCAGTTTTCATGTTCACCGGCTCACACTCGAATATATTCCGCACTCAAAACCTCCACTCTTGGATTATGTAAAACTTAAATTTTGTGCTCCTAAATTTGTGCGTTATCCCCCGACTAGTAGTCCTTTAACTTTTTGACTCTCATTTTTTCCAAATTTGTATGAAAGATGTGCCCGTCCGTGTTAATGTTGACGCTACTTAATTTCACATAACTACTGACCAGGAATCTTTTTTGACTCTCATTTTTTCCAACACTTTTCTTTTAGTAAGAATGAGGTGTTTGTCCGTTTTCAAGTCTATCTGATCATGCTCAGACATTTTGTGCACTCAAAAGCCCATTTGACTTGTGTAAAACTTAAACTTTTGCGCTTCTAATTATCCACATTACTCCCAAATGGAGGCCTTTTTTACTCTTGTTTTTTTAATTCCTTTTTTTTTTTTAAAGTAAGAAAGGGGTGATCATCTGTGTTTTTTTTATGTTAATCAGATCATGCTCAAACTATCTAGCATAACAAAATTGCAATCTTAATGACACACGCATCTTCCAACATCTCAAATACACTTATTTCCATATTTTCTTTTTTAGCTCAAACAAATGAAACCACTGAACCAGTGTATACTAATCAATGTGTAAACTTTAATTTATGTCTTTAAATTTAAATCCCTTCCATGACTTTACTCAATTTGTACTTTATTTCTCTGTGTTATACAATTTTGATATTGTAAATATGATTCTTTTTTTTTTCTTTCTAAGTTGGAAGATTTACACTTAAACACCCCCGCCCCTCCAAAAAAAAAAGAGTGAGAAGATTTATTAAAGCAATTTGCATTCAACTGAAAATTTTATCCCAACTACTTGTAGTTTTGTACAAAAATAATTTTTTATTAGATCTACCCAGGGCCACATTTGTTCTATTTCAAGGTATCATATTTGGTCTGAATTCGTGTTTTGAGTGAGTTGGATACCAATCCCTGGGTGAATTGCACAATCGACCAACTCAACTCATAAACTCCAACCTATATTACTATTGCATGACAGACTTGAGGATTCTAAAAATAGTAAATTGTCTCGAGGACATGGCTTCATCATAGGAACCATGAATCTCGTCCAAGGATTTTTATGGATGGTTGGAAAATCAAAACGTAGATAGATGAGAGGATATGGAATTGCTGCAATGTTTGAAATTCAACTAAATTTAAATTTCATTACTTCATTAGTTGAACATTCTATTGTTTGTGCGAGTTTATGAATTATGTGGCATTGGTAAGAATGGAGCTGGTGTTGGAGGTGATTTAGTAGTTTTGGCATCAGGATAGGTTACAGCAGAGATGTTGGCTGTGGTGGTGAGTGGATGTGTGGCAGCAATGCTGTTTGTTTCGGTGGCTAGGGTGCTTTTGGTTGTCCTGGGGTGCATGTGTTGTGCCATTGTTGGTGGTTGTGAGAAAGCGTCAGTCTGGTGGATATGGTGATGCCGGTTGGTTGGTGGCAATGATTTTCACGTTGGCACTATACATTACATTGGGCACTTGAAAATTTTGTACAAGTACTTATGTGGATGCTCAATGGCATGGGAAATGGGTGTGGCACACTTAGATATATTTTGATGGGAGTACTTGAATGGAAGATAATAGCATTTCTAATATTTGACAGTAGAAGAAAATGACATTTCTAACTCGCCACATGTAATCGACATAGTAGCAGTGCACTGGAGGCGGGGGATCGGCATTGGTGGTGTTTGTGGTGGCTGTATGGTGATATTCTGGTGTAGTTGAGGTGGTAATGGTTATTCCCACAAAACTCATATTTCTCCTTGGTGAGGAATTATGATATAACACCTTCTCACTTTGGATTCAACCCGAACATTTGGACTCATTTTTCCATTTCTTATATTTATTTATTTTTTGGAAACTTATTTTGCATCCAAAGGAAAGGGAACTGAAGGGGCTCAACTGTGTTACTGCTTTTGACTCCATTTGCAATATCATCTGAATGTACCTTTGTAATCTGAATTTGTGTGCGCAACTGACAGATCTTGTAACTACATTAGGATTAATAACTTCTTTTAATGGATCTAAATCCATGAGATCACCATTGTTAAACAATGTGGTACAACAAAAATAGTTTTCTGGAACTTAGTTTGTATTTCATTATCCTTGGCCAATATAAATGACCGGCTTTTGTATTTCAGGTGCATTTATCACTGCAGGAGTGCTCACAGCTGGTTTAATCAGTTTCAGACAGGGAAATTCTCATTTGGGTCAGAAGCTAATGAGAGCTCGTGTGGTTGTCCAAGGTGCCACTGTTGCACTCATGGCGGGCACTGCTTATTACTATGGGGAGAAATTTTAATGGTTTCTGGTGGTGGGAGTTTGACTGCCTTGTGAACCTCTGCTTTGTCCTATCTTTTGTTCCTCAGGATATATTTTTTGAGAAAAATTGATGGGTCATAGTTCTTGTCAACAAGCCATGTTTTTCAGTTAAGGCTTATAGTATTACAACTTGATGTTAAGCATTATTTCCCTTGACAAATCCTGGCAATGCCTGCCATTATATATCTGAAAAATGCAACAACTTGGGTTTCTTGGAGCACCTGCTGCTTAGAGAACCAAAAACCAGAGAATTATGTTTGTGCAAGAAGTTAGTATAAAATGGAATAACTGCTTCTCTACATTGGTTTTATCTGTGTGTATGCAGGGAACTGAAAATCCAGATGCTCTTTGAGCATTGATTTCTCATGATTTTGTTACTTTTCCGTATGTTAGCTTGTTCTTATGACTTGAGTCTGGGTGGTGGATGAGTTGGCTTGAAGAAAATGCCATAAATTCAGAGGTTCCGAGTTTAATTTATCACGCTTACGGCTCATGGGTTTCCTGGTTATCTCATGGGCAGGGAGTGGGTATGGAGTGGATCAGTCTGACAAAACTTGAATACCACTTTTTTTGAACAAAAAATAAAATCAAATTGTTAACTTTGCTAGTGTGGTTTCTAGGGCCTCAACTTAAATGTCCTCCTGTTGGCATGTTAGAGGGATGTATCTGCTCTTAATTATTAACTAGATGCCTGGGAAGATGACCCAAATGTTTCAGGTCTAACAAGTTGCTAATTTTTTTATTTTTTTGCACCAAGCAAAGAAAATATTCAAGTAGTCAGAATTCGATTAATCTCTTTTTCTTACAGAGTCACCGTTTCATAGGATCATTTAACATCTGAGTTATTAATTTTGATTGGTGGCTAGTCTCAAGAATTAAGACGGTTAGAGTTGAACTTATAAATTCAGGAGTGGATAAGTCTCTTACAAAGTTTTTGCTCCACTCAATCAATCACTTAGAATAAATAAGATGTTAATTTATTCATTGAAGTTCATGCGAGGTGATCGAAATCAATTAAAGCCTCACTCGCAGGGCGGTTAGGATGCAAGAATACTGCAAAGCACACAATAGGTTCAACAAAGCATTTTTGTGTAATTTTATTAATTTGTTGTTTCAGATTACATATTTTCATAATAAAGAAGAAACAAAGTATTAGAAATTTTTCTTCCCCACATCAGTTGTATAAAAAAAGAAAAAGAAAAAAGAAAAATAAGATAATCAGTTAAATCTAAAACTTACATGATATCAATATACTGTTTTTATAAAAGAGAGAGTTTTTATACCCAAGACCACCAAACTACAACAGCAACAGAGTGATTATTCAACCCATAAATTAAAAAAAAAAAACACATAAAAACATTATAAAAAAATTTAAAGGACAGTCCTATTCACACTCCCCTTAATGTACACCTGAGCTGTAAAAAATACTATTTTAATGATTAAAATTGTAATTTTTGGAGTGGAAGTGTAAGAGCCATTATAATACATGTGTTATTTAGTGTGTCAATTTTAAAATTTGATATTAACTGTAAAAAATGTTGCTTCAATGATGTGTCATTTGACTTGTCATAAAAATGACAATACCATATTTGGTATTAAAAGTAGGTAGTATCATTTTATGACATTCATGTAATACAACTTACATATGTCAAGCAAACATGTGGTCCACGCCACTTTATCAAGTAAATACCAAACAGACGTGGGATTCGTGCTACTTTATCAAGGTAATTTTTTTTTATTGTTATATTAAAAAATTACATTTTAGCATTGGAGTAGAATTGCTAAATTTGATATTTTTGTATTGTAATATGCTAAATTATAAAATTAACATAGATGAAATGATATTTAGTATTGAAGATTTGTGAAGTGAGATTAGCGTGACCCTCTTTTTTAAAATCAAATTATAAACATTTGTATATAATTATTACTAGGTGTAATTGTTTAGAAATTTTATTTCTTCTCCTATTTTTAAAAGAAAGTATGAATTGTTTTCAAAAAAATTTTTATAAGAGATTTTTTTATTAAAAATGATTCGAATATGTCACTGTGTATTGATTAAAAAAATTATTAGATCATATTTTTTTCTTATAAATTTTTAATTCAACTCCAAATTTATTAATTATGAGATTAATAAATTTGAAATATATAAATAAAAAATGATGTTATAATATATAAAATTTAAAATATATAAATTTAATTAAACTTTTTTATATAATTTAATATTTATTATATTATAAAAAATTTTAATATAATCAGATCAAATCAAACTTGTTTAATATATTGATTCATGTAATTAAATAAATTATCGATTAATTATTTTGTTTAAAATCTGGTTCATTGGCCGCCTAATTTGGGAAGAAGCGAATCTGCCTTGGTTTTGCTTCAGAAGTTACAGTGCAGTTAATGCGAGCGACGTATCGCTCACTGACTTTGCACGTGACTCCGAGAACCCTATACATGCTTTCTCCATTCTTTGTTCTCTTCTCACTCTCTCTCTCTCTCTCTCTCTCCTTCTTCTTCTTCTTCTTCTTCTACTATCAGTTCTTTTGATCGATAAAAAAAAATACAGATTCTCCTCTTAAATTTTACCTACCATCAATCTACTGATTCTATACTCGTTATTCTCTGGTTAGTTTATTTGCTTTAAACGAATATCTTGTTCATTCAATTTTGTTTATTGAATTGAGGGGTCGTGTAGACAATTTTATAATCCGATATCTTGAAGCATATATAAAATATTTGGTGTTGCGCTATTGCTAACACGGACGGATGTGATCCCAATTTCCCCCCAATTTTTTTGATTGTTGGGTGATTATTTTGTTGGATTAAATTGGGATATTGTGTTGGACATCTCCTAATTAATATGTGTATCTATGTGTGAAAATTGTTATATAATTTGACCAATGCTAGGAATTAAGGGTATGCCGGTGACAGTTCTGCTATACACACACACACACACACATATACATTGTACAACCTAATATACCCACATTCTCACATTTTATACTAATCAGTCAATCCCCCTCCAAAAAAAAAAGCCCAAAAAAAAAAAAACTTGTGAATATGTTGCTCACTTAGTTTTATGGTTCATTATGATTTGGTTGCCTTGAAGTCTTGACAGTTTGCTAATAGAATTTCAAGTAGAATTGGTTTCCATATGACAAATGTGATGAATATTGTATTGGGAATGTATAATACAAGTGATATGTGATGATTGAATGCAAATATTGAATCCAGTTAAATATTGGGGTTTTTTATTTTCCTAATAAATGAGTTTAGTGTCATTAACATGGTCCTTGTGTTGATAAACATTTTATAAAATTTTCTTTGTTGATATCAATGATTTTAGAATTTGTATCAGCAGTGGATGCAATAAAGTGCAACCTGTTGCTAGCAATTGATTTTGCTTGTTAGGAGCTAAAAAAAACTATGCAGAGGATTCTTACATTGATATTTTTTTTAACACATGATTATATTGTATTTATGAGCTCGAGAATGAAATGACTGAAAGCAGAAATCTTTAAAATATAATGATTTCTATATAGTTTCTAAGTACCATTGCATAGATGAAACATGCTAGAGTTCATTGTTCATTAAGCTTGCAGGCTAAAAACGCTAGAAAGTTAATATGAAAATAGTGTGTAAAACAGACTTGAAATGATTTGATAAGTACTCTTAAACTAACTAAAAAGGTAAGAAAATTATAAATATATGAATGCGTTTAGGAATTAACAATATGGTAACTATACGAAGACTGCCCGATATGAAACCTACAGTAACTTTAAAACTTCAAATAAGTCTTTAAAGCCTCTGTACTACACTGAGATGCTAAAGCAAATTGTTCCTGGACTCTTGTCTCTCTCTGAGGACTTTGTGCTATGGTGGGGCTGCTCGGGGTCCTACTGTATTCCCACTTTAAGTCAGGTACTTATGATGGGGATGCCACTTATTAAGTCATCTTATGATCTTAATTTGAAACACTATATGTTGGTAGTGCTATTTCCATGGATAAACTTTTTTTTTAATATCACTTTATCAATACGATAGGCCTGCAATGGAGTATGTAATCCTCAAATTGAGAAGGTAGTCGGATTCTTAAGATGTTAGATATTTTGTGGTGTAAGGGAAGGTCTCATCTTTTATATTTTGAGTAGTTTAGACAGCAGAATTGTGCATAAAGCAGCAGTGGTATTGCTTGTTATTCATCTCTTCTACTTAGTTCTAATATTATTGTTTCAGTGTAACTTTTTATTTAATGTTTGAAATTTAATATTAAGACTGATTATTAAGGGGCCATTGCAAATGATATAAGTTCGGCTGTCAAAGGTGCAAACATGGTTTGGGTCTGAGGGTAGCCGGTCTGTGCCAATGAAGGTAAGAGTTAGGTTTGCACCTAGCCCACCGCTCTCAGAATCCCAAACTGTTGGGACCAACACCAGGCAGTAATGTGATGGAAATGGTGAAAAGACAGGTAACACTCCCTGAAACAGCGATGACTATGAATCACGCAATATTTACAAAAATGATATATATATATATATTTTTTTTGTATTGTTATATATCATATAACCTTTTAACTTTAATGATTGTTATAGTAGCTTTCTATTGAACCAAGTACAGTTAAAGTATTGTAATTTGCAACAGTGGTTATGCATCTAAATTTGATCCAATATCATCACTTCAATTGGTGGATTTTCTGTTATCAGTCCATTATAAAGGCATATCCTAACACTTCCTCTAAAATTTCCATTTTAATTTCCCAATAAAATATAACCCTTTATATTTGTTTTGCTATAGTTCAAGGTGTTTGTGTAGGTTTTGGTTCGATCCTTGATCATTTCCTCGCTTCACATTTCCCATATATTCTTTGGGTCTTGCTTGCTGCTCCCAGTGCCAGTGCCCTTTTCATCTCTGCTTCTTGGACTGGTTAATTGTTTCCTGCAAGTTTGAATGCATTGCCTTTCTAGCTAATTAATTTAGCAATATTCCTAGTTAGAGATACCTGTAATAGCATGCGCGCTCATTCTTTGGATGAATTTAAAATAAAAAGCTTAAGGAGTTGAACTTGAGTTTACACAAAGACTAAGGATACACAAAAACAACGGATCAGAAAGGAAGAATTATATAATACACACTTTTAGGGATTAATCAAAATCGAAACCTTTATGGAGGTCAACAATTGAAGCCTAGAAGTTCTAAAAAAGAAGTGAATAAAAAGTAAAATGTTAATTAATTTGAAACTCCGCGGCTTGGATAGGAAAAATTCCAGACTTCATGATAATTTCTCGCCTTCTAGAATGACCTAACATGTGCAGGAGGGTACATTTTCTGCAGATTCCCTTAGGGTTTAGCATTTTATTCTTTCAAGAAGCCAAAAGTTCTGCCACTCTTTCTCACACATGTTATTTCCCTATCATCATTGCAAATTCAATGCAGCTGCAAGCATGCTTTCACAATCAGTCTTTCACATACACTTTGATCTCTTAAATTGGTTTGGGAATTGAACCTTAGGTATTTGCAGGATAGACTTTGGTTTGCTTGAATCTGAAATGGTCTCTCTCTCTCTCCCTCTATATATATATATATATATATACACACACACACACACACACACATATACCTGTCCTATCCATTATCTATCTATCTGTGTGTGTGTGTAAATGTCAAATTTCTTCCAGGACTCTTTATGAAATTTTTCTAGCTTGCATAAGAAGTTAAGAACATTTGTTAATTAGATATATATATATATATATATATATTTATGTATGTATATGTATTTGTTTGTCTGTCTATCTATCTATCTATCTGTCTAGGTGTGTTTGTGTGCGTGTAAATGTCAAATTTCTTCCAGGACTCATTATGAAATTTTTCTAGCTTGTATAAGAACATTTGTTAATTATATATATATATATGTATATATATATATATATTTATGTATGTTTATGTAATTGTATGTCTATCTATCTATCTATCTATCTATCTAGGTGTGTTTGTGTGCGTGTAAATGTCAAATTTCTTCCAGGAGTCATTATGAAATTCTTCTAGCTTGTATAAGGACATTTGTTAATTTTACAGCAAAGAGTATTAGTGATGAATAGTTATGAATTAGGCTTTGTAGGTGATATTTGGGTTGGCTCAGGTGATCATGATTCTAAGCTACAATAAATTGTACAACCACTTTACGAATAGTTAACTGTTTCTGGCCTGATGTTTTCCAGACATGCATGCACCTTTTTATTCTGTTAAGGTTGAACTATTTGAGATTTGTGATATTTCTAATGATTTCTTCCCTCTAAGTTATTTCATGTCATCTTTTATTTGTTTTATTCAAGGCTATGTTACTTTACGCACTTATGGTTGATCTCTGGATTCCTTGTTGAATATAAAGCAAATTCACCACTTCAAAGGGTTGATATCTATTCTCTTTTGTTATTTGGCAGGGTGGTAACTAGATAATCTGTATTCCGTACTAATTAGAAAATGTCTTCTCCAAGCAAGAGGAGAGATATGGATGTCATGAAATTGTAAGGGTTTGTTAAGTGATGTTCTTCATCATTATTTTACTGTTGCTTTTTGTTTCCATTTTGCTGACATGAACTTATATGTTGTCTCTTTCTATTTCATTTGCTTGAGTTTTTTTTATAGTCATTGCTAGCATAAATATTTTGGTTCCATATCTTTTAGGAATCTGGATGTTTCCTTTTACTGGTTTTTCTCTTGCAAGTTCTCATATTGAAACTACATTTGTAGACAGGGATCTTCTTACTGTTGCGAATGATCTGCTTTGTTCATGTTATAGGATGATGAATGACTACACTGTGGAGCCAATAAATGATGGAATTAGTGAATTTAATGTGGAATTCCATGGTCCAAAAGAAAGTAATGTTTCTGCTCTGTCCTTGATTCTATTCTTTTTATTTTTATTTTTTATATTGAAAATGGTACCTTGGCCATTTTTACAATGAATACTCTCTCTCTCTCTCATTGTTTTTTTTATTTACTTTTTTAATAATTTGAAACTTGATGGTGATTAGGCATTCAGTTGAAGAGCATGTTTTATTATTTTGTATATAGAATGCTTATGCTGTCTGATTCAGGTTATGTGTTCAATTTAAAATATATACTTTGCTGAATGTTAACTTTATACATCACTACTGGAGCTAATTTATGTATATCTCCAGCATAATACAAGCCAATTCATAGCTTTGGGTGTGTATGGCTAGGACTATAGACTGTTGGCTTTCAACGCTTTCTGATTTACATTTTAAGGTATGCTTTGTAGATTTGAAGGAATTTGTTGGTCCCCATTTTTCTCCTTTTGCTAGTTAAATTTAACCATCAGGTCCCTGTTTCCTGGTTGATTCTAGACACCAATTCCCTTCTTCTGTGTATAGAGTAAATATAGCGATTGCTATGAATTCTTTTAAAGGGAGAAATAATGGGTTTGGTTGTTTTCCACCATTACTTGTATGGACATAAATTTGATTTTTGGTTGTAGAAGAATTGTATGGAACAGAATGTTGGGCACTTAGGAAACAACATGTTAATAAGATGAGTGTAGGCGAAATGAAGATGTTAAGATGGATGTGTGGTAAGACAAAAAATGATAGAATTAGGAATGAACATATTCGTGAGATGGTAGGAGTAGTACCTATAGGAGACAAGATGAGAGAACACCGGCTAAGGTGGTATGGTTATGTAAAACAAAGACCAATAAATGCACCAATAAGGAATAGCGATAGTGTTAATATTGAGGGTCATGCTAAGAGGTAAGGGCGACCAAAATTAAGTAGAAAAAAAAATGGATAGATAGGATTCAGTGGCCGACCTCAAGTAATTGGGATGAGGCTTTGTTGAGTTGGGTTGTAGAAGAATATTTGGCTGCCAAAATACAATTAATTGTCGAAGATGAAATCAATCTTTCTAAAGAATCGATTAAATTTTTATCTGATTTTCAAAATCTAATCGTTGGGATCTTTAGGAGAAAGACTTTGGCGGGTTTGTGCAGACTGCAGAGTCTCTGTTTTCTGTTTCTGAAGTGTGTCCATTGTTCTGGGAAATATAGGTATAGAATTTTCATTCTTCATCTGTTGGTTACTAAATTAGGAGCAAATGCATCTTGGGAATTATTTTCTTCTTGTTTCGTGGTTCCAATTTTCTCTCCTTCCCTTCGTTCTTTCTTTTTCCTCTTTTTTTTTTTTCTTTCTCTTTTCAAATATTAAAAAAAAAAAATATTAAGTTTGTGTGGGATGGCTTAATAGAACCTAAAAGGATTTTTGAGAAATGTGGGTTTGTGGATCATCTTTGAACCTAAAGTCTTGTCATGATAACACGATCAATTTCTGTTTCTTAATTTCTCTTTTGATCCGAAGATACATCTGTCAAACCTCCTTTATTATGTAACCTCTTTCTCTCTCGAAGGCATTTACTTATATGGCTTTTGGCTTTGGTTACATGTTATTGATGCATCTTTCTGTTCCAGGCCTGTATGAAGGTGGTGTCTGGAAAATCCGTGTGGAGTTGCCGGATGCTTACCCTTACAACTCTCCTTCCATTGGGTTTCTGAACAAAATATTCCACCCAAATATTGATGAACTGTAAGCTTATTGATGCACTTATATGGCTATTCATACCCGCTACTTCATTAGACCTGAAGTTATTTATCTAGGATTTTATTGATTAATGTATATTTCTTAGCATGTTTTCTAAGATTATATTTCTTAGCTTATTTGTATGTAGAAAATCTAGTTTTGGTTGACAAATCTCCTGGGAGTTATTCAATGAGAAGAGGAAAAAAAAATACATATATATAATTTGTTATTTCTTTGTTAATGTCTTTTAAATTGTTGGAGAGCTGAGCATCGTGTTTTACGAGTCCGCTGAACTACTTTTGTTAATCAAAGTTATTATACGCTCACTCTACCTTTTTTTGGGGGTCTACTGCAGGTCTGGTTCTGTATGCTTGGATGTTATTAACGAATCATGGAGTCCAATGTTTGGTACTTGTTACTTTCTAAATACTGAGTTAATATAATATATCTATATGTGTGCACAGAATGACTCCCTCCACCCCCCCCCCACCCAAAAAAAAAGGGTATAAATTACACTGACCTCTCTCGTGGTTTCTTATAATTACACTGACTTCTCATGAAGTTTCTGAAATTATACTTACCTCCCCTACTTTACCTGACAAACTAAAATACCCCCTCTAGTCAATTTCTTTTTCTTTTTAAAATGACAAAATTGCCCGTTCATGTTTTTTTTTATACATTTTTTCAATTGACCATTTTTTAAAAAAAATTCAAATAAATATTGATTAAAACCTTAAATTTATTTTTATATAAAATGAAAATAAGTTATTTACCTTAATTTTTTTTATATAAAATTAAAAATTCTTTAAAAAAAGTCAAAAAAAATTGGTCAAAATTGGAAAAAATGCAAAAAAAAAAAAGAGAGAGAGAGAGAAAGGGGCACTTTTGTCATTTTGGAAAAAAATTGACTAAAAAAGAGGATATTTGTAGTTTTTCAGTAAAAGTAGGCAAGGTCAGTATAGTTTCAGAAACTTCAGGGGAGGTCGCTGTAATTATTAGAAATCTCAAGGAAGGTCAGTGCAATTTAGCCTAAAAAAAAAAGGAAAGGAAAATAAAAACAAAGTGATTCAGGATTTATGTAAGAAAATTTGGCAGTGTTCTTCATCAGATGGAAACCTGACACTTGTCTCTTTGATAGTGATCTGAGAGGGAAATGCAACATGGACTTGGGGTTACAGATTAACATTTCTGTGAATGTTCAGTTTTATATTTATACTGTGGTAACTTGCATCAGAGGGAAATGCAACATGGACTTAGGGTTACAGATTAACATGTTTGTGAATGTTTAGTTTTATATTTATACCCTGGCAACTTGCATCAGATCACCCAAGGGGTAGGTTTTTAACCAGCATAAATGGACACATGATATACTGCAGTTTCCATAGGATAAAACTCATTACAAGAGGGGCCTAGCTGGCTAGGTCAGGACTTAGAGATTCAAGGTTGTCGATGCCTGCCTGGGCTCTTTTATGTATTTAGTTGTTTTTTTTTTTTTTTTTTTTTTTGTAAAAAAATTTGAGAGAAGGTATAAAAAATGATCTTCCTGAGTCCTCAACATGTTTTTATAGTCGGAGAGCTGTTGGTGGGCCCTCATCTTTTACTCACGAAGTGTCATTAACATCAATTTCAAGTGTGTTTGTTTGTTGTATACCTGATCGTCACTAGGAGCGATTCAATATCTTACCATGGCTATTCTGGGTTGCAGATCTTCTGAACGTGTTTGAGGTTTTCCTTCCACAGCTTTTGCTCTACCCAAATCCCTCACACCCATTAAATGATGATGCAGCATCATTGATGATGAAGGATCAGAAGCAGTATGAACAAAAAGTAAAAGGTGAAATCTTTCATTTGTAATGTTTTCTGACATTTAGCCTATTGCTGAGACTGTTAGGAGCTGTAAGCCTCAGTAATTCACAGGGGTTTCTCCCCCACCCCTCTCTCAATTAGTTTCTTTATTAAACAGCTGGTGTTGACACCAGCATTTGGCAGCTCACATTGAATTTTTATGGAAAATCCTCTGCAATATATAATCTCACCTGGCTGTATCTTATGATAATGGTGAATAAGTTCTTTTAAAACGTAGGTTGGGAGAGAACATTGCATCACCTAGTTGGTCTTTGTCACCATTTTGATATATTATATGTTCTCTCTCTCTCTCTCTCTCTCTCTCTCTCTCCCTCTCTCTCTCTCTCTCTGTTTTCTGTCCTGGAAATTGTTTAACTGGAACTGACGGAGCCTTAGGGAGTGGATCATTTTAGGACTTTTGGCTTGAAGTAGAAGCTTTAAGCTTTCAAAATTTCAGTAATGATATATGCATTGCTGACTCCACTTGTGATGACAGAGTACTGTGAGCTTTATGCGAAGGAGAATATCACTGTCACCCTGACAGAAGAGAGTGAGGACATCAGTGATGAGGATATCAGTGATAGACAAAGTGCGTCAAGTGACCATGATGTTGCCGAACATGCAGACCCGTAAAGGAATGAATGGCCTTGGCCATCTTTACCATGAACAAATTCATTTCGTGTTCCTCTATTAATTTTTGTCTTTTTTGCATGTATTTACGTTTAATTGCTTGTAATTACACAAGGGGTAGTTAGGTACTGGATACACTGATACGTTTTGTGTGTAGTGAATGTATAATTAATGTTGGGACATTGGAACAAATGAAAGATAGAAATGAATATATGGTTTTTATTCAGTTCCTTGTTATATATATGTAACAATGTTTATTTAATTAGTCGTATACAATATCTGTAGTAAACAATTTAAACAGATTGATCTTTCCAAGGCATTGAAACTATTAAAGGCTGTTCTGTGATCACTCGCCAAATATCCACTATTGTGCAGTGGAGATGTCAAGGATCTGAACTCTAAAGTTACAATTTGAAAGTGATTTAGAGTTTTGAACATCCTATTCATAGATGATGAGGCTTTTAGATTGTCTATTCCACCCTCCCCCTCCCCTCTTGAATGTTGTTTTTTATATGTACAAGTTTGTGTGCTGGGATTATTTTCCTTGAGATTTGCAGGATGAGCTTGGTTTAAGAAATGGGGAAAGGGATACGTTGATTTCAGGTTATGTCATGTGTTTTTCGTGTTCTTGAGTATTAAACTTTGGTTATTTCATGTTTTTGATTATTTAAGAGGAAGGTAATACATCCATCTTCCCTCAAACTATTGATGCTTTTATGTTTTTGATTATTAAAGAGGAAGGTGATACATCCATCTGCCCTCAAACTGTTGATGCATGTTTCGATTTTCCGTGTTATAATAATTTATATGAGAACTCTGAAAGCTATTGGATAATGATTTTTATAGAGTTTGAATCCAATGTTGTTTACCCACTTGCAGCAAGAAAAAGGTGGAGCCAAGAATGGAATACGCATTGTGTGCTTCATTGGAGTTGTTCGAGTTGGCAATTTCATCCATCTGAGCCGCCAATAATCTGAGTGAGGTTTGATGATATCTTTGTCTGAATCTTAACTCATTTGATTCCATTAATTATAACCATATGATCAGTTGTAAATGTTCTATGAGACACAGGGAGATCTTAGAAGGGTCAACATGCATGGTCTGTATCAACTAGAGAGAGCATCATTGGTGTGGCATAGTCCTGATTCTTGACTCACCTCATTGAGAAGGACATGACATAGTCACAGTCTTGGCCAAATGGCTTTTTTCTCAACTCTATAGTGGCAAACAAAGCCATAAGAGTACAAATTCTCATTGGAAAATCCTCCATTTGGCAAAATAACAAAGTTCAATCATCATTTGGACATTGAGATTTCCTCCTTGTTCTGCAATCCCAACCATGCAAAAATCATCTCATCTTTGGAGCTCCCTCCTACCTTAACTGAACCAAATTGCGTACTCATTTGCGTCAATGCTTGTATCTTCCAAAATGAATCAAGTTCCTATCTGGTTACTCTTCATTTCATTCTTTCTCCTACTCCACACAACAAAATCTGATGAAGAAGTTGAACACTCACTGATTAGTTCTCTTGAAAAGCTTTCCAACAACAATAGCCCACCTGATCTCACTTGGGGTTGGAACCTCACCTCTGATCCCTGCAAGGACCATTGGAAGGGTATAATTTGTGATAAGCAGAACGTTACTGTGAAAAAGATCTTCCTCAATGGCCTTAGTTTTTCTGGAAGTTTTGATGCCAGTGCTCTTTGCAACGTGAAATCTCTTGCTGTGTCTCTTACTGCTATCAGCCTCAATGACAACAACATCAGTGGAGAGAACCTGGATCAGATTGGGAATTGCAGACAACTCACTCGCCTTCATATAAGTGGAAACCGGTTCTCTGGTAGCCTTCCCGACTCGTTCTCCAGATTAAATAATCTGAAAAGACTTGATATATCGAACAATAATTTTTCTGGCAGCTTGCCTGATTTGACCCGGATATCAGGTTTAACAGAATTCCTTGCTCAAAACAATCAGTTCACAGGGGCTATACCAAAATTTGAATTTTCCAACCTTGTTCAGTTCAATGTCTCAGTTCAACAATTTTAGTGGTCCTATTCCTAAAGAGGCTTATCGTTTCACTGTAAGCAGCTTCATCGGTAGTCCTGAGTTATGTGGAGGTCCATTGCCAAACGGATGCCCATCATTGCCCTCAGAATCGTTAGCATCAGCACCACAGACAGAGATATCAGAGACAGATAAATCGAAAGGTATCTCAAAGGAAAAGATTGTCATGTTCTCAGTCTACTTTCTTCTAGCTTTGGTTCTTTTTTTTCTCGTCATTCTCAGACTGTGTAAAAAAGACAAGAAAAAAGAAGAGAAGATTGACGCGGATAACAAGGTAGCAGCAGTTGATGATAGTGTCAATAGGCCTAGTGCCCCGTCAAACGAATACAAAATAGATGTCAGCAAATCAGAAAATTCAGTTGCTTCAGCTGAAACTGAAAGTGCAATGATTTCATCATCATCACTGGTAGTTCTTACCAGTCCAGTGGTGAATGGATTGAGATTTGAGGCTTTGCTCAAGGCTCCTGCAGAGTTGCTTGGGAGAGGAAAGCATGGTACTGTCTATAAGGTCATCTGCGAGGAAGGGATGACTCTGGCTATCAAAAGGATTAAGGATTGGGCAATTTCGAGCAATGATTTCAGGCAGAGGATGCAGAGGTTAGACCAAGTCAAGCACCCAAATGTACTGCCAACCATTGCCTTCTATTGTTCGATGCAAGAGAAGCTTTTGGTCTATGAATATCAACAGAATGGAAGTCTTCGCAAGCTTCTCCTTGGTAACTTTCATTTCCTCATTCTTAGTTAATTACTGTTTGGGTGGTGTTTGTTTGTATGGCAGGCTAAAAGGCACTAAACATGTTTTTTTTTTGGGGGATTAATTGCACCATGAACCAACCAAGGCTTGCTCAATACAAGTTGAGACCTAAGACGGAAATTCTAAATGAGATTTTTTTTTTAATATTTAGTAAAAAAAATATTAATTAATTATGTATAAAGTATAAATTTTTATTTAAAATTCATTATTCTTGCCTTTTGAGATGAAAAATTACTAATTAAATTTTTATATTTAAGTTTTACTAGTATATCCTTTTCAATAGATGTATAGTTAATTTATTTAATATTTTTTGTAATATAATCAATTGTAGGTAGGATTTTCAGGAGCTCCTTCTTTTAAACTGAATTAATTTATCTACTCTACTCTTCTTTTCTTTCTTTCTTTTCTTTTTTTAAAAAAAAGGTTTTTCATATCTAAATTCATATTCTTAAGTAAACATATTTATTATTAAAAAATACTTGTTAATAAACAAACAACCTTGATAATGAAAGACTATACTAAGAATATATAAAAAAAGAACAATAGAACATAACACTTCAGAGACATAAGGCATTTACGAGTTATTACAATGAAAAGTCATAATATGACTAATATTCACAATTAAAAACTTTTGGTGGGCCTTCTTTTTATTTGGGGCCCACATTTTAAAAAGTTTTGGTGGGCTTTCTTATTTATTTGGGGCCTACATATTTTAAAAAGTTTTGGTGGGCTTACTCATTTATTTGGGGCCTTGGCCTCCAACCTTAGTTGCCTAAGGTTCCTACTGGCCTAACAGTATTCTGGTATAAGAAAAATCTTTTAATTAGCATATTAACTTAAAGAAGAAAATTACGCAAGGTAGTGGGTCCACTATAATAAATTCATGTGAAATTTCTTGCTATAGTGTCTAGGAGTGAGAAAAGCTATTATGTATACCAGCACTCATAAGGCAATGAATATGAAAAAAAGAAGAAAACATTAGCCTGCAGAACACACTCATAATCTAGATAGGTATATTCCTGTATATATCTTTTGGAAGGACAGTGAGTGAGTATATGTAAACTTCAGGAACCCAAATAGGCGAAGCCTTTGACTGGAGCAGCAGACTCGGTATTGCAGCTACCATAATCGAAGCTTTAGCTTTCATGCATCAAGAGCTTCATGATGACGGGATTGCTCATGGTAACCTGAAATCATCAAACATTCTGCTAAACAATAACATGGATCCATGCATTAGCGAGTATGGTCTAATGGCGGTGGACAATCTAGACCAGCCATCACTTGTCAATGTTAATAGCCAGAAAATGACAGGACAAAGTGAGAACTCTTTCAAATCAGACATTTATGGCTTTGGTGTGATTCTGCTAGAGCTGCTAACAGGAAAGGTGGTCCAGAACAACACTTTAGACCTGGCTAGATGGGTTCTGTCTGTAGTTAGAGAAGAATGGACTGTAGAAGTGTTTGACAAAATGCTAATTCGAGAAGGTGCAAGCGAGGAGAGGATGGTGAGCTTGCTGCAGGTGGCAATAAAATGCGTAAATCATTCTCCGGAAGCCAGGCCTAGCATAAACCAAGTTGCTCTTATGATTAACACTGTAAGAGAGGAGGAAGAGAGATCCATAGTTTCTGAAGCATGATGAGGCAACTATTTTTGCTACTTTGAAGCAGAAGCAGAAATATAAAACATGCAAAGAAACTTGGTAGGGGAAAATTTATTTTATCTCATATCTGTATTTGAATTCTCAATGTATCTAGTCTAGGACAAAGTAACAGTTCTTTGTATGGAACATATTTGTAATTTTTGTTTCTATAAATAAGCATTGTAATGGTTTATATGCCTGATTTTGTTGTTATACTTGTATTGTTTCATCTGCTGGATCATATTCCTCATGCATGTTGCTTATTTTTCCTAATCAACATTCAACTTGTGAAATGTTTTCAAGATTTTTTTTTGTGAAAAAGTGTTGTAGATTTAGAAATAATGATAAAATTTCTTAATGAGAGGAGGTTGAGAAGCATTAAAATCTTAATTAAGACAATACATACATAACCAAAAGACTAGTTTATTAAGTGAAGATATCGTACTTGTTTATAAGTCGTAGAACACTCTAATGTCGATACGATTAGTTGTCTTTTAAGCTAACCAAAAGACTAGTCTATTAGGTGAAGATATCGAACTTGTTTTGTAAGTCTTAGAACACTCTTAAGGTCGGTTCGATATGAGATTTCGTGACATTTTCTTTCAGTCTAATATGCAAAGTCTTCGTCGCAGTCGGATCATCGTACTTACCCATCCACCTTACAGGTGGGCAGACCTGATATCGGCGACGCTTGGTGTGACATCAGTTTAGATGACAAGTTTGTTCTGATATCACTTGTCACGAGTCATGTCTTCAATCTAAAAATAACATATTAGGTTGACCTATGATATCTATTTTTATAAGTTACAGGACACCTCAGTATTTATCTGATCTGACGTGGGACTCTGTGATATTAATTTTTGAGACAGACTTACAAATTGGGATTCCTCAAACTCCTTGTCTTTTACACAGGGTGTTAGGGGTTTGTACCTAATCCATATAATTAGTGAAGTTAACAAATTAAACTATCATAATGTCATTTTCCTTGTGAGTTCTACCCCCTACCTACCCTACTAATGAGCCCTCAAGAACATCTAAACTTGATTTGGAGGATTGTATTTGTTATCTGTAATGCTTTTCATCATCATCAAATGGAAATTATGTTTGTATATTGAAATGATTAAAAAAGAGACTCACACCAGAAATCATGGTGGTTAGAGTATATAATTATCCCTCATTCTACCTAATTGCATTTCTCTTCTTGATAACCTTTCTTATATATGCAATATATACAGTTAAGATGTGATTGTCATCCAAAACCCTCACCTAAAATGGCTTTTAGGCTCAAAGCTAAGCATTCCTTTCGCATGTTTTATCCTTCGAAGGCATATCCAAAATAACCCACCAACTACCGAATAGTATCTTAAAAAGATATATTTTATAGATTTTTTTAAAATTTTTAAAAATTATTAACTTCTCTTATTTTATTTGACAAACTATAAATAGTATCAGTGATTCTTATAAATAAAAATAATTATATTAAAATAATACATTTAAATAATTATAAATTTTACCAAAAAAAATAATTATATTTATTAAAAAATAAACAATAATAGTTACATAAATAAGTAATACATAAAAAAATAAATAATAAATTATACTAACAAAAGTACATAGAATATATGCGTGTGTGTATATATATATATATATATATGGCCACCGAAAAAGAGAAGGCAGTTTGTCCCATATGGTTGAGCAGGATGGCACGCGCTCTTTTAGGGGCGTGTGGGTGTTGAAAAGTTGTTTCTTTTTGTCATCCTTTACCTTGCACTTGGAAACTAGCCACTTGTGTCAGTATCGTGGCTATCGCCTGTTGCTATTTTCTACCGCTTCAGACTTGAGAGAGAGAGAGAGAAAGACCCATCTCTTTCACTTCCCCATTCTCTCTCTGGCTCTCACACACACATATTCTTGTGGAGACCGCTCTTCCGTTTTACCTTCCTCTTTTTTCTGTTATATGAGCGATTAAATCCCTTCAAAAGGCCTGTGTCTTAGGGTTTTGCTGCTGCAACAAGAGGGTCCATATCATGAGATTTTTAAACGCATTGATGGTGGACTCTTCAGGATCAAGGTTGGTAAACCCTCAACCGTAACATATATCCCCTGTCATCATATCTCTTTATTGCTTATTTAGTGACTTGGGTTTTCATCTGAAAGCAATAAACAATGGTTATAGTACCATACAATCTGCTACAGTAACTTCTAATGCAACTATTTTCTCTCCCATCTGAGGGCAGAAGTTGTGACATTTTGGGCAAAGCATCATGGTTTTGTATCAATGAAAGAGAAAATTATTTGTTTTTGGTTTGTTCATCACCCAATGAATTGGGTCTAGTCTACGAGCAAGAAAGAAATGGTTTTCGAGTGCACCCAATTGATCTGTTCAATGTCAGAAGTCAGAGAGCAAAGATGGTTTTCTGAGCATACCCATTTGAAAATGTCTTGGATTCGACATCAAATTAGGCAGAAAGATGGTGTTTTGACATACTCACCCCCTCTCTCTCCTTCATTCTCATCTCCATATGGTGCTACTTTCCATAAAGAAGGCAACCCCTTCATCGTCGTCTGGCACTAGAATTAGTCCAGCTGTTCTGTTCATTATAGTAATCTTAGCTGTTCTTTTTTTCATATCTGGTCTTCTTCATCTACTGGTTAGATTTCTCATAAAACACCCGTCTTCTTCAACATCTGCCCAATCTAATAGATACCCAGAAGTTTCTAGCTCTGATGCTCTTCAAAGACAATTACAACAACTCTTCCATCTTCATGACTCTGGTGTGGATCAAGCTTTTATAGATGCTCTTCCTGTTTTCATTTACAAAGAGATTGTGGATCTGAAAGAGCCGTTTGATTGTGCTGTTTGTCTCTGTGAATTTTGTGAGAAAGACAAGCTGCGATTGCTTCCTATGTGTGGCCATGCTTTCCATATCAATTGTATAGATACTTGGCTTCTATCAAACTCGACATGTCCTCTTTGTAGAGGGACCCTCTTCACACCTGGGTTTTCAATGGAAAACCCAGTTTTTGATTTTGATGATTCAATAGAAGAAGATGGTTTTCCTGGTCATGGAGAAAATGGGTTGACTTCAAGTCAGAAGACCATAGAAATTGAGGAAATTGCAAGTGAGAACGGGGTTTTCCCCATAAGGCTCGGTAAGTTCAGGAGATTGAATGATGAGGATGGGGAGACTGTAGGAGAAGAGACTAGTAGCAGTAATTTGGATGCAAGAAGGTGCTACTCCATGGGTTCATATGAGTATGTGGTTGGTGATACAAACCTCAGGGTGGCCTTGAGCTGCGATCGAGACGGCAATGATTTAACGCTCGTGAAAGGGAGAGAACACAATGGCAATCCTGCACCTGATGGGGATGGGGATGTGGAGGGTAAGAAGATTAGTATTGGGTCAAGGACTGAGAGCTATTCTGTTTCCAAGATATGGCTCTGGTCCAAGAAGGGTAAATTTGCAAGCTCTTCAGACAACCAAATGAATAGTCCTCCTCTTAATATGGACTTTCCATGGATGAGAAGAATACAAGATACATGATTGATGGTATTTTGTTTTTCGTTTTCATGATTGATTATCACTCAATTAATCAAATCCAGCTAGCATTTGTTCTTTTTGAAAATTATTGAAATGCTAATTCAAAAACCAGTGACTTTGTTTTATGGTATGTTGTTAGATCATAGATGTGCACTTTATCTTTGGTTCAGACTTGTCAAACCATGATTTCCTTAATTTTCTCCCCTTTTTAGGTTCATTAGCATTTTCTTGGTTTAGGCTTAGGGACAAACTTCTGATTTCTCGCATTCTGTGAAAGAAACATATTGATATGATTGTATTGTGTGTTGGGTACAAATCCCAACATTTGCAGCCAACCAAGTACTTGAATTATATTTTGGGGACAAATTTGTAAGCTGTGTTTGTTTCAAGGAAGTTGGGCACAAATATATTAGCATCATAAATCGCTGCAGTTTCATCTAAACCTGAAATATGTTAGAGAAGAGGAAGAAATTCCACTACTCATTTGAAGCTAGAATGTTATTATAATAGTGAGAATCACAACTCTCATCAACTAGGTGGCATATCTTTGTCCTCTAAAATGTTTCTGGAGTCAAAATATGGGCTACTCGAAAAATAGGCTAGTCTAGTGTACGAAACTTCTGTCACTACAGGATATGGATAGGGTTAGATATATGCAACCTTACCCTGTAATTGGAGATGCTGTTTCTGCGACTTGAACCCATGACCTCTAGATTACAATCGAGTAACCTCACCGGTGGAATCGAGATATAAATAATCTCAATTTTCTTCATAATTTGAAACATTTTGTGCTAGTGTGTATCTATTTTTCTATTTCTTGTGCCCTCAAAGCTGTTGAGATTGAGGATATATATATATATATATGTATATGTATATAACATTGTTTAATTTAGAGGAGCGAGCCATCTTCTTTTGCTTTATTTTCCCCCTTTCTGGCTTTGGGTTTTTCCCTTTTCGCTTTTTTTTTGTTTTTTTGTAATCCTTTTGTTTTTACCTTTTTTGGAATAGTGTATGAACACAAACTTTTGCGTGGAGTCATCTTTTGGGTTGGGACTGTGGTGGTGGGATCCATGAAAGCTGTGTGACTGAATTTTTCTTTTCTAGTGAGGAGAAGAATTTTTTGATTCAAAACTTGGCTGTAGTGTTGTTGGTGTTGTGGGTCATGGTCTGTCTCTTCAGGTGGGCTTGTTGAAATTAACTCCTATTAGGCCATTGTCATGATTTTTTTTTTAAAAAAAATAGAAATTGATGATCACATGGTCTCAAGTTCAGTAGGTCAAGGTTGTGGCTTGATTGTTTGATTCAAATTTGGAAAAGCCAGATAACATCAAAAGGGTTTTTTTAATGGTGTTTACATATAAAATTAGTCATCAATAAGTGATTCAAACCGTAAATCTTTTTATGTGGTGTTAATATTAATTTGCTTAGTGGGTTTGCTGAAACTTGTTGAACAACATATTGGCTATATTCACCGCACTTAATCGCGTTTTTAAGTTCAAAACGGACTCATTTACCTTTTAATTTCCTCAACGTTTTTAGATCTTTTGTTTTTCTTTCGTTTCCTGGTTAAAATTGTTTGATAATAAACCAAGAACATCAATTCAATAAAAGATAAGAGAGAGATCACATGGTGTACACAATTTATAAACCCACTTAGAACAATATGTCACTAACATGTCTCTTTCATTGCATTAATAGATTTTTTGTGGAAATTTTAGGCTTCATAGTCTATCATTTCTCTTATTTTTTTCTTTCTTTCTATACATTTGGGGACTTTCTTTTTTTCTTTTTCCGAATCAGGGTGTATTTCTATTTATGGGATATTCTTTCATAAAAATTTAATAACCTTTACTTTAAGTATACCTAAGTTTCAGAAGATTCTAGTTTTTTTGGCAGTCAATATTCAACTAAACATTTATATATGCATTACTTCTTTTTTTCTCTAAATAAATCATATACTCCAAATTTATCCACACAAATATATAAATATTATATATTTTTAATGGTGAGATTAATAATTACAGATATATAATATAAATAAATGTACCATTTGATCATCGATCATGAGAATACTAGTCAAAGATTTTAAATATTTTTTGAATAAATTATACTAATCTCGTGAGTTTTATGAAATTACAGTGATTTTTTTTTGACAAATTACAATTCTCACCTTCTAGTCAAATTTGTAAAAAAATGACGAAATTGCATTTTTATGTTTTTTTGTGCACATAATTTTTTAATTTGACCAATTTTTTTAAAAGATTTTATTTATTTTATATAAAAATAAATTTAAAGTAAATAATTTATTTTCATTTTATATAAAAATAAATTTAAAATTTTAATTAATTTTATTTGAAAATAAAAAAAATGGCCAAAAAAATGTAAGAAAAAATGAAGAAGGGCTGTTTTTTTACTTTGAAAAAAAAAATTATAATAATAATTTATCTAAAAAATTAAAAAATATCAATATAATTTTAAAAAATATGAAGAGATAGGTAAATTTCACTGGCCAGCTAATCTAATTTATTTATTTATATATATTTTTCTAAAACAATCTGAAAGTTCTTTCCGGAGTGAAAGCACGCGTTTGCCAGCGAATGAGAATGGGGCCAAAGTAGCGGTTACGAGGGGAGGAGTCAACGTCACAGTACCTTGACCACTGAACAACCTCCAATGATAGAGATGTGTGTGAGTACTTTTGTCTCTTTTACAATCCAGCAGTGCCTCACGCGCTTCGGATGCGCGTGCATCAATCACATGATCTATCCTCAGACTATTTAATTAGTCGGGTCCTTCTATATATGATTGGAATATCTCTAGTTGGATCAGTCTTGAAAATTGTAGACAGATTATCTGTTTGTTGACAAATGGAATGGCTGAGATTTAATTGTCCAGATCTCAAGCTTGGCACTGGTTTGGACTGACGGGTTGATAGTGGATCTCAAGTCAAATGTAGACAGATCACTCTTTCTTTCTTTCTTATCTTCTCAGCTCACTCAATTCAAATGATGCTTGGTCCATGAGCCAAGGAGTTTGAACCACCCACACCAACATTAGCACTCAGAAAAGAAATGGACACACATGCAAATATTCTACTTGAAATTCATGGGGGACAAACCTTTTGTGTTTGTGAAAGTAATGCTTCATTCCCATTTCCAACGGCTAGAAAAAAAGTGGGGTTGGTGTCCTAATCGATCATGTAACCTACCACAATGACAGAGACAGATAATGTGGGTATATTAGGAAAATAAATTAGTGGCGTGATTGGATGTGGATGTGGATGTGGAAATGGAATGAAGAGATTAATTTTTTTTAAAAAAAAAATTACTTAATGCACTCAAACCTGATGAATATTACAATATTAATAAGTGACCCAAAAATTATATTAATGTTTTTAATATTTATTAATTTGAGACCAATAAATATTATCTCGTAAAAAAATTAGCTCATACAATTAATTCGGGTTAATCCAATTAGTCATTCATGTCTTCACTCATTCAAGTCTTACTCTTTTGTTAGAGTGAGATGTGATCATGTGAATATATATTTTCACTTAATCATGGATTGACGTTAAGTTGTTTGTTTAGGGTCTATATTTGAAAGATTTCTATTATTGTTAAATTGTATATAGTCTTCGATTGCTTTATAATGCTATATTTGTACTGTTTAAAACCTTCTATAAAAAAAAAAAATAGTTCATACTGTTTGACGCCTACTTCACGCTTATCACATTTCAAAAAGACTATTTTCTAAGTAATAGGTAGCTTGTCTAGGGTTGAGATTCGATTTAAGTAATGTAAGTATTTACTCTCTCAAGTAATTGATATAATAACTTTTTTAGTATCTCTTGTCATCAGTTTCTTAAGTAGTACCAAACTAGATCGGTATTCATTGATCTCGGATATAATGTACTTGATGATTTATGTCCAATATTAGTTCTTAACAAAATATGTAGAATTTATTGACAATTTTATTAATATGTTAAACATTTATTGATCAAGTATAATGCATTGAAATTAATGAATAAATTTTTTTTTCCAAATTACTTAGTATAGATGAAATTACAACTATAGCAACATCATCTAAAAAAAGAAATATTTTTTTAAAAATGTAGCAACTTAAAAATAATCATAGAACGAATGTGAAAATCAAAATCTCATTAAAAAAAGAAACAAATAAACAAACAATAAAACCATTATAGTGAAGATCTTGGCTTCATTTCTAAAATTAATGTAATTGATCATTTTAGCTGATTCAATAATTCCAATAATTTCAATAAACTATGCTGCACAAAATTAAATAATTAATTGAATTTCAAAAATTTAAGGAAGCCACGACCTAGATCAACCAACCATTTGAGGCCAAAAAAATGTCAACCATCCGATTTTTCCATCGTGACCGCACGTAATCGAGTATCGACTGCCGCGCATTGAATCAAACCGGACCGAATCGTATGATTTATATGAATGACGGCGCGTCCTTTCCTAAATCCATCGAGGACTTTGCGGACGCCGGAATTGACGCATATCTGACAGAAAAATCACGGAAACGCATAATCTTCATCCAAATTACCATTCTGCCCAGGACCGTCGTCGAAATTAAGCGCGTAACTCAAGGGATCGTAATGGAATTTCCCGTGCCTTCCACCACCACTGCCGGTTCTTGCTGAAGCGGCGGATGAAATTCTTCCACCTTGGACCGGCGAACAACCTCCGACCACAATTTCACATTCTTCACAGCGCTCCACCCCTTGGACCACCAGCTCTCCTCCATCTCCGCCGTTCTGATTCGTTCCCACCAAACTAATCCGGCGGTGGATGATCGCTCGGCCCCAATACATGGTATCCAGAAACAACAACCTCTCTTAGCGAATGCGATTTCCTGCATTTCGTCTTCATCATTCAGGGAGAGTTCAGCCGTGCTTTCTGTGCCCATCTCTGGTCGTGAATGCTAATTTAGGGCTTCGTGGTTTGCTGAGCGAGAAAAAGAATGGTTTTCTCTGCAAACCCTAGGCCTCCTAAATCCCTCCCCGCTCTCTCTATAATTTATCGTTCCTTTTTATCTTTTTTTTCTCTCTCTCTCTCTCTCTCTCTATTAATTTTTCTAGATATATATATAGTAGCGGAAATGCCGGCTTGCAGGCCGCATGTGACAGAGATTTTCTAACGGTCTGACAACTAAGATCGTCCAGCTGGATCCAACGGGTATGATAAATTCTCTCTCGAAAGAGTTTCTGGGAGGATCTAAGTGGCACGCAGCAACTGTTTTATTATTAGTAATACTATTTTTATCTTAATATTTTATTAAAAAAATTTATTTGCTGACGTAATTGTTTTTGGTAGCTAGTGAATTCAATTTTTTAGTACTAGTCATGTTAGGTGAGTCCAAGAGGCTTAATTGACTAACACTAAAAGACTTAATTGACTAGCACTTGCATATACCTAAGAGACTTAATTGACTAGCACCTAAACAGTTACGTTAACAGATAAAAAAATTTGATAAAATTTTATGATATAGATATCATTACTCCTGTTGTATTAGTTGTATTGAATTATGATGTGATACGTAGTTAATAATTAATTCACTATTATTATGTCATTTGAAAAATTATTTTTAAATTATTTTTTTTAAAAAGTAGCATTATTTTTAATAGTTGCGACTCAAATGTGACACGTAATTTAAAAAAGTAGAAATTAATTCGTTATCTTAAAAAAAAAAAGAAAAGGAACTATTAAATAACAAAAAAAAAAAGTTTTAGTGAGAAGGTTTTACAATAGTCTTACTAATCAAATTTGAATGTTACAATCCATGTGTTGTAACCAACAGGGAGACAACATGTCCCTTCTGATAATTTTACAAATTTATTAAAATTGTGTAATTGACTGATTGAGACTCGAGATGTTTTCTAAATTTATTAAACTTTAATTCTGAGTTTTTTTCTTTCGTTGTACGAGCTTAGATCTGTCTAGTTTTCAAACATGGGAATTCAAATGAGTTTGGAATGAATGTAACCCTTTCCAAGAATTGGAACAATTGAAGATATGAACCACGAGAAAATGCTAAAACAAATATAACTCTTTGTTTCGAATCTTCTCATCTATATAATAAGAAGATGGGTTTATTCGAGACAACTTTTGTATTTCGTTTTTGCATTAACTTCTGTAAAGATTGTACTAAATAAATATGTTTGACTATTTAGTTAAACTTTTAAAATAGTTTTGTATTGAATTTTATTTCTTAAACACACAAAGAAGTAACTCCAAACACCCACGAAGTCAAGTACAATAGTAATATGCTTACACAAATGTTGTCTAATCAATTGCATTACAAGTTCATTTTACATTCTACCCAATATTATTGCACAGTTGTACAAAAATTAACATGTGGTGAAAAAGGAGATAGGATTAAAGTTATAAAATGAATCAAGCTATTTGAGTTTGATTCTTAAGATAAATAAGTCCAAACTTGAACATATTTTAAGATTCTTTAATTTATGAAACTCGACTCAATAAGTTAAAAGTGGTCTAATACTTATAAAAAATCAAGCAACTCAAATTTAGTTTGATTAAAGGCTTGTTTGATATCGACTTAAAACATTAACAAACCGAACTTGAACACAATATTTTAACAAGTCAAGCTTGAATAATCCATTGTTCGACTTAGCTCAGCTCATTTATATATAGCCCTAGATAAGACTTGAGTCCCTTCAGTTGAAGTAGGTGACTTTGGAAGAAAAATGAGTTACATTCCTTCAACCAATTGGTAATGTGTGTATATTCCAATTCATATTGCATTTTGCTTCCATTTTGTTATTGTTTCAAATGGTGTGGCTACTCAACCTTTTATTTTCATCTCTTTTTTTTTTCTGGTGGGGGCTATTCAACTTCAAGGCTCACCATAACTGTCAATTTGCATTTTCCTGCTTTCAGACCAAAAGGATATCTAAAGAAGCGATTGTTAGATTTGATGGAATAACATAAAAGAGAGAAAAGAGAAAAAACAGAAAACTCTAAAAGACTACATTGTATTAGACTGAATTAACATACCTAAACTAAACAAAAGAGCTCTTTTATATAGGAAGGTTATGAGGTAGAACAAGGAAAGTAGAAATAAAGGAAATAAACTATAAAACCATAATCCCACTAACATTCCACAATAATATATATGTGGCGGCTAACCCTAACCCTAGTATCACAATAATATACCCTAATATACTTCTAACAGTGATGACTTAACAATGATTTGATTCTTATGATTTATAGCCAAAAAGAAAATACAGATCCTAGCCCATAGAGTGCTACTTTTTTTAACATTCATTCACTGAGGAAAAACTTGGGAAAAAAAATAACACTTGCTACAAAAAGGAAAGCATCATTGCTTTGCTCCTAAGTTCATCTTCATATCTCATATACATTGCCTATAATTTGATAGATATGAAGGTAGAAATGGTCAATAGCCATGGGAGTAACCCATGTAATTATTTCGGGATCGAAGATTACGGTTATTGTAGATAGGGTAGCCATAGTCCACAGCCTTTATCACCATAGCTTCGCAACATCCATCCTGTTCCTGAACTGCTCCAAACACAACCTCATTTTTGTCGCATC
The DNA here is from genome assembly GCA_008638375.1 of Nyssa sinensis. Classification (NCBI taxonomy): domain Eukaryota; kingdom Viridiplantae; phylum Streptophyta; class Magnoliopsida; order Cornales; family Nyssaceae; genus Nyssa; species Nyssa sinensis. The sequence continues at coordinate 60,841,390 of CM018032.1, forward strand.
GTTGCTCATAATAAGTTTGAGGGATGGATGAGTAATGCCTTTGATGCTGCTGCTGCTGCTGCTGCTGTTGCTGTTGTTGCACTTGCGGCTGCTGCTGTTGCTGGTGGTGAAAATCACCATTCCACTCACTTTGATTAGGCCGACTTCGCTTGAAGTACTGGTGAGTTCTCTCCAGGTCCTTGGTCATGAGTGGGTATGTTTTTCTTGATGTAGGGGTTCTGGTTTCTATTGGAGGCAGGCTCATCTTCGTCTGGAATCACAAAGCTCTCTTGCATGGGCCGAGCATCTGAATGTTTTGTCGGTTGCTGGAAATGCTGCTGGTTATGAAAGGGGAGTGGCTTTTTTCTGAATCCCGAAAATAATCCCCCAAAGATTTCAACCACAGATGAACCAGTGTTGAGGAAAAACCTCCCTAATGAACCAAATAAGCCCACTTCTGGTTTTTCAGATTCATCTTCAGTTGGAACTAAGGGGGGTCTGACAGATTTGAAATGCCTCTGATATGGCACTGGTCGGCACCCCTTTCTTCACAGTTGTTCTAGGATCCTATAAATAAAGAGAATATGTTTCAAGAAAGTGGACAATGGATTACTTTAGAGATCAGAAAGAGATATTTGACCTGGAGGTCACAAGTTCAAGTCACGGAAACAACCTTTCCACTTACAGGGATAGACCCTGCAGTGGCCAGAGCCTCGTGCCCTGGACTAGGCCATTTTTTGCCCCTTTTTTTTTTTTTTTATCAGAAAGAGAGTCTTAGAACAGCGATTCAAAGCTCTTATAATTTAAGCGTTTGAGACAGTCCCTTCTTTTAAGGGTCAAGGATAACTTGGATGCTTTTAAGAATTTTATTGCAATAATATCTACATAGAAGCCTGGATCACTTACACTGTGGGATGAAAACATAGCTCCCACTCTACGTTGTAGCAAGGCCAACATGTAACCAAAGAACCCTGCTGCTACAAGTACTGCTATCCCTGCAATTATGGAAAATTTAATTTTACCAATTATATATATGATATTTATTATGAAAGAATGGTAGTAAAAGGTAAAATTATGATAGGTGAGATTTACCTAAATGGAAATTCCCATCGTACTGGTAGGCACAATCGTCTTCATGGAGTTGAATCTCTCGAATTGCCTGGTTTCCTCGGTCTATAACCAAAAGAGAGCAGCTACTTTTGATATAAAGCACATCAAAATCATTTGAGAACTTTGCATCTTCACTTGGACCATCAACATGCCCTGCTTCTCGGCCCCCGTTCCCTCCAGCAATAGTGACAACCCCTGTATGAAGAAAATGCTGAGTTCAAACTTAATACTGTAGCTTACCTCTATGTAAATAGACAGTGCCATGGGAATTAAATCAAATATCTTGTGTACTTAAAGACATCCATGGGGATAGAGAGGTGAAAGTTCAAATACATTGATCTGGAAGAGAGTTTCAACTTTCATTCATTGTATGGGAAATGCTTAAAGAATGTAGAAAACATCTAATTTACCTGCATCACTAATCCTCCTGATTGCCATATTCAAGGTGTCTGCAACATAGATATTTCCTCTGTCATCCACAGTAAGCCCTTTCGGGTGGTTCATCGTTGCTTCTCTTGGCTTCCCATCCACATGCCCAGAGTACCCTTCAGGTGATCCAGCAATTAGCTTGGGCCGGCTATCTGCATGTCAACCATACATTACAATATTTGAAAACTCCGGGCAGAGGAAGCAAGAAAATTGAACCATAATATGAATCTAAATGGTGCTTGTCTGCATGAACCATACAGAAAAGAATTCAAATTTATGAAATGCAGTGGGGTTTTAAAAAAAAAATCAATGATGAAATAGTCCTGCTTGTTTTGGCATGTGATTTGTTCTACCAAGTTATTCTACTAATCTACACATGAAACTGAAAGAATAGAAAATGGAATTATGTTAAAATTTATCAAATTAATTAGGGGCTTGGGCTTCTTGAATCTTGTAGAAGCTCATCATGTTCAAGAAACACTGAACTTGAGTGTTAACAGTATTACACAAAAGCTTTCACTGTTGGATAAGAAAAAAAAGTATGAAATGAATATAAAGATAGACAAAGAAGTTTAGGTGTTCAATGGAGAAACTTAGGACCCCAAAGAAAAGTGGATGGTGAAAATCTTTAGAAAGAAGGTATCTTTCTGCATGAAGACCAATTTACTTCCAAAAAGTGGAGTCTTCTGCTAAACAAAAGAAGATTACACACATTTTTCTGAAGTTCATCATAAAGAAGATTGCTTTGACAGACCTAAGAAAAAACATATAAATAAATAAATAAGTACACATGCAAAAAAAAAGATTCCACAAGGCCAACCCAAACAACAAATTTCTTAATAAAGGACTAGAATTGGGGGTTTGGAGATAATATTCATAAATAAGTTAATAACACAACTTCTTGACAACAAAAAAGGGATTCAACAGAGCAAATCTGATAAAGCTAAAGAGCAACCCTTTAGCAAAATTAACTTAAGATGAGAAAAAGGTGTTGATATCTTGTAGATGTTAATGCTTTGAGAATCCAATACATCAATTGGATCAAAATGAAGTTGGGCTTGTTAAGAAGCTTACCAAAATTCAGAAGTACAATATACATGAAAACGAGTTTCTACTGCAAGTAATGTAAAGGCTCTAGACTAGATTATGGATAAGAAAAGATAAAGGGCTATGAATTAAACCTAGAGAAGAATAAAGAAGTTTGACCAGTCATTGGAGAAACTTGGTCTCAAAAAGAAAACCAATTTCCAAGAAGATAGAATTGATAGTATCAACTGAATGAAAAGGCCTATTGTACTTTCAAAGGTAGTGTCTTCTTCTAAACAAAAGCAAACATAAAACCCAGTTTTAAAAGAATACTGTGATGGATTTTGGATTTGCGGAGAACTTAGGAAGAAAAGAAATCGACTAAAGAAGATCATCCAATGCAAGTCCTTCCACAAGACCTAACCAAACAACAAGTTTCCTGATAAAGGGCTACTCCAGTGCACGAGGCTCTCGCCACTAGTGTAGTCCGGAGAGGTTAAATGTACAGAGTCTTATCCCACGAATGCAGAGACTATTTTTGTAACTGAAACCTGTAACATTCAGCATTACAATAGAGCAACCTTACCATTGCGGGCAACAACCTTACCATTGCAGCAATGCCTGGACTGTCAACAAGTTTCCTGATAAAGGTATTGAATTGTGTGCTTAGACACAATTATCATAAACGGATCAAAGACCACAGTTTTCTAGGAAAATGTATGCAGGAATTCGAAATAACTTAACAAATTAAGAACAGAATGAGAGAAGAAATCAAATACATAATAAGTTCAAACATTCATAGTGAAATAAACTTACATAGAGACAATGGAGTTGAGATCTTGAAAATGTTACTGTTTTCAGAATCCAAAACCAGAAGGCTCCCCAGTTGGGGATACCTCAATTGAGTATGGTTCAATTCCAAGTTTACTTCCATCAAATACCGTCTCCACAGTGTATCCACCTTCGAATTTCATCAATGAACGGCTAGAAATTGCTGAAAAATCAAACCCCATTAACCCAATCAACCTGAAACTTTCGGAGAACAAAATATAGGTTCCATAGAAACAACCCCAAAAAATGGGAATAATTTTTTCTGAAATGTGAGCTCAGTGAAAGATCTATACCTGTTTTGGTGGTAGAATTTAGTGACGACAACCATTTGAAAAGAGCAGAGACAACATTTGAAACAACCCCACTAGCAATTTCTGCAAATATTTAAAAATGATATATGAAGTAGATTGTTCCCAAAAAGATATTAAAAAGTTTCATATAGAGATATATAAGAGCAAGAACAGAGAATGTAAAAATGTAATACTCACTTGCAGGAGATGTGGCTGAAGCTGATGAGAACCCACCAAATAAAACCACAAAGATTAGAAGTGGAATGACCCATTTCCTCCCCATAGTTCTACAAGATGCTCACATGAGGAGGTTTAAGCTCTGCCTTTTCAGAGAGAGAGAACCCACCAACAAGGTTTCTTCTATTTTTACATGTTAATCAGCACAAGGCATTTTTTTATTTTTATTTTATTTTTGATGAGTGAGTGAGAGCATGAGGGGACACAGAGAAAGAAGAGACAAGGAAGGGATGTGGTTATGGAAGCTTTTATGGTAAAATAAAAGGGGAGCTCTGTTCAAGTAGAGGTGTCAGTAAAGAGAGATTCATATGCTCTGTGTTTGTCTTAATGCAGCTTAGTTACTAATAATTGCTGATTTTGGCAGTCTAACACCCTCACTTGAATGGAAGGGGTTGAGAGAAAAATAAAAGAAAGAAGAAGAAAGTGAGTTTATTTCATAATTAGTTTAAAAATTAAAAAAAAGGAGAGAAAAGGTAAAGAAAGGGTTTTAAAGTCTATTTTACTCTCAGTTCAAAAAATAAGAAGAGATGAAAGGAAAAAATTTAAAAATTAGTGATTATCTACTTTGCTCTTAGTTTTTAAAACAAAAAATTTCATATTTTATGTTTCTGCTCACATAACATTGATTCCTTTCACTTTTCTATATTTTTTCTTAATATAATAAAAAAATTAAGCTATCATTTTTTTTTATCTCATTGGTTCTACAAATATAAAGAAAAAACTACACTCTCTTCTCTTTTTTTATTTTTTCTCTTACTTATCCAAATAAAGTAATATCACAATTGGGACACACCTGTTAATATAATATGTATGGAAGTCCTAAATCACTCTCTTTTACTTGGGATGTGCATGACTAATATGAGGAAGAATGCATGGCTCAACAAGCCAATTATGTGTTTTCAGCGGAACGGCAATGTTTTATGAAAAATTGTTGAATGTATATACTGACATGACAATGTGTTCATTTTAATAATATTTTACTATATGTGTTAGGATTTATTTTTTTTAATAAGATATAATAAATATGATAGACTAGTTTTCAGAAGGCACATTGGGGCACCCAAGCAATGTCAGAATTCTCACATCATCTGATGTGAGCTGTTTTGGACTCGCTGGAGATGAAATTCACATACAACTGTACTTGTGGCCCTGTGGATGGAGAAAAAAAAATGGTTTCAATTTGTTTACAGGCTTCAAGGTGAATAATTTTTCCTTCATGTGTGTGCATATATATATATATATACTTAATTAATTGTTGAGTTGAGTTGAGTTGAGATCCGTAAGAAGATTTGATCCGATTTAATGATTTTCTTAACAAATGAGATTTGGATCACCTTAATCTCATCTCAGTTCGATTTGTTTACAAGCCTAAGTTGAGCTATATCTTGACTAGCACGGGGGATTCAATATATGATCTTTCCTTTCTCATCTTCTCTTTCATTTCAATCTTGGAGTCACAATGGCTACTGCATGTTGTGAATGGAATGCATCCTACTGTCATGACTCGTCTTAGCAATTCCAGCCCATTTGCCTGCAAAAGCTAAAATGCACGAGAAGTTGAACCTCTCCTTTCCATTGCTTAATGCAATCGACAGAGTTGCAGGCTGCTCCAACACCTAAGATGCATTTTAGACAGCAAGATATCATCCTGATATTTCAACATCAAACTTCTGAAGACAAGCTCTGTTCTGTTCTTTGACATAGAGAGAGAGAGAGAGAGAGAGAGAGAGAGAGAGCATTGTTCTGCATTGATTCTTTGGAGCTGAAAATCAGGATATCAATAAATGATTAGTTCAAGAAATAACAATACAAAGAAGAAAAAAGGTGGACTTACTAATCAAGCAAAGGCAAAACAGAAATTTGATAACCACCCTCATCTACACTAAAATTCCCTGCCATTTAGGGCTAAGAGTCTTTATTTAATCCTGCCAAATTAGTATAATTGAACTCCTCCAATAAGCATTAATCCCACTTAAACTAATTGCATATAGGCTTAATACTGTGGATAATTCTAATGGACGTATTAGTTTTGAGGGCAAAACTGATAATTTGTTAACTCAACTCAACAAAGCCATATCCTTATTTGGGGACACGACAAACATGCAGATCAATAAAAATGTTTGCATATGCACATGCATCCCTGTCTGTACATGAGAATTGTTCCGTAAATTTCTGTATGAACTAATTTATAACAAAAATTAAAGAAAGTAAAAATAAAAAGATACGTGTGACAAGATTGTTTCGTTAACATACATATATTTGAATCACAGAAAAGGAAAATGAAGGAAACAAAGAAAAAGGAACTGGAATATTGACTATCAAAAACTTCATATTCATCTGTATCTGCAGTTTGAAGAGCTCATTAAATACATAATGGATTGGCATTCTACAAAAGCCTTGATCAACCATTTACAATGAGTAGCACAGAAAATCACTGAATACATAACTATACTGTATAATCAAAATCAAACATGGTAGATCATCCCCACTTCTAGAGTGGATGCATGAGGAATGGTCAATGCAAATGTTGGGCCGCGAGAGTTCCTCCTCAAGAAATCATACCCTATATCAATAACAACTCTTTTCATCAAACTTGAACCCCTCTTTGCCCTCATATAACAGTGCCCCATTATAAATGCCATCCCTGCCTCTCTTGCTTCCATCAATTCCTGCAACTCCTCCCGTGCACTTGTATTGATCTGAGGGCTTTCAGGCAGAAGAAACCTCACTCTCTTCCTTGGGATCTCTGGTGACGTGATTTCCTTTAACTCTGAAATGCTAGCCATTTCAGAACATTCTGCATCATCTTCACAAATCTTTATACCTTCGAAATTTGATGCAGCAGTTCCAACAACTGCCATTTTCTCATTGTCCTCCGAATCTTCTCTTCCTACATTACATTCCGGCCTCTCTGACCGGATAAATTCTGCGATACTACAAACAAGATCTTTTTCAAACTCCACATCATCCTTGTGAATATCACGATAACCATATCGTGCTATGCACCGATAAAGCCGATACTCTTCTGGTCCAATTCTTCCAACTAGGAACCTTTCCTCAGGCCTTACATGAGGCACTGGGACAGATTTGATGCAAAGGAAGACTAAAACCTGGTGGAAAGCTGGGAGATTGGTGACAAAGTGGGAGAAAATAGCAGGGATCCCAGACACTAGCTCGGTGTGTATCAGGCCAATGCCCGGGACCCTCACAATTCCTAGATTTGGACCCAGACTCAGTAGCCAGTTGATGGAAACCTTGTTTTGAACATCAAACTCATATTTCTTGAGTGTGCCGTGGTGCCAAATGTACATAATGATTAGAAAAATGAATGAGAGGGCGACAGGAACCCAAGCCCCATCAAGGAACTTGATGAGTGAAGCCGAGAAGTAGAGTGCTTCAATGGAACCGAAGAAGAATATAAAGCAAATGGCTAGGAAGACACTTTTGTGCCAGCACAGGATAATAACAAGAGACATTAGGCAGGTGGTTACCAGCATAACAGTTATAACTGCCAAACCTGCTCCAGTAAGAAAGAAGCAGCAGTAAGCAAGATGATGACTAAAATTGGTAATTCTTAAAAAATTAATTGTCACAAGCAAACAAATGTTTGGGTTATTCCATTTCAACATTAAAAAAGCTTTTTTTCATCAAAAGAGAAAGGTTGACCAAGTTGTTTTATGCCTTTGATATCTTCCAACCAAAGAAACCTAAGCGAGGAACCAAAGCAGAAGGGGAAAAAAAATTGATTACACACAAAACTTTGTTGGAGACAGTACCTGATGCATTACTTATGTGTTTTGTGTCTCTGAAACCAACAGTTACAGCCAAGCACAGCAACATTAAAGTCCAGTTGATCTCTGGAATGTAAATCTGGCCATGTATTTTAGACGATGTGTGAACTATTTTGACTCTAGGGAAGCAACCCAGAGCAGAGCACTGTTTGATGATGGAGAAAGTCCCAGTGATAATGGCTTGGCTTCCCACAACTGCTGCAAGTATGGCAATTGCAAGAACAGGCCATCGTATTTTCTCTGACACAATAAGAAGAATGACACATTAAGAATGCCACAAGTTAGCTAAAACTCATGTTAAACACTCTTTTGCATTAGTTGTCCTCTACAAAGAAAGACACTATTACCCAGAAGATATGCCAAGAAAAATCAAATGAAAAAGAAAGAACTAGAGCGTACCAGGTACAGATACATAGAATCCAATCCGGTAGTCACTTTCAATGTTATGATGTTTAGAAAGATAAGCAGCTTGTCCCATATATGCGAGGATCAAGGACGGGTAAACCACAAATGTGAAAGCAATCTGCAGTGAAGTGACTCTATTAGCAAAGTTGCTTTTATTGTTCCAGTTTCAACAAGAAACAGCTCTTAAATAAATAGCTCTCCATGAATTGTTTATCAACATAAAAAATAATACTCAATCTGATGTTGATGCGGACATCTACATGGTAATTAGTCATCTGCCAATTAGGAAACCTCTTAGCTGTTAATGATGATAGACATCTCTACTTGAGGCAGTAGCCAACGCAAATTCAGGATTCTCTTCTAAATAATCCTACTTGTTTCCTAATCTACGTTGTCCACACCATTAATGTGTTTGCAAAACTACTTTTATTGGATTACTCATGGTAAAAAAACCAATAAATCTTTGTGATTGGGATTTAGCAGATAGTTTTGCATCTCTCTGAATTATTAAGTGCCAAAAATTTGAAAAGAAAAGATAATAAATCATGATTCTCCTTCACCAGAGATTCAAGGAGACTCAAAATGTCCAAGTGAGCTAGTTGAGTTGCTAAACAGCTAAACAACAGCTCCTTTTATGTGTAGCCAGAAAAAATGGAATAAGGTCAGTGAGTGCTTTGCCCAAGTTATCGGATGCTGTTTTCTACAACATAATGATGGTGCATTTACAATTTGTGTATTCATCCAAATTGCAATTTAAAGGCCCGTAATCTAACACAGTGACAAATGGTTATATGCAAAAACTTCTAAACAGCATCTAATATGATAAACTTTTGTAATAGAATTGCATTGTGTCACATCATTCATAAGGATGGAAATAGGCTGATAATGGTATGAAAAAAAATGGAGAATTTTTTAGACTGAATCCATCAAAGGATAAAAAAAAATCTGGCCAAATCTTAACTGAACTTATTAGATTGACAACAACAAACAAAAAATTGATCGATAACTGAAGGACACACATGAATATAAAAACAGGTGTGGCTTATGGGCTCCACGCAATCAGGAACATGAGATTCTCAACTATCTTAGTGGTACCCTGGTCTTATACAGAAACTATATGACTTTATTTGGAACTTACACCTACTATCATAAATTAAAGCTTTAGGCCCAAAATTCATGTCCCATTTCACAAAGATAAAGGTATAGAGAAAAAAACTACAGTAATCAATCAATAACATTACCAAGTCGACTTACCTTGATAGACAACTGTGAAAAGTGTCCTAGATCAGCAAACATAGCTTCTGAACCTGGGGAGGGGGGAGGGGGGAGGGATGGGGGAGAAATATAGTTAGAAAGGAAAATGCGCATATTGGGAAAACAGCAAGAAAACATGCTTCACTTTACTCTTGTACCTGTTATACACAACAAAATCCCACCCAAGGACATCCAACCTCCCCTTTGAGTTTTCTTCAAAAATTTGTACATGTAGTATGGAGAGAGCGCTTGGTAAACTTGGGGATTCCAGTGGAAAATATTGTACAAACCAATAGCGCTGATGCATAAAAGCCATGTTATCACAACAGGTGCAAACAGGAATCCTACCCGGTGGGTCCCGTAATGTTGCAGGTAAAACAAAAATACCAGTATGATACAAGCAACTGGGACTTCTACATCTGCAGAATTAATGAAAAATCAACAAACAGAATATCAATCTCATATTATGTACGTTCAAGTAAAATGGTTAGAAGAAATATTGTTCAACAAAAATTGCCCAAATGCCCTTCAGACTGATTCACATTGAAAATCCATTGGTTTTGGAGGGACAGATAAATATAGAAGGTGAATGTTTAATGTTTTGAAGGTTATATGGTGCAACATATTTAAAGGAGACTTGATTCCAAGGCTGCATACATCTAACACTCCACAGCCCCCCAGTGGCGGGAGCCACATCAAGACTTTTCTTTTTGCAGGGAACTTTCACTTTTTACATCTTATTTTGAATAATCTGTTACTATAAATTGAAATGAATAGTATTGCTTTTGCCTATTCAAAGTTATCATCAGAATTATAGCCTCTCCACATTATTCAGAACAAATATTAATAGGAACAAAAAAATCAGAATATGTAGGAGATCTTTACAAGAATCTCTAAACATAGAAAAGATATAAGAATGTGACCAGTCCTATGCCTACAGTGAGGATGTTGAAGAACTATACGATGAACAAATGTGGAACTGAGGAGAGGTCAGACCATATGTCTAGGAGATTTGACTTTTTTACTCTCCCAAAAGACAGATGAGAAATTACAGAAGGAAAACAAAATGGTTTTGCCTTGGTCTTTTCTTCTTTGAGTTACCCATTCTTATGGAATTAATCTTTACCTACATTCTAGGAGAGGCTGATTGAAAGGATCTATAAAAGAACTTTACAAACATATCTAAACAACCAATTTTTTGACAAGAATGTAACCAGGCATATGGTGAGATCGTTGAAGATGCTATCTGATGCACCTGTGGAACAGAGGACAGTAGCCATTTGTCTATACAATGAAGTCTGTTCTGTGTAATAAAGTAGATAAACAACAAAGAAAACTAGAAAAAAAAAATTATTAAGAGTAAATCCTCCATCAGAACTTCTACAACAATGTAGGACAAATCCTTAAGTTTAATGAATGACAAAAGCCATATATATCAAATGTTTTAGTGGTGCAGTTGACATAACAGAATTGTATATGGTCACTGCGGGAATAAATTGCAATCCACTTGAGTAATAAGAGCAAAACTGATAACAGCAGTTAAGAGGAATAACATATTATCAAAAGCTCAGCGACCGTCCAATTAGATTATAAACCTGTTTTGTTAGACTGAGAGGCTTCAAATACAAGTAAAATTAAGTTTGAAGACGAAGCAATGTAGAGCTTAATTTCTAAACAGGATTTATCTAAGTTACACATAGAATCTGTCTTTATATTTAACTAATGCCAATCAGGATGTGTTGCATGTATGCATAAGAAGGAATAGCAATGGCATCTTCTTAATGCTAGAGTACAATAACAAGCATGCACCACAAAGAAATGAAGCATGCACCAAAATTCAGTGTTTGTCTGCCCCAAGTTGAGGTTGCAAAGTTTTTGTCCAATTCACTAGGAAAATGTTAAACTATGACGAAATAATAGGTGGAGACCGATAAAAAAAAAAAGTAGGTGGAGACCACGCTGCCACCTATAGTAAAGGGACATCATAGACTGAGGTTGGACCAAACAATAAAAGACTGTAGGCAGGAGTATGTAAAGGTAAAAAGACAGTGACAATCATGAAAAGCGAGGTGATACTTTATACAATTACACTAATGAATCAGATAAGAGATGGAAGAACTGGTGCAGGTTTGGAACAAGGGCATGATATCTTCAAGAATTGTCCACAGTCGCCATGGAGATAATTTGACCACAACAGTGGTGGTACAAGTCAATCAAGCAATGTTGATGATTCTTGACTTCGTTTTACTATTATATCCACTAAAATGCTTTAGACAGCAACAATTGTGCCATAGCTTCAATGATGTAACACCCCCCCCCCCCCCCCCAATCTGCTGATCCATGATTTTTTTGCCGCAAGGGAACTCCAATCATCATTCAAGCATAACTTTTCCAGTATGATTATGGCAGAATTCAGCCGACTAATTACCTTTTCTTAATTTAATTATGAATAACTCTAAAAAGTATATCAGTTGGCCTTTAAAGAGGTTTTCTCTCTATTTACTTGTCATCTATGTTTTAGCTTCACTACCTTTCGTTTTCAACTCGGAAGCACTTAGCCCTAAGAAGCATGGATACAGACACAGTACATGGACACACAAATACGTTATTTCTCAAAAAAGAAGGACACAAATACGTTGAATATATATAAATTTTCTATATTTTTATATGACTATATAATAAAAACATAATGTTATTTCAATTAAAATTGGCATAAAAACACACAAATCACAAAAATATTATTAAGATATTAAAATAACAAAGTCATTAAATAAAAATTAAAGAACTTTTTCATTTAATCATCAACATTCATGATTCAAGTGTCCAACACGTGTCCGGAAAGTGTCCGACACGTGTCCGATATAGATACGTGAATCAAAATAGAGTGTCTGTACTTCATAGACTTAGCCTTTCCAACAGCGTAAGCTTATCCAGCTGATGCAAGAGTTCCAGCTCAAGCACCTATTTCTTTTGTAATGATTGCACTAAAGTATTTTATATATTCTTGTTTTATCCACAGTGATTTATACCGACTAATTACCTTTTCGTAATTTAATTATGACTAACTTTACAAAGGTACAAGGTTAGCTACTTAATATTCTAATATATGAATTTAATTTCTCTTATTGGCCTCAAGTTGCATCTTTATCCTATTTTAAAGTAGGATGCTATCAACTTTGGTCTACCACAATATGGTGACCTAACTTTATCTTATTAGTTTGATGGTGATTTGACTTTGATTAAAGCAGGGAATTTTGTCTTAGTTATTTGAAGGGACCCACAATAATGCATGTTTATTAGAATTTGGTACTCTCTCTTTGTCTACCAACAGCAAGTTTATAGAACAAACTTTCTAGATTTCAAAATAAAAGTCCAACTTCTGAATATTTAACAGTGAAATTAAGATTTGGATGCCCAACTTGATTTGCATCCCTTTAAAGCATTTATAGAGCAGAAATACGAAAAAAAATCTTCTGAAAATACTTCAAATAAGCCAAGAGAAACCAGCCATAAAAAACTTATGACATTCAACTCCCACAGTTGACTGCATCTATCTCTTAAGCATATATGGCTTTTCGTCCTTATGGTGAAGTGAAGGAGATTTGGAGAATCAATTGCTTATCTAAGAAGGGGAATGCACCAGGACAAAATTTGACAAAGTAAAGATGTTTTTAACCCATAACAAAAAAATCTCTTTGGATTATGATTAATTCATTTTCTTCAAGCATTAAAATTGATTACTTATATGGAACAGTGATTAAATTGGTCAACAGAAAAGGGTCTTACATTGGTGTTGCTCTTTTGACATGGAAAGCTCTAGCCCTGAAACCGCAGAAAAAACTGTACAAATAACCAAATATCAACCAATTCTCAATCATTAACATCTCAAGCATTTAACTCTATATCAAAACTGATAATAAAATGACCCCTAATACCTGAAATTGCCGGTGTGAGGACTCCATCCCCAATGACCATACAAGCTCCAATCAAAGCCAAAACAAGCAATACCCTTTGAAGTAATTTATGCTTCTCCAATGTAGATTTTAAGCTTGACCCAAGACCCTTATCAAGGGATAGAATTCCATCTTTCTTATACTCTGATAGCTCCTCAGTCAGCAAGCTGGCAATTGGGTAAAGTGTTCACTCGGGCGTGCCGGCACAACAATGAATACAAAGCAAATGTCCCACCTTCACCATTATCATCAGCTCTAAGCACTATAAACACATATTTAAGCAGTGGAATGAGAGTTAATGTCCAGAAAACAAAAGATAACACCCCATATATCTCCTCATTAGAGTCTGAATGTTGAATGTCCTCTGCAAAAGTGCTTTTGTATACATATAAGGGTGAAGTGCTTAAATCTCCATATACAACGCCCAAGCTCTGATAAGCCAGAGTCAAGACCGTCCTCCATGTTTCCTTCTGCAACAAAATGGCACAAAATCATGATTATCAGAAATTGCAAAGAGGTCCCACAATACCCGGTGTCACGTGCCTCACCTTGATTGGATTGTCTCGGTTCCGTCCTTCAAGATCCATCACGGGCTGTCTCAGAACAATGAAAATCCCATGTCTGCGTCAATCTGAAGAACAAACAAGGATAACCCAAATGGGTGAACACCCTCCCCAGTTCAAACAATCCAAGACAAAACCAGCAGAAAAAATAATTGTGTTCGTTTTGTCTTATGAGAGAACAAGCACGAACCACCACAAGAAAATACAAAGAGAAATAGTGTTTGAACAAGCAAGGGTGATTGAAATTGGTGCTATAGAATATAGAATATTGGGTGGGTGTGTGCGTGCGTGCGTGTTGGGTGCATGTAAATAAGAGAGAGAAACTCTATAGAGAGAGAAAGAGAGGGAAAAAAAAAAGAGATTTTGTTTGGTGTATATGTATAATAATGGGGGAGGTTTCGGTTCTCTTCCACTTTCTGTTTGTTTTTGGTTCAATTTCTGTATAGAATATTTGGAGAGGTCATCTTCCCCTCTTGGCTCTCTCTGGAGAAAAGGAAAAAAAAAATAGAGTTGGGGAGAGAGGTTGTAGATGTGCAGGCACTAACTGATATTCTTTTCAATATACAGCACTGAGCACTGAGAGTAACATGTCATCACAATTTGCTTGGGACTAGTGACCACCAGTTAACTCAGTAACTCGGGCGAGTTGACTCAAACCGGCACCGATGCTAAGTGCAATTTGACTCAAGAACCCATTTAATGACTTTTTAACCTCAAAACATACTTTTTATGATTTGACCGATATTTAATGAATTAAACAATATTTGGTTTCATATTAGGTAAAAGAAGTCTCCTCTTACCTACTTATATGTCATTATTATAATTTGTTATATATATATATATATATATTATGTGTTTTTTAATTTTATTTAATTTATATTTTTTACTTAAAATTAAATAATCACATGATATATATATATATATAATTGCCTATATGACACAATAAAATTGTTACACGTATTTTGTGGATAGGAGGAAACATTTTCTTACACGGTATAAAGTTGAGCACTGTCCTAATAAATATGCACTTAATCCAAAACAGACTTTTTAAAAAAATAGTCTGGTAAAACTTTTTGAAAAAATAAATCACTGACATTTATTAAGCTCATCCAAATAATACCATATCATTTAAACACTTATCAAATTTATTCATTTAAATATTTAATAACTTAACTCAAATAATACTTATTCAAAGTTGCTTCTTAATTCAAATCATATTTTTTCTCAATTCAATCAAACGTGCATTAAAGATAAGTGGGTAAGTTTATTTATCTTATCCATTAATCACATCAATCACATCTTATTTTAAAGTAAGAAGTTAATTTTGTATCTCTTAAAAATCAGATGAGTCGAAACTTATAAACCCAATTCATACAAGAATTTTTCAATAAGTGAAGCTATTATTTCTCTAGTCCTAATCTTGAAGTCATTTCTTGGAAGTAATATAAAAAAACACAGTTAGATTGGAACAGAGACCACCAGTTAACTCATTAACTCGGGTGAGTTGACTCAAACAGGTGAAACTATTGCTTCTCTAGTCCTAATCTTGAAATCATTTCTTGGAAGTAATATAAAAAAACACATTGCTTTTGAATGGCAATGGACTATTGACTCACCCAACACTATCTTCTTTGACAACCTGGTTGATATGAGCATTTTTTTCAAGATTTTGTCATTAAATAATTTTTATATAAAGGAAAAAGTTAGTTAAATACATGAATGAGCACTCTAAAACAGAGAAAATTTTGTCACGTAGTATTTATACAATTCTTAGAATAAAAGAATAGTTGTAACTACTACTTAGTCTCTCCAAATAAAGAATCTGAAAAAATTACTCAGTGAGGCGATAACTGTATATTATTGTTCGATATGATCTGACTATTTTTATAGAATTGTAACACTTTCGTATTCTTACGAAAATATTACTTATCAAAAATTACGATTACAACATTAAATAATAATATAAAATGATCGATTCAGTAAATAAATTTTCGTAAACTTAAAAAATGTTGATAAAATATATATGATCGCTCAAAACTATGTAATGCAATTATGTAATGATAATATATTTTAATTTAGGTTAACTTTAATGGGTTATGAAAAATGTGCTTTGAAACGAAGTTTCACTTTCCAACTTCTAACATTTAAAATAATTTCATTGTTTAGACTTTGGAGTGAGTCCTAGTTTTCCAAACTAACCAGGTTGAAAAGGGAAACATTCATTATGACTCATTTATGAGTTACTGCAGAAAGCCAGAAACAGTAACAAGTCAGCTTTGCATATAGAAATGTACATTTCAAAAGTTTTGCCACTGAAGGACTTGTCACCAATGATGCATTTAGTCAAATTGCACCATTATATTCTATCTGCATTTTAATTTGCTCTGAAAATTTTGTAAGAATTTAAATTTTATATTGTTGATCCTTAAAATCTAGTTTCCTCGATCACAGTTCCTAGATCCGTCATTGTGTGTAAATATCACTCACCATATACGAATCATTCAATTTTTACATTAAAAAATTATTTCATGAATTTGTCATGCGGTGTGACGGTTTTTATAATTTTAGTATTTTGTAAAGTTCACGTAAGATTCGGTATATTCTTAAAATCAGTACATAGAGAAATAATTTTATAAGTTCATCACATAGTGTAACAATTTTTATGATTTTAGTATTTTATAAAGTTTATGCAGAATTCGTTGTATTGCTAAAATCATAAATGTTATCACACACATGTAACGAGTTTATAGAATAACTTCTTCTGTGCATGTAAGAGACCTAAACTTCTGCACATTTTTTAATTAATTGCCACATGCCAAGGACTAAAATCTGCCAACAGTGATTAAAGTCCCATGCCAAATTTGTGAAAAATATGCCATGTTACAGCACCCCCCATCAACCCCACTCTGTATCTTCTCTCTTATAAAAACATGAGACAGATAGGGACCCATAAAGTCTCACTGAGCTCCTGGGCAGAAATGTTTTTTTAAATCCCACATCGATTTTAACATAAATTTTAATCTAAAAAAGAATAAGAAATAAGAATAAATAGTAGCCTCAAGTTCCCATTTCAATCTACCTTCTCTAAGTTGGATTTCATATTTGGAAGTGATCATCAATTCTTTCAGCTATCATTCTCAGTAAAAGCTAACTCAAATATTACCTACTCTTTCATCCAAATGCTTTTGTTTCTTCTTCTGCAATGAAACTTTTAGTGGCTTTTAATTTGTTAGACTACTGAACTATTTGTTAGAAATTTGGGCTCCAAATTGGTGCAGGAGATTAGAATGTGATGTAGGAAATGCTTTGTAACATAATATGGTTAAAGGTGTGTATATAGTATTTTCCTAAATACACCATTTTCTCCCACCAAATTATGAAACTGTTGTGCAAATGGATTTTCTGCAAATCTGTATTCAAGATATAATGAAGCAAAACATACTTTTTTTTTTTTAGTAATGCAACGTATTCTGATTAGTTTGCGCATACCAAATTAAATTTCTATAATCCTTCCCACAAACAAGTGTTGCTAGCGAGAAGAATCGAATCCGAGAACTTGGGATAATAAGCCCCTAAACTAGTAGTTCAACGCCATCTTAACTAACCCCTTAAAGGTTAAATATATGTCAAATTTGATATTCTGCTGCTATAAATTAACATAACACAAAAAGGTTTTTAGAAAAACAAAAGAAAATATGTGAAGTGAGAATCCTGATTGCATGAATTTCAAAAGGAAGGCAAAAGAGAGGGTAGAAAAATTCTCTAAATTTTGCAGCCGTAAAATGTGTTTATATAGCATTACTATGCTGCCATATAACCTACTGTTATGGCCTAAGCAGACGGTGTGAGGTTGTCTAAAGTTGAACAAAGGGTCACTAAGCAGCCAGACAGCTCACTACCTTTGCCCAACTCTCAGTGTCTGTGCGAACAGTGTGAATCGTCTTGAGTCCGGCTCTGTTTTCGACTATGCAGCCACACAGCCCACAACCCTGACCGAACTTTCACATCTTAACAGACGGTGCGAGTCTAGTATAAAGTTGAACTAAGCATCGCTATAAAGTCACATAGGCCTACTACCCCGGCCCAAATCCCACATGTGTGCGTCCAATGTGAGGTTGTAGGCCAACCTAATTTTATGTTATAATCCATTTGTTAGGAAGTAAAAAAAATTATTACTCAAGAACTTAGACATCCCCCATTAACTTTTATCTCCTTTTCTACGCGAAATAAGTCTCACTACAAGAAATAAGGTTGAAAACCCATTTCCATTTTCTCACCACTATTGGCATGCTTCAGTCTATCCACAAGGTGAATCTTCTCAGAGAAATTCAACATAACATGAAAGATAATTCACATGTTCACAGGACTAAACCATGGCAGTTAAAACGGTTAATTAGCTTTTGATGGGTCAAGTTTAATAGTATTCTTTCAATCTTCCATCATTTGGGAGCAAACCAGACTGTCTCAAAACAGGAGGTGCATTGTGAGTAAGATGACATTAAAGTAGTGGCCATTGAAGATTCACAGTAGAAAAGGAATCTTTATCAGTGCAAAAGATCAGATCAAGCCATTAGCATAGGACTAAAATAATATGTTCATTGATTGTAATATAATAATATAGTTTGAAATGTCAGGAGATCGCACGAGGATCAACCGATTCCGCAGATGTCGGGTTTTGTTCAGCATAACTATAAATGTATATAAACAAATATAATGTATACGAGGATTGAGGATTGAAGTCTTATACAAGTTTTGCAAGTAGCTTATTTTTTATATAATTGACATATTTGATCGAGTAGTAAAAATGTTAGAAATAAAATTTAAGACTCTTAAGTTTGAATTTGTGCAGATGAGCAACTAGGTGGATATGACTCTTATGAAAAGACTTAATTTAATGTGCGTAAATTGACACATGATACTCCTAACCAATCCATACTCAAGATATCCCTAAATGATCCATCAAATAAATAAAATAATGTAGCATAAAAACTCTAATAATGATTAAAAGTTAACCGATTCATAGTCAGGATGACTCCTAACCGATCCATCAAAATATATATATATATATATATATATATATAAAGTAGCATAAAAACTCTATTAATAATTAAAAGTTTGAGCTTATATGGGGGCAAGAACTTTTACTCATGGGATGTTTTAGTAATTACATTATTTAATAATTAAAAGATTATGTCTAGGAATGACAATTTATCCCGTCTCGTCGGGATCCCGTTCCGCTCTGCTCCTAATGGGATAAATATGGGAGTACTCATAAACGGGGTTGGGGTGAGGCCTTTAAAATCCCATCGGATTCAGGGCGGATTCGGGAGATGGTTATCTCTCCCCATTTATATATTAATCTTTTTTTATTCTTATATACATTATATTTACCAATAAAAAATACTATATAAAATTAGTTTTAAGATTTTTTCATATTACACTCATATTATTTTTTCTTGTATTACTTATTTTTGTAATAAAATTTTAATTTATTTATTAAAATAAAAGTTTTAACTTACTTAAAAAATAAGGTTAAATATATTTTAGTACCCTTTAGTTTACTACTCGTTTCAAATAAGGCCATTTATTATAAATTGCTTCAAATAAGACTCTCAGTTTATATTTTGGTTTCAAATAAAGCCCTCTATTTTAAATTGTTTCAAAAAAGACCTTCAATTTAAATAGAAGAAAACAAGTGATTTGAAGCAATTTGTCTTAGATGAAACGAAAATATAAATTGAGGGTCTTATTTAAACTAATTTATAATAGAGGGTCTTATTTGAAAGTTGAAACGAATAGTAAATTAGAGGGTACTAAAACGTATTCAACCCTAAAATATATATATATATATATATATATAAATCGAGGTCGAGGATCCGGGATGGAATAGAGTCGGAAAATATAAACGGGATTGGAGTAAACTTCTAAACGGGACAAGGACGGGGACGGGGTCGGGGTCGGGGTTGGGGAAGGGCCACCCCGCCCCAAACCCACCTTGTTACCACTCCTAATTATGTCTTTATAAATTTGAGTTTATAATAACACTTCTTATTTATTTATTTATTATGCCTTAAAACTATTAAAATTTGTGAAAAATAATCACACTAGATTGAATGATGATAAACACAGCTCCTTACAATTTAGGGTCGAAAGTGATTATGTAAATGGGGCCTTTTTTAATATTATAATATAATTTTTATAATTTTTATATTATAATATAAAAATTATAATATTGTCTAAGACAAAAATATATAAATGTTGAGTAAAACTCAAATAATAAAGTTTTTATATAATTTTACAAGTTGAGTAAAAAAAATAGAAATAAAATTTAACAAAAACTATAAACTAGTCATTATAAAAGATTAATTCATGTCATTTTTATGGAAGATAATAGCAAAATGTGATTAATTTGAAGTAGGATTATATTACTAAAATTTACAAAATGGATAAGTTGAGCAATAAAAATAATTTATTCACATGCTTTATCAAATTTGGGGCTTAACCTTAAATTTTTATGGATCTTTTTTTTTGTGAGGCTTAAACTTAAAATTTTATAGGGTCTTTTTTGTGGGACTTAAACATACTTTTTATAAACTTTACGCTTTTAATTATATTATAAATTACATAAACTCTAGAATTTTCTTAAAAAATAGAGCTTAAAGTTATTGTTTTAATTTTTTTATGATGGAGTCGATGATGTGAAATAATTATCTCACTAAATAATTTTTCTCGTGACAAAGTATTGCGTAAATGCATATAAATAATTTTGTACACTTTTTACTTTCGACTACGTTATTGTGTGACGATATCTCACAAAATTTTAATATTTTTATAATTAAAGATAAATTTATATTTATAAATTATAAAAAAAATTATTAAATTTTTGAAAGAGACTATGACGTGTATCGCCGTCTCAGCGAATAATTACTCCTTAATAACACCGGCGTCGACGCATTTTCTCTATTTTCCCGCGAAAATCTCGACGGTCGAAAACAAAAAAGCTTAAACCAAAATCCATTTCCTCTCGCAGCTCAGGCCCCCAACTGTTGAATCCCCGTCCATTCTTGAAGCTTCTTGGATTTCGTCTTCTCTTTCCTTACTTCCCTTCTACACGGTTGTAATCGTTGCCTAATATAACCATTTTCTCTCTCCTTACGCGGAATCCGAACCCATGGGAATCCGCCATGGAAAATGAATAGAATAATATCCACACAGGCATCTCGTCTCCGCCAGTTCCGGCAAACGTCTCAGCCCATCTCCGATCAGTTCCACATCCTATGGCAATACCAAATTCTCGACCCCATCGGCGAGATCGTCAATCTATAGAACCATATCTTCCTCGTCACTTGCCTCATCGCTTTCTTCATTTACTTCTACCTCCCTTATGTCGGCGGCCCCTGATGCATGAGTACTGACATTGCTTTGGGTGTCGTCATCGCCTTTTTCGGGACACTGGCGGATCTCTTTTACTTGTTGCACATGCTCATGAAATTTCGCACGGATTTTGTCCCCCCGAGTTCTAGGGGTTTTGGGAGGGGGCGAGTTCGTCATGGATGCACGCCATATCGCCATGCGGTACTTGACGTCGAATTTCATCATCGATCTCGCCGCTCTACATTTCCATTACCTCAGGCAAGTTAAACAATTTAATCATTTTTGTGCTAAAATTATTGCTTTTTATCTAGGAATTGATTATGAAAGGGTCTTCTAATCAATTTCATTTTTTCCTTTCTCTGAATTCTAACACCCAAAGTGACCATATTGGGGGGGAATTTATTGTTTATGTTTCATTCTGAACAATGATATAAAGAATGAAATCACCAGGGTAAAATTTTGCACATTGCAATGTTAAAATTCCTAAAGTTTTCAGAATGATAACCATGAACTTCAATTTTAGATGATAGTATGAGTTGAACAACTGGAAATTTATAGTCTTT
The DNA here is from genome assembly GCA_008638375.1 of Nyssa sinensis. NCBI lineage: Eukaryota > Viridiplantae > Streptophyta > Magnoliopsida > Cornales > Nyssaceae > Nyssa > Nyssa sinensis. The sequence goes on from CM018032.1 coordinate 60,863,195, forward strand.
AAGTGTTAAAGAAGGAATTGTCTCATGAGAACAATTTATATTGCTAGTGGTTGAGGGATTAGGGATGAGAAGTGTTAAATTTTGGGTTTTTTTATGTTGAACATATTTTTATTTTGTGCACAAAATTGGCATCAATGACAGTTCATGCTCTTATTTACTATGAAGCAACAGGGAGTCAGGGACATTCATTCAATCAAGTCTAGTTTCAAGCTTTGTATGACATTTTGGGATAGCTTTAGCTTTGTGTCTAGGATATGGTAATTGATAGATTTTGGGACTCATTTGTTGTTTGTGTGAGTGAACAGAGAATGATCACTATGCAAGATTTCTGCTTTGAATTGAAATGGCATCCACTGTTTTATATTATCTACAGAATTGTTGCATAGAAAATTTTCATGTTTGTTTCATGAGTTAATGCACACACGTGGTGTTCATGAAGACCCTAATTCAATACCTTTTTGCATGAGAATGTGTTAGGTTGGGGGAAGAAAAGAAGAAAAAGTTGAAATCTGAATTTTAAAGAAATTGGTGGTGCAGAATATTTCCTGGCTTCCTGCCAATCATCATCTGTAGTTAGAAATCAAACTAATTTGAAGTTCCCTTGTCAGGCTTAAAAATGACTGGCCCATGGAATCATTGAACCAGGTGAATCAAATTCATTGACTTGTGTGAATTTGTTGTGATATAGGTTCAGTTTTACTTTTCTTTGTCCCAATAAAAGGTTGTCAACCAACCTGCTTTCTCGATCTATATGTTCCCTTTAGATCCTATTCATTCTTACTGCCTGTGTGACTCAGTGCGATTTTATCTAGGCTACCATTATCCAGCAGTGAACTTTGCATATTTTCATGAAAAAGAGGGCTTGATCTGAAGTTTGTGCATAGTATAACAATGATCATTTTCCATTCCAATCATTGAAAGGATATGTTGCATACTATCTCATAGTTCCAGAGTTGACTTATTATTCATATGGTAGAAAGAGGTCAGCATCTAGTGGCAGATATATAACACAAATGAAAAGACATGGGTGCAGATGTGAGAACTATGTAAGTTCTCATCATCCAGTGCTATGAACTTGGTAGAGGTCAATTTATGTTGATATGATGTGAGGATGTTGATTAGTTTCGAAGTATTTGATCAATACAAGGTTCCACTATGAAGAAATGGAAAACTAGCTGTGGAAGCATGTTATTTGAATGAAGTTATTTACACAATCATTACGGAAAGGATATTGATTGGTTGCTCTCTTTTCTGCAATAAAAAGAGGAGATGATGTCATGTGATGATGGGGTGGTTGCTTTATTCAAGCTGCATCGAGAAGGCACAAGAAGAGAAAACTGGCAAAGGAGTTGGCTCTACGAGAGAGTTTCTAATACATGCCAATCTCTGATGGGAAAAGTAACTATAGTGATGAGCTATCTGAGGGAAATTATGATGATGGAAGTGGTGAGAATTCGAACAATGTCTAGCATCTTGGAGCCGCAATTTTGGCTTCAATGTTTGCCGCAAATACAAGAAGAGGGGTTAACCAGAGGTTTCCAGGTGTTGATCCTACTTCTTCCAGCCTAAAGATGCTGAAGTTATTTAAACCAATGAGCCCGATTTCTCTGTAGACCGAGAGGATGTCTAGTTAGAAAAGGAGTCATAATCTATCAGAAAAGGAAGAAAGGAGCTATTGTAAGGTTAGTTAGGATTCTTTTTACATGACAATTTATGCAAATTTTACTAGTAGACTAGTAATTTTAATCACACTTTTAAAATATATATATATATATATATATATATATATCAACACAGTCTCACAAAATTTAAATTGTCCTTATGGCCACAGACACTCCCAACCAGAAGCAATGGTGAGATCTTGATTGGTTTCTAGATATTAACAGGGGATGGCGAGGCCAATCCCTTTTTGTGATGTCCCAAACTACTTGAAACAAACTCATCTGTGGATTTAGAAATTATGCTTAGGTAGGTGGAAATATACATATTAGAATTTGGGAGGAGACTTTATGAAAAAATAAAAAATAAATAAAAATTTGGGGAAGGGGGAGGGCGAGGGTGTTAATTCCTATTTTTTAAATAATTTTAGCAAAACAATAATAAAAATGGTGGATTTTTCAAATTGTTGGGAGGCTCCATCTGCCAAACTGTTTTAAAGTTTTCTAGTCAATTAACAGTAAACCATCTTTTTGGGTAAGAAACCATCTTATCTCACCATGACACTTTAAATGGTATGTATGTTTTTTTAAGAAATGTTTTTTAAAAAATTAAAATTATTCTGCAAATCAGTATTATAAATGTATTAAAAGGAAAGGAAATAGAAAAATATAAATCTAATAGAATCAAAGAAGTTCTTGAGGACTGCCAGTCACAATAAGGGAGTTTTGGGAAATGGTCATTGGTGGATTTGGGGGTGGCCCTGTCCGCCGCCCCTCCAAAGGTTTCCCAAAAAATAACCTCTTTTGCTAAAAATTTATTATAATTTAAAAATTGTCTCTTCTAAAATTTTAAAATTTTTATAATAACCTTCCTATATATTTTTTTTACCCCCAGGAGAAGCCTCTGGATCCGCCATTGGGAATGATAAAAGGATTTTTGCACATATGGCATCCCTTAGAAGTTTGATCATCAATAGTTGGAAAAAGAAATGTGGAACTAACCACTATACATACCCAAGCTTAAGAATTAATTATCAGAGAAAATTATGGCATTCCTACAACCCTCACCCAGCGAAGTTGAATTTCTGAGACACGTGATAGAATTTGCAATATTATTAGACCCCACACCACTATCACTTTGTATTTGTTTTTGTCGTGTCAATATGTCATTTCGACTTGAGAAAATTTCTTCCGGTTTCGTTCAGTAACACCATTTTCTTTTTCCTTTTTGTTTGGTACAATGGATAAGATCAAGCCTAGGCTGGCCTTTCAAAGGCCACAGAGGTCATATATGCAAGAAGTGCATTGATCTCCCTTGGTGGTTGAGAAAGAATCAGCATCCTTTCATTTTGATGAACTGACTAACACCATTTTCATTTCCAACTATGGAAACATGTTCACAGTCCAATCATTGAAGTGGCAAGACAAGTGGTGGTGGTGGTGGTGGGGTGCAAGTGTGACTGTTAGATATACATTGTTGATCCTATTCTCCAAATGAGGTGGTGACAGGTGTGGGTAATGGGTGTTTTTCTTCCAAAAAGAATGGCCTTCATTGCCCACAGCAATACAGTGGAAGGCAAAATGGCAATGGAAGAGATGTCCAAAACAGGGTTAAAGTTGGGAGATTTCCATTCCTTAGTTCCCATCAGAAATAGTTTTGGCAACTGCAAAACTACTCCAGAAGAGTAGATGCATGCATCCTTACTAGATTCTGTTATGCTCATTTATCAGTATACAGTAGACTTATCAAAAAAGACAAAAGTTATAAAAGGAATCAAATATATGGCCGTTCAGTTGGGTTGGATTTTTATCTTCTTTCAGCACATGAATGAGTCATGATGACTGGCCAAAAAGCTAGAGCCGTGACTAGATTTTTGTAGCATTTTTTGTATGTCTACTTGCTTGCTTAAAGAAGGGTTTCCGGATGGCAAATCCATTCTTACTGTTGCTCAAAAATGATAAAAATAAATAATAAATCGATTTCAAGAAAAATAGAAAAGATAGAAAATTTATGATTACATGCCTACGTCTACAAATAGCGATAATTAATTCACTATGTATCAAAAATATTACAAGAACAAAATACTTACAAATCTAAAAATTTCTTTACATCTAAAGACAATTCACACAAAGTAGGCTCTTTTTTCATAAAAAGAAATCTTAAAAACAATACTCTTATATATGCAAAGTTATAAAATAAAAAAACAAAGAGTGTCAGAAAAATTCAGACGAAACGGGTCAAAGACTTTACGATGATATTTTTTCAAGTCGCAAGGTTATTAATAAATCATTAAGAATTCAGGTAAATTTATGACAACTACTCCACCCTTTTGATTAGGTGACTTATACGTTTTAACCAACTACTAATCAGCCTAATACATCAACCTTTTTCAAAAATTTATTGGGAGATGAGTTAGTCTTCATCTTATTCCTAGGCATCACTTTCCAATTGAGTGAAAATTGCACACTGAGTGGGTCCATCAGCATATAATCCATTGCAACTTGATATTTGAGAAATGAAACAACACCAAACCCTTTGGAAAGGACGGGTTAATCATCCTATAAAGAATGTGCCTGTTCAACATTTCTAGCTGATTGCTCATCCAAGTGAACAAGTTCAATTTTCTAATTTGTTCGTAATTCTAATTAATGTTAACACAAAAAACACACACGATATCGACAACATATTTTTAATAAATTTAAAAATAAAAAAGTAAAAAATTAATTTTTAGATTAGGGTTGGACGGGATGGCATTGGAGGCACTTTTATCTTAATTTCATTTAATATGATTTTAGATTCATATTACATCTTACATATATTATTAAATAATTAAACAATGATAATGTGACGTGCATTTATGATATTATAAGAGAAATTAAAAAAACAAACAAAGAGTAATATTGTCCAAGAAAGACTTTCTTTATACGAGAAGTTGTCTTCGAATATGGTGGGATTATACATCAAATAATGACTGTAAACTGATTATTTCACTAAATAACTCATCTTTTTATACAGTTTCCAAATTCGTTCTGTTATTATTCTTATGTCAAAGAGGTGTGGAGTATAGTTATCAGAATCGGATTAAACGGGCCGGTTCAACCGTTTGAATCAGAAATCGGGCATTAAATCGGTTCAGTTCAATTAATATACCGATTTTGCTAAAGAATTGAAAAAAATTAGTTGAATCGGCCGATTTTTTAAAAAACTAAGTGAACTGGCCGATTTAAAAATAAAAAAAAAAAAACGGTTGAACCATCTTTTGTCTTTTTTATAACTGCAATTTTTTTTTTCTCACAAAACTTCTATATTTGATAATTAAATGATGAAATTTAGTATAAAATAAAATATTATTGCATATATTTTTGTTAAATATACAAATATATTAAACTTATACATTAAGATAATTTAATGATTATTTATCACTAGATAATAAAAAAATATTTATTATTTTATTATTTTTTTACTTTTTAATATATTTATTGATATTTTTAATATTTTAATTATAAAATCAGATTGAATTACCAATTAAATTAATAAACCATGAATCGAATCTTTTACTGATTCATCGTCCGATCCGACTTCTAATAAATATCGTTTTTAAAGGAGTGGTCCTCTTAAGATCTAAAATTGATTCAGCCCAAATATAAAATAATGAGAAAAACATGGGGGGGAAATTAGAAATGATGATTGATGAAGGAGCAATTGATATATAATTAGAAACTCCTCAACTTTTTCCGTATGTTTTGTCGTCATCTTACGAAACATTACTTTGGTACGTTTGATAGTCAGAGCGCCACCCGCCAGCACAGTCATACTCCGTCTCTCACTCGCGCACACGTCTTACATCCAGACGCCTTTGGAAGCTAAGAACAGAATGCGAGTATGATATCACACACTCCGCAGAGAATTGTTTGATTCTTAACAAACATACAGGCCATGGCAGCTCGGAGGATCTCGTCTCTGCTCTCTCTTTCCTCTGTTTCTTCTTTCACTAATGCTTCTTTACTTTCTTTTGGTAATTCTGCTCTTCAAAACTCCTTTCTCTCTTTCCTGTGATCATGATATATATATATATATATATATATATTTGAAAGTTACAGTAGCAATATTTGGGATAAATCTTTGATTTAACTGTTATTTCTTGAGATGAATCATGAAAACCAACATTTTTTTGTTGCTTTGAATGGGTCTGTAAGTTTTTGGTTTCAGTGATTTCATTTTATTCTCTATGACATGACCAATACAGTCACTGGGGGTTTGATCTCCATGAATTCCTTCAAAGACTCTTTTTTGGAAAATGGGATTGCCTTGCCTTTTAATCTTAATCAAGATATATGCTTGTTGAAATTCTTTCTTTTTCATTAGATTTACTTCTAACATTATTATTAGAATTGAACTGAAATATGTGTGTATGCATGTATGTATTCTATATATTGTGGTTAGGCCATGGTCACGTACTTAGAAATACAGACACGGGATCACCTAATCCGGCAACGGTACCACAACCGGGATCAAGAGGAAAAGAGCAGGCCAACATATGCTTACTAGTTACCGCTCCGCCACATATGAATTGAAAATTCTTTTGCCAGGACTCTAGATGATTCTAAATAAGGCTTTCATGAGTTAATGACTATACATAAGCTGTTAATGTGAATATGATTTGACATCTCAGTGTTTTTTTTCCTCCTGAATTTCTGATCTTTACTCTGCTTTGAAGAGTGGACAAGCGTTTAGCTGTGTTACTTTTCAAAAGCATTTTTTTATATTATTTTGACTCCCTGGCTTAATTTTAATAATTATTATTACTCAGAAAATGTGTTGAAATTTTAGCACATAGTATTATGATTATCAGAATTTATCTGAGGATTTAAATGGATCATATTTTCCTGACTTTAATGTCTAGTAGGGAAAATAGCAGAAAAGATTGAGAGAGTATCTACTGGTATAAGATGGTCTGGATTGTTAGTGATTGTCCAAACTCATAGACCTTGTTAGCACGCGGATAATGGGTCCCTGGTAAAACGGATAATGCAACACCAAGATCACTGAAACTACTCATTTTTAAAACAAATTATAGCCATAAACACTGTCAGTATCATAAGAAAAATAATTGTTAGCTCACTGACAATTAGCAAATTATAATGTTCAGGCTGGTATTGTAGCTGGGGCAAAGGCATCAGTAGGTTTAGTACCGCTGTTGCATCAGAGGAACCAATAGTTCCACCCGTTCAAATACAAGATACCCAGCTTCTCATCAATGGACAATTTGTGGATGCAGCATCAGGTGGGCTATCATCTTTCAATTCATAACAAACAATGCAGATCCTCTGCTTACAATATCTTTGACAATATGTTGTATGACTTCAAGTTTGTACCTTTGTTGTTTATTTAATTCAAGAATTATGCAGAGAAAATGATTCTGATAATTCTATGGCCATAGGGAAGACTTTTCCAACACTGGATCCAAGAACAGGAGAGGTGATTGCTCATGTTGCTGAAAGTGACGTTGAAGATGTCAACCTTGCAGTCTCTGCTGCCCGCAAAGCATTTGATGAGGGACCATGGCCAAAGATGACTGCTTATGTAAAAATATCATACATTGATTGTTATGTCTTTCATTCTTAATGTTTTACTCAGTTTATAAACTTTTTTATTTTTTTGTTGTGCTGAGGATGTTGTACCAATAATGTAAGAATCCTGGTTTTTGAAATATTCAACCTAATCTTTGTTCTTAAATATGTCCAGAAAAGATCACAGATAATTTTGAGGTTTGCTGATTTGGTTGAGAAGCACAGTGATGAACTTGCAGCTCTTGAAACTTGGAATAATGGGAAGACTTATGAACAGGCTGCAAATGTTGATGTCCCAATGTTGATACGTATTTTTAGATACTATGCTGGTGAAGGACATCATAAAGTTTATTATATGCTTCTGTTTCTTAACAATTGGTTGGTATTCTGAGGTTGTCTTTGTGTATTTTTTTTTCAGGTTGGGCAGATAAGATCCACGGTCTTACAGTTCCTGCTGATGGGCTGCACCATGTTCAAACCCTGCATGAACCCATTGGTGTTGCAGGGCAGATTGTTCCATGGAATTTTCCTCTTCTAATATATGCTTGGAAGGTCGCGCCTGCACTAGCATGTGGTAACACTGTTGTACTAAAAACGGCCGAACAGACACCATTGTCTGCCCTCTATGTCTCAAAGCTATTCCATGAGGTAGGCTTACAATATCTATCTCCTGTTGTATTTTTGTGCACTTGTGCTTGGCCATATCTTTGTTCATTTTACGATTTTTGGCTTTGATTCTTCTGGTTTCTTCAGTTCTATATCGGAACTAATGTTGCGCGTCTATTCATAGTTCTAACTTGCTTTCTTATGCTTCATCAGAAATCTTGATTTTCCATTGTTGTAAAAGGATGATGTTTTATCTCAATTTCATTCTGTCCTACAGGCCGGACTTCCTCCTGGTGTTTTGAATGTCATTTCTGGCTTTGGTCCTACTTCTGGCGCAGCTCTTGCTAGTCATATGGATGTGGATAAGGTACTTTACAGGATTCAAATTATGTTTCTGAATCTCTAAATAAGAGAGAAGATTACCGGCAAATGTGAAGTATTACAATGATATATCTGTCATATATAACAATGGTCAACTAATTTTCTGGAACAAATTACTAGTATTTTGAGTTTATACTCCTAAAATTGTTAAATACTCTCTTTGCAGCTTGCTTTCACAGGTTCAACTGAAACCGGTAAGATTGTACTTCAATTGGCTGCAAAAAGCAATCTTAAGCCAGTGACTTTAGAGCTTGGCGGAAAATCCCCTTTCATTGTGTGCGAAGATGCTGATGTTGATAAAGCTGTTGAGCTTGCACATTCTGCTCTTTTCTTTAATCAGGTTTGTGCTATCAAATCTCTTTCATAATAGTATGATAGAGATTTTTTTTTTAAAACTGCTACTGCAGGGACAGTGTTGCTGTGCTGGGTCTCGTACATTTGTTCATGAACGCGTGTATGATGAGTTTGTAGAGAAAGCAAAGGCCCGTGCTTTGAAACGTGTAGTTGGTGATCCTTTCAAAAAGGGAGTTGAACAAGGTCCTCAGGTGTTTACTTCCACCCCCAAATCTTCTCCCACAGCCTCTAGAACGCACCCAAAAAAAAAATATTGATATTCATGTGTTACATCATTCGTGTGACGAGTAAATCATTTTATTATATTAACATCCATTGGACCTGCTGAAAAATTCTACAAATTATAAGGTCCTTTTGATATTATTTTTCCAGAGAAAGTGAAACATGGATTGTTTTTTCGTTCCTTGTAAATAATTCAGATTGATTCCGGGCAATTTAAGAAGATCCTAAAGTACATAAGGTCTGGCATTGAGAGTGGTGCTACCCTTGAATCTGGAGGTGAAAGATTTGGCTCCAAAGGCTACTATATTCAACCCACTGTTTTCTCAAATGTCCAGGTAAAATTACAGTCCCCTTGCAACAGAAAATGACTAAGATGAATAAAATATTAGTGGAACTAACATGATTTTTCGCTTTCTATAAATTAGGATAACATGTTGATAGCAAAAGATGAGATATTTGGCCCGGTGCAGTCCATCTTGAAATTCAAGTGAGCTATGAATCACCCAAAACGTCTTGCTTTTGTATTCTTGGAAAATTTTTGTTTCACACTTGTATTTAATGTTAACATGATAACAGGGATCTTGATGAGGTAATTCAAAGGGCAAATATGACTCGCTATGGGCTGGCTGCCGGGGTTTTTACTCAGAACCTAGATACTGCCAACACTATGATGCGTGCACTGAGAGCTGGGACTGTATGGATTAACTGCTTTGATGTCTTTGATGCTGCAATTCCCTTTGGTGGGTACAAGATGAGTGGACAAGGAAGAGTAAGGGGAATCTATAGCCTTAGCAGCTACTTGCAAGTTAAGGCTGTTGTTACTGCTTTGAAGAATCCGGCATGGCTGTAATTTCTTAACTCTTCATGTTCACGTTATCGAATATGAGCAGGAAAAAAGTGTCATCTATATGAATAATAACATTATAATAACATATTTCATCACTACTTGGGTAAAAATATATACTCTGCTTACAACTTCTTGGTGCTATACTACTGTTCTTTACAAGAAACGTCATCTTCATTAATCCTGTGGCTATATCATGGTTTGTTCTAAAAGTAAAATTTTTTGAACAAATTTATCAATGATACTGGCATTACTCTGCCCATCAGAAGAGTTTATCTGTCACCATTCTTCCATGAGCACCCTGACATTATCTTATTAACTGAAGAGAGCCACCTTCAAGAGTTGAATGAATGTAGTAACTTTTGGTTCTTTTAACTCCAATGGGTTGATTCTAGGATATCAGAAGCTACTTTCCTTTCAAAGTCTTGTGGATTACTCAAGTGTACGCAAGATTATTAACGTTATTGTCCTCTACTGCCTTTGACCTTTTTGGTTATCAAAAGTAAATGCTAGACAAGAGAGGGACTATTAATCATCCATGTTGCCCAGGGACTTGACCGGGTAGATTTCCCAAAAAAACACAATTCAAGCCAGTGTTGTGAGGATTCACCCCCTTCATGAAAGGAGTATTTGGATTAAAGAAGGCCTTGGGGGGGGGGGGGGGGGGGGGGGAAACTATGTTGATTTGAATTAAAGAGGAGTCTAATAGTCCGTGCGGTAATCCAAATCTTTAACTAATGACCATTATCTCTCAATAGTATCATCATTAAAAAATCTAAGGAGAACGTAATCGAAGATCTAGATTGCGACAGCGGAAGCATTGACACCACATGTTGGAAGCTTGGGGAGTCCAAAAAGAGGCCGGGATACACAATGTTAGATCCCAACTTGACCCAAAAGTTTAAGTTGTTAGGTCTTGAGCCCAGTCATGTATATTAGTCCTTCTTACACTCATTACCTGTTGTGGGACTCTAAGCTCACACGATACCTCAACGAGTCTCCCCCTTAACGTGAAAGCTACTACATCAATCGCAACTCTCACTTAAAAACAACCCTTACCAGTATGACCCATCTAAGTACACCACACTCTCCCAAGAACCAACAATCTCAAACGGATCAAGCTTGAACCAAATACACCGTGTCAGCAACACCACGGTATCACCAACGCCAAACATATTGTGTTCACAACACCATGGTATCACCAAGTGTTCATCCACCAAGACTCCGTGAGCCCAAAGATCCAGATTCCAGCGCCAATGCCAAACACTTCGTGTAGGCAATACTAAGTGTTTTAACAATGAGAGCCAATGTTTTTCATGAGAGCTACCAAATACTGACACTTTTTGCACTAAGTGTTGCCCAAGATCTTCACGCTATAGTTATAATACCTTTTGTTGCAACAGCTGAAGCATTGACACCGCACGTTGACGAGATCGGAGAGTTCATGAAGAGGCCCTAATACACATGTTGAATCCTAACTTGACCCAAAAGCTTTAGCCATTAGGTCTTGGGCCAAATCATGTATATTAGTTCTTCCTTCCTACACTCTTGTTACACTCATTACCTAATGTGGGACTCCAGGTTCACATGTTATCTTAACATATTATTTCATGTAGTAGTTTTTGTGATCTCTCGCTCCTACCACCAATTTGCATATGACCACAAAAATCAATGATCTCTAGATTTATAAATAATTTTATAAAAAAAACACAAAATATAAAATATTTGAGGGAGACAAATCCTTGATAACATTTCCGATTCGTTTGGATAAGGAGGAGGGAGGGCGGAGGAAAGGAGATGATAGTATAATCCATTCTTCATGTTTGGATAACTAATGTGGGAAAAGAAAGAAAATGATAGTATAATCTTTCCATCTTGTTTGAGAAAGATAAAGGTAAAGGAAATGGATTTTTGTTTTATTACGTGTCTAGAAAGGTTAAATAGGAATTCAATTGTTTTAAAAAAATATGAGTAGAACAGGTGGTCACTAAGTCTTTAATCCTTTCTTCTATCTTTTCCCACTTTTGCAAGGAGAGTAAAGTGGAATTTTAAGTCCCTCCCCCTCCTTCCTCACTTTTAAACCAAACTAAAAATAAGCTCTTCTTTCTTGTCCTTTCCTTCCAACTCCTCCATTCAACGGATTCAAGTTCTTCAAGAATAACTAGAGACTTGTAAGTTGTAAAAACAACGGTCATAATAAACAAAATGAAATGGAGTGGAAGGAAGAATTAATACAGAGAAAGCGACTTTTCATATATCTGATATAGTCATATCTCTATCTAATTATTTTATTGCTTCTTAGGTGAATCCATGGATTATAATACAACTCATAAAATCCAAAAATATATAGCAAAATTGAAGAAAGAGATTGATTTGCTTTAGATGGAACTGACTGATTCACCACCTCTTCTATATGGATGTATGGTATGGAGAAGGCCATAAGTCTATGCCTCTATATTCCCTCCATTGTCTCCAGCCTTTGGTAAAAAGATCAAGCACACTGGTGATTGGAGTTCAAACATGAAAGAAAAAAGAAAAGAGACAAATGGTTTTTTTTGACAAGACTTAACTGAAAAATGGAATACTGGTAAAAAGATCAAGCACACTGGTGATTGGAGTTCAAACATGAAAGAAAAAAGAAAAGAGACAAATGGTTTTTTTGACAAGACTTAACTGAAAAATGGAATACTGTAAAAAGAAAAGTTCGTGATTTAGGCATTTAGCTACATCACTTTACTATTTCCATAAGAACATTCTATTTATGTAAACAATCCATTCTGAATCAACTTCCTATTATGAAGCTATTTAATTTCAATATATTGGCATAATCAAATTAGATGTTTATTACAACTGAGATTCAACAAAACTTTGTATAAAAAAACTTATCATTGTAACTAAAGAATTCTCTTTCATGGAGTTGAAGGCAAATCAGGTGTAGTAGGAGGAGTTGAAGTTTCTGCCCTTGTTGATATGTCAAGGGCCTCTTCTAGTTTTATGACAACCTGCTCCATGGATGGTCTTTGTTCCCGAAGTGTTGTGCATGACAAAGCTAGCTTAAATGTGAGGTCAAAAGCTTCTGACGAGTACCCTCCATCAAGTTTTGGATCAGCAAATTCTGCTATGCTGCGACCTCTGGTAAGAGATTTTGCCTGGGCAGCAGAAACACAAATGAATAAAATCGATAATCAATTGTTCAAAATTAATTCAGAATAGATGAAAAATGAGGCACTCTGACCATTTTACTTAACGGCATTGGTTTCTTCAGATTCATATTTATAACCTTCCTTCCTGAGAGGATCTGTAGAAGTACTATTCCAAAGCTGTAGACATCACCTGATGAATTTACTTGATGGTTGCATTGGTACTCAGGATCTACATAGCCAAAAGTTCCTCTCACTTCTGAGCTCACCTGGGTCTGACCAAGGTCAATAACCTTAGACAATCCAAAGTCTGAGAGCTTGGCTTCAAAGTTTGTCCCTAGGAGTATGTTTGTTGGCTGCAAAAGCGGCAAACGTAAGCTCAGTTGATTGAAATAGATACCTTGTCACAGATTCTAGATGAGATCGTTTATAAACCTCTACTATTAACTTTAGAGGCTATAACCGTTTACATCTAGGTCTATATATACCAGGTAAATCCTTTTTGACAACTTCTATTTTGTAAAACCATCATCATGATGTATCAGATATTGGCACAAAATAAGGAGTTGCTCACAAAATCCAGCACTCAATTTGAATTCTCTCAAGTTTCAATATGTGTGTTATAGTGAATTGTAAACATAGGGGTTGCTTCTTGATGGAGAAGGGACTCAAGTGTTTTGTGTTCCATTGAAGTTCTATCGGTTTTAAATGGAAGTGAAAGTGTCATATTAACCCACAATTTCATGTTTAGAACTATAACTAATCTTGAAAACTTGATCAACAAATGGTAATTTTTAATATTAAAAACGTGTAGAAGAAGTTGTAGAGGAATATATTGTACATTGATAGAGGCATGAGAGAATGAGAGGGCTCTAGCATTTGGACAGACCTTGATGTCACGGTGAACAATGCATCCTTCTGGATATGTGTGGAGAAACCAAAGACCTCGAGCACTATCAACTGCAATATGAAGCCTTTGAATCCAAGACAGTACTTTATGCTTCCCTGTTGTACAGGTAACAATCTTTGTTAATCAGTGCTTCAATGAAATGAAGGTTTGAAACAGAGGAGAAGTTTCAATCAGAGAATGGAATACCAAAAAGCCATTCTGCGAGGTTTCCATTCGGACAGAGTTCATAGATAAGGAAACATTCATCTTCATTCTCACAATAACCCAGCAAAGCCACAAGGTTTGGGTGTTTGACATGTGATAGGCTTCTAACTTCCCTGAGGAAAGTCTCTACATTTCCATCACTGGTGATGTGTTTAACTGCGACATGCTGATTATTTGACAGTGTGCCTTTATATACCTTTCCTGATATCACAATACAACAATGGATCAAAATCCGAAGCTATAAAGATGTAATTTATTAGTACGTTCGTTCTTCTTCGTTGGCATGGTTATAAATTTCATACGAGATAACATAGTGGTCATTGATCACCCAATTTTACAGATTTTGCTGCTTATTTTGTGTTTCCTGTTCTCATATAGATGCAACTTTTAAATATGCTTTCTTTCAGAATTCATGTTTAGAACTTTCTGCAAAGACCTTTAATTGTTTCTATTTGGGACTACTATGATTTAGATGAACATTCCAACTGAATTTCTCAAACTAAACACCATGTTTGCACGAGAGATGGAAAATGCTGGAATGAACGAGGATGAATATTAGAAATAGGTATCCAATCCAAAACTGGGTAACCCAAAATCAAATATGTAATAAGGAGAAGATAACTGAAATGTTTTAATCATTTTCACTCAATCACGCACGCACACACTCAAAAAACATACGACTCTAGTGCTTAGGGTGGAATTATGGTTCTGGTGGAAGCTTCTGCAAGAACAAGGGACCAAAAGGTGTTGAAAGAAGATAAAAAAAAAATTAAACAGAGACTTAATTAGTAACTCACTCCAAATTTCCAACCCTGAAAAGTTGTTATATGCCTACAACAATGATGGTGATGCTATTAGTATTGCTGGTATGTTAATCTTAGATTCCTTTCATTTGCATCTATCTTTTATGCACATTCACATCTATGCAATCTTGAATGGAAAAACAAAGACAAAGTTGCATATGTGTTTCACACTGAATCTCACCTGCCATTCCTTCGCCAATGAAGTTCGATTCATTTAGATTGTTTGTGGCAGAATACACCTCCTTGATCGGGACTTTCAAGTAACCAGACCCCTTTAGTATTGCATTCTTTGTTGCTGTCAAGTAAATAAGAAATATTCATAAACATTGTACAATATGCTATATGTAGTGAGTATTTACGCGATATCATTGGAAAGAAAATACCATCTTTCTGTGGTCGCACATTTGATTTATGCCATCTTCGTGATAGGATCCATATTAAGATTATTGCTGCCATTGCAATTCCTATGGCACCTCCTATTAGAATCCATAAGCCTGTTTCCAAGTAAATCTTCCATGGTAAGAAATAAGAATAAAAAACATGCCATATGAGATGTGCATATTTAAGAGCATAAGTGGTGAGATGACTAATGGAGAATCACCTCTGCTAATTTTATTTTTTCTGGCAGCATCTCTTACTTCATTATCTGCAGTGGACAGAGGTTAGCTAGGAAATCTACATATATTGTGTTGGGAAATTGAATTGAAGGAATCCATTTCTGTTCCATCCAAGGTACTCACCAATGCCACTGTCCTGCTCCCCAAGGCATTTCAAAATTTTTTGAACCCATATATTATCTGCAATCCTACTACTTGTTAATGACACCAACACTGCAAACCTGCATATATCAGATTCAACCTCCGTAGATTCACCATTGTAAGAATATGTTCCTCTTATGTCTTCCCAGCTCCTTACACACGAACCACACGACTGATTCCATTCCCTGGCAGGGCTCTCAAGTTTGCAGCCTTCCTTCAAAGTTCTTAGCTTATCTCCCAACTTACCATTGACATCTTCAACAGAGAATTCAGAACAGCCACCACTGCCACGTGTTAGTTTCTCAATCCCACAATCCTGTACATCACTTGAAACACTATTCATTCTATTCAAGCAATTCATCTGCTCACTTGAATTTAAGTATATCAATCCCGTTTGATTCGCCCGCTGCCCCAATGCATAAAGGTACTCATCAAAAAGACCTCCACAGCAGTTATTGTTTAAAAAGCCACCCCACTCTCCCCCTTCACAACTTGAGGTATATGAGGATAAATTCCCAAAATTAAGGATGCAATCATTTCCTGGAAACTGAGAAACTGCAAATTTGACTGTGGTTATCAAGGTGAAGATGTATATAGAAATGGCTGGTTTTGGATATTTAGCTCCATCCATTTTTTGAGAAAACACCCAGGCTAAAAATTCAGTACTGAGAACTGAGTTCTTGAAAGTTGAATGGATCTTCAGAGGTGAAAATGTTTTTCTTTGGACTTCATCTTCTTGATTGTGCAAGGAGGGCAGCAAAAAACTTGAAATTTTCAGGTTTGGCTCAGTGAAAAGAAAATGTAAGAGAGAGAGAGTGCAATTTGTTGATTTTGATCTCTTGCAGATTGAAGAAAAGTGACCGGTTCTTGAAATAGTGTGATTGATTATCATTTTGGCGTGACTTTGATTGAAACATGTTAGGATGAATATTCCAAAGAGAAATATTAATAACTAAATAAATAATAAAATAATTTGTCCTACCTTGTGATTGAACAAAATGTAGTCGTCGCCGGCCAAACCGGCAGGATTTTTTCACAGATGTTCTCACTTTGGTTTATTTTATTCTATGCTTTTGTTCTCTAATACTTCCTTCTCTTGTCCTCGTATACTGGAAATAAAATTAAACTAAGAGGCAACACCGTTTCATACTTTAATCACTAATCATACATATATATATATATATATATAGAGAGAGAGAGAGAGAGAGAGAGAATAATCAAGACTTTCAATTGGTAAAATGAGAATCTCTATTACTATTGTAAATTGTCATAGCAACTGTCATACTTTAATCAGTAATGGCCACCTAACAGTAATAACAGCTACTAACGGTGGGGAGGGGGAATATGCTAATACACACACACACACACACACACACACACATATATATATATATATATAAGTGACAACTGTAATCAAGACTTTCAATTGGTAAAAAGAGGATCTGCATTCCAACTGTCATGCTAGCTGCAACCAAATGAGAATTAAGAATCACAATGCTATATCATATATCAGTTGATCTTATGTGAGAGTTTGTGTTTAAACCCTCTAAATAGAGTGATTGGTAGCAGCCATTATCATTGTTTCCTGCCATTTTCATGGCCTGGAATATTAGCATATTTGTGAAGGTGACTTATTCATACTAAGTGACAAATTGTCAATTTAGTTGATCATTGATCAATCATAAAAAGTGCTTCAATTCTTGTCATGTCATCAGGTATTTTATCAGATGGAGTTGAAGAAGGAATAATTGTCAAAGTTCACTCAGATTGGTTAACAGAAACTCTAACAACTTTTAAGAACTTTTATATCAAGGTTTCTGTTAAGTAGTCCTAATCTTCCATGAAGCCTATGGTTTATGAAACCATGGGTGATAGACCTCCTTTGAAATGATTATTGTTATTGGTTGAAAAGCAATAGAGAAAGAGAGAGAAAAATGACACAAATAATTTATATAGTTTAACAATATGCCTATATCTATATGAGCATGTAGCTAAATTCTTCACTATCAAGAAAATAGGGCTACAAATGTTTATATGGTCTCACAATTAAAATCCTAACTTAATACATTAAAAAAAATTTCAATATATCCTTACCATATTGCAAGAGTTTTGCCCACGCACCCTCAATTTATTATTCGATCCTGTAATAAACCTCACGAACTGTGCTCCACTATGTTCATAAAAATTATATACAAATTTCACATATTATAGAAATATGAGGCATTATCTTTAACAAAACCTTCCTTGCTCACGTTTCATTCTTTGAAAAAAGAAAAGACCGGCTATTAATGAGTTAAAGAAAAAATTAGGAGATAAACAAGAGAAAGGAGAAGAAGCAAATATTTTTTCTTTTTAACGATTTATTTGGATTGGAGGAAACGAAAAAAAAAAGAAAAAGAAAACGAAAAAATATATTATTTCATATTTAGTTTTAAAATAAGGTATGAGAGGAAGGGAATGAAGGATTTAAATTTTATTTTTTTTATTTTAAGAGGAAAAAGAATGAAAAAATAAAGGAGTTAGTAATTATAATGTCTATTTCTTTTTAACCAAAAAAAAAACAAGTGGATTCTTATATTATCCTTTTTTTTATTCACATAACAAAATATTTTATTAATTTCTTATGTCTCTTTTTTTTAATAAGTTGAGAGCATTATATTATTATTTTCATATTTTTTTTCATTTTTAATCATCAAAGTAAATAAATAAATAAATAACACTATTCTTAGTCTCTTATTACTTCTAATGTCACTCAATCTCTCAAAAATAAGAATATATTGATTGGTATATAATATTATTTTTATTTTTAAACACAAGAGAAGAGTTTCTTTGAATAAAATTTTAATATGATTCTTTACTTCAAAATCTAGCGTTTTACAATTCTATCCTCAATTTTCATGAAAAAAGTTGGGATAGAACTGTCAATCGCCATACAACGGGGTCATCGATTGTTAAGATTTACAGTTCGCGCATAAGCCCTAAAGGCTAAACAAGGCACGAAACTACAGGCTACGGCACAGGGACGCTCTCCGGTACTCTCCAATCGTGAGTACCATCTGATCTTCTTTTGTTTATATATATATATATATATATAATTATATACACTAATTGGGGTCTGACTCTGAAGATAAGGGCTTGTGAAAGATAGTTTTGCGATTTAGGGTTTCAGGTCGAACTTGTAGGTTGAATTTTTTTATAGGCGTTCGATGAAGTGTCAATGCAAATGGTTGTTTTGGAAGTTCTTTTTGTGTTTTCGTTACAAATTTCATAATTGATTAGGTTTTTGGGTTATCAGTGCAGGTATTGGTAAGATGGACAAGGAACCTAAGGCAGCGACTACTGAAGACCCAAAAATTGATTTATTTGAAGACGATGACGAGTTTGAAGAGTTCGAGATCAATGAAGGTAAAGTTGCGGTTTATTTGTTTGAGTACGTAGAGATAATTTGCTAAATGTTGTGTTCTTTTGTGGAGCCTGTAATTGTTCGTGGTGACTATTTGGAGTTTCGATTATTAATATTATTTTTTCTTACCACTTAGCATCAGTAAGATCATGCTAGAGGACGGGGAGACCAAAATTAACTTTGGTAGAGATTGGAAAAAAAAAACATGATAGCGCGTGGTCTGACTGTGGGGATAAACTTAAGTAGAGTAGAATGGTGATATAAGATTCATGTAGCAGACTCAATTTTTTAGTTGAGTTATAATTATATGGTAATTTATTGACAAGCTACCTCTTATGCAACACGTGCATGTATATTTGCATTATGTATCTGTCAGCCTTTCGTATATAGACTAAATTTCCTAATCACCCCTTGTTGTTAATGAAGTGATTGGAACTACATTTTCACACATGGGTGTTTGGAGGAGCGGCAGTGGGGTGGGTAGGAACAAGGAGTTTGAAACCAGATCCCTAAAGATCTTCTTCTAGTATAGTGATATCCTGGACTTAGTTCTTTCATTGGCATCTGCAAATCCCAACACTGATAGTAACAGATTCTAAGTGTCTAAAATATGCATTATAGCTACTGCCAAGCATGTTTTTAGTAGATTCATTTTCTCTTCTTTTTTTATTTTTCTGGGTGGGAGGGTGGGTTTTTTTTGTTTTTTTTTTTTTTTTGGGGGGGGGGGGGGGGGGGGGGGGAATACAAAAGTTAAAATTTAAGAGAGTTTTTCTGTAAAAATATGAAAATTTTTAAAATTTAAGAGAGTTTTTCTGTAAAAATATGAAAAATTTTGGGGGCCATTGCCCCCCCCCCCCCGGGGGGAACCTCCTCTGGTTGTGTACAAAAGAGATAGATCTCAGATAAGCATCTTTGGAATCTTGTTCCATCTTTGGGTGTCCCAGCTACATCCTTTGTGAGAAACTTTATGGAGGTGGTGAAAAAGCATGAAATGGTGGTATTTGAGATTTTTTTTGATATGGAGGGGATCTTTGTGAGATTGATAGTTACCACAGTTCGTTCCCTACTTAGCGAATTGCAAATTGGGATAGCACGATCCAAAACATGAATCATTAGCGATGTGGAATGCAGGATTAAGCATTCCAATCTAAAATATCAAAAATTTCAAAAAAATCATACAACATAAAAAAGAATATATATATATATACACACACACACATACACATCATTAAAATTTTATTTTATAATGGCTTAGATTTGTTAAAATTTTTCTGGTGTATATATATACATACTTGTATTATTACAAAGACAATCAAAAAGCATATCACGTTCCAAAGAAACATATTTCGTTCTAACAAAGCGATCCGAAAAAGCCTACCCCTAACGTAGCACATTTTATAGCAAGTGACGATCTACGTTTCCGTTCCTGTTTCTCGTACCATAACGATCCATGTTGTGAGCAACATTGATTGAAACTTGGTAAGTGTTATAAAACTGAGTACAAAAAGACAGATTTTCTAATAGGAATTAGCTGGGAATCTGGGATCAAGTCGACAATTTATTACCTGAAAGTGGAGGCAATAATGCCACTCTCTCTCATCATATGGAAAATGAGGAGTGAGATGTTTGTGGATGGGTTAGTAACTTAGTAGAGGTGCTAAGGATGCCGTTGTCAAGTTGTTTGGATGGCATGTCAGCTAATGCTATATATTATTGAGCAAAAACTCTATTGTTGAATTTGTTTTTTGAGAGGTCGTTTCCTAGCTTGCAGTCTTCTTTTTTCTTCTTTTTTTTTTTTGTTAAGCCCTAAAGCACAAGTTTGTTGGGGTCGTTTTCACAGTGATTTTCTAGGTTGTGAAGACAACATGAAGGTGATTTAGATTGTATTAGAACACTGTCTTATAGTATGTCTTTAGTTGGCTTTGCTGGAATATGAAGAGATAAAGTTTGATTCATGCTGTAGTTTCCAATTTCAATGTGTACAACTTTCACTGACCAGACTGGCTGTAGATGCAATCCTACAGTGAGTTGTACGCATAGATTTCTTTTTTTGGTTTGGTATTGACTTATTTTTTATTTTGGTTATTGGTTTGTTCTTGCCTGATTCTTAGTTTGTTGGCACATGCTTATTGGGGCTCTTTGTTGTTTGGAGTGTTTGATATGCAGATTACTAACATCCAGCTTTTGCTATGACAATCTGAAACCCTAATGGACAGAATTTCTATAAAAGTTTGGTGGATTAACCTTGTTATAAGAAACAGCAATCCATGTTTTTTAATTATATTGTCCAAAAATTTTAAAGGTTCAGTTGTTACCAGAAGCAGAAGACACATTACTGGATGTATATGACAACGCGCTTTTTTTTTGTCTTTTCATTTTAATTGTAATTTTTTCCAAGTATTTGATGTTTTGGTTTATTTTCTGAGTTCTTTTCAGCTATTTCATATCAGTCCTTGTCAAACTTATGGGGTGCAACTGATGGAAAATGCAGAGGCAATTGGATGATAGATGTGGAATTGAAAATTAGGACTAAGGATTTAATGTATTATGTCACTATGTTATATCGAATTTATCGTATTCTTTCTGTTTGTGTTATGATGATGACAAAATTTCTTACTGAACTCTTGGTGTTTGTGTTACTTGATTGATTAATCTTTTATTACTGATCTAAGAAAGGTAGGATAATTTGTTATGCTTTCGTGTGACTTGATTGCTACATTTTATTGATTACGGCAGAGTGGGATGAAAAAGAAGGAAAAGAAACAGCACAGCAATGGGAAGATGATTGGGATGATGATGATGTCAATGACGACTTCTCTCTGCAGCTGAAGAAGGAACTGGAGAACAACACTGAGAAGAGCTAAGTTTGTGTACCATCATCGTCCTTTGTACTTTACCATCTTGCTGTGATACTTTTAAAAAAAAAAAAACCGGTGGATTACAGTTTTCTTGTGCTCTAAACATATCCCTTCTATGTGATTGAAAGAGTACTACTCTGTCAGAAACTCCATCTGATGGTTTTATATTTTTAATCACTGGCTTGTCACCTAATAGTTTTATGATTTTTCTTTATTGGTAAACCATTTACGACCGGAGTTTCACCTTGGAATGATTTCAAGGAGATGTTTGCAATCATGGTTTAAATTCAATTGTGAAGTTTAGTTTTTAGATATATAATTAAGTGCTTTAAAATAAGTGGACCGTGGAATTGCTGCAAAACCCTTAAAAAGACTTGATAAAGTTCACTGCAGATTTGTACACACTAGTGGTGGTTATACCATAAATTGGTGGTAAATTGGTTGTTCAGATGTGCGCAAACTTTGATGAGTCAAATACAAAGTTTCAAATAATAAATAGAGTTCTCATATGCAAATGTAAACACCCATATTAGGAGAATTAGTTTGGAATGATGAATGTCATGGTTATCATTTGCTACTTGGAGAATTTAGAGTAGTCTTAGAGAATAAGAAGTCTGAATATGAAGCTAAATTTTAAATGTTGTGATATATGTCTATCTGCTAGTTAATTTGACATGGATATATTACTTTTAAGAGAACTGAAATATGCAATTATCAAAACAAAAAAAAAACAGTACTGAAATATGTAAACTTGGAGCAGTTATTATGTATGTAGAATCCCAGTTTCATGTGCATGTATCCTCTGATTTTATTCATGAAACAATGTGGAGAGAATCGAACTCTTACTTTGTAACTCATAATTCCTTAATTATTTGCATAATTGCAAATTATTCCAAGATTCTAATACGAATTCCTCCACAAGTCAGATTCATCCTGTGAGACGACCTTGTAGTTTTTATTTACGCCTTAAAATTTGGTTCTTTGCTGCTTGATAGCTTTTGTTGGTGCTATCTTTTGCCCTTGTATATGACTAAGCTGTAGTGCGGATGCTTTCTTGCTTTGCCAATTTGGATATGATTTATGAGGGTCCATTTGAGTGGTTTGAGTGATGGGTTTGTGGCACCTAGTGGAAGAGGAATGGACTAGGTGCCACAAACACCTAGTGGAGGAATTGACTGGCTCCCTTATCTTCATCTTTCTATGTTTCTACTGGATAATTTTACGACAAGAAAGAGAACTATTGATCCACTCTATGTTTGCTAATGATGTTGACAATGGAAGTCATTATGTTCAAGTATATGTTGTGATAAAATGCTCAGTTTTTCCATTGATTTGATGCTAAAACTTTTCTGTTCTGCCAAGAAAGAGTTGAGGAGTTTTTACTAGAGAGAGTTTCTGGGCATTTTTGGTCCATATTTCATTCTACCCTGACATTTATGGCTGGTAAATCGTGTTGAGATCAAACAAAAACCGGCTTATGGTAGTTCATTGTCTGGGATGGCTCAGTGTACATGATCAGAATAACTAGTTCTAACTTGAGCGTTCTGATCCTAGCCTTAATTTTGGAAGGTTATTAGAATACAAGTCTGAAATAAATAAATAATGTAAAATATTGTGATATTATATAAAAATTTATAATTTTACAATTTTTTATTCATATTTAATTATAAAATGTAAGTTTTTTAAATTTGAAATAACACATTAATATTTTAAATAAATAAGCTAATTTTTTTTTAAATAACTAGCCATGCTGTCAAATTTAGTGTTGAAATCAATTAAATGAACAACTAGTTTGGACTTTGGTGTTAATTCTACTACAATCTTCTTGTGATGCTGTTACTTGTGGCATTTTGATATAATTCAAATCGGTCTAGTCATATTGGATCCGGATTGCAATTTTTAAAACTGTGATAGGCACCAGATATTGTGGTTAGGGCCAAATTGAATATTGATATGTAAAAGGAATTATACGAATATTCAGGTTTGGATTTGGACATAGAATGCCAGAAAGGGCAAAGGCCTGTTCATGCAACATAATGAGATTGTGAAACCTATCAACCTTTCTCTACTGGACATTGAAACTCCTGCTTGTAAATTCAAGAAAACCAAGAATTTCAATGTTTTAGCTATCTCCCTGTGACTTCAAAGGAGAGTTTATTCTAAACTAGCTAGGGAACAAATTAATGTTTATACATTCAGTCTTTTAACTTTTGGTGCTTTTAACTCATCCATAAGCTGGTTCAAAGTACGCCAAGACGACCCACCATTCTCCATCGCCTTCCTCGCAGCATCACCAACCTCCTTCACCTTCTTTCTCACCTCCTTCCCCATTTCTCCCTCCATTAACTCTCTCACCATCTTCTCCAATCCCTCCCGCTTAACGAACCCCCTCACCGATCCATTACTCGTTTCAACTCTCAACCCCACCTTGATCTCCTCCGCCACCATCCTCGCATTCAGGTGCTGCTCCGCCATCATCGGCCACGCCAATATCGGAACTTTTGCGCAAACGCTCTCCACCACCGAGTTCCAACCACAATGACTCAGAAACCCCTGAACACTCTCATGACCCAGAATCCCCCTCTGATCAACCCACTCTCTCACAACTATCCCTCTCTCCTTCACCCTCTCTTCAAACCCATCAAAAACTTCTGGTTGATTTTTCCTCACCACCCACAAGAAGTTCACCTTTGATTCCTCCAAACCAATGGATATTTCTCGCAACTGTTCGGATGATATCTCTGCTTGAGACCCAAATGCAACGTAGAGAACTGACCTTCCCTGGCCTAGCTTTTGGTCAAGCCACTGCATCCAAGTTGGTGGCTTCTGGTGGGTTGGGGGTTGAACTCTCGGAGGTTCCTGCCAAGCAGAGGGGTCCTACACACCAGGCTCTGGGCTCGCAGTGGCGGTTCCAATAATCCAAATACAGTGGCTCGAGCTGGTGGAAGCTGTTCACGAGCATACCATAGCTTTTTGTTGTTGCTATGGATTGCTCTATGATAAACTCGAGGTGAGGACCCTTGGGCTCACGTTCATTAAAGGGTGCCTCGAAGTCATTTCTTGTGAGCTTGATCCAAGGGAACTCGGGGACAGTGACCGGCTCGTCATCCGACTCGGGTCCGGAAAGAAGCCGATTCATGCCTACGCTTCGCGACACAGTCATGGAATAGTTGCTCATTCCATAGTAAACAAGCCTTGGGATGCCAAACTTTGATGCTGATTGAAGAGTCCAGCCAAGGAAGCCATCAGAGATGATGCAGTGGACATTTGGGAGTGTCTGGAGAGCGAGCTCGAAGTGGGGTTGGATGAGTTTCGTGGCGTTGGCGAATGGGACAAAGGAGGACATGGATGGGAGTCTGTCGGTGCTCTCAACTCCGGCGGGTACGCCGTCGATGTTGTCGGGGAAAGGAAGGTCGATGACGGAGGTATCGGTGTCTGCAAGAGACTGAGAGATGAAAGGACGGTTTGCTGGAGTGGTGAAAATGGTGACAGCTGCGTTGCGGTGGAGGAGGAGGCGAGCTAGGTGGAGAATTGGAATGATGTGGCCTTTGGACATGAAGGGAAAGAGAACTACGTGAAGCGCAGAAGCAGAAGGATTAAAAGCCATCTTTGTCTCAGAAGCTGTGAGAATGTGAGGCCTTTGATTATCCAACTTGCTTCTTGCTGCATGCAAAATATATGTACTAGAACTCCCCAACTGTCATTATCATGAGGTTCTTCTAGTGTTGTCGGATGCAGATTATTAATTTATAAAAAACAACAATAATAAAGATAAACATTTCACTTTTTATATACTCTTTTTGTCTCAAAATAAAAATTTCATTTAAGAATTTTAATTTTTTTAAAAATATTATTTTATTATTTTAAAACTATTAAAATTTTTTATATTATTCTCATTTAATTATAAATTATATTCATATTAAATGTAATAAAAAATAATTTTAAAAATCTATAAGTTAAAAATATATTAACTTTCTAAATAAAATTCTTAAAATAGAATATTCTCAAAATGTAACAAAAGATTCTCAAAAAATTCTCAAAATAAAGTAACATCTATTCATGAGACTTACGACAAGACTTATGAGCAGCCTAGTGGGCCTCATGATAGGCCTAGGATAGAAGTAGGATATCTATCCTTATTTGAAGAAAAAAAATTGTAAGAATAAAAAATAAGAAAATGTTATGTTTATTAAAGTTTATATTTTAAATGACGTGATATAATAATATAAATAGTGTATTAAATTATGTAATTAATTTGTCATAATAATATATTGATATATAATTATCATATCATTTGAAATATAAATTTAAAAAATATAACATTACTCTAAAAAGCGATAGTCTTAAAATTAAAATTTTAAAATTGGTGTGGGGGTAGGGAAACAATAGGAATACAAACAAAAATAAAGGATAACTACTAAGTTTTTATAACTAAAAAATTCATATAAAATAGTGATACAGATATTCTATTCTGATTATTTGACCCATCATTTTTTTCTATTTAAGATTATTTACTTAATTAAATTTGATATTATTTTTTTTTTAACTATTTCTACTAAAATTAATTTTGATCGTTATTATCTCTTAATATGTCCTTTAATTTGAATTATGTTACTATTTTTTATTAATTCATTTATCAGTCTTTGTTGTATATAGTTGTACCATTTTTAACGATTTTCTCTTATTTTTATCTTCCACATGTGTCATTTTTTCTTTTTTAATATATTAATTTTTAATTTAATCTTTTCTTATTTTATCACATTTATCTCAATATCTAAATTTTAATTACACTCATTTTATTAACATATTATTCCATACAACATATAATCTTAAAATTAATAATAAAAAATAGAAGTTTCTAGAGTGGAGCCCAAGCCCCCTTGCAGATCTGTCAATATGTCGTATGGAATGAGGTAGCACTATAAGAGTCCAAAATGGACCACTTTAGCACTGCATGTGATTTCTCTAGAATTTCTTCTCACCTCATGTTTCTGAGATATTCTTCCACCAATCGTGCCTATGGTGCCTGGTACATTAGGTGTTAACATATCATTTTAATTATACATATATATATATTATATTTATTTTATTAAAAAAATTATATTATATATAATATAATATTATTAAAATAATATATTATCATATCATTATATCATATTCATTCAAAAAATTACACATGTTTATTGAAACGTATCGTGATAGAAATCATCATGTCCACATAATTCACATATATTATCGAAATTTTATTATATAGTTTGAACTGATAATTTCGACCAATTATAAATTAATAGATATGTAATATATTAAATTTATAAAAAATAATAAAATAGTTTTTATTAATACATCAATTTATAATTTATGGAGATATTCGCTTGAGTCAATGGTACAGAACCATTAAATGATGTCCCTACATTGTCTGGTTTCAAATTAATTGACTCTATTTCTACGAATTTATCTCTGAGTTTGCTTTTCAATGAGACAAAATATTCCATTATGCTTTAGAAGAATAAAGCCAATAATTTATAGAGTTGAATTGTTATTTTCATTTTTATTATTATTGGGATCTTGAAATTGAAGGGTTTACAGGGCATTGCACTTTGGAAAGATGGGAGAGTTTAGGGAGAAATCTAATTTACATGTTTAATTTGACCTAAAAGTTTAAACAGTTGAGTCTTAGATTTAATTATGTATATTAGTATTTATTTATTATACT
Organism: Nyssa sinensis; assembly: GCA_008638375.1. NCBI lineage: Eukaryota > Viridiplantae > Streptophyta > Magnoliopsida > Cornales > Nyssaceae > Nyssa > Nyssa sinensis. The sequence goes on from CM018032.1 coordinate 60,890,620, forward strand.
CGTTACGTGATCATATATAGATAATCTTTTCTTATTACAATGATTACTCGATACGAAAATCTAAAGTCATTTTCAAAAGAAGTAACGAATTTTTGAAAAACATATTTTTGATAGGTCGTGTCACTTTTGAAAACTCGAAGGGATAAAGCATATCTTCCTCCAAATTTGCTACTACCTTCTCTCAGAGGTAACAAATTTGCTACCTTCCTTCGAGAGTAGTAACTATACTCTTTTATTATAAAAATATGAACTCCATGTTCATTTAGTATAAAATTCAAAATAAAACAATGTGACTCTATAATTATAATAAATAAAAAATAATCAAATATTATAATTTGTTACTTTTATTGGAGTAGCAAATGGAGGTATGAGATAATAAATGACACATTTACTCCTTTTTTTTTTTGCTTTATCCCTTGAAAATGATTTAAGCTGAAAATTTATTCATTGCTCCTCGTACAATGTACCCGAGTCAACAAACATTTGTTATATATATAAAATATGTGAGTCATATACTAATATAATAAATATTTATTGAATCAAATATACTACCCGAAATTAGTAAATAACAACTTGTCCAAACTCACACGTTATTGCAACAAATCTTCCTTTAATGAATTCCAAAGCTGTTGGGGACTTTTATGGATCATGGAAAAGGAGTCCTAAAATGAACCACTTCAGCGATGCATGTGAAGCCCATTAATGAGATATCTAGAGAATCAATCTTATTTCTTTGAAATGTTTCTCTTCTTCTCACTTCAATGTTTCTTGGTGTGTACGTGTCCACATCCATTTGTGTATGTTCAAATTAACAATCAGTCACTTTTTTTAATCTTATTTTCAAACAAAAAAGAGCAAAGTAAAAAAATTTTAAAATATTATCTTAAAAGACCAAAATTAAAAAGACATTAATTTTTATTATTTTAAGTTTTTTGTTTCATAATTTCCTTTAAATAAATTTACAAAAAACTATTTTATTCATCATTCTCATCTTTTTCCCATTAAAACCTTATATAATATTTTTACACACGTGTGTGTTGTGTGCGCCCATATATATATATATATCTATGTGTGTGTGTGTGTAGCACACATATATATATATGTGTGTGTAGCACACATATATATATATATATATATAAAATATACACACGTGCAAGAGTAAAAGATTAATGTAATTATTAAAAATAAATAAATAAAATAGTATTTGTTGTGCCACTTTAAGTCTCACATCGAATAGAAGTAGGGCACTAGCGTCGCTTATAAGCTCTAGTCGTCCCCTCTCTTGCATCAGGCCTTTTCTGCCCAAGAAGAACAAAACCGTGAAGGCTCTTAAGCCCAAAACGGACAATATGGTGCATGTGAAGCCTACTATGTGCCATGACGAAAAAGTGCAGCATCAGTTTAGCGCCGTCTGTGGGAACGCTTGAGCCACGTGCCTCGTTCCTGTGTTCCACCAGTCCCGACTGAGGGGAGTAACTGTTGTGTCACTTTGAGTCTCACATCGAATAGGAGTAGGGCACTAGCGTTCCTTATAAGTCTCAGTCGTCCTCTCCCTTGCATCATATCTTTTCCGCTCATGAAGAATAAAGCCGTGAGGACTCTTAAACCAAAAACGGACAATATAATACACGCGGAACCTACTATGTACTAAGACGAAAAAATGTAGCATCAGTATTTGTAATTTATTAATAAAAATAAAAATGTTCGATGTAATTTTATAAATTTTAAACAAAAAGATTAATGTGATTATTAAAAATGATGGAAAAACATTAATAATTTTTTTAAAAATACGAATCCCATGCAGCACGTGTTTAGTGGAAATGCTAAATGTTGGTTGCGTCAAAAGTAGAGCTAGCTTTTGGTAACACTAGTATATGGTAAGCTTTGAGTTGAAGTCTTAATTCAAGCGCGGTGGCTGAAGCTGGTAAAAGCTGGTGACGCGCACGCCGTAGAATTTTCATATAGCTATTCGCGGTCTGGAAACGGTGGTTCGAAGTCATTTTCTTGTACGCAGGATCCGAGGAAAGTTGTCGGCATTCGGATCAAAGAGTCAAGCGATGCCGTCAGAGAGGTCCTCCATTCATATTTTCATGTCATACGTGGACGCATTTTTGGCTCCGGCACTTTCCCTGTCAACACATCATGGAAAAATATTTAATCGTCTTTTCAATCCTAAACGAGCTCGTCCGATCTATAAAGCAGTATTCGTGTCGGTTATTAAAGACAAATATTCAATCATTAGTTAAATTTTTAACAAAATAAAGTTATTTTAAAACTTGTTTTTAAAAATAAGATTACAATAAATTTATTTATTAAATTAAAATTATTGTAAAATTATTTTTTAAAAAATAATTAAAAATTTGTTTGAAATCCTTTTTTTAGAAAGACACTTTTAAAAATATTTTTTTGAGAGATGATTTCTTAATAAAAATATTTTTTTGAAAGACCATTAAAAAAAAAAAACAAAAAATATTTTTTAGAAAGACAATTTTAAAAACAACCTTAATCTCGTACATAAGTTAAAACAACATTAAGTAGAAAATAACTTATTTTATAACTCTACTTGAGGATTTAACACCTCATGAAGTGTGTGTTATCATTTTTTTTTTAAGTGGGTAATAACATATAGTTATGGAACAAGAATTTTAGTTTAGAAAAGTCAAATTGTAGATATTAAAATTTAAAAAATTCATGTATATATAAAAAAAAATATAATAAAATTTAAGGAGTCAAGTCTTATTTTGTTAAAAAAATATTAACAAAATTAACAACAAAAAATGTAATATTTAATTCTTTTTAAGAGATCAAATTAAAAATATTAAGATTTAGGACGTTTCTATGAATATAAACAAAATTTTGAGGAGACCAAATTAAAAAAAAATCTAACAAAATTAATGATAATAAGTACAATGTTCAAATTTTGGAATGAGGGCATTGCCCCCTTCATCCCCCCTTAGCATTTGCAACTGATAACGTACTTATCAAAGTATTATTAAAAAAGTACACTGTCACATATTATTCTAAATTTATTAAAAAATCACTTCTGATTGAGTAAATCATCAAGGGTGGAACCAAAAAAAAAAAAGTAGGGTGAGATTAGAAAATTTTTGAAAAAAAATTTAGGAAAAAAATCTTAGGGTTGGCCAAAGTTTTGATGTGAAAAATGAAAGAAATTATAGATAAAGACTGAGTGAACCAAAATTTTGAAAGGTAGACTATAATTTTAGGTGAGAAATAAGAAAAATAATAAATTAAATTTAAATTTTAAAATAAATTAGTTTAAAAATTATTAAAATTTTATGTGTATAATTTTTTATTTTTTATTTTTAAATTTGCAGGAACTAGAGCCCGGCCAAACCAACTAGCTTCCGTCCGTCTAAACCATGCTTCTGAAAGGTGGTCCAGCCCCAGAGTGAACTGCACGCCGACAAGGACATGTCACATACTTTGACAAGTTTAAGGGCAATCAGGATCTTAGAGACGATCACTCTCTCTCTCTGTAATTTTGTCGAGTAGTTGGAACATGGTTGGAAAATGTTGGGCCTTTTTTATATAACTTGGACCTAAAATCAATATACAAGGTTATTTGAAATTTTTTTTAAATTGAACCAATTTTAAATTATTTTTATTAAATTTTTTAATATATTTTTATTCAGGTTTAAAATATTTTTTAAAATTAAATATAAATTAATACACTGTTTAAAATTATTTGTCAAACAACATAAAATTTAAAATCAGTTCATATATATTTTACAGAACCAATTCTAATATTTTTCAAACAAATCCTAAATACAAGAAAGCTGGGCAACTTTTAAAAGCAATTTCATACCTAATTATTATAATCTAGCCTAACCAAGGGCGGAAACACTAAAAGGTTGTGCCAAATTTTGGCATAAATGAATATTATTTTCGGTCGTCAAGTTTGAAAATTTATGATTTAATTGACACGTATAATTTATGTACATGTCTAATATTGCTCCGTGATTTACACGCGTCAATCAGGTCGTATGTTTTTTACTTTTGCAACTAACCATAACATTTTTCTTTGACAGATACAAAGAAACAAAGGAGGTATGTTAGTCCAAAATTTTAAATTAGTATATTCTAAAATTTTGATTCATTTTAATCTTTAACCCTTATTTTTATCATTTAATGTTTTAGCCCATCCCCTTTGACTAAATTTTTTTCTAAGAATTTTTTAACCTTTTTATAATTTTTTTTCCTGATTCCGCCTTAAGGCCAACCACCCACACCCATTCTCTCGCAAGGTAGGACCATCAAGAAATGACTCTTGGATCTGCCAGAGGAATATTTGTTTTCTCGACTTTAATGCATAAATTAAATTATTGTACTCATATCATCCTAAAATTGTCTTTTTTCTTTTGGGAGGGGGAGGGACCATTCACTAGGCCCAAGAACAAGGGCGGATCCACTTTGGAGGTTTGGTCGGGTTTTACCCCTTTCCAATTTTAGAAAATATATATATATATATATATATATATATATACACGGATAAGATTTTGATTATTTTTAAATTAACGTATTTCAAAATTTTGGCTTATCCTAATTTTTATCTATTAATTTTTTTTCATTTTTCACTCAAAATTATAGTCTAACCACTCAAAATTTCTCTCCTAATTTTTATCTATTAATCTTCACCTATCATTTCTCTCCTTTTTACCTCAAAATTTGTGTCCATCCCAAAAACTTCGACCCTAATTTTTTTTCTAGTTCTACCCTTGTCCAAGAACACCCTAGGGCCTAGTCAATATATAAATAAAACTCTATCTTTTCAATATCAAAGAGATCAAAGACCATAAGATTAAATGGAGAGATTATTCAATAGTCCGGTCTCAATGATTATATCATACGTGACATGTACATATATATTACACTGTTGCAGACATGACCCTCAATCTGACCACCAAATAATTGTTCAATTAAATGAGTCCAACCATTTTAATGCAATTAACTAGTAGGTGGAAACATATTTTCACGGAGATCACCAAATAATGAGTAATGCTATGCTGACCCAATAATTCTACCAAAAATATTTACACAGTTGATGTGCCAGTATTGTATTGATTTTATATCACATCATGATTTAATGTAAAACTAATATAATGCTGTCACATCAGCTGTGTAAATACTTTTAGTAAAAGTTTTAAGTCAGCATAGCATTACTCGTCAAATAATTATTCGATTAAATGAGCCTAACTACTTAACTTCAATGAAATAACTACCAGGCTCTTGTCTTTTCTTTTTTTTGCAAAAAAAAAAAAAAATACAGCTTAAAACATTTTATTAGTTGGGTTGGCAATTGATGTCCATTGATTGGTCACATAAATTAACTTGACAATGGTAGCCAGATTCCACGAAATCTTATTCTTCTTCTTGATTATTCTTGTTCTTGGGCTTGTTTGGGCTGATGGGGTAGATAAGATAGCAAGAATTATTCTAAAAAAAGATTTTAAAAAATGAATTAAAGAAGAAGGCCCTAGTAGAAAACAAACTGAGCTCTGATGAGCCCACACTTCTGAAAGAGGCCATATGAAAGACCAGAAAAGCCCGAGGGATTAGGAAACTGGGCCAAACAAATCCTAGCCTCTCAAATCTTGGGTCACAACAAGTCTGAAAATTTTAGGGCAACTCAAGCCACTAAAAGGGGTTAGGCATTAGTTGCTTATTAATTCATTGTAATCACACTACATAAACAAGTCTCAATATTCTTGAAGGAACCTTTGGCTATTAATCTAGCTTTGTATCTTTTTATCGAGCCATCTGCGTTATGCTTAATCTTGTAAATCCACATGCAACCATCGACGAGACTAGCTTTGGAGTTGAGAGGGGGGGGTTCCTCAAATTTTTTATTTGAGATTTTCTTTATACTTTTCAAGAAGAAATTCAAATATACCCTTTTAATTTATATTTTTACCCCTTCAAGTCTAAATTATTTCACACTTCATCTTTATTTTAATTTCAATTTGACAACTGATTGGAACTTTTATTGACATTTTATTTTATTTTTTTTGTATGACTCCTTATCCAATTTATAAATTCATTTATCTCAATAAAATTAATTAATTAAAAGTATTATCAATCAATATTAAAAACATTTACTTTTGAAAATTTCAAATTTTATGATTGAATATTTAACAAAAAATTTGTTCCCCTAAATTGAATTCCTGACTTCGTCCCTCCTTGCAACTAGTGGCTTATTTTGGTGCAGGCAATGGAATCAAGTCCTATTCTTTTTCCAGGGCATTGATTATGATTCAGGTTCATGAGAAGATTGAACTGCTTGTGATCTAATGTAATTTTTAACACACGTGAAATGAAATCACATAGGTTGCATTTGTTCTCTTTCATGTGATGTGGTTTCTAGAGGGAAAACAAGTTTTTTCTTTTCTTTTTAGTATGAAGAGAATTCCGTGCCGATTTTTGACTACCGCTAAACTCTCTATTCCACAAGACTTTGACAATGAGTTTTTTTCCCCCTAAGTGGGTGGCTCTAAGGTTCAATCTCGAGACATCATAAGACTTGATGTGAACCACTTGATTTACCCCTTAGATTTGTAGGCAAACAAGTTGCTAGGCAATTATGGAAGTAACTTGCTAATGTATTGGAAAAAATAAAATAATTTTACAATTATTCAAGTTCAAGATTCATACTACCATAACTGATGCTGCACTTTTCGGCTCGCAATAAGTATGGACTCCGTGACCTATAGAACACTCAGAAAGATGATCAGAGGACCACCGGATTGGCTCCGGCGGTAGCCGCTCCGATGCTTAAGTAAGTAAAAGAATTGAAAAGACTGTATTGAAAGCCAAAGAATGAGCATAAGAAAAAAGGCGTACCTTTAGGGTTTAATTTATAAGCCATGGCTTTCCTAAGTTGATTAGGATTCGAAGCCATGAATATAGGGATTTGATCACCGGAGATTGCAGTTACCTTGCATAGAGATAACCATAGATGGCAGTTTCCTTGTTGAAGACCGCTTCCTTATTTCCTGCTCGGCATTCGTTAAGGCGGTGACGAGTTCTGGAGTGTTGGTCTGGACCCTGTTGATCTGTTCTGGATATATATATGTTCGGTCACTTCCGACTTTATATGATGATCTGGGTGCTTGAGCTTTTAGTCATTGGCTGAGTGAGAATCATGTTGGCCGAGCATAGGTCAGATTGTGATCACACGTGTCAAGTAGTTGATTGGCCTGTGCTTTTATGGTATATCAATAACCATAAGATTCTATACTTGTTTGAAAACATAATCTGACCCAAACACAACTGGAGTTGTCACCAATTAAACTGCATCCAGATAATTAGTGGTAATTACTAAGATTTACAATTCATAAGAAATCTGACACGGCTGGTTCTGATGCAGAATCATGAAGAAATTGGCATACAAAACTCAAAAACCTGTTTGGTTTTCATTTGGTTCAAATCCAGTATCACTCAAATTCTATTGTTTGGCTCCCTCTCAGCTTTATACGAATACCACTCAAATGGCCACTTTCTGTAGTCTGGCCTTCTCTTAACTCAGTTGCAATCTCTCTTGCTTGCCTCTCTGTCAATTCAATTCCACTATCACTGAAAATGGCTACTTTCTTGGCCGGAAGCTGACCCGCCCTTCCCGGCATCTGCACTGGTTCGACAAATTGGACAAACAAGTGTCTTCAAAAGCCATGAATCGACACACTGGGCATGTGTTAGAGATATTGATTCATATTTCTGTAATATGTAAAACTAATATATATGTCTTATGAGCGGAGCGGTAAGGACATATTAAGAAATTTGTTAATGTATCGGGCTAGCTAGGTTTAGGGTTTTAGTTGCAAGGTAGTCATGTTGTAATCCTGTTTTTTTTAATAATAAAATAATTAGTCGCTAAACATAGGCATACTATCGAATCACATAAAATTTATGTGTCATTTTTCTCTCTTTCAGCATGGGAATTTTGCCTTCACCGAGGCAGTAACCTACACTTATCACCGACAATCAAAAGAGGATGGATAATTTCAGTTGTATATATAGCAAAAATCATATTAACTATGTGTATGTGTGAGTGTTTCTATTCCTTCCAACTGCAAATATGATCATCGTATGTAGTGATAATTACTAAAATTTACATTTCATAAGCATAACTCATAGAGCTGATTCTGATGCAGAATCATGGTAACAAGTGGCATACAAAACTCAAAATCCTGTTTGGTTTTCATTATGTTCATATCCATTATCACTCAAATTGGTGTTTTCTATTGTTTGGCTCCCTCTCAGCTCAATATGAATACCACTCAAATGGCCCCTTTCTGTAGTCTGTCCTTCTCTTAACTCAGTTGCGATCTCTCTTGCTTGGCTATCTGTCAATTCAATTCCTCTGTCACTGAAATGGCTAATTTCTTGGCCGGAATCTGACCCGCCCTTCTGGCCGGCATCTGCACTGGTTCGGCAAATTGGGCAAATGGGTGTCTTCAAAAGCCATGAATCCACACATTGGGCATGGAAACTGTGCCTGCACTGAGGCAGTAACCTACACTTATCACCAACCTTGAAATTGTCCAAACAAACAGCACAATCCACAGTACTACTTCCCTTCTCTCCACCTTTGAAATCAAAGCAAGGAAGCTTTTCCAAATCATCTTGAGACATGCTTCTGCTTCCAAATCTGCCATTTTCAACTGTAGAAGTGTTTCCAAATCCCCTTCTAAAAGCCCTCCCAACAATACAAACATGAATCAAGACCAAAACTCCAATACCCACAAATAACAATATCACAGAAATCACAATTACCATGACCATAACCTTTGTGGCCACCCCCAAGACTTGATCAAATATGAGATTCATATTTAATTATAAAATGTAAGTTTTATAAACTCGAAATAACACAAATTAATATTTCTAAATAATTAGTTTGTCAAATTTAGTGTTGAAATCAATTAAATGGACAACTAGTTTGGACTTTGGTGTTAATTCTACTACAATTTTCTTGTGACTCTGCTATTTGTGCCATTTTTATATGATTCAAATCGATTTAGTCATATTGGATCCGAATTGCAATTTTTAAAACTATGATAGGCACCAGATATTGTGGTTAGGACCAAATTGAATATTGATATGTAAAAGGAATTATACGAATATTCACGTTTGGGTTTGGACAGAGAATGGCAGAAAGGGCAAAGGCCTGTTCATGCAACAACCTTTCTCTACTGGACATTGAAACTCCTGCTTGTAAATTCAAGAAAACCAAGAATTTCCATGTTTTAGCTATCTCCCTGTAACTTCAAAGGAGAGTTTATTCTAAACTAGCTAGGGAACAAATTAATGTTTATACATTCAGTCTTTTAACTTTTGTTGCTTTTAACTCATCCATAAGCTGGTTCAAAGTACACCAAGACGACCCACCATTCTCCATCGCCTTCCTCGCAGCCTCACCAACCTCCTTCACCTTCTTTCTCACCTCCTTCCCCATTTCTCCCTCCATTAACTCTCTCACCATCTTCTCCAATCCCTCCCGCTTAACGAACCCCCTCACCGATCCATTACTCGTTTCAACTCTCAACCCCACCTTGATCTCCTCCGCCACCATTCTCGCATTCAGGTGCTGCTCCGCCATCATCGGCCACGCCAATATCGGAACTTTTGCGCAAATGCTCTCCACCACCGAGTTCCAACCACAATGACTCAGAAACCCCTGAACACTCTCATGTCCCAGAATCCCCCTCTGATCAACCCACTCTCTCACAACTATCCCTCTCTCCTTCACCCTCTCTTCAAACCCATCAAAAACTTCTGGTTGATTTTTCCTTACCACCCACAAGAAGTTCACCTTTGATTCCTCCAAACCAATGGATATTTCTCGCAACTGTTTGGATGATATCTCTGCTTGAGACCCAAATGCAACGTAGAGAACTGACCTTCCCTGGCCTAGCTTTTGGTCAAGCCACTGCATCCAAGTTGGTGGCTTCTGGTGGGTTGGGGGTTGAACTCTCGGTGGTTCCGCCAAGCAGAGGGGTCCTACACACCAGGCTCTGGGCTCGCAGTGGCGGTTCCAATAATCCAAGTACAGTGGCTCGAGCTGGTGGAAGCTGTTCACGAGCAGACCATAGCTTTTTGTTGTTGCTATGGATTGCTCTATGATAAACTCGAGGTGAGGACCCTTGGGCTCACGTTCATTAAAGGGTGCCTCGAAGTCATTTCTTGTGAGCTTGATCCAAGGGAACTCGGGGACAGTGACTGGCTCGTCGTCCGACTCGGGTCCGGAAAGAAGCCGATTGATGCCTGCGCTTCGCGACACAGCCATGAAATAGTTGCTCGTTCCATAGTAAACAAGCCTTGGGATGCCAAACTTTGATGCTGATTGAAGAGTCCAGCCAAGGAAGCCGTCAGAGATGATGCAGTGGACATTTGGGAGTGTCTGGAGAGCGAGCTCGAAGTGGGGTTGGATGAGTTTCGTGGCGTTGGCGAATGGGAAAAAGGAGGACATGGATGGGAGTCTGTCGGTGCTCTCAACTCCGGCGGGTACGCCGTCGATGTTGTCGGGGAAAGGAAGGTCGATGACGGAGGTATCGGTGTCTGCAAGAGACTGAGAGATGAAAGGACGGTTTGCTGGAGTGGTGAAAATGGTGACAGCTGCGTTGCGGTGGAGGAGGAGGCGAGCTAGGTGGAGAATTGGAATGATGTGGCCTTTGGACATGAAGGGAAAGAGAACTACGTGAAGCGCAGAAGCAGAAGGATTGAAAGCCATCTTTGTCTCAGTAGCTGTGAGAATGTGAGGCCTTTGATTATCCAACTTGCCTCTTGCTGCATGCAAAATATATGTAGTAGAATTCCCCAACTGTCATTTTCATGGGGTTCTTCTAGTGTTTTCGGATTCAGATTATTAATTTATAAAAAACAATAATAATAAAGATAAACATTTCCCTTTCTATATAACATCTATTGGAGAGACTTGCGACAAGACTTACCAGCGGCCTCGTGGGGCTCATGATAGGCCGCGGGTAGAAGTAGGATATCTATCCTTACTCGAAGAAAAAAAATTGTACGAATAAAAAATAAGAAAATGTTATTTTTATTAAATTTTATATTTTAAATGATGTGATATAGTAATAAAATATTATATTATATTATGTAATTAATGTGTCATAATAATACGTTGATATATAATTATTATTATTTAAAATATAAATTTAAAAAATATAATGTTACTCTAAAAAGTAATAGTCTGAAAATTAAAATTTTAAAATTGGAGTGGGGGTAGTGATGTCAATTGGAATATAAACAAAAATAGAGTACTAAGTTTTTATAATAAAAAAATTCATATAAAATAGTGATACTCAATTTAACAAAGTTTTATTCTGATTATTTAAGATCGGTTATATATATTTTGTCTCGTCATTTTTTCTCTATTTAAGACCATTTACTTAGTTAAATCTGATATTATCATATTTTCTTAACTACTTTTATCAAAGTTAATTTTGAATCGTCATTATCTCTTAATATGTCCTTTAATTTGAATTATGTTACTATTTTTTATTAGTTCATTTATTAGTCTTTGTTGTATATAGTCATTTTTTCTTTTTTAATTTAATTTTTTCTTATTTTATCACATCTATCTCAATATCTAAATTTCGATTACACTCATTTTATTAACATATTATTCCATACAACATATAATCTTAAAATTAATAATAAAAAATAGAAGTTTCTAGAGTGGGGCCCAAGACCCCTTGCAGATCTGTCAATATTTCGTATGGAATGAGGTAGCACTATAAGAGTCCAAAATGGACCACTTTAGCACTGCATGTGATATCTCTAGAATTTCTTCTCACCTCATGTTTCTGAGATATTCTTCCACCAATCGTGCCTATGGTGCCTGGTACATTAGGTGTTAACATATCATTTTAATTATACATATACATATATATATATATATATTATATTTTATTAAAAAAAAATTATATTATATATAATATAATATTATTAAAATAATATATTATCATATCATTATATCAGATTCATTCAAAAAATTGCACATATTTCTTGATACGTATCGTGATAGAAATCATCATGTCCACATAATTCACATATATTATCGAGAATTTATTATATAGTTTGAACTAATAGTTTCGATCATAAATTAATAAATATGCAATATATTAAATTTATAAAAAATAATAAAATAATTTTTATTAATACATCAATTTATAATGTATGGAGATATTCGATTGAGTCAATGGTACAGAACCATTAAATGATGTCCCTACATTGTCTGGTTTCAAATTAATTGACTCTATTTCTACGAATTTATCTCTGAGTTTACTTTTCAATGAGACAAAATATTCCATTATGCTTTAGAAGAATAAAGCCAATAATTTATAGAGTGGAATTGTTATTTTCATTATTTATTATTATTGGGATCTTGAAATTGAAGGGTTTACAGGGCATTGCACATTGGAAAGATGGGAGAGTTTACGGAGAAATCTAATTTACATGTTGGATTTTAATTTAACCTAAAAGTTTAAACGGTTGAGTCTTAGATTCAATTATGTATATTAGTCTCTATTTATTATACTCATTACGTGATCATATATAAATAATCTTTTCTTATTACATTGATTACTCGATATGAAAATCTAAAGTCATTTTCAAAAGAAGTAACGAATTTTTGAAAAACATATTTTTGATAGGTCGTGTCACTTTTGAAAACTCGAAGGGATAAAGCATATCTTCCTTCAAATTTGCTACTACCTTTTCTCAGAGGTAACAAATTTGCTACCTTCTTTCGAGAGTAGTAACTGTACTCTTTTATTATAAAAATATGAACTCCATATTCATTTAGTGTAAAATTTAAAATAAAACAATGTGATTCTACAATTATAATAAATAAAAAAATAATCAAATATTATAATTTGTTACTTTGATTGGAGTAGCAAATGGAGGTATGAGGTAATAAATGACACATTTACTCCTCTTTTTTTTTTTGCTTTATCCCTTAAAAAACGATTTAAGCTGAAAATTTATTCATTACTCCCGATACAATGTACCCGAGTCAACAAACATTTGTTATATATACAAAATATGTGAATAAATATTTATTAAATCAAATATACTACCCAAAATTAATAAATAACAACTCGTCCAAAGTCACACGTTACTGCAACAAATCTTCCTTTAATGAATTCCAAAGCTGTTGGGGACTTTTATGGATCATGGACAAGGAGTCCTAAAATGAACCACTTCAGCGATGCATGTGAAGCCCATTAATGAGATATCTAGAGAATCAATCTTATTTCTTTGAAATGTTTCTCTTCTTCTCACTTCAATGTTTCTTGGTGTGTACATGTACACATCCATTTGTGTATGTTCAAATTAAGAATCAGTCACTTTTTTTAATCTTATTTTCAAACAAAAAAGGGCAAAGTAAAAAAATTTTAAAATATTATCTTAAAAGACCAAAATTAAAAAGACATTAATTTTTATTATTTTAAGTTTTTTGTTTCATAATTTCCTTTAAATAAATTTACAAAAAACTATTTTATTCATCATTCTCATCTTTTTCCCATTAAAACCTTAGATTATATTTCTACACACGTGTGTTGTGTGTAGTGTGCGCACATATATATATATATATATATATATATACATGTGCAAGAGTAAAATATTAATGTAATTATTAAAAATAAATAAAAAAAAATAGTATTTGTTGTGCCATTTTAAGTTTCACATTGAATAGGAGTCAGGTAATGGCGTCACTTATAAGTTCCAGTCGTCCTCTTCCTTGCATCAGGCCTTTTCTGCCCAGGAAGAACAAAACCGTGAGGGTTCTTAAGCCTAAAGCGGACAATATGGTGCACGCGGAACCTATTATGTGCCATGACGAAAAAGTGCAGAATCAGTTTGGCGCCGTCTGTGGGAACGCGTGAGCCACGTGCCTCGTTCCTGTGCTCCACCAGTCTCGACTGAGGGAAGTAGCTGTTCTGTCACTTTGAGTCCCACATCGAATAAGAGTAAGGCACTAGCGTCTCTTATAAGTCCTAGTCATCCTCTCCCTTGCATCAGATCTTTTCCGTCCATGAAGAATAAAGTCGTGAGGGATCTTAAATCAAAAGCGGACAATATGATGTATGCAGAACCTACTATGTCCTAGACAAAAAAGTATAGCATCAATATTTATAATTTATCAATAAAAATAAAAATGTTCGATGTAATTTTATAAATTTTAAACATAAAAGATTAATGTGATTATTAAAAATGATGGAAAAACATTAATAATTTTTTTAAAAATACGAATCCCATGCAGCACGTGTTTAGTGGAAATGCTAAATGTTGGTTGCGTCAAAAGTAGAGCTAGCTTTTGGTAACACTAGTATTTGGTAAGCTTTGAGTTGAAGTCTTAATTCAAGCGCGGTGGCTGAAGCTGGTAAAAGCTGTTGACGCGCACGCCGTAGAATTTTCATATCGCTATTCGCGGTCTGGAAACGGTGGTTCGAAGTCATTTTCTTGTACGCAGGATCCGAGGAAAGTTGTCGGCATTCGGATCAAAGAGTCAAGCGATGCCGTCAGAGAGGTCCCTCCTTTCATATTTTCATGTCGTACGTGGACGCATTTTTGGCTCCGGCACTTTCCCCGTCAAGACATCATGGAAAATATTTAATCGCCCTTTCAATCATAAATCAGCACGTCTGATCTATAAAGCAATACTCGTGTCGGTTACTAAAGACAAATATTTAATCCTTAGTTAAATTTTTATCAAAACAGAGTTATTTTGAAACTTGTTTTTAAAAAATAAGATTACAATAAATTTATTTATTAAATTAGAATTATTATAAAATTATTTTTTAAACAAATAATTAAAAAAATTAGTTAAAATCTTCTTTCAAAAAAATATTTTTAAAAACGTCTTTGTGAGAGATGATTTCTTAATAAAAAAGTTTTAAAAATATTTTTTTGAAAGACAATTTTTTAAAAAAAAAAAAATTTGAAAGCATTTTTTTCAAAAACGATTTTAATATTTTAAAAAAATAATAAAATTTTT
The DNA here is from genome assembly GCA_008638375.1 of Nyssa sinensis. Lineage (NCBI taxonomy): Eukaryota > Viridiplantae > Streptophyta > Magnoliopsida > Cornales > Nyssaceae > Nyssa > Nyssa sinensis. The sequence goes on from CM018032.1 coordinate 60,905,657, forward strand.
TTAAAAAAATGATTTTAAAAATAACCCTAATCTTGTAAATAAGTTAAAAACAACATTAAGCTAAAAAATAATTTTTTTAATTCTACTACAGGATTTAACACCTCATTAATTGGTAAAATATACATGCGGATCCATGACCAATGAAATCAGAAAGATTTAGCTTTTGCCACTCACCTTAATAAAATTTAAGATAAATATATTTAAATATGTGTTTAATTTTAGAAGAGTATTCTTATACATAATGTATATTATCAATAAAAAAATTTCGCCCTTATATACAATAAGAAAGAGTCTACAATAATATATGTATGTTAAACCTATTTATGTTTATTTTAGAGTGAAGAAATTTATTTAAAAATGGGTTTAAATAAATTCTGTTAAACATAGTATTTTTTTTAAATACATTTCCTCTGTTAAGTAAAAAATTCTTTAATGAGATTGATACATCAGTGCGTAAGTGTGTCATTCTAATCATATCATGAAGTGTGTGTTATCACCTCTTTTTTTCTTTTTTTCTTTTTCAAGTGGGTAATAACATATAGTTATGGAACAAGAAATTTTAGTTTGGAGAAGTCAAATTGTAGATATTAAAATTTAAAAAATTCATATGTATATATATATATAAATATAATAAAATTTAAGAAGTTAAGTCTTATTTTGTTAAAAAATACTAACAAAATTAACAATAAAAAATGTAATATTTAATTTTTTTTAAGAGATCAAATTAAAAATATTAAGATTTAGGACGTTTATGTGAATATATAAAAAATTTTGACGGGACCAAATTAAAAAAAAAAATCTAACAAAATTAATGATAATAAGTACAATGTTCAAATTTTGGAATGGGGGCATTGCCCCTTCATCTCCCCCCTTAGCGTTTGTGACCGGTACGTACTTATCAAAGTATTATTAAAAAGTACATTGTCACATATTATTCTAAATTCATTAAAAAATCACTTCTGATTGAGTAAAGCATCAAGGGTGGAACCAGAAAAAAAAAAAAAAGAAAAAAAAGGGTAGGGTGAGGTTAGAAACTTTTTGAAAAAAATCTTAGGGTAGACCAAAGTTTTGATGTGAAAAATGGAAGAAATTATAGATAAAGACTGAGCCAAACCAAAATTTTGAAAGGTAGACTATACTTTTAGGTGAGAAATAAGAAAAATAATAAAATTAAATTAAATTTTAAAATAAATTAGTTTAAAATTATTAAAATTTTATGTGTATAATTTTTTTTTTTTTTTTTAAATTTGCCGGAACTAGAGCCCGGCCAAACCAACTAGCTCCGTCCGTCTAAACCATGCTTCTAGAAAGGTGGCCCGGCCCCAGAGTGAACTGCACGCCGATAAGGACATGTCACATACTTTGACAAGTTTAAGGGCAATCAGGATCTTAGAGACGATCTCTCTCTCTCTCTCTCTAATTTTGTCGAGTAGTTGGAAGATGGTTGGAAAATGTTGGGCCTTTTTTATATAACTTGGACCTAAAATCAATATCCAAGGTTATTTGAAAATTTTTTTAAATTGAACTAATTTTAAATTAATTTTTATTAAATTTTTTAATATATTTTTATTCAGGTTTCAAAATATTTTTTAAGATTAAATATGAATTAATACATTGTTTAAAATTATTTGTCGAACAACAAAAAATTTAAAACAGTTCACATATATTTTATAGAACCGATTCTAATATTTTTCAAACAAATCTTAAATACAAAGAAAGTGGGCAACTTTTGAAAGCAATGTCGTACCTAATTATTATAATCTAGCCCCCAAGGGCGGGAACACTAAAGGGTTGTGCCAAATTTTGACATAAATGAATATTATTTTTGGTCGTCAAGTTTGAAAATTTATGATTTGATTGACATGTATAATTTATGTACATGTCTAATATTGTTCCGTGATTTACACGCGTCAATCAAGTCGCATGTTTTCGACTTTTGCAACTAACCATAACATTTTTTTTTGATAGATGCAAAGAGAACAAAGAAGGTCATGTTAGTCCAAAATTTTAAATTAATATATTCTAAAATTTTGATTCATTTTAATCTTTAACCCTTATTTTTCTCATCTAATGTTTTAGCCCATCAATTTTTAACTCAACTCAAAATTTTGACTAAATTTTTTTCCAAGAATTTTCTAACCTTCTTCTAATTTTTTTTTTTTTTCTGATTCGGCCCTTAAACCCAACCACCAACACCACCACCACCACCACCGCCACCCATTCTCTGGCAAGGTAGGACCATCAAGATATGACTCTTGGATCTGCTGGAGGAATATTTGTTTTCTCGACTTTAATGCATTAATTAAATTATTGTACTCATATCATCCTAAAATTGTCTTTTTTTGAGGGGACCATTCACTAGGCCAAGAACAAGGGCGGATCCACTCGGAGGTTTGGTCGGGTTTTACCCCTTTCCAATTTTAGAAAAAATATATATATACGGATAAGATTTTTATTATTTTTAAATTAACATATTTCAAAATTTTGGAATTCCTAATTTTTATCTATTAATTTTTTTCATTTTTCATTCAAAATTATAGTCTAATCTCTCAAAATTTCTTAATCTTCACCTATCATTTCTCTTCTTTTACTTCAAAATTTGTGCTCATCCCAAAAACTTCGATCCTAATTTTTTTACTTGTTCTACAGTTGTCCAAGAACACCCTAGGGCCTAGTCAATATATAGATAAAACTCTATCTTTCCAATATCAAAGAGATCAAAGACCAAAAGATTAAATGGAGAGATTATTCAATAGTCCGGTCTCAATTATTATATCATACGTTACATGTACATATATATTACACTGTTGCAGACGTGACTCTCAATATGACCACCAAATAATTGTTCAATTAAATGAGTCCAACCATTTTAATGCAATTAACTAGTAGGTGGAAACTTATTTCCACAGAGACCACCAAATAATGAGTAATGTTATGCTAACCCAATAATTCTATCAACACTGCCACATCAGCTGTGTAAATACTTTTTGTAAAAATTTTTAAGTAAGCATAGCATTATTGCCAAATAATAGTATTGCTATGCTGACCCAATAATTCTACCAAAAATGTTTACAGAACTGATGTGACAGTATTATATTGATTTTATATCACATCATGATGTGATATAAAACTAATATAATGTTGTCACATCAACTGTGTAAATACTTTTAGTAAAAGTTTTAAATCAGCATAGCATTACTCGCCAAATAATTATTCGATTAAATGAGTCCAACTACTTAACTTCAATGAAATAACTACCAGGCTCTTTTCTTTTCTCTTTTTTGCAAAAAAAAAAAAATACAGTTTAAAACATTTTATTAGTTGGGTTGGCAATTGATGTCCTTGATTGGTCACATAACTTAACTTGACAATGGTAGCGAGATTCCATGAAATCTTATTCTTCTTCTTGATTATTCTTGTTCTTGGGCTTGTTTGGGCTGATGAGGTAGATAAGATAGCAGGAAATTATTCTAAAAAAAGATTTTAAAAAATGAATTAAAGAAGAAGGCCCTAGTAGAAAACTAACTGAGCTCTGATGAGCCCACACTTCTGAAAGAGGCCATATGAAAGACCAGAAAAGCCCAAGGGATTAGGAAACTGGGCCAAACAAATCCTAGCCTCTCAAATCTTGGGTCACAACAAGTCTGAAAATTTTAGGGCAACTCAAGCCACTAAAAGGGGTTAGGCATTATTTGCTAATTAATTCATTGTAATCACACTACATAAACAAGTCTCAGTATTCTTGAAGGAACCTTTGGCTATTAATCTAGCTTTGTATCTTTTTATCGAGCCATCTGCATCATGCTTAATCTTGTAAATCCACATGCAACCATCGACGAGACTAGCTTTGGAGTTGGGAGGGGGGGTTCCTCAAATTTTTTATTTGAGATTTTCTTTATACTTTTCAAGAAGAAATTCAAATATACCCTTTTAATTTATATTTTTACCCCCTCAAGTCTAAATTATTTCACACTTCATCTTTATTTTAATTTCAATTTGACAACTGATTGGAACTTTTATTGACATTTTATTTTATTTTTTTTTATGACTCCTTATCTAATTTATAAATTCATTTATCTCAATAAAATTAATTAATTAAAAGTATTATCAATCAATATTAAAAACATTTACTTTTGAAAATTTTAAATTTTATGATTGAATATTTAACAAAAAATTTGTTCCCCTAAATTGAATTCCTGACCTCCTCCCCCCTCGCACCCAGTGGCTTATTTTGCTGCAGGCAATGGAATCAAATCTTATTCTTTTTCCAGGGCATTGATTATGATTCAGGTTCATGAGAAGATTGAACTACTTGTGATCTAATGTAATTTTTAACACACATGAAATGAAATCACATAGGTTGCATTTGTTCTCTTTCATGTGATGTGGTTTCTAGAGGGAAAACAAGTTTTTTTTTTCTTTTTAGTATGAAGAGAATTCCATGCCGATTTTTGACTACCGGTAAACTCTCTATCCCACAAGACTTTGGTGAGGAGTTTTTTCTCCCTAGGTGGGTGGCTTCAAGGTTCAATCTCGAGACATCAAAAGACTTGATGTGAACCACTTGATCTACCTCTTAGATTTGTGGGCAAACAAGTTGCTAGGCAATTATGGAAGTAACTTTCTAATGTATTGGAAAAAATAAAATAATTTTACAATTATTCAAGTTCAAGATTCATACTACCATAACCATAAGATTCTATACTTGTTTGAAAACTTAATCTGACCCAAACAAAACTGGAGTTGTCACCAATTAAACTGCATCCAGATAATTAGTGGTAATTACTGAGATTTACAATTCATAAGCAATCTGACACAGCTGGTTCTGATGCAGAATCATGAAGAAATTGGCATACAAAACTCAAAAACCTGTTTGGTTTTCATTTGGTTCAAATCCAGTATCACTCAAATTCTATTGTTTGGCTCCCTCTCAACTCTATACGATTACCACTCAAATGGCCACTTTCTGTAGTCTGGCCTTCTCTTAACTCAGTTGCAATCTCTCTTGCTTGCCTCTCTGTCAATTCAATTCCACTATCACTGAAAATGGCTACTTTCTTGGCCGGAAGCTGACCCGCCCTTCCCAGCATCTGCACTGGTTCGACAAATTGAACAAACAGGTGTCGTCAAAAGCCATGAATCGACACACTGGGCATGAGTTGGAGATATTGATTCATATTTTTGTAATATGTAAAACTAATATATACGTCTTATGAGCAGAGCGGTAAGAATATATTAAGAAATTTGCTAATGTATCGGGCTAGCTAGGTTTAGGGTTTTAGTTGCAAGGTAGTCATGTTGTAATCCTGTCTTTTTTAATAGTAAAATACTTAAGTCACTCGCTTCCGTAGACATGGGCATACTATGGAATCACGAAAAATTTATGTGTCATTTTTCTCTCTTTCAGCATGGGAATTTTGCCTTCACCGATGCAGTAACCTACACTTATCACTGACAATCAAAAGAGGATGGATAATTTCAGTTGTATATATAGCAAAAATCATATTAACTATGTGTACGTGTGAGTGTTTCTATTCCTTCCAACTGCAAATATGATCATCGTATATAGTGATAATTACTAAAATTTATATTTCATAAGCAAAACTCATACAGCTGATTCTGATGCAGAATCATGGAAACAAGTGGCATACAAAACTCAAAATCCTGTTTGGTTTTCTTTATGTTCAAATCCATTATCACTCAAATTGGTGTTTTCTATTGTTTGGCTTCCTCTCAGCTCAATATGAATACCACTCAAATGGCCGCTTTCTGTAGTCTGTCCTTCTCTTAACTCAGTTGCAATCTCTCTTGCTTGGCTCTCTGTCAATTCAATTCCTCTGTCACTGAAATGGTTAATTTCTTGGCCGGAATCTGACCCGCCCTTCTGGCCGGCATCTGCACTGGTTCGGCAAATTGGGCAAATGGGTGTCTTCAAAAGCCATGAATCCACACATTGGGCATGGAAACTGTGCATGCACTGAGGCAGTAACCTACACTTATCACCAACCTTGAAATTGTCCAAACAAACAGCACAATCCACAGAACTACTTCCCTTCTCTCCACCTTTGAAATCAAAGCAAGGAAGCTTTTCCAAATCATCTTGAGACATGCTTCTGCTTCCAAATCTGCCATTTTCAAAGGTAGAAGTGTTTCCAAATCCTCTTCTAAAATCCCTCCCAACAATACAAACATGAATCAAGATCAAAACTCCAATACCCACAAATAACAATATCACAGATATCACAATTACCATGACCATAACCTGTGTGGCCACCCCCAAGACTTGATCAAATATGAGATTCATATTTAATTATAAAATGTAAGTTTTATAAATTCGAAATAACACAAATTAATATTTTAAATAAATAAGCTAATTTTTTTTTTTCTAAATAATTAGTTTGTCAAATTTAGTGTTGAAATCAATTAAATGGACAACTAGTTTGGACTTTGGCGTTAATTCTACTACAATTTTCTTGTGATTCTGCTATTTGTGCCATTTTTATATGATTCAAATCGATTTAGTCATATTGGATCCAAATTGCAATTTTTAAAACTATGATAGGCACCAGATATTGTGGTTAGGACCAAATTGAATATTGATATGTAGAAGGAATTATACGAATATTCACGTTTGGATTTGGACAGAGAATGGCAGAAAGGGAATAGGCCTGTTCATGCAACAACCTTTCTCTACTGGAAATTGAAACTCCGGCTTGTAAATTCAAGAAAACCAAGAATTTCCATGTTTTAGCTATCTCCCTGTAACTTCAAAGGAGAGTTTATTCTAGACTAGCTAGGGAACAAATTAATGTTTATACATTCAGTCTTTTAACTTTTGGTGCTTTTAACTCATCCATAAGCTGGTTCAAAGTACACCAAGACGACCCACCATTCTCCATCGCCTTCCTCGCAGCCTCACCAACCTCCTTCACCTTCTTTCTCACCTCCTTCCCCATTTCTCCCTCCATTAACTCTCTCACCATCTTCTCCAATCCCTCCCGCTTAACGAACCCCCTCACCGATCCATTACTCGTTTCAACTCTCAACCCCACCTTGATCTCCTCCGCCACCATCCTCGCATTCAGGTGCTGCTCCGCCATCATCGGCCACGCCAATATCGGAACTTTTGCGCAAACGCTCTCCACCACCGAGTTCCAACCACAATGACTCAGAAACCCCTGAACACTCCCATGTCCCAGAATCCCCCTCTGATCAACCCACTCTCTCACAACTATCCCTCTCTCCTTCACCCTCTCTTCAAACCCATCAAAAACTTCTGGTTCATTTTTCCTCAACACCCACAAGAAGTTCACCTTTGATTCCTCCAAACCAATGGATATTTCTCGCAACTGTTCGGATGATATCTCTGCTTGAGACCCAAATGCAACGTAGAGAACTGACCTTCCCTGGCCTAGCTTTTGGTCAAGCCACTGCATCCAAATTGGTGGCTTCTGGAGGGTTTGGGGTTGAACCCTCGGCGGTTCCGCCAAGCAGAGGGGTCCTACACACCAGGCTCTGGGTTCGTAGTGGCGGTTCCAATAATCCAAGTACAGTGGCTCGAGCTGGTGGAAACTGTTCACGAGCAGACCATAGCTTTTTGTTGTTGCTATGACTTGCTCTATGATAAACTCCATGTGAGGACCCTTGGGCTCACGTTCATTAAAGGGTGCCTCGAAGTCATTTCTTGTGAGCTTGATCCAAGGGAACTCGGGGACAGTGACCGGCTCGTCGTCCGACTCGGGTCCGGAAAGAAGCCGATTCATGGCGACACTTCGCGACACAGTCATGGAATAGTTGCTCATTCCATAGTAAACAAGCCTTGGGATGCCAAACTTTGATGCTGATTGAAGTGTCCAGCCAAGGAATCCGTCGGAGATGATGCAGTGGACATTTGGGAGTGTCTGGAGAGCGAGCTCGAAGTGGGGTTGGATGAGTTTTGTGGCGTTGGCGAATGGGACAAAGGAGGACATGGATGGGAGTCGGTCGGTGCTCTCAACTCCGGCGGGTACGCCGTCGATGTTGTCGGGGAAAGGAAGGTCGATGACGGAGGTATCGGTGTCTGCAAGAGACTGAGAGATGAAAGGACGGTTTGCTGCGGTGGTGAAAATGGTGACGGCTGCGTTGCGGTGGAGGAGGAGGCGAGCTAGGTGGAGAATTGGAATGATGTGGCCTTTGGACATGAAGGGAAAGAGAACTACGTGAAGCGCAGAAGCAGAAGGATTAAAAGCCATCTTTGTCTGAGTAGCTGTAAATTTCTATGACGAGCATATGTAGAAAACAGAGGATTTGAAGAATGGAAACTTGAGAACATTTCTCATTGTTTTTCATGTATATAAAAAAATCTGTACAGAGATATATTTTTATACACTTGATTTGGCTGAGCGCTCGTGTAACAAACTTTTAACAAACTTAATTAATTAGACTGTCTATTTACGGAAGAAGCCCTTCTGTTTGGCTTCTAGAGATTTTAACTTCCAATTTCTCTATATGAATTTTTATATTTAACAGTAGCTGTGAGAATTGGAGGCCTTGGATTATACAACTTGCTTCTTGCTGCATGCAAAATATATGTACTAGAACTCCCCAACTGTCATTTTCATGGGGTTCTTTTAGTACGTGTCGGATCCAAATTATTAATTTATAAAAAAATAATAATAATAATAGAGATAAATATTTCACTTTTTATATAAAATTCGTAAGACTTATGATAAGACTTACGAGCAGCCTAGTGGGACTCATGATAGGGCTCGAGTATCCTAAATCGAAGAAAAAAAATGTAAGAATAAAAAATAAGAAAATGTTATGTTTATTAAATTTTTATTTCAAATCACGTGATATAATAATATTAATAGTCGATTAAATTATAAAATTAATGTATTATAATAATATATTAATATATAATTATTATATTATTTAAAATATAAATTTAAAAAATATAACATTACTCTAAAAAACAATAGTATGAAAATTAAGATTTTAAAATTAAAGTGGGAATAGGGACTGTCAATAAGAATACAAAAAAAATAGAGGATAACTACTAAGTTTTTATAATAAAAAAATTCATATAAAATAGTGATATTCAATTTAACAAAGTTTTACTTCTGATTATTTGAGATCGGTTACATATATTTTGTTCTCGTCATTCTTCTCTATTTAATATCATTTACTCGGTTAAATCAGATATTATCATATTTTTTTAAATATTTCTACCAAAATTAATTTTGATCGTTATCATCTCTTAATATGTCTTTTAATTCGAATTATGTTACTATTTTTTATTGGTGCATTTATTAATCTTTGTTGTATATAGTCGTACCATCTTTAACGATTTTCTCTTATTTTTATCTTCCACAGCTGTCATTTTTTCTTTTTTATATGTTAATTTTTAATTTTATCTTTTCTTATTTTATCACATCTATCTCAGTATCTTAATTTCGATTATACTCATTTTATTAACATATTATTTCATACAACATATAATCTTAAATTAATAATAAAAAATAAAAATTTCGAGAGTGGGGCCCAAACACCCGTGCAGATCTGTCAATATTTCGTATGGAATGAGGTATCACAATAAGAGTCCAAAATGAACCACTTTAGCACTATGTGATATCATATATAAAAATAGAAACATTTGATATAATTTTATAAATTTTAAGAATAAAAAATTAATATGATTATCAAAAATCAGATAAAAAATTAATAAATTTTTTGAAAAATACGAATCCCGTGCAGTACGTGTTTAGTGGAAATGCAAAAACACGCATATGGTGCAACACGTGTTCAAATTAGAATTACTTTATTTCATTTTAAGATGATACATAAAATGAGTTTTTTTAAAAAAGTTAATGTATAAATAATTATGAAATTTTAATTTTATAAATTTATTTTCTTAATTAAGTATGAAAACATTAAATGATTATTTTTAAAAAAAATTATTTTTATTGGACAGAAAGAGTATTTGGTAAGCTTTGAATTGGACGCTTCATTCAAGCACGCTAGCTGAAGCTGGTAAAAGCTGTTGACGTGCACGCCGTTGAATTTTCATGTCGCTATTCGCGGTCCGGAAACGGGTGGTTCGAAGTCATTTTCTTGGACGCTTGATCCGAGGAAAGTTGTCGGCATTCGGATCAAAGAGTCAAGCGATGCCGATTCAGAGACTTCCTCCATTCATATTTTCGTTTCGTACGTGGACGGATTTTAGGCTCCGGCACTGTCCCCGTCAACACATCATGGAAAAATATTTAATCGTCAATCATACATGAGCTCGTCAGATCTATAAAACATTACACTATATGTGAATTTACTTATTCGTATCGGTTATTAAAGACAAATGAGGGTTGTTTTAATAAGTAGTGAAAGTTGAATTTCTACCGGCTTATTAGTCCGTAAAATATATATATATATGTGTATTATATACTATCAATAAAATTAGATAAATTTAAATTTTATGACTCATTTTAATAAAATTTAAGATAAATATATTTAAATATGTGTTTAAATTGGACTTTCACGACGCATCTTAATAAAATTTAAAATAAATATATTTGAATATGTGTTTAATATCTTAATAATGATTTTTTAGAAGAGTATTCTTATACATAATGTACATTATCCATAAAAAATTTCACCCTTATATACAATAAGAAAGAGTCTACAATAATATATGTATGTTGAACCTATTTATGTGTATCTTAAAGTCAAAAAAATTATTTAAAAATCAGTTTAAATAAATTCTTGTTAAACGTAATTTTTTTTTTTTTAAATACAATCTTCTATTGAGTAAAATTTTTTTTAATGAAATTAGTACATCACTGCGTAAGTGTGTTATTCCAATCATATCATGGAGAGTCTGCGTTACCATCCTTTTTTTTTTAAGTGGGTGATTACATATAGTTCTAGATCTAAAAATTTTAGTTTGGAGTAGTCAAATTATAGATATTAAAATTTAAAAAATTCATATATATATATATATATATATATATAATAAAATTTAGGGAGTCAAGTCTTATTCTTTAAAAAATACTAACAAAATTAATAGTAAAAAATATAATATTTAATTTCTTTTAAGATGTCAAATTAAAAATATTAAGATTTAGGATATTTATATGAATATAAAAAAATTTGAGGAGACCATGTTAAAAAAATCATAACAAAATTAATGATAATAGATACAATGTTCAAATTTTTGGAATGGGGGCATCACCCCCTTCGCCTCCCTCGCATTTGCGACTGATAACGTATTTGTCAAAATATTATTACAAAAATACATTGTCACATATTACTCTGAACTCGTTAAAAAAACACTTTCCTTTAAGTAAACCATCAAGGATGGAACTAGGAAAAAAAAAAAAGGTGAGATTAGAAATTTTTGTGAGATTAGAAATTTTTTGAAAAAAAGTTTTGGAAAAAAATCTTGTGATAGGCCAAAGTTTTGATGAGAAAAATGAAAAAAAATTATGGGTAAGGATTGAGTCGAACCAAAATTTTGAGAAATGGACAATAATCTTGAGCGATAAATAAATAAAAAAAACAATAAATAAAAATTAAATTAAGCCTAAATTTTAAAATGAATTGGTTTAAAATTATTAAAAATTTTCATATATAAATTTTTTTTCTTCTAAAGTTTGCAGGAAGTAGAGCCCGGCCAAACCTACTTGTGTTGCTCCGTCCTTGTCAACCATGCTTCTAGAAAGGTGGCCCAGACCCAGGAGTGAACTGCACATCGACATGGACATGTCACATGCTTTTGACCAGTTCAAAGACAACCAGCATCCTAGAGACCATCTTTCTCTCTGTAATTTTGTGGAGCAGTTTTGGAAGTTGGTTGGAAAATGTAGGGCCTTTTTAATATAACTTGGACTTAAAAACAATATACAAGGTCTTGTTTGAAAATTTTTTAAATTGAATTAGGTTAAAATTGTTTTTATTAAATTATTTAAATTTTAAAAAAATTAATTTTTTTTTTGTCTAACTTTGTTCAGTTTTAAGATATTTTTTAAGATCATGTATAAATTAATATACTGTTTAAAAATATTTATTAAACAATAAAAAATTTAAAATCAGTTCATATGTATTTTACAGAATCGGTTCTAACATTTTTCAAACAACTCTTAAATACGAAATAACATGACAACTTTTAAAAGCAATGTCGTACCTAATTATTATAATCTAGCCTAACCAAGGGTGGGGACACTAAAAGGTTGTGCCAAATTTTGGCATAAATGAATGTTATTTTCGATCGTCTATTTTGAAAATTTATGATTTGATTGACACGTGTAATTTATGTCTGTATCTGATATTGCTTCCGTGATTTGCACGCGTCAATCAAGTCGCATGTTTTTGACTTTCGCAACGGACCATAACACTCTTCTTTGACAGATGCAAAGAGAATAAATGAAGTCATGTTAGTCCAAAATTTTAAATTATTACATTCTAAATTTTGATTCAGTTCAATCTTTAACCCTTATTTCTCTCATTCAATGTTTTAGCCCATCCCCAAAATTTGGACTAAACTTTTTTTCAAGAATTTTTTAACCTCTGAATTTTTTTCTGATTCCGCCCTTGAGCCTAACCGTTTAAAAAACTTGGGGACAATTGCACTACTTTCTTTTCTCATACTTCTCCTGAGTTATGTTTCTAAGATTCCTCTTTTCATACTATGATCTCTCAAAGTCACTTTGTTGAATCACGTAAAATATTTAACATAAGACAAGTTGAATTATTCAAGATGGAGATATTAATCTCTTTAACACACATAACGTTGATTTAAATCGCTAGATATATTCGTAGCGTTAGAATTTCTCACTTCTCATGTAACTTGTGTTGAAAATAAAATAAAACTAACCAAACATAAAGGAAAGTACATGTGTGTAAAAATTGAATAATTGAAATACATTCATCATATTTATATATAAAGGAAACTACTAATTTTATCTATCAAGAAAATCTTATTAAAATTAAAAAAAAAAATAGAGAAATTCAAATAAAATCAAATTTGGAAGAAATTTAATTTATATCCAAAATTAAAAATTAGACAATGAAAGAAGAAGTTGGCTCCTCTAGAGTTTCTATGGTAATTAAAGAATTAAAACCATCCTAAATTACTTACCAAAAAATTATCTTAAATTAGTGAAAATGTACTGTCTAAATGCGAGAATTTGACCTAAAAGTATGCATGACTATGGCATATCTGTCGTTCACAGTGTCATAAGACAATTTGATTTGAAATAAAATTTATTTTATTATCAATGCTTTATGAATCCTTTTACAACTTATTCTACCTCATATGTGTATATGAAACTATTGATAAAATAAATAAAAATGTCCTTCCATACATGGCCTCCCTCCCCACCCCAACCACCACCACCACCACCACCACCACCCATTCTCTGGCCAGGTAGGACCATCAAGATATGACTCTTGGATCTACTAGAGGAATATTTGTTTTCTCGACTTTAATGCATAAATTATTGTACTCATATCATCCTAAAACCAATTGTTGATTTTTTTTTTTTTTTGGGGGGGGATTCACTTGGCCCAAGAAGAAGGGCGGATCTACTTGGAGGTTTGGTCGGGTTTTACCCCTTTCCAATTTTAGAAAAATATATATATACAGATAAGATTTTGATTATTTTTAAATTAAAGTATTTCAAAATTTTGGTTTATCTTAATTTTTATTTATTAATTTTTTCATTTTTCACTCAAAATTATAATCTAACCTCTCAAAATTTCTTAATCTTCACCTATCATTTCTCTCCTTTTTACCTCAAAATTTGTGCCCATCCCAAAAACTTCGACCCTAACTTTTTTCCTAGTTCTACCCTTGTCCAAGAACACCCTAGGGCCTTGTCAATATATAGATAAAACTCTATCTTTCCAATATCAAAGAGATCAAAGACCATAAGATTAAATGGAGAGATTATTCAATAATCCGGTCCCAATGATCATATGATATGTTACATGTGCATATATATTACACTGTTGCAACGTGACCCTCAATCTGACTACCAAATAATTGCTTAATTAAATGAGTCCACCTATTTTAATGCAATTAACTAGTAGGTGGAAACTTATTTCCACGGGAACCACCAAATAATTATTCTATTAAATGAGTCCAACCACTTAACTTCAATGAAATAACTACCAGGCTCTTTTTCTTTTCTCTTTTTGCAAAAAAAATTCAGTTTAAAACATTTTATTAGTTGAGTTGGCAATTGATGTCCTTGATTGGTAACATAACTTAATTTGGCAATGGTAGCCAGATTCCATGAAGTCTTATTCTTCTTCTTCAATATTCTTGGTCTTGGGCTTGTTTGGGCAGATGAGGTTGATACGTTAGCAGGAAACAGGTTTTAAAAAAAAAAGATTTTAAAAAATGAATTAAAGAAGAGGGCCCTAGTAGAAAACTAGCTGAGCTCTGATGAGCCCACACTTCTGAAAGAGGCCATATGAAAGACCAGAAAAGCCCAAGGGATTAGGAAACTGGACCAAGCAAAGCCTAGCCTCTCAAATCTTGGGTTACACCAAGTCTGAAAATTTTAGGGCAACTCAAGCCACTAAAAGGGGTTAGGTATTAGTTGCTTATTAATTCATTGTAATCACACTACATAAACAAGTCTCAATATTCTTGAAGGAACACTTTTGCTATTAATCTAGCTTTGTATCTTTTTATCGAGCCATCTGCGTTATGCTTAATCTTGTAAATCCACTTGCAATCATCGACAAGGCTAGCTTGAGAGTTTTTTTTTTTTGGGGGGGGGGGGGGGGTTCTCAAATTTTTTATTTGAGATTTTCTTTATACTTTCCAAGAAGAAATTCAAATATACCCGTTTCAATTTATATTTCTATCCCCTCAAATGTAAAATATTTCACACTTCATCTTTATTTTAATTTCAATTTGACAACTGATTGAAACTTTTATTGATTTTTTTTATGACTCCTTATCTAATTTATAAATTCATTTATCTCAATAAAATTAATTAAGTAAAAGTATTATCAATCAATATTAAAAACATTTACTTTTGAAAATCTTAAATTTTATGATTGAATATTTAACAAAAAATTTGTCCCCCCTAAAATGAATTCCTGGCCTCGTCCCACCTTGCAACCAGTGGCTTATTTTGGTGCAGGCAATAGAATCAAATCTTATTCTTTTTTCGGGGCATTGATTATGATTTAGGTTCATGAGAGGATTGAACTACTTGTGATCTAATGTAATTTTTAACACACATGAAATGAAATCACATAGGTTGCATTTGTTCTCTTTCATGTGATGTGATTTCTAGAGGGAAAACAAGGTTTTTTTGTTTTAGTATTAAGAGAATCCTGTGCCGGTTTTCAACTACCAGTAAACTTTCTATCCCACAAGACTTTCGCGGGGAGTTTTTTCTCCCTGGGTGGATGGCCCCAAGGTTCAATCTCGAGACATCACAAGACTTGACGTCAACCACTTGATCTATACCTTAGGTTTGTGGGCAAACAAGTTGCTAGGCAATTATGGAAGTATCTTTCTAATGTATTGGAAAAAATAAAATAATTTGACCATTATTCAAGTTCAAGTTTCATACTACAATAACCATAAGATTCTATACTTGTTTGAAAACATAATCTGATCCAAACACAACTGGAGTTGTCACCAATTAAACTGCATCAAGATAATGATATTGTTCTCAGAAAAAGAACCTGAGCAACTATACAAAACAAGCAAAAATAGATGGATAATTTCAATTGTATGTGTTGTCTGGCAAAAATCATATTAATTGTGTGTGTGTGAGAGAGAGAGAGTGTGTGTGTGTGTTTCTATTCCAACTGCAACATGACCATAATAATTAGTGGTAATTACTGAGATTTACAATTCATAAGCAATCTGACACTCTGACACAGCTGTTTCTGATGCAGAATAATGAAGAAATTGGCATACAAAACTCAAAAACCTATTTGGTTTTCATCCGGTTCAAATCCAGTATCACTCAAATTCTATTGTTTGGCTCCCTCTCAGCTCTATACGAATACCACTCAAATGGCCACTTTCTGTAGTCTGGCCTTCTCTTAACTCAGTTGCAATCTCTCTTGCTTGCCTCTCTGTCAATTCAATTCCACTATCACTGAAAATGGCTACTTTCTTGGCCGAAAGCTGACCCGCCCTTCCCGGCATCTGCACTGGTTCGACAAATTGGACAAACAGGTGTCTTCAAAAGCCATGAATCCACACACTGGGCATGTGTAAGAGATATTGATTCATATTTTTGTAAAGTGTAAAACTAATATATATGTCTTATAAGCGAAGCGGTTAGGATATATTAAGAAATTTTTCAATGTATCTGACTAGCTAGGTTTAGGGTTTTAGTTGTAAGGCAGTCATGTTGTAATCCTGTTTTTTTTAATAGTAAAGTACTTAGTCACTCACTTCTGTAGACATTGGCATACTATCGAATCACGTAAAATTTGTGTCATTTTTCTCTCTTTCAGCATGGGAATTTTGCCTGCACCGAGGCAGTAACCTAAACTTATCACCGACAATCAAAAGAGGACGGATAATTTCAGTTGTATATATAGCAAAAATCATATTAACTATGTGTATGTGTGAGTGTGTGAGTGTTTCTATTCCTTCCAACTGCAAATATGATCATCGTATGTAGTGATAATTACTAAAGTTTACATTTCATAAGCAAAACTCATACAGCTGGTTCTGATGCAGAATCATGGAAACAAGTGGCATACAAAACTCAAAAACCTGTTTGGTTTTCATTATGTTCAAATCCATTATCACTCAAATTGGTGTTTTCTATTGTTTGGCTCCCTCTCAGCTCAATATGAATACCACTCAAATGGCCAATTTCTGTAGTCTGTCCTTCTCTTAACTCAGTTGCAATCTCTCTTGCTTGGCTCTCTGTCAATTCAATTCCTCTGTCACTGAAATGGCTAATTTCTTGGCCGGAATCTGACCCGCCCTTCTGGCCGGCATCTGCACTGGTTCGGCAAATTGGACAAATGGGTGTCTTCAAAAGCCATGAATCCACACATTGGGCATGGAAACTGTGTCTGCACTGAGGCAGTAACCTACACTTATCACCAACCTTGAAATTGTCCAAACAAACAGCACAATCCACAGTACTACTTCCTTTCTCTCCACCTTTGAAATCAAAGCAAGGAAGCTTTTCCAAATCATCTTGAGACATGCTTCTGCTTCCAAATCTGCCATTTTCAACTGTAGAAGTGTTTCCAAATCCTCTTCTAAAAGCCCTCCCAACAATACAAACATGAATCAAGATCAAAACTCCAATACCCACAAATAACAATATCACAGATATCACAATTACCATGACCATAACCTGTGTGGCCACCCCCAAGACTTGATCATTCATAACAATTCTTTCTCAATACATATCTAATTCTCATCCCAAAAACCCTCTTCAAAAGTCAAAATCATATCTTGTAATTTCATGATTTAAGCAAAACCCAGTTCATTCTGATGCACAAAAAGTTGAAAACCTCAAAAGGTTGAAAGTAAAGAACTATGAGAAAAGCAACTTACACATGTTTTTTCCTTGACCTGTGAACTGGGGTTTGGAGGATTTAGAGAGATGATGGAGGCTTCAGTTTGGAACAGGCGGTGGATGTGTATTTTATAAAGACAAAAGGTAATTCTCAATGACATAAAAATAGACAAATTCAGTACATAAAACTCCCGTTATTGCAGAATAGAGAAGAGTTAGAAGTAATTCTTGATAACAAAAGCAAATGAATAATATAAAAATGTTTTTTTTTTTTTTTTGTGGATTTAAAGATATAATTAGTTTTAGTGACTGATTGGATTACAGGACTCTCATTGTTGAGTGGGTAAGAAAAAGCCAATTTACAGGGTAGTGGTCTAGTGACAAGACGTCATTAGAAGATTGAGAGTTCTAACTTTTTCTCTTTATCTTCTTCTTCTCATTTTGTTCCAATTTTGGCAGTAGTGTTGACCCTTTTTGTAAAAGGTTTTGTTAATTCTACGTATAATGGTGTCTATTTAGTTATTACTGGATCGGCAACTCGGCCATCACTAGCTTCTGCGTTTGGAAATGTTAGATGTCAAAGTAACCATATCCAGCAAATGAAAGATTGATTTCACACTCCTAATTTGTAAATTACAATAGATCAACATTGCAACCCTGTACTCTTAAGCCACTTCTAACACTAAAAGTTTCATTTGAATTTGAATTTGATATTATCTAACAGTTATTTAGTTTTTATTCAAATTATTTTTAAAAAATTTCAGTCTCAAAAAAAAAAAAAAAATCTTGTCTTAATAGTTTTAAATTTAACTTTGAATAGTGATTTGAGTGTGTAAATAGTAACTAACTGGGACTAACTTAATTTGTAACTCATGAATTATAAACTCTTCCAAGGGTTCTATTCTCACTCTCCTTGTTTATATATTTTTTATTTTTTAATAAATAATATTTGGTATAGATTTAAATCTAGTGTTAATATTTTTTTGACTCAAATTTTAGTTTGAATCTGAATTTGGGTCAGTACTGTAAATGCCCAAGTCTATGAACTGAGTTAATAAACCAAATCAATCACAATTTCCTAAGTGAACAAGTAAAAAAAGTTTATCTCCTTAAAATCAAACAACTTGTTTATCGTCACATGATAGGATTGTGATATGACTTAATTGACCAAATTAATACAAGAATTTCTCTCCAAAGTTCCACGGTCATAACATTGAGGCTAAATTTTATTCAAAAATGACTGATGTCATACTCAAACCATAATTAAACTATAGATTGTTGGCTCAGCCTGCCTAGAAATGTAGGGCATGTACCCTTTTTTCTGAGGGTTACAAGACATCTACCTAAAGTGTGACAATTCATTGATCTAGAAGTAAATTTTATATATACACTATTTGCAAGTGGATAAAAACAAAATATGTAAAGATTTATAGTTATATGTTCTATCGGTGACGCGTAGTGCAATTAATATGACAAGCTTCAACAAATTCATTACGAAACGTTTTTGACCCTATGCAGTATGGTGACAGTCTCAATGCAACTGGACATGTGCTCTCATACACCAATTTGTAAGACCTATCCATAAATGGGTCCAACATGAGAGATTTCCACGTACCTAAACTCAGCGTCTAATCATTAAATTTTGGAGTTTGATTTTGCAGACTTCTCCCAAAACCAAGACTTTTCACTCTCAGTTAATTCTATGGATCATCTCAACATCCACCAACACATCAACTCGCACGGATTCTCTTATACTGTGCTTTGGAATGTGGGAGTTGAAGGAAAAGAGAAAAGAAGAAAAAGGAGGTAACTTAATTTATGTTTAGTTTTAAAATAGAGAAAAAAGGAAGAGTAGAGATCTCTTAATTTTTATTTAATCGATTTTGCCCTTCTTTCAAAAATAGGAAGAGACTAAAGGAAATGATTAAAGAATTTGTGATTACTCATTGTGTCCCTACTTTTAAAATAAATAAATTCATATTTTACTCTTTATACGTAATCAAATATTTCATCTCCTTTATCTTTTTCAAGCAAAATAAGAAAATTACACTATTTTTTTTTTCTTTTCTCTCATTATTTTTTCAAACATGAAAGAAGAATTATATTTTCCTCTCATCTCCTCTCCTCTCCTCTCTCACATAATTAATATTATATTCTCTTCTCCTTCTTCTCTTACTATTCAAGGTAAACAAAATTAGTAGTGTCAATTCTCAATCCACTTTCAAGACCACACAATATGACTACTATAAAATCATTAAAGATCTCGATTTTTATACATGCATGCATATAATATATATACACATACATATACTTCAAAGTAAAAGTATTTATATATGATTAAGATGTCCAAGCTTTTGGAATCAGACCCCTGGATTTTATCCCCAAAATACCCACCATAATTTTAAAAAAAATGGAAATCAAGATTACTTTAATCAAAATCCTCAGATATGCAAAAACTAGTGGTTGAACTATTACGTCATGACATGTCTTATTTTCTTCACCAAAGAGCTCCGCAGCATCATAGATAATTTGAAGGGTAAATTTCCTTGAAACTTATATATTTTAGACTTGAAGTTCCTAATTGCTAGGATTTGGTGAAAGGAAAAATAGAACTCCCATAACTATTGATGTAGGAGGAGAAAGGGAAGAGGAGAGAAAAGAAAAGAAAGAAGAAAGAGGGTTCGGAGAGAGAGGACTACGAAAATTCTCACAAATAAGAAAATGTGAAATAACCAAAAATAACTCCTAAATCCTAATTTATAAGTAGTCAGTCTAATTCCTTCACGTTCCCCAATCAACTATTCCACAGCCACTCCTGCCGCGGGCTACCGTAAAATTTCAAACCTACATTTGTTCTTCTACAAGTAACCAGCAGTCAAACTAGGTTTAGATGGTTTCGAAATCAATGTCTCTCTGAAACCTGGTCTGATGATCGTTTTTCAAATGGATCCAGCTGCCAGTGAGAAGTAAAAAAGGGTCATGAATCACCCAAAGGCATGCTGTCTGTAAGAACATATGCAATAAACAAGAAGTGTTTAACTTGCATAAGCTCCAAGCATTAAAAGTTAAAACCCAAACAAAACAAACCTCATCCATTTTCAAACCATTGTGTCAACATTGATGATTTTTGTCTTTTATTAATTCGAGATGAACTGCCAACTTCAATCCTACAATCATGCTAATAAATCAAAATACACAATATAGCAATAAAAATGCATGATATAGCAATTGTAGATTGCTTGTGTAATACATCAATAGCTGAGGGAATGGTAGCTAGCTGTAAACTATGTGTAAAAAATATTATAGGATTTATAGCTCAACTAAATGCTTCAACCGCCTTTCCAAATATCTCAATGTTTCACAGTATTTACAAGTAAAAGATAACGGACCACACCAAAACAAGGGAAGAGGACAAAATAGACAGTTACCACTGAAGTTGCATATATATTGTGTATACCTCGTGCTAGGAACCCAAAACAAGACCCTCCCGAGCAATATTGGTTACGCGAAGTACTGCTTGAGCACTTAAAGGAGAGAGCTTTGAATGACAGAAGTGCTCCCAAGAACACATTTCTGTATCCTCGGATACATTAGATGGTGCTGGGACATGAGATTTCTCATATACAGTTTGCAGCTCTAAAAGAAGAGTGCGAGCAGCCTCCCTGGATTCTGGAAGCTGGTCACTGAGCTGGGATGCAGCTATCTGAATCAATTTGTCGATACCATATGCTTTGATTCCCTCAACTCCCTGAAGAGCATGATACACATTGACATGGAAATTAAAAAAACATGAATGAGAAATTGACTGATAATCAGCATCAAGGAAAATACAAGGTTTACAGATTTGGTTATACAACTTATACTCTTTTTTCACATGGCAATTATTGCAGTATGCATAATAGTAACAAGATAACAATGAGAGATCCAAAACCTCACAAAGAACATTTATGTCAAAAAAATCCACAACAATTGTAAACTGCTTATACCTAGAGGTTTAAGCACAGGTCCCTTCTGCCAAAAATGGTATGTAGTGATTCTCGTCTTTTTTCTTTTCTCTTTTTTCCTTTTGTTTTTTAGATTTAAAGGTTTTCATCTTTCTTTCTGGAAGATTTTCCCTTTAAGTTCACAATGAATTTCAAGGTGGATAAACAAGTTACTTATCACAATCTAAATGCCGAATGCATGATCAGTAGGGTCAGACAAAATAAATACAGAGATATATCGAGAAACGTTCGATGAGCATTTTTCATTCATTTTTTTCTTTCATTTTCTTTAGGTTTTATGTGATAGGAAACAAAAACTTCATTGGAAAAATAAGCACAAAAGAGTAGAAAAGAAAGCGAAAAAAATTCCTTTGAGCTCTGATACAAAAATGAGTTGTACTTGTGATAATTCAGGCTAACTAGGCATGTGAGGTATCTTTTGCCAAGCTGATAGCTGTGGGCTTACAAATAAAGTGCAGGTCCTAGCCCTCCTGGAAGGCTTTTTGTGCAACCCTTTCCATGGGCTATTGTAAGTGATTGACAGTAGGCTATGAAAAAGTAGTTGGGTGGAAATTACAGGTCTGTTGGCTCATGGTGCCTAGCTCAGCACATGCTTCAGAATGTGGACGATTTTTCTACTTTAGAGGCCGGGATAAAGTGCATTCCTTAATTGGATTATGATAGCACTGATTCTTGGCTAAGCAGGGTGCTATA
This sequence comes from Nyssa sinensis, assembly GCA_008638375.1. NCBI lineage: Eukaryota > Viridiplantae > Streptophyta > Magnoliopsida > Cornales > Nyssaceae > Nyssa > Nyssa sinensis. The sequence goes on from CM018032.1 coordinate 60,927,852, forward strand.
GCATTAGTCCCGGTCAAGAGGGTTTCTATATTTCCCTTGAGGATGATTAGTGGCTGGATTTCTCAGGGACTGCAACTTTCATTCTCATTATGTCTTCAGTTTTTCTAATATTGTAGTTAGCTTTGGGATAAATTTCTCATCCTCTTCTGCTTTCTACTTTTCTTCTTCTCAATCTTACTATCTTTTTTTTTTTGCATAAAAAAAATACAAAATATGAAGGAAAAAGAAACAACAACAACAACAGCAACAAAATTACATCCACATTAAATGATTACAGATATCTATCTACCAAGAAGGATATAGTGTCATTCTTTTTTTTATTTATAAGACAACGAGTATCATTAAAAAACTAAAAAAGAAAGGACCATCTTTCAACACCAATACAAAATGAAAAGAAATTCAAATTAAACAACCAAATTAAATCCCCCGCCAAAGACACATCTATTGCTCCTGATTTTTCAAAAAGTATAACTTATCCAAAAAATATATATAAAAAAAAGGATAGAGAAGCCCTCTAAAATGTCAAAGGTAAAAGGTGCCTCTCTTAAGAGCAATAAATAATAATTTAACAAGGCCATTGCAAGGGTTACAAAGCGATCCTAGCCTCATCAAACCTCAACTCAATATCAATACACCAACTCAAATATGAAAAAGTTCTAGAAATACAAATTTGTAACCATCCAGCATTGTTGAGATCACGAATGAAAAAGTTACTGTTACAGAAAAAGAGAGGGGGGGAGGGGGGCACTTGAAAACAAAAAAATAGCGATTAAGTAATAGAACTGAATATAGAAAGAAACGGTCAACTGTCTACTCCTTACCAATTGGGGTACACTTCGACAAAAGCACATTGAAGCCTTCGCTCGGATTCGAGGGTTCCTGTTCTTAAGATAAGGTTGCAACTTTGGTAACAACAAAATGGGGGAAACCCAAGTAGTCATGGCTTTTAAAGCTCTCTCAGCTGCCTCACATACAAACCGTTTGTCTTGTGAAGATTTGAGAAGAAGCTGTCCAAGCTAAACCAAGGACATTTGATCACATTGGGGGAAAAATAAAGCTAAAAAATAGTTTAAATGAATATAAAGAGCCATTCATAAAAGTACAAGATAACTAAATTGGCAGTTGAATTTGAAAGAAATAAGTTACCAGGGGGTCCAATGAATCAATAATGCTGTCACCATATGCATTGAAAATGTCTGCAGATGTCATAATTGCAGTTTTACAAACAGCACTTCTTGGATTTTTGAGGGATTTAACAATAAGGGAGATCACATTCCCCCTGTTCATCAAAATATATAGCATGAATGGAACTTTTCAAACAACAAAAGTCTGAGAAAGAATCAATTTACAAAAATGAAACAAAGAAAATTGGTATCCCATAATTCTTCCAATCAAATCATCACATAAAAATTTGAGACTTACAGCATGTCAAACATTGCTTCCTTGTGAAATATAGATAACCGACGCACATTATTGAGTGCCTCACACACTGAAACCCAGTCTTTGGAGTCTAGTTCAGCTAAAAGAGTCTGAAAAAAGGAAATGATTTTTTCCTGATAAGTTATATTATCTGAAAACAGGTGTATAGGCATCACACAATTAGGTCATCAGAGATAACAGATGCAATATACTTCAGAAACTTTGCTTAAGCATCATGAGAAAATTAAAAATATTAAAAGAAGATACTACTACAGTACTACCTTGAGATTCATATCCACGTCTTCTACATCATTCAAATTCATAGATTCGATGTATTCCACTTCTGAATTTCCTCTCTCTGTTCCAACATTCATAGTTTCATCTCCATTGATTGGAGTTTCAACCAAGGATGCAGAGTTTTTCGCAACATGAGGCTTAGGAAAGCTCCCCTTGCTGGAGCTTTCGATCTTCCTTTCAGGTACCTGTAGCATATTGAGATCTCTGAGAGCTTTCTCTGACATCATTATGGAGCTTAAAAGCCTGAAACAGAAAAGAAAACACTTCAATACAGGCAGTGGCAGTCCCTGTAGAATAGAAGAACAGACTTCAATCCATCTACATGTAACCAAATAAACAGAAAGAATCAGTGTGACTAAACCAGTACATCAGTTGCGTAATGAAAAATCTGGTTTCAAATTAAAAGTAAACGGTTCTAGCTTTAGACCATGTAAAATAACAGATCCAGCTGCTGAGCTTTGATGGAATAGAATTGTTATACAGAAGGCAATATATGTCTTTTCGTTTTGGAGGTTGGTAGGGTGGCCAGGCTCTAGATGTGGGTTTATCCAGCCAAAGAACACCCTCCCCCCCAAAAATAATAATAATAATAAGGGGAAAAAAATTACAATATAAGTCCTGTATGGAAGCAACCACAAGATGCACAAGTAATACCCAAGCACATACTAATACAATCACTCACTGGAGTTTTGTGGCAAGATGGAGTGGAGCCGAAAAGGCAATAGATAGCAAGATATGGTGAGTTTTTTTTTTTTTTTGAGGTGTAAATGGTGAGATAGGATTTACAGAACCTATCTGAAGCAGTTCAGATACCACCTGGATGATGATCATGAAAACTACTAATGACAATATGTTCTCATAATAGATAATGCAGTTGGCTTCCCAATAAGGACACTATCTTTCCAGTCTTAGGCCATTTTGCAAGGGTACAGTACTGCTAGCGAACAAACAAATTACAGGACCCTAAGCCAAGCCATTCTGCCGCTTTAATTCTTTCCTCCCTTACTTTCCCCTTTTCTTCTTCCCTTTCTTTTTTGTCCATTCCCCTTTCTTATTGGACTAACCACACAAACTGACAACTTATACACAAAACCAAAATCAACAAATGCATAGTTCAAGAAAGGGTGATGTATGCACTCCTCGAAGACACAGATAGGTGGACTCCTCAAAGACACATATGCATGCCAGTAACAACAAAGTAAGATAACAGTCATATTGGAACAATTCACAATGCATTCAACCTTTTCTTCTAGGTTACAAATGAAAGAAAAGAAATAAAATAATACAAAAGTTGCTTGTGTCGCAATTAAAGACTAAATCCGAACTATACAACTACAACTTCCTTTCCCGAGATATGTGCGGCTGAATAAACTCATTGACCCCTGTACTATCCAATGTGCTATGAAAACATTCTCCAGAAAAACCTAATTCAAACCCTAACTTACCCTAATTTCCCTAGGAAAAAAAAATGAAAAGCACAAAGAAATGAAGCACAATAGCTTCTACTTTGCACAGCTCAAAAAATACCAGCATTCGCATTGGACAATCAAGACCTAATCATACTTAAAAACAACAATTAAAATGTTAGAATCAAATCCCTAATAGAGTTAAAATAAAAACAAAAACTAAAAAACATATTCAACAAAACCATACCGAATTAGAGATCTGTAGCTCTGTAAGTTAACTATAGCAAATAATAAACTGTAAACAAACAATCTATACAATGCATATAAAGATAGAATATTTAACTCATTGAGGTACAAGATCTCGGTCTATACTGCATTGATAGATCATAATCATTGAACTCAAACAAAAAAATTCAATCTGATTCCAACGATTCTTCTAACAGATTGAGAGTTCATAATATAGAAAAACTGTAATTGAATATTTATAAATATAGACATTACCGCGGAAGAGGATGCGAAATGATAAGCCAAGCAGTGATGAAAATGCTTCCAGTCTTCGCTCTATATATAAGCAGACTAATGAGTGTATGTATAATTGTTTATGTAGAGAGAGGGAGTAGAGAGAGAGAGAGATTTTTTACCGGCGAAAGGTGTAGTCATATGCGACGCCGCTTTAGTTACCCGACGTGGGCCGGCAGGCTCGGGTAATTGCTTGTGTGAAAGAAATAAATTCGGGTATTTTACTTCCAAGGCGCCCCCAGGTTTTGTATAAATATCGAAACTGCCACTACTCACTGTTTGTTGGTGTGAATTGACGGTCCAACCCATTACAGAGCAATTTTGAATTGACGCTTTATCATTTGAGAAGGATTACTAATTTATTAGTAATTGATTTGAGCGTAAGTTACAATACAATGAAATGCATTGTAACTCTTGTGAATTCAGAAGATCGTAACCATCGAATAATTTGACCTATCCAAAGATGAAAAGATTAACCTCTATTATATACACGACGCAAAATATTTAAGATTTTCTTCTTCCCACATCACTTGTATCAAAAATAAAAATAAAAATTATAATTGATCGAGTCTCGATATTGTTCCGTAATCAAAACATTCTCGCTTGTATCTAATATTTGTTAGCTATGACTGGGTTAGGAGGACACGACATGACCAAGCTTTAAAATTTTTTATACCATTTAATGATTAATAAAAATTGTTTCGTAAGAATAAAATTGTCTTTATTAAAATTTTATGGGTTAATTCTCTCATAATTTTCAGAACATTGTTATGATAAAAATAAAAATAAATTAATTGAAAATGAGAAGAAACAATTATATAAATTAATTTGAAGGTTCTTAGAGGTGGAATTACAAAAAAAGTAGGGTGCGTCACAAATTAGATTTTTCGTAGGAATCTACATGGCTCCGATATAATATATCACACTAAGATTTTTTTTCTTATAAAATTAGGATAGGGTGCAAAATTTGTAATAAAGGTGAACTTACAATCCGAAAACTGTAGCCGAATGATAAAAATGTTGAGGATAAAATTCAAGCGTTTCGAGTTTAAGTCTTCTTTGTACCGATCATTAACAATTAGAATTTAAATGATCGGTCTAACTGTCATGAGAAGGTCTGGTGCACATAAGATAGCCAAAATAATCTCTTACCAATCCAAAAAAAAAAAGTGATCTACCATTAATGGGTTCCTTTTAGGTTAGTGGTCTACCATTAATGATTAATGGGCTCCATTTAGGTTAAGTATGTATATCAAACATCAATCCTATTGAATAATATTTAATTAATATGCTATCACAATCAACATTTCCCACACAACTCGTATAAATATTTATAAATTTCCAGCTAAAGCTCAACTAATCAGCGTATTATTTGTCAACAAGATTGAATAAATGAATAGAACCATTTCATTACAGGGCGTGGAAATCACTTGTATTAAAAATAAACAAATAATTTCAACTTTTTTTTGAAGTGTAACCCAATTTCATTTTGATGTTGTTTATTAGCTTTTGTAGTGTAATTTAAAGACAATAGGTTTTTTTTATTGAGATTTTTACTATTGGTAAGTTTTTTTTTCCCATGAGTTGGTCAAATTACAAATTACAAATTTTAAATTTTAGGTTTTGTTGATTTTTTAAAACTTTTCTTAGTTTAGGAGGAATATTAAATAGAAGTGAGATCCTATCCAACTCATGTATTATATTAAAAAAAAAAGAAAAATTAAAATGAAATATTTTATTATTGTATTAACGATAGTATATGAAAAAAAGGAGTTCTCTAAGATAAAAAAAATAAGGGTTTGTTTGAAAAAAGTTAGAATCGATTTTGTAAAATACCGATAAACTCGTTTTAAATCTTGGAAGCTTTAGAGATAGGTTTTTCACAAAGTGCTTAATTAAGATAAGGTTCAAGTCAAAATATTTTATTCAAAAAGCCTCTCAGTAGTTTGATGACAAAAATGTCTCTCTTTATAGAAACAAATTGAAATGCCTGCACTGCTAGTTGTACGCTGTCACGACAATTTTTTTTTTTTGAGCTTCAAAAGTAAATAAATTGTAATATATAAATCCAATTGTTATAAAAATTATATATTTAAAGTCTAAAAATCAAGATCTATCAAACAATATCCATATTACATATGAAATTTAAAAGACAGAAAAAATCAAAACTTGTACAAAACAGATATAATTCCTTTGTCTATACAACAGAGGAACTTCTTTGTCCAGTTTAAACAAATAAAATTGATTACACACATTTAATAGTGCATGGAAATTTCTCTATTCCTCAATTCATCCAATCACTCTCATGCAAATTCCTTAGATGCAAAATATTTTTTCTATTTGAAAAGAGAAATATAAAAACAATTTTTTTTTAAAAATTTAGTAACAAATAAATTTCTCTAGTTTGAACATACAAAAATTCCTTTGTGCATAGTGAGGCCTTTACCACGTTTCTCTTCATATGTGTAGGCAGATAAATTTATGTATTTTGTCTTCTTGTTTTTTTTCATCATTGTGTAAGTACACAATAAAAAAAATTGTTGTAATTAGGAAAGTGGTAATAGTTCAACATTGTTAAAAGAAAGAAAATTAGATAGAGAAAATAATATTTTTTTTCCTAACAACGGGCAACAAAGGAATTTTTGTCAGGCTAACAGAGAAATTTATTTGTCTGAAGTGAACTGAACAAAAATACACATCAAAATCTACTAGCAAACTATTAAAGTTGAAATGATCCCAGTGTACTGGATGCATTAAATCAAACAATAAAATGCTTTAAATACATTCAAAATCAAAATACTGTCGTTCTACTCATCGATGTCGCTGAAATGTTTCCTCCACCAATCCCAATTCCAATCCGATTCATCATCATCATAAATACCTTAATGAAGACAATATGGGGACAATAGCCTTGCTCAAAGATGTACAGTTCGTTTAGATAAGTACGAAAGGAAAGGAAAGGAAATGAGAGTATTACTTATGAGGGAAAGGAAATGAGAGGAGAGGAGAGAGTAATCCATTCCTTTATGTTTGAATAACTAATGAAAAGAAAGGAAATGAAAGACTAATATAATTATTTCATCTTGTTTGTGAATGATAAAGGAGAGAAAGAAAAGTATTTTATATTATTTTATTATTATACCCTTTAGATGCCTTAGGATAGAGGTGTCATTTTTACTTGACTTTTATAATTTTAAGGATAATATTGATATTATTAAAAATTCATTAAATCCTTCTTTCCTTTCCCTCTATTTCCTCCCACTTTGGAGGGATAACAAAATTGCTTAAGACAATGACAATCCTCAATAAACTCCCTTTTTTTATGCATTCTCTCTCTCTCTCTCTCTCTCTCTCTCCATTTATTTTTCTTTCACTGCCTTTCTATTTTTATCTCTTAATAATAATAAAAATAGATATGTTCGTTGTTGATGATGTCCAGAGCTCTTAAAAGTAATTGCAACGAATGAGATTCAGACCGAGTTGTTTACAAGAGACAGAGATGAGAGAGACGAGGTCATCTTAGATATGGTGTATATTTGTTTTAGGGGCAAATCTATCATTAAAAAATATTTTAATGCCACATAATCAAATGTGGACTTTATTTCATATAATTAAAAAAACTCAATAACTTTCAAAGGTACAATGTTTTGCCTTGAAGCTAAGCTTCGAGACACTTATTCTTAGAGACCTAAACACAATTAACTCTTGAATCTTTTGATGTTTAGTAAATACCTTTTAATACTACAATGATTCACATATGTTTCTAAAAAATACTTAAAACCTAAACAAAGTCAGAACTAGATAACTAAATGAGAGTGATCTCGACTTAATCCTACTTTGAAGAAATTCCAAACAACCTATAAAATATGCATCATAGTTCATTTTCATAAAATTTTTATCACAACTCCTTAGTTTTGGAATGGGATTGACAACCAAAACATAGTTTTGCCACGTTTTCGGGCCAATGCCACCCCAACCCAATTCTAAGTCTAACACATTTTACAGTGACTTCTAATTTGCCAATACTAAAATTTGACAATGTTGGAACATTTGTCCCATCCTTTCTTAAACTAATTTAATAAAAAGTAAGGAGATTATTAGTGTATATTGCATACAACAACTTCCTTTCAGGATTGACTTAATTGTGAGGATTTTTCTCTTTTAGTTTATAGATTTAGACATCACACTGATCTTCATTGTCAAATTTATTTGGTGGATGTTGTGGAAGACTTTGTTTAAGGTTCAGTGCTCTCTATTAAAGTCAAACCACTGTTCCCATGGATAGGGTTAGATATACAATACATATTGCATGTATTTTTTAACAAATAGGATTATGCAACACCTTCAAATTTTAGGACTTTCAAATTCTTTCTGCTCTTCCATTACTTTTATCCTAATTTTTTCTCTCACCACCTCTCTTATTAACTAATTATTTTAATTTTTAGGTTTTATTTTTGCCTTATAGTTTGAATACCAGTTCAAACACCCCTCTCTCTCTCTCTCTCTCTAACTTATTATTTTCACTAAATTATTAAATAATATAATGTGTTAAATGTAAGAATGCAAATAAAAGTGTAATAAAATATAACCAATTTTTTTTAATACAACGATAAGAGAGATGAAAACTCTATCTAAATGTGTGCACACATGTATTAAAACTCGAACTTGGATCGCGTTTGTAGAAACGAAAGGCTTTGCCATGATTCATGTTTATAAAAAAGTCTAACAAAATAAACGTTGGGTCTTCTGTATTCCACTCTTAAAAAATCTGTACAGATGAATTTGAAAAGAAAGTAAGTAAGGTGGGGGGAGTGAAGATTACAATAATCATATTGCATTAAATTTTATAATTTAAAAATGTTACTATAAAAAAACGCCATTAGAATGATAAAATGACTCATTCCGTCAGTTCTCACCTCCATTATGCCTTTAATGGGATGAATTGGGAAAGAAGACAAACAGGATGGAAAAAGAGATTAAAAGTCATCATTATAAATACCATTTCTCACCGTATCCCGATTATATATTTAAATTACATAAATTTTTTTCAATATTTTCACTTTTTTTTAAATACCTACCCCCTCTCTCTCTCTCTCTCTCACTCACACACACACACACATATATATATATATATACATATAAAAATGTATTTGTAATAATATTTGTAGATTAACTTTTTTAAAAATAAGAAAATTAATTTTTAAATAGGGACATATTCACCCCGTTGCCACCTAGCTATGAAACATCTCACAGCCAGTCCATAGTAAAGAATTATCTTTGCAACTAAATATTTGGTTGAAGTGAAAAAGATAAAGTCGAACAACTTAATTCATATGTTAAAGACATGTTGGAAAATCTTTTAAAACTAAACCATTTCATTCACAATTTATGTAATATTTTAATATACAAATTCTTTATTTGGATTAGTCGTTGGCAAAAATTGAAAAAAAATATCATTATATTTTTTCTCACATGATGATCTTTTTGGCTTAATTGAAATGATAAAATTTTATAATTTTGAATATTATTTGTCTTGATATACTAATTAATATTTTTTAAACAATTTATATAAAATGAAAAAAAAATTATATATAAATTTGAATGAAATAATTCAATTTAGGGAAGGGCATCTCAATTCAGTGTTAGCATCAAATATTTAAAAATACATGCAAGATCTTAACTCAATACTATTAACTAATCATTTTAAATTTTAAAATTCAAACATGACTAATTTATTAAATAAGTTAAACGTATGTAAATAAAATAAAGTAAAAATCTGAAAAAAATCTTTCAAATTTTAGTAATTTTTTTAATACAAAAATGGGAAAGAAGAATCGAACTCCTGCCAATTACACGAAGTTGATTACTTACACTATTCGAATAAGATTTCAGGCCCTCAAACCTTAGTAGGATATACAAGATGAATGATATTGACCTATATTTTTAAAATAATTAAATAGATTAAATCGTGTTATATGAATTAATTTGACTAATACTTAAATAAAAATTATTTTTATTAATAATATTGACTTATTTATAACATAAATTTATTTAAACTTATATTGTGTTTTCGTATGGTGTCAAAAATTTTACAAATTAATCCAAATATTAATTTCAAATCATGGCCAAAAAAGAAAAAAAATGGAATTAAATAAAATTTAAGATAATTAAAATGGGTGCCTATTCCCACCACCAAGTAGAGTAATATTTTGGGCGTCGCTCCCTTTTCCCTCTCTGAGTCGGTTGCTCAAAACGAATCGATATATACATCAGAACCTCCTCGCCTCCGCTTGTTGATAGCTGATACTGCTCGTGTAGCAAGACCTCTCGGTGGCTGCTAAGTTAAGGAAAAAGAAGAAAGGAAAAGAAAACCTCTCTATTTTTCCCTCTCTGCAATCTTAACCTCTGGATCCATCGTCGTCTCCGTATTGCTCAATCCACACTTCCCAAGGATCGAACCTTTCAGACCAAAGCATGTTGCGAAGGGTAACTCGGACGAACTCGACCTTGCAATTTCGACTCGGATGATGGAACTCACCGATTCGACTCACGAGAAACCAGAACCAACTCCTTCCGTTATTGGCATCGATCTCAATGAAATCCCTTCGCCATCATCATCCGATACCCTATCTCCAGACGCTTTTGCCGTCGTGCGGACTTACCAAGACCACCCGACGCCGCCTGCCGGAGATCCGGCGGAGGTTCCTGGAGATTCTTATGGTTCGACTTGTGGTGCGTGTGGGCAGCCGGAGGTTAGGGGACATGTGCTGGTGTGCGACGGATGCGAACGCGGGTTCCACCTCGATTGCGCTGGAATGCAGGGCCGACTGGTGGGGACGTTGGACGAGTGGATGTGCGGAACGTGTATGAGCAATGGAGTGTCTAGTAGCCGGTGGCCATTGGGATCGAAATGGATGGTGGCGTCGGGGCAAAAGCATGCTGGAGTTTGCCTTTTGGATACCACTTCTTTGGCTCTTTGTGACGGTGAAGGCGGGGACGGAGAGAAATTACTGGATTCGAGGTATAAGTTTCTCGCTTTAATGGCAGTAGCTGTTATGCTTGGAAGCATTATAGTGAAAAAGAATTTAGTTACCTGTTAATGTGCATTACTGCTTTATGCATATCCATATAAAGTTTAGTAAGATCAATATTGAGGATCTTTTATGTAGATGATATGAAAAATGGAAGTCTAAATAAGCTGAGTAAATAATTATCATATCTGTTTAACAATCAAGATTTTGTTCTTGTTGTATTCTTTCAGTTCGTATAAAGTTGTACCATTTAGACTATTTAGTAGTGAATTTCTACATACTCTGATGGTTTACTTGTTCAGAAACTTACTTTTATTTTTAGGATGCTATAACAATAAGCAGCAACAGCGAATTTAACAGCTTTTACAAGCTGGAACTTTCCGAGTTTTCAATTTTTAGGTTGCACAAGTCTACTATTTACTCAACTCTATTTACGAGATTAATTGTTTTAGTAGTTGCCAAGTGTAGTGAAAAAATCACATGCAGTTGGGATCCAGATGTGACACGTAGGGAGGGCAAAGAGTAAATATTCTTATGAAAATGGCTTTTTTTTTTTGGGTGGGTGTGTTGGGGGGGGGGGGGGGTGAGGGTTCTTAATTTTTAAAGAATAACAAAATAGCAATAGAAAAAGGAAGTTTCCCAAATCTAGCCCCACTCCGTATCCACCAACAGTCCCATACATATTATCACAAACGGTCAGCCTATTATGTTTAGGTAGGGATCATATCCCTTACAATTGAAGCTTATATATATATATATATATTTTCTTTTCTAATTGTACTTTTTGGATAAATTGCCCTTTGTTTTAGACTAATCACTCAACAATATTCATTTACAATAAACTTGGGATGTATAGGTGCCCCATGTAGACTATTTGATCTCATTCATGAAGAATTGCAAGTTTTATGGTTGATTAAGGCCCAATAGTTGAATAACTATAACTTTTTACGATCATTAATATTTGCTTGTTGTTAGTTATGGTATTGAGTGAAAAGACCTCATACAAGAGTTGGTTAGTGCCAAATTTATTTTGTGGTATAAGCATTAGTTTTAATTAGAGTTGTAAATGAGTTAAGAGTTGTTCAAGATTGGTTTGTTAAGATTAATGAGCTTTAAATTGTATCGAAATTTGACTTATTTATGTCTTTAGCCAATTTTGAACGAGGTTCTCATCGAGGCGAACTTGAGTAATTTGGAATTATATACGTAATTAAAATACTTATTACCTTATCAAGCTCAATAACTTAGTAGCTCTAAAATATTGTCAAGCTTGGCTTGCTTATTAAATGAATCGAGTTTGAATAAGTCATTATTGAGTAGAGCTTGAGCTGTTCATGAACAACTTGGTTCGTTTTCACCCCTAGATATAATGTTTTAATTTAACTAAGGTTTTTCAACTAAAGGGAAAATTATTTTTTTGGTAGGGTAAAAAGTATTTACATTAAAGTTGCTTGAGAGGGGCAAACTTGTATACAAAAAAAAGAGAGAATACAAAAATTAATGCCTAAGTTTCCCCAAAAAATATATGAGATTTACTTCCTTAATCCAAATGTATAACAATCTCAAGAAATGGTCTTTCATCTTCAAAGGAGGGAGTTCAGTTCCATCAAAAGTCTCCTATTCCTATCCTTTCAAAGGCATGAAGAGAGGCAAAGAGGAGCAACTCTCCATGCGATCCTCAATTCTTTCCAGGTTCGGAATCAATTCCAACCTTTAAAGACATCTTTGATGATTGCCGGCATCACCCATTTACATCCAAATTGGGAAAAAAATTAAATTCCAGACATCCCACTCCATATCACAATGAATGAGCAAATGATCCAACCCACTCCATATCACAATGAATGAGCAAATGATCCAACGTCCCCTCCGTAGATTTGGATAAGTAGCACTAGTTACGAAAAGTGAGACTTCTTTTCCAAAGGTTATCATTTGTTAGGATGGCTTTCTAAAAAAAAAGCAACTTTTTTTTAGGGGTTCTAGACTTCCAAATAAGCCTTCAAGGAAAATGGTCTTCCGCCCTCCCCTCTATATTCTTGTAGAAGGACTGTATAGTAAATTTTTTTAGAGCTATTTGCTGTCCACACCACCTTGTAGCCCCATAACTTCCCCAATTTCCCAATCATGAAAATTACGTCTAAAGCGATGGCTCCAGGCAAACTTCCCGCCCACTCTAGAAATGCAATCAACATCAAGAACTCCTTTTGCCCTAAAGGGAAAATTATTGAAAAAAGAAGATGTTAATCTAACGTTGTATCGATTCCACTAAAAATTCTTATAGTCAATTGTATTATTGTTGCTGATCTTTAATTAGTTTTTTGTTATCTTAATGAGAAACAATAAATACTATGGTTGGAGCCGTGGAATTGGAGATCCAAACTCAAAATTTATTTTGATTCTTTAAAATCCTTATAAAATTTGAATTCGATTATAATTCCAAACGCCATAAGGCCATGATAACTATTCAATTGCAAACTCGGGTTTTGCATTTTTAGTTTTTTTTTCATGCTCATAAATAGCGAATGCTTGTTATTGATATTTTGTCTATTGGACTAGATTAGGAATGGCAACGGGGGACCCCTTCCCTAATCTTGTCCCGCAAAAAAAAACTTTCCCCCAAACCCGTTTAAACCCCATGATAAGCAGGGGGCGAGTCCTCATTTATTTTTAAACTTTTACTTATTTATTTATTTTATTAAATTAATTATAATTAACACCTTTTAAACAAAACATTACATGTGTTAAAATAAGAAATATGTTTGTTAATAGATAATTAAAATGACATTATTTTATTTTTCTAACATATAACTCTATCAAGTTTGTATAAAATTTTAATTAGTGACTAAAAAAATATCATTATAAACATTATGTAGCATAAAACTTTTTTATTATTTTATTTGATATAATTGGGTTATGTAGCATCAAACTCTTTTGTTATTTTATTTTATATAATTGGGACGGGGCGTCTTCTCCCCAAACCCGCCCCAAACCCTAATGGGTTAGAAAAAGTTTACCTCCAAACCAGTCCCATTAGGGGCGGGGTTGGCAGGTTTCCAACAGGGCGGGTTAAATTGTCATCCCTAAGTAGATCCTTTCTCTTTGTTCCACACTCTTAAGATTTCTTAGACACTAAGAGCTAGATATGGTGAAATCAATGAGGATAAAGGGGTTTCCATCACTGTCTCCGTTATAAATGTTGATGAAGGTGGTAGTTTGAGTTGATGGCAGTGGCGGATCTAGACCTTGGACATAGGGGGCAAGAATACAAAAAATGGAATTAAGGAGATATTTTGTGAAAATATAAATAATTTTTTTTTTTTTTGGGGGGGGGGGGGACTATTTTTTTTAAAAATTCTATAGAAAATGTGTAAAATATCAAAATTTGAAAAGTTTGCCCCCTAGGCTTAAGGTGGCTCTGTCACTGGGGCTAGTGCTTGGTGCAATTGCGAAATGCTTTGCTTTGAAGTGTGAAATTAGGGGTTTGGTTTTGAGGGTAGCCATTTCATGCTGGTAAAGTAGGCGGTGTATTCCAAGTCCTACGATATTTGCACCCAGGTTGAGGTTGCAAATTTACTGAACTGTTCATGAAATATGAGTGGCTTTGGCTCGATTTTTCTTCGTTGATGGCTCAATCGAGCTTGTTAGTTAAATAATTGAGTCAAGCTTGAACTTGACTTTTAGGTTTGTTCATTTAACATGCCACACTTGAACTACCAATGGCTTGGCTTGGCAAGTTGTGGACAGATGGTGGTGTGTTGGACCAAGGAACATGGATAGTTGTGCCTTGTCAAGCTTAAACAAGATCAAGATAAGATAATCATAACAATTTTTTTTGGGGAAAGTATGCACATAAACTTGCAGATCCATCAGGTCACTTGAGGGTTTCCTTACACTGGTCTCTCTTCTTATTTAGTCAAATAAGCCTCTCAATGTTCGTTGATAGAAAGTTTACATAGTTTATTTCCATTTTTTCCCTTTATTTTCCTAATCATAATGCGATGAAATCTCAAGTGAATCCCTAAATTTGTGATCAGTCACCAACAAAGAACTGGATATTCAAATAGGTTTGAATGACTCTCTCTCTCTCACTCTCTCTCTCTAAATCAAAGCAAACCTTTTTTGTTGGTTATTATTGCTTATTGGCTCATTTGCAGCCCACACAAAAATGCCCCCTTTTCTAAATTTGAGTGTCACTGGTTTTTTGAATTTATTTTAGGATATATGAGTATATGACATATGCTAAATGCAGTTTGGTATGTTTTATTGTTATTGGAAAACATGTATCTTCATTTTCAATCAAGTGGACCCATTATATTGGTTATCCCTGCTCATTGGCCAGTTGTCGGCTCATTTACAACCCAAATACCTTAAATTGATGGGACCAACACTGTAATGCCCTTGCTTACTGGGAGAAAAACACTGTGATGCCCTTCTTTTTCTAAATTAGATTATCAATGGTTTTAAGAATTTTATACAGATTTGGCTATATTTCACATGTACCATATGCAGTTCTGTTTTTGTTATTGGGAAATATATATATATATATATATATATATATATACTTGTAGTTGTAAATTTATTCATTAGTGCTGGAAATTTTTTAATGGTTTCCTATTATGGAAGATATTTCAGGAAACTTTTTCAGAAAGTTATATGTAGCAGTTACTGTTCTTTTCTTTGACATACAAGTTTTTTAAACAAATATATTCTATGTATTTCAATTTCAAATAACCTCTTGTTATTCACTTAGAACTTTTTGTGTATCCAAATTATGGAACTGAAATTTTCAAGCTATATTAAATGAATTTCAAGTTGGATTTGAAACTGTAAAATTTTAACTAGCGAGTTTCTTTTAATTGTATTTTCTTAAATTTGGATCCAATTCAATCAAAATTTTGCACAGGCAACTGAAACCTACCAACATTTTGGCATTGTAGGAGTATACATGCAAAGGAAACTTACTTATCAAAGACAAAGAAAGAAAAGAAGAAATGCAAAGAAAACTCATACTTTGAATTTCAGCAAGTGAAAAGATAAAAAAGAAAAGAAAGTTGAATGATAAGACAATGACTTGAAATTCATTTATTTATTTTTACCATGACCTTCAAAAGTCTAAAATTTGTGTAGCTGGAATGGATTCAAATAGTTCTTGTTTGGATTGACCTGAGATGTAAGCAAACTACAAGTCAAAGCTGGTTCAAACTAAAAGTCAAATGGAAAGGTTTTTTTTTTAGGCCTCAAAATTCTTCCATAGGGTTGCTAACTCTCACAAGGGAAGAAATACAATTAGTGCAGTTAGAACTGGGGATAATTTTCTTAAAGAGGTGTAGGGTATTAGACAATGGTAGCTGATTTTTATAGTGGTTTCTACAAGGAAACCGTTGGATAAGGATCAAAATTTTGTTTCCTTTCCATCGAAACGATCATACGTTTTTGTTTTTCGGTGAACTGAGACGAAAAACTAGTAGAATACTGAAATTCACGTGTTTCCGTGGAAACATACCGAAACTAGTGGAAACATATCCGAAACAGTGGAAACATTTCTTTCGTATCAACAATAATTTAGAAATTTGTAAAAAATAATATTCATTTGTTTTTCAATAAAGGAGGAGATTGAAGAATTAAGAACCTAAATTACAAGAAGATATTTCTGTTGTTTTCTTCCAAAAATAGTAAACAAGGAAAAGTAGAAGTAGTGGAAATAAAATGTAGATAAACAATTTATTTTAATACTTAGTTACTAATTATAATAGGTTTAAATTACTATTTGTTTTACTTATTATTGTATATGTAACTTCTGACAATTGTCTAATTCGTGGATATTATATAGTATATATCAATCATGTTATGGTATGGGTTGTTTTAAATTAGTAAAGAGTTATTTGGTATTAATGACTAATTTATAATTTTTTTTTTTCCAATTTCACCATAATATCTTCTTGTGTGGATGGACATGTAGCCCTATTTCTTGCAAGAAATCTATGTGAGGTTAGTTTTGTCAACTTTAGTCCCGTATCGATCCGAACTTTATTATCTTTTGTATCGCCATTTGGGTTGATGGCTATACATCACAAGCATCCTATACCTCGGTTCTCAACACTATTAAGGATCGATGGTGCAGGATACAAGGTGTTAGCTCACCTTAATCATAGTGAATCAAAACGGGTTCGGTGTATTTGGCCTATGTGGGAATTTCCATGTGGTCAGTCCTTTTTGGACTTTGAGAAATTGAAATGTACAATGATCCGGTCAATAATATTCCTTTTCTTAAAATAGAAAAAAAATACATCATTTTCTTCATCAACATTCCCCTTATGCCCTGGGCGACACACGTGCTACAATGGCCGGGACAAAGGGTCGCGATCCCGCGAGGGTGAGCTAACCCCAAAAACCCGTCCTCAGTTCGGATTGCAGGCTGCAACTCGCCTGCATGAAGCCGGAATCGCTAGTAATCGCCGGTCAGCCATACGGCGGTGAATTCGTTCCCGGGCCTTGTACACATGCGCCTCTTGGGCCATGCTTGAAGTTGTTACCTTAATCGCAAGGCTCTATCTTTGAGTTACTTAGAATATACAAAAGAGGGGGACCTATCCGAGTCCTCCACAATTGATTGTGTAAGAGTTGGGTGGGGGATGAGTTGATGTTTTTACATTATGTTTCCAAGTGTTTCTACATATTTTAATTCTTTTTTTCATTGTTTCCATTATGTTTTCGATTTTTTTTTTTGTTTTTTGGGCAATTGCAACAATGCTACGAAACGAAACTTTGATCCCTGCCTATGGACGGAGACAAGATACATGGGTCCATTTAAGAAAAATAAGTTTTAATCAATGAGGTTCTCGCTTCAATGCTTTTCACTTTAGTGAAGGCGATCGCCTAGGCGATGCGCCGACGCCTCATTAAAATAGCCTCCCTAGATTGTGTTGAGGTGCTACACCTCATCCTCGCCTTGCCTTATCGCCTAGGCGAGCTTCCGATCACCTTTGACAACACTGCTTTAGCCAACCTTCCTGCATACTTTGTCTCTTTTTCTGATGCCTGCGACAACGAAGAAAATATTGGAAAAGATTCGAAGTGGTTTTTTTTTTTGGGGGGATGGAAAGGAGGGGGAGAGGAAGATGCACCTTGTTTGTTGGGAGAAGACTAAGTAGCCATTAGTTAGGGGTGTTTTGAGATTCAAAGATTTGAGGGTATTTAATATAACTCTTTTGGGGAAGTGGTTGTGGAGGTTTGTGATGGAGAAGGGTGCTTTGTGGAGGGGTTGTAGCTTTCAAATATGGTTGTGAAGTGACAGGTGGTAGAATCTTATGGGTGTGGGCTGTTGAAGTCTATTAGAAGGGGAGCTATGGGTTAACAATAGTTTGTTCATTATGATGCAGGGAGGGGTTGAGGGTGAGATTATGGGATGATATTTGGTGTTGTGATGTGCGTTTAAAGAGGAGATTTTTTGCCCTGTAATCCTGTTTGGCCTTGCTTGTAATTAGGAGGCGTTTGTCGCTGATTATGTTTTTGTTGAGGGTGGGGAAGTGGTGTGGAGTCCATATTACTATTGAAATTCCCACCACTTCGCTCAAGCAATGCCAAAGGTTAGGTTTGTCTTGAGTCTGCCCTCCTAGCACCTTGCATTGGTAGGACCAACACTGTGTATGACCTTTTTTTCTTTTTATAAATTCTATCTCTAGGTAGGGCCATATACTTCGTTAAACTCTTGATACTTGAGTACTTATTTCATTGTCTTAACCTATATTCTTTTTTGCCTTTATTTTGTCCTTTTGGCTGCTTTCACTTAAATCAATTAATCTTTTGTATTTGGTGCATTGAACTTGTGTAAAGAGATAAGAGCTCGATGTTAATTTTTGATGCAAATATGTTGTGATTGAAATATTACTCGTCTCCTCCTCCAATTTTTGGTGGTTAGATATTTGGATATTCTAGAAAGAAAGAATGATGATGTGCTGGGCTACTACACACTAAAGGCTCTTTTTATGAGAGTTGACATCTTACTATCTTATCAACCTTTATGGCCCTCATGATCCCACACATGGTGAAATTCAAAGATTTATGAATGAACTGTGAATGTAAAGGCACTTTGTAGGGGGGGTCTCACTGATGCTGTAGTGCGAAAGCACGGGGAGTGAATGGATACCTCGGTAACCCATGCCATAATTACTAGGGGCGAGGCCAAGAATTCAGGTGAGGGGGGCAAAATTTTCGCTTAATTTTTTTATCATAAATTTTAAAAGTGAAAGAACTATAAAAAGTTAATATTGATTGATAATTTCTTGAAAAAAGAACTAAATTTATTGATATAAGAAACTTTTAAATTACACAAGAAGTCCAATCAAAAGAAAAAAACACTCAAAAATATTTAGGTACATAAAAAATTGATAAAAGTCCCATTTAAGAGTCAAATTAAACTTAGGAGGGGCAAAATTTTAAATTAAAGGAGTATATTTAAACAAAAAAAGAAAAATATAAAAAAATTTCACAAAACAAAAATTTGAGAGAGGGCTATTGCGCCCCCCCCTCCCAACCCTAGAAGGCCCATGTGGGCTCGTCCATGGCCATAAAGGACGATTATATCTACATTATACATTTGTTTGAGGTGCACCATGTCATTTATACTTGTGTAATTGGGCCATTTATCAAGGGCCATTTATACTTGTGTAATTGGGCCTCCATTAATAAGCCTTCACCTTCCTCACCTCTATATAAAGCTACTTTCGGAAGATCAGATGCATTGATGTCTGCCTGGTCTGAGAGCAAGGCTTGGGCAGCTCCTTGAGCTCAATGCGGAGGCAGAGTGTGACCTTATTGTTATGCTGTGGTCTTGTGGTTGTAATTGGTCGGTGAGTCGCATTGGAGTCCTACTTTGGTACTTGGGTAGCTTAGTGGATGGAATTGGGGCGCTAGTCGAGTCGAAGTCTCACCCTAGTGATCTCGAGGATCAAGGGCTGCATTTGGCCAGTCTTGGATTAAAATACCAAGTGTCCCACTGAGATGCACGTTCACCATCTTCTAGGACATGTTTCACACTATGCATTCTCCACCTCACTGCCTTGCCAGTCTGTCTCCATACCAATACTATTGGACTCCTATTAATACAGGATATACTGCCTTGTTTATCAGGGAGACATTTCTACATAGATGCATTGGGCTATGTTCCTTGAGTTGGAACCCAGAAGCTTGGGCCAGTCTCTCTCTCTCTCTCTCTCTCTGTGCGCGCGCGTGCCTAGGATCACTTTAACTCTTGCCTAGGTCTGATCTTCTTGGATCCCAATATATGTATTACCTTCTTGTCAAGAATTTTAATCCATATTACCTTCTTGTCAAGAATTCTATATTTGGATGTTGTTGGGTGATGCCGGCCTCTTTGATGGAAGTTCTTCCAAGTTGGAGAGGTGGGAAGATAAGAAAAGATGTTTGTTTTGTTTGGAATCTAGCTCCTTTATGCTTAATTTGGAGGGAGTGGAATAGTAGACTTTTTGAAGGCGTGGATCAAGCTCTTTTTTCTTTTAAAGATAATTTTTTTGGGGTCAAAGAGGCCTTTACGATGTACGTAGTTTCTCTTGTTGATTTTGTGGGGTCTTTAAGTCTATAAATTCTTGTACAAGGTTTTGCCCCCTCGGTCATCTTGTTAATATATATACAACTTGTAAAAAAAAAAAAAAAAGAAAATTTAGTCCATACATACATTTTATGAAGAAGGAATCTGAAAGTGTTGCACTTACATAAGAAGGAATCCGAAATCTCACATGTTGACCAGAGATTGGAATGTGGAGCAAAGATTTTGGTTGGCTACCCAATTAATTGGGTAAGGCTTTTTTTATCGATCCTTGCATTTAGTCTTGATGAATGGGTGATAGTCTTTTTCTTGATAAGTAAATGTATATTAAGAATGTTGTGGCTGCTGGTTGTGTCTTCCTTAAACAACTTGTGGCAAATTCTTAAAGTGCAATTATATTATTATTGGGTTTTGAGCAATTGTTATACTTATATTTATCGATATTTTAGCGCGTATGTTTAAGCAGCAGTTCTCTCTAATTTCTTGTGGTTAAGGTTGGGTTAAGCTGTCCCATTCTCTGTTTCCTGATGATTGAGTTTATTTCTCATATTTATTTTTTTAAGATTCACTTTTTCTGTGTCTTGTCTCTCTTAATTGGTTAATTTAAAGTTTCTTGACATGCAAATATTTTTATGTAGTTACTGGTTACATTTATTGTTCTTTTTAGAAAGCAAATCCCAGGTGATAATTCTTTTGGTGGCAATCCATTTGGTGCCCCAGTGACATTTTCAAACTTGTTATACACGAGGAAGGGGAATGGATTGGGCTTTCAAAAAGCATCTGGTGTTGTGACTCCCGCTGTCAAATTGAGTTTTGAAGATGTATTTCACCATACAAAGAGTGCAGGTAGCCATTTTGAGGAGGTAGATATGCACTCCCTTTTAGGAAGGTTTAGGAATAGTAATCATACAGCTATTAGATCACCACATCGGAGTCCGAGTGAGAGGCATATGCAGGCTCTTAGAGATATTATTTCTGAAAGGCACGGTGTACTAGAAGAAGGTTGGCATGTGGAATTCAAACCATCGACAGGCAGTGGTGAACTACATGCTTTTTACTGTGCTCCAGATGGGAAGACATTTGAGTCCATTCCTGAAGTTGCTTGTTATCTTGGATTGACTTCCAATAGCAATTTTATAGAAGCTGAAGCAAGAGATAATGGGTCTGCTCCATTGCAGAGAAGGATGAATTTATCCAAAAGACAAAAGTCTGGAAGACTTCTAATGGCTAATGGTGTTGTTGAAAGTAACGGAACTTTGATGAGTGGATTGTGTGGGGATCTCTCATCTGACTTTCATGCTAACGTTTGTGCTAGCAAACTTGGAGATAATGTAAAAGTCATGGAAGCTAGGCCAGAAGAAAACAGTGGCACTGGGCCTCAGCAACTTAATGTAAGTGCATATGTTGTCTATAATTATTATTGCGTAGTAATGGTCGCAGATTTCATTTTTTTTCTCCTATATTTGAGCTTTTCATTTTTTGTGCATGTTATAAGTGGTGTATGTTCTTCTCCCTTTCTCTTTATGCTTAATTTTTTCTTACGTTCTACTTTTCAGGATGGACTTCCAGTTCAGTATGAAGATTTCTTTGTTCTTTCACTGGGGAAAGTTGATACAAGATCATCTTATCATAACGTTAATCGGATCTGGCCTATAGGCTATAAATCCTGTTGGCATGATAAGATTACCGGGTCTCTCTTTATGTGTGATGTGTTAGATGGTGGCGATTCTGGACCTGTTTTTAAGGTCAGAAGGTACTCGTGCTCTGCATTGCCCATTCCTATTGCTTCAACTGTCCTCTTTAGGCCGAACCTTTGCCAATCTGATTGTCAGAAGAAAGAGGAAAACAATGAGATGACAAAAGTTAGTATGGATTATGATGAGGATTGCAGTGTTCAGATGATCCTCTCAGATCCTTCCCCGCCTGCAGAACATGATATCTTATCATGCCTTGGCAGTTATTCTAATGAATCTTCTAATGTCCAGGTGTCAAATTGCTTGCAGCTCAAAGCTAGCCACCCTTGTGAAAGTTCTGATAATCTTTTTTCTGATAATTCAGTCTTGAGAGATGAAATTGGTGAGTTTTCAGTTGAAGAGTATTCATCATCCTCAGCATGGAGAATGGTGTCTAATAAACTCATCAACACTTGCAGTGAAATTTATATGCAGAAAGGCAGTCTTAAGTTCTTCTGCAAGCATGTCGAAAACGGCACATGCTCAGCTTACTGGGAAATTACTGATGAAGAAAATGAAGAGAAATTTACTTCTTTGGCCAAATTCTGTAGCTCACTGTGCTCTGTCAGAATCCCATCTGTTATTCAGGGTGACAGCGATCTTGGGACTGTGTTGGAAGTATTGATGAAATGGCTGGACCAGGATAGATTTGGATTAGATGTGGCATTTGTGCAAGAAATTGTAGAAAAGCTTCCAGATGCCCTCGCCTGCTCACAGTATATATCTTTAAATGAAAGAAGTTACTATTCTTCATCTCTGACAGTTGGTAATGGGTTCCTGCTGGTGAAAACAAAGGGCGGAGTACAAGCTAAGGATGGAGAAGCATTAGATGACGATGGGATGCATATGTTTGAAGACCCTGTGATGGAAAGCCATCGCCCTCCTCCTGGAAAACCAATTAGCTCAAGGCTTCCTCCTCAGCTCGTTGGCGATGTTCTTCAGGTATGCCATATGTGCATGCTCCTTGTGAGCGTGTTGAGTTACATAACATAGTTGTACTAATAAGGTTTGGAATTCTAAATGCTGGCATATGAGATCTCATCCTTTGTCTGTTCATCTACCCAGGTATGGGAGTTTCTGTGGCGTTTCCATGAAATTTTAGGTTTAGAAGAGCCCTTGTCATTTGAGGAACTTGAAGAGGAACTTATAAGCCCATGGTCTGATGACTTAAATCTTCTAGACAAATTTGGAAGGGAATCCCACAAAAGTCAATTCATGACTTCTCGTGGAACTGATGGTACAAGCAGGCACATGTTTTCCTCGGGCAGTGAATCTGGTTCGGCAGTGTCCATGGAAAATGCACATGCATTCATACAAGTGGAAACAGGAGCAATGAAGGAAGCTGCCCAAGCTAGAATGGCTTCAATTACTTATAGCAGGTGCACAGGTGTCACTTTGACTAAGGTTCACAACTCGCTATTGAAAGTGCTAATATCTGAGCTGCAGTCCAAGGTGGCTGCGGTTGTCGATCCAAATTTTGATACCGGAGAGTCAAAATCAAAAAGGGGAAAAAGGAAAGACTGCAGATTGCTTAATTGCTGCAAAAAGAATGAAGCTTAGTATTCTTCCTATTAATGAATTGACTTGGCCAGAGTTGGCTCGGAGATATATCTTAGCTTTCTTATCCCTCGATGGTAACCTTGACTCCTCAGAAATAACTATCCATGGAAGCGGGAAATTGTTTCGCTGCTTGCAAGGTGATGGCTGGGGTGCTCTGTGGCTCGCTCACTGGAGTAGGCAGCAATGGAAGCAGATGCACTGGTAAAATTGGATCTAAGCCCTTTATTCTGCCTTTATATAGTATCATTTTTGGATATTTCCAACTCTCTAGCTTTCTTGAGCAGTTGTTATCCTTTTGAACTTCTGATTTTGTATTTTGTTTAGAATAAGTTACAGAAAAGGATAGATAACTGGAGGTTTACTAGTTTTATCTCAATATGGGTGAAAATAGCTTCTACCTTTTTTTTTTAAATAATTTGATCTCCCTTCTGATCTTATTTATCCCAGAAAGGTAAATCAAAGTGTGGCTTTTCCATCTCTTGCTTAGCTTGGGTCTGTGATGAAGGCCATTGCCTCTGATAAGCCGAATGTCCTTGTACAACTACTTTTTGGCATCCGACTTATCTCAATATGGGTGAAAAAACATTCTACTTTTTTTTTTTTGACAAGTGTAAAAAACCCACTATTAACACTTGTTATTGGACTAAAATTGTGAGTTAAAAGTAGGTTTATCAGCTTGTAGCAAGATGTTTATACTCATTGTTTGCTGACTGTCAGAGGCTGTGTGATAACCCTATTGAAAATTTTAAGTGCTTTCACTTGTAAGCGCATTTGATGATCCATAATTAGTTATCACTTAAAAAATAATCGTCACTTATAAAGGGTTTGAAATTTTGGTTATAGATACTTGACTACATACCACCAAACAAGTTTTGTGGAAGGTACTTGTTAAAACAATTTTGAATTGACAAATTTGCATTTAAATATTATCTTAGTGCTGCTCTCTCAGCACAAAAATTTACAGTTTCAAGTTTAAGTGATAGAGGCTTGGACTGGTTGTGTAAAAGAAAAAAAGAACATTGAAGCACATTTAATTTGTTAATGACCTTCAATAATGAAATATTGTCCTTTTTAGTGTGTTTTGTTTCACAGTTTTGATTAAGGCTTCATTTGCTATTTTTTAAATTTAGTTTTACTGCATCTAGGTCTTTTATTTTGTAAAAAATTTAAAATCGTTTTTCTTTTTGACCGTGCTATTCTTATTCTTGTATACGGGTTCTCTTCTTATTTGTAATAAAAACTTATTTTCCCTCTA
The DNA here is from genome assembly GCA_008638375.1 of Nyssa sinensis. Lineage (NCBI taxonomy): Eukaryota > Viridiplantae > Streptophyta > Magnoliopsida > Cornales > Nyssaceae > Nyssa > Nyssa sinensis. The sequence continues at coordinate 60,952,637 of CM018032.1, forward strand.
TAGCAATATGGATTCTAGTTACTCTTGTCTCTTCTTATTTAAGTATTTCTATGCTTCTAGTGTTTTACGAGATTTATGATTTGTACTGGCTCTGGTTTCTTCTTAATATTTCTTTTTGTAGCTAATAGTTGTATGGTGTTGCCGGATATTTGAAAATGATAGAAAAAAACAAAAGAGTATGCATCCTAGTGCACTGACTTGTTTTCCATTCAGTTGCTTGCAGAGGCTACAAAGAAAATTTTGGGTTCGTTGAACACAGAGAATAATATTCTGACTATAGATGATGGAGGATCTGATGAAACTAGTGCTAGTGAAAAGACCATGTTGAATGATGGTAATATTCCAGAGTGGGCACAATTGCTGGAACCTGTTAGAAAGTTACCCACAAATGTGGGAGCCAGAATCAAGAGGTGCATCTATGATGCTTTGAATAAAGGTCCTCCAGAATGGGCAAAGAACATATTGGAGCATTCAATCAGCAAGGAAGTTTATAAAGGCAATGCATCTGGACCTACAAAGGTGAAATTTCTCAGCATTTCACGTCTTCTGTAGATTTCTGGTGAAATTCCTGTAGGATAGGAAACTGTGGAAGTGTATTCTTTATTTGATTAGGCACCAAAAATCTTGAATTTACACTTAGCGTTGAGTCGTTGACTGTATTATTTTGGTTCAGATTTTTTTTAATAGGTGAGGTATTATTACAGGGCACGGGGGCGGGAACTTGTATACATAAGGCATATACAAAAAAACTTATACTTAGCTCCCCATCCGCAATTCTCCAAAAAACTCTACAAAAGAATCTATATATACCTAATTGAGTGGGAGCGCCCCCCTCGGGTGCTTGTTATTGCAATTTACATCTTGTCAAAAAAAAAAAAAAAATCTAATTGAAAGGATTCTATACTCCATAAAAAAAATAAAGTCCTGGACATCATCGATTTCAAAAAATATGCACTCTCATATCCTTTAATTTTGAATTATCTTTTCTGTGTGTAATTTCAGAGAGCAAAATGAACTAGATTGGACAAATTATTGTATAATGCAAAGAAATAACCAATCTGTTGTAGCCCCTGTGGGACATCAGACAAACCATGTTTTAACAGCAAAGGAGAAGTGAAAGTTGTTGTTTCCCTTGTATAGCACAAATTATCCTTATAGTAAAAGAGAAATAAGAAAATCCCAAATCAGCCACCCAAGGATATATATATATATATATTTACATCACCCTACAAAAGTTAACATATAACTGCCTTGTAGAGGGGGGGGGGGGGGGATGAGAGAGTGAGGTACCGTGAACAGAAATCCAACTAATTTTGCAAAGCTCGAGTAGATTCAAACCCAAATATCAATGCGTCAAAAAGCCCTTGAAACTCTTCCTCCAAGATTCATGGTTGTAGTTCCATTAACAAATTAAGAACACAGTTATATATTTTAGAAATTAAACAAATTGTAGTTACTCAAGTCAGGCAGCCAAAAAGGTTAGTCTAATTACAAAGGAAGAAGCTTCGCTAGAGTATTTTTTTTTTTAAAATTATGGAGAGTATTTAAAACATATTTTGGTTTACAATCTAAGGAGAGAATTTGAATGGAGGAATGTTGTGGTCGGGTAAGAGATTAGAAAGAACAATGAATTTCAGGCCTGAATCTAAGAAGCAAGGATAGCTTTTTGAGGCCAGAGTGTCAGTGTCGGACATGTTTGGGACAAGGACATGTTTGGATGCATGTTTGACAACAATAAAAATGAGCATCTGATATATATATATATATATATATATATATAAGATATTAAATTTTGGATCCACGGGGACATGTTACCGGACTACATCGGGACATGTTGGGGCTTCTTAATGGTTAAAGGAGCGGTTATGGGTGGGACTAGGTTTCAGAGGAACTAAAAAGGAAGATGCATGTTTAGTTAAGTTAGAAGAAAAAACAGTTGTGCTGATTCAACAAGTGTTAACTGTTTTGTCCCTAGGGAGTTTTAAAATGACAAAGGAGTAAAACTATATATGATATACACTGAACTTAATACACATGGCAAGAGAGAAGTTAAAGAAGTTGGGTTGGACAAAAACTGCCACACATACCAAAACTGCAAGTCAGACAAATAACCATTGTTCCCTTAATAGGGTAAATAGATTTAGATTGTTTGAATATTTAGAAAGAAATTAAAATTTCAGTGTCCCCATACTTCTGGTTAATAATAAGTACTTTTCTATCTTCAAGATGTCACGAGGGTTCTGCTTTACAGTAACACTTTTAGTTATTCGCTAAACTGTGTTGTCTTGTACCCAAGTTTAGTTCATTATTTTTTCTTGTTTTTGTTGCCTTTTTTTCTTTTGAAAAATATGTTTGCCACATGGTTTTACTTTATGGACTTGAAAGTTCGAGTGTTTGTTCTAACTTCTATGTAAGCTCGCAAACTCTCTTAGTTAGAGCATGTGTCTTATGGCACAAGATATCCTAGTCTATATACTAGCAAAATTTGTCTCATATGTGATGCGTTGGTGAATTGCTTTCAAGTTTTGCCTTGCCATCTATTTCTATTATTAGTTGTTGTGTGGTTAAGTTGATCTAAAGGAAAATCACCAATGGTGTGTTTCAAATAAGGAATTTCTTTATTTGCTGTTTGAGTTACGGAGTTATCTATTGAATCCAATTGGTAACTCATCTAGCTGTATTGTATTTGTGTTGTCAAGTCATAACTTGTTAGACCTGGGTTTTTAATATATACCGGAGTAGTTGGTCTCAGTATATTTTTTTACAAGTAGAGTTGGTCTTAGTATAACAATGTAGATTCTTGTTTTGAGTTAAAAATTTTCCTAGTGTGAGGCTAATTGTGCATTCACTCTTTTTCGTTGATTGAAACAGAAAGCTGTACTTTCAGTGCTAGCAGATGTTTATGGTGAAAGTTTGCCGGAAGAAACCTGACAGTGAAAGAAAGAAAAAGATTTTTATTTCTATATCTGATGTAGTTATGAAACAATGTCGTATTGTACTACGTCGTGTGGCTGTTGCTGATGAAGCGAAAGTCTTCTGCAACTTGCTGGGAAGAAAATTGCTAAATTCTAGTGATAATGATGATGAGGGAATTCTTGGAACTCCTGCTATGGTGTCACGCCCTTTGGATTTTAGGACAATTGATTTGAGATTAGCTGTTGGAGCTTATGGCGGATCACATGAAGCTTTTCTCGAGGATGTTCGGGAGGTCTGTACTTTTTTACTATTTGGTTTGAGTGGGCAATCTTTCTTTATGTTGCATAGTTTTCCATTCATTTTGACATGGCAAGATTTTATATGAAAGATACTGCTGGGCTTTTGAGAATTTCCTTGTATGAAATTGTGCATGGACATTAATACACTTTCCAAGGTACTTTACTATTAAGCGTGGCAGAATTATTTAGTGGTGAGAAAGATCAGACATGAATTATTTTATGATCAGGATATTGATGAAAAACTGGGGATGATTACTGCATTTTTAAATAAGCACATTGTTTGATTTCTCATCAAGACATATATATCATATACGTGTGAGATTTTTGTGGTTAAAAATTTGAGAATTTGGAGAGACCAATAACCTAATTTTCAGGATGTGAATCTCTGAGGGACCATAGCTTGTTGTAATTGTAAAATGTTGTTTGCCTAGCAGGAGCACATGATTTTATGGTTAAAAATTTGGGAGTTTGGGGAGACCAATACCTAATTTTCTGGATGTGAATCTCAGAGGGGCTATTGCTTGGTGCAATGGTAAAATGATTGGTTGCCAAGCACTGAGCACATGATTTTCAGTACAAGAGCAGCCACATTGTGCAAAATAATGCCAAAGTTTAGGGCTGCGTCCAATCCACCTTACCTAGCGCCCTGCATGAGGTGGGGACCAACATAGGATCATGGCTGTCAGCCACGTATCCCCCTAACAGAAACCCTGGTTCAAAGATGGTCACTGATACAGGCAAATCAACCTAGCTGAGATTCAGATCTAAAGACACTGTTTTCTCGTTATTTTACTAAATCTTTTCTTCCTTTATAGATGTTAACATTTTGTCAAACCTGAGAATCCAAGACCAAGTTAGGCTAATTCACTGGCTTTTTAATACTTTTGTGTTGCATAAGAAACCTCAATTCTAAAAAAAGTTCCACAGCAGCATAATATTTTTCCCACGAGATTGTTTGTCTGTTTATATGATCAACTTCCGAATGTTTCATATCTGCCATCATCAATTTTCTTAGCCATTTTTCGAATCTACTTTAATGTTTGACTTTCATGCTTGAAATCTATCTGTTTGCATCTCATGAAAGATCCATCGTCTCTTGATGCTTACCCTTACATGATTGTTTTAAATTTTTTAGCTCGAACTGCATGGCCTTTTTTTTTATATTTTCTTCTGACCTATAATTTTCCTTTTGATATTGATTTGTGTATAACACATTATAGTATTAATATTGAACAACTAACCTGGAAAGTATTCTAACCTTTTTTTTTCTTCCAACCAACAGTTATGGACTAATGTTCACATTGCTTATGGGGACCAGCCTGATTTCGTTCAGTTGGCTGAGACATTGTCACGTAACTTTGAATTATTGTACGAGAAGGAGGTGCATATGTTCTCTCTTTCTCAGTTCCCCCTTCTTTTACTGTTTCTTCATGTGCCATTTCATTGTTTATTGTCATATTATTGTTTATTTATTATAATCCACCACAAAATGAATGGTCCCTGGAGTAATGCAAAACATACAAGGCCTGCTGCTATAGAATTTGGTGGAAATGAACTCTAGTTTTCAGGAATCACTGTTTTTTCCTCCTTTAATTTCCTACATCTCTATGTACTAATAGAGTATGCTATGAATAACATGACTCTTATATATTATGCTATTACAATGTGATTGTATGTTTGTGACCGTGTTGCCAAAGCTACTGTAGCATAGTGGTTAAGGTCTGGTGTGGGTTATGGGTTTGATTCCTACTGTTGATTAAAATAATGTATTTGTGAATATGTCCTCCTTCAAGATTGGTATATGAATAATGGGAGGAATGATGCTTCTATAAAATAGATACTTGATGGCTCATCAGGTTAGAAGGGGTTTAATTTCTTTACATTCCAAATGTACTTATTTGGGACCCATGTGCCACATGTTGCCTCAATTTCGTACCCATGTGGCACCTCTCCACATGATAACACTCGACCTCACCTCTCCATGTGGTATTATTCTGAGGGGGTGATATTTCACCTTGACTTTTTGGTTCCCTGTTTGGGTTAATGCATGCAGTGCCTTAACCCATAGTTATAGAACCGACCTGAGCATCACCTGATGAGGGGACCGGGCAGATTGGTCACTAGTTCAATTGCCAGGTTAATTGGTCAAACCACGAGTATTTAAATTTAGTTTAAGTATAAAAATATTTCAAAAAATAAAAAATAAGGGTAAAAAAACTAAAGAGAATGATCTAAAAAAATTATCTAGGTATAAGACATGATAAATAAATAAATAATATATATATATATATATGAAATATGAACATAAGAATGCACCAATATATATGTGCTAATAAACTATGATAAAAAAAGGAATTGGGTTTCACTTAAATGTATAATAATCTGCAAAGGTAAAAGTATCCCAACTGTTATATAGAAATGAGTTTAAAATTGGGTTAAATAGACCTGCCTGGTCAAACTCTTCACCAGTCCGACTGGCTGAATAATCTGGTCCAAAACTGGTTCTTCCCTTGTTTGGTCATATTGAAGAACCTGTCTGGTTGAGCCGCCGGTTCACCAGTCCGACTGGCCAGGCCTGGCTACTTTAGATAACTATGCCTTGATCTATGATTTTGATAGATACATGGGGGTGTGAGAGCAAGTCTACATAATTGGTAAAGTTCCTCCATAGTTATTTCCTCTACAGGGATGACCACAAGGTCATTTCTCCACCTCTGGAATCTCCATTTTGATTGTTTTCTCCTCTGACTTTTTACGCTCAATTTTCTCCACCTTGTTCTCACTCTCCATGGTTGCATCATGCTTAAGTTTTCTCTGAACATACTTGTGCTTTTTATGCATTTCTTGCTTGCTTGGGTGGGGGCAGGGTCTAAGGAGTTCCTTAAGCTCAAAGCACTACCTTTTGGTTGCCTACGTTACCCCACCGGATCTAGGAATTTGTGGTTTGGTGGCTGAAATGAGGGCTTGCTGAGGTGCACCAACTGCGTTATTGGCATGACCACCTAGTTATTTTCCTCCTGTTGGCTAAGCTGCTTCAACACATGTACCAGTTAGTGCCAGCGGTCCTTTATTCTATTGGCACTCTTACAAATAGGGGTGATCCTTTGGGCACAGTCCCTAACAAGGAATAGTGGAGGAATGTCAAAAGAATCTCCTAGAGGTCGCTCTTGGAATCTATCCACGGGAATCTCCATTGCTATACTCTTGTTTCCTGATCTCTCTCTCTCTCTCTCTCTCTCTCTCTCTCTCTAATGCCGCATCAGTTTCCACCCTATCCCTCTCTAATGGGATTATGGGACCACTGATATCCTATGTGTAATACTTCATATCATATTTAGACGTAAGAACCAACACTAAATTGTATATTAATGTTAGTAAGGGCAAGGTTGGAGGTTAAAATAAACCATTGCGAGTTACTTTAATATCTAATATACGTAATTGACCATGGAAGAACATTTTCTTATAAACTTGCTTGCGATCCAATTAGTTACCTACTTTTTGCAGTCTTTTAAATCTGGCTTTAGATAGCGGTGCTTATGGTCTATTCTTGAAACATAATTCCCTTCGTGTGGCTCCACTTTACATTGGTTTGGGGTCCATGGCTAATCGGCAACTATCGGTAACGTCCTCTTGTACCCTTTTTCTCAACTCTCCATATATTAATTTAAAAATATTACATGTTTTATAATTTTGTATAATTTGAAAGGTGCATGTGTTAAGAATTGCTAACATGGTTTTAAGTCGCAATGTTAGTGACAAATATGGAGTTGCAATATTGGGAATTTTGATTATTGAGTCATTAGGAGGTGGAGATTACAATTGCATTTGTTCACAAGCTTTTAGCAAGTTGAGTCCATAGATGTTTTGACCTTAGTCATCCATATGGAAACATTTCTATTGATTAGTGAATAATATTAAAATTATCAAACTATGATTTACTCTAGCTAGCCACATCTTGTGTTGGTATTTTTCTTGATGGGAAATACTATGTATTATTGTTTTTCCACTATTTTTTGGAAGCAAAAAATAAGAGGAAAAATATAACCAAAAACATTATCATTAAAATAAATTTGCATTTTTTCTTGGTAAATACTAATTTTTGCACTTATATTTTATAATTTTCTAATATTATGTAATATTGTAATTGACATGACATATATTTCATCACAATTTCTCTCTTGGTTATTATCTGAAATTTTATTCAAATTAAATAAAATATGGTATAAACAGAAAATACAGCAGAATAAAATTTATGTATCGTTAACATGTATCATATTAGTGATATCATGCTTCCTTTTAATCTTTCATACTAAAACAGTACATTTGCAAATATTATTTCATAATGTTCAAAATTTGCACTTTTAGGTTATAAACATGAGTTTCTGACTTGTGTGTGTGTGCGCGTGCGCTCATGCATGCACGCACGTATACACACATACTAGATGCATAATCACTTTTCTAATTGGCCAGAGGTCTGTTTTGTGATTATAATTTTTAGGCTTTAAAATGTTAAATCTAGGTTGGAAAGTGGTGTACATTTTTTTTTTCCAAAAAAACCAAGAGGCAGAAAATAAGGAAAATGAGGTCTCCACTGCAATTTAAGCTGCAATAGAGACTCAGGGCCAATATTATTCCCCCCTTCCTCTTTTTTCCCTTCTAGCCTTCTGCTCCTCCCTTTAACCTTTGGCACATTGATCTGTAAATTTTGTTTCCATACTTGTCTTGAAAAGTTAAATTGTTCTTTCTGATGCAGGTTGTTGGCCTGTTCCAGAAATTTGTGCAGTATGCTAAATCAGAATGTCTAAGTGCTGCATCAAAGAAGGAAATAAATGATTTTCTTGTCTCTGCAAATGAACTACCCAAAGCCCCTTGGGAAGAGGGGGTCTGTAAAGTATGTGGCATTGATAAAGATGATGACAGCGTTCTATTATGCGATACTTGTGATGCAGAATATCATACATATTGCTTGAATCCTCCACTTGCAAGGATTCCTGAAGGTAACTGGTATTGTCCATCTTGTGTAGCTGGTAAACATATGGTTCAAGATGCGAAGGAATGTACATCAATCATTTGCCAACACCAAAAAAAAAATCAGGGAGAAGTCACCCGTGTTTACTTGGATGCACTTGCACATTTAGCAGCCATAATGGAAGAAAGAGAGTATTGGGAGTTCAATGTAGATGAGGTTGGTCTGTTTGTCTCTTTATTGCCATATTCTTTGTTGTACTTGTCTTCCTAAATTTTGGTTGTTATCTGGTAGCATTTGCATCAAATGATGCCATCTTGGACTTGCTGCCCATTAATTGTTGTTCATCAAGTATGTTTCTGACACACTTATTTAGGAACTATCATTTTGTGTGCTATAGCATTTGATGCCTAGCAATGCTGGTAAGGGTGACATGATGTTTGTACGCTTTAACGCAGCTAGGAAATGTAATGGAGAATCAAACACGTTGAATTCCTTAAAAAAATAAGTTATATGGAGACTCCTCACCCAACAAGAGAAAAATATTCTCTAAAATTCGTAATTAAATATTATTGATTGAAAAAACACTTCACCATAAAGACCTATTACATTATATTTATTAGAGTTAGAACACTATTATTTTGACTAGAAAACTAAAACTCCTATTTTTATACTAATCCTAATATAATAAAGACTATTAATTCGAATAGGAAATTATCAATTCCTATACTTACTGTACTAATATTAATAAAACTAGGAGACTAGAGAAATTAGGAATAAATTAAAATTGGAAATTAAACAATCCTAATACAACTCTGATACAAATATCTTTATTTTTAAGGTACCAAATATGTCTTACATTAGTCTCCCCCACTTGAAAAGAACTCGTCCTCGAGTTAACTATCCACGAACTCATCCATAACCGTGTTGAATCTTTTCAAGAACAATCGAAGGCTCAAAGATTTCTCTCTTTACCTCTTCAATGAATTCTATAATTTTATGCTCTTCTTTTGATGACAATAATATTCTAATAATAAAACAAAAATTATCTTTTTGATCTACTACAAGTTTAATCTTCTCATAGTCAGTCAAAATAATCCTTTGTGAATTCGGGTTCAATTTCCTCTTTAGTGTTGATAGCTTCAATGAAATTTTCTTGATTCTCTATAACAACTTTTTCTTCGGCAAAAGAACTTATAAGATCTATTGGTGCTACTAGATCCACACTTTGATATATTAATTTTGAACCTTTTTCCTTCTTCAACTTTCTCCATCAATAGGAGTTGTTGTCATACATTGAAGATTTTTAGTATTTATCTTGACATGAAATTCATTGAAAGATGATAGTTGGTGTTTACTAGCCATTTGTGTAGCAAATTCCTTAGTAATCGGTCTATGCATTGGGATTGGTAGTGAAATTTCATTAGAGATTGCACGCTTTTCTAACTAGCCACTGCGCTTTTATAGCACGGGTTTATCAACAAGTTGGTCTCGCAAATCCTTCAGCCCGATTCTTGTTGATTGAAGAGTCTCTATTGACATTGCAAACGAAGTTGGGTAAGTTGTTGTCCTCGTTCTTCCACCATAACCATATCATGAATTTCACTTAATTGATCAGTGATTTGGGTAAGTTGTTGTCCTATCTCTTCCACCATAACCAACATAGCCTCTTCCATTCTACGACGAACATCAATGGAATTTTTGATTCCGTCTCCACCAATTGCTATCAAGCTAGGCGAATCCTCGCTCTGATACCAATTAACACGGAAACGTGAAGGAGAATTAAACATGTTAAATTCGTTAAAAACCAAGTAACATGGAGACTCCTCACTCAGCAAGACAAAAATTCTCTAAAATTCGTAATTAAATATTATTGATAAAAACAATTTCACCATAAAGACCTATTACATCATATTTTTTTGATAAGTAATCTATTACATCATATTTATAGAGTTAAAACACTACTATTTTGGATTAGAAAATCAAAGTTCCCATTTTTTTACTAATCCTAATACAATAAAGACTATTAATTCGAATAGGAAACTACAATTCCGATATTTACTAAACTAATATTAATAAAATTACGGAACTAGAGAAATTAGGAATTAATTATAATTGGAAACTAAACAATCTTAATACAACTCTGAAACAAATATCCTTATTTTAAGGATATCATATCTGTCCTACATCACACTTTTTTGCTTATCTTCTTTTTTTTCCTTCCATCTAACACATCAAATGAATTTGTGATATTGTTTTTCATTTGCCCGAAACCTTTCATCTGTTTCTGCTCAAGGTGAACATTGTTGTTATATGATCCACAGTCTTGTACTCCTAAAGTATTTCTACATTGTATTTTGTTTAGGAGGGATGAGGAATTTGTGACGTGTGATAGATATGTGGTGTATATATACCAATGGTTTTTTATTACATATCCTGAAGTTTCTCCTTTTTCCTGCCCAAGTATTTTGTCTCATGCATATTTTATTTTTCTACTATGGCATGATAAATTTCAATTGGTGTGTTTCCATTAGTACTTGTGACAATAGTAGCTCTATATGTCAGAGACATGCACCGAATTTTCTACAAGTGTACTAGCAAACTGACCACATTCCTTGGAACAATCAATAGATGGCTTGTTTTTGTTTATTGTGATCAGAACATGTCGGATGGGTTAGTGAGAGGACTAAGAAGGAAAGTTTAAGTAGGGCTGCACTCAGGATTTGGCAGTAGCCTAAAATGAGATCATATAAATAGAGATTTTGGCCTGTATGGTTCATAGCAGAGTTGTTTAGTGACTTGGTTTAGGTTGGTACTTGTTAGAGTTTAAGGGTGGGGTTGCATTACTTAAAAAAAGAAAAGAAAAAGAGTGGGGTCACATTAGTATAGAGATAGGCACAGGTTCTCTTCATCTTTATTCTTTTGGTGGACTTGGGGCTTAACAGAGATTCTTTAAATTCCTCTGTGGCACTGACTTGGTTCATATTGTGTTTGTTTGGTTAAGCCCAGCCAGGAAGTCCCTGTTACTGGCCAATAAGATGTGGAAAAATCGTAACCCAATTAACTTGTGCCTTTCTGAGTGGTCATTTTATATTTTATCATGTTGCGAATGTGATAGAGTTTACCAATGGTATCATCTGAAGTTCTGTTCTTAATTAAAAATATGCACCAACCAATAGAATTTTAGAATTTTCTGTTTTTACTTATTCTGAGTCTTCCCCGGTCACCTAAAAATGTCAAATAGAGAAGCCAATAAAATAAGAATTCTTGTGGAAAATGGCGGGATTCATGGAGGTTCATCAATCCTAACCTAAAATGTCATCCAGAGGAGCCCCATTCTAGCTTTCAAGATCAAGCCTGATAGTGAGATTCTCTTATCCCGGTTGGAGGGAATCTCCTTTTCTCCCTGTGCTGTCTCTTGATGGTGGGGGATGATTGCAATGAGCCTGGTGGTGGCTCATCTCAGTTTGGTGGAGAGAGTCTAATCCCGAGTCATGGTGGTCTCCAGTTTAAAGATGTGGTGAGGTGGCGGCGAACGTATGGAGATCAGGTGGTGACTAGTTTCAATTGACCATGTCTTGGAGGTTGGGTATTTGAAACCGCCACATGCTGATGCAGTAGGAGTTGCTGTAAAAAGGGGCAACCTTGCTGAAGCAATTAATATATTCATTATTTATTAATATCTTTATATTATTTTTTATAACACGGAGTGACAGAGGATTGAGAATTCACTGAAATATGGTCTTTTTTTAAAAATGCAACAAGCTGATGTGCCGAATGTTCATTTTATGCTGTAAAAACCACTGTTTATTGATGAACTGCATGGAAGGTGCACTCCTAATTGTTATATGTACACTATTACACACACACACACACACAGAAGCTTACACACAGGTTTTGAGGCGGTATGACTAAGAGAAGGGCCTAAGTTACTATAAACTACATACCTCCAACACGACAAACTGAAAAGTTTAAATAGATTTATGTCACAAGACTCACGACAATATATTATTTAAAATCTATAAGATAATTGGTATGAGCAACTATCTGTAAAGCATAAACAAAAAATATAGGAAGTAGAATCCAATATAACAACATCAATTTAATACAAATAACAAATTAAATAATTAGCAGAGTTCTTAGACACGCTCAAGCAACTAGCAGAGATTCTGATTCAGCTATATAATTGACGGATTAGAATGTTCAAATGTTGTTTCAATAGACTTTCTTTATATTGGTCCTCTTCCTCACAATGGACACAATATTTATTCATATATTCATGTAAACTGTGTTATATATGTATTAATAGTAAATAACAGGGTAATATCTCCAAGGTCTCAGGTTCAACTCCCACCCCAAGGGTTACTTACCTAATAAAAAAGATAGTAAATGACGCTATATTTATTCATCTAATCTAACACTATATTTATCATGTAGAAGGATGGAATTCTTAGTACATAACATATTTGTTTAATAGATCAATATTATCCTTTGGTGGTAAATCCAAAATGGTACATTGAAACACACTGGTACCAGTATGTTCCATTCCAATAGATAGAAAGAAACACTCTTTGGAATGAAATTTGTATAGTGGAGAACAGAATTTGTTCTCAAACCAAATTTTTAGGATTAGCAATATGGAGTGAATATGTTGCTGATGACAACAATGGCCAAATGCGAAAGAAGAACATTCAAATATTGTATGCCTGTATAATTTTTCTGGTCTTTTTTTTTTTAATCCATTGTTATTTATATCCTTAAAAATATAAAAAGAAAAATTTCATTGGTGCCTTTTGTTTTGTTCAATTCAATGACTTCCTTGTTATGCTGCATGCAGAGAACATTCCTGCTTAATTTTCTCTGTGATGAGCTGTTGAACTCAGCTCTTATTCGTCAACATCTTGAGCAGTGTGCCGAAGTGTCTGTTGATTTGCAGCAGGAATTGCGTTCTATTTCTGTGGAATGGAGAAACTTAAAGAACAAAGAAGAAACCTTTGCGGCAAAAGTGATGGTTGACCGGTGTTCTCGTACTGTGATTGGAGATGTGGGCATAGGAGAAGGGCCTGCTGCACTAACAAACAATGGTAAATGTTCTGAACAGTCGCTCACTTTGAACAGTAGACCTAATAGTATTGTTGCTTTATCTGATGATGTCCCATCACTTGAGGGTGGTAAAAAAATCAATGACTTGAATAGAGAAAATAGTTTCCAGGGTGATGCGCAAATAAATGTGGGAAGAGATATATCTACTCTCCCTTCTTCTGATGATCTGCAAGGACTTCCTCTCCCATTGGACAAGGTGAGCACCCATACAGGTGAGCGTTTGCCCCCTATGGTTGTGAATGGGTCAGCCGAAAGCGTCGAGTTCAACTCGGTCAGGAATGAGATTTCACTTCTGCAGGACTCGATTTCCAGTATAGAAATGCGGCTTTTGAAGCTATCTATGCGGAGGGAGTTTTTGGGTAGTGACTCTGCTGGCAGGTCTTATTGGATCTTAGCCAGGCCAGGTACCCATCCTTGGGTGATCGTCAGTGTGAGTATGGCACTGCAGCAAGGGGAAAGAATGATGTGTTGTGGAAAGCCAGAGGAGACCCTGTCCAGTCTCAAGAAATTCTGCTTCATATGGCATGGATACTCTTTTGACTCCAGGGTGTTCGGGAGCTTCCTGTTCATTTGTGCATGAACTCAAAAATGCTAATCCCAGTTGCTCTCCATGGGTTTCTTATCAATCTGATGCTGAAATCAAAGAATTGATGGGATGTTTGAAAGACAGCAACCCAAAAGAAAGAGAACTGAAAAAGTCCATCTTTCACTGGCAAAAACTAAGATTCCAAGAGTCTCTACAGAGTGGTAACCAAGATCAGGATGAGCATGAAAAGGATTCATCAAATTCCACAATTAATGAAAATTCTGTATCTTCTAAAGGTCTTGTTACCAGGGCTGCCAGTTTGCTAGAGGGTAAGTATGGTCCATGCTTTGAGCCAGAAACAATTGACCTCTTCGAGAAGAGAGGGAAAAAGGCAAAAGTAACTATTGAAGAGAAGATGTACAGGTGTGAATGCTTAGAACCTGTTTGGCCTTCTAGGAACCATTGTTTTTCTTGCCACAGAACCTTCTTCACTGATGCGGAACTTGAGGGGCACCATGATGCTAACTGCAATTCAGTGCCACCAGTTTTTGAGAAGAACAAGGGAAATAGTGCTTTGAAGGGGAAGAGCGTGATGAAATTCGAGACTACAGGGGAGGAGTTCAAAGGTGAAATGGGCACTATTGAAGCAGAAAAAAATGGGTGTTCTGAACTCAGGTCAAGTTTGATTATATATCAAAATGACAGATTAGTATGCCCGTATGATTTTGAAGACATCTGCTCCAAATTTTTGACAAAAAATTCTAACAAGGAATTGGTGCAGGAAATAGGTCTTATTGGATCAAATGGGATTCCATCATTTGTCCCCTCTGTATCCCCTTATCTCAGTGATCCTACATTGATGCTATTGCCTCCTCAAAAAGATGTTGGTGTTCCAGGTGATGATCCCAAATCTGGTGAACAGCTAGTTTTTTCCCAGGGGAACAAGATGGTAATTGATGCAGGCCAGGATAGTATTACTGATAATTCTCCCAGAACACATGCTCCATACGAACTCAGTGAAGCATTGAAAACTGAGAAACCAGCATTCAGACACTTGGAGCAGAAAGAAAAGAAATCATCATTTCCTACTAGTGCTCCAGTACTGGAGGCTGGTAACTGCTGCATTGTCCCTGAGTCTTCATTAAGGCCGTTAGTAGGCAAAGGTTCTCAAATTTTAAGGCGACTCAAGATTAATTTATTAGATATGGATGCTGCACTGCCTGAAGCAGCTGTGAGACCATCAAAGAAGCACTTGGAAAGAAGATGGGCCTGGCGTGCTTTTGTTAAATCTGCCGAGACAATATATGAGGTCAGCCTTATTCTCTTGCTTCTTTTTGAATAGTTAATAAACTGATAATTACTACTGTAAACTTTTCTTCTTTTTTTTTTCTTTTTTGATAAGTAAAGATGTATATATTAAAACTGTGCCCAAGAAAGGCAACAAGAGCGAAAACCCCAAAAGCTTTACAAAGGTCTTAAAGACCCCAAAAAATCTACAAAAGAAGGGACATTAACTGGGGAAACCTCTTTAGCCCAAAAAAACAATAAGCGCAGAAACGAGTCTTTGAATATGGGAATGGGAAGCTCCAAATCTTCGAAGACACGTTTGTTTCTTTCAAGCCAAATACTCCATAACAAACAAATAGGAGCCAAACGCCAAGGTCTGTTAATCTCTTCTGAAAAGTTATGCCCAGTCCAAGCCAACAAAAGATCCCTGACGGTGCCAGACATGACCCAAGAAATACCAAAAAGAGCAAAAATCATGTTCCAGCAACTCCAAGAAAATGGGCAGTGGATGAGAACGTGATCCACCGTTTCCTCTTTTTGCTTGCAAAAGTAGCACCTACTAGCCAAGAAGAAGCCTCGTTTCTTAAAGTTATCCGCTGTTAGGATGGCTTTCCATGAGGCTTCCCAGGCAAAGAAAGCGGCCTTAGGGGGGGCTTTTGAGAGCCATATGAGCTTCTAAGGAAAAAGAAGACTTTCCGCAGCAAACAGACTCTTGTAGAAGGAGTTGACAGAAAACGAACTCTTATTCGGAAGCCAGACTCTCGTGTCCTCCCTCCCCTCCCTAGCTTGGTAAGTGCAAATGTGACCAAGAAAGTAGCCCACTTCTTCTAATTCCCAATCATAAAAGTTTCTCCTAAAATGAGGAGTCCAGACAAGCGTGTTCCTTGCTCTCTCCAAGTATTCACATACCCTAGCCGCCTTGTTAGTAGCCAGACTATGTGAAGAAAGGAATTTCACCCTAAGCGGCACATCCCCATTCCACACGTCATCCCAAAAGTAAACTTTTCTTAGAAACTCACATTTTTGTTAAATTGTTAATAACATTCATTTTTGAATGGTTACTTGCTTCAAATCCACAAGTTTTTTTAGAAGCTGTTAATACATTTTCTTACCTGATGTGACAGAGATTGCTTTTGATTCAATAGAAAAAAGTACAACTTTTTGAGTTATGAGATTTTTTCCATGATAAGACGGGCTAAATACACATGGTGGTAAGACCCAAGGTTCAATATTCCTCTTTTTAAAAATAAAAATGATTTTTTTCATGAGATGACCTTTTGCCAATTTCTTTTGATTCCCAGACATTATACTTTTTTTCTGCGGGACATACTAAGGTATCTAACTCTCCTACCCACCTTCAATCTTTTTTTTTTCCTTCCATTTTGGATATATACCACCCTTGGAACAGTTGGAGTTCTGACACTGACACACCAGTAAACCAAAATCAACTAGGTAGATAGTGCAACGGGGAGGGGAGAAACATTGTTACTCAAATTGGCAATAAGGTATAAAATTTGAGAAAATAATGCTGGTAAAACATAGTTGCAGCTTTTTCATCCTGGCAGCATATTGATGTGGTGATATTAAAAATATAACATAACTTTTTTGCCTTCTGGCTAAAGGTTATCTTTTCCCTCTTGCATAAAGGGAACCCTCTGTGAAGACCCAGTTCTTCTTGATGATATAAATAAGTTAAAAAATTCTCTATATACTAAGGCTTTAGATTTGTCAACATGGTATAGCAACAGGGTCCCATGCTCGAATCTAGATGCACTGTTTATCGTGTCATACATGCATGTACTTGGCCCACTTACGAGGAGTGTTGCATGTTACTGATATAAATAATTTAAACTACTCTCCATTAGCTTAAACCTTTAGAGGAGTTGGTTGTCAACAGTTCCAAGAACAATGAAAGTAAAATCAAAATTACATCTCCAAAGCAACACTCTTTCTTGGACCATTGGTTGCTATTAATTCCTTTGTTCTTATTTTGTCGAGTCCTTATTTTTTTTTTTGGGGGGATAAATATGTGCAATGAAAATATAAATGCAAAATTGTTTTTCTTTAATTTATTATTATTTATTTTTTCCCTGTTTCTTTTTCCCTCCATAAATATAATGTGGCTCATTATTTCAGATGGTTCAAGCAATAATCATATTTGAGGACATGATTAGGACGGAATACTTGAGGAATATGTGGTGGTACTGGTCATCACTCTCGGCTGCTGCAAAGATATCCACCTTGTCCTCCCTAGCTCTGCGTATATACTCCCTGGATGCTGCCATTGATTACGAGAATAATTCTTTCAATTTATATCCCCTCGAGCCCAGCAGCAACAAACCAGACAAGAAGCCACAACCTGGTTCAAATGCAACAGAAAAATCCAAGCTAAGCAGGAAGCCAAACAAGAAAAGGAAGGAACCAGAGGGGTGAATTTTGATTTATGCTTACTCTAATTGACAAGTTTTAAATTGCTATTGGTGAAAATGGGAGTAGGCAGCAGGCATGTCATGAAAATCCGAGGTGATCAAATAAACAGTGGATTGTATAGCAAATGGGCACTAACAACAAAGTGGATGGCTGAAACAAACAGCTGCACCTTGTCTGTATAGAGATTAATGCTGACGTGTTAACCGGGATGCTATATCGGGAAGGCACATTTTATTTATGTAGTTTGGTGGAACCGTGGAGGGTAGGAAACACCCAGGGGGCATAGTTGCATGAGAAATGCATCAAATTTTGGACTATATTTTGCTGCAGGTTTCGGATTTTGTTACTTTGAAGGAGAGAAGAAACTTCTCTCATACAAGTGCAGGATCCACATACAGATGCAGAAGGTATTAATGTAAAAATAGAAAAAGAGGAAAATAGGAGGAAAAAAAAAAGAGGGACAATGTTTGCAGTTATAGGCAATATTTCATTCCTTATTTTTACCCATGCATTTGTTGACTTGGTGCTCTGTTAATGAGCCAGATAAAGATAGAAAATTTTTGGGTTTTCATTTGTTTACAGTTTGATTGAGGACTTAAAATGTCATACTTTTACAGCTGTTGTCTTTTGATCTCTAAAGCTGGATGCTTGGCAGTGGTTTTGAATTGGCAGTGTTTCCATTTCATTTAAAATGGACAGAATCAATTTTTCTCACACAGGGAGAATGGTGAAATCCACCAAGTGAGGGATTTATTGTCTCGATTTCATTTGAAACGAAGAGTTCCACTTTGATTTCATGAATATAATAGCTTGTAGGTACTATTCGAGAATGACTGATATTTTGAATGAACAGGAGAAAGTCCTTGGGTTGCACTTACTGGGGATCATCTTTTGTTATCTGCAATATGATTTTCTTCTTGTCTTGTGGTGTTATTTCATATGGCATTATGAAAATGATTTATATGATGAGAAGGGGGCAGCCCTTGGCTTTTTTCCGCATCCATCTTTATTTGTTACTACATTTTTTGTTAATTGTCCATAGCCATTTATTAAAGCAAGGACAACAATTTTTACATAATATATATTTGTATGCGAAAGGTGTATTTGTGGAACTGCAGGATGTGAGAGGCTGACGGCTCTCTCTCCCTCTCCCTCTCCCTCTCTCTGTGTATATGAGAAAGGTGCATAGTCTTTGAATCACATCATTTGAAAGTCAAAAAGTGTAACATGATATCAGATTACAATATTAGAGATGTTAACAGAATACATAGTGTGTATATATTTATATGTGTAAACACTACCTCAACTGAGTCAAATGGATCAACAATTCTGTAACATCTTGCTAATGTGAATTTGGATTATCAAACCGGATGGAGAATGTGGTCAAAAGAGGGGGGAGAGCGAGAGTGTGAGAGTTGGAAGAACAGATTCGAATGAGGTTTGTGCAAGTTGGAAGTGGTTTGTGACGTGCCGTTGAACCCCCTTCACCCAGTTTCTCTCTCTCTCTCTCTCTCTCTCTCTCTCTCTCTATATATATATATATATATGTGTGTGTGTGTGTGTGTGTGTGTGGATATTGCAAGAGAAGAATTCCAAGGTCTAGCACTGTGGCTTGGTATTTATATTATCGTGATTGCGTGAGCATCCATACAAGTCAAAGCCGTATTGGTTAACTGGGCATTGGTATCTCTCCTTTTTGATTGGACACGAGGCAATATAGCGTGATTCAGCACCTACCAATTGATGGACATTGGTCAGCCTCAGCCAACAATACCTTCATAATTCATTAGCATCCATCCCAACTTGGGCATTGCCTCAACTCTTGAGGCCCTTTTGAACCAAGCCTCCACTTGATTTTTATATGGATTAAGTATACACATCTCACTTATGATATCGGATAATTATAAAGTATTTGTTATAATTTTTGATATTATATTAATCTTTCATGTCAAAATTATCACAAAATAAATGTTAATAAAAAGTATAAATTTATTATTTTACTCTTAAAAATAATTAGACTAATTTCTCGTATGATATTGGATAATTATAAAGACTTCTTTTATAGTTTCTAAAAAGATAAGAAAAGTTAATATAATATATAAGGGTATTTTAGTTATATAAAAAATTTAGTTGAAATCTTAGAGCCGTCAATGATGGATTTTGTGAAAAACTTGTATATATTGTCAAAGGTCAGATTAATTTCAAAGAATACAAAAAAAAATTCTATAATTGTCATGTAACGATTATGTCACAAGAAAAATTAAATAAATTAGTTACGTTATCGGTTGAAAATGATATGTCAACGAAACTTTAATATAAAAATAGAATAATTACATCGACTTTTCTTGAGTTACATGACAATTATAAAGACATCTCTCATGTTCTTTGAAATTATACTGATTTTTTTTTTGTTATACTGATAATATACAAAATTTTCATTCATACCAAAATTATAATTATCTATGTAATTATATATAGCCCATTTATGAAATGTATTGGTATAAAAAGTTTTGAGAGGGCCATGTCCCTCTTAGGCCTCTGCATGGGTAGAACCCACCATCTATGATACTCACACTAGGACCTCTAGTGCAACTTACCTCAATCAGAGAGTGATGAATGAAAAATGGTGAGAAGAGTAGCATTACTCAAACTCAATTAGATCCCAAGTATTTTTGAATAGCCGTGTTGATGAAAAGCCTGTGTTATCACACGAGAAATTTTTGAGTGAATTGATTCGGACAATCATTTTAAGTTATACAAATAAAATTAAATTTTTTGTCTCATAAAAAATAAACAATATATATATATATATATACATGATATGATTTAATTATATGAATCTTTGCTTAATTTGTCAATATACCCAATCCACCTAAAAATTTCTGGCGTCAGCAAAACCGAACTGACACATTCACAAGAAATATACAATACTAGAGAGTTTTTTTCTTCATTTTTCCTTTGGCAATACATGTTTATTCAAAAACAGAGACAGAAAAAAATGAAAGCACTGAATGGGTCATTTCAGCTTCTTTGCATGAACAAGATGATGAAAGGATGATAGTTCTTCTCTTCTCACGTCTCTTAAAACTCTTTCAACAATTTATTCTTTACCCACATAGAAATAGTCAAGTAGCACACAGTTGTCCACAAACACTTACATTTATTCGTCAACATAGCCCATATATATATATATATATATATTATAATTCACTCCAACCAACCCTTTATCATTTTTTTTTTGGGTTCATTTTTATAAATAAAAAGAGTTACCAAGTCTTTTTCTTCTACTTCTAAGCCAACCATAGGAAAATATGATACTACATGCAGAAAAATTAAGACACTGAACACTTTTAATTCATAATATTTTATTGCCAGACCCACCAGCTCAGTGGCTCTCCCTCATCATGCTGTTGCTGTTCCCGTTCCTGTTCCACTACCATGAAGACGTCCGGGAAGCAACTCCGGCCGTCGTCGCTACCATCGTCCTCTTCTGATGGGGCCACACATCCAGGGTATTCATCATTGGGGAAGTATGAATCACCACTGTCCACAAGCTGGGGACCGTCCTCGTCCACCACTGCACTTCCACCGCTGCCGGTGCTCAGGCGGTCCTCCACCTTCACATTGACTAGGAGGGTTGAAACGAGGGGAGCATCCGCCGGAAGTGGTTCGGATTTTGGTGCTCCGGCCACCTCTTTTGCTTGCAGCTTCTCAGTTAGAGAAACCACCTAAAGTTTGAACATATCTAATTTAGATACACATATATACTCCACATCCACATGCAATATTTCAATCAACGCATGTTAATGGATTGAAATTAATACAATGCCCTCCACTGAAACCATCACTATTTCTCATCCAAAAGGATTCTGGGCATATTTTCATGAGATTACAAAGGTAAATTCGTCTTTAGAGATTGAAATCTATCATTTTAATCAAGGTGGGTTTTAAGAACAGATGCTATTTCTCTTTGACACGATCATATATATATATATATATATATATATAGATGAAGTAATGCTGAGCTTGACATAGACATTTTTTATTTTAGCTAAGGACGAATCTCATAAGTAGGACCCCACTAGGCAGGTGCCAGTCAACTAGACACCTGGCCAGGTGTCCATGTGATTATGATTGACTTGTCTGATCCAAGGCACCAGATTTCCCTTTAAAATACATCGAAAAAAAATGTGAGAAAAACCCCAACACCATTTGGGGTATCATATCATTTCTCATTTTAATTTTACCTGTCAAAGTTATTGTAGAATGATGATAAATGAATGTAAATTGCACTTGTTTGTATCTATTGATACGCGCATATATATGTGTGTGTGTGTGTGTGTGTGTGTTTTGTAATAAAGCCATTTCCATCGATGAGCCGTTTACAAAATTTATATATATTTATTATTGGATCTCACTCTCTTATGTCTATAATGAGAAAATTGGATGAGAAAAACGTATGCATAAGATTTTACTTTGGTTAATTTGCAGAATATGGTATAGTACACTAATATATTCTGAATTCAAGGAAAAAAAATGAACATGTTATGATAAATATATTTAGGTTATATATATGCACACACGATGAGTATACCTCAGCTTTGAGTTTTTCTTTCTCCTTGAGAAGGGAGTCATAGTCGGACAAAAGGGAGTCATAGGAGGATTTGAGTTGATCATAATCCCTCTCCAGCTGCTTGGTCTTCCACCGTGCACGGCGGTTCTGAAACCACACAGCCACCTGCCTGGGTTGCAGTCCCAGCTTCTTAGCCAGCTGGGTCTTGCGCTCTGGCTCCAGTTTATTCTCCGCCTCAAAGGTCTTCTCCAGCATGTGTACCTTTACAACACAACAAATCATGCAACCACAAAATCATTACATTTAATTATCAAACACTGTTCACCAAATCACACACACACACACACACACACACACACATATATATATTGATGCTGATATGATTTAGATAAAAAGAGGTGTGTAGATGTGAATATGCCATATATATATACACATCTAAAAAGGATTAATTTCCGATTCTTGGATAGGAATCTAACCCAGCATCTTGTAAGTGGGCAAGTCACTGACCTGCTCAGCAGTGAGACGACGTTTCTTCTCCGGCAACTGTTCGTCGTAATATTCCTCGTCGTACAGTTCTTCGGACGAGCTAAAAAAAGGTCGCCTCTTCGAGGTTTCCTCCATGTTAATCACTGATCTCGTACCTGCCAAACCATATAAACAAATTCCTAAAAATTATTACATATATATATATATATATATTATAAATCCAACGAGCCTCTTTCAGGAGTGAATTTTCACAGAAAATTCTATATATCAGATGAAAATTATAAACTTTGTTGAATCGCTGAAAATAGATGAAATGAGAAGACACTGAGCTATTTATTTTAATTTAAAATTTTCAATTTAATTTTCTTTTACTTTTTGAAGTTTTTTTGCAGCCCGAGAGTAAACAATCGA
The DNA here is from genome assembly GCA_008638375.1 of Nyssa sinensis. Taxonomy (NCBI): domain Eukaryota; kingdom Viridiplantae; phylum Streptophyta; class Magnoliopsida; order Cornales; family Nyssaceae; genus Nyssa; species Nyssa sinensis. Next base: position 60,975,634 of record CM018032.1, read on the forward strand.
GCTTGACACGAACAGATTGTATTTGTTCACAAATCTGTACCATATATATCGTTAGATATAGAATTCAATATCTTAGGAAAAGAACATATCCATATATATATATATATATATATATATCAACATGATCAAGAAGAAGAATAACATGGGTTAGAAAATATATATATAAATCACCTCGAAAAAGGGGTTCGCCATTCCCTAGGAACAACATGTTCCCGTGGCAGGAAGGGTCGAACAAAAGACGGCCCGATTCCATACTTGAGCAAACTTCTGTATAATAAGTGAGATCTCCGGCGGTTGCTGTCACCGTTAATATGTGTATGTATATATATTTCGGCGAAACAAAAAAACTGAGAGTTTTGAATACTATTTTATAGGATTCTTTGATTTAATTTTAGAAAATCATGAGCTTGTGGCGAAAGAAGCTAGTACTCCACAGTAACCTGGCCGGAGTCTCCAACGGACAGATAAAAAATCCCATCATGCGAACAACTTTACCCAGCTCCAGCAAGAATTTCCGGAGGGTGTGTCAGATTACGCGGGTGGATATACCAACGGGAGATTAAAAAAGATGTGAACAATCAGAGGTTATAATGCCGGCCACCGTTAAGACAGAATACCGGCGACGGCGCTATTTTTTCACACAGAAACACACTCTGTATGTCGCTTTGTAGGTGTTTTTTGCAGCTAAAGTTGATAGAGGTGCGAGGAGCTGATTTTATATTTGAGCTCGTGCTGTCGAAATGACATAAATACCCTTTTAGAGTTTACTTTTGATTTCATTGGTGGAATAAGAGAGAGGGGGTGACTAACTTGCGCCGCAGGGGACTGGTGATCAGTTGAATCTGAGCCGTTGGATTAGGAAATGGGAATCGTAGATTGTGCCATCAGCAGTAGCAGCGTCTTAAATAGTTGCCATGCCTTTCGGTCGGGGGATTGTTGGATGCCGTTTGCTGTCGTTTCCTGAATTGCTGCTAACGGATCATGCTTCCGTTAGGGTTAACGGCCCCACTTTGAAATTTTTTTAAATGTGCTGGTACAGTAAGCTGAGAATATGTTTATTTAATAATATGTTTATTATATATAATATTATTTATTTATTTTTAACAAGACAATATATGAGATTAAATATTATTAAAAAAACATATTCACAAGTTACCTGTCAAATTGACTCAAAAATACCTCCCCACTTTATATTATTATCGGAGAATTCCTCATATTAAATCAAGGTAATAATATTTTTTTATTTATTATATTTATAGCACTTCTTTTTTTTTTTTTTTAAATATAACCTAACTATATATAATATACATTATACACCGACAGTACTCACATGAGAACCAGATGATTGGAGATTGCAGCAATTTATGGCAAGAGGGGTTCCAGGTGATATAATCAATATATATTTATATATATATATATATATATATATATATATTCTCATCAGCACTTACAGGAGAACCATATAGCAATGGGCCCCCTAGAATCAAAGCTTTATATATTTCTTTAGTGGGATAAAAAGAGGAAAAATAGCTAGCTAGAAAGGCACAAATCCGTATATTAAAATGATTGGAAAATTATTATTTTTATTTTATTTTTTATGAAATTAGTTTAAAACTGGAGTCAACTAACCTATACTCTAATTAAATTAGTGATATAATATTTTTTTTTGGTCTAAATTAGATATACAAATATGTTATTTTATATATTCATAAATAAATATTGTCTCTTATCATCACATAATTATTTGCAAAAGAATCCATCGCACTTACAACGGGACCAAAACTGAAGCCACACTACATGCTTTGAACGCTAAATAGTAAATTTAATCTTATGCACCAAACGACAATAAAAACTCGAACCCAAGCTTTAAGGAACGAGGCTAACTAGTATTTTATTCAATTAAGAAAATTGTATAATTACACCAATGCATATGGTTGTGTGTGTGAATATAAATATATGTGTGTGTGTGCATGCGTGTGTGTGTGTGTGTGTGAACTCATAGTTACAACCAAAGATATTCGTTGATGAAGTGGCTAGAAATTCTCATTATATGATCCTTAATTTAGTGGCTATAGGCAAATCAATGTGATTAACATGTGTGAGAATCTTCCTCTTAGGGGATTTGCACATGATTAGATGCTAGTGGCATTAAAAATTTATGGGTTTTATTAAACAACATTTTAAATCTTGGTTGAAGATAAATAAATATTAATTAAATATCCACTTTCCATGTGTTGGCCAGTTGTCTACCTATGAATAGTAGCAATGTGGGAATATTTATTATAAACCATTAAAAATGCAAAAAAAGAAAAGAAAAGAAAAGATATAGAATAAGGATTAGAAGGAAAATGGGTTTCACTTCTCCCCAAAAGAAAGCAAACCCCAAGAATATTTTTTGTGATGTTACAATCTTTTATCATTTTCCATATTCTTATCTAGTAAGCATCATTTCTCATTCAATTAACAGAATAATGGAAACAATTTATCTTACTTTTCTCTTTTCCATGTAAATTCGTTCAATGGGAAACATGTGTATTTTGTTGGGACAAGTAACTATCTTTATCTGTCTTTATTCCGTTATTTAATAATTAAAGATATTGACATGTCTTGTATTTTCAATCTAATTCGCAATTGGCTCATAATAATTTTTTTATTATTTTTATTAAATTTTTTTGTGAGTCTTAAGTCATAGGAGTGAGGATAAGACCGAAAAATATTTTCGAGGCTAGTACGGGTCGATAATTGACCTTTGAAAGCATTCTTAAAGCCAATTGATAGACACTTAAGGCTTCGTTTGGCAGAGCGACACTTTCCTTTCTTTTCTTGTCGCTATTTTCAACGTTTTGGCTAAAAAAAACTTCAGAGTGGAGATTTCCCTTGTTACTGTTATTCTTAATCACACGCAGCTGGCCAAACACCCTCTTAAGAGGGTTTAGTAGATTTAAGATGTGGAGAATGACCTATTAGTACATCGAGAGCGCCGATTGGTAGGCGGCTGGGGACAACCTTCTTGTAGGATGCCATGAAACACTTGGTACCCAGATTGCAACAGTTCAATCTGGTTTCACTTTTTTAGAGTTTGGTAGACATAAAATGTATTTAAGAAGAAAAAAAAAAAAGAATTATGTGAGAAACAGTGACCAAGTGTTTGTCTTCTTCTTTTTTTTCAAATTGTAAGAGGGTTTGGGGACTCCCTTGGCATCTTCATCTTTAATTAGTGAAATTTCTTCATTATGCCTCGCCTTGTAGACATAAGCATTATTGTCAAACCACATAAATTTTATCTCCCGTGTGTGATTGTTGTTTTACTTTCTTTTCTTTCTTTCTTTTTTGTAATTTTTTAAATTTTCACATTCTTGCTTGATTTCACAACAAAAGAGTTGATTAATGTGTGTGATTGTTGTTTTACTTTCTTTTCTTTCTTTCTCTTTTTGTAATTTTTTAAATTTTCACATTCTTGCTTGATTTCACAACAAAAGAGTTGATTAATGGTTAATTTTATGCATATTGACCACTTGATTGATAATTAATATAATATTAATATAGTATTGTCTTTCACTTGTGATTGGGACAGGCAAAGCAAGACTAGCCCTTAAATAAACAAAGATAATAATGGTAATTAAGTTGCTAAATAATCCCACCATAACACCCTTAAAGACAATTTCCTAAACAGCAGATGATGTTTCTGATCTAAGATATCACTACAAGAATGGGACAAAGGGCTAAAGAGAACATGGGTTAATGGTTGTAAAAAAAAAAAGGGTTTGATCACTAAAGTACAACTGATGGGGTTTTATGGAAAAATTCTTGAATGAGACTTGTATAATGATATGGCAATATGTCTTTTCAATGATATTTTGTCATATGTGATATGTCCTCTTTTTTATGTGGGACATAGTATGTGTAACATAGTATTATTAGAATATTGACATGTAGTGTACCAGACTCATTAAAAATTATCTCGGCTTTGTGAGTACAGATGTTCATAATTTTACAAAACATGTGAATTTTTTTATGCATGACAAGTAGTGTTGATCAGTACTCACAAATTGTGCATGGTAGTCCATCTCTCAACAAGAGCTAAACCCTGGGGAATTCCTTATGACATAGACAAGTGATTATAAATATAATCTATACTATCTTATAAAACTAAACAAATAAGGTGGAAGAACCTTTCTTTGAAGAGGACGTGAGAAAGTTATGTGTGTACGCGTGCACATGCAAGCATGTTGAGAGAGGAGAGTAAAGAGAAGAAATTTAGTCATGGATTCAGTTTATGAATCAAATCAATAATATTTTATCCTTTAAACAGTAATATTCTACTTATAGACAAGATCGAGGTCATTAAATCAATAATATTTTATCCTTTAGATAGTAATATTCTACTTATGGACAAGATCGAAGGTCATTAATAAGATTCATGAATTTATTCGATAAACATGCATTCATGGCAAAATTTCTTGAGAGAGGGGGTTGGGGTTGGGGTTGCTTTTATTATTCAATACCTTCTTGGCTAAGGTAAGAGACTAAATGGGGGTATCTTTTGACTAGAAGTGGATTGGAGATTTTTACTTTTCCTTTGTTCTTGTTCAACTTTTGAGAAAGGTGAGGGTGGGAATGAAGGGCAAAACTCAAGGGGCTAATGGAGGAGGCAGAGAGAATGAAAAAGCTATACAAAAGGTGGGGGCACCTGAGAAGGAGGAACAATGCTTTTTAGATATGTTTTGGGATTAGTGTATCAGCATGTATGTGTTATAATATATATATATATATATATATATGATAAAGTGGGAGCATAAGGTAGTGCATGTTCTCCTTTTAAGAAATGCCACAAATAGTGACCATCCCTTGTCACGCAATACAAAGAAATGCCACAAATAATGATTAGTCTTTGTGACGCTATACAAAAACGTAAAAAAAAATTAAACATGTTAAATTTTTAAATTTAAGTTATACATAAATTATTTATCTAATAAGAAAAGAAATTTTTAAATTCAACTTATATTATTAATAAAATTCGGTTTAATCGATTTTCTAAAAAAATCAGCTCATTCAAACAGTTTTTTCTTGTTCTTAAGCATAAATGGTGAATTAATCAAATCAAATTAATTTAATGTCCGGTTCTCAGTTCAACCGATTGAACTAACTGCTTCGGTCCAATTCTAATAACTATGATCTGTTTACATCATATTTAAAGAATTAAAAAACTACTAATCCAAATAAAAAAAGTTACTAATTCATTCTACAAATTAGATTAAGAAACTACTAATCCCAAACCATATAAAATTAAAAAATCAAAATTTTTCTTCATCTCGAATCATATATATCAAGTCATCAAGAATTCATCACCTGTTCTATTTCACTAACGTTGTCACGTATGTTCATCAAAGGCAATGTTAATTCTTGTGATCTTCACAAATCACAAATATTCACTCTGTAACAATCGCTTATTACTAAAGGTAAAGGCTGACTTTCAAGTTAAATTTTTCTAACAAATCAAATATCTGTATAAAAGAAAAAATTCCTATCTGAGTTTGCTATGGAATCAATAATGTAGAACTGTCAACATGGCTGTCTGAGCTTGCTATGGAATCAATAATGTAGAACTGTCAACAAGCCCATGCCATGCAAAGCAAGTTTATGGCTGCGCGTGTGTGTGTGGATAGGCAAGTTGATGGCTCTGTGTGTGTTTGTGTGTGTGTGTGTGTGTCTATATATATATATATATATATATATATATATATATAAGTTGGCCTGGTGTCAGATAACTCACATTGTGAAGATGTTATTTGGGAAATGTTTCCTTGGAGTGCTCAATTGCTTTTAAGTTAGATAGATCTGGCCAAAAGTATATCTATATAAAAATATAAGATGGTAAAATGATTTCTTTGTTAAAAATTAAGAATGGGAATTCAAATGAGCCAATCTTAGCCAAATAATTGGTAAAAAATATTATACATATAAATGTAAAAATTCTCATTAATTTGTTGTACATATATCAAACATAAGAAAAATATTTTCATTTTTTTTTAATTGAATTGAATCACATAATACACATTTTTCGTATTTATTTATTTTCATAAAAAACACTTTATTACAAAAATTAAAAAAATTACCTCCAGCATTCACCGAACAAATTATGAATTTTAATTAGTGTAAAATTACAATAACAGTAACTATCTCAAACAAAAAAATTGCTAGTTATATTTCATATGAGTTATGATTAACATCATTTGATACTTTGTCTAGTGATTTTATAAACTTTGTATTAATAAATGATTGAACCATTTATTGATATTTGATGTTACCACTTTCTCCCACTTTCGAATAAGAGTCGGGACATGAGGTCGCTTATAAGTCCCTTGCTCCCTCTTCTGTGTAAGACGCGTTTTGGGCTAAGGCCCAAAAACAAAGCCGTGAGCCATAAGACCTACGGGCGGGTAGAGCGGACAATATCTTGCACAGGGACCTGCGGTATGCAGACAAATAGAGCATCATCAGTTTGGCGCCGTCTATGGGAACGAGGCCGTGTCACATCCAGCTTCTCACGCTCCCTCAGTCCCGACAAATGGAGCATCATCAATTTGGCGCCGTCTATGGGAACGACGTCAGTGTCACGTCCAGCTTCTCACGCTCCCTCAGTCTCTACTTGGGGGAGCAGCTGATGTTACCACTTTCTCTCACATCAAATAGGAGTCGAGACATGAGGTCGCTTATAAACCCCTTGCTCCCTCTTCTGTGTAAGACGCGTTTTGGGCTAAGGCCCAAGAACAAAGCCGTGAGCCATAAGACCTACGGGCGGGCAAAGCGAACAATATCTTGCACAAGGGCCTGCTGTGTGCGGACAAATAGAGCATCATCAATATTTATTATAATAATTTAGAAACTAAAATAAAAAATTAATTTATCATGTTATATTAAATTTTGTCAAAATGTATGTGTGTGTGTGTGTGTGTGAGAGAGAGAGAGAGAGAGAGAGAGAGAGAGAGAGAGAGAGCAGCCTTAGCCATACATGTACAGAGGTATAAAATTGAGTTGAATCCACTGAACTGAAGCACCATTAGCTCCTTTCTGATTTAAAAATAGAGAAAGAGACTCATCATCTGAACTGATGGGGGATGAGGCGATTTGCTCAGAATGTTCAAACTGTTAGCGTTGATGCACTTCAAAAGATTGGTTGGATGAGAGGAGACCACGTAGCCATCTCTCTACCTTTATCGGATCATAAAGATGGGATCGTTTACAAAACGTCAGGCTTCATCGCAATTTAATCGGCCGAGAACCATGCCCCTAGGCCACCAAAAGATTCTTTTTGTTTTCATCAATCTTAGGTCGAGCGTCAGTGGCCGATATAAACCATTGATTTTTAAGGTTGAAAGTGTCCCGTGGTCGAGTCACATTTTGTCTTTTTTTTTTAAAGAAATGTCATGATTTTATTTTTTATGAGATGGTATCTATATTTTTCAATCACAAATTGAACTTGTAGATAATATAAGTATATTCTTTTCAACTATATGAACTGAACTTGTATGTAAGTCATAAAATGAAATCATCTCCGGCGCACCGAAGAAGTGAGTAGAGAGGTTGAGTCCATCCCTTCTCTCACATGAGATGGGGTTCACAACGGTACCCACTTATGTGTGACCCCCTCTCATGTGAGAGAGAGATGAACTAGACTTTTCCGATTCACTAAAGATGATCCAAATATGTAAGTTAAACACATATTAAAAAATATTTTATAATACTATAAAAAAAATTTAGTTGTCTCTTATAATTTTTCAAAAATAAATTTCTATATAAAATAAGGGTAAAGAAAAATCATATTTTTAAAAGTTTAGGGGCCATTGATTTGCCCCCTAGCCTATTTATGTCTCGGCCACAATCGAGATTAACGAATTAGCTACTCAAACTTAATTCATGATTAATTTTTTTTATTTTCCTTCCTTTTGTTTTCATCAATCTTAGTCTCAAGACTGCTAAAGGAATCCAAGTATTTAAACTTTGCCTCGTGACGAATTTAAATTAGGAATTTATTTAAAATCATGAAATAAAAAAGTCAAATTTAAGTATATTTTAAAACTTATTAATTTATTTAATTCAGTTCAATAAATTAATGAGTACTTTAATACTATATATATATATATATATATATAAATCAAGTTATTCGAACTTGACTCACAATTGACTCGCTTAGAACCCATTTAACAGTAATTAAAAACATACACAAATCAAGTTTGGTTATAATTTGAAATTTATTAATTTTAACCAAACTTGAATAACTCATTATTTAACTTGGTTTAACTCTCATCAACTCGATTATACATCTACCTTAAGAAATTTATTATATATATATATATATATATATATATATATTTGTTTATTAAAAATGAGATATTCATATCTCTTAATTTGAACTAACATGAAACTAATCTTCCTTGACACATGCAATCTCCACATCGAATAATTACTAGGATACATTCTTGAAAGTCAAGCAAAATATTGTTTTATATATATATATATATATATATATATGATGGTGGAAAAATAGTGATGTGTGTATGGTATGCGTGATCCTTGTCACCGCGTGCTTTAAAATAAAACGGGAATGATAGCAACAGGCAACAGGTAAACTCCTGTTAAGGGTGTGGATAAAAAAGATGATGTCTGAGAGTGATTATTAACATTATTTATAATTAAATGTCAAGATTATATTAACACAGATAATGGAAGCTGGAATTTTAAATTGGAATTAAAAGATGAAATGGAGGAACCACCTTGATGTGTTTTGTTTATAAAATCACCAGTGGATGGTGCACACGCATGCTTTAAATAGAAAGTTTTCATTTGCTTCGGTGTAATGCAATCAAGACTATTATAAAAATATTAAAAATCTAATAGAATTTGTTTTTTCCAAATCTTTCGAGGGACGGGACCAAATTCGTTATTGCGTGTGATAAGTATTTACTGACATAAATATATTGCATCGGGACATGATAACACTGTGAAAAATCGTCACATACTCCCACTTGAAGAGAATTAAAACCGTGACCTCTCTAATAAGAAGAGGCATGAGATGTCATTCGACCACTAGAAGCTTCCACTAATAATTTTGTGTTTAATATTATGGAATATGGTATTAAATTAGAGTTGACTTGCTATTAGAGAAAAGTCAGTTCAAACTTGAACTAATTTTCCTCTAATTTAACTCGGTTTTAATTAAGTATCAATTTTACACTAGTGTTAAACCTAGAATAATGATTAAAGGAAATTACATAATTAAGCAAAATTGAAGGTTCATAATTGGAATGGGCTTGGGCAATGGTATAGAAGTTGGGCTAAGACATTTAAACTGAGCAATGTTTGGACAGGCTTGGGTGGATGACACAAAGTTTTGTATCTCCATTTTTTTATTTTTTATTTTTTATTTTGGCTTTATTTTGAGTAAAACTGGGTTTTAAATATATTTTTGTTTATAAAATTATTTCATTCAAAAATTATAATATATTTTCCCAACTGAATTACTATTAGAGGGTTGGGCTTGGGCTTGGGCTTGGTTTAGGCTACATGATTAGTTACTGCCCAACTGGAACCTAGCCCGTCCCACCCAATGACAGCCCCTAAATACTGAGAGCCGTGTAATTTATGTAAAACAAAAACAAAAACAAAAACAGAAAAGAAATAAAATAAAATAAAGGAATTCTTGACTTTTTTTCTGAAAATCTCTCCCCCTCTGAGATTGTTTCACATTTTATTTTTTTATACACACACATACAGAATATATATATATATATGTGTGTGTACTCTTATTTATAAATACAAATTTACTCTTATTTATATGCGTGCCACAATTTTATTATATTACATATGTGATCATATATATATATATATATATATATATATATTATGTGATTATTTAATTTTAATTTAAAAATAATATTTAAAATATATATATATTATGTGATTATTTAATTTTAATTTAAAAATAATATTTAAAATATATATATATGTGTGTGTTTGTGTGTGTGACATAAGCAATGTTAAAATATAGTTTTGTAAAACATTTTTGCCTTTAAAATGCTATATTGGGAAAAAAAAAATTGCCTTTTGACTTTGTTGACAGGTGTTTTTAAATTCATATATATTATTTATTTATTTTGAGTGGTATAGGCAGTAGAGGGCAGTAGTCGTAATTAGCTACAAATACAATAACTAACTAACTGAACTGAACGGCCTGGACGCCGAACCTCACTACTCATTCCCATGCACGCTTTGTGCAGACGGCACAGAGAGTCCGAGACGGAGAAGATACATTACATACATACATATATATATATATACACTATATATGCAGAGAGAGTCCGAGACGGAGAAGATACATTACATACATATATATAGAGAGAGAGAGAGAGAGAGAGAGAGAGAGAGAAAGTGTGTGTGTGTGTGTGTGTGTTTTAGAGAGGGAGGGGATACTGGATAAAAAACAGATAAAGTAGAATTCAATTAACGAACGGGGAAAAATTGAATCCTTATCCTGATTTTATAAACAACTCTCCCAGATTTTTATGCAATGTAATGCAAGACTAATTCCCCTTTTTTATCGTCATTTCGAGATAAACTCTTATCCAGATCGTTTTATCTTTTTCAACTCAAACTCACGTGTATTTAACCATCTCTTCACCTGCAAAGAGTTCACACTTTTTCACAGCTCTCTCGTCTCTCGTCTCTCTCTCTCCTCAGAACCCAAACTCTGCAAAGATGGTGAGCGCGGAATCTGCTCGCACTGTTGTTGGCATCATTGGTATGTACTTCGTAACTCTCTCTCTCTCTATGAACACACACACACACACACACACACACACGCACACATATATAGGTATTCTATTTTATAGCGTAAATGTGTGATCTATGATGAACTGATTATTGCTATTCGTGTTTTGATCAAATGAATGCCAATTAGATAATGATGTTCTGTTTTGGCATTGCGTTTGAGACGCACAGACATATTCATACTACACTAGGTATTCTACTTTATAGCATATGTGATCTATGATGAACTAATAATTATTGCTATTTGTGTTTTCAATTGAAAGCTTAATTGATATTGATGTTGTGTGTTTTGGCATTGCGTTTGGATCTTTTCTCTAATTGAAGTACTGTCCTTTTGTTCTGCATTCTATTTCATACTCACTGATAATGAATTTATATAAAAAAAAAAAAAAAAGTCACATTTATATAGCACATATATATATATATATATATTGGCGGTTGTAAGCTACGGGTTTGCGAATAAATTTATGTAGCGTCATAGAATAGGAAATCCACATTTGAATCTCAGATTATCATTTCTCTATACCTGAGAAATCAATAGCCTCAATCTAAATATAGAGTACAGAAACCAGGAAAAAAAAAAGTATCTTGTTTTTCTTTTGCGATTCTCTAACAACAGTTTTGATCTTCTCTATTCAGGTAATGTCATCTCTTTCTGTCTGTTTGGCTCACCAATGTAATCTCTCTCTCTCTCTCTCTCTCTCTCTCTCTCTCTCTCTCTCTCTCTCTCTCTCTCTCTCTCTATATATATATATATATATCTCAAATTATTATTTGCTAATGCAGCAAACCACTAACCATGTATATGTATGTATGTAGGCTTTGCAAAATTTTCAAAAAAAAAAGAAGTTAATTTTGTTAGATAGGCTAAAAATAATTTTTCCAAACTTTACAATTATATATGTCATGCAAAATTATAGTGTTATGGAAATTATTGCAGACCAACATTCTGGAGAATCTTCAAGAACAAATCAGTGGAGGAGTTCCAGCCATATCCGTACATTGCAACTGTAATGAACTGCCTATTTTGGATTTTTTATGGACTACCGATTGTTCATCCAGACAGCACCCTTGTCATCACAATCAATGCCATTGGGCTGGCCATGGAATTGGGCTATCTCAGTATATTCTTCGCATACACAACTAATAAGACACGGGTACTTATGCTTTCAAATTATCCATGCATGCACTCCTCTTTTTCATTTTTTCTATATTTAATTCACCAAATACAGTGAAAAGTTGAAGTTTAATATCCCAGTCCCCACACAAATCCTTGTAGTCAGGCATATATATATATATATATATATATATATATATATATATATACACAAGAATTCAGTCTCCTTGTCATTCACCCACACAAACACTGCAACCTGATTAATGAAATTTACTTTCTTACATCAGTGTAAGCTATTAAGTTTGTATCAGTTCCAAGTTAAATACTATGTGATGAGAAGTTGTAGCATCTGAAATAAGTGAGACAGTAGGACTGCGTTTGGATAGTAATTCAAATATAATTTTTTTAAAATTTTGTAATTAATTTTTTAAAAATTGTAAAAATGTATTTAGATATGATAATCTAAATTATAAAAAAATTAAAAAAAATTAAAATTAATAACTTGTTAAATGTGTATCCCACGTTTTGAAATTAAAAATCTGTTTTTGAAAATGTAAAAATCAGTTTTCTAAATATACTGGGTATTGTTTTTCAATTTGGGAGAGTTTTTTTTCCCCAAATCAGGGTTTCAATTAGTCATTTATCAGAATAATTATTGATTTTAAATTTTTTTAACTCAATCAAGATATTCACAAATTACATTGTGTTTTGGTGTATATAGCATATGTTTAAATTTCTTATTTGAGGATTTCTACTGGATTCTAGCAAATGTTATTGATCTAAATTGATTTATCTTCATGTTCAGATAAGTTAGAAGTTTTGGTTGGTTGAACCTCAGAGCCATCATTAGATATTCACTGGCTCGATTTATCTTTAGCAAATTGAGTTTGACAAATGAATTAAGTGTTGGTTGATGGGAGTAATTTAGCTTCTACTTATATAATGTTGAAAAGGAAGATTATACTAATATATATAATATCATGTGGTATTATGTTGTATTTCTATTTCAGTTGAGGATAATTCTATGGCTTTGTCTTGAGCTGGTGTTTATTGTCATCATTGCCGTTATAACACTGCTATGCTTTCACACCTTTGAGAGGAGATCCATGTTTGTGGGAATTTTCTGTGTAGTCTTTGGAGTGTGCATGTACTCTTCCCCTCTTGTCATCATGGTATGTTTGTCTCTTTCCAAGTCCCATACTCTTTCTTTTCTACACAAACATTCATCCGAGTTTATCTTAATACATTTTATATTTGTTTTCTTCATCTGTATATATTTTATATGTTCAGTTCCTTTTATTATTTAAACAGAGAAAGGTTATCGTCACAAAGAGTGTCGAATATATGCCATTTTTTCTCTCATTAGCCAACTTCCTTAATGGTTCCGTCTGGTTAGCCTATGCCCTCATCAAGTTTGACCTCTATATCACGGTATGCTCCTTTTTTTCATAATATGTTCTCTAATTATTATTATTTTTCCCTCTGTGTCACTGGTCTTTTTGTGCAGTCAGGGTTGGGTTTTTTTTGTGCATTTTAAAAAACAAAATTAACATAAAATCAATTTTAAAAGTTTTAACTAAACCGCCAAGCATGTTCTCAAAATAGAGTGCAAAAACATCTCCAAATAAGAATATAATAAAGTGGGTTTGACAGGACGACTAATTAGACATTCTCATAGAAAAAAACAAAAGGCATACCATTGGCAATAGGATGATTACAATGAATTTCAGATGATACAATCCCAAAATGCAAGTCAATCAGGTCTTACTACAAAAGGTTGGTGCAGATGCACCCAATTAATAAGTACTGTTTTATTGTTGCAGATTGGAAATGGTCTTGGAGCAGTAGCTGGTGCAGCGCAGCTTATACTATATGCATGCTACTACAAGACGACTCCAAAGGGTGATGAAGTGAAGCCATCTGAGGTGCAGCTCCCGAATAGATCGTCTGCTTGATTACTACTCTACTGCAATTTAGTAGTTCACTAGATTTTCTTTTCTTATCCTTCTAGTTCCTTTTAATTCGAGATGACGGACCAGTTTAATAAGCTGAGTTTTTTGATTGCTTGATTTTGGATATTGGTAGAAGTTTAACCATTCTCCTTTTTTAAGTTGTGGAATTTGTAAATACAACATTAGATAACCTTGGTTTTCTTGGACAGTTTGCATAACTATAACTGTGAGTATTAATCTTTACAAGCGAAGCAATTTAGTTGTGAACATCTTTGTATATGGTTGATGGAGATTCTGTGAACATCTCTAAAGCTGTTCATCCCCTTGAATAAGCCATTCTCTTGAAAAGGAACCTCTTAGCCCTTTCTTTGTTTGGGAGAGCTTCTCCAAAGAGCTCTGAAACATCTCCAATGCTAAAAAGAAGCCGATTGGAGGAGCTGGTTTTGTTTTTGTAGCATGTGTGCAATAGGGGTTGGACCACTTTTAGAGATCATGCCATCCACTGTCCTTCGTTATGTCTAAAATGGTTCATACATCAAGGATTCTACTGCCATCACCCATGAACTATGTTTTAATTCTCATGTCTCTGTGTTTATTCTTTTACGAGATGGCCCTACTAGTGAATCTTAGGGCCCTAGATGAACACAAAAACAAAGACATTAAAATATTATTTCTGAAAAAAGAGAAAAAAACTTTTGGAAGTAACATTCAAACTCTTTCTAATTCCTTCACATCAAACAATGCTTTTCAATTTTTGTTCCACATAATAAAAGAATAAATTAATCAAATAAAACTATATACACCTTCTTATGAAACTCTACTGGTGGAATGAGAGGTATATGCTTCTTAAATTATTAAAAAATAATAATAATAAAGTGAAGCCTGAAATCACTATTCTAATTTTTTAATATTTTTCGATCATGAATAATTCTCATATTTTATTTTCTAGTGAGTAGTGATATTATATAAATTATTTTTGAAGAATTTAGACAAAATGTGGTTGTACATGATTTAATTCATTTTAATATCACTTTAGGATTATTGTGTTGACTCTACATCACATAGAAGTCTTTGCTAAGGATTTTCGGGCTTTTCAATGGTTGTTCAAGGATCCTTTCATACGTTAAGGTTTAGGATTTAAACCCTAATCAACTATAAATCATATGTGTATTTACAATATATTTTTTTATATGTGACCTTCCATTTAACCTTTGAGACTGTTATCCCAAAACACCCCCTGAACAACTCTCTTAATTTACCCATTTTGGGCTGAAGGCCCAACTAAATAGATGAATTGATTTTCGGTTTGTTTCTCACAGCACAGCCCAGCCTGGAAACGCGATGTGGGCCCAATCCAATTTTGTTATCTTATCTTTGGGGGCTTGACTTGTAAGATTTGCTCCAATATTTACGTAGTATAACTCAAGTCGATGTCTCTCCATTCTCCTCACGCGGCAACCTTATCGTGTCTCTCTATATCTCTCTTCTTTCTTTCTCTAAAACTACTTCCTCGACATTCCCCATTCTCTTCAATTCTAAACCCTAATGTCATTTTCATTTTATTAACCTGTAATTCAATGGCAGCCATTGTCTCCTGCCACTTCTGTTCTTCTCTATATACCACCTCTAAACTCAACCGCCCTAAAATTTCCACCAATGATACCCGCACTTCAAATACCCGCAGAAATGCTGCGGTTCGCGGATCCGGAACGCGATGTTCCTCCAAAAACCCTCCTTCATTTCAATTCCATAATAAGCAGGTAAGCTTTTTAAATTTTAATCATCTTCCTTATTCATATATGATTCACACACAAGCACATGTATGCATATGTATATTTAGTGTTCTGCATTGGATTCTTGAGCAGTGTAGCTTGAATTTCTACTAAAGTTTGTTTGAAAATTTGAAAATTTTATATTGGGTATGTTAGTGTTATGCTTTGATATACGAGATTTTTTATGAAACTTTACACTTTGGCCAGAAGGATTGGCTCTTTCCATTGAAGGAATGTGCAATTTCTTTGGCATTGGCGGTTGGATTGGTAACTGGAGTACCTACATTGGGTTGGTCTAATTATGCCAATGCGACCACTCCAGCACTGCCAGATTTGTCTGTGTTGATATCGGGGCCGCCAATTAAGGACCCAGGAGCATTGTTGAGGTACGCTTTGCCTATTGACAACAAAGCTATCAGGGAGGTTCAAAGGCCGCTTGAAGATATCACGGAGAGTCTCAAGGTTGCTGGAGTTAAGGCGCTCGATTCTGTAGAAAGAGTGAGAAATTCGTGATTGTATACTATATTTTTACCTTCTTGTTATTTGAAGGAATTCCGATTATTGCTAATTGAGAATTTTTTCCATACGAGCTGTAGAATGTGAGGCAGGCATCCCGGGCTCTCAAGCAGGGCAAAAGTTTAATTATATCAGGCTTGGCTGAATCAAAGAAGGATCATGGAATTGAATTGCTTGACAAGCTAGAAGCTGGGATGGATGAGCTCCAAAAAATTGTGGATGATAGGAATCGAGATGCGGTGGCTTCTAAACAGAAGGAGCTGCTTAATTATGTTGGGAGGTCAGTATAAAAGTTTGGGCTTCTTGGTTCTACACAAGCACAGTGATATGCACACCATTCAGAATTCACAAACACTAAAGAAGAGACACAATTGATGTTCTTTAATATGATCTAGTTACTAGCAGTAGTAGTAAATGAAAATGTTCAGCCATATGGAAGATAAGTGAGGTAATTTTTGTATGTATCCATAAACCCTGTTCTCTCTGTTATCACTTTATATTCTCAATTAACATTCACAAAATAAGTTTAGGAGAATGCTTTGCAGGGTGATATCCCAAAATTTCTTTTAACACCTATTAAGAGGCAAAAATATTATGTAAAATAGTGTTTTGAAAAGGTTGTCAAAAAAAAGTTATTTATTATTCTCATTTGTGTTGAGGACATTGTTTTTCAAAGTCATGTATTGGGTATGTATGGCTATGCTCGACACATTTTGAGGCATGAAACTTCACAAAATTTTGAGTCTTTTAGACTGCCGAAATTGAATCTTATGGTTGTGCCTATAGCACATTTTCTAGTGTGAACCTGATTATGAGTGTCAAGGCAAAGGAGTAGTTGATGTGGACACCTTTCTGAGCAGCAACATAGATTTTTAATGTTGTTTTTGATGGGCTCCATTGCCATTGCCCTCAAAATCATGGTAAATTGCATAAGGGTGAAGTGGAAACTCATATTCAGACACATTGAGGACATAATTTTACGGGACGTTAGAGGAAATTTTTTATTACCATGCATCTACAATCCTATGATTTGGAATACTCCTGAAAGGGCTCTGATGTCAAAGATTCAGTTATAATTGGTGCAAGTTCTGATCTAACCTGGTGATGAAGGATGGCTTGTGAGTCGGAGACTCAGCAGCTGGTCCTTTTCAACCTGTATTCATTTAGTAAAGAGCTGAGTCACTAACGCCTCCCTGGTCGAGGCAGAGTCAACAGTTTGGGTGGTCATTTTAGGCTTGTCTGCCTTGTGAATCAGTGCTGTTGCTATGGCCTCTCAAATCTCAGCTCAGGTATATCTTGGAAGGTGGCATCATAGTTTTGCTTTTCTTGGCAGAGGTTGATAATTACTTATCTATGCAAACGGAGAACTATTTCCATGTCCACTTATCAGTTGTTAATCATGTCTGTTTGTATGGCTAAACAATTGAAAATTCCATCTTATCTTTAGTTTACTCTTCACTCCATTTAAATACCCTTTTTTGTAGTAATTTAAATTATAACATCAGATCTCTTATTATTTTTTCCATGTGACAAGGGTTCTGAAATGGATCTTGGTGTCCACCATGGATAACGGGTGTTTATCATGGTGCTTTCTCGATAGAAAACGAACTCTGTAATGGATGTTGGTGCATGAGAACTGTTCAATGCCACAAAAGTTACTAAAATTAGAGTGTACTTGTTTTGGAGGCTTATTTTATTCCCATTGGGGAATGGATTGTTAACGAGAATGCCTTACTTTCTTCTAAATTACTTTATCCTATTTTAAACATAGGAGTTAGGAAGGAGTTGTAAGAATTAATCTTCTTAAAATAAAATATTCTCATTTATACCCTTGTCATTGACTGCAGCTGAGATCTTCCTGGGGCATTGGGTTTCTGCAGTGTTGAAGATGATATGGTGGATGGCTTCCCATATGAAGTGCCTGAAGAATACCAAAGTATGCCTTTGTTGAAAGGGAGGGCAACTGTGGATATGAAGGTCAAGGTTAAGGACAATCCTAACATAGATGAATGTGTGTTCCGTATTGTTCTGGATGGTTATAACTGCCCCAGTGACTGCTGGGAATTTTGTAGATTTGGTGGAAAGGCATTTTTATGATGGCATGGAAATCCAAAGATGTGAGATAGCTCAAAGGCAGTCGATTTTGATTTACTATTTTATATACATATTACACTTATAAATAGAGATTCAATTATATAGTTTATGTATTCTTAAGTATTGGGACTCGATTGTGTTTGTTGCAGCGGATGGCTTTGTAGTCCAAACTGGAGACCCTGAGGGTCCTGCAGAGGGTTTTATTGATCCGAGTACTGAGAAAACCCGTACGATACCATTAGAAATTGTGGTGAATGGAGAAAAGGCACCTTTTTATGGAGCAACTTTGGAAGTAAGTTCTGTCTCTCTCTCTAAACGTGTGTGTGTGTGTGTGTTTCTTCTTCTTTTTTGTGTCACTTTATCCTATAATTTACAAGGTATTAGATGAAGCAGGAAGGTTTTAATTCTTTAAGCAACTAAACAACGAAACAGGGAGTTGCATGTGAGGGAAAAGATTTAGCGGAAGTTACAATTGATAATCTCCTCTCTTGTATCCAATGTTGCATAGAATATTTTAACTTGGATCATGATTACAAGTCAATGAATTATTAGATGACACTTCATGGATTTATTCTTGTTCAACTTCATTTTTTCCCTCCTGCACGATATTTTGTCATTGCATTTTTTTCCCTCTCATCTTGACCAGTCCTTTAAGATTTTATAGATCTATACAAGTTAAAATCTTGCTTTAAAGTTTGATATATATTGTTTATTTGAACAGGAGCTTGGTCTATACAAGGCTCAAACAAAGCTTCCATTTAATGCATTTGGAACAATGGCGATGGCCAGAGAGGTGGGAATCCTAAAACCGTGCCTTTTGCTCTTCTGTAGATAAATATGGTGATTATATTAGTTTGATGGCTAAACAGATTTTCCCTTTAAAATATTTTATTTATCGATGACAGGAGTTTGAGAATAATTCTGCTTCAAGCCAGGTATTTTGGTTATTGAAAGAAAGTGAACTAACTCCTAGTAATGCCAATATATTGGACGGTCGCTATGCAGTGTTTGGTTATGTGACAGAAAATGAAGATTTTTTGGCAGATCTCAAGGTTGGGGATGTTATAGAGTCAATTCAAGTGGTCTCTGGCCTGGAAAATCTTGTCAATCCAAGCTACAAGGTTGTAGGGTAGATCTTGCTGGGTGTTTTTTTTTTCCGTGTATTTGATCTTATGAACAAGAGTCTCTGTTTAATTTGTCAGAAAAGTGTTGTCGTATTTAATGATTCTGTAATCTGTATGTTTCATTTTGAGAGAATTTTCACTTTGTATGTTCAAGTGAAGAATATAATAATTCAACAGAATTGACACTAATTAGATTTGGGTCAATAAATTAGCATTCTCATATTTGTGTGGTCATACACATACACATACATACATACAATGTTCCATATAATAGTGGAGATGATTGATGCCATCCGTTAAAAAACATTGGAAATTTTCAGACCTAACCTTCTTGTATGTGCCTTGCCCATGAGTGCACATGGCAGGACTCTTTAACCTTTGACGTTGGAAAAAGGCATTGCAGACTGGTAGCTTATAATGGGTCCCTTTTATAATGTTGGATCTCTGGCTTTTTGTTTAGGTTAGTCGGTTTCTATGATCCGAGAGATGTTTCTCTGAGTTGCTTCAGTTGTCTTCTTGTTTGGATTTTGTATTTGTTATCTTGTTTCTTTCTAATCCGCTTGCTGTTCCAACTCTGTGCTATACTTTCTTTCTTCATGAAATCTTTTTTATTTAGCAAATATATGTATGCGTATAGGAAAAAAGGATTTTCCAGACTCAAAATAAAGTCAAGTCATCTTCCCAATGACATAACAAATAAATCATCATTTAAATATGAGAGATCATCTTAAAGAGAGGATGCTGGACTCGCCTGTCAATCACATAACTCATTAAAATAAATGAAAAGGGCAGAGGAGGAGAAGGGGAAGCTTTAGCAGCATCCACGATCCCACAAAGAAACAGATGTTGCTGAACTCCTCTCTTAACCTATGACCACCAAACTCCGAAGTTTGAAATCCTTCCCGCTCTGAAATCCCAATTCCTTCATCTTGTGAGATACTTAGAAACATGCTGTTCCACAAATATTTGGACAATTAGTTAAAAGTTCAATAGAAATTATCACCTTATAAGGAATGGGAATCAACTCGACAATTCATGGAAAACTGGAAACCCTTCTAACTATGGCAAAAATCACACACGTCTAGGTGGATTATGACATATGAACTGCATTAATACTTTAGTCTCAAAAACTGGATTTTTTTTTTCCTTCTGAGAAAACGAATGAATAAGAGGCAATGCCCAAGAAAATTACCTCATGTGCAGCCTTTTTTTCTTCTCCGGTGTTGCATGTACCTGTGCTTTGATCCCATATGTCTTTAACTGAAAATTTTCAAAAGCCTCAGAAATCGCTCCAACCTGCAACATCGAATTTAACATATTCTGTAATTGAAAATAAAGTTAATGGAAAAACATCACCAATAAACCTAGTGTTATTCTTTCACAGACCAGTTCTGGCTTTTTGGCGTACACCCTCACTATCATATCTTGATACGATGTTGGCAGCAAGTGGCTAATGCGATCATCAGATATAGAGAATTTCTCCTCACTCTCATAATCCTGAATAGAAAGTAGTGCCGTCAAAAGCTGCGTCATAAAAGAAATGAAACATGGAAAAGAAAAGAAAAGGGGGCTGCTAATTCTCTTTGGAAAATATTTTTTTTTGGGGGGGGGGGGGGGGGAGGAAAAAACAGCTGCTATTGAAATCAATCAACCTCGACATGAAGGCCTTCATTTAAAATCCCTCACCAGTGTCCACTTGATGAATATCCGTCTCACTTGCTCTTGCCCATAATGAAATCTTTAGAAGCTAATTTACTTGTTTTATAACTGAGACATGCCTCATTTAGTCTCGAGTGCTAGATAGCATCACTGTTGTCATATCAGATCTTTTTTTTGAGGATTGAATTCTGTTTCTCCTCTTGTTTAATTATGCATTATATCATATTGTGCAACATAAGATAAACTAAAATTTAAGATAATTAAAAGATTAAAAACAAACCATAAAAAAAAAATCTCATATTTAAGGACTAGTAACATGCAATCGATGACATGTGAATATCCCTTAACATTTAGATTTCAAATAAGACAAATATTCAAACAAGATATTTCAATGCATTTATTCTTGTTTCAATAAGAACTTTTTCCAAGGTTTTATTTTTTTTTATTAAAAAAAAAACAGAAGAAGAAATATAGCACAAATTCAATTGCATAGTTGAATAATATAAATATAGATCATATCCGATATATGTAATATATAAGACACACAATGCATTAATCCTTTTTGGTTTTCAAATACCAACTTAAAAATTTAAGTTCGCAAAGAATTTGTGTTCCATGTTGTCTTCTTCCCTTTGATATAAAGGGAGGAGTACATGTCATTTATATTGGTCCCTTTCTTTGCAATGGCATGATATGCTTAAGATTAGACATAACAATCCGAAATTTTTACTGTGCGCAGTGAGATGTGGGTAACCATCTAGATGATCAGATTAGCACTATGGAGAGAGCCATACAGTTTAAGCATAAAGAGAAAGAGAGGCTTCTTTACAACATGAGATGATTGAGAAGGCCCCAATAACATTATTTATTGGATCAGCTAGGGACAAAATGGCCAGCCTAGCCAGCTTCAGTAGAAATAATGGAAAAGTGGAAAAATGCTTTGTTTCACTGAAAGTTTAATAAACTCACCATGCAAGTTCCTAGATAGAAGTAAGCACATCACCTTTGGTGATCTTTGTCATGGCCTCATGCAGAGCATACTAACAAGAAAAGAGTGAATCCAGAATATTACATGGAGCAAGATTTGGACCTTGTGCAATCAAGTTTTTGGGTTGATTTTGCGTCACGATTGATGTTTATTCTAAACGTGCGTTGCTCCCGATTTTAGATTTTCGTTTTCAAAAATTTTGGAAACCACTTTTTTTCGTTTCCAGTTTTTATCCTAAATTTAAAAACGTTTTCAAAAAAATAAAAACAGAAACGGGCAATCAAGCGCATTTTTTTGCTTCCGTTTCCCAAAAAAAAAAACCGAAAAACTGAAAACAACAATGTTATCAAACAAGCCCTAAAGCTTCTTGGTTACTTGCAAAACTATATAAGTTATGAAACCACCTCCTAAGAGGCAAATGGCAGCACCAAGAACCCTCCTAAAACATTACCCTCACTCCTCCCCCACCTCAAGACGAACAAAGTGATGAAACTCCTTTACACCCCTTCAAATGGACTTCCACACCCCACACCCATACGGCTCCATAACCTCTCTTGAGAACCACCCCCTTTCCTCACACCCATATTTAGTTACAATCACAACCCTCCACATGGCTCGATCCTCCCCTGCAAACTTCCACAACCACTTACCCGAAAGAGCTCTATTAAATAAGATCAATTCTTCAATACCCAAACCACCCCCATCAAAAGGGGGCTTTGCCTTATTGCATCGAACAAGATGGATTTTCCTTTTCCCTCCTCACTCTCTGAAAGAAAGTTCCACTGAGACTTTTCCGATTTCTTCTTTGTCGATGCAAGCATAGGAAATAAGGACATGTAATATGTTGCAATATTGGCTAAAGTACTCTTGATAAGTGTAGTTCTACCTCCCCTCGAGAGATATTGCCTCTTCTTACCCACCAAACGACATTCAAATCTCTCCATCACAGCACCCCACACCGCAGCAGATCTCATAGAAACACCCAAAGGCAGACCCAACCAAGTGGAAGGGAAAGACCCCACCTTACAATCCACCCCCACCCTGAAACTACCTCAAAACAAATCAAAATGCAGGACAAAAAACAAAGTTTCCTATCCTCCACTTCACAAAAGAGTATGGTATCAACAGTAAACAAAAGGTGTGAAAATTCCAACCTCCTTCCCTCCACCATCCTCGACTAAAAATGCTCCTCGAAAGACTACCCACCACTGCTCCGGATAGCAATCTACTAAACGCCTCCATCACAATCACAACTAAAAAAAGGAGAAAGAGGTTCCCCCTGTCTCAACCTGCGAGATGACAAGAAGAAATCTGTTGGAGACCCATTAATAAGAGTGCAAGTGAAGAGATGCATGCCTTCATCTACTGTCTCCACCTATCCCCAAATCCCATCTACCTCAATAAGAAAAGAAGAAAACCCCAATTCACATGGTCATAGGCTTTCTCTATCTCCAGCTTGCAAACCAGGCCCTTCTCCTTCATTTTTCTTCTTGAATCAATACATTCATTGGCTATTAATACTGCATTGAAAATCTGCCAACCCCTCACGAGTGCATTCATACTACAAGATATAATTTTTCCCATCACCTCCCTAAAGCCCCAAGAAGAGAACTTTGGCTACCAACTTGTACATGTCCTTTTGAGTTCCCAAAGTCAACAACCCTTATTCAACCTCTTAGTACCCTAACAATACAAGCTTTCTATAATCAAAACCCACCACAAAACTAATTGTAGAAAGCTTTCTCGAAGTTATCCGTAAATATATCCTACATCATGGCATCCAGCACCAGATCAGAAATATAAGAAGAATTGATTTGCTGTCTGCTTTTACGACCTTCTTTAAAGCTTTTTTCTACATCTACATATATTGAACTTCACCTTACATTAGAAAAGCATTTTTATGCTCAAACTTAATATTTATTGAGATATTGTATAAAATTGGCTACACAAAATAGAACATTGGCATGAGCAATCATGTCTTCTACTTCAAGGAAACTTTTAAGCATGACTCATCCATTCCTGATTCAGTCAATGATCGCATGAGTTGGATCCTCACACCTAACACTAACATTCAGGAGTTTAATGTGATCAACTAAATCTATTTTCACCCTGGTAAGGAGCCATCATTTATGGCAACACTCAGGATTTGTTTATGGACAACTTCTGCTTCTGTTGATTTTTTTATATATAAATATTATACCTCTGTACTCATCAAAAAAATAAATAAATATTCTGCCTCTGTTGATTTTTGGACAACAGCTTACAGTCTTTTGTATTAGTAGTTGATAACTTGATATACAATCATTAGCTTAAACTCTGTACTTAAACTTCACATAGAGAATATCAAATATGTACTTAAACTGGTTTTTCCCTATTAATGTTCTACCAGTACCAAGTCAAGAAAACATATAGCTTGATTGTAGTCATGCAAGTCATAATCATATTTACTGAGTCTTATTCTGGTTTGCTGAATGGACAATACCATCGACACTCAAGAGTTCATCCTTCAAAATTGTAATATTTATAAATGCTTCCAACAGTAAAACAGTCTGTAACCATAATCATGACATTTTCATACCATATAAGCACTAATTTACCCATACAAGAGAGAGAGAGAGAGAGAGAGAGAGAGAGAGAGAGAGAATTGATGAATTCAAGTAAAATTATTAAACTGATATTATCAACTATGCATACACAAAAACACTTAGACTTGGAAGTGTTCAGGGGATAAAATCGAATACTTTACCTTGAAAAACTTGATGCTGGAAGAGATCATCCATGCGCACAAAAAAAAAAGAAGATAATCAATGACTAAAATGATTTTACATGGTTTAAATAAAAAATATAAGAAAAGAAAAGGAGAAAAAAATATTAGCTTCTTCAGTAATGCCTCATACTAATTTTAAGTACCGCTCAAGAGGATTATGCCTTCCACGTGTCAAATCAATCCTGACATTGCTGACAGCAACATCCTCCTCTTTTAGTATCACTCCATTCTTCTGTTCAATAAAAATCATTTATTCCCTATATGAAAAATTCTGCCTCTATGCCCATAGCAAAGCAAACCAAGATACACATGCATTCATATAACAAATCTGTACAAGTACCTGTGAACAAACAATATCTTGTGCAGTGACATCTTTGAAATTTTCCATTTTGTCTTTTGGAACAGCATACTCATTACAAAACTGCCATAATGAAAGGCAATTTTCTAGCTTAAACTTCACATTATACATTGGATTAATGTTAAAAAACCATGAAAGAGAGTCATAGATTACTGTGTGTCATTGCAAGTCACCACACCAGTGAGTTGAAGTAAAGACAATGCTAAAAGTAAGAATTACCAAAGCTTCAATACCTGGTACAAATCCCTCCTACGAATGCGAAGAATCAAATCCCT
The DNA here is from genome assembly GCA_008638375.1 of Nyssa sinensis. Classification (NCBI taxonomy): domain Eukaryota; kingdom Viridiplantae; phylum Streptophyta; class Magnoliopsida; order Cornales; family Nyssaceae; genus Nyssa; species Nyssa sinensis. Next base: position 61,001,083 of record CM018032.1, read on the forward strand.
AGATTCCCTTAATTCTTGGTTAGGAGCTGTCTCAATAGTTTTTATTATTGTATCATCTAACTGCATCTCCAAAAATGAAAGACCACATCAAGTTCTATGAAATAATCCAGGGAAATTGACTAGAAAAGAGAATTATTCTTGAAAGCTCTCAAAACCTTCCAATATTGAGAAGGATCCTGAACATGAGCTGCAATGTCTAGATAATCATTTGCTTTTAATAAGGCATCTACAACCATTAGCTCTATTGCCTGAGAATAGTAAAACAGTCAGATTGAATGTTTCTGAAAATGCAGAAGCAAACTCCTATTAAATTAAAAATGAACTAGCTGTCGTACCTTTACTTTTGCATGCTGTATAGACTGTTCTATACAGATCTGCACGAGTCCCAAACAACTTGTGGATTGTAAGATCTGAAAATTTATCCAATCATAAGCAAAAGAAAGTAATCATGACCAAGCATAAACATGATGAGTAATTCCCAGGGAAGACACTAACAATCTTTAGCACGATAGCATATCTCATCACCCAAAACCCGCATTGACTCCATTAACCTGCAAGTAACGGAGAGAATACTGTGCTAGAAAATGTCCTCTATTTTATGATTTTTTCAATTTTTCACTTGGTTACACACACACATCAATTAAATTTATTGAGCAAATTTTAACAAATAAAAACCTCTGGAACTGAAAGTTGCATCCTAGACCACAAGCTCGACAGTCACGGACAATGTAATCAAACCTGCAAATCAAGTAACTCCCCAAGTCATTATTACACTCGTGTCAAAACCCATCTATAAACAGCAATATAAAGCTTGAATTCCTCTTTTTTTTTTGAAATGACATTCCAATATATGAATCTGGTCACTATATTTACTGACTTGTCCACATCAATTCCATTTCGACCATTTGCGACAATATCATACAAGAAATGCTTCTCCTTTGTGCTCTACAGGTCATACAAACAAAATAAATATTAAGTACATGATTGAATGAAAGATGATGAAATGAGAAGCACAAGCATAAAATAGTGTCAGTAGAACTTACTTTTGGCAGTGAAAATTCAGAGCTAGCAAGTATCATTTCCTGCCAATGAAAAATATAAATTGAAGCAAGCGAAAAGTTTATTTCAACCATACAATAGTAATATACCATTTTATTTTATTCTATTAAACATCTTTTATATATGTAGACAACCAAGAACAAGTTTTTTGTAAGAATCAGAGAATAAAAGAACACTCATGAGGTAGAGCTCCAAGGCTCAAGGAAAATATATTATAAGAAAAACAAAAACAGTTCTGCAACCATCTTACAGCAGCCACCCTAACAAAGTTCAGCTATCACCATAAACAGGCTTTGCAAGATTCGACTCCAAATCTCTGCTAACTGCAAAGTGTAACCTAAGAGTAGATCGTGAATCAAATAAAGCATATACCCATTACTAGCAAATTATTATTTTCTCCAATCACTTCAGTGTACATAACATAATTTATCCTAAAAAATTAAAATGTATAGATGAGTGCTACAAAAAAGTAAGTTCCGTATAATTAATATTTTTTGCATTGAAATGATAAACTATTTCCAAACTTTTTATTTTTGTAGGAAAATATATGTGAAAGAGTGTCCCAACATCAATACATATAATTTAATATTTCAAGCTGAACAGAGACTTCAGAACAAGTCAGACCCGAAACCAAGAGTGTAGAACGCTTGTGATTTTTTTAGCAAGAAGAAAATTGAAACAAAAAGACAAAATATCATTTAACTTCAGCACTGGAGTATAATGACATAGGCATAACTGCATAATTTATGAATTCATACATATACACACCCATAAACACCCCAAGAAAAACAAATCCATAGCGATTCCATGACTATAGATACAAGTTCCTATAATGCCAAGCAAAACATGCTTCCTAAGACCATAACAAATCAGCATGCAAATGTAACCAAGTCCAATAGGTGCTCCCTAGAGATTTCGGAAGAAGAAAACAGTAGAAATAAGACGGTTTTAAAACCAAGAATACAAACAATATAGATATGGATCAAATACTATTAACGCAAAATTAGAAAACATGACTCTAGTATATTATTTTACTGCTGTAATATGAAAGCCATTAATTTTAGGATAGCATAAATGTAGCACCAGCCACCATTACAAATATATTTTGTTAAAGTAAAGGGAAATGGGCTTAGACATACTGTACAGGAATTGATGAAGAAGTTAGAGGGGACAATAGCGGAAGAGATTTTGTCAGTTAGATGGATTATTAAAAAATATATATGGCAGAGTCAAAGGATTCAAAGTGGAAAATGGGTTGGACTCCAGCTGAAGGACTTTGAAATATTAAATACCATCACATGAATATAAGCATGGACAAGTGAGAAACACAATATGAGGAGTAACATGTAGTATTTTGCTAGTACTGATTATTTGCCATCTAAACAGTCTAAACTTGACGCCTTGATGAGAATACAACACAACAGCAATAAGCCAAGCCTGAAAATAACACATAACATCCCCTTAAGATAATTAATAGTAAATGAGGTCCCAGGAACTATACACCGGAACTTACAAGTCAGTTAAGTACTAGAGTTTGATTAAGAGGGGATTTTTTCAGAAATATCTCAAAGATAGATCCCGTAATATAAACAGCCAAGAAAAACTAACAATAAAGTTTATTTCTGCGTCTACAGAAGCAATTTAGTTTTTAAATATATGAACACTTTTGCATTAACTTTCATGTTTCAAATCATTATAGCTGCTAAGGATACTAGAGACTGTGCAACAGTTGAACCTTAATTGTATCAGATTACCTTAACTCTTCTAATGGTTTCAGAGTCGATTTCAATGTGGTGCTCATCGACAATATGATCAACCACGTTCACTGACATTTCCTCATGTGCCCTAGAAGGAAAAAATTTAACATCAAATTTTAACTAAATTATTTGGGAAATGATTGACAAAAATGACATATTGCAAGGAATAGGGTCATTTAACATATTGCAAAAATGACAGTAGAACAAAAATTTTACACTCCTATAGTCAAAGCTCCTCATTTTGCCAAGAATTGAACTCTGAATCAGCACAAATTAATCTCATCTCCCACACATGGAATCATGATACAAAGATAAGAAGCAATTGAAAAGAAGAAAAAAAATCAAAAAATAGAAGTGGAAATTTCCTAAAAGTTTTATAAAAACATCAAAAAGGAGGGGAGTGATAACCTTTATACCATTACACCTTTCGACTTGCTTGTATTTCTGGATGTGCAACTTCATGCTACACTAGGACCAAGTACAATTTTTTTTGCTTTGTAGTGATAACCAATTTTTGAAGATCTCTATCTTGGTTTCAATTTTATTATCAAACCACAATGAGGAAAATGCTTTTTTTTTCTTTAAAAATAAAGTGTTTTAGAACTACTACTAATATTACTTTGTTTATTGAAGAAAGAGACCTACTTTCCTTGTACTTTACCATTCAAATTTCTAGTGGCCATCAAGTAGAAGTGATAGGAGGGGTGATTGATACATACCTAACCTCCAGGTTTATTCACATGAAAAGGCTGCCCCAAAACTCGACTGCACGTTTTTTACTGTTTCACAAAGCAGTGCCCCTTCAAGAAGTAGTTCGCAATGATCAAAATTTTCTCGTATTTGTAGTTTCAACTTTCATATATGATCACCACATCCTTTTTTTCCCTTTTTACTTTATTGAGTATGATCACACATCCTTTACTAGATATGAAATAAAGAAGGTTATGGGATAAAAAAATTTCAAAAGCTCAAAGGTTTTCTTTAAAAAAAAAAATGTTAAAAGAGTTTCTAATGACCATCTTAGACCTTACCTTAGTAACAAATATAAAAAGAATTCCAAATGGGTATTCTTCATAACAAAAATAACGAGATTTTTCAAGAAAAGTATCATACTTACAAGCAGAAACACAGTATCAATAGATTATTCTATATGCCCTTTTCTCACTCTTGAGATTTAATGCAGTAAAATCCACACACAATTTACAGAATTCTTTTTTTTCTTAGAATTTGCAATTTATAAAGTTCGTATACTTAACAACCCTTGTATACACATTTATCAAGTTGAAATGTACTCATATTCTAATAAAATGAGGAAAAACCATAATACTGAAGCATGTTAAATTTACCATTTGGAGCCCTTGAGAACCTTGGGGAGAAACTCGCGTTCAAACAAATGACTGAAAGGCCCATGTCCTACATCATGCAGAAGTCCTACAAATTGAAGCAATAATAGAAGGAAAACGTCAATTAACTTGAAATAAGGGAGTTATGGGATTTTCTTTTTCTTTTTGATCGTTAACACACACACACACACTCTGTCACAACTGGGACTTGAACCCTCAAACTTCATTTTGGGAGATGGAGGTGATACCACTCAAGCAAATGCTTGATGGTAAGGGAGTTGTGGGATATAAAGTTAGTTACCCTGCAAGTTTCACTGTTTGTATATCAAAGCGATCAATACCAAGCTCCAACCCCTGCAATAATGGCACTGAAAGTAAATAGCAAGTTCTTAAGGATTTTAGGTTGTACAATAAAATGATAAGCACATGCATATGCCATACTTGATGAGTTTTAAGTTTGTGAACAGCTTCACCAGCAAGCCAATACACTCCAAGAGAATGTTCAAACCTAGAATGCACAGCCCCTGGATAAACCATGTGTGCCATACCTGAAATGCATATAAAAGTTTGACTTAGAATTAAGTTTAAACCTTTGCGAAGAAACTCAATAGATGATAATTTATTGGTACTTGATACTTAGAATGCATTCCTATTACACTCAATGTCGAAGTCATCCGCATAACTTCTATAATGTCTTTCTTTTATTCTTTTTAGTGTGTGTTTTTTTCTTTCTCTCTTTCTTTTTTCCCTTTTTTGGATAGGTAAGAAAAAATAAATAAAGGGTGCCAAGGGTGCAAACCAACTCCATGCAAAGTATAGAATGATCAAAACACAAAATCCCCTAACTAAAGAAAGTCTCTAGAAAATTGTGGGTATGGGACCCTACGCCACATATCATCCACAGTCTAAAGTCTCTACACTCTTGACATGTAGCACTTTCCACCATGCCAAATGTCAACTTGTGGAGATTTCCATGTGGCACTAAAACAATAATCATGAGTCCTCCAGATGAATGATCCACTGGTTGAGACATGGCACCTTTCTTAATGCGGCATGTGTCCACCTTGCATTAATCTCATTGTGTGAAATGTTGGTCCCTTATTGGATTAATGCACACAGTAGTTTAGTCTAGGACCTTAAAATGTGAGAGTTGGAGTGATACCCTCTATCACAATCTCCTATGACGTCACCATTGACACCTCTCTCAACATCATCGCCCCACCCTCACTAAAGCTACCTTTTGGCGCATTTCACTCTAGCACCTTGTGTCTACCTAGGTTAAGAGCAAGGCATGTGCAGTCGCAGTGTGGCCCCTAGGCTTCATCACAGTTCTTCCTGGGATCCTAAGGGTTTGTGGTAAAGTGACTGAAATTGATGGCTTCACCTAGGTGAATTACCTTACATGTGCTACACTTTGGCCTATCTTAGGTTAAGCAAGACATTTGTCCGCCAAGACCATTATTCGTTACATGTCACATTCAGAGCACTCCACTCCCCTGAATATTCTCCTAACAAGATGGCATTATCTCAATGAGACACATTGCTCTACCACGTGCTCTCCACACCACTTGACTCCTATAAATAGTTTGCCTTCCCTCATCCATTTCAAAACTCTTTTGGGAAGTATTGGATTAGGGAAAGCTTTTGATCACCCTCAAGTTTCTCCACCGTGACTCTCCCTCTCTCCTAAAACTATCTTGGTTTTCACCCTAATACTCTGACCTTGGATTTCCGATATTGTACATGTAAACACTCCACTAGCACCTCCAAGCCCTAACAACAAAAACAATCTACAAAAGAATCCAGACCACAAACAAAAATACATACATAAATAAATAAAAGTTACATTCTATGAGGTAATGAGTGTCACATAATATCCAAAAATAAAAAGGAATAGATAATATTCACATATTAATTGCTGAAGTTAGAATAGCAAGCTTAACCAAATTCAACAAAGCCCCAAAGCCCAACCGTAATTTTAAAATTAAAAAAAGACAAAAAAAATCTCAAGACAAAAACATCATAAATTCTCCCTCATCCAAGACAACCACTAACCAAGGCTACATCTCCTGATTGCTTTAGTGTTAACTAAAAAAATCTCCTCTTAAAAATTATTGGAGAATTACTTAAGTCAGCATTCAGGTTCTAATTGAGTGAGCTTTTTGGGTTTTTTTTTTTTTTTTACTTCAACACGGATCAAGAACTTGGTATTTTTAGCCAATCGCCACAAGGGCTTGTGGAATCCACAAATTAAGCTATAAAGTATAGATAGGGAAACTCTCTCTTTTTACTAAGTTAATACAAGGTAGGGCCATCCTTAAAGCCCAAGACGGTTATGCATGAAAAGTTTTAATGATTTAACACCTCAATAAGGCAGATATCAGCTTCTAAAAATTAAGCTGCTCTTGAAGCATATGCACTCTGGAGAAATGCAAGTATGACACTTGATGAGAGCAGGCCCTTTGGGTGTTTCAATTGTTGAAATTTTGCACTTGCAAGGTCAGCAAGGTCTCCTATAAAAAATCTTGTAAGATAACACTTCTGTATTGTCTTTTTTTTTTTTTGATAAGCAAGAAGTATATATAAAGGAGCCCAAGAAGGTCAACAAGGGCAAAAACCCCAAAAAAGCTTTACATCGATCTTAAAGACCCCAAAAAATCAACAAAAGATGAGACATTTACAAGGAAAGCCTCTTTGACCCAAAAAAATAATAAACGCAAAAAAGTACCTTTAAAGTAAGGAGTAGAAAACTTCAGATCTTCAAAGACACGATTGTTCATTTCAATCCAAATGCACCACAAGAGGCAAATTGGGGCCAGTTTCTAAATCCTCTCAATATCTTTTGAAAAATTGCACCCTTCTAAGCCAACAGAAGGTTTTTGACGGAACCTAACATAACTCAGGACAAACCAAACATGACAAGAACAAGGTTCCAACAGCTCCAAGAAACACGACAGTTAAGGATCAAAATATCGTTTCGATGTATAGTTTCGGTCTGTCCAAAAACGGAAACGTTTCGAAAACATAATAGAAACGGAGAAAAAATTAGAAACATGTGGGAACATAACTTAAAATTTATTTATTTATACAAATAAGCCTATTTATTGAATATTTGTGCATGTTTAAGGCATATACATCATATTCATGATAAATGATACTAATTCATGATAAACGACATAATAGATATATACTAAGTAATAGTTATGAATCAGATAATTTAACACAAGTTACATATAAAATAAAAAGTAAAATAAATAGCAATTTAAACCTATTATAATTAGTAACTTAGTATTAAAATGGTTATTTCTCTACACTTTATTTTTCCTACTACTTTTCTATTATTTTAGGAAAAATAATAGAAATATCTTCTTATAATTTTGAGTCTTAATCCTTGAAAAATAAATGGATATTATTTTTTACGAACTTCTAGAATTATTATTGATGCAAAAGAAATGTTTCCTCTGATTCGGTATGTTTCCATTAGTTTCGGTATGTTTCTACGAAAACAATTTTGTTTCCATGGAAACATGTGAATTTCGATATTCCACTAGTGTTTTGTTTCGGTTCTCTAAGAAACGGAAACGTTTTAGCCGTTTCGATGGAAAAGAAACGAAATTTTGATCCTTGACGACAGTGGATGAGAATGTAATCCACCATTTCCTCATCATTCTTGCAAAAATAGCATCTGCTAACCAAAAGAAAACTTCTTTTCTTCATATTTTTCGCAGTTAAAATGGCCTTCCAAGAAACTTCCCATGCAAAAAAAGAAGTTTTAGGGGGAGCTTTTGAGTGCCAAATGAGCTTCCAAGGAAAGAGAGGACTTTCAAAATCGAACAAGCTCTTGTAGAAAGAGCTAACAAAAAATGACTTCTTATCCGGCATCCAAACCCTCTTATCCTCCCTACCTTCCATAGCCCGAAAATTATTGATGTGACAAAGGAAAGAGCCTACCTCCTCAAGTTCCCAAAGCGAGGAGTCCAGACAAGTTTATTCCCTACACTCTCCACACGCTCGCTAACCCAAGCCGACTTGTTGCTAGCCAAACTGTATAACATAGGAAATTTCACCCTCAGCGGCTCAGCCCTATTCCAAACATCATCCCAGAATTTCACCCGACCTCCCTTCCCAATAACAAAACTACACATTTTCCTTGAAAACCCGCCATGCACTTCTAATGTATCCCCAAAGATCACATCCCCTCGGCCCCTCCACACTGTCCCGAACACCAACCCCCATTATCAACTTAGAAACAATGATCTCCCTCCAAAGCTCCTTATCACTCTCTCCAAATTTTCATAACCATTTCCCTAAAAGAGCTGTATTGAAGATTCTCAAATCCTTCACTCCTAAACCCCCTAGAGACATTGGCTTCTTGATTTTATCCCAAGCAACTAAATAAATCTTTCTACAATCTCCCTCATGGCCCCATAAGAAGTCCCTTTGAATTTTCTCCAATCTTCTGCTAATTGTCTTCGGAATAAGGAAAAAGAGATATGAAATAAGTAGGGAGGTTGGCCAAGGTGCTTTTAACAAGGGTGAGCACCTTGAGCCAAAATATTGAACAGTAAATGCTCAAAAATATTGTAACTGATCTATATTATTCCTTCTTCTTTTTTATCAGTAATAACAGTGTAACATTCAAGTAACCGAAAAAGGTTCAGTATCTCTTTTTCGCAATTCAGAAACAATGTCCAAAGATTTAAATTTCATTTGTTGTGACGAACACAGATTCCTTCGGTTGACAACCCTCTCAAGATATAAACCTGATTTCATTTTTTTAACAACTCCATGAACACATCACTTAAAACTTGAAAATGAGGAGAAATGGGGAAGTTTTGCATTCCTTTACAAATCAAACAGGAGAAATCCTTAATACAACTCCTTTTCATACATATTCTATTTTGGCACATCAACAGATTATGCCTTTCTATATTATATACTTGAACATCTCAGTTACAATATTTTTGAGTATTTACTGTTCAATATTTTGGCTCTTAATGCAATTTCAATGAAAGCCATTCCACATTAAGTCATTAGATCAGAGTGAAGCACGGAAGATAAGCATTGAAATGAACTCATAACTTTGAAAAATGTACGGGGCAATAGTTAGTTGTGGCCAAATTCTTTTAAGTTCAAGTAAGATACACAATGTCCATGAACAACACTCCCAAGAAAGACTTCAAACTTCAAAAGATGTGAGAATGATTTCTGGTAATAACGGATCTCAGAGGAGGTTATCAAACTCACCAAGTTGTTTAAGCTCACGAAGCCTGTGATATGGAAATATAATTAAGCCATTAATACCATTACAATAACTTGTAGAAACTAGGATAAGCAGACAAGAGAAAAAATAAAAGAAGAGAAGATAAAAGGAAGAAAAAAAACAATTAGAAATTAGACAACTAATCAATGATATTATAAAATACTAGCAACTTACCTTTGGAACTGTTCGGTATCTATGAACTTCAAACAGAGCTGCAATCATAGAGGAAGAGGGAGAGAGAAAAAAAAATGAAATTATACACCTTGACGCTTTGAAACTCAAGTCATAACTATAATAGCATCAAATTTAAAACCTAATAAGTCCCCTCTGAAGTAATTAACAGCAGTGAATAAGTTTAAATGAAACAATAAAATAAAGAAATCCAACATAATTTAGTGAATTATACACATGGACTTTATACCTTAACGAGAATAACTAGTCGTAAATATTTACTTAAATTGTAATATAACAACGATGTCGAGCAGAATTCATTATGATTCTCCTTGTAAGTAAAGTGTGGTTAGTTTGTAATGAGAATATGAACTTGAACTTCTTCTTCTTCTTTTTGTAGTTCTCTGTGATCCTTGAGCTGAATTCTAATATTCATAGTTTTCTTTTTCTTTGAAGAATATATATCACGGTTCAAACCCTTTCCATTGTGTGTGTGTGTGTATGTATATTATATACACTTCACTCTTTTGAATCAACCATGGCCATAAAATTAACAACTAATTTAAAGCCAATAATAATCATATCACTACACCTAACAAATTTGTTTATATATATATATATATATATATATATATATATATATATATATATTATACACTTCACTCTTTTGAATCAACCATGGCCATAAAATTAACAACTAATTTAAAGCCAATAATAATCATATCACTCCACCTAACAAATGTGTGTTTGTGTGTATTTGAATAATAAGTCCTAATAGATAGAATGTTACCGGATCAAGATAAATGTTGCCATGGACATTGTCATGGACGTGCTTGGACAATCTCAGATCATGTGAGGAGGCAAAATTAAAATTCGAAGAAAAAGTGAGATCGTCGTTGTAATATGCTCCCATACTCTGCAAGCAGCGGATTGAGAAATTGAGTTTCAAAATCAAAAACCTAATATACAAATAAAAATATATACGCATATATATATATAGAAAGTGACAGCATTGTTAAAGATTTGATGAAACTGATGGGACGATGAGAGAGAGAGTTCATTGAGATTTTGAGCGTCACCTACCGTTCGACAAACATAGAACTGCGAACAGAGGTAGGAGAGAAAATGGGAGGGAGAGGGAGAGGGAGAGGGAGAGGGACTGAGGGCAAATAATGTTCTGGATTTTTGGAAGGTAAAGTGCTGCCGCCAAATGTTTTTTTATTTTATTTTTACTGCTTTGCAATTGGGGGCCCTCCGACTGAACTACTGAGGAACCGGGAATGTTTATTTTTTATCGTCAATACTTTATTGGGCAGCATAAATACTATAGGTAAGTCCTGGTGATTGTATTTACTGGGAATGGTAACGGCTGGGAATGTTTCTTTTTTATCGTCGATACTTTATTGGGCAGCATAAATACTATAGGTAAGTAAGTCCTGGTGATTGTATTTACTGGGAATGGTAACGGCTGGGTCTGTAATGAGGTGATCATTTTTTAATTTTGATTTTTTTATATTTTTTAGGCTTTCGATCTTATTTTATCCTTTTTAAAAAATTATTCTGATTTCGATTTCAATTTTATTTATATTATTCAATTTTACATTATCTTGTTATGAGACTCGATATATATATATATATATATATATTTTTAAATAAGTTAAAATTTTTATTTTGATAAATAGTTTTTTTTTACCAAAATAACTAATACAAAAAATATATATATGAGTATGATATAAAAAATCTTAAAACTAATTTTATATAATGTTATTTATTGGTAAATATTGTGTATATAATGATGCTGCACTTTTTGACTCGCAATAAGTGTGGGCTCCGTGACCTGTAGAACACTCAGAAAAACGATCAGAGGTCTACCGGATTGGCTCCAGCGGTAGCCGCTCCGATGCTTAAGTAAGTAAAAGGAATTGAAAGACTGTATTGAAAGCCAAAGAATGAGCATGAAAATAAAGTGTACCTTTAGGGTTTAATTTATAGACCGTGGCCTTCCTAAGTTGATTAGAATTCGGAGCCATGATTGTAGGGATTTGATCATCGGAGATTGCAATTACCTTGTTGAGTATCTCATAGAGATAACCATATATGGTAGTTCCCTTGTTGAAGATTGTTTCCTTATTCCCTGCTTGGCAGTTGTTTAAAGAAACCATAAGGACAGTACCATATGAAGTGTTGAATAAATATTGCCTAGAACATAAGGTCTGGAGGATATGTGCATGAGAAAGCCGTGGAGGCTTCGCCTGCACTGTATGACCGAGTTTATTGGCTCTGAATGATATATACGAGAATGCCCTGAAGGCTGGTCACTGCTCTGTATGATCGAGATCATTAACTCTGCACATACATGTGTCTCAAGGTGATTGGTGTGTCTGTTTGTGGTATATCATATAATAATAAATAAAAAAACTTAATATATAAACGGGACGTGGTCAGGACAGGATGACCATCCCCCAAATCCGACAAAGTTTTAAAAGCCATACTTCGGTCTTGTCTCGACCCCGTTTATGAGCATCTCATACTTCCCTAATTAGGGGCGGGACAAAGTGTTATCCCTAGTATTTACGCAATTAATCGATTCGTCTAAGATATGTATAGACACATATATTACACGGATTAATAAAATTATAAAAAACCGACTTCTATAATTCAATTTATCAAAATTCTAAATACAATAAACATTTTTTTTACAATTGAATACTTTAAACATTAATTGTCAACTTATTGTACGACTATATATATATATACACTTAATTGGAGATTAAATTAAACAATGAAATTGGGAGGTCGTGGTTCAAGTTTTACTCTTTTATTAGAAAAATGAGAGTATTATTTTTATCTAGTTATGGATTAGGAGTTAATTTGTTTGTTCAAAACTCATATTTTTGAAAGTTTTATATTGGTTTGATTTGGTTTTATTATATTAGAAGAGTTTTATTTTTTTGTAATTATGTAATTATACTGATTAGTTAATTGAGATTGATTGTAACATCCATTATTCTCATAAAAAAAATAAAAATTGTGGAATGGAGTAAACAATGGTACATTATTCTTTAAGAGCTTATTTAATGCATGTGTTAAATATGATGTTAATTTCAAAATTTGATCACGAGTCCCCTTTGTTTCCTTGGATCAGTCACTCGTCTTACGGCCCTAGTCTTCCGATCTACATGTTTTTGAGGTTTCCGTAATGATGAGGCGATATATCTCAATTGTGTGTTAGATTTGAAGAAGCCTTCTAAGGTTTGTCTCCCAATCCCTGAATACCTACCAAGTTGGCCAGAGGACAAAGCAATGTAGTAGTGAGATCATTTCTTAAATATATTTTAAAATTTTGTAATTAATTTTTTAAAAATCATAAAAATATATTTGAATATGATAATCCAAATTTGAAAAAATTTAAAAAATTTATTTTGAAACGGGTATCCCGCATTTTGAAATTAAAAACTGTTTTTGAAAATATAAACGAACAGAAAACATCGAATAGTTATTTAATAGTCTCTAACTCAGTGATCTCAACATTATAAATGATAATTATATGCGCATGTAATACTATGGAGATTAATGGTCCACGGATCATTGAATATTTTATCGAAAACATTTCACTTTTAAAGATGGTCCCTATACCTCGTCACTTTTCATAGAATTATTTATCAACAATTTACATATATCACAATATGTCATATATATATATATGTATATGTATAATTAAATATATTTATATAAAAACAATTGATATTTAATCTTGTATGTATTTAATACAATATTATATTTAATATTTAATATCATATTTGTATATAATATTAATAATATATATTTAATATTAAAATCACGGATGGAGAGGGATTCAAACCCCCGATATTCCTATCAATACTTCAGTTTTCAAGACTGACTCTTTCAACTGCTCAGACATCCATCTTTTTTCGCTTTTTGCCCATCCTATCTATCCGTACATTGAAAAGTAGATGCTTATCTAGGTGATTCGCTACGCTTCGCTTGTTTCTATATAATAATATGCACCTTGGTTGCTGCACTCTCAACGGATGATCCTCCAAACAAAAAGAGTGATTGAGTCCGACTCAAGCGAGTGAGTGAAAGGCGTGGCAAGAGAGCGAGTTCGACTCGCGAACGATCAACAAATAAAGGACCGATCCTGTTGTGAGACTGGTACTTGACGGATCACGAGCAACATATAGATTAAGATTGCCCATTACTTCCTCGCTCTTTTTTGAAGGCCTTTATATTCTCTTTCTAGTATGGTTCCTCCATAAGAACATTCAATGCAGCTTCGCAACACAACTCTCCCACCAGCCCACAACATACTGTGGAATTTGGATCATGTTATCGAGTATATTTTTTTTTAGATATAAAAGTGTTCTGACTTTCTTGGATCAAATCATAACTTATGTTTTTTTTTTTTTATTTATGTACGTGTCATATTTATAATTTATCACAGATAATTATAAAATGTAAATGAATAAAAAGAGATTATTTAAATTTGATTTGAAACTAATTTTAATTTTTTTAAAAAAAGCAAAAAAAAAAAAATACTTTCAAGATTATTCTTTTCTCAAATTTAAAAAAGCAATCCCAAAAAGAAAAATCTGATCCAGCTGATAGGATTCGGCCACTGCAGGGAAAAAATTCACCTATATAAAGGAGAGGCCAATATTCAACAAGATTCAACTTCCACCATTCACAATCATGGTGGTTGTGACCTTCGCTTCAACTTTATCTTCTCTCCAAATCAACCTCCACACCCAAATCCCTCCCAACTCACGCCATATCTACAGCATCACCTGCAAGCCTTACTCACCTTCTCTGCTTTATCTTCGCCAATTTTACAGAAACTCCACAAGACCCAACGCCTACAAATCATCGAACTCCAATGGAGTCTTATCTGTTAGGGCTTACATGGAGAACTCAAACTCTATTTCTGGTTTTGTCAATAAGGTTATTGGTTCACTCCCTGTTATCGGCTTAGTAGCTAGAATTCTGAGCGATGAAGGTGGGGTCGGCAGCGATACCATAGATTTCGCTGAGTTTCGAAGGAGGGTGGGAAAGAACTGTACTATAACAGATTCTAGAGCTTTCTATGAATTTCAAGATCGACGAGGACGGGTAATAACAAATTTTCCCTACATTTTTATTTTATTTTAATCAGCTCGTAAAATTCGAATTGTTTCATTTTGTAGTTAGTAGTGTTTGATTTTTGTTACATGCTGTGTTGTGATATGATTAAAATTTAAATCATTTTGATTTTTGTGACTTATTGTTGATTTTAATTTTTTTAGTTTGTAGTGTAATTTTGATTTGTTAAAATGTCTTAAACTCTCGGACAGTTTAAGGCTTTAAGCTTTTAGAACAAGGGTGGTCATCAGAGCTCTAGTTATGAGGTTTGCACTCTCTCGCTCTGTTTCGTTAGGGTTCATGTTTTGTTCTCCATCTTTTCATATACTCTCTATTTTCTATATGCAAGATCGGGTAGTACGTGAGTGATGGTGTTGAAATTGAAATTATTGTCTGATTCTCTAAATGTTTAAGCTTTTAGAGCAACTAGTGTTCTAATTCTAACATGATTTATGTTACATTTTGTTGTATTGTGATGTGATTAAATCTTAAAATCATTTTGATTTTTGTTACATATTTTTGTGTTGTGATTACATATTGAATCATTGGCTTGTGCTTTGAATTGCTCTGTATTCATGAATTTGGTTTATGTCAATGTTATAAGTTCATGAACATTTTTATCCTTTATGAAGAGACATATTGTGCTGGAATTAAGTTTGAGTTGGAATTTGTTTATGGGTAGTCAGGAGATCCTTTGTATGTGCTGCAATGCTGTTGGTTAGCCGCAGTTGGAGCTGGTCTGCTCAAATCTGAGGAAATTTTGGAAGGCGTGGCGAGGCTTCGGCTTTCAAATGATATTGAATTCGAAGAGGAGAATTTTATTGCCATGATGAATGAAGCAAAAGAGGTTGGTTAATCTCATTATAACCCTTTTTTAATGGCAGTATCTATTCAATTTTGCGAATATTTGTTCCATGTATTTGATTGCACTAGGAGAAGGGACTTGCAATTTGTTGGAAGAATTTGACTACTTATAATTAATTACAGAAAGAATTGTCGGAATCCCATGAAATGGCCTAACAGTATCTGAGTTGCTGGCTCAAAATGGATTGAAAGGTGCTGTGAATTATCACCGGTTTTCTTAGAGCTATTTACTTAAATACCTATTAGTTATTACTCATTATGCTATAATACAAAGAGATTGTCCCCTGATGCACGACGGGGAAGGTCTTGTCCGCGCAGCGCAGCAATGTATGTTCAAGTCCCAGGAATCAGCGTGATATGACTTGTAGGAAGAGATTTAGGGTACTATCGGATCCTAATTGTTTCGAATCAGTGCATAAAGATTTGGAGCTGGTGAAAGATTGGTCTTAAAAAACTCAAACTGCCATTATATTCAGAGTACAAGAAGTTTAGGCTTTGTTGAGAACAAATTATAAGTATATACCTCGATGAAGGAAGTGGTTTCCTCTATGTATCATCAATATTGTGTTTGGCAATAATAGTCCATCCATTATTGACACCTTTATTGGCAAATAACAACATCATCCTTCTTTTTCAATTTCTATCCCTTGAGAAAAAAGAACCTAGATGTGATAGTTAGGGGAATGAGCCAAGGATATAGAACACTTCGTGTTGATACCATTTATAGTTGGTTCTTCCTAATTCCATCATCTAATTTATTTCCTTGAAATTCTATTTGCGCTGTTGATTTTATCCCTTGTACTTGTTCAAGTATCATAGGACTAGAATATAGAAACAAACTCAATCCTAGCATATTTCAAGGAAATAAATTCCTGACCGCCAAATGACCAGACTCAGATTATTTGGAAGTTGAGAAGTCAACCTTATACCTACTGTGCAGCTGTTTGTTCATCCTTCTTGATTTGTTCTGTTTTACATTGTATTTATCTCTTGCTTTATAGTTAAACTCCCAATTGGTATTGAAATTCAATTTAATATAATCGGAACTCCACTGTGCAACCTATATTTAGAGATGAAGTTTTAAAAAAAAAAAAAAATAGAAGATTTGGCTATCCAAGAAAGTTTAAGAACCACTCACAAAGAATCTTGAGGCAAGTCTGCTGCAACAAATGTAGATCACGCCAAAGTAAATCCTCTTGGACCCACTGCAAAGCCGAATATTCTCGCAGATTGATAAATCTAAGGCTGGCGGCCCTCTAAGGGGATACACACCCAATGGGTTGCGAACTAGGGACTTGGTGAGATTAAGTACTTATCACCTTAGCTCCTACCACTTGAGCTAATCCTTGGGGGTTAAAAAAAAATCGTTTGTTTGTTGTGTGCTTCATATTGTTGATATCCTCCCCTGTTCCCGAAGGAAGGGCCAGCAATTTATGTTGGTTATCAACAGCTTAAAAAGCGGAAAAAAATAAAAACACAATGTTGTATATTTTTTAACCTTACATCTTCATGTTGTGACCTTTTCTATGTTGAGTTTTAAAGTTCAACTTATCTTTGACCTACTCCTAAATTGGCAGAAACGGGCGAAGCTAAATGTTCCTACCCCTTCCATTCCAATGGAGGTTCGAGCCGAGAAAGCTCTTGAAGCTATTTATGTATGTTGCTTTGGGAACGACCCTATAGAAGAAGAAGACGAGAGGTTACTTTGTGTCATGCTTACTGCTGTTTTCCCCTCAGTTGGGCAAAAAGAGATGAGCAGGATTGTCAAAGAAAAGGCAAAGAAGGTAGCTGAAGGCAGTGAAGAAGGCAAAATTCCAGAGCCAAAGCCCTTATCAAAAGAAGCTGTGGAGCTGCAAATGAAGGATCTCCAGTTTCTTAAACAAAATAGCGAGTCTTAACACAAGTTGTTACCTTTGTTGTCTTTGCAACAAATTTAATCAAAATGTGGGAAATTAGATAAGTTTCTTACTCTGTATTGTACTACAAAATGGAACAAGAAGGCAGTTTAAGTTTTTTGAGTGCCTGTTTCAACCTTAAAAGAGTTATATCCTTGTCCATAAGAATATTGTACGGTGTTCATGCTTTAGTTAGAGAGAGAGATTCAACTCAACAAAGTCTCATCCTAACTATTTTCAATTGTGCATTATACCCATAATTATCATAACCAGACCAGATGCCGACCCCATGCTGGTTCGGTATTTAATTTGGATTATTTTTGCTATCGAGCCTGCCTAAACTGGTTAATTTTTGTTTGAACAGTTGAACCAATAATCTTTAATTTAGATCATTGTTGCTATTGAATCGAATTAAATCAGTGTGAACAGGTCTAAATTGGTTAATTTTCGACTAAATCAACAATGAACCAAAAGCCAAACTTACAATCAACATGGCCTTGGTTGTAAACTATTAGGAGGGTCTGTTTGGTCATCCCTTGAAATTGAATGGGGGTTATTCACAAATTACATAACATTTCAAACAAATATATCATCTTGAATTCAGTCTTGTATAGAAATAGGATACATCACCACATTTCTTCTTGCATGATCATTTTAAAGTTTTTTAAAAATGATCAAATTTATAATTTCAAGTTTTTTTAACACGATCAAATTTACAATTCCAAGCATGTCAACCCTAACACTATTTTTTTTTTATCAGATTAGTAAAACGAGTTACACGAGTTGTGTCCCTTCGCTTGTGCAATATACATGATCTGTAAGAGATAACAACCCCCATTAAAGGCATTCTGCTTCATTCATCTATATCAAGTATCAGAAATTCAACATGAACATAAAAACGCATAAAGAGGAACTGCACTTGCACAATATTCATATATAATACCCCCCATAACAGGAGAAATCCATGTCTCAACATAAATAAACAACCAAAGCAGGTTTCTTCCTTTTGTAGTAATAATCCCAGCAGTGGTAGAGCCCTAATTTGTTTCACCGGCCAGCTCAAAGCTGCGAACGGACAATCAGACTTCCTTTTGTAGTAATAATTCCAAGATTCTTCTTCCTAAACAAGGATTTTCCTTACCTGGAAAACAACATAAAATCACTTTGCCAATTTATCATAAGCCACAAAATCCACACCTTGCCTGATTCAATTGTTTTGGCCCCGGAATAGTAAGAGCAACCACATGTACATAAGTCACTCTTCCACAACATTAACCAGTTCGTATTCAACCAGCGACAGATTGTTGTCTTCCTTAACAGTGAAGCTTGCTGGTTCAGTCACTTCAACACGACCCCACTTATCCACTGCAAGCCTCATCGACCCCTTGAACATGTCAATTTTCGCATTGCGTAGTATTACAGTGGCATCAGCTTTCATCAAGTCCACTGCAAATAGAAGGAACCAACAGGAAACAAAATCAAACTCGTCTCAACTCAACAGAACATTGTACTAAAAATTAAAAGCTATGACACAGCCTTATGTGCAATTTAGCACTGTGTAGACCATAACATCAGTAAACTGAGAACTTCTAAAATATTTCTGAAGGTCTGTCTTGGAAATATAAGAGACAAGTGACAACTATTCATTGTATAATCACCAACTTGTTGACAGAAAATTTCTAAAAACTAAAATGTGCCATTTTCCCCTTCCTTTGGTCCAAAGGCATGGGCTAAACACTGAGGGTAGCAGCCCTCCCCTTTACTCAAAAACTGCCCAACCCCATGTCCCTTTACTGCTTTGCAGGAACTCGAATCTTGCACCTTCCCCTTAAGGAGTGGGAGATACCACTTAAGTTAGATGGTGGTAAACAACAAAATTCAGTCAGAATTCTTTTCAAAGTAAATAATCCAAGATTCTTCCACCTAACCAATAATTTTTCCAGGCAATCGTGAGATGAGATAACCAGAAAAAAAAAAAACAACAGAAATCACTTTGCCAGTCTAATTAAGCCACAACACCCACACATTGCCTGATTCAAATGTTTTGGCCCCGGGCCCCATAATAGCAAGAGCAAAACCACATTTGTGTTACTAAAAAAATCACTGGTTGTCAGCAAAAGCACATTGTTATGCCAAATAAGAATTAGTGACAATTTATAACAACATTGAACCCAATTCCCAAGTACTAGAACAGGATGCATAGTTTAGTTGATAAACTTATCCAATAAGAATAATAATAGTGTAGTTGACAATAACATCTAAAGTGCTATGATAGTCAAGTACTAGAAGAGAACATAAACTGTCCTGCTTTACAACATGAAAGTGTAAAACATTAAGCAGAAATAAGGAATGCTTATCAACGGAGAAATAGATGGGCAGCAAACTGAGAAAAGATGAAATAAGGAATGCTTGTGATAATGAAGAGCTTGGTAGTGCACTAACCGAAGGCAAGTGTTACTAAGTTGTCTAAGAATCTAAGATTGTTCGGTGGTTCAGTTGTGCGTAACGGAAACTAATGACTGCATCCTTAAAAAATAAATTGATACAATAAGAAGCATTGAAAAAACACAAGGAAGGCCAAAAATAACACGATAACAGACAGTGAAAAAACAAACCATCACCTACCTGGAGATATAGGATGGGTCACCCTTGGCAGTCGAATTTATAAGTTTATTAAGTAAATACTAAAGAAATTTGGTAACGTTTGATGAGTGTCAATAGAGATTGGATATCCGAAAAATTGAGCATTTGACCTGCAAAATTTGCTAACCTTTAAAGGAGTTTGGTCTAAGGCTTGACCAGGTTTATCGGCCCAAAGCTGAGTTTGGGATAAGCTTGAGCCATGAGCAGCTCAACTAGAATTACACGGAACCAAACCCTATGGGGGTAACTTGATAATATCACTATTTCTTAAAGTCTATTTCACTGCTAACTCAAACTTAAAAGTTAAAACCAATGGGGTCCAACTCCTATCTTTTCTCTTCCCCTCTTCCTCCTCTCTTACTTCCCTTTGTACTTGTACTTTTAGTTTCATGTTGGACAAAACAATCCTCTGTCTCTCAAGATATTTTGAAGTTTCAATTGAACTTTTCCTCTCATTTACTAGTTTAACTGTTTGATGAGTAAAAATTCATTAAAGCCCAAGGAGGGTAGCCCAAGTCCAAAAGGAATAAAAAAGATCTAACAAATTAACACCAACCATTAAACATCTCTATACAGGGCAGAACAACTCCACACCATCAAAGATCTGCCTACTCTCCTTTCAAATGCACGACAACAACATAGCAGCACTACATTATAATACAAGATCTTCCAGCTCCTAACTGCACTTGGAATACAATCATGTGTTCAGACTGCTTATTGCGTCATCTTCCCATGTACCTAACCTATCAAAAAAATGTTACCCTATACCTAAAAAAACAAAATTGGCTTTCCCAGTACCCAGATTCTTTCAAAATTAAAGAAATTTTCAAAAGAAATTGACATCATAAAATGACCTTAACACTTCCCTGTCCATGATATTAACAAAATCTTTCCAAAGTAAGAAATATTAACTAAACCAATGATCATGTGTTAAAGTGGTGAATTAAAGCATAAATACCATAACCAACAATAAACGATTTAATAACTAAAAAACAATACCTTGATCATTCCTTGCAGTAAACACAATAGTTCCAGTTTCATCTCCAACTATGCATTCAGCAATCCGCATTTGACGTAGTTGAGGGCCATCAGGCCGACCCTTCTGCAAGACCATCTTTGAACTAACAACCTTTACTGTCAAATTATGGCCAGTTGTGCCAGGTCGCAGCTGATCAACCTTAGTGAAAACAGGTTTCCTCATAGCTGATTTAGATTCGGCCATTTGTAGCGAACTCTGCAATATCATAATAGATAGACAACTTAGTCATTCTTTTATAACATATTTTAGAATTTATTATAATAGCCACTCCCCCGACTGGCACAATGGACACTTTGCAATTGAGGAAGAAAACAAATTACATAAAGGATGGGCCGTGGCAGGGGCAATTCCATCATTCAGAATGAAGAAATTAAGTGAAGTGGGACCCATCAAGAAGACATGGAATATCAATTTCAACTGTTTAGCACTAATTGCAATGATAAATACCACTTACCATAGGAGAAGCACTTATGATGATAAATAAATGTATAAAATACAGATAAAGCAATACAATTATCAAGGGTCTTCCAAGCATGGGGTGAAGATAAGAAAAAAAAAATGTAAAATTGCTTTTCAAAATGTAAAGTAGGAGCCACAACTATAGTGGCAAATCAATCAGATTGAAAATACCAAATAATCTAAACAAATCGCAGACGATAAATCAAAAGATCAGGATATATATATATATATGTATATAATGCTTCAATCAGCATTCTATTCTGTGTACATGAAGAAAACAGTGTCATCAAATCAGACCATGAAGGAAAAAATAAACGAACACGCGATCCTAATAAAGAGACTTTTAATAAATGGACGACTTGCAGATGCAGAAGTGTCGAATCCAAAACCCTAATTTTCAGATCGTAGATAGCGAATCATTGTAATACAATTAAATTAGTCTCGACATTAAAATCAGGCATCCGGAATTACCTTTATTGAATGGAAGATGAGAATTGCAGAGAGAAGTGAAGATTGAAAGTTTGTTGAGATAGAGACCGATCCGCTTTTTCCACTGTTTTTGTGACTTCGCGTTTTATGGCGACTGTAAAATTGCCTTTTGAATGAAATGTTAGTTCATTTGTGACCGTTGATCTTCCACGTGTTGTAAACAAATCTTAACCGTACACGTTTAGAGTGACCGGCGCTTCCTATTCGTTTTAACTTTTATGTTACAGTTTGTTTGATATGTAATAAAAAAAGTAAAGGAAATGAGAGTATTAGTTTCGAAGAAAAAAAAATGAAAGGAGATGAGAGAGTAATTCATCATTTATGTTTGAATAACTAATAAAATAAAATAAAAAAAAAAATTAATATAATTCTTTCATCTTGTTTGAAAATGATAAAGAGGAAAAAGGAAATAAAATGATTTTATATTATTTTATTATTATATCTTTTGAATGCTTTAGGATAGATATGTCATTTTTATTTTGACTTTTATAATTTTAAGGATAATATTAGTATTATTAAAATTTTATTAAATTCTTACTTTCTTTTCCTCTATTTTTTCCCTACTTTTGGAAGGGATAACAAAATTACTTAAATGAGGATTAAACTTTTTTTCTCTCTTCTTTCCTTTCTATCCTCTTTCCTTCATAATTTTTAAAACAAACATGATATAAGTTCTTTTTTTTCTTCTTCTTCCCTTTCCTTTATTTTCGAATTCCTTCCCTTCAAACATAGTGTTCAGGGAAATGCTATCCTTCAGGATTGGTGTCATTCTTTTTTCTTCTTTTCAAAAGGATGTGCTACCAAAAGCGTTGGTCTAAGTGTAGCAAGGATCCCCTGCGAGAAGTTTGCCCCCCCTGTCCCAAGTTTGGCTCTTACCATTTATATCTGAGGGTCTGACAACGGTTAATATTAGTACCTCGGATGTTTAACAATTGTATAAGATGATAATTTTAGATAATAAAAAAAATTAATCAAACTCTTGTTACTTGAATATCTTATTTACTTAAAAAAAAAAAGATGTGTTATTCTTAATTTATTGCATTAATCTACTTTTTATTCATGAGTTAACTTGAAAATCACACAAGTTTTAACCGTGATGGATTAAGTTGGATAAGGCGAATTTGAAACTTTTAAATTTACGACACATTTTTAAAATTCGTAGCATTTGACTAATCATTTTATGTGAAATATTTATTATTAGTTTGACGGAGTAGGAGAAAAGAATCATGGTCTGCCTTGTTGGTTTTTGGCTGAGGCCTTTATAGTGAGGGGATAATTGCAACAGTGGTCTCGCAATTTGTAGTATCACCCGCTCCTCTAAACATGCTCTTAAGTTTGTTTAAATGGCGTGTATCAATTCTAAATAATTAATTATTAAAAAATAATTGATTTTAAAATTAATTATAACATAATTAGTTTATTATATGAATTTTAATAAAAATTATATAAAAGTGTTTTTTACACTGAATTTTCTCTTACAAAATTCATATATCTTAGATTCTTAGGTAATATGTAAGAGGTGTCTACGAGTCAAATCTATAAAAGCAAAATTATTTGATGTAGATTTTTTAAAATTTGTTAACATTCTATTTTGCAAACAGAATTTAGCAGAGTCATGTGCAGAGCATGATTTTGCAAATATGACAAAAAAATGTGGGGGCAATCCCCCCCCCCCCCCCCCTCCCCCAAAAAACCAAAAACAAAAAGAAACCCCACTTATCTGGTGTTTGTTTTGCCAAAAAAAAAACATGATCCACCCAATATTGCATTGAGGAATGCTAAGGTCACCTTAACAATCGAAAACTTAGGACTTCACAAGTGACCTTAATACTCCTCGATGTAGTATAGAGAAAACCAAGAAAAAATTCAAAAATGAACTCCTTTTTTATGTGATTTTGAAAAATAGAAGTTACCAGAAACTCAAGATGTATATAAAACTAAATATTTTAATTAGTTTAAGAATAGAGATAAAGTGACTGAAATGAATATAAATTTAATTCATAAATCATTCAATTAATTAAAAGAAATAGGCATTAGGTTTTTGAAAAATATGGGTTTAGGAGAGAGAAAAAGTGGAAAGAAGGAAGCGATGGAGGGGAGAGAATACCAAAAAGTAGGAGAAAATGAGGCAAAGAGTTTTCTTTAATTAACATTTTTGTCTTTCACATGACTCCCCTGCCTTTTTAAAGGGTAAAGGCTATATATTATTAAAATCATGAAATATATCTTCCATCACAAGAACTGAGTCTTGACACATAAGATTTCCCACCCGGCCTTTCTTGACTTGATAAGAGATTTAAGTAATTCTTAAGTGGACCTAAACCAATCATAATTGTCAAACAACTCATCTGCGTGACAGATGACAAGTTCGTATAAAAAGTTCTCTTAACGTCTCTCTTTTTTTTCCCTGTGATGATGGCTAAGGATCTGTAATCTTTTCCAATGATAGGAGGTAAAAACTTGTATCAAAGCATATGAACTCATAAACATGGAACCAAACATACCACACCAAAGACTAAAACAATATGCATATATAAAAAAAGAGTTGCGGTTACAAGCAGCATAGGGTAACTCCTTTACAGATCTATTACTGCTCTAAGAAGACAAGAAACTGTAAACTAGAGACTGCTTATAAGTTGTAACTACATTATTTCAAAAGCATCTTGCTGAATACTACTTGGGCTGCAAAGAACAAACTCGGCTAGCAGACATCTTATTACTCGAAAAACCACAGATTTAACGGTATTGGGGCGCGAGTTCACCCTCCTTGACTATGTAGTTTTGAAGAGGAAAATCTTCTCCCTTGAAGTACCTATCCAGCATGTCCTTGACTCCAGCTGCATATCGCAACTGCACCATTTCCATTTTATTTTATTTGAGTTACAATCATAAAATAGATCAAAACAAGCAAAAATATTAAAAGATAATACAAAGGGAAATCTAAGAGCTTGATTACCTGTGCATCAATGGTAGTGCCAGAAATATGAGGGGTCATAGCTTGGTTTGGCATGTATCGCCATGGATGGTCCTTTGGAGCTGGTTGTGGGTACCAAACATCCCCACTGTAACCTGAAAATCAGGGAAAACCCACAAGTTATAGGGAGACAGCTTGATGGAGTACTTTTCGTGTTTAGTTTTATGACCCATTGAAAACCAGGATATTTTAAAGTGGCAACCAACAAAATGGGTTGCTAAAAGAGAAGGAGAAGAAAAAAAACCCACAAATAAAGGGAAAAAAAAAACCACAAATAAAGGAAAAAAAAATTCATTTTGTTTTAGGCCACAGTGTAAGTTTTATAGAAAAAAATGTATAGAATTCACATTCATATAACAAAGTCAAAATGTTCAAAGTTACCTGCAATGTGTCCACTGGAACATGCATCAGCAACAGCCTGCGTATCCATGATTGCACCCCGAGCATTGTTAACAATGAGAACTCCCTTCTTCAACTTAGCAATCCTATCTTTGTCAAACATCCCTCTGAATTACAACATCAGTGTTCCATTTAGTTTTGCCTCACAGGCTAAACGTGTTGTCCATGGCCATGCCACGGCGTTAAACAATAACAAAATGAATACATACATACATACATACATATATATATATAATTAATTAATTTAACAATATGATAGGTTACAAGCAACATCAGCATGTCATATCAAATCATACAATATGGCT
The DNA here is from genome assembly GCA_008638375.1 of Nyssa sinensis. Classification (NCBI taxonomy): domain Eukaryota; kingdom Viridiplantae; phylum Streptophyta; class Magnoliopsida; order Cornales; family Nyssaceae; genus Nyssa; species Nyssa sinensis. The sequence continues at coordinate 61,026,882 of CM018032.1, forward strand.
ACACGGTCTTCCTCATAACATAGTAAATGGACAATATGCAGCCAATAGCAAACAGAAAAATCGATGTATGTTCCAAATTAGAAGCACCAGTGAGATGCCTTGATAAAGTTTATAGCAATATTGTTTGGGTAGAAAATCAGTAAAAAGGATAAGTATCATATTTCAGTTTGACAAAGAATTTTTTTTTGCAGTAATAAATGTAGTCTGAAATGCTAGTTCAACTCTCAGGACTTGGCTCCAATTAATAGCACTAAAGCATACAAATTCACAAATTCCCATAAAAAAATGATATATGGTAGCTGGGCCTGCCAGCCCAGGTCAACGTTAATAGCTTGCCCTATCCAGTTATAACCCATGGATTGAACTAAAAAATAATAATTATTAGATGTCAACATTGGTTGAAGGTATGAAGAGATCGAGGTTATTGCTCTTGTATATCTAAACCATGTCATCATATGAACAAAAATTATTGAACATACAGGTTTTGCCATTTACTACTTGAAAGGACAAAATATTAGCTCGAAGGCAGCATGGGTATGAGAAGAAGTGCTTACTTTGTTTTTTCCGTAAGAGGAGTGTTGATGACAATTATGTCACATTTGGGAAGCATTTTGTCAAGATCCTCCTCAAACTTCGCCCCTGTTTGATTCTCCAATTCTGGATCCATCTTGATCCGATCATGATACAGGAGGTTGCAGTTGAAAGGCTTCAACCGTTGGAGTAAAAGTCTACCAATACGTCCAGCACCAACAGTTCCAACGGTCTTTCCTTCCAGATCATAAGCTCTGTAAGCAATACCTGCAACATTCCAGTCCCCATTGATAACCTGATGGTATCCAGGCAAAAAATTCCTGACGAGAATGAGGATTCTCATGAGTTCATCCTCTGCGACTGAGACTACATTGCTTCCAGTGACCTCTGCCACTGTTAAACCAGCAGCAGCTGCAGCCTCCAGATCAACATGATCAGAGCCAATTCCAGCAGTGAGCAATAGTTGCAAATTTTTGGCCTTCTTGATCCTTTCAGCGGTAACATAGGCCGGATGGAAAGGGGTTGTTATTAGCACATGGAGATCAGGAATATGCTTCTCGAGTTCTGCAACAGAATCAGACCAACAAAAGAACAATGATTTTAATTTTGATCAATCTCGAGAATCTATAAGCCAACAATAATATTAATTCAGACAATGAACATATTTTACAAGAAAACGTATTTTTTCCATGAACAATTAGAACTTAATAGTTAATATAAATTGGAATAATTTCTTGTTGTTACATGTTAGGCAATATAACACCCTGCAGAACAGTGTGAATATGTAGTGAATTCCAGTTGCCATATCTCATGGAATGATATGCAACATTCGGAACAACCTTTCACAGCCATTACTTGATGCATAATAAGGTGAACTGAACCAACTCACGTGGTTCCATTTAAATTATAGAAAAGTTGTTTTAGGTCAAAAGGGGCTAACAACTTCTGCCTGCAATGTAGCATTCTGATGCCATTCCTTGTTATTTGCTCACAAAATTCTTGCATAGTACATGCAGCAAAAAACTTCCTAAAGTTCTAGTTTTGTGCACTTAAAACTTTAAGTCAGGACTCACTAAATGATTTTCACAGGATTCAATGTCTACAACATATCAACCATGTGACCGAAGCTACTTGGTGTTACTTGTTCCACCCAATAATCATTTGGATAATTGGACTGCAACCGTAGAAGCATGTTCAAATTCATACATAAGAAAGAACATACATTATAGTATGTTGTGTCTATGCTGCACTTACCACAGTCGGGTCCTTCTTTGTCGTCAGTGACAATGTACTGGTGACCTTGTGATTCAAGCCACTCCCGTATGCCCAGGGCTCCTTCCACACAGCCCACAAAATTGGGATTCATTGCAGCGTACTCATTTGCCTTGTAAAAGACACCAACAATCTTCTTGCCTCCAGAGGAAGCCTGTTTGCAATGTGATAGAAAGCATGACTACAGGAATCATAAATGAACATTGCAAGGCTTCATTTACAGAAGGAGACATAGTCTTAAAATTGGACTAGAGGTAGATGCAACTAAATGTAACTCCAGCAATGTCCCATGGCCTCGTGTCAGATTGAGAAGACAAACACTAAGAAGTAAAATATAAGAGGGATGCTACATCATCGAATTTATCAGTAAGCAAACATCAAGCAGCTGATAGCATTGGATGGTCCAAGATGAGCAAGTATACCATGTTTATAATAGAATAAATTACCCATATTTGCTAGTATTAGCAATCAGTACATGTATTGTCATCACACATAATTCAGCGGATGATTTTTGTATTGAAAAATATTAATTGTCCAAATTCTCATTGGATAAACTTAATGAAAAACAAGGTATAAATGCTTGATTACAAGTTTACAGAGGTTTTAAAATCAAGAGGATTTAAGACAAATATGATGAAAATAGAAAATAAGGAATATAATTTTTTGTAAAACTGGGAAAATGAATGAGGATCTGATGAAGATTGAAAAATAAAAAATAATGAAAAAACACTTATCCATAATAAGAAATTAGAGATGATACTGCACATATAATTAAATTAGGAATTAGGAATTAGGATAGGTTAAGTGAATGAGTGCTTATGGCATATCGTGTGATGAACTTATACTTCTAAAATAGAAAGTTAGATTATATAGAAGAGATATGGAACAAGTCATACAATATATAATAAAACAATGAGCAGTTAAGAAACAGTATGCTCATAACATGGGTTTCACGTGGATGTGTGTCTAGACAAGAATATGATACTGGAAATAACACAAACAGGACATAAAATGAGAGAAAACTTACTACGGTGATTTGGTCATGTACAACCAAAAGCGACATGGTTTACATTTAGGATCATTTAACTTTGATTGAGATAGTAAAGAAAAATATGATACATAGCAAAATGACTGAGAAAAAATTCATGCAACCGATCTCAAATAATCGAGATAAGGCTTTATTGAGTAAAGTTGATTAAGTCATCACAATTAAACATCACAGCCATCATTTAACAAAGGACCATTGTTAAATAATTTTTTATTGAATTTTTATATGTTTGAATCCTGATCACATAAACTTAATGAGAATTAAGAAGTCAGTAATAATCCAAAAACTTTGCAATTTTTTCCAAAAATTGGCAAGCTAAGCAGTCATAATAAAGTATTGCAGCCGTTATTTAACAAATGGCAGATAGTGGATAAATTAGATAAATTAGGAATTTGAAAATTATTCAACTTCATGATAGTTCTAGTTCTACCATTAGAGTGTTTGGAAATGGAATGCCCTTTTTACAAAAAAAAAATTACGTTGACAAAATTGAGCGTGACAGTCAATTATAAGTATACACCCTGCTCAAAAAGCGATAAAGAAAATATCAAAGAAGAAATAAATTTGAAATATATATGTGTGTGTGTGTGTGTGTGTCCACACACAAAATGTGGCTGATTTCATGTGCTTAATTCGGCCTGTGAATTCCGTGGACGGCCGAAAGCCCACTGGATTTATGAACTGCCCTGTGACTGTGAGAGAAGTCATATTTCTTGTCACGTGATGTGCCAAAAGCACCCACAATTCGGATTCTAACTTAACATAATATCAAACACTCCGCTTCACCGTCGACGAAAATGATAAAACAATTCATCGATTGACAGAACACATTCCTAAATATGGATAGAAATCAAAATTGGCAACAAGAATCGATGATCATCATCATCATCGACCAAAACGTTATAACAAAGCGATGATGCTGACGACAATGAATTCAAAAGGCTCACGTGATTACCATAGGCTCAAAAACTATGACTAAGAACAATCAGAAAAAAACAACTGATTTTCACTAAATTATTCAATTAAACGAATAATTAAATTGCTTACATGAAGATCTTTGGTTAGAACTGAGGAAGACGATTTCCCCGACGAAGCAACAGCACGAACTGCAGACGCGGCTACACGCTTCATCGCCATCTCTCTCACTCTGGCTTTAAGGAGCTTCGAACGCAGATCTATTGCCTCTCTCCAATTATGACTCTTGAGTCGTAATCCCCGCTGCGTTTTATAGGCGCATCAAAACCAACTGGATAAATGCAAGCATAGTATTTGTCTCTCAACTTGTGTTATCTTATTTTTTAAATGTCTCTTTAAAACAATCTACGGTCATATAATCGAGTACTGAGATAGATGTTATGACAAAAGATTTATTATATTGACATGTTTTAAAATTGTAATCATTTTTTTATTTTATTTAAAAATATATAAATATTTTTTTCTATCAATTTTTTTAAAATAATAAAATTACTTCTTTTATATTAATTTTTTAATTTTGACCATTTTTTATTTTTAAAACAAATATTAATAAAAATCTTAAATTTATTTTTATATAAAATAAAAATAAGTTATTTACCTTAAATTTTTTTAAAAAAAAATCATTAGAAAAGTTAGAAAAAAATTAGTCAAAATTAAAAAAATGCAAAAAATTGGACAATTTTATCATTTTTAAAAAAAGATTTGACACTAATAAGGTATTTATATATTTCAGGTAAAATATAGAAAGTCATAATAATTTCAGAAACTTCAAGCGAGGTCAACATAATTGTCATAAATTTGAAGAAATATCAGTATAATTTATCTTAAATTTTAAAATAAAAATATTAATTCATCTTACAATACAAAACTTATCACACGCCGATTCCACCATATCCACAGTAACACATTTGTTTTCTTATTTTTAAATGTTCTTTGTAGATGATCTAAAGTCTTATAATTAAGAATGTGACAAATTTCAAAAGGAAGACGTTTATTTTTCTTAAAATGTAAGACCTAATCATGTGTGATTTTTACTAATCTTCAAATAATATATTTGTTATCTTATTTTTGAAATGTTATTTAAAAGTAGTCTAGAGTTATATAATTGAGAAACGAAGCAAATTTTAAAATAGAGAAATTAAGTTATCTTACGATGCGAGACTGTCACATGTAGACCTGTCATTTTCATATAATATATTTGTTATCTTATTTTAAAGTGTCATTTTAAAGATGGTATAAAATTGTATAAGTAAGAAACGAGTAAAATTTTAAAATAAAAAAATTCATTTATCTTACAATATAAGATTTATCACATCTGAACCATATCATTTTGAAATAAATGCATGTGTTATCTTATTTTTAAAATATAAATAATAATTAAAGAACAAATAAAATTTCAAAATTTAAAATCATTTGTCTTACAATATATGCCCTATCACATGTAAATTCTACTATCACGAGAGGTCACATTGGTTACCTTAATTTGAAAGTGTCCTTTGGAGACGATCTAGAGTCGTATAATAGAAGAAAAGGAAAATTTCAAATCGTTTTTGTATTGGTAGTACATACTAACGCGCTACTCGATTGTGGGCAAATTTGGCATGTTCTTAGCCAAAATGACCATAAGTTCAGATGTGTCCGCATGAAATGAATACTAGTATGTAAGCGGAATTGGACTTGTCTTGCCTTTCCTGTTTTTGACGTGTGGCATGGCCCTGGCGTGCTAGAGGGAATCATTTGGTTTTGCCGAGTGTCTATGCAATGCAAGAGAGATTATCTGATGAAGTAGCTATCTGGTGGGGGTGGGGGTGGCCCACTAATAGTCTGGCGTGAGTTAAGATGGGCGGGTTAGAATGACAAGACGGGATGTTTATTTTTCAATCTTAATTTTGTTTATATTTTTCTGTTATTGATTCTGTCTCGTTTCATTTAAAGGTTTATCTTAATTCTAACTTTATTTACATTTCTCGATCCAGTCGTGTCCCATCTCAGTTTTTTTTAAAGTAGGTTAAAATTTTTATTTTAATAAATAAGTTAAATTTTTATTTTAATAAATAAGTTAAAATTTTATTATCAAAATAATCAATACAATAAAAATAATATGAGTGTGATATGAAAAATATTAAAACTAACTTTTTTATGATATGGTTTATTTGTAAAAATAATATATATAAGAATAATAAATAAAAATTAATATATAAATGAAATAGGATCGGGTTGACCGTCCTCTAAACTCGATGGGGTTTTTAAAATTTTATCCCGATCTCATTTATAAAAGTCTCATACCTACTTCATTAAAAGTAAGGTAGGACAAATTATCATTTCTATAATCAGATATGAGCCCTGCGCGTCTCAGATCAATCAAATAGTAATAATAATAATTAGGACAATTCATAATTTAAATCTCATCACACATTTACAATAATAATAATAATTAGGACACTCAGGTTTTATTCAAAGTGGTGGAGTGTCTATTCTCCACGTAATGGCGTGAATTTAATTTTCTCTTTCAATATTGTTTAAAAAATAATAACAATAATAAAAATGATTAAAAGTAATAAAAAAAATGGTGCCTAGACTAATATGTGATTATGATTTCTCTCAGTACGAATCTCATATGTTCCCGTATTTTGCTTAACTATACTAAAATTTATTACTCTCTTTAACACAAAGTTAAGCATAAATAATGATAAAGCTTTATTTTTTGGTAGAATAAAGCTTTACTTTTTGAATGTCCATTGCTTAGTATAAATATGGAGGTTTGACTATGTATCTTATTTATTTATTTTTAAGTTTATTATTTTGTTATTTTGTTATTTTATTTTGATGAGACAAATAACCGATAAGCATAAAAAAATATTATCAAATGGGGTTTTGGTGAGATTCATTTTTGTGTTGTATTGGTCATTTGCGTTTAGCAGTCATGCACGTGATGCAAGTCTTTAAACTTGTATTGAAATTTTGAGGCCCAACCCATTCAGCTCCTTAAAACCCAGGTGTTAAGAAGAGGTAGAGAGGGCCCTTATATATTGTGCAGGTGGGCTGTGCATGGGCGATGTGGGATCGTAACTGAGGACAATCTAACACACCCCTTGATCTCAGCGTCATGCAAGACTGGTTGCGGCAACGTCCAACAGAACTGGCTGTTGGGATAGGCTGAGGTAGAAGCCCAACCTGGCTCTGATACCATATTGAAATTTTGAGGCCCAACCCATTCAGCTCCTTAAAACCCAGGTGTTAAGGAGAGGTAGAGAGGGCCCTTATATATTGTGCAGGTGGGCTGTGCATGGGCGATGTGGGATCGTAGCTGAGAACAATCCAACAACTTGTATTATATAAAGGAAAATAATTATGAAAGACCATAAAAGTAATAGAAGTAAAAGAAAATGACAAGAAATTAGTGTAAATATTTTATTCATAAAATTATAGTTTTGTACATAATATTATATTTTTTAATGATATTTATTTTCATTTCAAATATATGTTACAACACGTGCATTGCATGCATGAGATATAAACAAATTAGATTTGAATGGATCAGATGATCCGAAACCTATTTGTTAATAAAATTGTTTAATCCGATCAAATCGATCAAATCTTTTTATAAATTTATAAATTCTTAATTCAAATCCAGCCTAGATGAAATTTGATTTTATAAAAGTTGTTTTCAAAAAAACGAGTTTGGCCATTATAGCAAGTTTTTATAGATTGATTTTGTTTCCAACACAAAGGTACATTTGCAAAAAAAAAAAAAAAAATATTTACTTTTGCTAAGTATATGTTTGTTGGTGAAATATGATAAGTTTTAGAATAGTTAGTTATTCACAAAAGGAAAATTAGATAATTATCTAGTGAAATTGTTATTTATTGTCATTATCTAATACGACGTGACGATGTGTTATAAAAGTTTTAAGTTTTTTAAAATTTTATGATGAATAACTCTTTTTATATATTTTGAAAAATTGAAGAGTTTATTTAACATCGTCAGATCGCGTTAGATTATGACGTGAAATATCAATATCATTATATAATTAATTTTTAAAAGGTTAAAAAGTTGAATAATCTTTTTAAAAAAAATTTCATGATTTTTTAAATTAATTTTAAATAAGTAATATAAATAAAATTGTCTAGATATTTTAATTTAAAATACGAGTAATGACATTCTGATACTGTTGTGTAAGTTTTTACACTATATATTGAATTAACAAATAAACACAATAAAATTTTAAAATAAAAATAATTTTACAATCACGGTAAAAATTTTCTAGAATCTTACCACTTACTCTTTTTTTTTCTTTTCATAATTGTCCGAAGAAAAATTTCCCTGAAACAAAGGGCGAATCGAACACTGTAGAATATGGCAACTCGATAGCCCTCACATCAATTCACTTTCCACAGTTCAAAAGAGAGCGAACCAGAGAGAAAAAGCAAGCAGCAACGTAGTGTAACAGCGAATAAAACTGTGATCCGAATGGAGTCGTCTATGGCCCCGAGAGCGACTGCGTCTCAGCAAGAGCAATGGATGGTTGAGGGCCAGGTTTTTCACTTATACGAAGTATTCCGCAACCTTCCTCCCCACGCCCAAACAGTGATGTAAGCTTTCACTCCGTAAACAATTCTAGGGTTTCCTTTTATTTTTTCTTTCACATCGGTTTGTTTCAATTCAAATTGGTGCTTGGATTTATACAAGCTTTTGAACTGTTTGATTGCTTCTTCATTTAATTTATTAATTTCGATGTTTTGACACACATGTGAAAGGTTGGAGCTTCAACGCGATAAGCACATGGAGTACCTCACCAAAGGTCTCAAACAACTCGGTCCTTCATTTTCCTGCTTGGATGCCAAGTATTTGTCCAGCCCTCCCTTTCTCTCTTCCCGCACTCAAAATTTATTTGAGCCTTCCAAGTTGTTTAATCGAATTTGCATTCATATGAATCCTTTTTTTTTCTCGCAATAGAATTGAATATATTGGTAATGCGGAAAGCATATATAAACATTTTTCAAATACTAGTAATTAAGTATGTGTGTTTAGATACGTCGAGCTGGAATATAAATCCACAGATAAACTTGATTTATTTATCATTGCTTTAAATATGAGTCTGGTTGCTTCATGCATAGCTAGTTTGCATAATAAGTTTGAGTTGAGATGGCTGGTCAAGCTTAAACATTGGCTGAACCATTTAATATTACATATACATGTAATATGCATATTATCAAGAAGTTGCCGTGTTTAAACTAAAGGTGTAACAAAAATAGAGCGTAAGCTTAAATAGATTTAGGATTGCATGGTTTGAATCAGGGTTTTGATTTGTGGGTAATGTTGTAAAACTCAGACTGCATGGGCTGGAATTGGATTACGGTTCATCAGCCATCTGGTTCACTGCAATTGAACTGTAACTTCAAGATGGCATAATAAATGTATTAATAAATAACTTATAAAATTAGGAGATGACATTTTTGTACACATGGGTCATCAAATGTTCTAAATCGATGAATGTATTCGGGCCCTAGAAAAGGAGAAAAAGAGAAAAAAAAGGTAAAACCATTAATTAAATAAATGAACATATGCTTGAAATTTTCATGATATCAAACGCTTAAAAAAAAGTGTGTAATTTCGGCTATGTCCTTTCTAAGATTGCCTTAGTTTCCTGGATGGCTTTTAGGGAGAGAATCCTTGCAATTATTAATTTGGTTGGGAGGGAAAAAGAACTTGTCAATTTGGTGTTGCATGTACAAGAGAGCAAAAGAAATTTTTGATCACTTTTTGTGCAATGTCCAGTTGCGAGGGACTTGTGGGGTGTCCTTTTCTTTTTATTTGGGCTTCAGTGGCTATTTACTAACATGATGAGGAGGTCCTTGATTGTTGGTTTGTCAGAACCCCAGGGAAGAGAGAGGCTGATTTGGACTATGGTCCCTAGGCCCTTATTTTATTTATTTATTTATTTTTTGTGGGTGTGTTTGGAGGGATAAGAATTGGAGATTGTTTAACGATGAGGAATTACTTACTTATCCGAAAAGAAAGATGAGGAATTAGCGGGTATCAAATTGAAGCAGTTGTTGCTGGGTTTCTATTTTCTTGGAATTCCAGGGCCAGGTTATTTAATGTAAGTAATTTTGTTGAGAACTCTGAGATTTTGAGTGAGATTGGCTATAACTTGGTTGTTTAGGCTGCCTCTAGTTATTTTGGATTTTAATGTTTATTTTGCATTTGAGCGTGCAGTCCTATACACTACATATATACCTGGTTTGCGGTTACAATAACATTTTTTTAAAAAAATAATTTGGGTTTGAGAGAGAGAGAGAGAGAGAGAGAGAACAAACACATGACTCTACACCATAGGGATGATGAGTTACAATACCAATACACCATAGGACCAGACAGAGCCTCAAACGGGGAAAAAAGAATAAAAAGATTGCATGGAGATGTAAACAGAAATATACAACCTGTATAGTCTGCATATGGGTTTCTAATCTGGCTCTAATGTTTTGTCTTTATTCTATTCATGAAGGGTGGTTCATAACTTTTTCATTTAAATAATACATTAGTGGTTATTTTCAGAATATTAAAAAAAAATTCAAAGGCTTTTTCTGAATTGGTGTTGCATTTGTAGAAGCGTAGAAGAGTTTACCAATCATCTTCTTCTTCACAGTTTGGTAGCGAGGGTGATTTGGTCTATGCATTTTTTAATTTTTGGGGTTGTATTGGTCTATGCCTTGGCTGGTGAAGGAGCTTATGATGAGTTGGAGGGTAGCTTGCCCTTCAAAAAAGGATCTGACAAGCATGGTGGGCGGTTCCTTTATGTGTGATGTGGTGAATTTGGAGGGAGCACATTGTCGCACTTTTGAGGATGTGGAGATTCCTATTCATCATTAAAGAAGAGAATGTTAGATGCTTTTTATTTTTGGATTGAAGGAAAATATCCCTTGTTTCTACTCTCATTTGTTGATTTTTTTGGGGATATGAATTATATAGATGGGATCTAATTATGTAATACACTTTTTTTGTAAATGGGTTGCACCCCTTTTGGCGCTTTTTGTTACTATATTTACTTATCAAAAAAATAAAAATTAAAGGCACATACCATTCCCCAAACCTTAAGTTCTATCAGCGCAATGAATATAAAAGGTAAAATCACATATAGAACCGATTAATTTATCACTTACGTTGATGGTGTCCTTCTTAGTGAATTTTCTGTTTTAGAGAGCAGGTTTTTGTCTTTAAATGCGTGCAATTGCAATGTATATTATGTAATTGAATTGATCTCATTTTCATAGGATGTTTTATTGTGCCAAAATTTATATTTACTAATTGTTCTTTTTTGCAAATTTGGTGGGAGCCTTGTGCCAGACTACCTTTTTAGTTCTTTTTGCAAATTCATGTGAACTTCTGAAGCAATTATGAGCTACATGAAACTTCCTCAATTTCATCACAACTTATCCTCAATGTCGCGTCTTTCAGTCGACCTTGGCTTTGCTACTGGATCCTTCACTCAATTACTTTATTGGGGGAGCTTGTTGATTTTGAATTGGAAACTAATGCCATTGATTTTCTGAGTCGTTGTCAGGTTTGGAGTTTCAGCTTAATCCCACTGCATCATTCTGTTTGGAACTGTCTATATTCATAATTTTTTTTTTGGATTAGGTTATTCTTTGTTCTATTGAAGCAGGAACTGCAATTTTAATGAATATCATTAGCATCTGGCTTATTTAGATTTAATTATTTGGCCCATATTGAAAATAGTTCCACGAGTGGAGCCAACTTCATTATATCCAGTGAGCACCTGATTCCGAGTAGGAGACACTAGGTTGCTTGCTGTCACTTAAATTCATTCAAAATCCTATTCCATTTTGTTTAAAGATAGCATAGAATTTCTATTGGGAATTTTGCATAAGAGATATCCACTGCCCGTATTTGCAACTTCTGTTGGAGCGTATGCTATCCTCTTTATACTGCCGAAAGATGCTTTGTTGTATTTTCTGTTTTAATAAGTTAATATCTTGGTTCTTCCCACAGGGTGCCTGTAACATATTTAACTGCTACATGCGTGTTTGGGATTCCATGCATACATATTGAACCTCCTACATCAGTTGATGCTCTTGTCCTCAATCCTTCTTCGATATTGAATCCCATAAATTTGGGAGAGGAGATCCATTGTTATTCGCTGTGTAATCCAACCTATTTGAGTTGATACTTCTTATATAATTTTAAACCGAGGATGCTTGTAGTCAACTTTAGGCTTAAGACAACTAAAATCACCAACCACTGAAGGACAATTCATATAACCCTTTTTTATATTTGATGACTTTTGGGTTATATAAGCTTGTATAGCCAGGGTTGACATTTTTAAATGCATGAAGATACGTAAATAGACGCACAATAACAGTATGATACAGATACTGAGTTACATATACTCGATACATTCATATGTTAGTTCTCTGGACTTTAGAGTATAATTTAATGCTGTTGTTGCACTCTAACTGACTCTTATGCTTTGGCTCCTCACTCGATGCTCTTATTAAGTGAGTTTCACCAAATCATGAATGCAATGGATGCTGGTAAGCCTGCAATTTAATGTCCTTCCTAGTGGTAGAAGAAAGTAAATAGTTTTTCTATCTTGTCAGCTGTCGCTTATTGTAGTATTTTGGAATCTAATTATGAAAAGGGAAAAAAGAGTGCTTTTGAACTAGCATAGACTGACTGGAGAAGAAGGTTCAGTCAAGATGGTGGCTTGTTGAAATGAATTGAGTTTTGACTTTTTAGTACTCTTGATTTTGGATGGAGTCATTTTTTTTTTTATTTGAAGTCTATTATATTCATTAATCTCGTGGTTTTTGGTATTTTTTTTATTTAGTGAAATGTTTTTTTTTAAAAGTATTAATAGCAAGCCCTCCTCTTTTAGAGGGGCGGCTAAGTTCTTGTTCTTATTGCTTGCTGATTTAATTGTAATCTTCTCTGCCATTATTTGACTTTATGGCTTTAATTGTTCTTTTGGGCAATGTTAGGGGCTTACTTCTGCGGGTTTTGATAGGTCTTACTGCTGCAGGTTCATTGATTTCAATTGTGTTTTCTATTATGCTCGCAGGATTCAGGTGGTGGATATGGTGGAGGACCTGGACAGGCAAGTTACTGTTTTACTGTTAGGCGAACATGCCTATTGGTTACCATTGTTTAGATAATGTCTATTAAGATACCATTAGCAGTATTTATAGTACGTTGATGTTGTTACCAAATGCCCCAGTTTTCCCTCTTTCAATTTTCCCCCCATTTTTTTTACACATAACACACATGCACAGATGTCCCAACTAGTGCTTGAACCTTGAACCTGCCTCCTTTGGAAGTTTACCATTCAAACTAATTGCTGGTGGTAATTGAAAGCTTTAGTTTCGTGAAAAATTGGCACTGATTTTTATTTGACATTCAGCGGTAAATCTTACTCTTTGTATTTGTTAGGCCTTTATTGCTAGATTGTAACAAGTAACGGAACTTAACATCTATTTTTCTTGAAAAGCCGAACACATTATTATTGTGATCTTTTGGTGCATTTGTTTCCTTGAGAGAACGACGGAGTTGTAAGTGACATGCCTTGAACTTGAACTATTTAAATTTTGGTGCATCTAAGAGATTTTGTTGTACGGGAGGAAAGCCATTCTGATGGATAAGTATTGGTTATCCTCTTTTCTGATAGTCTCCTAGATAGCTTGTGGCTGTGGTTCCTCATTCATTTATTATTAATATATTTTTAATTTTTTAATTTTCTTAAAATTAATTATATTTCAAGAATTCAAAGTAATTGTTCTGTTTGAAGAGGACATTGGCAACTTTTCTATTACATAAATACCTATTTGAGATCATATTCTTTGGTCTTTTCCTGAATTAATGTTATTCAGATGCTTTTATGATACATATTAAGACCTGCTAAGTTGATATCTCTTCAGGGCACCTAACTCGTTTGCAATGTTCCTCAGATGCCTCATCTTGCAACAACTTATGCTGCGGTCAATTCACTTATTACTTTGGGTGGTCCTATATCGTTGTCATCAATTAATAGGTGGTTTAGCTTACACCTATATTTCAACATTTTTCTAATTTAGGATATTCTTATGTCTTTTGGAAGTCACTTGACACAGTTTTTTTTCCCCCAAAACTTTCCAGAGATAAATTATATACGTTTCTGCTTCGAATGAAACACCCAAGTGGGGGCTTCAGGTGTGATATCATATTCATTTGAGTATTTTGACTTTGCAAACAATCTTTTCACAGGGATGTCTTAAGAGTCATTATTTTTGTGTATTACAACTGCTTTGCAAGCTCATAATTGACTATTATTAAAGGCAGAAATCATTCTTTGTGCATGTGTACCTGTGCCTGCCCATGTATGCATTTTTGCATTTATGTATATAGTTCATCAGAGTGTGTTGTCATTTCAGTGTAGATGGATAGAGAATTCATAAATATGCCACTGTTTCTTATGTTTGTTATATGAAGACTAAATCTAGTCCCTCCTTTTCTTATTCTTATATATATGTATATATATATATATATATATTTTTTTTTTTGGGGGGGGGGTGGTTTCGGCTCTTATGGTCTTACCATCAATGCTCATGTCATGTTTGGGGTTTGTCTGTCACACATCTGTTGAGAAGCTGCAGAAACCAGCTTGTTCGATTTATCCCTTGTTCAGCCTCTAGATCTAGTTCCTTTTTTAGTATACTAGAATGTATATTTATAGAGATGCACTTGAAGGATACACAAATGACAACACATGTGAGTAGAATCCAATGGAGAAAGGCATTCGTAATTATTCAATCTAAAATTATCATCCAATGGCAAAAGTGTGATTTGAAGCTATGAAAAAGTTCCTGCAGTTCTTTCATACAAGGCTGAAATTTATATCTTGTAGTTTGTCTTCGGTGAGAAATGACAGCAATGGATTCAAGCGTGCATTACTTCTGTATCCTATTCAGTGTTGATTAGTGGATCTCCAATAGGCTTCTTCAGGATCTACTAGGGGATTGAGAAAAGAGGATTCCGTATCTCCATTTTGGTCATCACCATTATGGAAGCCTTGTGCAGAATGATAGATTAGGTGAGAAGAGGTGGTGTGATCAGGAGGTTGTGATTGAGGAGTGGCAACAGGTAGAGATCTCCCACTTGCTCTTTGCAGATGATACCATTGTGTTTTGCGAGGCAAAGGAGACTCGGTTATACTTCCTTCGCTGCATTTAACTTTGTTTTGAGGTTGTGTCGGGCTTGAAGGTGAATGTTAAGAAGACAAAGATTATTCTGGTGGGTGATGTTCGGGTGGTGGAGGAGATGGCATGAGGGATGGGTTGTGAGGTGGGTAGTCTTCCTTCCACTTACCTAGGCCTCCCGTTTCGGTGCTTCTTCGAGATCAGCAGGGATTTGGGATGCAATGGTTGAGAGATTCCAAAAGAGGCTAGCAGGTTCGAAAGAGACATTACTTTTCGAAAGGGGGGCGGATCACACTTATTAGGAGTATGCTGGAGACTTTGCCTACTTATTATATGTAATTATTTTAGATCCTGACTTTTGTTAGGAAGAAGACTGAGAAGATCCAATGAGACTTTTTATGGGGGAAGAAAATCTACCTGGTCAAATGGAATATAGTGAAGAACCTTGTAGGGGGGGTGGGTTGAGAATCTAGGATTTGAAGCTGTTTAATCAAAGCATTGCTTGGCAAATAGATATAGAGACTTGCTTCGGAGGAGTGATGCATTGTGGAGAAATGTGGTTCTTGTTAAATATGGGAGTGAGGATAGCAGATGGTTCTCTCGGGAGGTGTCGGAGGCTCATAGTTGTGGGGGTGTGTAGAACAATAAGAAAAAGGCAAAAAGATTTTATTTCCTTTCTTAAGTTTGCTATTGGTGATGGTTTGAGAGTGAAATTTTGGATAGATGCATAGTATGAAGAAGGAATCTTGAAGGACAAATTCCCCAATTTGTGCAGCATAGCAGTAAACAGGAAGTGCCTTGTGGCAGATTGCATTGGGAATATGGGATGCAGGAGGGTGTGGAGCCCAAAATTTAGGAGAAATCTGTTTGATTGGGAAATAGGGGAGGTTGAGGAGTTGATATCCTTCGTGAACAGAATGGTTTTGTCGGATTGGGGTGTGGATGAGATAAAGTGGAAGGACAATGGTAATAGAAAGTTCACAGTTCTATAGGAATTTGAGGGTTGGGAAGGATAAATCTTTTCCCTAGAAATTGATTTGGAGATCTGAAGTTCCAGTTAAAGCTGCGTTTTTTGCTTGGGAAGCGGCATGGGACGCAATTTTAATTATGGAGAATCTAAACAAGAGAGCATCTTCCAATGTAAAGAGGAGGAAGAAATGACAAATTATCTTCTCTTACATTGTTCTATGGCTAGACTAGAGACATGTGGAACATACTCTTTTCCATTTTAGGTTGTGCTTGGGTCATGCCAGAAAGAGTCCTGCAGTTTTTTAATTTTTTTGGGTTGGAGATGCAAAAAGTTGAGGAAGGAATTAAGAATTGCTTGGAGAATGGCCCCAGCATGTCTTTTTTGGTGTCTTTGGGATGAGAGCAATCAAAGAATTTTTGATGGGGTGGAAAGTCCGCCTTTGAAGTTGAAGGATACTTTTTTGAGAACTCTTTTTCTTTTCGGATTCGAGAAGAATACCCAATGTATTTAGTGAAATTGATAGCTTTTTTGGGGATCTTAGACTTTAATTTTTGTAAGCTGGTCCCTTTTCTCTTTTGTTCCTTTTGGTCTGCCCTTTCATTGATGCCTTGTGATTAATACCAACTACCTTTTACCGATCC
Organism: Nyssa sinensis; assembly: GCA_008638375.1. Taxonomy (NCBI): domain Eukaryota; kingdom Viridiplantae; phylum Streptophyta; class Magnoliopsida; order Cornales; family Nyssaceae; genus Nyssa; species Nyssa sinensis. The sequence continues at coordinate 61,043,512 of CM018032.1, forward strand.
AAAAAACAAAATCTGGTTGATAGGCTAGTAAAAGGAGCGTAGCTGGGAAAATGCTTGAAAATTTTGGAGAAGGTTATGAGGATTTTTTGTTTTGTTGAGAGATCTAGGTTTAGGTATATGAAAATGAAATAAGAGATCTAGGTTTAGGCATATGAAAATGATATAAGGCTTGCCAATTGCTGGAAATGCAGAACAATTTGAAAGCAAAAAAGGGAAAGAGATGCAGGATAAGCAGAAGGAATTGTTGGGTCTATTGAAGGAAAGCAGTTAGAAAACCTGATTGGGGTGTCAGCTAAGGCTGTCACAAGGTCTGGTTTGGAGGCCATTGGAGGATTCTCATTATATGTATGTATTTGTATACAGATCTCATCATTTACCGAGGCTCAGTTTTTTGATAAGGAAATTTGCGGGAACAAAACTTTGTAGTATATGCTAATTCTTTACATAGTATATGAAGACTTTATCTTATCAGTATATATATGTGTGTGTAGGAATTTAGGTTGGTAATCAAATCGTATTTGTCTGTATTTAGGAACATAAATTCCTCTTAGGCTATTTAAGGTTTTGAGAAAGCAGACTTAAGTTGAATTTTTTGAAAGTACTGTCCAAATGTGCTTAGTACAAATCAAAACTTACTAACATAATGAAATAAGAAAATCACCAAAAGAAAAAAAAAAATTTACTGAAAAGAAACTGTTCTGCCAAATGTTCATTTTTTAAAGAATTTGCATGCCTTAGCAAAAGCCAACTAAGATGCCCTTTTCTTTGATAAGTAAGACGCACCTTAAATTTATTTTTTTGACACACCAGTTGAGTTGGTGGGTTCCCTGGATTGCTTGTGAGGCCTAAAAAGGTCATGTACTTGGAATGGACTTTGTGGAAATGAGGCTTGGGTTTTTACTTGATTCTTAATTGTTCAACATTTTTGCTCTTCTCACTGTAAATTTTCTGTAATATAGCTTCTTCACCTTCTTGTTGTACATAATTTTGTTGAATCTGCCTCATAAACCATGATTATTAATATGGAAATTGGCTGACCTCTTAATTCATTGGTTCAAATTGGTTTGGTTTGCCACATTCTCTCTGAGGATGTTGAACCACTTTACCAGTTTTGACTTGACAATATGTTATGTTTTACTCAAGGAAAGCACCCTCTTATGGTTCCTTCGTCATTTTTAGTCATTCTACATATGTGTCTAATTATATATGTTTTCAATTTCTAATTTTTTTTTTGGGGCCTCCTGAAGGAAACTTTGTTCAATTTCTTTTTTTTTTTTGGTTCCTGAAAGAAGATTGATGCTTACTTGTTAATTTCCTTGCAGACATATGTGTAAACAAGAATGTGAGGACTTTAGCATACTCTTTTTAATATTTTATATTGCTTTTCAATCAGGATGCATGATGGTGGAGAAATAGATGTCCGTGCTTGCTACACTGCCATTTCTGTAAGTATAATCTCTGTGTGTGTGTGTGTGTTTGAGTTTTGGAACCTTCATCATGAATTTCATGTGGGCACATAGATTTGCTTTGACCTCTGTAGTTCACTTGGTTTCATGATGTGCTTCCATTGTTGCTTGATCCTAATCAGGTCCATTATACATAGTAGCATCCCTTGTTACTATCAGGTTTAATTTGGTGAATCACTTCCCCATGGATTGTATATTTTTTCCACGGTTTATTCATTCAACTGCTTTCTTGAATACCAAATATCCAATCTTTTAGTGATGTCTCCAATCTTCTTTTCCCAACCAGGTTGCAAGTGTTCTGAACATTTTGGATTTTGAGCTGGTTAAAAATGTTGGAAACTACATCTTAAGGTGGGTCTCAAGCTGCTTTTGCTTTTATTTTGTTGCTTGAGCCAGTTGATTTGGCATTACATTTCATGCTTTTTATAACTGTCATCGGTTTACTTGGCTACATTTCTACTTGCTTGATTATCTTTTTTAAATTCAAGTGGCACATGTGAATCTTAACATGTTTACAAATGCATGAACCATCAGATTTTTATGTTGGGAACTTAATATGAACATGTAAGATGCATGGGCGGTCCTTTTGTTTTTGTTAGGTTTGTTGGAATACCTAAGCATATTCTTCAAGAAGAGTTACTTAGACTCTTAATCTTTGTATGCTTCTTAAATCAATGATATATTGATAAGTCTATACCAAAGATACAAACATTTGCCAAAAATGAACTCAACAATGAAAATGTGTGCATGTTCTTTTTGGGAGTTATGAAAAAATAATAATAATCACAAATCGGCTTTCCCCCTAAAGCAAGTTGGTGGCCTCTCAACTCAAAAAACCCCCTTATTTGTAGAGGTTCTCCAGGTACCACTAGTAACAATGAAATTATGGACATCTAATTTTAGACCACCAACTCATGTTAATCAGTGAATAGATTGTTCTCCACCCCCCCACCCCCTGGAAAAAAAGGGAAAAAAAAACTCTTCACTCCATGGGATCATTTTGAAAGGAATGCTTTACTCCATAAGGTGCCTTTTCTCCTAAAATTTTTGCCATCTTCCATTCTTTTGCTTACAGTTTGTACATCAGAAGTGCGAATATAGTAAATGACTTCATAGGGCATGATGTATAGGATTTGATACAAGTTGATAATTTATCATGGCTTAGGTGTTGTATTTGGTTAAACTAGGGAGGAGTGAGGACCAAATCTAGGTTTTTTTTTTTGTTTGCTTAATTATATTCTTCCTTGGCAACAATTGCAAGTAGTCAGAGCACAGGAGAAACTTGAGGAGTGTTCATGATACTTTCCTTTGTTATAACTGAAAAATTAGAGAACTGGTTTAAGATGGTTTGTTAATTACAAGGGAAAATTTGGACTCTTAAAGAAGTTCAGTAATATGGGATCAAGGCTTTAATGCAGAGGGGAACATATTTTAATGCAATATGGAACTTGATGACAAACTGTTCATTTCATAACCAATGTGACGAGTGTCAATAAAGGCTTTTGATGTAAACATAGAACATAACTGACATCAGAAGAGGAGAATCTCCCCTATTGTTATTAATGATCACGTTCTCACCGAGGAGGAACCCATCAGAAGAGGAATTGTTGACTTTTTCTCTAGCCTTTACACTGAGCCGTGTAGTTGGAGACCAGGGGTGGATGATATCCTCTTGAAAAGTTTGAATGGTGATGAAGCCTCTAATCTAGAGATCCCTTTCTCGGAAGATGAAGTGGTGAGAGCTTTAGAGGCGTTGCAATGGGGATAAAGCTCCAGGTCTAGATGGGTTCACTATGGCCTTCTTTAAAAAATGTTGGGATGTGTTGAAAGCGGATGTGATAGCGGTTTTTGGGACTTTTCACAGGGAGGGGGGCTTTGAGCGAAGCCTCAATGCTTCTTTCATTGCCCTCATCCCTAAAAAGGAGGGAGCTAATTACATCAATGATTTTCGCCTTGTAAGTCTAGTGAGCAGTGTTTACAAGTTCATTGCAAAGGTTCTTTCTCTAAGGACTGAAGAAGATTATGGGCAGTATCGTCTCTTCTAGCCAAAATGCTTTTGTGGTGGGTCCTCAAATCCTGGATGCGGCTCTCGTGGCGAATGAATGCATTGACTCGAGGATGAAACAGAAAAGGAAGAGGCTTGTGTGCAAATTGGATATTGAAAAGACCTTTGACCATGTTAATTGGAGCTTCTTAATGGGTATGCTGACTAAGATGGGCTTTGGGGGCAAGTGGACGAAGTGGATTCAGTCGTGCATTTCCACAGTTTCTCTTTCGGTTCTAGTCAATGGCTCCCCTGCTGGTTTCTTCCGTACTTCTAGAGGTCTGAGACAGAGGGATCCCCTATCCCCTTCTCTTCGTGATAGCCATGGAGGCCTTGAGCCGCTTTATGCATCGGGCGGAGGAAGTTGGCCTCATCAAAGGTTTCCAGGCGGGGGATAAGAGGGGGCGAAGGCGTTGCCATTTCACACTTGTTGTTTGCCGACGACACCATCATTTTTTGTGACCCTTCTGTGCGGCAACTTTGTTTTGTCCGAGGTATTTTAGTGTGTTTTGAAGCTGTATCAGGTTTGAGAATGAATCTTGCCAAAAGCAGCATTATCCCAGTAGGGTCGGTCCAAGAGATGGACATGTTAGCTAGAATTTTGGGATGCAGTATGGGATGCCTGCCCCTGGTTTACTTGGGCCTTCCGTTGGGAGCTCCATCGAGATCCATTGGGGTTTGGGATCTAATGGTTGAAAGATTTCTCAGCAAGCTGTCAGGATGGAAAGGCCAACTCCTTTCCAAGGGAGGTAGGCTAACCCTTCTTAAAAGTACCTTGGCAAACCTCCCTACCTATTTCATGTCGCTCTTCACTATGCCAAAGACGATTAGTAGAAGATTGGAGAAGATTCAAAGGGATTTTTTATGGGGCCACGAAGGCGATTCTAAAAAGATTTATCTAGTTGTTTGGGATAAAATCAAGAAGCTAGCGTTTCTTGGGGGTTTAGGGGTGAAGGATTTGAGAACTTTCAATACAAGCCATTTTAGGAAAATGGTTATGGAAATTTGGTGAAAGTAACAGTGAGCTTTGGAGGGAGATCATTGTTTCCAAGTACGGGTGTGGTAGTGGGGGTTGGTGCTCGGGCGATGCGGAAGGCCCAAGGGGATGTGGTCTTTGGGGTTACATTAAAGGTGGTTGGAGGGTTTTCTTGGATAGATGTAGTTTTTTTCTCAGAAATGGTGGTAGGGTGAAATTCTGGGATGATGTCTGGACTGGGGACGTGTCGTTGAGGGCGAAATTCCATAGATTATACAGTTTGGCTAGCAATAAGACGGCTTGGGCTAACGAGTGTTTGGAGAAAGGTGGGAACAAGCTTATCTAGTGTCCCCGCTTTAGGAGAGATTTTTTTGATTGGAAACTTGAAGAAGTGAGCTCTTTCCTTAGTTATTTCAACAACTTCCAGGCTATGGAAGACAGGGAGGATAAGAGAGTTTGGAAGCCGGATAAGAAATCTTTTTCTGTCCGATCCTTCTATAAGAGCATATTTAATTTGGATAGCCCTCCCTTTCCTTGGAAGCTCATTTGGCATTCAAAAGTCTTCCCTAAAACTTCTTTCTTTGCTTGGGAAGCTGCTTGGATGGCTATTTTAACTGTGGATAACTTGAAAAAAGAGGTTTTCTTTTGGCTAGCAGATGCTATTTCTGTAAGAATGATGAAGAAAGAGTGGATCATGTGCTCCTTCACTGTCATGTTTTATGGAGTTGCTGGAATATTATTTTTGCTCTGTTTGGCTTCTTATGGGTTATGTTAGGATCAGTAAAAGATCTTCTGTTGGCTTGGGAATGTTGCAATCTCCCAAATGAGATCAAGAGAGTTTGGAGACTGGCCCCATTTTGCCTCTTGTGGTGTATTTGGATTGAAAGGAACAACCGTGTCTTTGAAGATTTGGAGCTCTCTACTCCTTTTTTTAAAGATGCTTTTTGGCGCTTACTATTTTTTTGGGACAAAGAGGTTTTCCCTGTAAATGTTTCTTCTTTTGTAGATTTTTTGGGTTCTCTAAATCAGATGTAATCTGTTGGGGTTTTTGCCATTGATGCCCTTATTGGGCACCATTATATATACAACTCTTACTTATCAAAAAAAAAAAATTGACATTACTGGACACCTGTTGGATTTTCCCTAAAAATATCCCATGTTTTAGAAGTAATATATTAAATTATGGACATGCTCAAATTCTGTGACATGGACATGGTTATGCAAGTGGGGTGTGGGTGCTTGTTTAGGTTACTAGATCATCTAATCACTAAATTTTAGGAGACGGGAATATAGCTGAAATATTACTATGGCCAATTTTTTTGTGTCCATTAACTTAGTGGAACATGACATTTCTATGCAAAATGGGACATGGATAGTTGGACTGATTTGAAATGTCCTTGTAATGAAAGCAATAAGTTTGGATGGTATCCTAAGAAAGCGAGGTGAACTAGGTAAGTCTTCCTTTATTCCTTTGTTGGATAGTCTTGTTGTGGAAGCGTCTAAAAAAGTCAATGTGTTAGATCCACTGGCCCCATGTTGTTCAATGTCCACGAGTAGTCTACATATTCAAGGGTCTATGTAACATTGTGGCCATTAAATGTTGGGTATGCAGTGGGTGGACGTTTTGAGATGAAGCCCTTTTTCTTCTTCTAAATATAACAATTTAGGGCTGTCTCGGAGGAAAGTGTTTAATAATGCTCTGTATATAATACATATACGAACACACACACACACACACACACACACAGAGAAGTTCTTTAAAACTTTTACCATTATGATAAAATACAAGCAGCGACATAATGTGATGGCTGGATTAGAGGAGTAAATATTTTTTTTTATTATATTACATTTGAAGTTATATCTTTTTATTCCCCTTTGTTGGCCTTTTCTGTCTTTAGATTTAAAATAATTTTTTAATGTCAATATCCTAGTCACGTGACGTTGTCCATTGAACATGAGTGATAAGTCTTCCTCACTAGAGAAATATGAAAAACTATTATAAATCACTGCTGGGAGATAGTTGAAGTAAGAACATATAGAATATGTTGTTAAGAGTTTACTTTATGTTAAGATTAGAATCCAGTGCTGGTGTGGAGGATTATTTGCGCAAAATCTTCCATCTTTTATTGTTGTTGTTGTCACTGCTGGGAGATAGTTGAAGGAAGAACAAATAGAATATGTTGTTAAGAGTTTACTTTATGTTAAGATTAGAATCCAGTGCTGGTGTGGAGGATTATTTGTGCGAAATCTTCCATCTTTTATTGTTGTTGTTGTTCCTTAGGAAATGGAAATACTTGTCTTACGGCTAAGTTTTATAGCTGAATTCCCTGAATGAAATTAGGTTACAAGATTGATGATAAATAAGTATATAGCAGTCTAATAATTTTTCTCAGAAGCAAGTCTAATGCACTTAGTTTTTAAGGGACTGGGTGATCTGCAATGAATTAGCAAGCTCTATATATTTTTTGATAGGTAAAACTAGCAAGCTCTAGATTGGCAGCATTTAGTAAAATTTTCTTTCAGGTTGTATATTTAGATATCATGATCAGTTACATACTTATCAGTTTTTAAATTTTTTTTACTTATCAAAAAAAAAAAATATGAATAATTTTTTTTCTCGATCAATACAAATAGTGAAGGCTGTACTCACTAGCATTTCTGCTGCAGCTGTCAGACCTATGAAGGTGGCATAGCTGGCGAACCTGGTTGTGAAGCTCATGGTGGGTATGTTTCACGCCTATATTTTTGTTATTGTATTTTAGTTAAGGGATTATTAGTTTGTTTGTTTGTTTCATTGTAAACCGTTGGAATGAGGTGTTTTGAATTCATTTCTCCATTTTCTCTTGCACATGCACATATGCATGCACACATGCTTGGGTGTCTCTTTCATGTTCTTACTTCATCTGGCAAAGCCTCTCACAATATGATCTATTCTTCACTAGGTACACCTTTTGTGGGTTGGCCACAATGATTCTGATCAACGAGGTTAATCGTTTGGACTTGGCTAGTTTAATTGTAAGACATCTTCCCTCTTTAGAATATTGATTCTACATGAGCTACTTCATCTTCTGACCTCTGTTCAATTATGACAGTTTCTTTCTTGTCTTCTGTATCCTAATTGGCCAGTTTTCACTCTGGGCGTGATCATGGGCATATGCACATCAATTAAATTCCGTGCCTGCCAACTTTATTTAAAGATATATGTTATTTAATGATTGGATGTAAGCACTTTTTAGGTGATATATTCCTTCATCATATGGTAAACTAATTCAATATACTCATAAAAAATTCAAACATACCTTTACCGTGGAACTATCTTCCCTATCTTGATGAAAAAAGGTCAGAGTTCAGTAGCTACTAGCTAGGATTGGAGAAACAATATCTGAAGTGAAACTTCTGTAGGGAAGAGCATTCAATATTCGTTCTCATGGCTAGTTTGTTTTTAGAGGCAAAAGTTATTCCCCTGCTTTATAGATGAAACATATAAATTGAACAAAAAATAACTTTTTTTAATAAATATTTTTAGGGGGTTCTTTTATCAACAGCTTTTTCCCTTGAACCAGGTCACAATTTAGAAACAAAAGTCAAGACAGCCACTGTTTACTCAGAAGAATTATTATTATTTTTTAAAAAATAAAGAATAAATGACAAGTAATAAATAGGATTATATAAAAGAAAGGCTAGTCTAGCGCACAAGGTTCCCGGCACTACAGGGTCTGGGGAGGGTTAGATGTACGCAGTCTTACCCTAGCATGCAGAGAGACTGTTTTCACAATATATAGGATTATATCTATATATATATATAGATCTATATCTATTTATATATAATTTTTTCCTTTTTCACCTGTGCTTCACCTCAATAGGAGAATTCCCAATTGCATTGGTTTCTCCTAAATGGTTCACTACATTGGTACCTCTCCTTCAGTAACTCATCGAGAATATAAAAATCTTTTTTTTTTTCTTTTCAGGATGTAATCCTTAGTTTTAATGGTTACTTGTGACGATCCCCTTGAGCTTGTGTCATCTAATTTATTCACTATTGTACCAGGACTGGGTGGTATTTAGACAAGGAGTTGAGTGTGGATTTCAAGGTAGAATAAATAAATTGGTTGATGGATGCTACTCCTTTTGGCAGGTGACTTGACTGTTTCTTTCATTATCTAATTAATGTTCTTTTCAATTATTATAATGATGGAGTAATGCAATACAAAGTGACCAGGGGGGAGTGCTTGCATTGATACAAAGATTACATTTGATTGCTGATGAACAATTGGTGCTTTCGAATACTGGAGAAGGAGACTGCAGTACGGATGGAACACGATGTTCTGCAACATCTGATTTGTCCGAAGGTGAGCAATGTTTGGAAGGGACTTCTCATGTTAAAGAGACTTGCCATTTTAGGCAGGAAGGTATGCTAACTTAGAAGAGTTAGGGATGATTTCTGTTTCTATTTCCTCAAGCTAGGTGAATCATACCTCATTTTACTTCTTTTCTCTGTTCCTTGTTCTTCTTTCCTCTTCATTGTTAAAAAAAGGAAACTTCATTCCTCATGCCAAGTTCTCTTTTTGTGGCTCCTACTCCCATCTGCAGGAGAACAGAATGCTTCCAATCCAGTAAATTTTTTCAACATTGGTTTTAACTTTATCAGAAGACATTCAGAAATGGAACCTCTTTTTCAAAGCGCGGCCTTGCAGCAATATATTCTTCTATGCTCTCAGGTACTGTTTTGATTTTAAAGATACTTTGAACCATTGGTCAATTGGTGCCTAATTAGTATTCTTGTCCTTATAATCCTTGTCTTCCTAACATGTCTTTAAGGTGTATTTCGGAAATCCCAAGACCTAAGATAGCAGGTTGAAAATTATTTCTGGCCAGTCTTTTTCTAGACTACAACATATATTTCCATTCTTTTTTTCACCAAGTATAAAAGACTTTTTCCTTCCTTAGAAACTTTTATCTGAGCCCCCTTTTGAACTCTATGCGTACCGAAATGAGATTTAGTGATTGGACTAGGGAAAGTTTTGGCTGCCACTGTTTAGAAAACCTTTGTACAGAGGGCATGTTTCTCTGCAAGATTTTGGTTGTCTGGACCACGGCCATGTGCAGCTGGCAACTAATTGGAAGTAGAGTTGGATCAAGGCCATGTTTTCACAAAAACCTGATTTTGGTTATTTGTAGTAAGACCTCTTTTAGGTAGATCAGTGGATCTTTTGTGAACATTAAACCATTGGCTGAAGATAATCAACTAGCACAACATTTTCAAGCATTGTATTCACTTTTATTTTAAATTTTTTTGTGGTTATTTATTTGTCAAACAATGGGTATTTGATTACTTATAAAAAAATAGTATATTAATCCAAACCCATACTGCTTGCAATATACTAGTAAAGTATTTAAATTCCAATATTCCAATTATTGGACTGCAATTTGAATATTTTCTTAGCTGAAAATTGTGTTTAGTTAGATGCTTGGCCAATTCATCAGTATGTTGCTGCCTGCATTAATATAAGGATTGGTTCTAAATTGTGATGATCTGTATTAGTAGCTGATTAGTAGTGGAGCCGGTCTCTTTACATTTCGTTTCTTGCCAGGTGTGGTTCTGATGTAACGTGTGGTTGGTGCAGGTGGACGTGGGTGGGTTTAGAGACAAACCTGGGAAGCATAGAGACTATTATCACACATGTTATTGCCTAAGTGGCCTGTCCGTGTGTCAGTACAGCCAGTCCAAGGACGCTCAGTCTGCACCTTCCAGGGCAGTATTTGGCCCTTATTCCAATCGCTTGGAACCCATCCATCCGCTTTACAATATTGTCTTAGACCAGTATTACGAGGCACACGAGTTCTTCTCGAGGCCCTAGGCAAGTTTCTTCTTGCAAGTTTTGTGTCAAGTTTTTGCAAGAGTGGAGGATGCTGCAAATCTCTCAAATGATACAAATATTTGTGTTTATTTTTCTAACCTTGGGATAGGAATAAAGTTGAAGGTGGAGTACCTCCTGTTGGCGAAGGAGTTTAGTGCTTGACTATCAGAATGGATACGGAAATCAGTGGTCCAGTCAACTGTACAATATAATTACTTAAACAGTGGGTGTTTACTATTTAGTTAGCTGAGGAACCCAGCAGGCTTTGGTATGAAGAGAATTTTTAGATGACCATTTCAGTGATTACAAGTAATTCTTACATATTTTTAATTATAATTATTATTGTTATTTTTCTAACACATCATTCCAAGTGTTCAATCGATTACATTTTAAAATTTAAATTTTCATTCTGCTCGGTGTGTGTTAATATTCATTCTATAGTGTTTTGAAAACACTAGAATTTTGTGGTCGTTTAGTGTGTTGACTTACATGGTTCCTTGTCTTGGATTCTTGGATGATTAAGCTGCCCAGGGATGCTATGGCTGGTTCTCATGTTATTGTTGTCTTGCCTACAGCTTCTGAACGGTGCAGGCATCTCACAGGTACACATATATATGGTCATCCCCTTCTTCTTTTCATGTTAATAATAATCTTGTATCATGTAGTGGTGATATGCATGGAACTATTGAATCTTTTTCACGTGGGTTCTTTGCGGATCAATTCTCTTTGATGGTCTACTCTTTTTTCTGGTGATTCTATTAGGATTGCGGGGACAATTCCTCAACAGTTCCCATGGGAATAATGAGACTTTTGGACCATCCCTGGACAGTTAGAGCACTTGCTGCTCAAGTGGTCCAAGAGTCTCGTCCAAATGTTATAGTTCATCATTGAAACTAAAATTGTGTAGGATAAGACGTGGTATTAGCTTGGCAAATGGGGTTATCCTTTTCAAATTTTGGTTGTTCTGTGGCGTATCTAGTAAACTTGTCACTTCATAGTTGTTGTGCAATGGTAGTTTACAAACTTTTAAATTTTTCGTGAATGATAGAAATTGACTTCCTCACAAATTTAAGAAACTTGAAAAGTTTGTGGGACATTGTCACACAATAATGTGGTGTGACACGTTCAGGCTCATTGAATAATTACTTGTGACGCTGGAGCCTTTCTCCTTTGGTTGAGATGGGACATATTCTCATTTTATAGCTATGAGGACTGACATAATTGGTGTTGGTTCAATTCCTGTTATATGTATACAAGAAGTTTAAAGATTTATCCCTAAAGTCTTGGCATGTTGCTTTTGTGCGTGGGCGCCCGGATGTGTGACTCACATGCTGGGTAGTTGGGAAGTATCGATTGGGTTGTTTAGCAATATAATCTCCCATGGCTCTTAATAGGCGATTTTAATCAAGTAGTATCCATGGAGGAAAAGACAGGTAATTATGGGACTTTTGATATTTTGATGATGTAGTTTTGTGGATTTTCTGGCCCATCCTTTGAAATTCACGTGGATTAATAATAAACGAAGTGATTATTCAGTGAGACAATTATTTTACACATGTACTAACAAATTCTTCAAAAACTCAGGAGAGAATTACTCGTGTCTTAGGAAAAAACTGACCAAGCTACGTAATCTGAGTTGGTATATCTTGTTGAATGGAAGTTATGTTACAAAATTTTATGCTTTGTTTGGTTACATTTTCAAAATTAGATTTTTAATTTCAAAACGAGGGATACGTATTTGGCAAGTTATTTATTTTAATTTTTTTTTAATTTTTTAAAATTTAGATTATCATATTTAAATATATTTTTATAATTTTTAAAAAATTAATTATAAAATTTTTAAAAATATTTTTTAAAAAATTATATTCGAATCACTATTTAAACGCAATTTTAGTGTTTGAAGGTTTGATCATTGGCGTATTCTAGTTGACACGAGCCCCAGTGATGCATCATTCCCATTATCCTTTCGAGTTAGTTTGGCCCGGCAGTAGTGGTAAGAAAATGCAATTTTAGTAAACGGAAGTGTGATCAGCGCTTCTCAAATTAACAAACATGTGACATATCTAGGCCGAACGACCTCAAAAACGTGTATTTGATTGGTTAGAGGGTTTAACTAAATTAACTCAGATAGGGTTCACTAAATTATAGTTGTAAAACAAAATTTTACAAAAGAATTATAACAACTTGTTTCTTTAAATAACTTTGATTTTTTACAAGTCTTATTCCTAAATTTACCACTTGGACATCATCTAAAATATAAAATATAATAGATGAAAGAAAATTTACAATACTAAATAATTGTACACAGTTTTTAAAAAACACTCAAATTATAATAAATTAATTATATCATAAATAATTTTATTAAATACATTTTTCAAAAGTAATTATCTAAAATATGTAAACTTTCCCAATCCCCTCTGAGGCAATTAACCTCTTTTTCAAGGATGTTGCACAATTTCTATGAAATATTATATGTCTCAAGAAGAATATGATAATAAATTATTAGTAAATCCACAATATATTTAAAGCGTCATAATTAACCTAATATTACATCATTTATAATGTAAAATTTCATAACAAAATTTAAGCGCATACTTAGATATCTGCCATCATAACTAACTTACGTTTAATGAGTAATGAGGTGGGCTGCTATTATCTAACCCCGTTGCTTTCTTCGGTAGTTACTGGGTGGGGCCCTTTATTAATAATTATTAAAAGTTACTTTCTTTGCATTCGCGTCGTCGTCAGACGCGTCATACGTTTTGGGTTGAGAACAAATACATGTGGACATGTTATTGGTCAAAACCAGTCCTAATCATATCTTCACGTTTTGTGTTTTTATATTGCCAAGGAAAGCATTTCAGCATCCAAGGATGAACTCTTTCTGATTTGTCCTCGTCGATGCCATTAGTCATCTCACCGCCCCACTTCTACTCTCTCATTCTTTTCATATATTCCATCTTCAGAAGCAAGTTTAATTACTATTGAATCAATCACTCAGAAAATGGAAAACGAAGATAAGCAAACTGTCTCCGAAGACACAACAGGACATGTCAACGCAGAAACTTCGCCTGAACGATCCGACAATCATCGCCGGGACACCAAGCCTTCCTCGTCGCCGGAACATTTGCCGGGGGATTCCCCGGCTAGGTCATCGATTTCCTCTGTTCAAAGTCATGCAAGTTCTCTCAGTCATGGATTTTCCCCCGGAGAAGATAAATTCCAGGTATCAGCCCCGGAAAACGTGCCCCCGTCGCCGCAGACGGTGGTGAACCGGTCTGTCCGAGAAGAGCCGAGGACAGTGACGAAGACGAATCCCGAATTGGGAAGTGGTTTTACCGGCGGTATCGTGGAAGATGGCGGTGGCCGGCGATTGAGGCAGTCGTTGTCAATATTGAAGAGAACGAAGAGAGAGACGATGGTGAAGAAGGCTGCGTTAGGGCTTAGGGTTTGCGGAATGGTGTTTTGCTTGGTTTCGTTCTCAGTGATGGCCGCTGACAGGAATCAGGGGTGGGCTCTTGACTCCTTCGATCGATACAAAGAGTTCAGGTTTGTCGGTCACCCTCTCTCTCTCTGTCTATATATATATATATATTTATGAATATATAGATTCTCTATTGAATGTTGAGAATGTGTGTGGATGCGAAATATGTGAGTGGCAGGTACTCTATGTCGGTGAATGTCATAGGGTTTGTGTATTCATTGGCACAGGCGTACGATGTGGCCTATCATTTGACTACCGGAAAATATGTTTACCGTCACCAACTCCGGTACTATTTGGATTTCTCGGTAGATCAGGCAAGTCTTTTTTCCTTTTCAAGTTACCAATTATTATATTATATCATGCGACCTAAGAGGTAAAATCCGAGCTGGTTTACCCTTTTCTAGAACACTTTTTTGGTTTAATCACTCCTTGTTTTGGGCCTTTTTGGAATTGGGAGTCAGTTACGAGTTGTGTACATGGAGGTCCATGCGCTCTGCTTGTTCAATGTTCTCTCTCAATTGGCTAGTTACTCCTACTCTATTTAATAGTGGTGATGCGTTACGCGCGTAGCAAATGGGTTTCCCTCAATTTCAAGTCCATGTGTGAGATGGAGTGGGCCCACTCCGGTGGGTCCCAAATTAAAATTAAAAAATCTATTTATTTGGGATATTATTACATGGTCCGTATTTTTGTTCCATTTTAATTACACTATGAGATAATTTTTGGTGGATCATAATAGATATGTTAGAGTATTATTAAAAAGTCATATTAGCACTTCACTAAGCCGGACCATTCAAAATTTGTTCCACTTATTAGATGAAGTGGTCCTACCACATGAGAGACTCAGGGCCACCAAAAGATAGGATCTTATTTTAATATGACTTATTTATCAAGATATGATATGATATGAAAATTTTAATTTGATAATTCGATTTGATATTTTTTTTAGTTAAAAGAATGAAATATGAATTAAGCAAATTCAATATGTTAAGAATCCTATCGTGAGACTAGTCAGTTAATTTAGCATGTTTTGCGACATGGACTAGACACCCACAGTTATAATAAAAAAAAGAATTTTATCAAATTTAACACATTAATTTATATATATTATAAATTAAAATATATATTTTTAAAACTTTTATGATATGTTACATATTAAATTATTTAAGATTTTTATATATTGAATTGAGTGGAGTTTATATATTTTAAATTTTATATGTTATAATATAACATTTTACATGCATAATATATTAATGTATATTATAATATAATATTTTATATACATAATATATATTAATATTATTATGAAAGGTCTATTTGTGAGATGAAGTGGATCTCACGGTATTTGAGTCTCACTAAGCCTCTAAACGGATCGAATTCAAAACGAATCAGGGGTGATTTGAATTCTATTTTTTTTTTACAAATTTATTGGACTGGATTTTTTGATGGATCTATGAATTTTTAATCTATATCCAAATTTGCTAATCTGATGTCAATAGTTAAATCTATTATTATTATTATTATGTTAAAATATTTTAGATAAATTACATTAACTTTCACTGAGGTTTCTGACAATTACAAAGAATGACTTCTCTTGTGAAATGACATTGCCTTCCATATTTTTATTGAAAAATTACAAATATTCATCCGTATCATCAGAAATCTCAGAAGAGGTCAGTATAATTTGTGTAATTTACCCAAATATTTTTTATAGTTCACTTGGTATGATCTATTCCCCCCCCCCCCCGCGGCGGGTGAAATGTTGCTTCTTAGCAATGTGAGAGATCTTTTGATAGATAATTTTTTTAATTAGAAAAAAAAGATTTATATAGATTGTTTGGGGGGGGAATAATACCATGTATAAAGGAAAGGACACAACCCCTCTAGTTTTAATTATAAAGATAACCTCAAGGGTAATATTTATATATGAAGCTGAAAAACACTTCATGGAGCCAATGGAGCACCTTATTAAAGATTGAAGAAACCATTCCAAGATAAAAATATTGTTTTGTTATCCAATATTTCTCTTCCATTTTACACTTTTCTTTATACCATTTTTCAGACTTGAAAAGGATTATTTTAGTGTCATGTGAAATTGTCTCTTGCACTGGAAGGAGTCTGTTTCAGTATACAATGTGTACGATGCGCTATCTTCATATGTATAAAGCATATTTTTTTTTTGTTGGATTAAGGTTTCAATTTTTTGGTTTTAGGCTCCAGTTTTGATCTCTGTCATTTCCCGAATGCAGTCTTCCATAGTTCAAATGTCACAACAAAAAAATAAAGGCAGCGCTATTCGCACTCCAACAAACTCCTTCTGAGCTCCAACTCTTATAAAATGATCATAGTACGCTCTTGCTTATTTTCTTGAACCACAAATGTCTTTCCATGATTCCATCCTGCTGCATCGTCTCTCTTTCTCTCTTTTACATGAACTGCTTTTCTCCCATGATAAATTGTCTCGAGGTCTTTTGCAGATTTCATCTTTATTTTTTCCTTTATTTTTGTTCATCAATTGATCCAAATAGTGGGTTTCCAGAATAGTAAAATACAATAACCTCAAATCCCAAGCTTCATTTTCTCCTTAAATCACCCCTTTTTTTAATTTGTCACTGATTTCATTTGTTATGTCCTAGAAAAAACTGTCTCCCTCGCTGCTGGATGTATGTGTGCAAGAGAAAGAGCTTATTGAAAGAGAATGAAAAGATATAGGACTAGAGTAGGAAACTTTCATGGCTGAACGATAAAGATGACAATCTGGTCATTTCATTTATTTGATAAAAGATTTGGAGTGCTGGAGGATCTTTTGGAGTGCCAATAGTGCCTCCCTAAAATGATATGAATAATTTTTTTTTTTATGTTCAGAACATGATTGCTAATTGTTTAATTATTATAATTTTCTTGGGCCTTGAGAAGTTTTAGAAAGTCCCTTGCATCCCAACAAAAATAATTAACTCCATTCCCTATTAGAAAAAAAGGGGAAAAATTCAACGCAATCAACTTTTCCTTCTTCCACCCCCACCAAAACTTTTTGGGTCCGCCAATGGCTGGTGGCATACTTAGTGGGCATGTCCCTAAAATGAAAATCGATGTTCTGTATTTCTGTATAGACACAAATGAAAACTTTCTGAAGGTAAATGTGTTAAAGTTTTGCACAATTATAAAAAATATATATACATATGGTGTTGGGGCTTAAGCTTAACCCATATGCTAATTAACTAGAACTAGCTTACCTAATCAAGTCAAATGAAAAAATGAATTTTTTCATTTGACTTGATTAGGTAAGCTAGTACTAGTTAATTAGCATATGGGTTAAGTTAAGCCCCAACACTATCATTCAACTGACTAGTTGAGTTTGAAAGACAAAAACCCATGAAGCTCCTGGAAGGGAGAGGCAGCTGTATAGCATTAGGCCACAAGGGCTGAGGGTGGACCTAATACCAAAAACTTGATTGCTATATCTTATGGTATACTCAGTGGAATGCTGGCGCTTGTTGTTTGAAATGGCAGATGCTGACTTACCTTCTCATATCGGCATCATCGTCGGCTGCCACACGGGTTGATGACTGGCAATCCAATTGGGGAAAAGACAAGTTCCCAACGATGGCAACTGCATCAGTGGGATTGTCCTTTCTGGCATTCGCGGCCTTGGGCTCAAGCACTCTCATCTCTGGTTATGCTCTCTGCACTTCCAAATCTTTGTGATTTAGACTTCTCTCCCCCCGGGGGGGGGGGGGGGGGTGTTTTTAGCCCTTATTTATACAGACCATAATGAATTGCCTGTAAAGGACAAAGGAATGTTGGAGAAATTCTCAAGTCATGTATAGAGAACCATTGTTGGGTTCCACAGCTGGAAAATTACATATGCTGTTGACGAACAATCATATACTTATTTGATCTGATAGACTTTTGGTTGGATCATTGTGTTGTGTTCCTCCCTCTTGGGAGCCGCAGGATCCTGAATGTTGCATTTGGCCTCGTGTTTTTTGCCATTGTTCATAAACTTTGTAGTAGGCAGTTAAAACTGATCTGTTCTGATTTTGGACCATTTGTTTTGTTAAACTTGCTTTGCTTAGAATAGAAGAGATTGAAATACACACACACACACACACACACACACACTTATCATATATATTTTCTGGTACGGCCTGGCATGTTTTCAGGATTGCTTAAAGTTGTGACAGGGAAACATTAACTGTAGTGAAGGAAAAAATTGAACATTTGTAGGTTCCACTAGGACCGTGAATGGAACGCCTTTGCTTTTGAAAAATCATAGATATTTAAGACAGTTGATGATATAGTCCACACCTTTGTTTTGCGTTATCTTCAACAATAATTTCTGGTAATGAGAAGTTATTGCATACTCCGGAATTATTGGTTCTTATTAATCATGAAGTTATCGTAAGTCCGGAATCATTGGTCCTATTAATCATGAGCTGCCATGTGTACAATACGTTAAGACTTTTAGGAGCAATTATTGGACGGTCCCTTGGGATCATGATTCCAAGTGTTAAATTAAAGGTTATGTCTATAACAGTGTAATGTAAATGCACATGTGATTGTTGAAACCATTAGAACTGAATTATTCAATAATTTCTCAACTTTTAGGCGACCAAAAAAAAAAGAACTTTTGCATACTAGGTAAATGTAAAAGTAACTTTTACCTAACAATTTTTTTCATTCTTAAATATAAGGTGATATAATCTATTATAATAAATGCGTGTGAGTTTTAAAAAGTATTTTACGGTTCAAATAAATGGACTTTGTTGTAACAAACATTGAATTATTATCTAAAATACCATCAATGGTTTAATACCACGCGATGCCAATATGTGGACAGATCATTTGCTTGCTTCACTAATATTGATTAAACAGGTCTGAATACAAAGGATGAGAATTGACAGATACCTACCAACCATTTTTGAAGTAATTTTTTTTTTTACGCAAACTACACGTTACTTTTTTGAAAGTAAAATAAGGTTTTATTGTGCTAAAAATGGAAAGAAGAAGACGATACGTCAATGGGGGATAAGGTTTCGGATGTTTGAGAAGCAACAATAAGTTTTGACTCATTTTAAGACACCCATCGAGAATTATTATATCTTGAATTTAGGAGCCCAAAAAGCATTACCAAAACGAACACTTTATTGCTTTTTTAAAGTTATTTTTTGACACAAACTAAATGTTTTACTTTTTAAATTTAAATTTTATTTTTTGTTTAAATAAAAAACACTTCAAAAGATTTTACTAAACGAACACTAATATTTTGATACGGTAGAATTTGTATTACAAATGATCTGATAATATATTATTAATAAAACATTAAATTATTATCCATAATACCATCAGTGATTTAATGCCACATCATGCTAATACATTGATAGATCATTCGCTTGCTTTATTAATATTATTAAACAGGCCTGAAAGCAAAAGATAAGAATTGACAGATACTTACCTTCAAGCCTCACTGTTTTTAAAGTAATCCCATTAAATTATAAATATTTGTTTGAACCAATGAAAATAGGCATTAAACAACGTTTAGAGCCAATTACCTTGTTATCCTTCTTGGACCATGACAGCTTATAGAGGATGGGATGTTGTTCAGTTGTTAGAATTGACAGATACTTACCTTCAAGCCCCACTATTTTTAAAGTAATCCCATTAAATTATAGATATTAGTTTGAACCAATAAAAACAGGCACTAAACAATGTTTAGAGACAATTACCTTGTTATCCTTCTTGGGCCATGACAGCTTATAGAGGATGGGATGTTGTTCAGTTGTTAACCTTAACTTTTTGACAGCTTCCTTTGAGATCACATTCTCACAACTTTCGACATCAATAACGAATCGGTACACCTTCCTCCTTACCGTACAAGTGGGCTGAAAGATGTTATTGCGCTATCATCCATCCCCTTCCACCTTACGCGATGTAAGATAGGTCCGTCTTACCACCAACAAAGGACCTTCGTCACCACCAACTACCTTTCTTGTGGACTATCATTGTCAGCGGTATCAAAAATGGGATCTTGCTCAAACTCATTGATCTTCTTTGGCAAAATCTCTTCACTATCCACAAATAGACCCTTCTCATATCGGTCGCCCATTTTGCAGTCTGCCATACGATGGCCAGGTTCTCCACACTTGAAACAACGCACTCAGCTACCCATAGTAGAAGCCCTAGTAGGCTGACATCCAGTTCCCTATTGTCTCGCAACCCTGGGGTTAGAGTGCGTAATATGTGGATTACAATTATTACTACTACCACCCACTCTTGCATTACCACCAACCACGACGCTCCACGTGGAACTGCTTAATCTTCGGCTAGTCCATTTCTCTAACACAAGGGCTCGCTGGTGTGCATCAAAAGCAGTAAAAAGGTCAAATAGATTAAGGGTATCCTGAAGTTGAGGTTGCAAACACCCAATATACCGAAATGTTAGTTGCTCTTTTGTCTTTGCCAGATCATTGCATGTTATTAATTGGTAGAACTCAGACGTATAATCATCCACAGTTCTTGCTCCTTGTCGCAAATTCTACAATCGTTGGTACAATTTCTTGGCACAGTTAAGGGGTAAGAATGCCCCTCACATGTGCTTCTTCAGCTTTTCCTACGAATTAATCTTACTTTTCCCTTATTGTTCTCGAGCCATTTTTATATGCTGCCACCAGGTTGCTGCCATACCCCGGAACCTAGAAGCAACCAAAGACACCTGTTTATTTGCAAGCACCTCTTTAAAGTTCAGAACTTCCCTCACAGCAATAACGCAATCCAAAAAATTCATCGGGCTGTAAACTCCCTTGGAATTCCAGAATATCAATTCTTAATCTAGCCTCCCAATGTCGCGAGTCTAGATCCATCCTATTCTGTTATGCCATGGGCCTTCTATCCCTAGAAATGGGTTCAACAAAAAAGTAGGGATTGTCAAACTCATCCTCCAGGGCCTTCTCATCCCCCGATCGAAAGTACAGATGGGGAACGGTTTCCACGTCGATGGCGAGACATCAACGCTGCAATCTGGGCAGTCATAGCTTCCATCTACTGCCGCTGTGCTTCAACCTGTTGTCGTAACTGGGTTACATTATCTCACTCCAACACCTCGTTAAGAGGCGCGTTTTGAACACTAACACGTCTTCATGGTGGCATGGTCTTGAACAAACGCGGCTCTGATACCAACTGATGCAATGCGTAGTGGGAAAACCAATCACGACCCTCTCTTGAACCTGTTGATCTTCTCACAAAAAGATGGCAGGAACAAAAGGCATTCAATATTCGTTGATTCTCACGAAAACTAAGAGTTAGACAAGAGAAAATAATTTTCAAAACAATTTTATTATCACCAAAAAGCTACTACTATCATTGCATATCATCATATTTATAAGGCTAAAACTCCAATTGCCAAAAATGCATAAAATAAAAGAAAAGATATGAATTTGACCAAAAAATATGGCAAAATCCAAAACCTTCCAAAAATTGAAATACAACAAAAAATAAGACACTCGTGAAAACGAAATCCATATTCGACTAGAATCAAAAGTTATTAAAAATGACAAAATTATTAAGAACTAATGTTTGATACTTGTGCTCAAAGTTATAGCTGTTTAAAGATGGAAGGTCAATTCTTGCTATTTTGCTCTATGACGACGCTCCAATGCCGCCAAGTATGCGTCTGTAATTAGGGGTGTCAATTCATGTTATCGTGTCGTGTCAAGGTATACATATTCAAAAATATGTGTGAACCTTAACCGGACATTATTAACTAATAGTATCAAGTTTCAAAACCAAACACAACTTATTTATTAAACAGGTTACACGTGTTGACACACTTAACCCAATTATTTTAATTTTTTATTTTTTAAATAAAAAAATTTAACTATCTTTTAATATGTATAAATAATTTTCAAGTTTAGTATTTTTGGATATGGGGCAAATCAAAGTAGAAACCTCTTTTATAAATAAAAAATCTCAAAATCTTGATAAATATTTGATGTGAGATGAATTACCTTAACTCATAATATATTTTATAATTAAACGTGTTAAGTCGTGTTAAACGGGTTGACACTAGTAAAACCTAAATACGACCTATTTATTAATCGTGTTATACGTGTCAACCCGTTTATGACCCAAACCCATTTATGCTAAATCCAAACCTGTTAACTTCGTGTCGTGTTCGAGTCGTGTTGTTGTATCGTATTAAAAATTGACACCCTTATCTGTAATGCATACTACATCAATTTCTCACACTGTTGGTGTGGTTTCAATTATTTATACCTACACACACTAGTAATAATTAGATTCTCTTCTCCCATCATTATATATATATATCTATATATATATGTATATATCCACTCTTTAAGTTCTAGTTGACAAGGATCGGCGCAGGGAAGACTCGAACTCGAAATGCTTGAATTGAGATACAGAGAGAACTCGAACTCGAGATATTTAAATTTTATCATCAACGTCTTTACCACTTAACTACCTCGAAATGCTTGAATTGAGATACAGAGGGAACTCGAACTCGAGATACTTAAATTTTATCATCAACGTCTTTACCACTTAACTACACCTCCAAGTGATTTTTTCCCGTCACTATATTAAAAAAAAAATATCATACTACATGTATGAAATAAAAAATAATATAATGATAGATAATTTTTTAAAATAAATATATAAAGAAGAAAGCACTTTTATAAAGGAATATTTAGAAAGAAAATTCTTAAGTTTTAAATTTTAAATGATGTAATAGTATATTATTATTAATATCAATCATATATTACAATACATCAATTATTGTAAATTTTTATTTTAGACAAAAGAGCATAATCTAAAGAAAAGAAATGTTGGTGTAGATTTAATCCTTAATCGTTACCTTAATGATCCAGATTCAATCATTGGATGAATTTAACCAATGAAACGGTCCAGATTCAACCGCTGGAAGCACACCTCGCTTTCACATTTTGCGTCCTTTCCTTAGCGTCTAAAGTTTTCAAAGAGTAATGATTACAAATAAAAAAAATCACCCATTGTATTAATGCGATTTTGGTTTGATTTATTTATACTCATGTATTTTTTTATTTTTTTTAAAACTTATTTAATTTTTTAAAATTACATCTTTAATGATAATTTTTTAACGTATATTTAAAATGTGATTTCAAATAACAAAAATTTGATAACTTGTTTAAATTAATAACGATTTGAGAGTGAAACTAAATTCTTATTATTTTAAAATTGCATCTTTAAAATTTAATTTTGTTAAAAAAATTATCATTAAAATTGTATATTTAAAATATAATTTTAAAAATTATATGAATTTTCAAAAAATAGTTAAAATATGGATATGAATATGGTTAAATCCCTCCCAAAACAAACTGGGATGGTAAAAAAGTCTCCATTTTACATTTTGAAATAAAAAAAAAAAGTTCTCACCTTTAGAAGCATAAAATTGTTGCTTTTTTTTTTAAATATTTATTTCAAGGTGCATTAAATAGTGTTGGTAATTTAATTCATCCTTGTTGGAACTTGCTACACCGCGGTCGTAGTGAAACAAGTTTGAGGTAGTTAAATTCATCCCGTAAGAATTCAGAATAAATTTAGAGTGAAGACACTTCGTCCCGATTATATAAAAAATGAATTTTATGTTATATAATTAAACTTTATATTGATATTTTTGGTCACTTGTTAGAAATTTAGACATTTTTTAGAATTATATGTTTTTTTTAAAAAATATTATCTTAATTCTATATTAACATGCATATTTTTTATTTTAACACATAGATATTTAATAATTTTTTAAATTAGATCAAGTTAGAATTATCCTATTAACTTCTCTGATTTTTAAGAAAATTAATTACTTCTAACTTTATTTAGATTTTAAGTTTTTTTTTTTAAATTAATATATTATTAAAAAATAATTTATTAAATAATAAAAATTTAAAATTAATTCATGTGTATATTACGAAACTGATTCTAAGATTTTTCAAACACTCAGGTATTATCTTAAAAATTCTTTGTCGTTTTCTTTTCCAAAACTTGACTTTCATAGCATGCACCTCTGTTACGTATCAGAACCCGTATTCTTTTGCTCTCCCAAATCTCAGCGTTGTCATGGAGATCAATTCAACTCCCACCATACCCTCTCAAATGAAGGCTTGGGTCTATGAAGAGTATGGAAACTGCACACAAGCCCTGAAATTAGTTTCAAATGCATCTGTTCCTCAACTGAAGGATGACCAAGTCTTGATCATGGTTGTAGCTGCTGCTCTTAATCCTGTTGACTCCAAGCGGATGCTTGGGATATTCAAGGCCACTGATTCTTCCTTACCAGTAAATCTCTCTATATTCTCTACCCTTTTCTTAATGGCTATCTTGCCTTTTCTTATCAATTTTCATGATTTGATATCAAATAAATACATCATAAAGAAAAGAAAAGAAAAAATCAATCTAGTTATTAACTGCTGGATGTGTTAGGTCATTATAAGCTTCATTTGAGTATGAAAATCATTTAGTTTTTACTCAATTGTTTTGAAAATAATTGTATCCCAACGGATCATTCATGTGCTGAATCTCAAGATGCCTGCCGTAAAGAAAGGATATAAAGGCTAGAGATCTCGATTTTATATCTCTAATTATATCCCAATGTGATGTGTCACGGTACGATAACTTTCTTGCGGGATCCAAAAATATAGCATAATGATACATCACATTGGGAATATAAATTGACATCTCTAGCATTTTTCTTAGTTAAATTTGGCAGATTGTATGCTTTTTAGTATGTCACTAAATGGGGGGTGTTCTTGGTGTAGACTGTTCCGGGGTATGATGTTGCTGGTGTGGTGGTGAAGATAGGAAGCCAAGTGAAGAAGTTCAAGGAGGGAGATGAAGTATATGGGCATATAAATGAGAAACCTTTGGAATATCCTAAACAATTTGGCTCACTGGCTGAGTACACTGCTGTAGAAGAGAAGCTATTGGCTCCAAAACCCAAGAATCTGAGTTTTGCTGAAGCTGCTAGCCTTCCCCTTGCCATTGAAACTGCTTATGAAGGCCTTGAACGATCTGGGTTCTCTGCTGGTAAATCAATCCTTGTTTTGGGAGGCGCCGGTGGAGTTGGAACTCTAATAATTCAGGTATACTTTTTTTCCTCTGTTTTCAGTTTCCAACTGTCCTTGTAGTAATGCTAATTCTTCCCAGCGAGAAAAATTGAATATTTTCTTTCCTTTTATACGTATATCTTGTGGTGATTGACATTATTTTTCATGTTCTCTGTACTAATTCTTCCCTTCCCATTGCTGGATTCATGCTCTATTTTGCATGAATATGAGTAATTGGACTTTGAAAATTGATCAATCTGTTTGGTGTTGATTAAATCTACTTCACAGTTTTTTAGGACAATCTGCAAATGAAAATTTTCTCTTAAGATTATTTTTTTCTTTTCTTCGAGAGGTCATAGTCTCTCCATCTTTGTAAACAATGAGAATTTGAGTTGTCTTTTATTTTGGAATAACTTTATTGGTGGTTCTATTGATTATATAATTGTCAAATCAGGCTCTTTTTTTTCTTCTCTGAATTGTTACATTGATATGATGATCTTGTTTCTCTAAGCAAAACCTACAGCCAGGAATTTACTGAGACTTAATCAATCAATGAGGCATAAAGCGGCCATTCTTCAAAATCCTTACACCTTTGATTTGGTAGATCAAGTAGAATCATCAACTGATTCAACTCACCAACATTTTTGCATTGGTGTGTCTTTTATTTTCGGCTTTGAATCATTTCTATGAATTGGCCCGTGTCTATTATTTTCAGCTTTGAATCATTTTTATGAATTCCTTGGCATCTTTGGACAGCCTTTTTTTTACCCCAAATATGTGCTCCTTTTCATTTTTTTTCATATTAAATCAAGACTTGAAAGTTTTTATTTGTTCTTTTTCTAGCTAGCAAGGCATGTTTTTGGTGCATCTAGAGTGGCAGCTACTTCCAGCTCTGGAAAGTTGGAGTTGTTGAAGAGCTTGGGTGCCGATTTTGCCATTGATTACACCAAGGAGAGCTTTGAAGACCTACCAGAGAAATTTGATGTGGTATTTGATGCAGTGGGTAAGATTCTGTATTTATCCTCGCTTCTGAAATCTGAAATTCTAGTCTTTGTCTTCTGGTTCAGTTATTGGAGTTTTCTCTTATGTGAAATATTATCCATAGAGAGCATATACACATGATAGTGTTTGGTGGGTTGAATTTGGCATTCTAAGTGTGTGGTTGCGCATGGTATCTTTATTGGCGCAAATAGTGCAGTCAAAATTTTAAGCCAACAATCAAACTTAGTAAAAAGTTTTAAGCTTAAGAACTCCAAACATTTGTTTGGCATTAGAGGTAAATTTCTCCCCTACCATCCTGAATGGAACAATCCAGTTTCTTCTATTTTTACTTTCTTGGGATGAAAATGAAACAGTCCATCATTTTCGTTTGTAAAGTTATGGTTTTGTGTTAATGGCTAGTGGTGTCAGATGGAATACTAATATTGTTTCATAATAAAACAAAACAGGGCAGGGTGATAAGGCGGTGAAGGCAGTGAAAGAAGGTGGAAGTGTTGTAGCAATAATTGGTGCAGTCACTCCACCTGCTTTCTTATTTGTAGTCACTTCAGATGGATCTGTCTTAGAGAAATTGAACCCTTTCTTGGAGAGTGGAGAGGTGAAGCCGGTGATCGATCCTAAAGGTCCATTTCCATTCTCCCAGGCTGTTGAAGCATTTTCTTATCTTGACACTGGAAGAGCTACTGGAAAAGTGGTCATATATCCGATCCCATGAAAAGAGATGAAGCCCAAATCAGTAAAACTAAACTACTAGTATCTTTGCTTTAATGCATGCTGGCTTGTGATACAATGACATGGTACATTGATATAAATCGTTTTAGATGTTGTGCTGTTCATGCTTGATTTAATATCCATTTCTTGATCTTCTGTCATGTGTTTTCATTTATTTTTAGCCAAAAATGTAT
The DNA here is from genome assembly GCA_008638375.1 of Nyssa sinensis. Lineage (NCBI taxonomy): Eukaryota > Viridiplantae > Streptophyta > Magnoliopsida > Cornales > Nyssaceae > Nyssa > Nyssa sinensis. The sequence continues at coordinate 61,070,334 of CM018032.1, forward strand.
TTGTAGTGAAAAAACATATTATAAATAATAAAAGTATCAACTATAAGTAAAATTTCATTAAATGAATCACCTAGATCAAGTATGGACTGCCTCAGTCTTCTAATTGACTTACAAAATGCATATAATAGGGTCTCTTGGAAGTGATTTAGGTAGGACATAAGAAGGAAATGAACATCAAATCAATATACATGTGGGAATGGAAGCATATTAAATGAAACTAACATTAGACGACTGGGGAATATAATCAAGGTGTTTGATGATCATGCGGTTGGCCTTACATACAGTAGAGCGCTAGGATTTGTATTTCTGCATAATTAGAGTATATTTAATGAAATATTAACTTTTGAGGAACAATTGGATCAGGAACACGTGGATTTTAAATTGAAAAGTTCACTAAATTAGACCAATCAAGAGGAAAATTCAATTGTTCTTTTCTTCATTAAAACTTCAAACTATGATTCACGAAATTTTAAGGATCTTGAATATGTATATAAATGATTTTCATTACGCTATTAGTCATACCTTCAGCAAGTGAAGTTACATTATGTATATAAATTATTTTCATTATGCTATTAGACATACCTTCAGTAAGTGAAGGTACATTATTTACTAATCAACTTATACATAATATATATATATATATATATATATATTTGTTCCACATAGTTCAATTAACTACTATCTAATGCAAACGACGATCATGTCATGTTTTCATGCTCCAATAGTGTATATAGTAGTCCCTCTTAGCTCAGACGAATCAACCATCACCATTTAGGCACAATCATTTGAGTCCAAGCACCAACAATAGTAATCAGACCTTGAGATCTCCAACATTTCTTCTGGGGTCATCCTCTCAAGCTCACTTTGCCTCCATGATGCAAAACTATTTCGGTTTTGTGGGTCGGTAGCAAGCGGGTAGTCCTCTGATATATGAAATTGGGATTTCATTCTCTTGTAAAGCCTCATTGTTGCGACACAGTCCTCGTATGGATCTTGGATACCAGTTTGAATGTCGTACCTGTAAAATTGAAGCATCATTACTCTCTCTCCAGTTCTAAATTAAAAAAATTTCACCAATAAAACAAAAAGTACATGAAGTTTAATTACCCAAGATATGCTTTTGTTAGGTACTTGAGTGAATTGCTGAGCTTGCTTGTTTTCATCAATGGAGGATATCTCGCTGTATCCCTGTAGGTTAATTTATGAAATATACATGTTTCTGCTTCAGTGACCTTTTATCTTCAGAGTCTTAACTATTAGAATTGTACAGAATTTCATAAAATTCTTTTATTTGCACCGTAGAATTTCACAGCTTTGTTAAGATTCCACCAAGCTTGGTTGAGAAGTTTACCTTATCATTATTCCTGGGTACTCCACTTCTAAACTTTTAAGGTCATGGTCCATTCCATGACCGACAAGGATCCTCGCTTTTCCTCCTCTTGATCGGATCTTCCATATTGCTTCCCCATTGCATAAAAAATCTTGAATCTTCCTCTGCACCTGCCTCAGTGGCATTGCATCTCTTAAAAATTCCGGTCGTATGCCGGTTGTTTCATACCTATAAAGAACATTAACATTTCAACATAGGGTGTCCTTTAATCAGGTGAAATCACTCAAATATATATATCAACTTATCAGTACCTATAGTTAGTGACTGGAAGTGGAGGTTTGACATAGGTGTGAAAGATGATGTTTTCATATTCATCAATGAGGCAAACCCTTCCACAAAGATCTAGGCTGCCATCACTCCCACCACCTACCATTTTGCAAGCAAGTGCAACTGCTCTTGTTCTACCATTATCCATCTTCAACTCATCATAAAGGCCTAAGTTAGCTGTCCGATAAAGTAGAGCCTGGAAGAGAGTCACAATTAGATATGCAGAAAATTAGATACAATAGAGGAAGAAGAAAATAGAAATTAAGTAATTTCCCATGACAATTAAGTGTAAGTTTAAGAATTAATACAGCGTTTGAGCGTGAGAGTTGGCATGTCTCTCGGTGAACCCTAAGAGCATTACGGCTATTACAGATGGTTAAGCAAAGATTGCATCCTTGGTCTTTGAATATCTTCTCACACTCAGCCTTTGGCAATGGTCCTAAGGAAGAAGCATATGAATATATACATGTTGATGATCAACCTATAAAGAAAAGGGAGGATATATAAAACTTTTATTACCTATGAGGTGCTCTCTCAGAGATTCAAATGATCGGCAATGTTTCCTACAAACTCCACACATGGGTTCATGAGCTGAGTGATATGAGGTCCTCATGTGTTCCACTAGGTGCTCCATTTTGTTGAACTGTCTGTAGCATGCTGCGCACTTATTCCTGATCATCATGAAAAATATTAGTATGACATAGGATCATGTCTCATTTAACAATAAGTTTAACATAAATCAAGTAAAACATTTGATTAGGAAACTGCACCGAACATGATTATACTCAACTTGGGATTCATGTTTATAAAAGATCTAACAAGATTTTACGCTGATGGTCAAATACTAAACATATATATATATATATATATAAATTAAATAGACTGTGTGTGTGAGGGGAGTGGTTTTATATATGTACCTAAGAGTCTCCGATGACTCGAATCTGTTGTCCATGATAGTAGTGGATCAGAGTTTTTTACTTAAGAAGAGAAGACTAGTAAAGGAGGACTTGAAAAGGGTGGTGATGATATGGAGGTATTTATATTAGTTGGAGGGGAAAATTTTTCTTCCAACTTGACCTTAATAGAAATGATTCTTTAGGGCCATTAACGCAAAACATTCTTAGTAATCCAAATACTTTGGGACCAAAATTTGTAGAAAGAATATTTCTCTTGCTACCATCTGCGGCCCCCTCTCCGTTATGGTTGCTGCTGATCAGGTGATATCTGCAGTAAAGTTGTGGGATGCCATCTCTCTCTCTAAAATTATATAATGCCAACAGTTTCTGCTTGATAATTTCCCTTGATGAGCACCTTGAATAAAAATCTAATTGACCCACCTGTCAGCTTTCATTTTTCCTGCAGCATGTGTTTGAAGAGCTTAGAACCATAATATATGGATAGCCCTTTGATGTGATCATGTATGTATACACTAACAATGTTCACAATTCATAGAGTGATTCAATTCCCTAATGTGGTTATAATACCAAAGCCTTCTTAGAGCTCTTAAAATGTGGTCTTTACATGCCTGTTTTCAGTCTAGGTTCAGAGCATGGGAAACCTCGGGTACATACACCAATCTCATAACAGATGCATCATTTAAATCACGGAGGATGCAGTAGCGGAGATTCGGATCCACACCAAAATACTTGGACTTAGTATGCCAAGCACTTGAGCCTCTTCCTACTACCCATAGGGGTGACTGACATGACAAATGGTCATGACATAAACAGTTCAAAAACTGCTCAAACTCACATGACAATTAACCCAACATGTACACTTTCGGCAAAAGCAGAATGAGGTTCTGCAGATAAGGTTTTATCTCTTTGGTTCTAGCTAGTCACACTGTACATCGGACAGGCCATTCCCAGGGCAATATACAACTACTGAAAGCGCTAGTACAACTCAAAATAGCAAAAGAACTTGCTCTCACTGCCCTTTCATTAACTGTTACAAAAATATTACGGATCACGTTGAATCCAAATCTCTTCCAACAGTCCATAGACAAGATCCTATCCTCTGGCAAGCACCTAAATCTCTCTTACTTACTGATTAATCCTCTCAAAGCCACCAAATCTGTCTCAACTGTCCATTAAGCAGACACTCTAAGAATCCTTACTTTTTGAAAGTCGGCTCCGATACTACTTGTAATAGGGACTTCTATCCTCTAGAAGCCACCAAATATGTCCCAGCTATCCTTTAGGAGCCGGCTCTTATATTACTTGTAGTACCTTTTGAAAGTCGGTTATGAGTCGGCTCTTATATTACTTGTAGTAGGAGCCTTTATCTTGTAAGAAATCATAAGCCTTGACCTAATAATTTGAAAAAAAAACTCACAACATTATGACTTAAAAATTTAAGTTCAAGTTATTTGTAGTAAGACTTATGATTTCTGACATAACAACGAAATTATTTCTCTTCAATCGATATGAGATAGGAGTTTCAAATTACCATACTCTCATGTATATACAGAGAGAGAGAGAAAAGAGGGGGTTGACTTTTGAAATTTGGGGACTGGAAGCAAGACTATCTTGTGTGGAGGGCCCCAAGAGATTCGTGTTCTGAAGATTCCCAATAGAAAAGATGGATACAGAGAATAATTCTCAATGATTCTGGTCCACCTCCACCACCATCACATGCTTCCAATTCCATCACTCTCTACTTCGAATGTCAAACCAGAAGGCCAAATGAATCAAATGTCTCGCTTCCTACATATATATTGTCCTCTGTTGCCATTAACTTACTAATGCTCATTGCTTATAACAAAAAACTTGTTTTCATATTTCTACTTCATTCTCTAGTATGTTTTTAAGGCCTGTTTGGGATAGTTTTTACATTCTCACTTTTAAATTTACAGTTGCAAAAGCTATTACAGAAAATACATTTAATCGTTTCGTTAAGTTTTTAAAATTATTTTTATATTAAATTTGGCTTCAAACACAGAAATATGCATTTGTCAAAAAAATGTTTTGAAATTTTTTTTTTTTCAAATACACTTTTGTGCATTTGGAGAAACTCTCACAAACATATTATATATATATATATATGTATAAAAGCTATTGTCTTGAAATCAAAGCCACAATCATACCATTTGACTATCATACTGAACTTTTACAAGAGAATTTGCATTTCTTGTTGTACTATGACACCTTTATGCTATGAAATTATTTAATGCGTCCGTTATACGCATGTGATAACTATAATAATTCGCATATCTATGTGAATTGAATATGAAGGATGCTATGTTGAAAGAGAGAGATTGTGTGAAATTAAACTCAAACCACACCTTTATGCTATGCAATTGTTTAGGTGTGTCCAGTCATACGTATCTGATAACTATTGTAATTCGCATATCTACGTGAGTTGAATATACAAATTGCAAAGGATACTATGTTGAAAGAGAGAGATTGTGTGAAATGAAACTCAAACCACACCTTTATGCTTTGAAATTGTTTAGTGCGTTCGTCATACACGTATTATAACTTCTGTAATTCGCATATCCACATGAATTGAATATACAAATTGCGAAGGATACTAGATTGATAGAGAAAGATTGTATGAAATGAAACTCCAACCACTTGAAAAAATAACTTTTAATTTCCCAATGTTTCTCATTCAATGGAATAGCTGTAAAGGAAGGGGGAGAGGAGAAAAAAAGCATTTGATTCTATAGACCTCAAAACGTTCAAAATCACTCGATACAATGAATTCAAAGAAATTATTTCACGAGCTCGTATGAAAAAAGCATATATATATATATATATATATATATATCTTTGGGTATGCATGAAGTATTGTGGAAAGTATTAAGATAGGAGGAGTTCATCCCCCCCAGGGAGTCCTTCATCTTTCCAAGATTGGGGGACCCTATGTTTGAATCATATGAGTTGGTCAACCATGCATGGATATATCCTGTGGCCATCATTGCACAGATCAAAGTTTGACTATATATATGTTCCCTTTATTATCATTTTTCCATCCATAGGTCAAACTTTAAAAAAGAGAGAGAGAAGGAAACCTTTTCCAGCATAAAAGATTCTTTCCAACCCCAGATACACCTTTGCGATAACTTTAGAATAGATCTCACGTAAATTTTAATAAAATTTTAAAATTATAGTGACTTATCCATGACTTGTCTTTGGTATGCCTCCTTCATGCCTCGGGTGGAGGGGGAGCTCACAACCTATATATATGATAAACCGCGAATTTTCAACCCGATAGGAACAATCATACCTTTTTACAAATTTTGTTGAAAAACAATTGGTTCTATATATTTCATAATCTATTTAAATATAGGCAACTCAGATATTTTGACTTGGTTAATTCTATTCAAATATCTATTTCTCTCGTATATCCATGCATGATATCCTATCTTGAAGATATTTGAATAGGGTTGATCAAGACAAAATATCCAAACTCTTGAAATTTTTGTATCAAGGTTGTGTTCGGGTTGTCTTGTGTTATGCTTGAAATAGATCATCTTGCCAAAATTTGAGCGAATCTGGACTTGAACTTAGTTGGTTATGTTGTCACCTTCTATTCAGACTTTTTCAAACGAAGATATTTAGGCACAATATTATTTGATGGTCGAAATTATGTCCCTACACTTTTTTAAATGTGTGTATGTGACTATTTATATATACATATACAATGTGTATGTGACTATTTATATATATGTGTGTGTGTGTGTGTGTTGAGTCCTTCGAGCAGTCATTCTCCAATCTCCTCACAAGTCCACAGTCTTTCTTCTCTTTTAAGTACACCTCTTTTTTTCCTTTAACGTCTTTTTCATTAGTAGAGACATCCCTATTCCCTAGGAGGGTGGACTCTAACCCAAGATCTGACCCCAAGCACACGTCCATTAGACTTCACCCACCAAAGACCAATGGCATCTTTCTCTTAACTACAATGCGCAGACAACAGCTGTGCCTTGAAAACCAATTATTGTTTGGCCTTTGCTAATCTAACAAAGACACTTTACAATTTTGGTCTTGAGAAGAAGATTTCAAGATTTCCTTATTATATGTATGTATGTATATATATATATATATGGCAATTCTTCATTTTAACAGTCCCAAATGAAGGAAACGAGTGTTTGTATGGTGGGAGAGAGATTGTAGTAGAGTAGTTTGTAAACAACCAAATAAAATCTAATCATATATATAATTACTGACATCATAAAAAATAAAATAAAAAACTATGGTCCTCTGTTGCCATTAATTTACTAATCTTGTTTTCATATTTCTACTTCATTCTCTATTATGTTTTTAAGGCTTGTTTGGGATAGTTTGTACATTCTCACTTTTAAATTTACGGTTGCAAAAGCTATTACGAAAAATACGTTTAATCGTTTCGTCAAGTTTTTAAAATTACTTTATATTAAATTTGGCTTCAAACACATAAAAATGCATGTCAAAAGATGTTTTGATTTTTTTTTTTCAAATACACTTTTGTGCATTTGGAGAAATTCTCACAAACATTATATATATATATATATATATATATATGTAAGAGCTATTGTCTTGAAATCAAAGCCACAATCATACCATTTGACCATTATTGAACTTTTACAAAAGAACTAGCATTTCTTGTTCTACTATGACACCTATTTGTAATGAAATTGTCTAGTGCGTTCATCATACGCGTGTGATAACTACTGTAATTCACATATTTATGTGAATTAAATATGCGAATTGCAAAGGATGCTACGTTGAAAGAGAAAGATTGTGTGAAATTAAACTCAAACCACACTTTTATGCTATGAAATTGTTTAGTGTCTCCGTTATACGCGTGTGATAACTATTGTAATTCGCATATTTACGTGAGTTGAGTATACAAATTGCAAAGGATACTATGTTGAAAGAGAGAGATTGTGTGAAATGAAACTCAAACCACACCTTTATGCTTTGAAATTGTTTAGTGCGTCCGTCATACGCAAAGGATACTATGTTGAAAGAGAGAGATTGTGTAAAATGAAACTCAAACCACACCTTTATGCTTTGAAATTGTTTAGTGCGTCCGTCATATGCGTATGATATTGAAATTGTTTAGTGCGCCCGTCATACGCGTATGATAACTACTGTAATTCGCATATCCACATGAATTGAATATACAAGTTGCGAAGGATACTAGATTGATAGAGAAAGATTGTATGAAATGAAACTCCAACCACTAAAAAAAATAACTTTTAATTTCCTAATGTTTCTCATTCAATGGAATAGCTGTAAAGGAAGGGGGAGAGGAGAAAAAAAGCATTTGATTCTATAAACCTCATACAATGAATTTAAAGAAATTATATCACGAACTTGTTATATAAATACGACGACCTCTATGATTATAGCAAAACAGAATTTTATAGAGTCAAATCATTATAGTGATAACACCTGATTGACCACTCAGCTGTATGAGAAAAGCATATATATTAATATATATATATATATATATATATATCTTTAGGTATGCATGAAGTATTGTGGAAAGTATTGAGATAGGAGGAGTTCATCCCCCCCTTCTTCAAAAGGGAGTCCTTCATCTGTCCAAGATTGGGGGACCCTATGTTTGAATCATTTCTGAGTTGGTCAAACATGCATGGATATATCCTGAGGCTATCATTGCACAGATCAAACTTTGACTACATATATGTTCCCTTTATTATCATTTTTCTATCCATAGGTCAAACTTTAAAAAAGAGAGAGAAGGAAACCTTTTCCAGCATAAAAGATTCTTTCCAACCCCAGATACACTTTTGCGATAACTTTAGAATAGATATCACGTAAATTTTAATAAAATTTTAAAATTATAGCGACTTATCCATGACTTGTCTTTGGTATGCCTCATTCATGCTAGGGCTCTAAACGGATCGAATTCGGACCGGATCAGAGCCGATCCGAATCTGATCCGTTTAATAAAAAATTCAATCCGATCCGATCCGTTGATTCGACGGATCAAGCGAATGTTAATCTGTATCCGAATTCGTTAATAACCAAATATCCGATCTGTTAATCCGGTCTGATCCATTTAAAATTATAATATATATATATATATATTAAAATTAATATATTATATAAATATATATATATATTATATAGTAATATATATATAATATTATTATATATTATATATAGTAATATATATATATATATTATATATATTAATTTTATATATATATATAACTGGATCGAATCGGATTGTAAACGGATCAGATCAGCCTCTATTATATCCGATCCGTTTATATTTAGGATAATCGGATTCGGATTCGGATCGGATCGGATCGGATCACAGATCACTATTTCTAAAATCATATCCGGACTTATCGGATCTCGGATCAATCTGATCCATTGACAGCTCTACTTCATGCCTCAGGTGGAGGGGGAGCTCACAACCTATATATATGATAAACCTGCGAATTTTCAACCCGATAGGAACAATCATAGCTTTTTGTAAATTTTGTTGAAAAACAATTGGTTCTATATATTTCATAATCTATTCAAATATAGGCAACTCAGATATTTTGACTTGGTTAATTCTATTTAAATATCCATTTCTCTCGTATATTCATGCATGATATCCTATCTTGAAGATATTTGAATAGGGTTGATTCAAGACAAAATATCTAAACTCTTGAAATTTTCGTATGAAGGTTGAGTTCGGGTTGTACTGTGTTCTGCTTGAAATAGATCATCTTACCAAAATTTGAGTGAATCCGGACTTGAACTTAGTTGGTTATGTTGTCACCTTCTATCTAGACTTTTTCAAACGAAGGTATTTAGGCATAATATTATTTGATGGTGGAAATTATGTCCCTGCACTTTTTTAAATGTGTATGTGACTATTTATTTATACATATACAATGTGTATGTGACTATTTATATCTATGTGTGTGTGTGTGTGTGTTGAGTCCTTCGAGCAGTCATTCTCCAATCTCCTCACAAGTCCACATCTTTCTTCTCTTTTAAGTACACCTTTTTTTTTCCTTTAACTTCTTTTTCATTGTAGAGACATCCCTATTCCCTAGGAGGGTGGACTCTAACCCAAGATCTGTCCCCAAACACCGGTCCATTAGACTTCACCCACCAAAGACCAATGGCATCTTTCTCTTAACTACAATGCGCAGACAACAGCTGTGCCTTGAAAACCAATTATTGTTTGGCCTTTGCTAATCTAACAAAGACACTTTACAATTTTGGTCTTGAGAAGAAGATTTCAAGATTTCTTTATTATATGTATGTATGTATGTATGTATGTATATATGGCAATTCTTCATTTTAACAATCCCAAATGAAGGAAAAGAGTGTTTGTATGGTGGGAGAGAGATTGTAGTAGAGTAGTTTGTAAACAACCAAATAAAATCTAATCATATATATAATTGATGACATCATAAAAAATAAAATAAAAAACCAATGACAAATTATTTGATTTAATACCACATGTTGGCATGATGAATATTGAGACCATCCATAGTTCAATAGTTTGGATTTCATTTTTTGTAAACTGTAATAACTATAAAAATAAAGTACAGTCTAGAGCTGTGAGAAAAAATAAACTACACATTCTTTTAATAGAAAGAGTGAAAACAGAACTCATGATCTCTCTTTTAAAATAAAAAAAAAAATCAAGAATTTCCAACAAGATTAACACCAATTGGCATTGAAAAAGCATATTCGGTTTCTTCTTCCATTGTGGTTTTCTTTTTTATTTTGACCAGGTGTTCTAATTGTTGTTGTTGAAGATGAGACACATGTACTTGAGTGGGATTAAAATTTGGATGGAAAAATTGAAGTTGTTAGTTGGTGTATCGTTTATGAATTCCCTTTCATGGATTTGGCAGATCACCAACTCAAAAATGACATTTTTTATTATATTTTTGATAACCCAAGAAAATACCCCATCAATGGAACCATCCGGGTGCGAGACCGGGCCATAAATTTGGGGGTGGTGGGTTTCCCGAAGATCTCTCACAGATTAGGTAATAATGAGTAAGACTTGAATCAAAGACCTGAAATTTACCAAAGGCAAGAGGACCCCCTTTTTTTTTTATGTTGATATTGTTAAGTAGACCATGACAAACCATGATTCAACACTTTACACTACAAACCAAGAAGTTAACCTGATCATGGTCATTGTGTAGATAACCAAGAAGTCTATATATATTCAACTAAACACAAAATAATCAGAGGTGCCTTTTGTTGGGAAGGTTTGGGTCCAACTGGTGCACCCACCTACAAAATTCCAGACATTATGACCCAACCATCAGGCAGGGGGGTTGCACCACCAGAATATACTCTGGTTGTGATAATAATAATAATAAAAAAAAGGCATGAGTTGTTGTTAAGTATTAGGTTGAAAAGAAGATGTCCCGAACCATCTAATTTATTCATTTGATTTTGTTCAAACTTATTGCATAACCCTACATTGAATCTTTAACTTCAATAATAATAATAATAATAATAATAATATAGTTTTTTTTTACATTTATTATTATTATTATTGGCAGATAGGGCTTACCAGATTTATTTTTTGGAATCTGACAATCATTTAATTGGTTTCCAATTGTTAGTTTTCTTATTTATTTAATTCATCTTAGAATCCAATGACTATGAGAGCCCTAAGACTTCTGCTTTAAGATCTTTAAATCATTTAATTTTAACCCTTTTTAGTGTGTGTATGTGTGTGTGTGGATGTATTTGTGTCCAATAATAGGACTTGTTTGGCATTCCAGCTATTATTATTATTATTATTATTATTACCTGAAATGTATTAAAACTTACAAGATGTACATAGACTTGAGATAAATTAAAACCAGTTCTCTAATTATTTTTTTAATTGTTAAATTTATCTCAATATTTTTCATGAAACAAACAATTCCTATCTATGTTGCACGGTTTAATAATTTCAAAATTACTTTTGAATTCTTGAATATTTTCGAATAATTTGTAATTATAATTCTTAAGTAATTATAAATAGTAGTAGAAGGAGATTATTTTTTTAACAGGGGTTGAGTGTCATCTCATGTCTCTTCTTATGACAGTTTGAATTTCTTTAGTAGAGCATATGGTAGTTTATTAATAATTAACGTTGGCCAAAAAGAAAAAAATGTCTTAAAATTACTTTCCAAAGCTTTTAGTGACTACGTGATATCTCATACCTCTTCTCTTGACAAAAGTTCCGATTTCGAATCTTTCTAGTAGAGCTAAATTTTCTAATGACTGTGTGGCATCTCGTGCCTCTTCTCATGATAAAAGTTACGATTTCAAATCTCCCTAATAGAGAGTTCGTGATAGTCACAAAAAAATAAAATATTGGTCCTAAAATTACTTTTTACTAAAATAAAAAATATATATATATATAGGAGTTTGAAATCTCCTCTCCCAATTTCGAGATGGGCTTTAACTTCATTTGTTGGGTTGTTAGATTTTTTAAAATTTAAAATTAAGAGATTTCTTATGATTTTATGATTTTTATAAATTTATAAAATAATAATTATAAAATTGACGGAAAAGAAAAAAGAAATTCCTACTCCCTCCAGTCATTGAAAAAAAAAATCTGAAATTGTCAATGTGGTGTGGGCCCATGATTGTTGTTTGGGCGTAAAAGTCTGGGTTGTTTCCAGGCCTGCTGAAGCTTATCAAACAGCTGGCGTAAACAGCTAATTACCCAAATGTGGAGCCCTACACTGTCCTAATCATAATTAGATCCAATTTTAAAGGATAATTTGCCTTGAGAAAGAACGATCAACCGACATGCTGTACTTTAACTAAATTCCATTCACTGCCAATGGGATAAAGCCACGTAACACAGAAAATTTAATGCCAATTAATTATCAACCTTTCCTTCTGCCACATGGTAAAATTTAATGGAACCGTAGATTTTTTAAAATAACAGTCCTGTCACGTACACATTTTTAGACTTTGGGCGTTGAAAAGCCGTTAATCGCGCCAACTATTGAAATTCCCAGGGAAAACACTTTGCCAACAACAAAATCGGCTTGTTTCAGGCGGTGGAATTGGCGGTGGGAGAGAAGTCGCCTTCATTTTTTGCTTCAACCTTCCACCTCTCTGCAACCCCACACAAATACATATATATACATTTATATTGTATATATATATATATATATATCTATAGTTTTTCAATTATTATTTGATTCCTGATTCCTACTTTTGTGTCCTCTCTAACCTCCTACATTTCTCCTCTTCTTCTGCCATTAACACACACACAGACACACACACACATATATATATATATGTATATAACCATCTCTTCCTGTCTATATATACATAAAACCCAGATAACATAAGACCTTGGCCTTCTCTTTCTTCAGGTTGATTATTAAGGTATGCACTCGATGATGATTTACCAATTCAAATTACATTCATTTGTTATTGTTTCAGGGTGCTTTGATTGTTTGTTTTGTTTATTGTATTCTCTTCTGCAATTCTTTTGAAATTTGTCTCTGGTTGTTTTAATTTTTGCATTGTCTTCTTGTTTGGTTTTTTATCATTGAATGTAGACTTCAATTTTACTAATTTGTTGAAATCTAGAGGGATTGAAATCCAATCTCTTCCGGTTTTTCTTATCTGATTTATTGCATACAAGATGAAGAACTTAAGAGAGAGAAGTTTATGAATTAAAAATCAAAATTATTTAATACACTGTATGTATAGTTAATTAGTTATGCAATTTGTACATACTGCAGATTATGCTCCAAAAGTCTGTTCATTCATTATTATTGCTGGACATTGGATCATTTTGTTTTTGTTTATTATATTCTTTTTCTAAAAATTACTTTTGAATTTTTATATTACGAGACAAGGTTTATGTAGCCGATTCAAAATAGTTGAAATAATATGTTTGTTGAGTTGAGTTGAGTTAAGAATTATTGAATTTCAATCGTTGAATGCAAAGAAGTATTGAAGTCCTCTCTGTTTTGGGTTTTCTTATCTGATTTCTTGTATATTCAAACAAAGAACATTTTTTGGGGGCGTTTTCTTGTCTGATTTCTTGTATACACTCTTTTAGATTTAATCAACATTTAATTATTTCTATTGGGTTTTGTTTTCATTGGTAGAAACTTTTCTGAACAATTGCAGAGTCTGGATTGATTCATTCTGAGCATTTAGATGCCTGAATTTGTCATGGATGAATCAAATGGAGATAGCATTACGAATGAACCCAATGGACATTATGTGCCTTACAAGGAAATTTTCAACCAGAGGTCCCCAAGAAGTCCATTGAGTACACACAGTCCTGAAAGTGACTCTATGGATCTAGACATTGATGGGGCAATTGACACCTCTATCGAGCAGCTGTATCGCAATGTCTGTGAGATGCAGAGCTCTGATCAATCACCATCAAGGCGTAGCTTTCTGTCATATGGTGAAGAGTCGAGGATTGATTCTGAATTGCGTTATCTTGCTGGAGGAGATTTTGAGGAGCTGGAGATAACGAAAGAGGTGATGGTGGTGGTGGTGGAGGAGAAAAAAGAAACAGGAAATGGTCCTTCTGAGAAAGAAAATGAGTCTACTAATAAAAATTTTGAAAAGATCCGTAGCACCCAATCTGCAGGTTCTAAATCTTTTTCATCTGCAAGACCAAAGAGGCTATCTCGCTTGCAATCAGATACTGATGCATCAGCTAAATTGAGTCCAACTAGCAAATCTTTCCTCAAGAGACCTCCTACTGGTAAGCGGAATGGGAAAACTTCAAGAAAACCAAATGCAGTATTTCCCATCAAGGATGAAAGGAATTCACCTTTAGGAGGGGAAAAGTTGCGGAGTGGAAATGAGGATTCCAAAGAAGCAAGATACCTTGGACCGTATTTACTTAAACAAACAAGAGAGGTGGTTTCAGCGGGGGATAATCCACAGAAAGCTCTTGAATTGGCTCTTCGAGCAATGAAATCATTTGAGAATTGTGCAGATGGAAAACCCAATTTAGAGCTAGTGATGTGTTTGCATGTTGTAGCAGCATTATACTGCAGCCTAGGCCAGTACAGTGAGGCAATTCCTGTTCTTGAGCAGTTCAATCGAAATTCCAGCTATAGATGAAGGCCAAAATCATGCACTAGCTAAATTTGCCGGATGCATGCAGTTAGGTGATACTTATGCAATGCTCGGGCAGAATTGAGAATTCAATACTGTGCTACACGGCAGGTTTGGAGATCCAAAGACAAGTTTTGGGAGAAAAGGACCCCCAATTTGGTGAGACTTGCAGGTATGTTGCTGAAGCCCATGTTCAAGCAATGCAATTTGATGACGCTGAGAAGCTTTGTCAGATGGCTCTGAATATCCATAGAGAGAACGGCTCACCTGCTTCTCCGGAAGAAGCAGCAGACTAGGAGACTTATGGGACTTATATGTGACTCGAAGGGAGATTATGAAGCTGCTCTTGAGCATTATGTTTTAGCAAGCATGGCCATGGCAGCAAATGGCCTGGAAACAGAAGTGGCTACCATTGACTGCAGCATTGGTGATGTATATTTATCTTTGGCGCGGTATGATGAAGCTATATTTGCATATCAGAAAGCACTCACTGTGTTTAAGTCAACTAAAGGAGAGAATCATGCTTCCGTTGCTTCAGTTTTTGTTTGTTTGGCTGATTTGTACAAGAAGATAGGAAAAATAAGGGAATCCAAATGTTACTGTGAAAATGCACTTCGCATCTACGCTGAAGCCCATTCAAGGGAACCCTCCAGAGGAGATTGCCAGTGGTCTAGTTGATGTTTCTGCTATCTATGAATCTATGAATGAACTGGATCAGGCACTCAAGTTACTTCAGAAGGCTCTAAAGATATATGGCAAAACCCCAGGTCAGCAAAGCACGATTGCAGGAGTTGAGGCCCAGATGGGGGTCTTGTATTATATGATGGGGAATTACTCTGACTCTTACAATTACTTCAAAAGTGCCATTTCAAAGTTCCGGGTAGTCAGAGAGAAGAAATCTGCTCTCTTTGGGATTGTTCTGAACCAAATGGGACTTGCCTGCGTGCAACTTTATGCAATAAATGAAGCTGCAGATATGTTTGAAGAAGCAAGGAGTATTCTGGAGACTGAATATGGCCAGTATCACCCAGACACACTAGCAGTATATAGCAATCTCGCCGGCACATACGACGCAATGGGCAGGTATATATCTACTCTCTTTTGTTACATTGTACTAGCATCATATATGTGATAACTTAGCTCCTTCCCTTTGTTTCTGAGTTTATTATTTCTGCAGTGAAGACCGAGCTTGACGCCTTTGCAGCCAA
The DNA here is from genome assembly GCA_008638375.1 of Nyssa sinensis. Lineage (NCBI taxonomy): Eukaryota > Viridiplantae > Streptophyta > Magnoliopsida > Cornales > Nyssaceae > Nyssa > Nyssa sinensis. Next base: position 61,086,233 of record CM018032.1, read on the forward strand.
TATATGTTATAGTATAGCAAAATCATGCATCTGGCTTACTTTCTTGTTTTTCCTTCTCTCCTACATGATTTGGAATAGAAAGAAACTGAACCAGAATTTTATGAGCTTTGATTAACCTATTTAAGCCCAAGCTTGCCTCATGAAATAAAACATGTTAGAGATTGGAAGAACTTGATGTATAAACATAAACACCTAGAGTCCAGATGAGAAGATGGATAGAAGGGAAATAGAAATATGGGAATCTTACAACTACTCGGATTGGAATAATTGTACAATTCAATCATTTCCCAGGGTGAAGGGAGCTTGAGATATAAAAACTTTGAACAGTTTTATCTGTTACAATAGCGTAGGACTGTAAATGAGTCGAGTAAGTAGATTGTTCAAACTTAGCTCACTAAAATAAACAAGTTTTAAATTGTGTTCAAACTTAACTTGTTAATGTTTCAAGCTGAGCTTGAGTAATTTAATTTTTTTGATAATATTAGATTTAGATGACTTTTAGTTTATCAAGTCGTGCTCAAAAAATTAATAGGTTTCAAAATATGTTTCAAACTTGATTTGTTTATGTTGCAAACTGATCTCGCATAAACACCGTGTATGGAGAGACCAGAAAGTCCATGAAGAGGCCTAAAAGCTTAAATTGTTAGGTCTTAGGCCCTGATCATGTATATTAGTCATTTCTTATTACACTTATTATCCGATCTAGGACTCGAGGCTCACACGTTACCTTAACACTTTAACATTATCTGCACATTGCATTATTTTTAGCTCATCTTTTTTTCACTCTGTTGTGCCTTCGATTTATATTCTATGCAGGACAGCTGATGCAATTGAAATCTTGGAATATGTCGTTGGGATGAGAGAGGAGAAGCTTGGAACTGCAAATCCTGACGTAAATGATGAGAAGCGGAGATTGGCAGAGTTATTAAAGGAAACAGGCAGGGTTCGGTACAGGAAAACCATATCACTGGAAGTCCTACTTGACTCCAATGCTCAGACCATTATAGAAGATGGCAGTAAGGTATTATGATGCCATTGATGTATTTCTGTTTGAAAGTAAAGAGTCTCAAGAGAGAGAATTTTAGGTGGTGAGTTGGTTTGCTAGATAGTTATATTGCAGACTTGGACAGAAAGTTAAATAAAAATATTAACGGAAAGTAAGGGATTTTGGGTTCCAACTGTCAGTTATATTGCCTTTGGGGATCAGGGAAGAAAAGGTTTCATTTTCCATCCTTGAAGAAGTTGATGAAATTCCCGTGTCACATTGTTTTTTGTATATCTTGTAGATTAATAATAATAAAAAGTGGTGAAATTTCATTTTCCCTTCTTGTTACACCAAACTGCCCATTAGAAAACTTCGACTGCAACCCTCATGCTCTAGTGAGATGCTGACCATCTATCTTTATTGTCTTATCATTCGAGGCAATGTGGGGGTTCTAGGGCTGTTTGTGTTCTGTGGAGTGATAAAACTAAACGCTAAATCGATCTTAAACAAAACACAAAGAGAACAACATACTGACATAGTGTAAGAAAGTGAGAAGTTAGAACAACTTTGTTCCAAGTTTGGCTGGTCATTGTTGTCCAGATCTCAATCATTTCACATGATGCAAACTTCTTGCTAATCTATGATATAAATTTAAGAGCCAAAAGGAAAAAACTAAGGGAGAGGCATTTGGCTGGTCATTTTTCGTCCTCTTCATAATCATTTTACATTATGCAAACTTCTTGCTAATCTATGATATAAATATAAGAGCCAAAAGATAAAAAAAAAACAGAGGGAGGGGCAAAATAACAATTCCTGGATTATTAAATAATCAAAGTCACAAGTTTTTTTTTTTTTCCTTTTAATAATAGAATAGATAAAACATGACAAAAATGCAGGACATCAATGCAAAAAATCATTAATATTTATTACAATCACTAATCCATAGTGATAATATATAGGCAACTGAATCATGGTCATTGACTCATTGCATCACACGTTCACAGAACTATGACAAGCCTCTGCAACTGAAACCGGAGGCTCAGACAGGGTGCCGTTAAGAATGAGGTTTGCAACCAGTAGGTTGGCAGCCTGAGAATAGTGTATGCCATCCCAGCTAATGCGCTTTGATGGATTATTACAAGGATTACCGTATACTGTTCCATTCACTATTGCTTTCTTACCACAATCCACGTGATAACCATAATAACTGCCACAACAGAAGTTCATCGGATCATCAAAACCTGCCATCACAAAGCCGGATCAATTAGACATACACCATCCAATTGACTACAATGCAGTAACAACTTTCTTTAGTGAGGCTATACACCTTCTGATAGATAGCTTACCGTGATTCTTTGCATTGCTAATTACTGAGTACTTAGCAGAATACATGTCGACATAAGTGAATGCTGCATGTTGGAGCTGTGCCCTTAGCCGGGAGACCCTGTCCTTTAGCTGCCTGTTAAACTCCTGAGCCACCTCATTTTGGGGCTTCACGCACCCATTACGGTCCAGATTACCAGACTTCTGTTGGTAGTATATAACATTGTACGGCAAGCAACCAATTGGGCCAGTGTTATGTACCCAGAAGACTCTTGCCCCTTCCTTGTATAGTTGCTGAAAAATGGACCATGACGGATATTAATTTCAATCCCCATTTGAACATCATCATATCATCACAGAACATAAAAAATGCAAATTAAAATTAGTAACCAACAGGCCACAAACTCATAACCCTCCAAGTATGTCAAAAGGTCACATTGCTTACATGTACAGCTATGGAAAACTCATCTAGGATATCGGGAATGGATGCTCGGACTTGGTCTTCTGTCGTATGTTGAAAACCATAGGCAAGGTCATTCTGTCCAATGTCAAATGTGTATAGAGCCTTTGAGAAGTCCTGGGGTCTCGGGAGAATGCTTTTAAACGGTGGAGTCTTCCCTTGATGCCATCGATTAACATTCATTGTTAGCATTGTTTAGAAATAAATTATTTTCCCAAGTGCCTATATACTGTGTAAAGCATGAATCATATCTCAATTCTGCAATATGCTTTTCATTCTCAGGAATAGGAAAAAAAAATCCCATTCAAAATATGCCTGATAAAATCACATTTCATGTAATGGAAAAGGAGAGGGAGAACTCACTGTTGTCATTAAGTTGTTTATAAAGGGAAGTTGTGCGCGACTTAAATTGAATGAATTGAGAAATTTGGAGGTCTAAGTGAAAAGGGCTATAGCCGCCAGGACGGATGGATGAACCTCCTGTTGCAAAATTTGCACCATGCCTGAAATCTGTCCCAATTGAGTCCAGATATGCATCCAAGTATGGCAAACCTAACTTCTCAGCTGCACTGAATGGTAATATTAATTAGAAAACTGCAATGCAAATGTTCATTATACACACTCCATCACAATACTAATGTGCTAGCAAATGGCACTAATATGGGATGATTGTATAGCATTTTGACTGTATAAACTGTGACACCAAGTCTGTTTTCAATTCTCAGCTTGTTTTGCCCCAAATACTTTCGCACTCGAACACAAATGCTTCCAAATCTTCCCTAACATGTCAAACACCAGAGGACAGTATCCCAATTATAACTCCACTTACAATTCACTTGTAGGGCACTGGACCATTATTAGGCCACTAGATTTTTACCTTTTTTTTGGTAATATGAAGTTCCCTCTATTACCTGTATCCAATCACGTAACAGTCTACCCAAGACTCACCCAGAGGAAACCCACATAGAGCCACGCAAAGCGGGTAAATTTAGGGTGGCAACCCTCTAAAAAGAAACACACACTGTCGAATTTGAATTAGGAAGCACTTATCACTTCACCCACTACCACTTGGTACCTATGGATTAGTAGTTTTTGCTGACTCTCCAAGTGAAATTGGAAAAGTAGAATATCATGAAAAGTAAATTTACTACTATCCTTTAGAGAATGTAGACAGAGCTAGTATGTAACTAGAGAGCTCACCTATCAAATCCATGACGAGACGACCATCGCAGTACCTTCCAGAAGGCTTGCCAAAGAAAGTTTCACCATTAGGCGGAGGCACCTCACCCAAGGCCGCTGATCGGCCTCCGGTATCCGAATTTGAGTCGCCAAAGTTGTATATGGCCGGGAAACGGCAGCTTCTTGAAACACCACCCATTTCTCCACCCGCCAACCCAACGGCCAACATCCCAAACACCCAAATCATCCTACTACTGCACTCCATGGTTGCTCAATGCTCAGCAGGACCCTTCTCAATTACCCATACAGTTGTACAAGCATATATACATATCTGTGCATATATATAACAGTGAGTGAGTCGGTGAGCCAAAAAGATTGACGTATAATGAGAGGACCACGTGCAGTGATTTGGGCTTTATTCATCCTCACTGTGCTCTGCCATTTTCTTGAGGATTTCGAGGACAATGCTATGATGCTTTATGTCATTTAGTGACATCGTATCTAGTCAAGATTCAACGCCACCGACTCCTTCTCTGTCACTTTTTGCCCTAAAAGTTTATTGGATTGCTTGTGCCATTCCCCTTAATTAAACACTGCTTTAGACTTATTGGGCTATGAAAAAAGATTGCTAACATGTTTTTATCGCACCTTATTGTGATTAAAAGTAAGGAAAAGTATACTATCTTCTTGAAATACGAAAAATTCTTACATCCATTAGATCCATTTACCTAATTTCATGAAGCCGATCACATTTTGTTGAGTAAGAAATAAGTTATTTTTGTATTTTTTTCAAATGATAAATATTATAAAATGGGTTCATAAACCCATTCATACAAAAACTTCTCAATAAATACATGTTTTTAACCATAAGCATAACTCTTGGAAAAAAAATGAAAGACTTCGGCTGCGTCTAGATAGTAATTCAGATATGATTTTCTGAAAAATGTTTTTAAAATGTGTTTCAAAATTTTGTAATTGATTTTTTGAAAACTGTAAAAATATGTTTGGTTATGCTAATCAGAATTTAATTTTTGAGTTAAAAACTGTAAAAATTCGTTTGGATATAATATTTGAATTTAAGTTTCTGAGAACAAAATTATGAAAATACATTTTGATCTGAAATTTGATTTCATATTTTTTAAGATAAAAAATAATGAAAATACATTTAGATAAGTTATTTTTTAAGATAACTTTTTATTTTTAAATTTTAAAAAGTAAAATTACTGTTAGTGACTTCTTAAAGAGAGACTATAATTATCAGAATTTATTTATTTTTTTAAATTCTTTTCAAAAGAATTTATGTTAATATTTTTATGTTTCCTGTTTTTGAAGAGAGAAAGAGAGAGAGATTTTTTTTTTTGTATTTTTGTTCTTAAAAATGAAAATGATAGTGTTCTTGTAAAACTCATGTACTTGGATTTGTTTAATATTTTTAATTTTTGTGGTTTCAACAACAAAAAAAATTAAAAATACATGTGCGTTATTTAGTAATTTCATTTTTTAATGAATTTAAAATTTTAAAATTAAAAGTACTTTTAGTTGTTTCTAAAGAGAGGCTATTATCAGATTTTTTTATTTTTATTTTTGAAAATTCCTTTCCAAAGGAATTTATGTTAATATTTGTATTTTTAAAAAACAGAAAACAATTTTTTAAAAAGTACTCAATTCTTCTTTAAAACGTATCTTTTACGAACATTTTTAAATAGATATTTTCAAAAATGGAAAAAAATTATAATCTATCTATTAATTATTAGTTTTATTTGATTTTACTTAATTGAGATATTATCAACAAAATATAAATATAAATAACCAAAAAAATATAGGATAAAACTGTCATCAATTTAATCATAAATAAATGAGATGTAATCATTTTTTTTCAATTAATACTTAAATAGAAATATTATTATTTTTATCATTTCATATTTTTCAGGATCACAGAGTAATTTAATAATTACTTTAAAGTTTTAAAAATGTTATGTAAAAAGTAGTCAAATTATTTTTGAAAATGAAAAGTGTGATGCAAAAGATATTCAAAATGCTTTTAAAATAATGTTCAGGATTTTATTTTAGAACATGACTAAACAAACAAGTTTTCAAATATGATTTTCAAAAAATTTGTTTTTGGATTTATAACCAAACAGGACCTTCTTTTTTGCACTAAAAAAGTTAGATATATATTATTTCATGACGTAATAGTTAATAAGTCTGTCACTTAATGTAACGATCATATAATTTTAATATTTTATAATGTTCACATGAGATCTAGTATACTGTTAAAATCATAAAGATTGTCACATACATATAACAGACTCATATAAAATAATTTTTAGATAAGATTGATAATATAGTTTGTGAAAGACTGTCACAGTATAACATGGGTCTTTGAGCACCATGGCCTAAGGTGATAGAAAAATCATAATTAAGTTGATGCAAATTGAAAATTTGAAACATAACCATGATAAATATTTGGATAATAAAGCTAGATTGTGAGTTTTTTTTTTTAGATAAATTAGATTGCGAATTTTGCTTGTAAATTATATAATCCAATTGAATATGAACTTCTTTTGATGGAAACCTTTATAATTGAAACACAAAATATACACATTGTTACAAAAAAAAAAAAAGAATTATGGTCATTAGTAAGAATTAGTGATGGCATTTCTGGAAACACGCGGTGGCATTCTTACAAATGAGTTTTTGGGATTATTGATTCAAGCAGGGATAATGTTCTCTCCTGTCATGTCCTAAAAATGTTAGTTTTACCAGGTTGCGTGGGTAAATCTGAATCCCTTCATATATGTACTCTTTAACTCCCCGATAGCTCAGAGTAACTAATTTGCTTTCAATTCCAAGATCCCAATTTCGTCCTGCCAAACACATTATTCCTCTGTGTGTGTGTGTGTGTGTGTGTGTGTGTATAGAGAGAGAGAGAGAGGTGGAATGAGTTCTGGGATATTATAACAACCATCCGCATTTGCATCCCATCATAAGATTCAGGATTTCATATTTTTCCCCTCAATGAAATAGTAAATGTTCAATGGCACTGCGAGTGCGAAACACTGAATTTCGATTTTACAAAATGATTCAACCTTTCAATTTGTAATACCCAAAAAATAGAAGAGATGCAAGAAGCTGGAGTACTGCTCATTCACCAAATATTAGTAAGGCTTGGCTATTCAAGAGAAAAAAATAGATATCAAATTTCATAACACCACAACAATCTACGGTGACCAGTCTGCCATATCACAAAAACTGCTGCAATTGCCAATCATCATACATGTCATGAATACATCCAATGCTACGGAGATCAAATATTTACAAGTTACTGGTAATAATTTATATTAAAAAATCAAAGATGTTTTCCCAACTGAAAAGGGAACAATATATGATCATTCTGTTACTAAACTGAAACGCAATTTTTTCTTTATTAAAAGGAAAAAATTTTAAACAAAGAGCGCTGTGTGGTCTCTCCAAAGGCTGCTCTAATGCTGCACGAAAAACTTCAATCTTGTGGAGGTTCCTGGAACGCTAATTTTCAAACAAAATGATAAAGGGTACCTATAAATACAAATTTTGGCAGGAAGATTGATCCAGCAGCCCTGCATTTCTAATTCATGTGCTGCTGGTGAAGTTGCCGTGAACTCCATGTGCTATTCACAGGTGAACAAGGAAAAATAATTGTTGGCAGCCTCTTGCTTTCCTCAAGATGAGGGAAATCAATAGTGTAGTGAAGGCCACGGCTCTCATGCCGAGCAAGGGCACTGCTCACCACCAGCTTCGCGCAACAAAAGAGGTTCCTCATTTCACATGCCTCAATCCCTACCATCGTTGGCTCCCACCCTTGCTGGAATAAGTATGCTTCCCAATCCAGCTCCAACTCTCCAATTCTCTGCTCCGCAGTTTCTAGCCTTGTTGTTGACCGAACAATTCCAACATAATCCCACATAATTGATTGCAATTCTTTCCTCACTTCCCTTGTCCTCCTCGTAATTTTTCCCAAAACATTGCTCCCAAGTGACATGGGCACAAGTGGTCGAGCCCACCAATCTGAAGCACTGCGATCAATTCTTGAGCTGTTCATGTGGTCAATTGAAGGCTCCAGAGCTCTTCGTGCAAATACTAGTGCCTCAAGCAATGAGTTGCTAGCTAGTCGGTTTGCCCCATGCAAACCGGTACATGCAACCTCGCCTGCCACGTAAAGACCTCGTACATTCGTCTCCCCCTGAAGCCCAGCACGAACTCCTCCACACATGTAATGAGCAGCAGGAACCACAGGAATTGGTTGGCGGGTAATATCTAGGCCATACTGGAGGCACTCGGCAGCTATGTTGGGGAAGTGTGAGAGAATTTTTTCTCTGGGTTTGTGACTTATATCAAGTAGCACATATTTCTCATTACGCCTTTTAAGCTGATCGTCTATACTTCTTGCTACCACATCCCTAGGAGCAAGCTCTGCCCTCTCGTCATACAAGGGCATGAACCTTTCCATGCCTATATTGTAGAGGATGCCTCCATCACCCCTGACAGCTTCAGTGATGAGAAATGCATTTTCTCTGGGTTTGGATGGAGTGATGGGAAGGCCTTCATCAGCCAAGGCAGTTGGGTGGAATTGCACAAACCTGGCAACAAAATTACGCCACAAAATTAGAGTTACTAATGAAATCTTCCAACAGAAATTGGTTCTTGTACAAGCAGGATAATGGGCCTATCTATGAGATCTCCTGTGCCAAAACAGAAATTGGTTCAGAGCATAGTTGTCAAAACATATATCATTTTTTAAAAATATTGTATCGTGTATCATGACGTATCATGTATCATTTTTCAAAAATGTTGTATCATGTATTGTAAGATGCGTATTGTGTATCATGCAATACGGTGCAAAAAGATACAACTAAAAAATATGTATCGTTTTATGGCTATATCGAAACGTATCATGTTGTAAGATACTAATAACTATGGTTCAGAGTACACTACTCCCAAAAACTTCATGACAATAAGACATTTTGAGGATTTCAAAGAAATGATTTGATCTCAATCTTCTGATAATGGCTCCACGTTTTTGCAATTACACCATTTCAGAGGAAGAACAGGTGCATTCAAATGCTAAAGAAACAGGCAAATTGATTTCATTTCCAACAACCATCAAAGCGTTCACAAGAATTTTACAATAAAAGTCCATTTAGAATGATGTAGTTGTTCGTTTAATAGATTTGCATATGAAATAATGATGTTAAGGAGTGAATTTTCACTTTTCTAACAACATATTGTTGATTACTTACTCCATGTTGGAAATCACAGCTTGAGCTCGATGGGCCATAGCCATTCCATCTCCAGTAGCCACCTATAAAATTTATCAAGAATGAAAGTAAGGCATATCACTTTAGGTGGGTTCAAGAAGCCAAACTCTACGGTCCAACCTAAAGCTGTCAAACAAAGGTGGTTGCATGCCTGTTAATTTCAACAGGTAAACTTAATTTCTCAAAAAAAAAAAAAAAGGGAAATACCATTGGGAAAAAAAAAAAAAAGAAGAGAGATGCATAAAAAAAAAAGAGTTCGGGAATAAAAATTGAAAGCATAAAATACCGGAGGATTTGTAGTCAGTCGGATATATATGTCCAGCCCCACCTGATGCAAGCAAAGTCACCTTTGAAATAAACCTTACAACCTATAAGTTCAAACAAGAAAAGAATCGCTTGTGAGTAAAGATATAAAATTTCTCAGGCAAACGAATCCAAAAATATTGAGAGACCGAATAGAGATAAAAAAAAAAGAACATATGAACTAGAAACAGTGTTGCCACCTCTTGCGTTTCAGTATTCAAAGTGTCAACACCATGACAAACTGTGTCAGAACCATCCTGCAAGCCCAGCAAAAAATACTCACGTTAGTGAATTACCAACAAACAATAGAGTATTTTCACAGCCCTTGAGGGTTGAACTTAACACTGTCAAATCAACAGTGATAAATCTTATAAACACCTTTCATAACCCCCTCAATCGGCAATGTGATATCTTAAAATCAGTATAATGATATGTTATTCAACTCAACACAAATTGGAGCATTTACAAATACAATAATACGATATGAAACTTATAATTTTTCTATGAAAAAGATAGAAGCAGAACAGAAAGTGGACCTGAGAAGTCAGCAAATCTATTGCAAAATGGTGTTCAAACATGAAAATATTAGGATCATTGATAACTGCCTCCAATAGTGCCCTTTCAATTTCCCTTCCTGTCATATCAGCAGCATGAACAATTCTGTGATGTGAGTGGCCTCCCTCTCTTGCTAGATGCAAGTTTCCATCCTCCCCATGATCAAATGATGCCCCCATAGCAATCAATTCTCTGATTCTTTCAGGTCCTTCGGTACACACCACCTGGACAATATAACTAAACTTGAGATACAGCTAAATAGTCAAGCAAGGGACTGTATACCATTTCTTAAATAATATATCTGGCATTGCTTACTCATCATAATAACATGTACATGAGCAAAGGCTTACATTTTCCAATTTAGCTAAATCTCAGACATAATATAAGTTTCAACATGCCCTGAAAGTAACTCTTTAATAAACATACTCATGAGATATTCATCACCAGTTTTTTGCAAAATTTTAGAATCATCAAAAATATTCTTTCCACCAAAAAAAAAAAAAAACATAAAACATAAAACAAACAACAAAACATACACACATGTTGAGAGCTTGATATATATTGTTATCCCATTTTCTAACAACTAAAGCTTTTGGAACATTTGATTGCTTAACATAATATTAGAGCCTTGGTAAAGGGAAATTGCTTATGGAACAATTGGTTGCTTTATATTTTGGCAAACATTATCTGCAGTTAAATATGATTAAACTACTGAAAAAATGTATTGAGTAAACTACTTCAAGCATGAAATATCTATTCTTGTATGTAAGGCAAAAACACAAACAAAGGGCTAGCCCACTCCTGCGAGGTCTAGAGAGGGTTAAATGTATGCAGCCTTATCTTCACAAGTGGAGAGACTATTTATGCAAGTCTTGGAACCCGTGACCTCCAGGTGACAATGGAACAACCTTACCGTTGTACCAAGGCTCGCCCTCTTCAAGCACACAAACAATGTATCATAAAAGCAACACTAAACTTTTCACAATTAGAACCATCTAAAGGATTAGCTTTGAGGCCTTTGATGATCTCCAATAAAAAAAAGCCCGAAGTGAAGCAAAGACATTTTGAGTGATTCATAAGATTCATGTTCATCACATATTTGATGGTCTTTAGATCAGCGAAAATCCTGTAAAACTATATTCGTTAGGGACTCTGAATATTGGAACTGCAATTGGAACTTATTTTTTGCATAGAATTTAGATGACATGTGGTTCATGTATTGAGAAAATTGCAATCTCCACAGCCTTCTTGCTCACATTAGCTTTGATGATCTCGAACAAAAGCAAGCCCAACACTAAGCAAAGCCATTTGGAGTGATTCATAAGATTCATGTTCATCATATGTTTGATGGTGTTTAGGTCAACAAAATTCAGTACAACTAGATTCAGTTAGGGACTCTACTCTCTCAACAAGCAATATCTGCTGGGGTATAATGCTGAGGGTACCTTCATGTTTCATGCTATGTCTTATTTAATATTCTGCAGGGCATCAACTACAATTATATGAAACAGTCTCCTTTTTATATATATTTTCTAGGGATGGGGGACAGAAGACTTTAGGGCAGTGAGGGCATGAGAAATTATTGTGAGGACTTTAGAGCAGTGAAGGCATGAGAAATTATTGTGACCCTATTTTTTGCAGATGCTGATGTGCCCTTATCTCCTCATTAACATATGCACATTGTTGGACCACATAAATTTCATATTTCTATTAGATGACAATTTATTGTTACATGTGCTTCAAATAAATTCAAGGTTCCACAAAAACAGATTGTCAGCTTATCGAGAAAGTGAAACAACTCTAGAATAATCATGTAAATCTCTCTTGATGTTAAAAATGCAAATATATTTCATTCAAGTTAGAATGACGAAGAAAAATTTAAGGCAAATTTATTAGTTTAAAATCTTACTCTGACAGTCTCCTCATCACAAAGATAAGCTCCTGCTACTATAGTGTCCCGCATGTGATTCTCCACTGAATCCAAAGGGCACAACACAGCACTTACACCACCCTGAGCATAGTTTGTGTTGCTCTCATGACGCTCAGCCTTGGTTATCACTGCAACAGTTCCATGTTTTGCAACTTCAAGAGCATACCGAAGACCAGCAACTCCACTACCAATAACAGCACAATCAAAATACTTTGTAGAACCGTCTCTGAGGCATGATGCAGTGACTGTTCTGAGGGATTTCCGATTCTCATTAATTTGATTATGAGAAACATTATGTCTCTGGATCTGCAAGAACTTGGGCACCCCACATGACCTGGAATACATACATAATATCATACCTTTGAATCAGAATTAAATAAGCTTCAGAATTAAATAAGCTGAAAATTTGAACCTCTGCTGTAATAAGATAAAATATAATCAAGGAAAATGATTTTCTACACTACTATGAGATACATATCATATAAATGACATTGTTGATATGCTACATTGGGGTCATTGCTTGGTGCAATGGTAAAATGCTTGCGCTGTCAAGCGTGAGAGCACAGGTTCGAATCAGAGAGCAACCACGTTGCCCAAATAATGTCAAAGGTTGACTCCATTTCTCGTCTACCGCCTAAAAAAAATTCTGCAAATGAAGTACCAGTCTTCTAAAGCTAAAAAGAATATAAAATTATAAGCTTTGTAGAACCATTTAGTGTAATTATCTTTATATCAATTTACCACTATAGCCGAAATTGGATGCAAACAGCATTTCAAAAATATTAGGATTTACAAAAGCAACATGTACCATGCACAAAAGAAAATTTTCAATTAGTACTTTCCAAAAAAAATTATATGCATAGGAGCTGCAATAGCATCAAACCTGAAAAGTTACCCGGACAAAATCAATTAGCTCTCGAAGCAAAACCAATTTGTGACCATAAGGACATATGTCATGTTGTTATTAATAAATATTAAAATCAGAATGTAATTGCACTGAACAGGTACAGAAACCGAAGCAAATTCTGTATCATTAGTAGGATGGTGATTTTTATGGCGTACCATGATAACTCCTTCTGTATGCTTCTCTGAAAGGCTATTCCAGAAACCCAAGAAGTTTGTCTGCAAACTTGCCCCCTGCAAACCGTCTCTCTAAAATGCAGATTGCTGCTTCCTGTACTTATACTAGTTGCCATTTGAATTGCAATGCTTCTGCTAAACAAAAAGAGTTAATGAATAAATAGACATCGGGACTTTCAAAAAAGAAGTTTCCCCTTTAAATTTTTTCTACCAATTGTTATTATTAAATACTGCATATCACTAACAACAACTATACCGTAATTTAAAGCTTTGAGCTCTCGTGGGCCAAAAGGCATGCCATTCTCAATTCATAAGAACAACCTTTAAGACACACACACAGAGATATATCCTGAAAGCTTCCTACATGAAATTACAATTTAAATCTCAATTTATTCGCTTTTCCTACCTTCTTCTCAGCAAACAATTGGATCTTCAGTCCGAGAGGGGAAAAAATAGGACGAAAGAAAGGAATCCAAAATCACCTCAATTAACCCCCTTACAAAAAAGAAATGAAAAAACAAAAAAGAGAAAGTCTGAAAATATTAAAAATCTCCCACCAAACAAGTAACTACCCATCATCAAAACAAAAGGAGTTTCAAATAAAAACAAAAGCTTCATTGTGTATGACACCAAACAACTAACTACCCATTATCAAACAGACAGATTTCACAAAAGCAGAGGCTTCAATGAACCATTGCCAAATCCAAGATTCAAAAAAAAAAAAAAAACTCGCTGAGACATTAAATCAAACAGTCGCATATATATATATATGAAATCTTACACTTAACAAAGGGTCTGTTGTTGTTTAAGATGCAGTTTGTATATATATGTTGATTCGAATGCTTATGAACCGCAGTCTGGTTGCTCTTCAGAGGATTTGAAGCATGAACCTAAGCAAAAAGAAGAGATTCAAAAGAATATTACTATTGGTTGTTTGAAGGAATAATATTCCATACGATACGAAATGATTTAAAGAGGGAGAGAAAGGAAAGGCGAGGCGAGAGAGAGAGAGACGGAGATAGAGAGAGAAACCTACATTCCCGAGGCGCCACAGCTGACTTTTGCTCCAGAAACATCTTCGCGCCATACCCTGTTTAATACTCATGCGAGCCGTGCAATTTTTTTAACTTTGGGACAAAATTTTGATAAACATAAGATTATGTACCCAGTGATGTAAGAAATTTCTAATTAATATTGTTAATTTTATTTTTAATATTGACACATTATGTTAAGAATATAATTAAAATATAATTAATATTTTTAATTTTATGAAAAATATTATATTTTTAAAATATATATTTCAAATGATATGATTTGAGAATCATAATATTATTATTATTATTATTTTATTTTATTTTATATTTTAAATTGAGTAATGTTGGAATGTAACCTTCTTTTACCAGTTTGGTGGAACCCATCATCTATGGGCCGTTATATTGTTTAATGGCATGTAAATTATTTTTTCATATTTTAATTATAATTAATTAATGAATTATAATTAAATTAATTATCTTTAATTTTAAAATCTAGTGTGTATCTTTCCTATTTTATTTTATAAAAAATTATTGATATGTCAATTATTTATTAAGTGTTTAAATCTACGTGCGGCATTAACTTAATTCTATAATAACATATAGAATTATAATTGGTATTAGTAAGAATTTACTCAAATGTTCTTTTATTTATTTAAAAAATAATAATTTAAAATTATTGTTTACATACATAGGTATGTTTTAAAAATGTAAAATTAAAATTAAAGTAAATTTTAAATTTTAAATAAATTTTGTTAACATAAATGCAAATGCAAAAATTGGTTTTTAAGAAGAAAAAAAACCCAAATACACTCAAATGAGAATATTTTCAAAGAAAATGTTATAACTTTAAATTTTATATTTCAAATAATATAGTATAATAATATTAATAATACTATTAAATCGTATAAACTAGTATAATTAATCTTTCATTCCATCAATTGAGGAATTTCACATTACTTGGTGGACATCAAATCTTTGCCTTTTCAAAAGCCAGCGAGGTAGTCAAATGGTCAAAAAAAGGATGAAACATGGGACACCCAAGATTCACATTTTACATTCAAGGTCCATTGGACCATAATCATCCAACAAAAAAAGAAAAAAAGTGATCAATCCCAACCTAAACCTTCAAAAAAAGGTCAAGTCACTAGAGGAAGGTGGGTGGAATTTTCAACTTTTGAATAATGGCACTTCTATTTTTGTAACTTTTTTCCAAAGAAAATGACATGCAGCTTGAATTCTTATTTGAGCAATGTTAGACTTCCACCATATTTGTATGGAATCTTGCATAATTCAATTAACTCACACAATATCTCACATGGGTGGGACACACATACTGGGCCCAATTTATTATTTAAGTAACTCATACCCACCTAATTTGAATTAATGAGACTACAAACACTCTTTAACACTATGTTTTGATGTAAGAAATTGAAAAAAATGAAAGCGAAGGAGAATGAATGGGAACTTATATCATGTTTGTTTTAACAATTAGGAAGGAGATGGAGGAAGAACTTAACCCTCATTTAAGTAATTTTGTTATCCCTTCAAAAGTGAGAGGAAATTGGGTGAAAATAAACTAATGATTTAATGAATTTTTAATAATACTAATATTACCTTTAAAATTGTAAAAGTCAAAATAAAAATGGCACCTTTATCCTAGGGCTTACTCTTTATAATATAAAATTATTTCATTTCCTTTCCCTTATTTATCATTCTCAAACAAGATGAAAGAATTAAATTAGTCTTTCCTCTCCTTTTCTTTCATTAATTATCCAAACATAAAGAGAGATTACTATTTCCTCTCCTCTCCTTTCCTTTCCCTAATAATTAATATGCTCATTTCCTTTCCTTTTCCTCCTATTTATCCAAACGAACTGTAAGTGATGGCAGAGTCACGTTATGGCTACGGCAATGGCTTCCTAAATTTTTTAAATTTTGATTTTTTATCAATATTTTATATAAGATTTTTAAAAAATTAAGTGTTGCTTCCCTTTCTAATTTTTTTTTTATAATTTTTAAAAATAGCTTGATAAATTTCATTTTTTTGTATTCTTAATCTCCTAGGTAAAGGTAAAATCAAGAAAATTATTAGAGTGCAGTTAGAAATTTTTTGAAAAAAAATATTAGTAGGGATTTTGGGTTGGGATAAAATTTTAAGATGAAAAGTGATAAAAATGATGGGGAAAGATTGAACTTTACCAAAATTTTGAGGGGTGAACTAAAATTTTGAGTGAAAAATAATAAATAAAAATTGGATTTAGCCGAAATTTTGAGATGAATTAATTTTAAAGGGACCAAAATTTTATATATATGAAATAAATTCTATAATTTGAGGGGACTGTAGTCCGTCCTAGACCCTCGTCTACTTCTGTCCTTGTGTCTAATGTATAGATGGGTCACTGTTTGAGAGGTTACAAAATATTAGGTGAAAGGAAAATGCATAGTTTTTTCGTAAGAAAATGCTCTCACGTGAGCTTGAATTAATGAAACCAAACACCCAAGTAGTTGGGTTAAGAGGGCCATACAGACTTTTAGGCCTCAACTCCGTGCACTTCTAATGAATGCCGTATTGGACTGGTGGTGGAAATTTGATTGGTGTTGCTTCTTTCCTGCTGACCCAGCCAATATGTGGTCATTTTCAGCTTCACCATTCCGCTGGCTTAAAAAGAAAAAAAAAAATCAAATTGGAAATGTTAGCGGTCTCCGTCGGAGACTTAAGTGGCTCACATGCTAACAATATATCATTATACATATAAAATTTACGTATATTTTAGAGTTCAAATATCGATTGAATAATAGAATTCAATAAAAATTATTTAGTACCAGTTAAATGTAACAGTATTTGACGTCATCGCGAGTCTCGTGGAACAACTCGCACGCCGGCAGTGACGTGTTTTGTTTGGAACCTTCTTCCGAGCAAGACCACAGCGCGCCTCTGTTGTTCGGAAAGGGACATTTATAAAAGCTTTTCGAGGACGGCAATTGAGCCGAACAAACAAGGAGTTGGATTCGTGCACCTCTTTTCTCCATGTAAAAGAACAAATTAGTTTCCACTTTGGATATCCACCAACTCTTTTTCGTGTGGAGGAAATGTGATTGGGCCCACTCTCCACCTGTGTCGTCGATTGCTTTTACATTGTTAAGGAAATTGAATTGGTTTCAATTTTTATATTATTTTAGTAAAAATTAATTAAATTTGTTCTAGTAATAGAGAATAAGGACATAATCAATGTTATTAATTTCAATTTTTTTTTTTAAATGAAATCTTAAATGACATGTCATTATTTTATTGCATAAATATCACATTATATATATATATATACATTATTTATATATATTTACATCCACCTTAAGTACAAAGTAAAGAAATATATATATATATATATGATGTACCACAAACAGACAGACCAATCACCTTGATATACGTGTACCCACGGAATTAACAAATCTCGATCCTACAGAACTGATAATTCTGATCATACAGAACAGCCACAAGCCTTCAGGGCATTCTCATATATATATATATATATATATATATATATATATATATATATATATATATATATATCATTCAGAGTCGATAAATTCGGTCATACAGTGCAGGCAAAACCTTCAAGGCATTCTCATGCGTATATTTTTCAGACCTTTTGTTCTGGGCAATATTTATTCGACACTTCATATGGTTCCGACCTTATAGTTTCCTTAAACAACTGCCAAGCAGGGAATAAGGAAACAGTATTCAACACGGAAACTACTATCTATGATTATCTCCATCTACGACTCAATGCTCCACAAGATAACTGCAATCTCCGATGATCAAATCCCTATATTCATGGCGTCAAATCCTAATCAACTTAGGAGAGCCACGGCTTATAAATTAAACCCTAGAAGTACGTTTTATTTTTTATGCTTATTCTTTGGCTTTCAATACAGTCTTTCAATTCTTTTACTTACTTAAGCATCGGAGCGGCTACCGCCGGAGCCAATCCGGTGGTCCTCTGATCATCTTTCTGAGTGTTCTATAGGTCATGGAATCCATACTTATTGCGAGCCGAAAAGTGTAGCATCAATATATATATATATATATATATGTATATATAAGTTAATTAATTAACTTGATTCTTATATCATTTACCATAATATTTATCGAAAGAACAACATGAACTAATGTGTGTGTTTTTAATTTCATTGAATCTTAACATATTCAACTCTTTAGACTTAGTCCTTTTTTAAAAAACTTATTTAATTGAAAAATTTTATGGTATTAATTCATATCGCCTCTCTTTATTGTTAGGATAATTTAAAACATATTATTTTTTTTAAGAACGAGCATATAATAGTGTTACAAAATCATTCACCGCTTTTACAGAATTAGCCCAGCCCAATTAAAAAAAAAAATTCAATTTGAATTTTTAAATAATTTTATCCAAAAAATTAAATCAAAAATTGCTACCATTTAAATTAGAAAAGTCTTTATTCTCTCTCTCTCTCTCTCTATATATATATATATATAAAGTCTAGGGTGAAGAAAAAGATGTTCACGTGTGTTTCCTTGAAGGAAAAGTTACAATTTGAGCGTATAAATATAATGTTCAAATTCCAGTCAACAAGCAATTGAATGGTGGTAGTTACACCCCCCGTCATGTCTCTCACTTTTACATACTCATACGGTCAATTGAATTGTAGCATGGTCCCTCCTTTTGGACTTTGGTAGGCGTTCGTTGTTACATGGGTTGTTCCGATGGTTACATCAGATGGGGCCCCTTGCTCGCACCTCACTGGCTCGCTATATATATATATATATATATATATATTAGAATTGTATCAAATTATTTTTTCTCATGCGTTACTGTTAATTTATTGTAGGATTTAATGTGGGATTTACCCTAGAACAGGTAAAGCACAAATTGCTATAATAAAAAATAATCATGAAATCTGTTGTAATATCTTTACGTGAATTGATGTATCATGTGACAATATATATTTTTAATTATATTTTGCTTTATATATAATAGTCTCACTAAAAAAAATAATTCGTATCATTCCATAATAGAATATTATTGAAAATACATATTAATCATGTCATTATACTGATTCATTAAAAAAAATAATTGAAACACAAATTGCTAGTGAGGGAGACAAATTATAACAGATGTGCCTAGTAATTATTTAGCAACTGTCTTACCATATTGAGGAATCCATTCTTAAATAGTGAAGCAACTTAAACTATGAAGCACCTGAAGGAGGTGGAAGAAACTCTTGCTTTTATATATATATATATATATATATACATATATATATATACACACACATATATATACATATATATGTACAGTTTGGTTCTACACCAAATAAGAGTAATCTTTTTTGTACTTATACACATGTCTTAATATGTTACATATGTAATCACACACACACATATATATATATATATATATTATATAACTATTTAGTTTTGAATTAAAGATAAATGAATAAAATTAAAAAACACAAGTGTAATATATATGTAGCTGATTGTAATAATAACACATATGAAAAGATTCATCCTACCTAGTGTAGACCTAAGCATTATCTTATATATATTATTTTATTTTGACCTCTAATGAGTTAAATATGGTGGATGTCCAATTAAAAGGGATCATGAGTGCAAAAAATTATTGGATGGTATCAGGCTTACTACTAGGGCTGTGTTTTTTTAACGATACTATGTCATGTATATTATGATTTCTTTTTTAATGGTTGGGGGTGGGGAAATTTAAGATTAAAATTAAAATTTAAAAAGGTTTTATAAAAATAAATAAATCAATTTGGGAGAGAATTTTATAATTTCTAAAAATAATATTTATAAAAATTATGAGTAAAATATTAATGAATTTAATCAAATTAATTGTACACATTAATGAATTATCATTTGACTGTATACATTAATATTTACTAAGTATACATTATTTGTATAAATGTACAATTATATATGCGAATATAAATTTATTGTTTTACTTATAAAAAAATTATACATTAATTGTTAAAACTATGAAGTGTAAAAATTAAAATTCAAATAAATAAACTATAAAACATTTGGCCCAAACACAAGCAATTACACAAAACGTGCCATACCTTCTTAGTTGTGGCTAGGGATGACAAAATGTGAGAAAATATTAAAATTTGATCACAAGTTTAAAACGAAAATGGAAGAAGATAATTTCATCTTAATTATATATTTAAATTACATAATTACTTCTAAATATTTTCATAATTTATTAAATACTTCTTGTGTGTATAAATTCAAATATGTATATATATATATATGTGTATAATATGTGAACAGAATGAAGAGATTTACAGTTTGTTTGGATAAGTAGGAGGGAAGAGAAATGAGAGGAGAGTATTAGTTATGAGGAAAACTGAGAGGAGAAGAGAGGGTAATTCCTCCTTTATGTTTGGATAACTAATGAAAAGAAATGAGAGGAAAGATTAATATAATTATTTCATCTTGTTTAGGAAATGATAAAGAAGATAAAAGAAAGAAAATGATTTGGATGTGTATTTGGATGCCCTATAATACACGTGTTGTTTTTATTTTATAATTTAAAATGTAATATTGGTATTATTAAAAATTTATTAAATTTTTCTTTCATTTCTCTTCATTTCCTTCCACTTTTGGAAGGATAACAAAATTGCTTAAACGAGGGTTAAGTTTCTCCCTCCATTTCTTTCATAATTTTTAAAACAAACATGATATAAGCTCCCATTCCTTCTCATTCACTTCCCTTTCTTTCCAATTCATTCCATCTAAACATAATATTAGTTGAAATTTATAACCACCTACCTAGCAATTGGGCAACATTTTTTTTAAAAAAAAGGGTGGAAAAAATTAAACCTATACTAGAACAAATTATAAAAAGACTAAATAATTTTAAAATATTATATTTAATTTGACAAAGAATATTAAATTACACTTAATTTGATGTCGTTCTACTAGATTGGCAGTAGATAATAAACAGCTGATTCAGCTTAAATTAGTGAATTAAACTTTAAATTAATTTCAAGAACAGCTAGAAGGAAAATAATTGATGTCAAGAACAATTAAAAGAGAAAAAAGGGGGAAAAACAAAGAAATATTCTTGAAGGCCTGTTGAAAGTTGATGCTACACTTTTTTGTCCGTCCACCGTAGGCTCCCGTATATAATATTGTCCGCTTTGGGCCTTAGGCTCGCATGGCTTTGTTTTTTCACTGAAGGAAAATGCATTGTGCAATGGAGAGGACGACTGGGAGCTTATATGTGACCGCAGTGCCTGACTCCTAGCCGATGTGGGACTCAAAGTGGCACAACAGCTGCCCCCCAGTCATAACTGCGGGAGCATAGGAAGAGTAGTACGTGACTGGCCTCGTTCCCACAAACGACACCAAATTGATGCTGCACTTTTTCGTCCGCCCACTATAGGCTTCAGGTGAACAATATTATCCACTTCGGGTCTTGGCCTGCGCGACTTTGTTCTTTCAGGAAGAAAAATGCCTTAGTTTAAGAGAGAAGACTGACTAGGTGCTTATATGCAACCGTAGTGCCTGATCTGTCGTGGAAATCAATCAAATTACCAAACTAAACTACTAGTATAGTAGAGAAGTAAGGGTCGAACCCACAGAAACTGTTAATTGTTTAAAAACCAAAGTTGAGGTTAACTTTAATTCAAATTTACAAAGAGTGATTGTTTGTTGATTTTTTCTAAAATTAATGAGAACTATAAGTAAAGCAAATATTCAACTGAATTAATGACGAATCAAATTAAAAGAAAATTTCTAGGGTGTTGAATCCACCACTAATCTTGTAACTAGCTTCAATTGTATTAATTCTTGAGCCATTAAATTTGGATGTAAAAGATGTATTTTGGCTACAAGCCTCAATACAATTATCAAGAAAATCACACACCAAAACCCTAAGCACGAATCATCTTTGACCAACACAAATTGTCTACGCTAATTCTAAGGTCATAGTCACAATTTGTTTTTCCTGAGTTATGACTCGTCCTACGGTTTTGATGTATGTACAAATATTACTATTGTATAATCACATAAACAAAATCACAGAAATTGATTATGTGAAACCTAATAACACCATCATTGCCTTAATAAAATCTCAACGTTATACAATCAACATCCAAAACTAATTAACCCAAAAATAAAATACAAAGAAGCAATATTACTTGATTAGGGTTTCATTTAAACCATAGAAATGAGAGAAACTTAGTCCACGATAGTGGAAGAGGAGACCACCATAGCCATGGAGTTCTTCATCTTCCTCTTTAGAGTCAGTCTCCTTCCTTCTTGTCCTCGTCAAGATCCCCAAAAACGGCCTCTTTTCTTTACCCAAAACCCTAGCTCACAATATTCTCCCCTTTTTTCAAAAATGCCCTCATCACATAAGAATTCAGGAAAATAAAATCAAATCCCGTAATTAGACATTAGGACCCAAAAAAGGAGGCTAAAGTGTTCCAAAATAGAGTCTATAGTGCTAAAATGGGTCATGGTCCACCTACATATGGATCAAGCCTCTCTTTTAACCCAAAATCACTTGTTTTTCACTTCTTTTAGCACTTCAAAGCCCAATATTTCCCTTTTACTCCAAATCCATCAGTCAAATCATCAACTTTGTCAAGCTTTCTCTTACAAAAAGATAAAACAAGAATTAACTAGCAAATGCATATAGATTGGAGGAATTAAAATAATAAAAATGCAAGAATATCTAGGGTTAACAAAATAAATATGCACTTTTTAATCAGTTATCACCCAACTCCTAGTCGATGTGGGATTCAAAGTGGCACAACAGCTGCCCCCAATCGTAACTGTGAGAGCACAAGAAGAGTAGTACGTGACTGGCCTTGTTCCCACAGACGGTACCAAACTGATGCTGCACTTTTTCGTCCACCCACCTATAGGCTCCCGTGTATAATATTGTTCACTTTGAGCCTTGACCCGCATGACTTTGTTTTCCAGGAAGTAAAATGCCTTGTTTCACATATGGCGTCAAATTAATACTTGCACTTTTTGATCTGCCCATCGTAAGTTCTCGTGCATAATATTATTTACTTTGGGCCTTGACCTAGCAAGACTTTTTCTTTCTTAAAAGAACAAAATCGTGCTGACCAGGTGTAAAATAGATAATATTGTGCACGGAAGCCTATCGTTGGAAAGAAAAAATGCTGCATCAAAAGTGTTCGGTCACTTGATTTTGATTTTGATTTCGATTTTGAAAGCTGAAAGAGTCGTCGAGGCCAAGAGAAATGAGCGGGCGAGGGTTCAGAACTTTCGGTCTCCGAATAACCGTATTTCTATACTTCCTCACACACTCTCTTTTCTTTCGATTGGTTATTGGTTCTTGCACATCGATTACCGAAACAATTTCACAGTAATCTTAGAGAGAAAAGAAAGATTCGATCAAGAATTCGGGATGGGGAACTTCTTGTCGCCGAACAAAGAACCTCCGCCGCCAATGGTGTTGGTTCCACCTCTTTTCGATTTCCCTCCCCTCGCTGCCCGTACCAGGTTAGTCCTAATCGTTCTTGTTAATTCCATACATATCAATATCTATATCTCTCTCTATATAATAATTGTGTTTTAATTACAAGTTTAAGGGTTTTTTTCAATTGCCATTTCAGATTAGGAAGTGCCAGTTTATCACAGTTGTCAGTTCTAGTTATTTTAATGTAATTTTTTTTCCGGAGAGAAATGTGTTCTGTTCACATATTTTAACGCCATATCTAAGGATTTAAATTAAAATCTTGTTGTGTATGTATAGTACTTCCTGCTAGCTTCGATTTATTTCAACGTTAGTTGTTTGTTTGTTTTTTTTTCCCCCCTCGTGATCACATGAATTTACCCAATCACCTGATAGTGAGAAATCCTGATTAGGAGTAAGTTAATGTTGACTTGGTATTTGTTAATGCTTGGTGAAGTTTTGATTTAGGATGGATTGGTCCAAACTAAAATTTTATTTTATTTTTTTCTTTCTTTTTTCCTTTCTTAAAAAAAAAATCATTTTGAAAATCCTGCAATGCCATGTTCAATACATTTCATAGGCAATCTTGTGTATGACGGGTTGAAATAGATTCAGCCCTATCACTCATATGTCACCACGTTATACTGGGATCTTTTGGTTTGGTAATTACTTATTATGCATATTGTAGGTCAATTCATTGTTGATGTAGGAAATAAACCTGGTATATTGATTCCCAATTTGTTTGCCTGTTTACAAGTGTGCTGTAATATTGAGAATAGTTCAGAGATCAATTTCTGATGTATTTATGAGGTGATGCAGGATGTTGGAGTCATCATATAATGTGTTATTTGGGAAGCTTGCTTTGAGATGCCTTTTTGAGGATTACTTTGAAGAAGCGAGGCATTTTAGCACAAGAATCATGCTAAAGCCAATTGACGACCCTCACGTAGATCTGATTGCAACTGTATCCGTATAAGTTTTATTTATTTATTTTTTGGATTCTTTAATCAATGGGGTACTTGTGTTGGACAAGACACAACAGGGTTATGGGTATGGATATGTTTCTCACACATTTATTATGGGCATTTCTCTAACAAGACTACCCAACAAAGGAATAGGGTAACACACATTGTCAACTCTTTGGGAGAGCTGAATTGTAATGGCAGTACATCATAGGTCCTCATGCTTTTTGCTTGTACATGGGTTGCGTCCCTTCTGGCACTTCTGTCTATAATATTATTCCTTAAAAAAAAAACTAATAATAAAATTTTTTTCAGATTTTTTTTTTTGAATTTTAATAATTGATTATTTATGGAGTAACCAACCTGGTTCGATGGGGATAATCAATAATTTTCTTGCTTTGTAATAAAGTCTTTTTTTTAAAGGCTCTATCATGTTGTTAACTATCAAAATGATGATATCTATATTATTATATGTAAAGTACTATTTGTTTTAGTGTTATCTAGTTTTATATTCCAAAAATACCCCTGAAACATGTGACTAATTAAAAGAAATCAAGCTACAAATAGTAATTTTACTTTATGAAAATTACATTCTCACTAACCCATCCCACTTTAATCTCCCCCATTCCCACCTCTCTCTTTCTCTTTCTAACTAATCTCGCATACAAGTCTCATAATAGATTCTATATTGAAATATGGTCCAGAATAAGGAGCTTGCTCCATGCACACACATCACGTGTGCCCCAATTATAGTATATATAAATTTGAACATAAACTAGAGGAAAATTTAATAATAATCTCATATTTGTTACATTTAGGACGATGATATTCTTAGCCAATCAAATACACAGGTTGAGTTGCCCACCCACTAACATATTAGGCTTGTAACTAAGTAATCTAATAACTACTTAATTTTTTTAGCCTTAGATTATAATTAGGGGATATAATATACATAAAAAATAGTATATGAAAATGCAAGAGACATTATTGAAAAGATGTATCTTTTTTTTTTGGGTTGGGTGGGGGGGGGGGAGGCGGGATTTAAAAAAGCTTTTGGCTAATCAAAATTGGAGAAAATTTATTACTTGAACTAATTTTGTTAATGAATTAATTTGGTATTTTGCACAAGCATTGATTATTCTAGCTACTTCACTTGAGGTTTCATGGGGTACCTTCTAAACATGTTTCCTATATTACTAGTAATTAAAATGAGTGCATTACCCATGTCTGGGAAGACATTTGTTGGAATCTTTCATTTATCTCAAGCTCATGACAAAGACAAATAGGCCATGGTGGTAATTTGGTTGTGTTCCCATCTTTTAAACTTTTGGGAGTAGATGAATATGACATCCAGACACATGGAAACAACCTCCCAGCTTGGGGGTAAGGTTGCATATATCTAACCTCCCCAGACCTTACAATGACGGGATCGCAGGAGTCTCTTGCATTGGACTACCCTATATGCTGAGAAATTTATCATTATATAGACAAATATAATAAAAAGAGTTTGATGCTTCTATATTTTTAATTGTAGACTAAATTTATGTTTTGATGGTAAGTAGGGAAAATAAGTATGTCTTCATGTGCATTTTCTAAAGATATTCATTTAAATTTGTTTAACATTGTTTTCCCTTTCCTCTGTCACTGAAGAAATTACCAATTGTTTTGAAATTGTTTTCATCGGATTTGACTCTTATCCATTTAGGGATGAGTGGAGGATCCTCCATTTACCTTTTTAACCTATCAGAACTGTTCATGCATCTAGGTCCTATCTGTCTGAGTTCCTATTATAGGTGGGACCCTCGTAAGGAAATGGTGGGACCCAGATATATGGGCATTTATGATTCGAAGAAAGGTAAATGGAGCGGGGAGGAGCCAAATAAATCATACATTACAATATACAGGTCATGTCGAGAGGAAGGCATACCCGTCCTTGTGAAGTTTCTGTTGAATTGATTCATCTCATTTAGACACTAAACATGTTTTTACTTGAACCATCAATTAGTGCATACAGTTTTTTTCTTGCCACATTTGAACATATTTGCAGCAAGGAGATATATATTGTTCCCCTTAGCCTGTTTAGGTTTCAGGTCCACTTGATCACAAGCCGGAGGAGAAAATAGTGGGAAATGCACTATTCCGATGGCAAAGGTATTGAAGAGTTAGTTTTGTTACTTCTGTATCGTTCATCAATTGCCTTTGTTGTGTAATTTAATATCAGTCAAAATGATTAATAAATGACAATCTAAATTTCCACAGTTTTGTTACCTTTGTATTGTTCATCAATTGCCTTTGTCATGCAATTTAATGTAAGTTAATGATACAGTGAAGTGATTATTAAATGAAAATATGACATTTCAATGCAGTGATGTTGATGATCCTCATACATTTATGGATCTCTTCGTGTCAAACTCTGAACCGTAAGGATCACTTTCTTGATGTGGAATTTCTACTTTCTATAAACATTTTAAGGATCATTATGCTCTAAATACTTGTTCTTGTGCTGTCACTCTAGGATTTTACTAATAAGGTCATGTGCTTACTATCCTAAATATGGATTTGGAGCATTTGGCCTTTTCCCGCTGCTTTTAAAGAAAAGGTATATTCCTACTTCCTATTGGTAAAAGTTAAAACTATCTTATTGGTCTCCAAGCTGTCAGTAGCATTACGTTGACAAAGCTTAATGATGATACAGAGTATCTTCTGAAGATTATGGTGTTATGGGTTTGAGGTATGGCTCGGGGAATCTGTCAATTGGAGCCACACTTATGCCTTTCTCTCGTATGTATCCTGCATTTCAAGTTAATGGGTTATTCCTGTTTGTATATGAGTTGTGGTTCGTAATGTTTCAGTTGTTCTTTAGTTGGCCCATAAACTTTATTGTGTAATTGTTTTATGCTTCTCTACAATAACGCATCAACAATTTTTTTAATCCATCAACACAATATTAATATTATAATAATTATTATCTTTTATTTGGAATGCTTCATTTGATCATCATTTAGCTAACCTATATTTCAATGTAGCTGACTGCTCTGAAATGTCTGGCTGCTTTGAATCATTGACACACTGATCTTTGCTAACTAGATATTTTTCCATGACTTTTGGAATTTTGATAACATTGTTTGATAAAGTGCAATATAAATGACGTGTGTGATAAAAGTATATTTATAATTTGATTTTAATTTTGTGTAGTGGGAGATGAATTTCCAAGAAGTGCATGGCTCATAAGCAAAATCGGAAGATTGACTGCTGGAGTGCAATATGAGCCACAATGTAAGTTTTTCACACTCCACATCTCAAGTCCCAAAGAGAAAGTTCAATTCCTTCAGTTATTACTTATATGCTTCATTTAGAGAATTTTCATTGTGTGGTATGGAATAGCTTGTTTTATCTTAAGTTTTTGTTTTCCAGCCCATGCTTTCTCTTTATTATTTATTATGCATTTGAAATTCTATCAATGGAAGTAATGCCATACATGTAACCACCAAGGACTTTGTGCTAATTCTTCAAAGAGTATGATATACATGTTTCAAAACCCTTTTGACTGTTAGCAACTGTCTCTTTCTAGAAGAATGTATTCTTTTCTTTTTGTAGGAGCATATTTCGACTTTCGATTCTGTTCTAAAAACTTATATAATACGAGACCTAGAAAAATTATAGTTAATTGGTATTAAAATTACTACTTCTCTCTTAGAACCAAGTACATATATAAAAGATTATTGGCTTATAAAGATCACAGATATAAAAAAATTACTAGCTGTTAGAAGGTCAATTTCTACTAATGCATACGTCCAATCTTTTTGCTTCGTATCACTGTAATTTAATGGCTTGGTAATTTGGATGAAGCATATTCAATTGTTTTTTATAGGTAAGACACACACACCCACAATACGTGCCAACTTGAATCCTCAACCTCCTCTTTGGGTGGTGGAGGTGGAGGTGATACCATTCAAGTAAACACTTGATTTTAAAAAGCATATTCAAATTTTATGGTAATTCTTGCAAAAGTTGTTTTCATTTGTGGAAATGCTTTACTTGAATGTGTCATACGGCAATGTATTGAGCATAGTAACTAATTTTATTCCAGTTTTCAAGTTTATATCATGTTAAACCTCAGGGCACTCTTTACACATTGTATCTTACCACGTGTTGCATTTATTAAAATATTACATGACCTTGATAAAAAGAAAAATCTAATTTTTGTACTGTCTTTTTTTTAATGCTTCTCTTTATAGTTGGAAGCAAAGATGGAGCAAGATTCAAAAATTTAGCGAATTGGAGCTGTGCTATTGGCTATGGACTAGGATCAGGCAGTCCTTTGAGTCCATCCTTCAATGTTGGTCTTGAACTTGCTAAGAATTCTCAGGTATGTTGCATTTTAAATTTTTCTGCGCTGTTGTTCTATATTTTTTTTCTTGGCATTTTTTAAAATAAAATATGTTGAGAATTTGTGGAATGGATTTTCTGTGTTTTTTTTTTTTGGAGTTATAATATATTTATTCACAGATCTTCAATTACTCCTGACTTTTTGTTAGGCCATCTACCTTCATTAATTTTACTTTGTAGAATATTTATTAGGTAATTTTATGGTTTGTATTTTTTGTCCACTGGGTTTTGATCATGATGTCATACAAATTAAAGGTGTAGCATTTATCATAATTCTGAACAAAAATGAAAATTTTTCCTCTCTTTTAAATCACATTTGGGATATATGACCACTGTATTTATGGGAAGGCATTCCTATTGATTGCTCATTACTCCTCAAACTTCCAAATAAAAATGTTCCATGCTTTCCGGGCATTATTCTCCCCAGCCATGTAAATTTAGTATTTAGGGTTCTTAATTGTTTGTTATATAACTTATGAAGGATATTAAAACCTTTTTTTCCTTTCATTGAGCGTCTTGTTACAGTTTTTTATAATTTAGGAAAACTAAATGAGGGGATTTTTGCACTTTTCCCAATCTGTATATCATTCTGGTTTTATATATTGATTATTATGTACCACTCGCTGTCTAGGCTGAGTGGTTTCTTTTAACTCCCCATAAATGGAGGTGTAGGGTTTGAGTCCCAATTGGGACATGTGTGTCTGGCCCTACTTATAAAAAAAAAAGGATTGATTATGTATCCAAGTGGGCATTTTATGTCATTGAAGTAGAACATTGCATGTATACCACCAAGCTATGAAACACAAACGCTTTATTTTGGCTCACGTGTCCGTGTCGGACATGTGCGGACACTGACACTCCAGGACACACCAAAAAAGTGTCAAATTTTTATATATATATATTTTTTTCTGAATTTCGGACATGGACACTCGACAAATTTACTAACTACTACGTAAAACACACACACACACACACACATATATATAACACCAAAAAAAAAACAGAGGAGAAAAGGAAGGAAACAAAGAAAAGAAAACATGTCCAAAACCATAACGTGTCCAACATTCCAGAAAAATACAACATTTGGTCTCTTTTTTCGCATGTCTAAAACTTGTCCGAAAAGCGTTCGTGTCTGACATGTGTTCGACACAGATACGTGAGCCAAAATAGAGTCTGTGTACTTCATATTTATGTGTGCAATCTGTTGACCAATATAGTCGTGATTCATATTTTATTATGCAATTCATTGCTGATTTCTGTCTGTTCCTGCAAAACTTAAATTGCAGTTCATTGCGTCGTTCTATCAGCACGTGGTGGTCCAAAGACGGGTATGCTCTCTCTCTCTCTCTCTCTCACACACACACACACACACACACACCAGAAATAAGTTTGAAGTGGCTTAGTGGCAATATACTAGCCATCTTTTGGGAAATAAATTAAAATTTTAAAATCTGTCAAAAGAGTCAAGTTCTGCACTATTTGTATACTCTCCATGTATTGCTCACAGCATGTTGGGTTTCATACCTAAAGCTAAAGGGATATACATATCAAAGATACACATTGTAACGCGCAATAGGGTATTGAATCACATATTATGATGCACTGATAAGTAGATATAAATGTTTGTGATATTTCTTCATTGTTTTAAAAAGTTTTCCTGTATTGAAGTCAGATGATTTTCACCTGAACTGTTACATTATTATGGTTAATGATCATTGATCACATTTGAAGTTTGGAACTCCATTGTCAATACAGTTGTGGGAATTTGGATCATAGTTACTAGTTCAAGAAGTGAGTATGGGAGGTGGAACTAGAAAAAAGGGGGGAATATGGCTTCAAAGGAATATGGGAATCCTAATGTGATAACTAGTTTAAAGAGGAATAAAATTTGAAATTATGTGAAAACAAATAGGAAGATCTAAGATCGATTGATGCACCTTAAGATTTCAAATCAATAGATACAATGAACCTTAACATTATAAATTGGAAGTTTAAGAAAACATACAATTAATCTCTTTATCTCACTTCTCATTTCTAAAAGTATTACTCTTTGAAGGTGGTCTCTTTAGAATTCCTAAAAGAGTTCTCCTAAGTTTCCAGATGGAAGAGTAAGAAGTGGGATTCATAGGAGGCGGTTTCAATTAACTATATTTTTGAGATTGGATGTACATTATCTTTGGAAAATGCATTGTTTTAGACAGTACTAATTAGTAAATAATATGGTTTAGTTGAAGGACCAACTAATGTGTCAGTGGCTAGGAGCAGTCTGATATGACAGACAGACTTTTTGTACTTGGGCTGGAAAAAATTGATTGACCGTTCCCATTGTGACCTAGTTCCTCTGTTTGCTTGTGTGAGCCAAGGTACCAAAGGAAGATAAAGGCAAAAAAGAATGTGGTTTGCGGTTGTGAGAAAAGACAAGATAACAAGGACTTGATTCTCTTGGATCTAACTGAGGATATGGTTTTAGAAGGAGTTGAGAAAAAAAACTTGTGTAACCAATTCCAAATAGTTGAGATTAAGGCTTATTGAGTTGAGTTAAATAGTTTGGTTGACTGCAGAACATTGCTTATGAAATGATGGTGTCATTTTAAGTTAGTAACTGCTTGGTTTCCAATTTCATTACAAATTACAGCAAAACAAGAATTATTTATTTATTTATTTTTCAGAATGAAGTTCACGATGTTTTAGCAGACCACACATTCTAAGAAAATGTGAGACCAAACAGCATCTGTTGTATCCAGTTTATGCTTAACAGGAAAGAAGTGTTAAAGCATGTTTACTGTATAATCCAAATTCCACTCCTTTTTCTTTGATAAGTTTATCCAAATACCACCATAGAGGTTATTTATGGTTAATTTTCTTGAGTAGAGGGGACGAGACACATAGGCAATGGGAAGCCCAATGGGCTGTGTTTTGGAGGAGAGTGGGTGGTCCAATTGGGGAGGGCTTTGGGTATTGCATTTATTTGGCCCTTCGATAAGAATCAAAGAATCAATGCTCAGTGGTTCAATGGATTTGCGCTCAATTGAATGCTTAGGCCATTGCCGTGGGCTGCTCGACCTTTTTATATGACCCACAGTGATGTGGAGTTACAACTGGGACTGGCAGCCTGCATGGTTGGGACTGGCAGCCATGCAGGCTTGTATCACTGCGCCTATAGTCATGGGTTAGGCAAGTCAGTGTTGGGCAGTCCGTCATCAGATCAGTAAGAATTGTTGCTTGTCCCATGTCATAGAACATATGCTCTCTCTTGTTTCTTGGTTCAGTCGAGAAGAATCCTACCACCCGCCACTCCTAGCGTGGGGCCACCTTTTTGGGCCTACTCTAGCCATTGAACAGTTCAGGAGGTCGCAGATAAAATCCTTAGCTCAGTGCCGATCCAACACCTCCAGGATTCTGTAAGCTGTCCCCGCTGTTGGGTTGTAGTTCCAACAAGTACTGAACCTATCTTCTAGGTCTCATGGCTTTGCCTCTTACCTGGGCAGGCATCTAGTGTTAGGGGCATGAAAGGGGGTCTAAACTCGTTCCTTTGCGTCTGTGAGGGTCGGTCCAGCCTGGGCTTCCAGGGAGGGTTGCTTCAGCCGACTCACTGCTTAACACTTAAGCCTATGCATTCTTAGAGCCACATAGGCCCTTGTCTGGTGCTACGTGGCAGCAGTTGTTCAAGCCACTCTGCAAGATTTTGGTGGGGAATTTCTGATGTAACAAAGGTTAAACTTCAATGGAGAGTACAAGGATCCTTGATGGAGTGCAAGTTGTTAGTTGTCCTAAAGGAACCATGTATTGCACAGAAATGAGGATAACATTATTTGGAAATCTGAGATTTTCAATAGCATGACAGTCCTAGCTTCACTGCTTCCTGGAGCATTTATCTTTGGAAAAATTACTTTTAACATGAATTCTGGAGGGCTAATTATAAGAGGCTCAATAGTTTCAAAAATTTGCACTTAACTTGACTTGGAAAAAAAAAACTTGCATTTAGCAAATTTGTATATGTTTACAAATTATACAAATAATCTGACATGGAAAAAAATAACTTGCATTTAACATGAGCTCTCTCTCTCTCTCACACACACAACACACACACACACACACACACACCAGATATACATACATATATATGTTTTATTTTGTAGTTAGTAAATTTGTTTTGGAACTTGAATTATGAATGTTAATGATTGAATGAAGAAGTTCTTAAATTTTTATTTAATGACTTTGTTATTTTAATATCTAAATAATATTTTTGTGATTTTGTGTTTTTATGTTAATTTTAATTAAAATAATATGAGTTTTTTATTATATGGTCATAATATATATATATATATATATATATATTCAACATCTGCCTAATGTATCCGTATCCTACTTTTTTTGAAAAATGCCATATCCTTCTGTCTCCATGCTTCTTAGTCTGCAAGTATATTCTACCCTGTTTGGAAAAGGATGCTGACAATATCTGTTTGCTGCAATTACGTAGGTGAAGAACCCACTCGAAGAAGATGTAGTAGTTGGAATTACAAATTATATTGACTTTGGTTTTGAGTTACAAACAAGGTATTTTAAGTGATTGCTATAGTTTAATGCAGTTTAGAATGGGAACTGAATTTAGTGTAATCTTGTGCTAAAGGGTTGATGATGGCAAAACAACAAACAATATCCCAGATTCCACCTTCCAAGTTGGTGCATCTTGGCAAGCCAATAAAAACTTATTGTTCAAGGTAGTACTTTTGGTGCGACCCTCAGCTTGTGTTTATGGTTCATGTCAAGTTCAATAACTAATTACTTGTCATCTTTGCAGGGAAAGGTGGGGCCTCTCAGCTCGTCTGTGGCTTTAGCATTCAAGTCATGGTGGAAACCTTCTTTCACTTTCAGCATTTCAGGTAGTTCTAGTTGGTAGATTGTTTTATGCATTGATATTGGAGTTTATTCTAGTAATTAAGAACCGTACGCCTACAGGCTGCTTTTTTTAAAAAAATCATGTTTTGCATATGATGTGAGATTGCAGTCGTCTTATATACCATGATAAACAAATTTCTCAAAATACTTCAGGCCATGGTATTATGTCTCAAATTTAGTTGAAGGTTTGTGCAAGATGTTTGCTGGATTTCAAGTGCTTTAGAGGGTGGATTTTATATTGAACAGGCATACTAAAAACAGGGTAGTTGGATGGTGAGATTGCGTATGTTGTATGGATGCTCTACAAGAGGCACAGATTCACGGGTTGAAAAACCAGACACGTGAAGCATTTTTGGAGTCTATGCAAATATTAATGGGTGTCAAGATTTTCCTTAGTCATTTTCAGGCATAAATTCACCCTTATTATGGCACAATATAAAAAGTTGCATACATACGGAATCATCAAAAGACAATATAATCTTTCATGGGATGTCATACTGGCCCCCTTAGCGCAACATGATAAATGCAAGATAGGGCTAGATTTGTTGTCTGACCAGTAACATGAATGAATTAGATCTCCTGTGTGTGTGTGTGTGTGTTGTTGAGAAATGAAATATTCCGGAGACGATCTTGTTTGTGCATTCTTTTGAGCCAGTGCTCCTGGATTGATTGATTTTAGAAATGGGTCTGAGTAACATGATATGTACATATATACATTGGTTTAATAGTTGTGAGTCTTGCTCTGCAACTTCACATAAGCAGGAAATGCAAGATTTAATTGTTGATAGAGATAACGATAAAATGTAATAAGAGGAATTGCTTCCAATGCTCACAGCTACTAGAGATCGTGCTGTTGGAAAGACGGCTTTTGGATTTGGCATCCGTGTTGACAATCTTAGAGAAGCGAGGTGTGTTACATTTTTACATTGGTTTTTTAATTTTATGCTTTCATCTCTGCCTATGAGTAATGATCAGATAACCGCAAGTCCAGCAAGCTTTAAAGTTTGTCTTAACTGTTTTAATAATAAAAAAGGGAATTGTTGGAACTTTTGATTTCACACTGGTCCTGTTTTGGACCGTTCTCAGGCTCATATGAAGTGAGTATGTCTAATCAACAACAGTCATCTTTATTGCTTCATTAATATACTCTTTTAACCCTTTGTTTTTATTTTTTGGAAATGCAGTTACCAGAGGGCTGATCCAAATTTTGTAATGCTGACACCAAACAAGGAACATCTAGCAGAGGGCATCCACTGGAAAATTGGGAAGAGACCTGTTTTTCAATCAGATGTAAATTCTGGGAATTTTGATGGCCTACCCAGGGAATTGAGACCCTTGGGCAAAATTTTGTAATTTTTCTTGGTTTTGTGAAGTAGGCTGCAGAACATGTCTACAACTGATGTGAGTTATCTTCATTAAGTTTGAATCAGTCTGTTCATATCTCGCAATCTGGGTTTTTGGATTCAGGAATGTTGTCACAGCTCTGACCCACTAATCAGATTCATATAGATTGTTAACATAACCAATGGGTCTATCTGTCGGTGGTATGTTATATACGATGTACGTATGAACTTTAGCATATATACTATATAGTTGATGGGGGTCAATGTGAATTGCGTTGTGGTATTCATCTTGGTGAAATGGGCATTAAAAAGTGGACTTTGGTAATCGTGGAGGTGGGAATTAGTGGGTGTAAATTTGTAATACAAAAGACTTGTTAACAGAACCAATGGTAGATTATATATGACGTAAATATGAACTTTACTATATGTAGTTGATGGGGGTCAATGTGAATTGCGTTGTGGCATTCGAAACGTGTAGAAAGTTCTTTTGACAGGGGGTATTATTATAATGCAACGCAGGTACATTTATTTTGGAGGATTGTTTGTCCGAAAAATCATGGAAGGTAGATAACGCATGATGCGCATTGTTGTTAATAAGCACCAGATATAAGATCTATGAGTTGAGTGAGGGTCACGTTATTGCTGAGGTGTATTATCACTCATGCACTGACGATATATATAATAAATCCCTGAAGAATATATTTGGACGATTCCCACCACATATTTGGTATTCAGAGCAGCTGTCCCCGCTAGGAATGGCTGCATTTTCGCTCATTGCCACACTCCACTCTGCAACTCCCACTCCACCTGTTTCTGGCGCTAGAAGATCCAATTTTTCTCTCTCTAAATCTCTGTCTCTCCAAAGAAATGCTAATCGTGTCTCTCACTGCAATTGTCTCAGCACCAGCTCTGATAATCCCTCTAGCTACGGTGAAGTCTCTCCGAACAAAAATCTCTCTCCGTCAGTTTTGGACTCCTTGTTCGTCGTCTGCACCTCCATCGCCTTGTCGTTCTCTCTCTTCATTGCCGATGCAGATTCAGTGGCGGCCTTTGTAGTCACTACACCGAGGAAATTGCAGTCCGATGAGCTTGCTACTGTTCGTCTTTTTCGAGACAACACGCCTTCAGTTGTCTACATCACCAATCTTGCTGCCCGGTATAATTGCTTGTGTTGACTTCTGAATCGTGTTGAATTTGGTAGCATTTTCATTGTGATTAGGGCGCTGCTTGTGTTTGATTAGCTTTTGATGCTTTACAACCAGAATTTCAGTAAAAATTTCATACAGCCTAATATGGACGATGTAGTTTTGAGATAAAAATCACGATGATCGACATATATTTTGATGAGCCAGGCCATTCCACGTGGAATTACTGTATTTTAATTTCATTGTACACAAGTGTTATTTCTGTTAGGTTTAAGCTGTTTTTAGTAATGAGAATTTGATTTGATATGATTCTGATGTTTTTAGCCAGGATGCCTTTACATTGGATGTGTTGGAGGTGCCTCAGGGGTCTGGCTCAGGCTTTGTCTGGGATAAAAAGGGGCACATTGTCACAAATTATCATGTGATTCGTGGTGCATCTGATCTCAGGTTTGTTGGCTGGTTTTTGTTCAGTTCATGCCGTGTATTTACTTCTATGGTCTTTCATATTTGTTGCTTAAATCTCAAATCGTCTCATGTACGCGAAGTAAGAGAACTATGCTGCGATTTGTTTTAATGGCATTATCTACTATCTCCATGTAGTAAGTTGGAACAGGGAAAGGTTTTAAGGGCTACTACTTGTGTTTTACAAACATATGTAATAGAAGATATATATATATATATATATTTATCATGTGATTCGTGGTGCATCTGATCTCAGGTTTGTTGGCTGGTTTTTGTTCAGTTCATGCCATGCATTTACTTCTATGGTCTTTCATATTTGTTGCCTAAATCTCAAATGGTCTCATGTAGGTGAAGTAAGAGAACTATGCTGCAATTTGTTTTAATGGCATTATCTACTATCTCCATTTAGTAAGTTGGAACAGAGAAAGGTTTTTAGGGCTAGGAATGTGTTCCCTAGATTTACTTCTTAACAGTCTCCATAAATACAACTCGTGTACTATATATATATATATATAGAACATTAGACATTGACATGTAGTTGTCACGGTTAAAGCATTCAACATACTATTTAATATAGGACAAAATTATAATGGTAAATACACAAACATAGCAAGAGAATAGTAGTATATATATTACAACAATTTTTATGATATTTGTCAAGCTTCATTTTGCACATTATACAATTCTTAATTTAAACATTTTGAAAATTAATTGAAGTTATATATTTGTCTATGTCGCCATCACGGTTAAAGCATTCAATATACTATTTAATATAGAAGAGAATTATAATGGTAAAGACACAAATATAGCAAGAGAATAGTAGTACATAAAATACAATAAGTTTTATGATATTTGTCAAGCCTCATCTTGCACATTAGACAATTCTTAGTTTAAAAATTTTAAAAATTAATCAAAGTTATTTATTTGTCTAATATAACATGTGCATTTAAATATAAATTTATATTTATATATTGACATGTCCTCTCTGTGGCCATATCTACTTTTGTAGATATTCCATGTCAGTGTATCTGTATTGTATAGTGTCAGTGCTATTTAGCCATTTAAATTTATGAATTAAATTAGGAAATTGGATCAACAAGAGAAGGAATTTTTTGTAGTTGGCTAACTGAAATGGACTTTATTGTTGTATCATCACTTAGAAAATGGCATTATTGGCTGAAGGAGTTGTTCTACTGATTTTCAATCATTGACATTAGTTATGATCACCTTTTCTACCTCTGTTTTGTCTAATATAATATATGCATAAAAGTGTACGGGTGATGATGGCTTAGTTGACTTACCAAGAAAAAGGATGAGATAGTGATAATTGATGATTTCACATAATAAGATGAACGCTTTCACATAATAAGAAGCCAATTGTATGTTATATTTTATTACTATAAATAGTGTTTTCTGTAACTTAGAACTATGTAAGGACACATAAATTTATATTTTATTGGGTTAGTCGGACTAAGATTATGTACAACGTATATTTTGTAATAGTTGGACTCTTGGAGTAATATGAGATAGTGATAATTGATGATTTAATGAATCGAGTTGTTCATGAACAGCTCAGGCTCGACTCAACATTTGGTTTGTTCAGACCGCTTAGTAAATTGATGAACTGAGCTCTAAGCTCATCAAATAAACGAGCCATCCAAACAAGTTTGAGTTGTGAACAAGTTAGTGTGTATATATATGTGTGTGTGTGTGTGTGTGTGAGATGTGACGCTATAGGTTAAGCCTTACTTTTTTATCAAGTCGTCTCATTGTTGTTGCAAATTATTCACGTGATATTGTCAGACTATGATCTTTTCTTAATTTTCTATTTATTATGGAAGACCATGTGATGCTTACATATGTTCAGCCTTTTCTCATCATCCCCAGCCTTTTGGTGCTGACATAATGCTTAACTTTTGTCATATTAATTTTCTATAGATAGAAAGTGAATGCTGAAAAAGGTTTTAGGTAGTGTACTTCAACTAGTTGAGAATGGAAACTAAAACTCGTTTGGTTGAGCTGAGTTGGTATTGGATATTATGGGAATCCATGCACCGGTGCCATATTTCTTCGCAGTTTCCTAGAAGGCCTTTATCCAGTGTTGGTCTTGCTAGTGTGGGGTATTAGGACTTTAGGAGGGATAGACCAGAGATAGACCTAACCTTTAACATTATTTGCAAAAAGTGGCTACTTTCAGGTTCAAATCCACAGTTCTTATGTTTGATAGTCCGAAAATTTTTACCGTTGCACCAAGCAAAGCCCCTATCTTCACTACATCCTGGTTTTCTTAATTTCGCCTTTTTACTTCACTTTGTGTAAGTTGTTAGTTGCCCTATGCATTTGTCCTGAGGTGTAATTTCTGTCTGTTGGGATGCATGGATTCCCTTTGTGATCACATATGTTAAAATAATATTTTGGTTTTGACTCTGGATTTGGTCTGGAGAAGTTCCTAAAAATCATTGATAAGTTTCATACAGGTGTTCTGCATTATCTGGAATTAAATTAGTGCTAGTTCTGTTCAGGGTCACTCTTGCCGACCAGACAACATATGATGCAGAAGTTGTTGGATTTGACCAAGACAAAGATGTTGCTGTATTGCGTGTTGAATGCACCCAAAGACAAACTGAGACCTATACCTGTTGGCGTGTCTGCGGACTTGCTTAGTTGGACAGAAAGTATATGCCATTGGAAACCCTGTGAGTACACAGACAATACTTTGCTAGTGGAAATATTATTTCATTATGAAAACTTGCTTAATGTTTATTGTTTTTCAGCCATTTGTTTGACTTATTTTAGTGATCAATAGATTGAATTATAGAATTATGAAATTTTTTTTAAGCTTTAGTTACAATTGAAACAGCTGAATTTCACACTCATTCACAGAATGCATGTTATTACAAATAGAATTGGGGAAAGTATTAAACATTTCCTCAATTAGTATTTTAATCTATAAAACCCATAAGGCCCTGTTTAGTTCCCACAGAATGGAATCTCATTCACTCCCACCCTAAGGGCCACTTACCTATCAAAAAAGAAGAAGATCTCATTCGCCGAACTTCATTTTTGTGTTTGGTACCTTTAATTAGTCTTGGAATGCAAGATACAATTATTTAAAACTTGGAATAAATTCTAACAAACTTTAGAAATCCCAACCCTAATTTACTTTGAGATTCCTTTCCATTGGATTTTTTTCTAAAGGTCCACAACATGTTTTCCCTTGTTCATTCTTTCGCCTCAGGCCATGATCACTGGTGAGTGTCACTTAACGCCACTCAAAATACACCTTCTTGTGAAAAATCGCCTCCCTGCTGTCATGATCTGGCTAAGCATTTTCAGAGAGCATGCTTGTAACTATCATCGCCAAAATCGTGAACCAAATTTAATGCAGATCAGGTCAGCACCAATGATGTCCATAATCACCATTGACAACAACATCAATTATTAAATCTCCAATCGAACCTCCACCTTTGTCATATATGCAGTGGCCAATGGTGAAGAGAACCTCCATGTAAAGTTGGTTTTTTTTCTTCCTGAACAATTGCCCAGTGGCCTACTTATATGAACCACCGACTGTCCATGGAAAGTTGTTAGGGATCATGACTTTTAATACACACACCACACACTCTGATATGGATACTGTATTACACTCACCCAGAGCATTTGGGGAGGGGACTGTTTTGCGACATATATATTCATATATATATATATATGTATTTCATATGTATATGTATGTATGTATCTAATGTATATATTATATATAAATATATTGATTTGGTAGCCACTTTGCTGTTGATATGATATGAAATATAGGTAACTCACTATCCAACTTATGTCAATTAATAGATTATATGATATCTATAATTGATATTGTTTTCATGGTAATTTAAGGATAATTTTGACAATTTATTAAAATTTTGTTCTGTTCTTGACCACTTCAAACTAAACCAAACACTGGCATAGTTTCTGAGATAAAATTTCTGGTTTGCCCAAACAATATAATAGAAGTTGATAAGCCTTCCAGTTTCATGGATTTCGATTACTTGAAATGGAGTTCCATGCACATTTAAGGTTCATATAATTGAACTTGATTGACCAAGAGGTTTCTTTGTTTTAATTTGTATGTTTCTGCAGTTTGGACTTGACCATACTCTTACAACTGGTGTCATAAGGTATGCACTTTGTGCAATGCAGTTAATATACATTAAATATAGTTATATTTGAATTTTCAGTGAAATGGTTCTAAATTTGGCTCTTGTGAAAATTATTGCCACCTTGGGGTGGAAAAGTCCACTAAAAAATTTGCTGGAATTTTATTGGGTAATATCCCTAGGTCCTGGGTTCAACTCCCACCCCAAGGCCACTTAGCTATCCGAAAAAAATAATACTGGAATTTTGATTTAAGTGGAAATTTTTACTTCGGGAGAAATTGGGGAATCATTGAAAGGTAACAAACTTTTTAGTGAATCTTCAATCAAGGTTTCTTTTTGGGAAAAGTTTCAGCCAATTGTAAAATATGGTGTGGTTCATGTAAGTAAAAACTTTGGTAACATAACCCGAAAAAGAGAGAGGCATAGACAAGGTTGGTTGAGGGAGAAATCCTCCTTCTTCTTTTTTATCAGTAAAGATAATTTCATTAAAAAAGGCAACCGAGAAGGGCAAAACCCAGCTTTACAAAAAAGGGATTGGCGTCAAATTAAAGCCTTAAATCTCCCCAAAAAACCCATAAATGTATCTAAATAC
Organism: Nyssa sinensis; assembly: GCA_008638375.1. Classification (NCBI taxonomy): domain Eukaryota; kingdom Viridiplantae; phylum Streptophyta; class Magnoliopsida; order Cornales; family Nyssaceae; genus Nyssa; species Nyssa sinensis. The sequence goes on from CM018032.1 coordinate 61,127,810, forward strand.
ATTGAATATTCTTCTTTGTACCGAAAGAAAAACAAGCGCAAAAAATTGTCTTTAAATTGCCATACGGGCACCTCTTCTCCTTTAAAAACTCTTCTATTTCTCTTCTTTGTCATGGTAACTTCTTTTGGATTTTGTTGCTGATCTTCTTCTGTCATTCCATGCTTTTTGGAGCTATCGAAAAGTAGACCTCTATTCAAGCAACATACATTTATCAGTGATATGTGGTAAAGAAATGTGCACTTCAATTATCGCCTCACCATTTATGATTTATTCATTTAAAGGATAATTAAGAAAACTATAATAAACCCATTACCAAGCATATTAGTCCCATCTGTATCAGTCCCCACTGATATGGATACATATTTGCTTATGTATTTTATTAATGTTTTCGTTTTATTAAGGCATTCTTTTTTATTTTATGTAGTGGACTTCGGAGAGAAATCAGTTCTGCTGCTACTGGCCGTCCAATTCAGGATGTTATCCAGACAGATGCTGCCATCAACCCTGGTAATAGTGGAGGGCCACTGCTTGATAGTTCGGGAAGCCTTATTGGGATAAATACTGCTATATACTCTACATCTGGTGCATCCTCTGGTGTCGGATTCTCAATTCCAGTAGACACTGTGGGTTTTTACTTGGACCTTGTTCTTTCAATATTATTAGATAAGATCTCTAGGTTAGGCATCAAGTGAAAATTAGCGGGGACAGAATTCTGTCTTTCCCTTGCTATAGGATAAAACATTAATCCACATGCATTACATGTCCAGGTTGGTGGCATTGTTGACCAGTTGGTGAGGTTTGGGAAAGTCACAAGACCAATTTTAGGAATTAAGTTTGCACCTGACCAGTCCGTGGAGCAAATAGGTCTTAGTGGGGTTCTTGTCTTAGATGCTCCTGCAAATGGTCCAGCTGGCAAAGCGGTATGCTCATATATTCTTTCTGCATTTCATTTATAATTGAAAATTGAAAGCAATCTGTGTATTTTTTAGACGCTTTGGCTTCGGAATTCCTTCTTTATACTTCCAACCTCGGAAGTTCTTGCATTCACATAGAGCTGATTAATGTCTATTCTGCAGGGTCTGCTTCCAACTAAACGAGATGCCTATGGAAGACTTATTTTAGGGGATATCATAACATCTGTGAATGGAAGAAAGGTCACTAATGGGAGTGATTTGTACAGAATTCTTGACCAATGTAAAGTGGGTGAGACGGTATGTGTTGATTTCATTTTCTAAACTACTAATTAATAATATTTCCATCTCTGTTTGCTTAGGATTGAGGTCATTGGTATGTCATTACTTTAGGACCTGTTTGGTTGTCCTCTTGAATTGAATAATTCCATTCAAAAAATAATTGCCATATCAAAAATAATGTTTAAAATCTTGAATTTGATCATTTCAAGAAAACTTAAAAATGATCATGTAGGAATAACTATGGTTTCCTAATTTTGTGAATAAATGCATTCAAGATGATGGATTTATACACTAAAATACAATGTAAATTGTGAATGGAATCATTCAATTCAAGGGACATCAAGACAGGCCCTTAATGATTATGTGGTATAGAAATATATGCTACATCTTTTTAGAACTTAGATGAAAGAGAGTTTATTCTTTAAGAAATGTAAAGTTTTAGATACTTGAAAACATTGTTCTGTGCCAGTGCATTATTAGAGTAACTTAGCATTTTTGATCCCATCAGTACTTCTTAAGAGAGATAAAACTAACACCGTCGTAGGAGTTAACTCATTTTTAAAAAACAACTCCAGTTGTTCTTTTTGGCCATTCACTGAACTCCGTACTGAAAAATGCTTGGTGCAGGCAGTGAGACTATCCAAGGAGTTAATCACATCTGTAGTCAGCTTACCATTTCCCATAACTACTTGCATAATTGTCAAGAGACTATATCCTTGGAGATCTGTTTTGACAGTCTTAACTTCGACCATCATCAAATGCATGGAAATTTCATTTTCCCTGAAGTTCCTTACAACATCATGCATAATCTGACCCTCCGTTCTGAGCTCACTCTTCTTATATATGTGCTGATCCCAGTACTGTTCTAGACATGATTTAAACTTACTAGTCAACAAAAATGTTTAGTTGAATGGAAACTTATTTAGGAACAATATTTGATTGTGTTGATGTTCAGGTGACTGTGGAAGTGCTGCGTGGTGATCGCAAAGAGAAGATCCCTGTAGTCCTTGGGCCGACGGCTGATGAATCGTAGTACCTTGAATGAAACCAGCAAGTAAGAAATAAGTACCATACTTTCATTGAAAAAAATGCCCATCATTTTTGTGTATCAATTGTTTCATCGTATAGACTATGTACATATTCCAATTACAGTACTATCTTGATATCAAAAGTTACCATGCTGGTAAGAGTTGATACTGTACAGTCATATTCATTCAAAATGCTACTTACCACAGAAGCTGCATCCTTGCCATACATCACTTTGATAGTACTATGCATCTGTTCCCTGTGTGTGTGTTAAATTGTATCAGGTTGCATAGAATTGAAATGTATGGATTTGGGATTCAAATTCATACATATATAATAGGATTGAGTGTTGGAATTGGATTGGGAGACCTAGGATGGGACTAGGAATTGTTCTTGGCATGGGATTGCAAATTACTCCCCCGTCAGTTGGTTATTTCAAATATAGATGTACAAGATTCAAGTTTATCGATGAAGCTAAGTTATTAAATTTGAATTTAAGCTATATTTTTTATATGAGTGAATCCAAATAGGAAAATGGCCGGATAAAATGTCTAAAAATTACACTTGGGCATACGATTGAGATAATTGCTTTATTTCTTTCCCGAACTTTTTTTCTTCAAAATTTATCAGAACAAAATACAATAAAGTTTCTCATAATTTATATTATAAGATTTTGTTTAGCTTTCTTTGCAGGCACTTAGGTCAGATTTTTATATGTTTTTTTTTTCAATTTTATTTCTGGTCATATTATAACGAATGAAACAGCTGAAAGGAGGAGTTATCCTTACTCTTACTTTAATTTATGGAATATTAAGAAAAGAGTAAATTATACTGGTTTCTCTTGAGATTTTTAAAATTATACTAAACTCTCTTGTTTTACTTGATAATATATAAATATTTTCATCCAGTTATTTTTTCTTCCTCAAAATGATAAAATTATTTTTTTTTATGTTTTTTTTTTCTTAATTTTTTAAATTTTGACTTTTTTTTTTTTATTTTACAAATAAATATTGAAAAAAAATTTCAATTTATTTTTACATAAAAAAAGTTATTTACCTTAAATTTATTTTTAAATAAAATAATAATAATAATTTAAAAAAGTTAGAAAAAAATTGGTCAAAATTGAAAAATATAAAATAAATAAATAAAATGATAGTTTTATTATTTTGAAAAAAAAAAGACTGTAAAAAAATATTTGTATATTGTCAGATAAAATAGGGATAGGTTAATGTGATTTTAAAAAAATCAAAGGAGACGTGGTATGAGCCTGTTGGATGTAGTAAACGGTTTGGGTTACTGAGCAACCATTTAGTGTTTAAACTATCTCGGTCACTTCATGAAGTCTCAAACTAGGGTTGCAAGATGGCACTTTGCATAGGAGCTCAGTCCTTGTAGTCGCATGAAGTCATCTTTGAATAAAGGAGTGTTTATTAAAGATAGGACTTTAACTGCTTATTTGGATGAGAATGATTTGGAGAGAGAAGAAAAATTTAAGTGGAGCGATTCGTTTAGATATTTATGATAGAAATAAAAGAGAAGATTAGGATTGAGAGTTTCAGTAATTAAACTTAATTTTTCAATTTTTACAGTAGGTGGACAGACTTGGAAAAAAAAGAAAAAAAAAATTCATTTAATGAAAAATTTTAGGCCATGTTTGGATGCGGAATAAGATGGTTGAATATGATAGATATTATTTAATCTCATGTTTGGTATCTTTTATTGGATTGGACCCGTGAATCATTTATATCTCATTTGTGTGGGATATAATTTATCTCAAGAGGTGGTGGTATTAGGAATTATTCCATCCTATTGGAATGAAAATACAAGGCTTATATCATAAAAAACTTACAACGCTGTAATATAAAGACACGAAAATATCGAAGAGTCAAGTTAAAAAAATTATTATTTTTTTATTCATTGTTCAAATTTTTTGGATATGTTTTAGATTTTTTAATGTATATTTTTGAATTAATAAATTGACTTTTTGATATATCTAATATATTGCTAGTGTTATATATATAAAATAATATATATCTTGTTTATATCTATATATATATATATATGTATGCATGGATATGATTCACTAATTTGGATGATTCTTAGTAAAACAGATTATGATTTTTTTTTGAATCATTTCGAAAGTGAGAGACTTATATTTTGAATGATGTTTACACAATCATATTCTAAAATATTGTGATTACGGTTATTAGATTTTGTAATTGATTTGTAAATAAAATTTTAATTTTAAATACCTAGTATGCATATATTTAAAAAAAATGACACTTTCACAAAAATAATTTTTGAAGACCAAACTTTATATTCAAATCTTATATTCAGTAGACACCCTAAACATAGAATAAAACATAACAACATATCCAGTCTTTTCTTTTATCGAACTTAGTTCCAAACACTAGATTAGGAATATTCAATATCTCACTAAAATTTTATATCTTATCCAATTCCAACTATATCCTATCTAATCCTGTCTTCTTATCAGGTCGTCCAAACAAAAATACCAAAGATGCTCTTAAATGTGTGAAATTAAAAATTAAGATAATTGTCAAATAAAAATGGTATAATTGTTAATTAGTTATATATATATATATATTTTTAACCTACTATTCAAACTTGAGATAATAATTTCTTTTCATTTCTCTTTTGAGCATTTAAACAAGGTGAAGATAAATACTTTCTATGCATTTTAAGCTGAAGATGTTTTTATCGTAAAGTCTCTTGAAAAGAGATGTTTGATAATCTTTTAAATTACAAATAGGAAATCCAGAATAGCAAATGTGATCATTTTTAAAAGACAAATATGAATTTAAGTTTCACTCTTTACAATAACCTACTGAGTTATGAGTTGGATTGGATTTAGACCTACTGTGTTATGGGTTGGGTTGGTTGGACTTGCCTCTCCTGGGCCAATACTAGTGCAGTTCCTGTGGTATTTAAATTGCTTGAATATTTGATACATATTATTGAATTTTATACTCTTATTTGTTGAGATTTTGTATTACATGTCATGTTGTAATAAATAAAAAAACTTTCAAAGATATTTATTGAATTTGTATTGAAAGAGATAGCTACTATACTTAATTTTGATAAATAAAATTAAAGTTGTCTCATTTTAATAAATTAAAAAAAGGACGTGTGGGCTTAATGTGAATTGTACGATCCGATAAAGAAGTCAATCGTATCAAAGGTTGTGTTAGAAACTGTAAAATAGGGGGAAGAAACGGGAGAAATTTTGTGGGAAACTTATTTATGAACCATGTCAATTCTACTATCCATGTAAAGGTGTTATTTGAATTTAAATAGAATAAAAAATTATTTTTTGTTTAATTAATAAATTATAATTAATTTACTCATTTTACTTGGTCAATAAATCGAGATTTCAGTAAGACTTAATTTAAACCGTTTTGAATTACTTGATCTGAATCGTTTAAATTCAAAACGGTTCAATAAAAACAATTTCAAAAGTCACTGAATAAATCGGTCTTTTTCTTTCATTTGTCCTATATTTTAAATATAAAAAGTTGTGAGAGGACGTTACAAATGGCCAGAACGGACATAACTTTTGAGCCAAAAAAATAAAAGAAATAGAAAGTAAATTATATTAATTTTTCTTAAAATTTTTCACATTTATACTGATTTTTTTCTCAAATTTTTGATAATTATACTAAATTTTTTTATTTTATCTTAAAAATTACAAATACTCAATTTAACCTTTTTTTTCAAAATAAAAAACTATCATTTTTATTTTCATTTTTTTTATATACATTTTTTCAATTTTATAATTTTAAAAAATATTAAAACAAATTAGTCAAAATTAAAAAATTATAAAAAAATTAAAAAGTATGTAAGTGATAGTTTTGTTATTTTTAAAAAATGATTGAAAGTTATATTTATAGTTTGTTAATAAAAAAAATTAGTATAATTTTAAAGATTTTAAAAAATATTAATATAATTATTAAAAAAATTTAAAAAAAATTAACATAATTTATAAAAACAAAAAATAGTAGAGAAGTGAAGGTGGCGGTGTAAATTAATTATGAGTGTACTCACCTCAAATCTGGCACCACTCAGTCGACTATTGTGTGGTGGTGGTACTACTTGCTACACTGAAAGAAGGCGGTGGGACTATTGAATTTGGTGGCTCCACCACCTCCATCTCCACCTGAGAAGTCAACCATTGATGATTAAGTAATTAAAGCAAATTGAAGAAAGGAAAGAGAGTTATCAGCGGACATGTGCGAATTACCAGACAACTATTCAGTATTTATTTTCAGAGGACAAAAATCCGTAAAGTAGTCACATCCCCTTTCAACTTTGTCAGAGAGACGAATGATATCTATTTGAACCCTCAGTGATTTGATTTGTGTATATAATTCATGCTCGTATAAATTACCCTCACAATACTTTTCTTATCAAAGATGTCTTCTGTTTGTGCATATGCATTTTATTTATTTATGAAATCATTATGTTATTTTTTTTTTATATTTGATAATTATATGATTTTTTTTTTTGTAATTTATAATATTATATTAATTTTTTCTGTTATATGTGATAATTATAAGTATAAAAATTTAATATATAAATTTTGAAAAAATTAGTATAAATATATAAAAACTTAATAAAATCAAAGAAGAGTGCAATTAGTAAGACTCAATAAATAGGTTTCATAAGGGGAAGGTGCAAGCAATTAATGGACCTCTTTTATTGGCACAGCTGCCAGTGAACATTGGGTTAGGTAGCTCTTGATTTATTTCAGTCAAAAAGTTTTTACCGTTCCCTGCAATCCCTGGCATCCTAAATTTAGCACTTGTCCATTTCAACAACTCAGAGTCCAAAGTTTATTTTATATTAAGAAATTATTGCATCTGGCCATCACATGGATAATTTTATTATTTTATGAAATTCATATTTGATTTATTGTGTTTTTAAAATTACAGAGACAATCATATATATATATATATATTAGATGGATAATTTTATTATTTTATGAAATTCATATTAGATTTAATGTGTTTTTAAAATTATAGAGACAATCATATATATATATATATATACATGTGATAAGTTCAGCATGAAATAATTTTTCATCTGTATTTTTTTATGAGCTTATCACATTATGTGAAATAACTCTTTTTTGTATTTTGTAAAGTTTACATATGAGATATACTATATTACTTAAAATTATACAAATTATCATAAACATGTGACAGATTTATAAAATAATTTTTCTAAATGTGCAAAGGCATGAATTGTGAGACATGCAACCATGGTTGTTTAAAAATGCTAGAATAATTAAAGTTATTCGAATTTTATATCTTGACCTTATTTATAACAAACCTTAATCAAACTAATCATGAGATAAATTTGAGTAACTTGAATTTTTATATAGAATTAAGATACTAATTGACTTATTTAGTTGAACTCAAACCAAACTCAATTAATTCTCAATAAAACACCGGTTAATGACACTATTGAAAAAACAATTGTAGATATAAATTAAAAAATTCTTATATTTTTCATAATTTTTTTAAGAATAAATTAAACTGACCTCCTTTGAAATTTCTGACAATTATAAAGACTTTCCTGGGAGTTTCTGAAATGATACCGACCTCCCTTCCAATCTTATTCTTTTCAAAATGATAAAAATATCTCTTTCATTAATTTTTTTTACAATTTTTTAATTTTGACCATTTTTTTAAACTTTTTTTCATGTTAAAATAAATATTAATTAAAATCTACCTTGATTAAAAAAAATATAAGTTATTTATCTTAATTTTATTTTTTATATAAAATGAAAAAAAAAAATCTTTAAAAAAAGGGTCAAAATTTTAAAAACTCAAAAAAAAAAAAAATTGAAATGGAAATTTTTGTTATTTTGGAAAAAAAAAATAAAGTTAGTGGAGAAGTTTTTGTAATTTGTTAGTAAAAATATAAGAGGTCAGTGTCATTTTAAAAATTTCAAGAGAAATTCCTGTAATTATCAAAAACTTGGAAATCAATGTAGGAGTGATATTACATTGGTTTCCAAGTTTTTGACCCTTTTTAGACGCAAGAATAAAAAGATTTATTATAATAAATACATGTGAAACTACTTATTTGTTTCTAATAGTGAAAAAATTCATTGAAAAAACCCCCTACACATGACATTTTCCTAATATTAATCCTCAATTTTTGTTAAAATCACAAATCAATAGCTTTCCAAAATTATCATTTTATCATATTATAAAAAGAGTGATGTTATAAGTCACAAATTTTATATATATTAAATGACATGGCAACAAATTATTGACATAACATTAAATACTGTCTAATATAATGTCGCATCATTTCAAATGCAAAATGTGATACAAAAATTTAGATGAGAAATAAAAGTGTTGAAAAAAAGAGATAATTGTGACACATTCCCAAATGTTATGTGGTGGCAAATGATAACAACGGCAAAGAATTTGCATGTATTATATATAGAATAATGTTATTAAGAATTCGTTTGTATACTTGAATGAAATTTTTATTTATTAAATTTTTTAAAAATTAAAACTTTATTTATTACAACTATTTAATAATTTCATTTATATACAATGACAGATCCAATGAAAGACAGAGGGTCATGCCCCCACTCTTCCAAAAATTTAGATATCGCATCTTTTACCTTTAATTTTGTTACATTTTTTTAACAAAATAAGAACATCACTGTATATGTACAAAGGTTTTATAAGAAAAAGAATAACTCCCTCTACCCTAGAACTGTTATTTATTGATTCCGAGTGCTGTGTACAGAGTCAATAAGCGTTTGATACTCATATATTTAATTAATATGTCATATATTTAATAAATCCGACAAAATACACGGTATTAATGAACAATTTTTCATCTGCTTTGGCATGTGTGCCCATGGCACACCAAAAGCACGTTTTCAGTTATTTAACGAGATTTACAGATTTACAAATTACAGTATACAGAAGTAACTTTGTCCCATCATCGTCAGAACTTTTTGTATAAAGAATGCATGAGGTAATTCATTAATACAGTTCTAATACACACACACACATATATATATATATATATATGTATGTATCTACAACACACGTCCAAGATCCTCCCAGGAATTCAATCTCTCTCTCCCCCTCCACACAGCAACAAAAGAATGGAAATGGAAAGACGAAATCATTACAAGAAAAGTTTATGGACGGAGGAAGAAGACAAGATACTAATGGATTACGTAAAGGTGCATGGAAAAGGACAGTGGAATCGCATTGCCAAAAAAACTGGTCACGATTCTTGAATTTTACTTCTCATATTTTCTTTCTTCTTCCTCCCCCCGCGTTTTCCTTAATTTGGTTTCCTTCGATTTTTGTATAGAATTGATCTGATCCTGACCAAATGGAATTTAGACGGGTTTTTTGATGGGGTGGCTTTGTAATGTGATATAGGTTTGAATAGATGTGGAAAGAGTTGCAGGTTGAGGTGGATGAATTACCTTAGTCCCAGTGTGAAACGAGGGAATTTTACTGGGCAAGAAGAAGACCTCATCATCAGACTCCATAATCTCCTTGGAAACAGGTTCTAGTACTTGTTTGGACCCTGAGAAAAACAGTACGAAAAATATTTCAGTGAGAAGTAAACTGTCTCAAAATTGCTTCCAAACATATCTTAATTAGAGGGATTATAGAAAAATGGTTTAGTATTAAACTAAATAGTAATTGCATTTCATCAATTTGTCACTAATATTCTAAGATTGATTTCTTTATACAGGTGGTCTTTGATTGCCAGAAGAGTTCCTGGAAGAACTGATAATCAAGTGAAAAACTACTGGAATACTCATTTAAGGAAAAAGCTCGGAATCAAAAGGGAAAATGGTAGAGTTGATGTTTCTAAACTTGAACATTCCAAAGCAGAGAAAATTTCCGGGGCACTCATAACATCAAATTCAAGCCTTTCTTGCGGTGTCAGCAGTAGAGCCATGGAATCAAAAGTAAATGAAGGCAATCCAAATGCTGCTGACGCATCGAAAACACAAGAACCCGTGATCGATGACGGTTGTGTGAATTCTTTCTGGGTTTCCAACAATGATTTTGAGTTAAATACCCCTAGTTTAATGGAGTTTTTTGATGGATTTCCTTTAGATTTTGATTTGTATGGATTATAACTTGATTATTTCTTAATAAGGATCAAGTTCTTTTGTAATACAATAATTCTAAAGTCTATCTAGATTTTGTCAAACTGCTGATGAATAAAGGGGAAAAAAATTGGAAACATAGACAGTGAGTCTCAATTGTTCTGAATTAGATGCTGTATTAAGGTTCATCTGGAAGCAACAATGGGGAAAATGACTTCTAATGGCCCACTGTAATTTCTTTTTCTTTTCAATTGATTGAATTACAGTGATAGCACAGTTGATTACTTTGAGAATATGTTGTGTTTTTCTGATGTGGAATCATAAGTCACAAGCAGAAGAAGTTATCTAGTTATGGTGAGAGCCCCATTCACCATCTGTGATGATCTTTTTAAGAAGAACACTCTGGGTGTTTTGCATGGGTGCAGAAAGATGGAAGCGCTAGTAATAATACGAGCCTAATGGGCTAAAAAGGACTAGTCCAATGTGCAATGCTCCCGCCACCGCAGGTCAGGGGAGGGATAGATATACATTGCAAACAGAGAGACTGTTTTCGCGACTTAAATCCCTGACTTCTGGGTCACAATGGGGCAATCTTAACCTGCAATGGTAAATTTATTTAGGGGTTCTAAAATTCTGCAAGTTTCTACATTCAACTCTGTTTTGAGTTCTCTCCTATTAAAAAAAACTCTCCCCCGAGCAGAATAGCAACTTCAAAGCTAAATTGGAGTACAGCAAATAAGGTTCCATTTTTAGTTTTCTACTCTGTTTCTACACTTAAAACAGAGTGAGTGCATCAGAAACTTATGAATTGAAGGTGGAGGTGGAGGTGGAGGTGGAGGTGAATTGTAATATCCTCGCAATAAGTATTTCATAGCTATTATAGTCTTCTTGGTGCAGATCCCGAGGAATGTTCCGATCAGCCCAACAGCAATGGCAGTGAGGATGAAATACTGAAACTCTCCAGGGACAGAAAACCTAAATAGAGGCTCTCTCTAAAACATTTCCAAGTTGTCCCCATGCCAGTCAAACAGTGGGAAACCCAAAAAAAAAAAAGGAGTGCAGGCCACACAAATCCCATCAGGTCTTGAATGCTCACTGCAGTGACACCAACCCACATTAAGACCCCGCTTGGATTGAGGGAGTTGGAAGGGAAGGAGAGGAAAGGTAAAGGAAAAAGAGAACTTATTTCGTACTTGATTTATAGGAAAAGAAAGGAAAGGAGGGAGAGAGGTCTCTTAACCCCTATTTTATCTATTTTATTCTCCTTCTAAAAGTGGGAGGAGAAGGGAAAGGATTAGTAAGTTAGTATTTTTTTTTTACCCCTAATTCTTTAAAATAATTGAATTGCTATTTCACCATTTCTACTCACATAATAAAACATTTTCTTGTTTTTTCCTTTCTCTTTATCATTCACAAGCAAGATGAGAGAATTACGCTATCATTTTTTTTTTTTTCCTCATTAGTTATCTAAGCATAAAAGAAAGATTACACTCTCCTCTTTCTGAAAACCAATGTTCTCCTCTCTTCTCCCCTCCTCTCCTCTTCCTCCTACTTATCCAAGCACAGTAAATGATGCTTCTAATGATAATTGAAATCTTAAAATCTCAATTCTCATGATAAGTCTCTAAGAGAACATGTCTCTACATCGCCATATATGAGCTAAATGTGGAACTACCATCCCAATGACATATTCTTAACACCAAAAAGGCATATTCAGTTGTCTATAACCAATTCACATATATACTTCCATAAATCACTATGAGGTAGTAGTATAATCTATGAGATATGATCTTATATGAACAATAGGTCAAGCATATATAATTTACTACATTCAGTAGTACCATTAACATCACAATGAATCACTAGATGCAGTTCAGTAGTTCTTCACGTCCCCAGTGCCATCCTCAAGACACAATTACAGAAATATTCTGTTCTCATAACCTTGTAAAGAACTGCTGCTAACCTAGCCTGGTGTGAAGTAGACTGTCCAGTGCCGGTAAACAGTCACCGTCGAGTTCAAAACATGTATCACCAGGAGCAATGGGGGTAGCTATGTGTAGAACAACAAAGATACAACAACAACAACAGAAACGACAAGTACCTATTGTGTAGCCAGGAGCAATGGGGATACCGGATACCTTGGACCCTTAGAAAATTGGTGACTGGGCTCACTAATAAATATTAATATCTTGTACCTCCATGAGTGCCATAATTCTGCATTGAAAGAAAATGTATTCTGATTTATTTACATAGCAGTTGAAATAGAGTTCGCTTGTAAATACAACTTCAAGATCTTTTATTTCTTAAAATTATTTTAAATAAGAAATGAAACAATAAATAAAGTCAATAGGCGAAACCAAATGCTATTGGGCGAATCAATCTATATTACATTCATCAACAATACACATTGTTCTTAGCATCATAACAAGAAGGCAAACTTATTTAAGGCAGCCGTACATAGCTTAGTCCCTGTCAAACATTCGTCCAGGTTACCGAAGCAACATAAAAACCCTTTACAAAATTATGTTCCAAGTGGCTTGATGTCATAGAACACAAAAATACATCAAGAAAGTAAATTGCTGTTTACAAGGAAAATAAGCTTCATGATCAGAGGGCGAAAAATAGTCTTCCACAGAGTAAACTGCTACCTAAATAGACCAATATACTAATCTTGTTGGTGCCCAAAAGAAGACTGGAACAGTACAACTTGAAATACACTTGATGTTAACATCCTTCCCTTTCCTCTCCACCAAAAAAGGAAACATAAAAAATTCACCAGCTCAAGTTTCCAACCTCTTACATTGAAATTTAACGGTAGTACCAACTGAATGATGACTTGCAGGCAGAATGTTGAAAATACTAAGAGCCAAATCCAACCAATATATTACATATAAATTTAAAAAAATGAGACTAGAGCAGGTAGTTCATCCTCCACAATAGATCCTCTTGCATTGTTGGTGAATGTATAGGCTTGATGATTATGTTTCGACGAGTTTTTTTTATTTATTTTTTAAAATATAAAACTAAAGTATAATGGTTCCTTCTCTCAATCAGTATGCTTTGAAAATGTAGAATTGGAGTACCGTGAGGTCTACAACAGTTCTCGAAAATGTAAAACCAGGGTAACATGTCTTCCAAATAGTGAGGGGAATATCATATGCCCAACTACTTGGGAGCTAGTCTAATTGGACAGACAGAGAAAGCAACACATCGGGCTGCTTTTGCCAGCATAAAGCGCTCATTTTCTGTCAATGGCCTCTCAATCACCTTCGCAATATTTGCATCCTAAAACATAACAAAAGTCAAACAATCATTAGCATCAATGATAATAAAATGGATTTAAAGGATTACATTGATATTGGAATTTCAATGAAATTTATTTCATCTTTCACCATTATTCATGTTCATTTCTTCTTGTTAGTTCTAATTATTCATGTTCATTTCGATATTAACACCAACAACAAAATGAAGATATATAATTGAATATATCTGTATATTTGGATCTCAATATATCTAATAAGGTCAGCATTTAAAATCTGTACGAATCACAATGACAAGACAATATTATTCTAAAATTTAAAGAATCCGAGAAATATTTTTTCATATTTTCTAAAAGAAAGAAGTTGCACAAGGAATGCATTTACCTTCTTTGGTTGTTGAACAGAAGGCCTCACACTGGCAGTGTCACCAACCACAATTAAATTGTTAACATTCCCCCTTTCATCCCTCTCTGTTGGTGAAGTTGTTGAATGCCTCCACTGCCCATTAGTAATGAACTTATAATAATACCTGAAGGTGATAAATGTGGTTACAAAATATATATTCAAGTATGTAAAATATGTCTCAATAAATTAAGTCCTTACAGACCGGAATGTCAACAGATGAGTCCAACATTGCTTGGGAAAAATTAGTAACTATAGACAATAAACTGCAGTAAGCTGTCAGGGTTCAAACCTCAATAAAAACGTCATAATATGAGTATTGAAAATTATAAAACCACTAAAAATATTTGTTCAATAGAAATAAAAAATTTAAAACAAGAACAAGCTACCCACAAGATCTCACCAAACCATCCTGCAGCCAACCCAATTAGAAGCCATTGGCAAAATGGAGCAGGCATGCTTGCTTATAATCAGTGGTTGGATATTATGAACTCTTAATAGATAAGAACAAGTGAATGGGTTTCATGAGGGGAATCAAAACAATAACCAGTCATCAAAAGGTTCCAGAACAAAATCTTCAGTACGACGGTAGCAACAAACTACTGTCGGTGGGATTGCGGACTACAAATAGGGGGCAACAAAAACCACCCAACTAAGAAATCCTAAAGGTAGTAGTATCAAAAACTAGGAAACTACCGTCGTACTGGTCTTTTTTTCAGGGTTCCACCTGGTAACGGACTGAAGTTGTTTCTCTTCATATAGTTACACGTGAGTCTATATATGGTCAAATGTTCTGATGTAAATAGTGTATACTTTTGGAGTAGCTTTACAAATGCAGGTTGGTAAGTGGGGTTAGACCTGCAGAGTTTTTGGCCAGCCTGAATCTATCCCTACCCAAAGTCCAAACGCACTAATTTATTTGCAAAAGCATTGGAGCTATAAGGGAGACATGGAAATTTAAATTGGCAGTAAACATGCTACTGAATAAGCCCTTTTGATATCTAAACCAATCACTAAAGTCAAAGCATGACAAGACACTGTCTGCAAGGTATCTGAAAGGAAGGTTGGGCTTGGAACTTGAACTCTCAACACTCGTTGTAAGAGGGCCCCGGCTAGTGAATCAATCATCAATGCTTAGAAGTTTGAAATCCCATAAAAAAATATTAAGGCCCCAAAAACAGAATATGTGAAACTTACTTCCCCTGCGGAAGTCTGACCTCAACTTCATATCTTGGGCCACCCTTGTAGACTGCCTTAATTGGTTCTTTCCAGTTTCCAGTAAAATCTCCAACTAAGTATACATCCTCTCCCTGGGATTGATAGAAAAAAAAATTAAAAAATCACAAGAATAGCATCATTGAAATGTATAACTCCATAATGTAAAAAAATATTATAATGATAAATGCTGCAAGTATCAGTTCTCACCAATAAAGCCTAAAAAAAAGCAGCAGCAAAATTGTTTAATCACATTTTTAGGTTTCAGAAAATCAATCCTAAAAAATGAGTAAGAATCAAAGTAATCAATTACCTCGTGCCCATTCCATACGAAGGTTACAGCATGGGTTGCTGGTCCATCATGTCTGCCATTTTCCACCATAGCTATAAGATCCCATGTTGCCCAGGCAATCGCTGGTCTGCATTCAAATTTTTAGTGATATGCTTGATCAACTTTCTTTTCAGGGCATATTAGGAATGTTACACAGTAAAAGTGCTTTGACTTTTCAAAGGGGACTTATATTTTGGGACATCCCAAAAAGGAAAAAAGTGACTATAAAATTGGGACAAAGGAAGTATATCAACAATGTGATTACTTTCTAATTTTCAGTACAATGTCCCTTCTGCAAATAATCACATGGCACTCGGTTCAGAGTGTGGTCTGGAATCACAGAATACACCCCACCTTGCATACACACAGAAACATATGTAATAGTAGACAACTACATATCCTAAGATACTAGTCATTAGTCAATCATCTTCCATGCAAGGAATTCCTAAGTGATAAGAAATAAATGTTCCTTAATACAAAAAATATTTAAACAGCATGCCGTTATTTAAGACTTTAGTTTGTTAGGCCAGATGACGAAAGGCATAAATTGAAGGGTTAGTGCGCAGTTAGTGAGCAGAACCTGTCAGGCTTGCATGAATGCAACCCAGTGACAAAATTGTAGGCTGCATGAAGGGAAGTATCTGTCATCCAGTGCAGGTATGCAATCACACAAGCAGGAGATCGATCAAAACCATTAGTGCAGGTGACATAAACACGATGGTTCTTTTTTAACAAGCGTAAAAGAAGACCCACACAGAATGGAAGTTTCTTCCTCATATCAAATGAATCTACCTCCCTGCAAGAGAAACAAAATTCAAATACACCATGCTATCATCATATGAGAACCAGTCAGTATCCTGTAACTGATAAAGAAGTTATATTATGACAAATTCAAAATTACCCTGCACATTTCCAGGGTGAGCATTGATGATAAAACATGTATTAAGGCTGTTGCAAAGTTAAGGCACTACCACATTAGGGGCTCAAGTGAGTAAATATCCAGGCAACAAGGCAAAGATTGGTATTTAAACAACCAATATTTAAATATGAACTTAATGTTCATGTATACTTAAGACATACAGAGAGCCTTTCATATTGTCCTGGATAAAGTTGATCTATTCCAGGAGCAAAACAAACATCACTACCCTATGAGAATATTTAACAAACCATTCTAGTTTTTGATGGACCATAATAATTGTAACTACCTTATGGGATAGTTGATCATAAGGATATTAAATTGTTGGCATGACTCGTTGATTGATTTTGAACTAATTCCCCAATTTTCTGCTTCAATTCCACCTTGGAAATTCAGTACAGCAGTGATTCCCTGATGCAGACATTCCCTCACTGTTGTAAGTGTGCAATTGAACAACAAACAACAATATTCAAGAAATGAACATTCACGCATATTAGTAGTGAAATAAAGACAAAAGTGGTAACATATCCAAAAATGAGAACTAAAAGTACAATCAACTGAATCAAGTAACTAAACTCATTCTGCACTTAAATCGATGAAATGGTTATAAAAACATTATAAATTATTTCATTTAGAAATGTAATACATATCAGCACTGATTCTGATTAATAAAGTTTTTTTTCCCTTGATAAGTTAAAGAAACCTAACATCAATGAAATGATGGAAAGATTATGTTCCATAAATTGCCCTGCTTCGGCCCACTCAAACCAGAGTATGCAACATTTATGATGCCAAACAGACACATCCAAGGTTCTTAAAAGAATGTGTTAATTACATAATTTACTGCCTAAGCTAATTATCTACACAGATAACTTGTTCCTGCCAAGACACATTTACAAGGTGTTAATTAGGTAATTTACGGCCTAAGCTAATTATCTACACAGAGAACTTGGTCCTGCCAAGACACATTTACAAGAAGATGCACAGAATAAATATAGATCAGATTGGCACTCACAAAGGCATAGAATAAGGGGCTAGAATAGAACACTGACATTATTGTGCAGTATTTATGACCACAGGATACTAGTTAGGACTCAAGACTCAAGATAGTATTTGTAATTTATAATTATAAATACCATGTTCCATGAGAAGCTTGGAGCGATTTAAAAGATATCTGACACAGTCCATATCTTTTTCAAGAATGCTAAAAAAAAACACTTTTTATTAGATTGTTAATGGTGACAGTAGAATTGCAGATCCAATTGATTGACTGGTTGTTACAGTCAGACATCATCATTTCATACTCCTTATACATTCCCATATAAGGCATAATTGCATAATTTATATGCTACAATAAGTTTATAGATTGGAAGATGGATGACTGCAGAAATCAAATATTTGGTATTTAATATCAAGAATCAAAAATTGAATGGTGCTGGCCAAATGAAAGGCATGGCAGCACTCACCGCAACATTTGACAAAGTCTCTACATCAGCTTCTGTTTGTATACATGAGCCCACGTATATTTGCTCTGTAATCTAACAAAATAACAAATGATAAAAAGATCAGAACTAAAACATAAAATGCTTCAAAACAAGACATCTCTGATTCTATGAAAGCACTAATTTGAAACAAGATCCCTAAAACACACACACGCACAAACACATATATATAAATATATATCAATTGAAGTAACATTACCAATTTTCAAGGTGAATAGCATTTACCAACCAGGTTGGAAAAAAAGTTTAAGTTGAGAAAAACACAAGCATTCTAGTATTTAAAACAAGGTCCATAAAAAATTAATTGAAGTACCATAACCAATTTTCAAAATGAGTAGAATTAATCAACCAGGCTGAGAAAAAGTTTTTAGGAGTTCAGAAAAATGAAAACATAATAGTATTTGAAGCCCTGCATACATAATTAAATTCAGGTTCACATGGTCTAGTCCCTTATGAATTCTATATTTTAGAAATGTATATACGAGAACACAAGTATTCACTCAAGAATGGATATACACAAGCTAGCAAATATCAATATTACAGGAACTACCATCCAAATATACATACATACAAACATGTGTGTGTGTTTCACACTATGACTTGGGTATGGGATGTTTTCAGAACTGCAAACCCATGACCACAAATGAAGATGAACTTCTCGTTAGATGGAGTACATGCCCATTTCTACTGCACGGTCTCCAATAGCAATTGGTTATTCAAAACAGTCTAAACAAGTACTCCCTTCTATAAATATACAACATTGTCACATACGGGATTACATTGCCATGTTTCAAGTTCCTTATTAATAAATTATGTAATTAATTGTCATTTATTTGAAATAAGCATGAAGATACTTCTGGAGTTGAAAATGTAACCTAAAATTTACACTTAATTATTAAATGTCAATGTACACAAACCTTTCAAAATATCCAAAGATATGGTCATCGTACAAATTTAACATTTTCCATATAGCCACAGCCAACACCTTTTCTTAAACTCATTCAACATGGGATTCAGCCCAGGTGCAACAATTTCAGTTAAAAGTTAAAATAAAATAAAAAGGAGTGCATACATTCAAGGCCTTCCAATGATAGGCAAGAGGGAAAATTAGTGGCAATGTAACATGTCCAATGAATGTGGCCCGGCATTTGGGGAAAAGTAACCACATCTTATTTGTACCTCACCCAAGATCAACAACTATAGTGTCCATACTGGGCTATTTTCTGCGCTCAGAACCATCAAGGAAAGAACTGATTTGAACAAGAAAAAGAACAAATAGCACGCAACTTGTCATTCAACAATGATACAGGCAAGCACTAGATGTCATCTGCAGCAACTTTTTTCCCATGCATACATGTACTGCCATAGCAAAACAAGGATCCAGTTTACCTACTCCTAAGTACTTCACAACAATGGCAACCCATTCAGTTAAAAACAAGACCATTTCAGGGACCCAACCTAATCGTCATTATATGCTAATAAAATTAAAGGTAAAAAGAAATTTGAAAGAACTAACAAGTTATTATCAACTAAAAGAATTGGCAAAATTATCAGTGCAATATAGAGCATGAACAAGCTAAACATCACACCTTGCTATAGCGCATACCAAGAGAGTGATTGTAGTATAATTCCCCTTTAGAACGGTCCAGTGCCTTGATATATTCATCCAATGGGAAGTTCCCATGTGCCCATTCAGCATCTCCAGACTCTTCCTCAGAAAAAACGGTTACGAGTTGGCTGAAGGGTGTAACAAGAATATTTTTCTGCATATTTGGATTAATGTGTCCAGTTTTGATCATCCAGAAACTTCCATCCCTGGGATGTTAGAAACTTGGAGGAAAACATGACGAACCCAGAATTCCCACTGCCCTCGGATGATGTTCGCAAGTTTGATGCTAATATAGTTTTGTTCCAAGTGGCAACAGGAACACGACCTCTATTAAATAAAATATCAAGATCATTCATAATATTCAGTTGTTGGATAGGAAAAGGAGAGAAGGGTCTCTCAAGGATGAGGCTACACAATCCAGATTCCTCTTTCATAATCTTCCTGAAGAAACCAAGAAGAGAGATATAGATAGTCAGAATGTCAGACTAATGAATAAATAGATTCACAGATAGAAAGATAGATAGGAAAGATAGCTAGATAAATAGAGAGGGAGGGAGGGAGGGAGAGAGACAAAGAGGGAGATGAAGAATTGATTTTTAACCAATGAAATATGACCTACAGTTATCTCAGATAAAGAAACTGACTTATGTGCAGTGCTAAAATGTGTGGGAAAAAGGCCAAAAGAAAAAAAAATGGAATAAGGCTATATTTCTCTTTTCCACCCATAACGAGTTTGCTCTTTGGTAATAAAATAATAGACTTTACAAAAACTGGTTCAAAGTGCTACCCAACTACATGTGCAGAGGACACCACAAGCAGGATAGTTCTTGTCCAAAATCCACCCTAAAAAATTTATATAGCAAGAAGAAGTTACTGATAATCCAATATCATTTTATATAAATACAATTCACTTATGTACGAGGAGAGCAGTACGATGAGGCAAACAAGTGCATTCCAGTATGAAATAATGGCTCGGGAAGGAAAAAAGTTTATTTTCTATATATTGTACAACAGGAAAAACATCATCTTTCATCAAATGTTATGTTCGCTGTCATACATTTATGATGGATCACAATTATTATTGGTTTTTTTTTGCAATGAGTGTCAAATGACTCAAATGGGAACGCTTTACATGCAGTAAACATAATTAGCACCGTAGATATCAATCCTCGCCATTCCTTGCGCTGACTGATAGATGTTTTATGATTATGACGTGACATTATGCAGTATAAATCAGAGTTTAGCATCATTAACAAAAATGTTTACATACTCGGTATCTCCAAAGTCCTTGACTTCAATAAGCTTCCCACCAGAAGATTCACTCGCCTTTTTCAAAGTGTCACCCACCATAATTATTCTGGACTTTTCTGCATTACCCTACACCACAGTTCTACTGATTAAGTAAATAACACATTGCATTCACAGAAAACAGTGGCACAAATCAATCCATAATTGAAACAACTTGCAGTGACAAAATCAGGAGCAACAACAAATTTAAGAAAGAAACTAATAAAATAATTAACTCAAAGAAAATTATCAGGAACTCAAATGTGCCATAAGAACCAAGAATACTAACTCCTTTCTTGAGAGCATGAACAAAGATCTTGCCGTCGACAGAGAGAGCGAATCGAATGCCGAGTGGTTTCTCAAGAGTCACCATATACTCATTCAGATTCATCTTGAACGTTGAACCCGTCGAAGAGGACATTGCAAAAACCCTAGAAATTCTCCGATTAAAATGACACCTCTGTGCAGAACCAGCCGGTGAGCCTCCATTGATGAAACACAAATCTCTGCCCCAAAAAGAAGAAATTAAGGTTTTAGCAAACTTCTCTGTCGAAGAGAAGCTGCTGAGATATGGAGACCGATCGAAAGCTTTGTAATTCGAAATTTGAAATGAAGTCATTGAGAATGCTTTTGAAGGAAATTCCGTTTGGGTTTATCCAAGCTATTGAGAAAATCAAATGTTCAAAACTTTGTAGTATGTATTGTATTACATATATATATATATATAAATACAGTATGTATATATGTATATAAATATGTAAGTGCACTGAGATTCGAGCTGCTTCTGGGGACTAGGAAGCTGTGTTGGTGGATGATTGAAGAAGAGAAACCACAGAGTCACGGTTAGAATTAGCGGCACGTGTACAACCTGTGGGACCTATTTGCACACCTTATTGGATGCACTGACGCGTGGAAAAAAACATTGATTATTCATGCATCTAATGGGTTTAAAGTCTGTCCGCACTCTCTCGTTTCGTCAGTCGGTAAAAGAAAAGGTTAATCAAATTATATCATATATGTATATATATATATATATGTACGTATATAGTAATATTAAAATTTTTACTAAAATTATTTACATAATTAATGTAATAATATTATATTAATTTTATATCACATTATGATATGGTGTAAAATTAATATAATTAATACAAAATTAATACAATACTGTCACATTAATTGTGTAAACACTTTTAATAGAATTATTGTGTCAACATAATATTACTCATATATATATATTATTTATCTTTAAAAAGTATGAAAATATATATTTTCTTGATTTTACTGAGCCAATTAATTGATCAATAATCAACTTGATTCACTTAAAAAAATTATTCTCATCTTTTGAACCAGCCATGATGATTTTGAAGACTTCTTGTGCGTGAGATTAAGCCTGTAGAGCATTTATTTGGACGTCATTATCAAATTTCATATGAGATTTATTTATCATAAATGTTTTTAAAAAAAATAATATATTTTTTTATTTGTTAAAAACAATCGCACCACTTTAATTAATGATGTAAAATAATTATTTTAATAAATAATTATTTTTATTAAAAATATATATATTAAGAGACAACTTTTCATATGCTATTTATCTCAAATTCAATAAATACTTAAATATTTTAAACCTTATAAAATGAATACACAGTATATTCACTTAACAAATTAGTTTTTTTTAAACTAGAGATCAGATCTAATACCAAAACAAACTCGAGTAATATATTTTGAAGTAAAATTACTTGGAGTTGTGGCTGAGCGGTAAAAAGTTGAAAATAAAATTCAAGCGTCTCGAGTTCGAGTTGTTTCTGTACTGATCGTTGACAGTTAGAATTTAAAGAATAAGTCTGACTATCACTTAGTCTATTACGCATCAACTGACTCATAATATTTTTTACTGATTTATCAATATATATATATATATATATATATATTGAAATAATTTTAAAGTATACCCAGTTATATAGGATGTTGATCTTGTGATAATTAATAATTTTGAAAGATTTAAAAATTATTAATTATATTAAATTTCATTCTTAAAAAAATCCTTTATGCATACAAATTTACAAAGTTGATATTTTTAAAATATATATGTTATATTTAATTTAAATTATATGAAAATTTCTAATTTATTTGTTTATTATTAAAAACTTGATAAGGTTAACACTTTTTTAAATAATATATATACATACATAAATATATTTACATTTCCATAGTCTGAATGGGCCATTGAACTGACCCATGACACAAAAATCATAAATGAAACTATTGAGACCTGTGAATGGAGAACTTGAGCCATACGATTTGTCGGCCCATTTCAAGATACTTTTCTCCCTGCACACTCTGACTTCCAAGGAAACAAAGGGAAAGAAAGCACAACCACAGAGTTAGCCTAGTTTTTGTTTACTGTTGCATTTGTTTATCATATCATATGATCCAACAACAAATATATATATATATATATATATATATATATATACAGCTCTGAAAAGTGTTGTAAATCTGTCAAAAGTTGACAATTTAATTTATTCTGTTGAAAAAAGTTATGTTCATTTTATTTTGTTTACTGTTGCATTTGTTTTTTTTCTTTTTGCGAGACGGGATTAGAGAAAGAGTCCTTGCCCCCGTTGCTATCCTACAGAGCTGCCAAGCTACGTAGAAAGCATGATCAATCATCTGTTAGGTGCCTATCATTTTTTTTTTATGGTAACCCTGACCGATTCCATTATCTACAACCTTCAGTCGCGTAATCAGATTATAAACTGAAAGTTTATTCTACGATTATTTTACACAAATTTTTACTTGTAAAAAGAATGACAATAAAAAAAGTTGCACTTTATGAAATTTAAACCAGTAACTTGATGTTTTTAAGTACTTATCATTTTAATTAACTACCACTTAAAGCTATATTGAGATTAGGTGCACATCCTTGAAAACTCATGCGAATCATAATTAGAGTAAAAGGTTTTACAATGTTACTTTTAAAATAGCTCAGAAATTCAATTCGGTTTTTAAATTTTTTTAGACCTTTGTTGAATTATTTTTAAAAAAAAAATATTATAAAGTTTTTCACTAATTTTCATCCAATTTGGCTGGATTTATGTAAAATTTAACCAAGTCTTTGCTTAATTAGTGAAAGAATATCAAAATGGGAATTTTTTTTCTCTCAATTTTGAGATTTTAATGTTACTAAATTCGGCTGAATAATTTAAATTTATGATAATTTTCTTTCAAATTATCATAAATTCAAATTTGTCAAATTTATGATAATGCTACACTTTTCAAATAATATGATAGTGATTTATGAGTTTATTATTATAATATATAAATTATATGATTTAATATATTATTAATATTACAATATCTTATCGTTTAAAATTTAAAATAAAAATAAAAGAAAAACATAGCATTTTCCTTGCGTGTCCACCGTTACCCTACCTAACACGGAAATGGAAGCATATGTCCCTCTAGGGACATCGAAAACCTGCGTGATAATTGACTGTTCCCTGCTTTTTTAAAGATTTTTCGTTATCGTGTCACCACCATATTGACTTTTGGCACCAACTTTCACGAGTTTCGCATGTTCCTGTGATTAGAGATGGCAACGTGACGGGTTTAAAATGAAGTGTTATTTTATCAATTTTGATTTTATTTATATTTTTTTGTTTTGTTTTATTTAGAAATTAGTCCCAATCTTGATTTCGATTCTGTCTCTCTGATTACATTTATACTTTCTGACTTTACTTTATCTCACCTCATCTCACATCACCATGTTTCAAACTCCGATATATATATATATATATATATATATTAAATAAATTAAAATTTTATTTTGATAAATAAATTAATTATTTTTTTGTCAAAATAACTAATACAAAAAAAAATTAAGTGTAATATGAAAAATTTTAAAACTAATTTTATATAATATTGTTTATTAGTAAATATAATATATATAAAAATAAATAAATAAACTTAATATATAAATGAGACGGGGGCGAGGTCGGAGGCGGGTCGGAGTGACTATTTTCCGAACAAAATTTTAAAAATCATACTCCAATCTCGTTCCAATCCCATTTATAAAAATCTCATATTCACCCTATTAAAAATAAGATGAGACGGGTTCTTGCTGATACAAGACAAATTATTATTCCTATCTACAATAGTTTATATATATATATATATATTAATAATATGCTAATGAAACGGGTTTAAGATGGGATGATATTTTTCTAATTTTGATCTTGTTTATATTCTCTATTTCTGACTCCGTTTTGTTGCATTTAAAGATTTATCTTGATCTCAATCCTGACTTTAGCTCTGACTCTATTTATATTCTTTTGCTTCACCTCACCCCATCCTGCCCAAAACTTCGATAAAAATTAATTTTATTTTGATAAGTAAATTAATTATTTTTTTGTCAAAATAACTAATACAAGAAAAAAAATATATGAGTGCGATATGAGAAATTTTAAAACTAATTTTATATGATGTTGTTTATTAACAAATATAGTGTATGTAAAAATAAAAATAAAAAACTTAATATATAAACAGGACGGAGTTGAGATGGGTTGATCATTTTCTAAACAAAATTTCAAAAGTCACGCTCCGACCTCATCCCGATCCTATTTATGAGAACCTCATATTTCCTCTATTAAAAATGAGATAAGACAGATTCTATGTAGGACAAGACAAATGATTAACCTTGTCTACAATAGTTTATATTATATATATATATATATATATATTAATAATATGCTAATATGAGACAGTGGTTAGCATTAAGGACAAGGGAGGAAAATGCATTCCACCAAAACAAGACATCATTAGAGGTGAGACTTAACGTGTTTTTGTAGCTTTTCAAAGTTTTCTTTTCGGGTGTGATCGTATTATGCAATGTTTTTCGTTTTATGTTTACTTTTTTAAAGTTTGGGAGGAAAATGATTTCCCACTAGCAAATTAGAAAGAGAAGATATATTCTTCTACACGTTGTTATTTTTATTTTATTTTATTTTATTTTAAACTTTCCAAACGTATCTTTATCTATTTAGGCCCAAAAGTTAAAAATGGGTTAACACGATAAGCAGTGCTCATGACAATGAAGATCAGAACCAATCTCAAGTATCCAATAAAAACTATTTGATGGCGCCTTAGATATGTATATTACTCTATTCTTTTGGCTTTCTTTTTTTGTCTTTTTAAATTATTGTTAGTGTGGAGGTGAAAAACTTCCCAAACAAAATTATTCTCGTCTAAGTGTTTGTTTGGATGAATGATAAAAAAATATGTTTTTTATAAAAATATAATTTGAGAAAAGTATAATTTGAATTAAGTTGTGAGTATTTATGTAATATTTGGATGAATAATTAAAAATACTGAAAGTGTTATATAAATTAAAAAACAAGCGTTGACGAAACGAAAATTTAAAAAAGTCTCTCAA
Organism: Nyssa sinensis; assembly: GCA_008638375.1. Classification (NCBI taxonomy): domain Eukaryota; kingdom Viridiplantae; phylum Streptophyta; class Magnoliopsida; order Cornales; family Nyssaceae; genus Nyssa; species Nyssa sinensis. Next base: position 61,154,119 of record CM018032.1, read on the forward strand.
GCTTATATAGTTTCTTTAATGAAATTCAAGCTTATTGAACGCATGTTTCTATAGTAATAATTCTCTTTGTGTGTCTGTTCTTGTGTGTTTTTGTAGAGAATATTTGTTTCATATTTATATCTTGAAAAACACGTACAATGTAAGTTAACTTCTGCCATGTGTTCTTCTCTTTCAATTGATCGAAGAACTTGCTAATTTTTATAAATTATTACTTTTTACTACTATTTTACATCTTTAATTAGAGCGAATATTGTTATATTAAATGCGAAGTATGCTTTGATAACTTATTCATTAGATATTTTGTAATATGGGAGAAGTCTCGTACTTAAGCCAACATTCTATTAAACCCTTAGTGAGTTAATGCATGTACCCCTTTTAGGAGTTCTCAAAAGTCCTACTCCCGACCGATGGATTAGCTTGGTGAAAACCCCTGATAACCGATACTGATTGTGCATCAATCTCAGTTCGGACATATTTAAATGGTAGTTAGAAAACTTCACTCTGAACTTGTACACACGTCACGGTATGATTTGATGGGTGAAATCATACCTTTTGATAAGAAAAAAAATAAAGAATTTATTAATTTAAAAAGTACTTATCCTTCAATTTGCTTTTGTCTTCTTTTTTTTTTAAAAAATATTCTTCTTAAAACCCAATAATCCATGTTCCGATCATGAAAATTATTCACTAAAATGCAAATTTTTAGATTTGCCTCACAACTTTAGGGTTTGTTTGGTTATAAATTCAAAAACAAATTTTCAAAAATAAATTTTCAAAAACTTGTTTGTTTAGCCCAAAAAAAACAAAATTCAAAACTTCATTTTAAATTCAAACAAAGTTCAAATTCCAAGAAATTTTATCCAAACAATGGTTCAAATTTCAATAAATTAATTATCAAATTAAATTTTATTTGATTTGACAATGATATTAATATATATTATATTTATAAAATATTATATTATAATTTATATTATACATATAAAATATTATTTTATAATATGCCAAACTTATGATATATAACTTTAATTTTAAAAAATATTATATAATTTAATAATTAATATATGTTATATTAATTAATCAAATTAGTTAAATCTTGTTATTTTTATTAAATTTGAATAAAATTAAATTGTTAATATCATATTTAATTGAATGTATTAAATTCCGATCACATTTTTTAAGAATATAAAAAATTGTGAAAATGTAATTTAGATATAATTTGTTTCAAAATATTGATTTTTTTAAAATTGTGAAAATGTATTTGAATATGATAATCTAAATTATAAAATAGTAAAAAAATTTAAGATTAATAGTTTGTCAATAACGTATCCCACGTTTTAAATTTAAAAATTTATTTTTAAAAATCTAAACAAATAAAAAGGGGCAATTTTTATTTTTAAAAAATATTATAATAAAATAATAAAAAATATAAATTTCATATATTTAAAAAATAAATACTCACCCCAAGCGAATAGGACATTGATCTTAAATCCGTCAACGGTCTTATTCGTTGGGAAAACAGTTGATCTTCCTAAATAAAGATCATGTAAATTATTAAAATGTATTTTGATATGATAATCTAAATTTTTTTTAAAAAAAAAAATTAATTTCAAACACATATCTTGTAATTTGAAATTAAAAATCTTATTTTAAAAACATAACCAAACATTTTTTTATCTTTTTTCAAATTAATCAATCCAAACAATTTCAAATTCTAAGAAATTACTTAAAAACACTTCTCAAAATATTTCTTAAAACTCAAACTCTCAAAAACTATCCAAACAATGGTTCAAATTCCAAGAAATTACTTAAAAACACTTCTCAAAAAAATTTCTTAAAACTTTAACTCTCAAAACCTATCCAAACATAACCTTAGTTTTTTGCTTATGCAAAATAATAATTCAAACCCACATCATATAAAAGGTTATATCCAATAAATATTTATTCAAGGATCATGAATATTTTTCTTTTTTCATTAATTTCGTAATGACAGAATTAGAGTCTTAAAGATAATCTTTACACTTATAAAAATACAATTATATACATCTTAACTTTTTAAATTTAAAATAATAAAAATATCGTACGCGGAATTAAGATCTTTAAGTGACCAAATACAAGTAATACATTAAAGGCCAGAGCTGTTTCACACCGAATCCTAAACTTTATAAACTATAGATATGTGTCACAAGTTGTTGTGTATCGCATGAAAACTAGATTTACAACTGACTATTTTAAGAAATACTGTAAGGGAGCAAATACTCAAATTAAATAAAGAGACAAGTTTTAAAAAAAATATTTATAATACAAAGAAATAAGAAAGAACATGGATGTTGGTATATACTATATAGTATTTTTTTTTTCTAAAAAAAATAAAGGAAAAATCTATATCCATACACCGAAATGGTGTCAAAAAAGCGAGAGTGATCTCTAGAAGGGAGGGAAGGTCCTGCTCAAGCCATTCACCCCATTCACACTAGCAAAGAATCCTACAAGGTCTTGCCGGTACGGAAGGTAGGATCTCTTCTTATCGCTTTCTTTTAACGCTCTGTTCTGCACGTAAAACACCTCGTGAGCTGATAACGGCGATGCCTTCGCGACGCCGGCGGCTCCCTTCACCTTCACTCTTCCGCCAACCTTGGCAGCGTTGCTGGAGTTTCGCATTTCTTTATTCTTCTCAACTTTCTCATTTCTATCGGTTTTTTGTTCTCTATTCTTCGGAGTTAATAACACGAACGAGTCCTTGCCTTCGCTGTTGCTTCGCCAGAGTAAATCTCTGAGCTTCCACCGTTTCGACACTGATCCAGTTGAATTGCTCTTATTGCATCGACTTGGCGACGCCTCGACTTCTTTTGGCCTCCAAACGCAATAAGTTCCTGGTGGTAAATGTTCCAATTCGTCCGCTTCTGATGAAGACGATGACGGAGATTCACGTTCTTCGATGAACAACTTCTTCAATGGAATTCGAAGCGCCGACACATCAGAGTTAGTATCATGATCTTGATCATCGTGTGTTAGAAGATCGCGTTTGAAGATTGGAAAAATCGGATGAATTTGACCTTCATCAGAAAATTCATACGCGGTATCGTCTGGATGGCAGCGAACTAAAGAAAATTCGAAATCGTTATCGTCGTCGTTTGAGGTCTCAAAAGAAGGTGCCTCGTCTGCGCTAAATTCTTCGCTAACTTGAGCTGCGATCTCTGCAAATCTGTCGGAAGAGTAGCTGTTAAAGCTAGGGCAGAAAGATAGAACGTCGTTTTCCTGCCTTTGGAGCTGCTGCAGCTGATCGTCTTCTTCCATCCTTTATCTAGAGAGAGGAGAAGGGAGGGAGATAATACGGAGGGGAGATGGGTCTCCTAATGGATTTTATATGGAAAAACTTGTCCTGTAGGATTGAGCCGACAAAATTTGGGAGACGCCAGGTGTTTGTGCGCGTGAGCTCAGTTAATTATTTCCTTGTTGAACAAGACACAGGCGGTAAGTTCACACGTGGGCTTCTAGACGCCAACTCCGCGTCCACGGTCCATCCAACAATATATTGCCAGAAAATCACTAGAAATTTAAGGGAAAAAATAAATATAATGGAAGGACATCAGCTGTGAGTCACTAGAAAATACATTCAGGTGAGTTTATTTATGTTTTTCTAGATCAAGAGCATCAAAGCGTGGACTTTCTAGAAGGAATATCCGGGCCAAGAATAAAATTAAGCACACCCATCACCCATGACGTTGATAGAGCTACAAAAACCTTGGTTTTGTTTGGGAAGCAATCCTTTTAAAGTCTTGTCTTTTGCATAGACTTGGGAAACACATAACGCCACCACTACCCCAGTATTAAAAAATAGAATTAATTAATTAATTAAGGTTTAGAATAGTTAATTGCACACCTAATTGCTGACATTATCACGTGTATCAATTTCAACCTGCAATTACTTCTACTAAACATTTTTTTTTTAAAGAAAACTAATAATAATTGAAGTGAGGTGATACAAAAATATTATTTAGGGAAAAAATGTTTAGAAAGAATGAGATAATGATAAAGGCTAACGTCTATAATTACTATAAAACCAGATATATTTGAAGAAAAAAGAAATTTAATTTAATGAATTTTTTAAAATATTAAATATATCCTTAATATTTGTGTTAAAAATTAAAGTTATTGTAATAAAATGAATATAATGATCAAATAGTCTATATATATATATATATATTTTCAACAGAATATTCGAATAAGAGATAATGACTTTTTTTTTTTTATGAACATTTATATAGAATGAAGATAAATATTTTTTTTTAATTTTCAGTTTTAATTTTTTTTTTCTCTAAAACTTCAAAATAGACTATTAAATTAGTATGAATTTAAAAAAAAAAAAATTTGTCAATCCCATTGGGCAGTTAATGTGTAAACACTTGGACTTTCTTTGTTCCAGTTTGTGAGTAAGGTGCAGGTGTAGATTCAGTTGCCATCAATCATCTTCATTGAATTGATGTGATTATTGAAACCTATTCTTGAAAACTTATCTGCAATAGTCAATTATTTTTTTAATTTTTTATTTTTAACAACGGTCAGAAACCTCTGATGAACTTTTATCTAATACGTAGCAGTACATCCCTAATAATTAGAAGATTTCAACAGAATAAATTTTCAGGAATTCATATAAAATCGATTCTTTACATAGAATAGATAAATTTAAAATTGGTGGTCCTTTAAAAGAATATGCACCCAATAAATTTGGAGATAAGAAGTTGGAGAGATAAAGCAATTAACTGAATAAAAAAATATGAAAGATAATCGAACACGTTAAATTCTTTAAAAATCAAGTAACAAGGGAACTCTTCACTCATAAGAGAAAATTTTCAAACTTTCGAAATTGAGATATTATTAATAAAGATGGATAATAAGATGTCTAATACATCGTATTTATAAAATTAGAACTACTAATCCTAATAATCTATTAACTCCTACTAATATAATTAAGAAATTATCAATTATTTATAGTTGCAGGACAAACAAATAGTAATATTAATTCAAACAAACTTTGAGGGGGAAAGGCAACTGAGTCAAAATTTGTAGATCGTTATTTGCTAATTTTCGAGTCAGATCATATTTGAGTCAATGTCGAATAACTTACACATAACTTTACTTCGAAAGAAAGTTGAAATGCTCTTGTTAATTCATGAAATTAATAATCTTTTATTCTCCATCAATAATAGTCAATTATTGCTCATAAAATTCAGCAAGTTTCCACCCAACCCTAAGTCTTAAGGGGATGGTTGGAACTGTGATGGCTTCCACGGGATTACCCATTTACCAACAACCACCACAGGAGAGGGTTTAGTCAAGAACTTTTTTAGTCAAACCTACTTTAAATAGAATCACCCAATCGATGTTACATAGTGGGTGGCAGTCTGAACTTGGAAATTTTCATGTGAGTGATCTTTGAATTCTTATCTCGGACTTCCAAAGGCTGCGGGAAAATCCATGGCAACCTCTTTAGTTTGACAAATAAGTTGCATTACATATAGAATTTAATATTTAAGACCCCAAGAAGGAGCATTGTCCGATTGGCGAATACAGAATTTAATATTTAACCTCTATTTATATTTATATATATATATATATATATTTTAAAAAAATTAGGAAATGCCTTCTCCAAATTTTTTCATTTTTTTTTTAAAGATCACCTCCAAAAAAATCCCTTCAAAAATAAGGTAACAAATGAGTTGCTATGTTTGCTATCTTCATTTTTTATTTTTAAAATTTGATACCTTAAGTCCATATATGTTTGGGGTAGAATATGATAGGTGATATCATGTTCTATGTTATTTAATATTGGATTAGTTATAATTATATCTTATCAGTGTGGGATAAAAATAATTTCCACCATCGCGGTGGGATTATGCTTATTCTATGCTCAATAGGATAAGAAGTAAAAAAAATTCCTCAAGCATTCTCTTATGACAAGAAAAAGAGAGAAAAGTGAGGAGATTGTTTCTAACAACTACTTCTGACGTCACTCATATATATTTTCATAACATATTATCATCCTGATGACAATTCTGAACTATTAAATAGATTTCCAATGTGCCGACTATTTTTTTTCTTATATCTATTGGTAATAATTTTTATTAATATTTGTACGCAATAAATTATTAAATTTGTTAAACCCTCTTTTATTTATCTCTACCTCTCTATTATTCCTTTTCTTTTTGAAATTTTTAAACATATTTATTTTTTAGGAATTTGATTTTCCTGAGATCTCATAAAAATATTATTGAAAATATAAATTTAATATCCCATAAAATTTATTATTTTTATTAATAATTGTATTAATTTAAGTATAGAATTAAAAGATAACAACATATTTAGACTTTTTTATCTCACCCTAGAGTAGAATATTTAATATCCTATAAAATTTTATTTCATATCCTATCTGAACATATCATATCTTATCTGACATTTTTATCCAAGCGAAGCCTCATGGAAGTAACAAATTCTATTTTTTATCTTTTACCTACTACGACTATTTATACACCTTTATAATTGTTTATGGCCGTATATTGTTTATTTTAATTTTAGTTTTTGCCTTTCAACTTAATTTTGAATTTTTATTAAAAAATGACTTATTATTTTTAAATGTTTATGTTATGCCTTTTAAATATGCCAATTTACTACTGTTTCAACCTTCAGGAGAGTTGTTTGGAGAGATTAAGTGCATGTCATATTTTTTCTTGTAGGGCCCAAGAATTCCTAGCAATATTTTAATAATGTTTTATTTTATAAATACAAAGTGTTATAATTAATGTATTACAATCAATTAAATAAACCAATTACATTACTACAAAATAACTGAAAATTACACAATCTATCTTAAATATGAGCATGGGATAGACAACAAATTTGACCAAAGGGATGTCTTAGTAGTTTGAGGGGATTTTGCTGACATGGACCATCAAAGAGTCTCTTCCCGAGGCGTTGCAACCTTAGTTGGAGAAGGCCTAAGAGACCCCTTTAAAAAAATAAAATTATTGTTTTGCCCCTCCTATGTTAATCGTCTACATCCACCAAGAAGGAATATCCAACCCATTTCCATAGGAGATATGGCAGGGTTCGAGCCCCACCCAGGCCCGGGTTAGGAGAGGGGTGCCCAGCAGCTCAGTGGGTTTGGGAAATAACTACCAACAACAAAAAAGAATCTGAATTTCTGCCCTGGTCAACTTACAGTAATGTCATCAAAAGACTTGAAATGCCTTCTTTTAGATTCAAAATATAGATATATCAAAGATGCTTCCATCAAATAATTATTTATAAGATACACACCTTCATAATATCCTAATATCTACAATTCTACATTGTATGTGATAATAAGTTGTCTTCAAATTCATCTCCCAACCCATGTTTCAAATGCTAATTAAACATTTACAGAATCCATAGAAACCGTAATTATATAATTAGAAGCGTACCACCTTTCATGACTGTCTGTCCCCCGGTCTCTCCTTCGGGTTCTGTCTTTTGTTCTTGACAGGCAACTCAATGGAAGTCGCGGCCTCTGAACCTTCTGATTGTCTTCTTTGAATTATATCATGGTACATTGGTTGAAACCATGTTTGGAAAGCCTTGTAGCAGAAGTAAGGTAGCAGTGTGGAAACAACAACAAGAAGAGTGGCCAGCCAATAGAACGGGCTTGGAGCGCAGGCTTCCACAAGAACTTGGTATGCTGTTGTTGATACTGTTGGTGACAGAAGGCCATAAATTACTAAGAATGCATACCATAAGGCGATGCTGCCCCAAATGAAGAAGTGATGGATCCAAGTGAAGTAGTTAATGGAGAGTGCCATTTGACAGTTCACAGCCCACACTACACAAGTATACATCGTAACCCCTAGGACTTCATAGTCAATTACTTGACCATCTTTTCGGAAGGGTTGATCTATCATGGAGGTGGTGGTGATGAAGAAGATCATCATGGAGCTGATAACCCCGTTAACCAGCCAGCTAAGTTTGCGGGCACAACTGAATAGGATGTTCTGCACTCCCTCTTGATATAGCAAAGGATACTGTAAAATAAACAATGGTAGGATCAATTAGCAGCCCCAATTTGCATAAACAGATTCAAGGTGCAGAAAGGAACTGGGTTGAAAATATTGCCACAGACCCAGTGAGTCAATGAGATATCTACTTGCTTGGGTGTTGTACAATTTTTTATCACCTGTTCTGAGTTTGATCAAACTATCATCCAACTACTTTTTTTTTGGGTTGTAAATGTTCTCTCTTTATATACACCAATCTATGATAGATGTTCGAACAAGATGCAGCAAGAAAAGAATTTCCACTACTTGCTGCTATACTCAAAAATCAACAAAGGAGCCTCCATTTGTTTTCACTTCGCATTCCAAAGGCCCCTATAACATGTCTCTTCCCCAAAGACTTCAATAATGTAAGAGAGACCTTATTGGATTAGAACTCTTCCAAAGCATCAAATCTAATATAACTCATATGAATGTTAACCTACAAGAAAAATAAATGATAATTTCCATGCAGCCCGGTTTCAAAATTCAGAATCCATGTGGGTAAGTCGGATAGGATAATACTGGCATCATGTTGTAGAATGGCATGCCAGTTATTTGTTGAAAAAGAAGGGTACTTATGAAATCATATCTTAAACATTTATGACATTGGAAGGCACACAGTCTCTGTTATGATGAGGGCTCCTTTTATCAATTATAGCAGGCTGATTTGCAACAGTTATAGTCGATAATGTACCAATCAAATCCAGGATGTTGACTATTAGAACAGATAGTAAAACAATATGTAAGGGCCACGAATAGAAGTCAGGGAGATCCTCGTAACAATACTTGCTCTGGCCACTAAAGAGCCTGCAGCATCTAACAGAATGGTCAATCAACAGTGTTTCATCACCACATTATTAGAAACTAAATTTTTTATACAACTTTATAGCATAATTATTGGCAGAACTTCTATTGAAAATTTAAACCAATTTACATTTCAAGCTACTTAAAAGGACCGAGTTTAAAATGCAACTACTAAATAAACAGTCCTCATGCCATGACTTTATCTGCAGGCACAATCACATACACAGCCTATATAGTTGTCAGCTAAGTGAATTTAATCAGCTATCATTCTCATATCCAGGCCAGTTCTTTGTATACTAGGCTACTAGCTATTACTTGTACCAGAAGAAATGATATGGAAATTTGTAGTGGAAAGCGCGAGTAAAGAAGGGAAACAATAAAGGAAACAGTCAACATATGATTGGAAAATCAAAAGTGAAACTTTTCAGTAAACTGTGTCAAAAGAGACAGGAACAATTAAGAAAACAGTTGATGAACTTAAATGCAATAAAAAATTTAATAAGAATCCGAAGCACTAGTATTATGAGAAGAAAGAAAATGGAAACAAAATGTCATATAAATTTCAGATTAGTTCCCCATATTTTTTAAGGACATGTTTATGAGAAAAGGGGTTGTCCTCCAGCCCTGTTTTTATGAATAGAACACTCCTTTTAGCCCAAAGAAAATGATGTCGGATAGTAATCCCATTACATAGAATGAAAAAATTCACAAAATTGGTTCCTGTTATCCCATTGCATTTTTCTATAATCGACTTCCTTTTTTCAAGTAATTCAGTCAGTGCTGCACTGCTCTAGTTATATAGAACATGTATCATGGTCTTGGCAAATTTACTGTTTCTACCTTCTCTCCTGCTTTCCTGTTCAAATTCTTTAGTATGTAATGAAGCTCATAAAAGGATAATAAGTCTCTACCTTGAGGCAAAGTCGTGCAGAAACATCCTGATCAAAAACACCGAGAGCAATGACAGGAAGTGAAGTGAAGAAGACATTGTAGAATGACATGTACCAATCATTATAAGCAGGTTGGCCAGAGAAAGAAGCATAGGCCTCAAACCAAAATAGAGTAAACCCGAATGTAACGTTCTTATAGAAGAAGTAGCATATCTGCATTCATTGACAAATGAAAGGAAAATGTTAAGTAGGATGAAGCATTAGTTGATTGTTATTTTGAGTCTCTTCTTCCACTAACATGACAAAAACAAGGGAGTCGAAAAAACATGCAAACATTTTCAACTCAAGTCTTCAACTTGAGTTATGTTTCCAACTTTTCGATGGCCTCTCCTGAGTTTTATATGAAAATATTCTTATTAAAATGAAAATAGAAAATAAAGAGATGATAAATAAGAGCAAGACTGACTTGTAGGTCAATATAATGATAATAGAGCTCATCATTTTGATTTTTATTTGTTTTATTTTATTTTATTTTTTTGGGAGGCGGGGATGGGAAGAGAAAAGTAAGCAGATATTTACCATTGTTGCTATTCGCCTGTAACACCAATGGCCATGAACCAATAACAATCGTTCAAGAAAGCGAAATTGAGCTATTGAAAAATCACTTGACATCACAGCCTGTAGTCAGGGGAAAGAGGAAAAAAGAAAAAAAAAAAAAAAGGAATCATAAGCCAAGTTATTACTAGTATTTTATTACAAGTTCTGAAATAGAAGTTCAAAAGAGCATGCAAATGGAGGTATAGTAGAAAGCTACAATGAGAATGCAATATGGGAGAGGAGCGTGTATACAATAGTTTGTTCCTAAAAGTGGCAACATGAAGGTAGGAAATGAGAGAGTCGGTGTACAGGTATCAACAAAAAGAAAGGGGGGAAAAGAAGAAGCAAACAGAAGCAGACAACACAATGTAAGAGGGGGAGGCGGACATTTACATCAATGCACCACCATCTCCTCCCCACTCCCCCACAACCTCAAATCTGTTTTTTTTTGGTAAGGAAAAAAAAAAGAAAGATGTCTCTGTGATAAAAATCTGGCCTAGTGTCATGCTTTCCTTCATCCTCATTGAATGTTATATACTGCCACCTACTATGATGCTTGTGGAGAATCCAAAGCTAGCAGGTCAAATGTGTTACATCTTAGCACAATGATGCTTAACTTATCAATGAGGGGACTTTTCATTTTTCCTCTCTCTTTTTGTAAAGGCAAACCTGTAAGATCTACTAACCATGCTGAAAAGTCTCTGGCTTTAAGAAATCTAAAATTTCACTCATTGGGAATAAAAAAACCCAAAAAGCATTCACTCCTCAAGAATAAAAAACACCCAGAAAAAACCAGCAGATGGACAACTCTTGTAAGAGTTCACATAGGAAAGACTAAATGATAAAGCAACTTTTTATAACTGATCATGACAACCATACTATTTCCGATGCAGCGGGTGAGCTTTTAGAGAGGGGAAGGAAAGGAAGAGGGAAATGTGGGAAAGCTCATCAGTTACCAAAGCTAACACTCATTTTTCAAATGAAGGAAAAAATAAACCTTTTATTGTTAATCTCATTTTTTTACAGATGTCAATGCCAATATATTGGCATCTGTAAGAGATGTTTGGATTATGTTGTTTTCGTTGTTCAGATTATCTTGGGTTATGCCGGCTTCAGTGGTGGACTTCCTTCATAGATGGTATGGAGGTCGCGAGAGGAGAAGCTTGAGGAATATATGAAGAATTGCACCTTTGTCTTTTTTAGTGCTTATGGCGATAAAGAAATAGAAGGGTCTTTGAAGGGAATAAAGATTCCCTTTTGTACATAATTCAGTTGGCAGTTAAGGGGATGTTGAATTGAGTGTTATTGTTAAGGGGTTGTTGAATTGAGTGTTATTGATAATGAAACATTAACAACCTATCTAATGGTGCTAAAGTAGAAACCATAATGACCTGCGTCCCTTCAACACCACTAATGCCAACTCCAATATCAGCCTCTTGAAGCATGCCAACATCATTTGCCCCATCTCCAATTGCTAGTGTTGTCTTACCTTTTCCCCTTTTCACCAATCTTGTAACCTGCATATCTTCAACATTTCTATCAGATTATTTGATGTCAGAAACGAGGGGAACTGACCATTTTAAAGAAACTAAATAAGTAAAATTCTGTTAAATCTACAAATGAACACGACGATAAGACTTACAAGAGCTTTCTGTTTAGGTGAGGAACGGCAGCAAATAACAGAAGCACAATTGTTTGCAAGCTCCAACAGTGATTTGTCCACATTCTTTTTGAGAGCAAAATCTAAAGACTTGCCATCGATTATCAAACCAAACATGACAGAACTTTCTTTAGCCGAATTAAGTTGGGATTGTCCTTCTCTTATTTGTTTTGTTACACTTTCACTGGAAGCCTAAAAGAATCAAAATTTTTAGATATTTAATATTAATATTAGAACTGATTGTTAAGAAATCAACCGTAGGATCCTGTACCTTTGCAATGGCCTCCTTGTCACCTTTTTTTTCCAAGGCATTTATATCTGGTGAATCTAATGTGATGACAATCTGCTTCATTCCTTGTCTTAGTAAGCTACAAGCATACCTGTAGGAATTAAAAGAGTAACATTATGCACCTAGCAGGAAAATAAAGAAAAGAAAAATAAATTGCAATGTCACTCTTGTCAATTTACCCAATATTAACTGCAGTTTCCATCTTATCACCAGTTAAAACCCAAATCTTAATCCCAGCCTTTGCAAGCTTGTCAATGCACTCAGGAACCTTTACACCAGAGAACAGTATTACTGTATTAGGTCAAAGAGTGATTATGTAAGGATTCTGCAGATTTCCTAGTCTTAACTACTTAGATGGGCTCTAATTTTCATTTTTATAAACACACACTTCACATTGGATAAGATGCATTGCATAACTCAAAAGCTGTTTACTCTTCACATTTAACACTAATTAAACATCATAAAAAGGAAAGTTTGATATTGACCCCCTTTTGCAGTTTGTCCTCCACAGCTGTAGCACCAATGAGAATCAAATTCCTTTCAATCTTATCAGCAGCTGCATCCACCAATGCATCTCTGTCTGCAGAGACAGAAGTTTTGGCCTTTACAAATTCCTCTTCCCACAATTGATACTCTTCTTCACCAAGCTCACGGTATGCAACTACCAAGGTTCGTAAACCTGCCTCAGCATATTTGTTGATATGATCCTTGGTCCTAGCTTCAAACAGTCGTCCATCTTCCGAGAGTCTTTCAAACATTACACTGGACGTATGCAAACATATCAAAAGTTATATCCAAATTCAGGTATCTTACTGTAAACAGTTTTTCCATTGGGAGTCATACCTGTCTGCGCCCTTGCAAAGAATCAACAATTGATTCTCTGGATTCCTTACAATTACAGACATTCTTTTGCGATTACTAGTGAACTCTAAGACTTGAAGAAGCTTGTATGATCTGGAAAGAGAAACTGAATCACATGAACGCAACTAAAGTTCTAAATGGAGTCATAATAAAAAATCAGAAAAATAAAAAAGAGATAACAGCAACAAGTAAATAAAAGGGAAGTACACTATAATGCTTTGTTTCAAAGTAAATGAGCTCAACATAGTTCTGTGTTTGAGAAAACAATCTGAATGCTGCAAAAAGAAAATCATTTTTCACATGAATAAACAAATATACTTTTGATACAACAAAAATGTTGAGAATCATCCACTATTCGGATTCATGAACAAGGTACCAATTCACAATATTTTATTGTCAAATATCCCCCGCCATGTTCTCTCTCTCGTATATCCAGTAAGGATGAAACTTTTTCCTATTTTCAGTAGCCTTCATCAGTAAATCTTCGGTTTCAGAATCTGCTATCATGGATTCAAAACTTTTACAAACACCTACATCCTAACAGATTTTATAGCAACATGACAACATGCTACAATATATAAAAGCTTTATGATGAAGCAAAATTTTCTAACACCGTGGTTTAAACTGTATTGGCCTTAAAAAAGAATAAACGGAAATAAAAAAATAAACTACTATGATGTAATTGCAGCAATTAGACATACCATTGAATCCACACACACACTAAGAGGGTTAGTAAAACCAAATATGTTATGGCTTTAAAAGGCAAAATGACATTAATATCAGCAGCTAAAGGCACTTTCCCATAGGCAAAGATCAAGTATTTCTTTACGTGTACATTCACTTATACATGCATATATCACATGATTTCAAAGCTGTTAGACAAAGCAGTGAACTGTTCCAATAAGTAGCTTTTAGACATTTAAACAAAGCACCAAAAAGCAATCTCTCCAATCTAGAGAAACATAAAAAGATTCCAGAAAAAGCTCACCTATCAACCTTTTTGCCACTCGAATCTAATTCATGCAATGAGATGCTTGATTGTGTTCTTTCAAAAAACTCAAAACCAAGCTCCCTTGCAGCTATGACAAAGGCTGCTTCATCTGGTGACTCAGCCTCGTAAGAAATTTCACCTGATTCTTTATTCACATCAGGAATGGCCATGTGGCAGAGTGCTAGCACTCGAAAGAACTTCTGTATGGCATCTGAATGAGGTTCATTAACCCACTGCCCATTCATAATGCGCACGTCTCTGAAATTGAAACCCTTGATTGACTTTCCTGAGTCCGCAACATCACCCTTACTTCCCAGTATCTTAGAGGAAGCATCACAAACTTCAGGTGGCCCATCCCTTTTTCTCCTTTCCAGGGCCATTTCCACTTCTGTCCTTCCATGGCCATAAGCAATGCCTGCTATTGAACATTTAACAAAATCCATGGAGTTGCATGTCAAAGTACCTGTTTTGTCAGACAGTATGGTATCAACTTGACCAAGTTCCTCGTTCAAATTAGATGTGTGTGCATGTGCTGGCCTGTCTGTTTCCTCAAAATACATATCCTGATCTTGGTTAATGAATATACTCTGTAAAACCTTTACAATCTCAATGGAAACATATAATGATATTGGTATCAAATATCCATACAACATAAGCCCAGTCAAGAAATGTAGAAATGCAGCCAATGAAGCTCTTTTGGAATCATAAAACACAGTTGCATCGTCTGGGCGAAGATACCACCTTGTATACTTTCCACCATGAATGTCATTCTTAGTTTCACTTCCAAAAAAGAAAGATCCGATGAAAGATATCAAAATCAGGGTACTGAAAAGGAAGTAGACTATCTTACTCATTTTCTTCTCTATCTTACTCCTCTTAGAAGGAGGATCGGTAGCATTCTGCATCACCTTTGTTTCATGCCCAGTAAAAACAACCACACCATAAATATACTCACTGTTTCGAAGTTTAGAATCTCTTAATAGAATTTGTTGCAGGGATAGTGGGTACTGTTGATCATCATAGGACAAGGTTCCAACAAAGGAATAAAGATCTTCATTTGGGTCTGCACATTTGATCACTGCTTTAAACTTCTGAAAGGAATTTTCGTCCTGCAGAGAAGCTGTCACCTCCAAAGCATGCTTTGGCTTTAGATTGGTCTCTCCGTCAAGGTTCATGGTCTCAACATAACAAATCCCATCTCCATAGCTTGATGAAAGCAGAAGCAGATCAGCAGGGAAAAATTCATCCTTGGACACCTTAACAAGATCCCCAACTCGTAATTTCTTCCATCTGGTTTCATGGAAACTATGATTTCTGCCAAACACTTTGACCTTTCGATTGTTGGCCTCTATATCCTGGAACCATTTCAAGGTATCACAATAATATAAAAATCAAAGGAATAATTTTATTCAACTCAGGTCAACTCTACTTGTGGAAAAATAAGATCAAAGAGATATCCTAAACTTGCACAAGAAAACACCGGGCACAAACGTTGAAAAACAGAATGCAATGAAGACTTAAAGGAATGCATCTCGAAGTGAAAAAACTCGTGTAGAAGTAGCAGACATCTAAAAGACTTACATATCCTTCCAATATCACTATTGTTTGAAGCACAACATTTTTTTTTTTGCAATGCTTGCAGTTTAAGGATCATGTTAAGAACCTGATGCTATAGTGACCTCAACATCTGAAACCATGATTGGTTAGAACAATTATCAAAGGATGTGAACCTTTTTTCATTTAAATATCTCTTTCCAGGTTACCAAATACCAATAAACCAATTTATACATGCCTTACAAGAAAAGTAAAAGTTGATTTCCGAGAGTTTATAAATAGTTTTATTCATTAAACACAAACTCCTCAAGATGGATTTCAGGAGTTTCAAAAGCTTGCCTTAGTCCTCTCTATTCTCACATGTGGCCTCCAACTATAATGCAGGAAATTAACAATATAACATGTTGCTCGTGAAGATATAAGTCTTATAATTACTTGGAGCTGATTGTATTTCAGATAGTCAAAGCACGAGCAGTGTCTAGGCAATTGAACTCCAACAGTCAACTGGTCTAAAAACATATTATATATTTATATGTATATATATATGTAGGAAACACAAAGGAGTTTCCAGTTTTAGACTCCATTTGAGACGCATTTACACATTACAACTCTTGCAGCTACCAAAGGAAAATATCAAATCAAGCATATTTAGAAAGGAAAAGTTCAAAAGAAAATATTTAATGCACAATTTAAATTTCATAAATACAAACTATGGCCCCAAAGAGTATGAGTTGGTGGAAAAATGACCCATGTAGCCTACCCCAGAAGTTGGGGTATAGTGTAGTTGATATGAATTGAGTTAATACAGAAAAGATGCCAAATGGAAAGTTGAAACACAAATCTAGTACTAAAAGCAGCAGCACACTGCTCACCACATCTCAAACTTGTATGTGAATTCATATTCATTTGTCCTCTTATATAGTTGCAAACAAATTGTATACAGAGATTCAATACCCAGAGTTATTGGCTACCACTTGAAATGTAGATGGTGAAAAGTTAGGATGATAATGCAGCTAGCTCTACAATAGATCTAATCCAGATGGTTGAACTTGTTTACTCTAAAATATTGCTTGAAAAGCTCGTTCAATAAATAATTTTTTTTGAAAAAAAAAAAGAAGAACAAAGTCATATCCCAATTATTGATGTCCCTTAATTATGGGTATGCATGAACCACCATAAGTGTGTCACTTGTCCAACAAAAAAAGCTTAAGGAAACATGCCACCATATGTATATTAAAACCCCATTGTTTTGGGCCTGAGATCACCAGCACCCATAGTGGGTCTAATGCAAGGGTAGGCGTCTGATTGGGCAAAGCATGCAAACTCATCCAATCTAATGAAACATAAAGTATGACAATGTAAACAACCAAAAATAAAATCAGAAACACAAACTTCACCAATCACCATCATTTCCAGTATCAAACGAAACCAGTTTCAATGAATGTCACTCCAAAACCACATTGAATTGATTGAATACCATGTCTTCGTCAATTGTCCATGTCTTCTTTATTCCCTTTTTTTCCCAAGCTCGCATTACTAAAAGTGATTTTTTCCAATTACTGCTACATCCGGCTATTAGTATTAAAGCACTAATCTTTCAACTTTTTCAAGAATAACTTGATTTCACAGCTATGAATGCTTGAAGCAGGAGTTACATCAGATAGGACAGTAAGCTTACATATTTTGCCTTTTTCTGTTTAACAAGATCAACAAGAAGAATTGAAGCCTAGACCCACCCCTCCGGATGCCCTTACTGCCGCCCTAGGATGCTTAGGCAACTATTAACCAACACAATGTGAGCATAATTTTGGTTATTGTTTAAGAAAATGGTGAAATTAGTTTGTCCATACAAGTAATTCAAACATAATCAAATTCATCATGGAATATTTGCAATGAGACACCAGTCAAGAAACAGACTGCACTACGTATAGGCAATTGGAAGAGTCAAGAGTAAAAATCTTGGAAGAAGTGAAAAGGTTTTAAACACTACCTGCTTTCTACGCCTCCAATCTTCCACGCCTTCTTTGGCCATAGTAACTCCAATCACCACCACCAGAGGTGCAAGAACACTAAGGGCCGAATAGGGTGCCAATGGACTAAACGAAACACAAGCCACAACAAGAAAATATATGTTTGCAACCCTCCTGAATTGCTCGAACAACGACTTCGGAATAAAATTAACCGCTGTATACTTCGTCGTGGAAACATAGTTTCCCCTGTAGTTAAGCCGAACTGCTTCCAGGTTATCAGGATCATTACAATGCACAACCCTCGAATAGCCTTTTTGCCCAATTTGTGCATGTTCATCTCTAAATGAAGAGTGAAAACACGAGAATGAATAGAGTTTGCTTAAATGTATCCCTTTCTTCCGACCACCGGACATTTTCCTATTCTAATATACAAATAGGTCCTTTTTTATCACCGAGAAAATTGGAAATAAGTGAAACTCACCTCAAATCGGGATTGCCATTTTCCTTTTCACTTTCCCGGAAAATCAGTGAGCAACCAAACAAGAAAAAAACACACTAATTCCACCAAATTATAAAGTAAAACACAACTTTCTTAATTAAGAATCAACTCTTAATCTACACTAATTAACCCTAATAGATAACTAACCTCTCGAATTAAAGCTCAACAGAATAATTTAATCAACAACGTACTGTATAACTTGCTAAACACATTACGTTGGACTGCTTCAGAACTGAGCTATAGCTAAATAGAGAAAATAAAGGAACAAAACATCACATCAAGTTCCATTCTGATCCGCTTTGAATTCAGCCTAAATTCCAAATTTCCAATCACTTGAACTATGTTGAACTGTCAAAAAAAACTTCAAACCCTTGAATTTAGAGCAATGTTCTTTCCAGAATTTCTTACTTTTATCGGAAATCACGGAGATCTCTCCCGTCCACCATTGTTCGACAGACAATGTGGTGTGAATGTAGACACTAGAAAGCAGAAAGCAGAAAGCAGAAAGTAGAAAGTAGAAGCAGACGCATATACATACAAGGATATAATTTTAGAGAGAGAAAAAGTGGTATTTAGTAGTAGGACTCCGGTGGTTTAGCTACTTTATTTTATTTTAATATGTTTAATGGAAGGGTGGGATGTTGTAATCAATCCATCAACTCAAAGAGACGGTTAGTAACAGCTAGGATCAACTTAGCGTTTTGATTAGTGTAAACTTGCGTTTTGATTAGTGTGTAATGTACTTGCGCTTATTAATTGAACGTATCAATCAGATTTGTAAATTTTATTATTGATAATTTAAGTAGCATTTTTTTACAATTTAATAATAATAAAAATCTCATAAAAATGGAGACTTATAAACAAACTATCAGCTCGCGTCATCCAACTTCTAAGCAGTTTAATTTATTTTTTTCATCGAGTTTTGATTCATCAAAAAATTATTCTAATTCCCGTGTTAAACGGGTTATTGATTTCAAAATTTAGCATGACAGCAAGATTAACAACTCTAATAATCTATCATTTCTTATGCTATATTATAACAATGTCAATTTTAATATTCTATATATAATCATAAATAGTCAAAATTTGTCAATATCATATCAATATTCTAGATAAAAATGATATTTAAAAGTGGTTGTTAGAAATAATAATAGTTATTTGGTTAAAAAAATTACATTTTTATATTGATATAGAAATATTAAAATATGGTATTTGGTATTATAACAATATATCATAATATAGTTTTAGTTTAGTATTAAAGATGGTTTTGGAATCTATTTATTTATTTATTGATCATGAAAAAGTGGGAATCAAATTTACATCAATTAAGTGAAAAATGAACACTTATATTACTAAAATATGATATTAATTTTTTATTTATTTTCTTTATTCATGTTTTAAAAATCAAGTCGCTCACTATTTTATTAGATAACTTGGTTAAATTATAACATAATTTTGAATTATCTAAAAATTTCTTAACTTTCTAAATATGTCCCATTTTTGTATGATGTCGTAAAAATCTCTATTTATTGATAAATTATATTAAATTTAATATATTTATTTTAATGCCTTGTCATAAAGATATTGAAGGAACAAATATTAGATAATTTTTTGTGACCATAGTTTTAAAAATGAAATCAGATGTCACATATACGATAATTTATATATATATATATATACACACATGCGGGGGAATGTTATCATAAGTTATAAAAATTAAGAATTTATAATCTAATTAATGGGTATAATTCACGTGTTTTACACGATATTAATACGTTAATTATATCTATCAATTAAATTATAAATTTTAAAACTCTGTGATGGAACATAACACTCTCACTATTAACACTTCTTTAATTGTTCTTCACACTCCACTGTTAAGAATATTAATTGGTGTGAATAACAAATTAAGGATAAAAAGAAGTGAAAATAGCATCATCATATGTATAATCATCGAAAGGACCATTGAATATCTTTTTCCATTGGAAGATGACTTGAGACCACCACGCGAAGACAAGAGCGCATCTACACCGTCCACGTGGCTATTACATTCTGGCGTCAATTAAGGCATAATGATAGGATAGTCCGCAACCGTACCTATCAGTCATCACGGGACTAATTTGATTGTCGAGAAGATAACGTTGCCACTATTTTAAGTCATAAATACGGCGTCGTTTACCAACTTAAGATATTTGCACGTCGTCGTCGTTGTATCGTCGTGGACAATGGTCGTTGCGACTGGGCCATCGGATTTGAATGACTGTGGCACGTGCAGATAAATTGGTCGATTGATATGATGGTTGTTGGCCCGCTAATGCAGAAAATAACAAGACAAAGCCAATGACACGTGATGCTCGCGGCCCAGAAAGTCTTTGCCTACGGCCTACCATAGAAAGTGCTTTTACATCCACTAACAATTTCTTGGTTCTTTCTTTCTTAGTCAAGGGGGTAAGATCAATGAATAAAATATTGATTAAAAAATATATAATAAATTTGAAAAACATATCGCAATTATGTGTTGATATTATAAAATTTAAAATCCGTTATCGGGACTAATAGTCATCCTGTCTTGTCAAGGGTGTGGTCTAGACGAGGAGATGCATTATGAGACATGAGGTAATTCTACCTTCTACCACCACCGAAGGTGTTGATCTGACTTGATCATGACTCAAGAACATGACATAAGCTAGCTAAGCATATCATAAATATGAAAATCAAAGTATTGGAGGGCATTGCTTGACATAATTTGTGGGCATGACTCGAGAACATGATATAAGCTGAGCTAAGCATATCATAAATATGAAAACTAAGGTATTGGAGGGCATTGCTTGACATTATTTGTGGGCATGACTCGAGAACATAATATAAGCTGAGCTAAGCATATCATAAATATGAAAACTAAGGTATTGGAGGGCATTGCTTGACATTATTTGTGGGCACCGTAGAGCATTATTAGCTTGGGCAAGGCATGGGTGTAATGCCAACAAGCTAGTAGTGCGTGCATGGGTGTGCTCTGCAAGGCTTATGGCCGTGCAGAGTCTTCTTTTCTCGCTGATTCTGTTAAGTTCCGTTTTCTTGATTGTAGTTTCAATTGGATAGTACACATGGACAATGAGAATCTCGTTAATCTATTCATGCGTGTCACTAATTAGATGATAAGGCATTTGGCTATCTTAAGAGAGTCATAGTTACTCCCGTCATTTACACTGATTAAATTTCTTCATTTTGACATTCAGAATACTAGACAGAAATTACATTGCATGAGCATCCGCAAGGACCATCGCAATACTTTGTATATATTAAATTTTTTTTATTCTTAGGATATATTATTTTTATCAATAAATTATGTTATATAAAATGACTTTTAAAGTTTCTTATATTAAATTCTCTATTATTTTTTGTATTGGTTATTTTTTATAATAAAATTTTAATTTATTTAATAAAAAATAATTTTAAAAAATATAAACCGAGTCTTGAGAGAAAACAAGATGGAGAATAAAACACAAGATTGAAATTAGGGAAGGGAGTACCTGAATCCGCCCCATTGTCATTGTGAAACCTAAATTTGAAAATCAACATATATACACACCTAGAATATCCCGCTTTCCATCCCCGTACTCAAAAAAACAAAAAATGTTGCATATGAGTAATTGGGTTGTATTCCATAGTTGCGCCCAACAACCTGCTCAGGCCCAAACACACAGAACTGATGTTAGGGCTTAAAGTAGCAGAATATCTCATAGGCCCAGCCTAGCCATCAAGTCTTCGCCCGATAACGGTGGCATTTCAAACATTTAAACCCATTCCACGTCATTATGGGAGTGACCCAAGATCCTTGTTCCGAAAAGATTGGCCCATTTCTAAGCCAATCTGTTAAATACAACGAAGTTATTTGCAAACAAGCCCGACTCATTCGCAATGAGTTTTCATACAATTGGCGTAGTAATAATAATAATAATAATAATATTATTATAATTAATTGGTGTTACTTCAGTTTTTTTATCATGACTTTTTTATTAGAAGAAGATTGTGAATTAAAGTCTTTAAAAGATTGTGAGTATTATTTTTATTTAATATTTGGAAGACTCTTAGATATTTATCACTTTTGTCAAAATTAAAAATAACGACAATAATAATAATGATAAATTTAATTGTTTGGAGTTAACAAATAACAAAGTAGGTTTATTTAATTCAAGGATTCATCAAGAAGACTAAAAATTTAATTCAAGTAATTATATTTTTATTTAGTTATATAGAAACATGGTTGAAATAAATTAGTAAAAAGTAATATATATATATATATATATATATATATATTTTGTACTTTTTTTATATTTTATCTTAAGATAAATTATATCAACTTTGTGAGTTTTTTTTAACAATTACGCTGACCTCCCTTGAAATTTATAAAATTATAACGATGTTCACTATTTTTACTGATAAATTAAAAGTATTCATTTAGTCAGTTTAAAAAAAAAAGATAAAACTACTATTTTAATGTTTTTTTGGTTGCATTTTTTAAATTTTGACGACTTTCTTTAACCTTTTTTAAAGATGTTTTTTTTTATATATAAAAATAATTTAAGATTTTATCAATATTTATTTGAAAATAAAAAAAAATCATAAAAAGGAAAAAATGTATATATAAAAGGAAAGGAATAATTTTTTCATTTAAAAAAAATTGATTGAATGAGATATTTATAATTTATCAGGTAAAGTAAAAAAGTCAGTCTAAAACTTTAAAAAATAGTCAATGTAATTTATCTTTTATTTTATCATGTTATTTTATTTAATTTACTTTAAAATATTTTATTTCAATTATTTAGTGTTAATTCTGTAAATATTATTTCTGCCATTCTGTTTTATTTATATCAATTTTTACTCTTAAATCACATATTATTACATATTTTTTAATTATATCGACTTAAGAAGTAAATCATTTTTTTGAACATTTTAATCAAAGGTTATTGTTTTTTAATTTTTTTGAAAATTTTATCATCTCATATTAGCTGGAAAAAAAAAAACCAGCTGGATGTCCAACGAATTACAGCACTGTTGACCCGTGAGTTTGGGGGTACTTTATGCATAGGATTACGGTATTTTCTCGTTGACATAAGCAGCTGATCTGTCCCCATTTGATGAATTCAATCAGCATCGACGACACCGTTTTATTATTTTCTGAATCTGACCTACTGGGACTCAACCCTCTCAGCGGGACCCACTACAATTTGCATCGAGTTGTACTCGTCTTGTTTCCTTCACAATTTTCCATTTAATTTTCCTTAATTATTATCTGCTACCGAACACAGGGCCGGAAAAGAAAATAAAAATAACGGTGAGGATTCGATCGCACGAGCCGTAGATGATAACTGTTTGAAGGACTAATATCCGTGATTCTGCTCACATCGTCTATGGCGGACTAGTCGAAGATTGTCATCTGCGGACGACGACGTCTCCCCAGGGGTTTCTTTTATCAGGTCTAGTCAGTTTCAGTTCTCGTTCTAGAGTCGTACGGAACGGGCTCTTACCTTGTAGCGAAACCCTAGGTCCGTACTTTCATCAGATACATCTGTAATTCAGCTGCTGAAATGATAATTTCCGATATATATATGTTTGTGTATATATATTTATTTATATTCATTTCGTGCAATAGCAGTCTCGTTCTGAGTAATTACTTTTTTTTTTTGGTTTAATTCATTGAGTACGGATTTTTCCTTTCTTATTTATTTATTTTTTGGAATCAATTTTGGGTGTTGTATCAATCTAATTCCATTAGATGAAGATTGAATTTGAAAAGATTGCATCTTTTATTTGGTGGACTGAGACTGCTTTTTTATTTTTCGGGTCTGGGTATGGTTGATTGTTTCCTTGGTTAAAGAAATGGGCTAATTTCAATTGCTGGAGAAGTGAGGTCGAATGATTGGTTTAAAACCTAAGTTTTTTTTTTCCTGCTCGGGATGGCTGTTTTTCTGTAGACGGTTGTGAGGCTCATTTTGCCAGCAGAAAACAATGATGTATTCTAGGAGTTCAATAGTTGTATTTGACGGAATTTTTCTTTTTGTTCATTGATAGTTTCACCATTCGAGTTCAAGTTTTGTAATGATGCATTTTAAGCATTATTTCCCCCCTTTTATGATAAGGTCGCCAAATCATTTTAGTGTGTTAGCATCAACCACAACCATATGAAGTGCTTATTATCAGTTTTGGATATAAAGTGCTACTTTATATAGGGCACTGTTTTTATATTGACATATCTCTAAGGTTTATAAATGAGGGCTGTTGTGCCTGGACATTTTTGAATGTGGTATTTTGCTAATTGAGATTTTAATGGCAGTTTTATGTAAGAAGTCTTCTAAATTTGGCTAATATATTTGCTTTTTGTGTGAAGCAATTTGAGATGCTTTTCGCACCATGTAATGAATATTATGATGATGGAATTGCGAAAATTATTGAATGATGATTGAATTTTGTGGATGTGAAATGCTAAAATGGAAACATGAGAATGTCAGAATCCCCACCTTTCTTTTCCCTTTTTTTTTTTTTTTTTAATACACACACACACCTTTTGTTGTTAAGATACAATGCATGCATGGCACAAACATTGCACTTACCCAATGCAGCAGCATCAGCCTTTGTGGATAAAGTTTTGAGTGTCAATTTATTTTGATAATAGTGTTTCTCAAATTGGTTTCTTATTGATGTTTACATGATTTGAACTTTTCATGGATATTTTCACATTTCCATATTATTAAACTAAAAAGACATGGTGAAATAACCATTTGAAACCATTTTGCTTCTTAATATAAATATAAATATAAAAAGAAATGGAGTACGGAATTCATTAACAGTTTTGAACCCAAGAAGCAGCGAGAGTGGAACAAAAGTAAAAAGAAAAAGAAGGCATAAAAGACAACTAGCAAGGAATTTTTTCTCTGTCAACTCATTTATACCCTCATAAGTAACATTCCTATGCTCCTTTTGTATCTTCATTCAGTGTGGAGTGAGGCTCCATAACCACCTGCAACTGTGGCTGCAACCACAAAAGTACCTCCTTTAGTGGTAGATGATTGCGAAATCTGTCTGGAAAATACTCTTAGGACTCTTTTTGTTTTGTTTCAACATCTTAAACAGATCTCCATTGATTCCACTCAGAATGTTAGATCATTATCTGTCCATTAACATTATCATTGGGATTCTTGGGGAAGTCAGAATAGTCAAATCATAATAGTCCTTGCTATTGTTGAATTAGAGGAATTTTAAACTCTTTTTTTCTTTGCAAATTACTTCTATCTATTTTGAAATTTTGTTTAAATTTTAATTCATCAACTTGGTGAATGGTTCATCTTCCGCCTTCCTCCTGATTCATTACCTAGTCACCTACTGTTTTTTTTTTTCATTTTCTAATAGTTATTCATGACTGTTTGCGTGGACAATTTGGTTCTTCGGCTTTTGTTGCCCAGACATATTGGTTTTCTTCAGCATATTTTTTGAACTTTTGGATTAGATTTGGTAGTTCAAAATAAGATAATATTGGTGTGCAATTTTTGCAGAAGATACATGGTCAGGTCTGATTTGCTGCTTTTCTTTTTATTGTAAGGCAAAGCAATCGTTTCAAGTGCTTAAGCAGAATATTGTTCTTCCTGGGCTTATACCTTATTTGATAGTGGTCAGTGCTGGAACAACTTGTTGAGTCAAGATATTAGAACCTGAATGTATATATTCTTCTGTATGCCGAGACTATTTTCTGCTAGTATTGCCGGAGGGTTCTTGAGTGCAGGTAGACCTTTTGAGTGCAAATGGTTTTGCGTGCTAGAACAATATTGGGTGAAAATTCATCTCGATGAAGACGCTGCAGCCATCTAAAATTTTGTATTGAGAAGGACAATGTTACCTTATGGGAAGAAACCTCACATTAATTTGATTCTAACCTCCTTGGTATACATTTTATCCATGTTAGCTGGGAAATATAGGAGTAAAGAGGGTGTTAATGTTGTGATATAAGAAGAGACCATGGAACAGCTGTCAGAGAAAAAATTTCCTGTCAATGCAAAAGATTACAAGTTGTATGAGGACGTTGGAGAAGGCGTCAGTGCCACTGTTTACAGGGCTCTTTGCATTCCTCTTAATGAGATAGTTGCTATCAAGGTTCTTGATCTGGAAAGGTGTAATAATGACCTGGTACGTAAGCGAATTTTTCACTGGTATTGATGGATTTTTGTGTATTTTTCTTATATTTATTTTTTGTTTATGTTTGTTTTGCTAAACTGCTTCATACTTATCTGTTAACTTATTTTCATATATTCAGTTCATATATTATACTTGTGTACGTTGATTTTTTGCTGCTCAGTTAATCTTCTAGTGACAAATCCACCAGATCATGGTTTTGTGGTTCTCACACACTTGCACTCATTTCTAACTATATCAAATCTATGTTGGTTGTTTATGATTTTAACTTGAATTAGTGTTTTTACAAATGGGAGTTTTCACCAGCACTAAGCATGTTTATAAGGGGTTTTCAAAAAATTATTACCCGGAGAATTTTGTGTACCTCACTTATTTGGACATGGCCTATAAAATTCATGATACAAATCTATATTCTGTCTTGGGGCACAAGTGTACGTGCCTGTGTCATTGATGCTTGCCTAAACTGTTGAAACCTTGCTAAGGTTGAGGAGGTTGGCAGGTTTTTTGCTTAGTTATATGCTCGAAGGGGAGGGGGGGGGGGGTTGGGGATGGGGTGGTTTGGAAGGAATCGACAGGGGAAGTTTACAGTTAAATCTTTCTATGATGCTTTGAGGTTGGTGGTGGTGTGTTCGTTGGAAGGCTGTGTGGAAGTCAAAAGCTGACATTTTTTGGGTGGGTTGCGGCTTTGGGGAGACTTATTACAATTAATAAAATCATTACTTGACAGTTTGTTATGATGAATTGGTGTTTGTTTTTGTAAGGTGGATGGCGAATCTGTATATCATTTACTTTTGCATTGTGAGGTTGCTATAGAGATTTGGGAGTTCTAGTCATTATTTGAGATTTGGGTTGTTCCACTTGTATTTGATGTTTTATTTTGTCGGTGTGATGTGTGGGTTCCGAAGTGGAAGAAGCATGCTATTCCATTATGCTTATGGTGTTGCCTCTGGTAGTCTGGTGTGAACGTATCCAGAGGACTTTTGAGGGGATAGAGTTACCGTTGTGGATGGTGACATACTTGTTTTTGCAAAATCTGTATTGTTTTGTTTCTAGGGATCTGTTTCTGTCCTTAGTCACATGTAGTGTTTTGTTTCTACTGGTTTTGTTGTTTTTTTGGGTTGCATCCCCTTTGGCACTTTTAATGAAATTTTACTCATAAAAAATATTATACTGTTGACTTACTGTCATATCAAATGGTTTTTCTTTGTAAATTACAGGATGGTATCCGTCGAGAGGTACAGACAATGTGCTTGATCAATCACCCAAATGTATTACAGGCGCATTGCTCATTCACTACAGGACACAACCTTTGGGTTGTGATGCCATACATGGCTGGGGGATCATGCCTTCATATAATGAAGTCTGCTTATCCAGAAGGCTTTGAAGAGCCTGTTATTGCTACATTATTACGCGAGGTTCTCAAAGCTCTTGTTTATCTTCATTCCCAGGGGCATATTCATAGAGATGTGAAGGTATCATTATCTGGCCTCAGTTCTTTGACTTCTTGGTTTTGTTCTTACAGTTCAGTTGCATTAGTTTTTAATGGACTTCATTGAAAAATATGGTGTTTAATGCCACTTGAAAATATGATGTTTGATTTGGAGACCTTGGAGTATCTTTTTTTTATTAGTAAAGAAATATATTAATAGGCGCCTGAGGGAGGTGAACCCATATACAAAAAGGGAAGTGATACAAAATTAAAGGCTAAAACGTCGTAAAAATATTGCAAAAGAATTTACATACAAAGGATAGGACTCCACTACCCAAAAGTATAATAAAAAAACAATCTTTTAATCTACAAGGGGACACTTCTTCCCCTTCAAAAATCCTCCCGTTCCGCTCCCTCCATAAACACCACAAAAGACAAAATGGTGCCTTCCTCTACGCCTTCCTAACATCCTTCTGAATACGGCTCCCTCCCCAACAAGTAAAGAAGTCCTTCACCCCTCAATGGCATTATCATGAGCACCCAAACAAAGAAAAGAGAAGGCACCAACAATCCCAAGCTACCTCACAATGGAGAAAAAAGGTGCCGTATTTTTTTTTCATTTCTCGTGCACATGTGAAATCTACTAGCCATGTTAAATCCCCTTTTCGTCAAATTATCTATGGTCAATACTGCTTCCCAAGCAGGAGACCATGAAAAAAGCCACCTTGAGCGGAACGTGAGAACACCAAACCATCTTCCAGGGAAAGTTTACCCCATGGCTCCCCATCAACTTCCTATAGAAAGATTTAACGAAGTCCACCTAATTACACCTTCCTTTTCATCCCTTTTTCTATTTATGTTCTTTTAACATCTCACGTGATTATAATTTGTCGTTTTCTTATGAAGAAATCAATCCTTATGCCTATGTGATATTATGTGTTGAAGTTCTCTTTTTTCATCTCTTCTTAGCATGTCAGTTAAGGTTTATATAAATTAGTCAAGTGGCAAATATAGCATCTAGGATAGCCTTAACTACTACTCCCCCTAAACAATGGTTTCTGTCCTGCCTGCTTCATTTCTGGCCAATGTACTTGCTGTTATTTGTTGTCATGCTCCTGTCTGCTCTTTGCAGGCTGGGAATATATTAATTGATTCTAATGGCACCATCAAGTTAGCAGATTTTGGGGTATCTGCATGCATGTTTGACAGTGGGGATAGGCAACGTTCAAGAAATACTTTTGTTGGAACTCCATGCTGGTATACCTTTCCCTTCAGGACTTCCTAGTTCTGCTATCTGTCATTTTATTACATGCAACTGATCTATTCATGGAGAAACAGTTATTTATGATTGACTTGAACCAATTGCCTGTCATTTTTTGCAATGTTTTTCTCAGGATGGCACCAGAAGTTATGCAGCAATTGCAAGGATATGACTTTAAGTGAGTGGGTGACCATCTAATCTGCGTTTTTCTTTTCTTTTCTATCCCTTCTCTTTTTTGTCTTGTATTCTGTTGAAGCTATTTTCAGTTTACTTTAATTTTTTACGATTTAAATTTATGTAAACAGAGCAGACATATGGTCATTTGGAATAACAGCACTTGAACTTGCTCATGGCCATGCCCCATTTTCCAAGTATCCACCTATGAAGGTTAATAATATATTTCTCATAAGATTATTCAACTGTTTACATTTTAGAGAAAAATTCTGATGCCTTCTGGGGAAGATTTATACAATATGATGCTTCTCCCTTTTCTCTTTTTATTGCAGGTTCTGCTGATGACTTTACAAAATGCACCACCAGGTCTTGACTATGAAAGGGACAAGAGATTTTCAAAGGTTCGTACAGTTCAAAAAAAATCTCTAACAGATTCTTGAATATTCTTTTGACAATCCAATGTCTTTCCAGTCCTTCAAAGAGATGGTGGCTGCTTGTTTGGTGAAGGATCCGAAGAAACGCCCCTCTTCTGAGAAGCTTTTGAAGCACCCTTTCTTCAAACATGCACGCTCAAATGATTATCTGGCTCGTACTATACTTGATGGCCTTTCCCCACTAGGTGAACGTTTTAAGATGCTGAAGGTCTCTTTCTCATCCAAAGCTGAGCCTTTCTGGTTTGAACTCTGTTAAAGAAATAGCATAACTTCGTTGACGACTTCTCTGACTTTGACTTGCTGTTTCAGGCAAAAGAAGCTGATTTGCTTGTGCAGAACAAGGCATTGTATGGGGACAAGGAACAGTTATCACAGGTGAACAACTTCACAGCCCTTTCAAACTTCTTAAATAAAACAAATGTGCTGTACTGCATCTTCACCCTTGTAGCTTGTTACAGTTTTTTGTATGCATGCTGGTAGCCATGAATTGGACTGTAGGTGTTAAAATTTGATATTAGTTATTTTCCCTCATCTTAATGAACGTTAATAATTTATTCAGAAGATGTGAAAAGAGGAGCTTGTATTCCTTCTTAAAACAATCAATTCTATTTGAGAGTTAGAAATTGGAGCTATATATTGCATGGGCAGAGATTTTTGTGTGGCACAAGTTCTGCTTATGCATCATCCTGGTTGGAAATGCATGAACCTGGGCCTGTGGAGAGGTGCATATGAGTCCCTGGGCTCAGTGGATCCCAAACACAACAGTGACTTACAGACTTACAGTACCAGTGGCAACACACAATATGAAGGTTGATCTTTAAAAGCAAAATGTCATCTAGCCACAGATTCTCTATTGGGTTGTGATGGTCTTGACGTCTGTCCCATTTATTCTTAAACCTCCTTTCCCTTCCCCTTGAGGGGTGGGAATATATTTTTTGTATTTAATCAAGAACATAAAAAATAAAAATATTGTATACAGTCAACTCTCTTATAATTAATAGACTTGGGAGATGGACAATTTATTAATTATTAGAATTATTAATTATAATTTTATTTATATTTTTATTAATAAAAAATTATTTCATACATGTATGCGAATTTTGACACAAAAAGAGACCTCATATTCAACTTTTTTATGGCATTTCGATATTTTTTAAAAAAATACATATAATATTCAACTTATGACATATAAAAATTCATAATATCATTTTGAATTAAAGAAGTTGTGCTTCTATGCTTACTCATGCCATAATTTTTCTCATTTACAATACATTTAACTTCAATTTAAATAAAATTTACAAATATAATTACCAAAACATATCGCAAATGGGATCTATATAAGTTCATGTATAACTATTTTATCTCTCTAATAATTGATATTTAAAGGAATTTTTTGAAAAAAGTATTAATTATTAATTATCCACCATGGAACCATATATGATTGATTTGTTAACTTATTTCTGTTCTTGTTAGGACCATAGTTTATCCCTGATATCACTTTCTTGGGAAACATTTTACCTTTACATTTCTAAATATTACTTAGATTTTGATTACTGAAATTTTTTTTTAATGATCTTTTCCTAAAAATTATCGATTGGCGAACTATGGAAATATTAGGATGCAACAGTATAGACATTCAACTTAGATTTTATTAAAAATATATAAAAGTTGTGTACTAATACTTGTTTATAGGGCATGGGGATGGAATTGGGGTGGGTTTGGAATTTCCCTAAAGGTAGTGTTTGGCTTTAATGGAATTTATGCAGAAGACGTGGAGTTCATGGAAGTAATTGAGCAAAACCTTAACGTATGACTTACTATATTGTGAATCTGTGACAAGGTATTGGCTTATGACAAATTACTATACTACTACTAATATATAATAGAAAGCTTAAGATTTTTTTTAGTCTAAAAGATACTGTTGCACAAATGTTTAGTTCAAGATTTTTTTCGGTCCTTTGCAATATATTGCTTCAGCACTTATTTCTTAATGTTCCAACTTGATATTCGGTGGAGAAGCTTAGTTGTGTGGGCATTGTCAGGGTGTTTTCCTGTTCTTGTGGCAGATTTGTTCAGTGATTGGTGATTTGATGTGAGGTTTGGTGAGAGCATCCTTTTGTGGCAGGCTGATTGTGATTGGGCTGATCCTTTAGTACCGCAGTTAGAGTTGAAGGAATGCCATATATTTATATACCTCTAATTTACATATTGTTGGCCCTTCTTTTCATGCTGACAATAGTATTCATTGAGCATAATGAACATAAGATTACTAGACTTTTTGTGATTATAATATTTTTAGTTCTGTGGTGCAATTCATTGTATTAGAGATATTTACATGAAGCCATTGTCTTAGAGATATATTACATAACTCATTCCATCAGAAGTCAATTTGCTAGTGTTTTACTGGTTCATTTCTAAATTATCTTGATAATATTTATTTGCTGTTGGTTAAGTACAAGCCTTATCATTTGATGATTTATTGTTCTTTTGCATAGGAAAACTATGAAACAAAAATGTTATAGAGTAAAAATGGTTTCAGTGAAAGGACTAGAATCTTTAAGGGGACCAAACATAAATAAGGGAAAACACTCTGGCCCAAATGGTATCCCCAAGTCCCACCAATGTGGTTCTTTGGGTTTGATATAGTGATGTTTATAATTGCATCAACATTAGACAAAGTAGGGGTAAAAAAAGAAAAAGAAAAAACTTCAAAGTTGGTTGATGCAGGACAACTTTTAACAACCTTAGGAATCCGCACCTAAAGAAGGAAAAATTGTAAAACCTAGGAATCTGCCCTTAGGAGGGTAATAGAATCCACACCAATACCAAGGAGAAATAAATTTTCATTCAATCAAAATCTGATAATTCATTTACAATCATCATTTTTATAAACAAACCACAAAAGATAAACTAAAAAAAAAGATAAACACCTAAACTATAAAATTCAAAAACATAATGATAAATCCTATCCTATCCTCCATGATCAAAGATATATCTCCTTAGTGATGATCTTTCCTGTTCCCTATCATGGGTAGACATGGCCTCTAAAGGTATCCATTGTAATTTCTACTGCTTGACAAAAAAATGAGTTTCTTCTTTGGCAGAACAGCCAGATGAAATGAACTTGTAACCTCCTGGAAATGTCAACTAGTGCTGATACTTCCTGTTACCATGGGCACCCAAGGCCCCATAATGATGGCTTTAGTCATAAAGGAACCACCCTTCAACTAGAAGATCCCTGAAATAGCGAACTCTAGAAGCTAGGGCTTTGTTCACCTTTGGACATGAACACTATTTCATTTTCAGCAGCAAGGGTGGCTAAGGGCTGGAGCTACTTTCTTTATTTTTGGCTAACAAAAAAAGGTTAATCCCTTAAGTGCACTGTTAGCTCGATAAGGTAGTCTGCTTCCTGCAAGCCTGCCTGAACTCAGTGATTCAAAAAGAGAGGTAGGTCCGAGTTATGCTCCTTATCTTACCAAAGACCAAATAATAGAGCACCATGCTCCTCCATGATTATTATTGCTCACAGAACGTAATGAGTAGTTTTAGATAGTGCTACCTTAATCATTCTTAAATTCCCACCAGTTCTAATATTGCTGGTTTTGCCTACCAAACACTCTTTTGAGGTTCTATTGTACCCTTGGTGTGCATTCCAATCTTTCCCCCCACTGTTCCCTGAAGAGGTACTTGGGAGCACACTTCTACCATATATTGCATAATGATGGAATAGGTCTACCTTCAAATACTTTTGTCATTGGGTCTCCCAGAAGACACTATGGTTCAGATCTTAAACCACAATAAATTATCTGCTGATCTTGGTCATTATCCAAATTCTTTCTGTCAAATTTTTTACATTTCCTAATAGTTTAGGTTTACACACACATACAAAACAGTGAAACACACTCATCTGTAGTTGGTATTGCATACGAACTGGTTTTAGTGCTGTTACTTGATTCTTATGGCAATTTGTCATAGCTTATATTAAAGTTTTGCCATTGCATACATTAATTGCATATTTGTGCCACCAACTCTTAGTTGGAGTTTTATATCTTGCCACCTCAAATTGGAGAGTTGCGGGGTTTATTTTCCGATTGGGACATGGGTGTGTGCTACTTGTCAATATGATATTTAAGTGAATATTTGTCAAATGACTGTAATATATGTTTAAATCTAAACAGAGCTTCTTCCTTAGATAATGGAGTTTACATTTCCTGTATTTTATTCAGTCCTGAAAATGAGCTGTATCTACCTTGCAGCAAGAGTACATTCGAGGAATCAGTGCTTGGAATTTTAATCTGGAGGATTTGAAGAATCAAGCTGCTCTCGTATGTAGCTAGTCCAATGATCAGTTGGGAAAATGGTTTTGTTTTGTGTTTTGGTTTTGATTTTTTTTTTTTAATTTCTTTAATTTTTTATGATGGAGGACTGCCAACTGGGCTTTTGGGCTCATGGTTATTAGTGCAAACTCCGGATATGGGATTCCACCCCCATGAACCACATATCGAGTAAAATGAGGGACACCTTTGGCGTGGCTCAAACTGGGAACTTCTTGGGGACATAGCCCTTTATCCTCAAGGCCTTACCAGCTGAGCTTGTCCCAGAGTTGGGAAAATGGTTTTGTTAGTGAGTGAGAAAATACATGTCAGTGTTTTACCCTTTCACCAGGACTGTTTTGCTTGCAGATTCAGGATTATGATGGCATTCTAAACACAGAAGATCCAAACTTGAGTAGTAAGCAAAGGGACGGACATGATGATGTTGGTTTTCCAGCGGAGAGGCTGTCCCCCAAGATATCTAACCATCCAAATGCTGCACTTCATCTGGAGGTATCATTAGTTCATTCCTGGCAATGCTAAAATGATGTCTCTATAATATTTTTGCTTCTGTATCTCAGTTCTTTGTGTAACCTTTTCAAACTGTTGTCCTTTCATGTCTGAAATCCACCTTTAATTATTTCAGGATGGGCTCAACAATATTAACAATTTGGATAGTTCACTTGCTGCATTCCCTATTCAACCTCTTCAGGCACTCAGGTATGATGTTATTTTCTTGTCATGCCTCAGGCTTCCTTGGATGAGAAATTGTACTTCCAAATCATTATTGGTCTAAGGAAACTGTGAATTGCCATCCACTTGAAAATATAGATATTAGTTAAAAGCTTATTGCATGCAATCCAATTCATATTTCCTGTTATTTGCTACTAGGCTCTGGCACTGTTCATGAACATTATGTCATATTTATTTGTATGCATGCGAATGTTTGTAAGTATGGATATTAATTTGTGTATTTACTTAAGACATATGTATTCATTTATGTTAATTTGGGTGTCTACTGTATAAATAGAAGTAATGTACACAAATAGGTAACTTACATAATGTATTTATGGATGTTGGGAGGTAGGTACTTTATTTTAGATATGAAAGTATAGGAATTTAAATTTCTTTAGCACTTTAATACTTGTATAATTTCTTTATTTATGTAACCATGTGTTTCAATGCAGAAATTGTTTTGATGTTTGTGAGGATGACGTGGGTGCTGGTAGTCCAAGTTGGAAAGATGGTACTCAATCAGGTTCGGAAAAGCCGAGTCAAATACCGTTATCACCAAAAGCTGAGGACCAAGAGGCTAGAAGAGATGATGGTGAGAATTTGGGACAAAGTAGCTTTTTACCACGACATGTAGTTCCTGGGCATAAATTTTTTTTGAGTGGTTCACTACTACAGGATAATGCCCTTTCTCCTAAAAAAGTTATTGGTGATGGGGACAGGTAAATTTATGTTTTTCTTGAATTATATTTAGCATTAATTTTCCCATTGTTCAACTCTTAAATGGGTTAACATTTTGTTTACTTTTTTGATCACTTTTATTTTGAATCTTGCTTATCTAGTTTGATTAATGATGATGATATCTTCTGTCCCCCCACCCAAAAAAGAAAAAGAAAAAAAATGATATCTAGTGAAGTGAACAAAAGAAGCAAATTTAGTTCCATCTTCTCTCTGGAATTTTTTATCCGCAGTATGATTTCCTTACATTTTTGAGATGGTGCTTTCTAGGATTGTACACTGGTTTGTTGATTATTTATATTAAATAAAAGTAATTTATGACTAAAGATATAATCACAAGAAGTATGAAGTGCAGGATTGAAGTAAAATTACATTTTGTAGTATATTGGCACCTTCTGTTATGCTAAATATTTTCTTTGATATTTGCCACTATGGATGGTTGTAGGGATAAGTTGTAAATCTTGCTGATAGAACTGACCTCTAAGTGTTACCTCGAGTGGTATATCGTTTACCTCCCAAAGAGGAGATTAAGTATTCAAGTCCCTATTGGGGCTAGTGGGTGGGTGTGTCTGACCTATCAGAGAGAGAGAGAGAGAGAACTGGTGCACGTTTTAAATGTGTTTCCTGTCCTGTCCTGTCATATATCTTGGTTTGGATGTGTCACAGTGGAAACACTCCATGGGATTGCCCTGTGCTTATGAAGTCTGCATTTGATCAGGTTACTTTGATTAACTCAGTGGGATCGACTGTTTTGTCTTGGGCTTGGTTTTGGCTTTGTTTGAAGCTGGGAACTAGAGTATTTTAGATTATTTTTGCCTATTAGTTGTTGACTAATGTGACAACACTGTTAATTTAAGATCTAATTATGATATAGTAGACATACGCACACTACTTCAACCATGGAAATATAACTGGTGCATGGACGAGTTCATAGCACCGGAACATCACACCATATTTATGAAACTTTGATAATTGGTCTTGGCCTAAAACACATGGCCGGAGGATCATGGGAACTCTCAACGGGGATTGAGAAGTCAATTCTCACTCTCTTTTAAGTTTGCATGTTGCTTTGACATGTCATATAATAATTTCCAGTGGTTTACTCTTGCTTTACTATTGCCATGCACTTGAGAGCAAAAATCTGGACTGAGCTAGTAACGTGGAAATTTTTAAATTAATCTGAAGGGAATATATGCAACTGAGACATCAACCTGAACGGAGTTATAGTGGTCCATTATCGTATCGTCAAAAGAAAGATATCAACAGCCTCACATCTGGTAAGCCCTTCATGGTTTCTTAATTTGTTCATGTATTTCCCTGATTTAAGTAGATCCCTATATTAATTTTTTTGTTATCTGTGTAAATCTGTTTCTGCTTTCTGGCATCTGTATATGCAGTGGAGGATGCGTCAGAAGGTGCAGTTGTCCAATGCAAGGGACGGTTTAAAGTCACTTCAGCAGAGCTGAGTCCCAAGGTACACTTGCATCAATGTGTTATCCTTTAGTCAAATTTACTCTGTCCACTCTTCTTCTCCCAACACCAACATTAGTGGGACTAATACTGGATAATGGCCTTAGTACAATCAACTCAATCCATTTCGCCATCTAATTAGCACAGCAGCTGTGCTACTGTGGTCTTTTTTATACATATTGTGGATGAATTTTGCTTTGATGTAGGGAGGGTCGCAGATGAAATTTTGGATGGACACGTGGGTGGGAAATGAAGCTCTAAAGGACAAGATTCCTAATTTATTTACCATTGCCTTGAATAAAAAGGTAGTGGTTGCTGAATGTATTGAGTTGGTGGTGGGAGGGAGAAAGGTGTGGAGTCCACATTTTAGAAGAAATTTCTTTGACTGGGAGTTAGGGGTGTTTGAAACCTAATGGAGTTGTTAAGCAGGGTGGAGTTGAGGGAAGGGAGAGTGGATGGGGTGCAATGGACCATAAGCAGTGAACCCTGTGTGATATTTTTATCGGAGTTTGGTGGATGGAAAGGATAATTCCTTCTCATGGAAATTGATTTGGAAGTCATAATTGCCTCTCAAAGCAGCTTTTTTTGCTTGGTCAGCTTCATTGGGTGCTATTCTTATGGCAGACAACCCGAAGAGGAGAGGTTTCCACATGCCGAGTCGATGTCCTTTGTGGGAAGAGGAGGAAGAATCAGTGGATCACCTATTTGTCCATTGTAAAATAGCTAGAGATTCGTGGAATTTGCTCCTCTATTTTTGGGTGTTCATGGGTCATGCCAACTTCCTTCAAAGAGGTGCACTTGTCATGGAGATTTGGTAAGATTAGGAAGAATTTGAGAATTGCATGGAGAAAGACCCCACTTTGCCTTGTTTGGTGTTTATGGCGGGAGAGGAATAAGAGAAATTTTGAAGGGGTGAAATCCATATTTTTTTGAGAACACTTTTTTTTTGGATCAAGGAAGAATTTCTGATGTATTTACATAGATTTAGAGTTTTTTGGGGGGATCTTAAGCTTTGACTTTTTTGTAGCCGGTCCCTTTCTTTTGTACTTTGGTTTGCCGTCTTCGGGCGCATTGCTTATGATATAAGTATAGTTACTTTTGCCAATCAAAAAAACTTAGTATTTGACAGTGTTGTAAAAAAAACTTAAGTTTTTGTTTGGTTGTCCCTTGAAGTTTTGTGTCTTAGCTTTTCGAATGTTCCACAATTTTTATTTGTTTCTCTTCATTCTTGCGTCTTAGCTTTCCTTGTGTTGTTTGACTTCCCTAATAGTAAGGGTGGAACTTAGCAATTTATCTTTTTAGGCAATGGCTTTATAACCATTGCCTTTCTTTTCTTGCATTCAGGGTCCCACAAACAGCTTCTTTAACTCAGTATCCGGAGGTTCAGCCAGTCCAACATCCTTTAGCCCTTCAGCTCCTTCAGTTCTCCCGTCATTGCAATTCATTTTGCAGCAGAACACTATGCAAAGGGTATGCATTGAATCATCTTGTGTATTAACTTTTATATATCCTCTAGATTGGCTGTTTCTGAGGTGCTCTTTTTGTTGATGTTGATAGGAAGAAATAGTTAAATTAATCAGGTATGTGGAGCAAATTTCAGGTAATGCCTTTCATCTTTGATCATTCGCATATATGCCATTTTATCCTGTATGCAAAAATTCTGTTGGATCTGAACTTTTTTTTCTCATTACAGGCAATCCAGTGGAGTTCTTGGAGGCAGGAACAAACGACCTTTCACAGGTAATAGAATATGTTAAAGAATCCTTGAGTTCTGCTAGCTAAGCATGTGAAATTTGTTATATTTTTTTTAGTTCTACTATATTATGTTATTTAGTTTAATTGTTGTTTGCTATTACAATGCTTCCAACTCAATGTTTTCACGGCCAGGCCGGCTGCTTAAAGTTTTTTAATATAGCAGCCCATGTGTGCATGCATGACAAGTTTGAGTGGACAGATGCATGGTGTGGCTTGCATTTTTGAACCTTCTCTTTTTCCTTCTTTTCTGCTGAGCGCCATCCCCTTTTGAATTTTTTTTTTTTGGGCTAATACAACTCCTGCAGAGAAGAGTTTCATTTACTTTCATGTTTAAGAATGAGTTGATGTGTGTCCAACAACAGTTGCTGATTGTTTAGTCTTAAATTTGTGACTATATGCAGATGCCTCCTGCTTCTGCAAGGGAGAGAGAGCTGCATTCTCAGGTGATCGAATTGCAACAAAGGTATGAAATGAGACCCATTATTTTCCAATTGCATTTGGATTTTATTTTGATATTTGATTGGAACTAGTTTCAATTTTCAGCATTGGAAGTCTAGTTGAAAAATTGCAGAGACAGAAGATGAAAAATGCTCAGGTGTGTATCTTTTTGTTATTGGTGAAATAAAGGCTATTGTGTTACGCTGTTAGACAAATAAAGGCTATCTGTTTAATAGCTGAGAATCTCTTTTGATGGAATGAACTTTTAAAGTGAAAAGAGACTACAGAACCTGCTTTTTTTTTTTTTTGGCATCAATAATTGATAGAATCCTGTACAATGGTCCACAAAAAGATTTTGTTTCCTTTAATGCCAGTTTTCATAGCCATGGCCCATGCTGTTGGAGGACTGTGTAGCATTTGTTCATTTTTTTGTTGCCTGTACAAGGAAGAGAATTCTCACCTTGTTGGCATGATTTACTCCCACTTCAATTCTTTGCCTTTAAAGTATGAATTGTGAAATGCCAACTGCATGTGTATGAATTTTTGCAAGAAAACTCTCTAATGGAACACCACTCTCCTGAACAAAAAAAAAAAATAGTGAAAGGAAGAAGGAAAAAATATGGACATGTGTTTTGAATTTGTTAATCATTTCTGGTTTTAGGTTCTATAATTTGATTTCTTTTCAAGTTGTGTTTCATCTCCATTATGGTATGATGACTGTATTTCAAATTTTGTCTGTGGTATGACAATGTTAGACTGCTTTGAATGTCTTCAGTCTATTTATAGTAAATTCTATCTGTCAAGAATCTAAAGGTGATGTATATGGGTTAAACCGGCATACTTGCACTTCTTTTAGTCTTTTGGTATTTCTGTTAGCAATCTGATTGGGGTGTTACCTTTTCCGGTTTGCAGTTGGAAAGAAAATTGAATGCTTTGGTCAAGAAAGAGGGAACGATTTGAGAATGATGCAGGTGCTAATGGTGATGTATTCTGTGTTTGCCTCAAATGGCAATCCTGAGCATCCGCAAGGTACTTCACCGGGGAATAGGTGCATTGTATTTTTAGTGTACCATATGTGATTGTACGGCAGGCACAGGCACCCAAATTTTGAGATTCTATAGCTCCGAGTCTCGCAATATATATATGGTTTGTGTTGTAATTTAATGATTGGACGTTGTAATTATATAGCACTTCACAATGTTCTCTCAGTTGGCTATCATAAACATTTTATTGTGTTGTGTGGAGGATATGACACAAGGACTTTTTCTCAAATAAAAAAAAAAACTTCTGTATACATGATTGGTCGGACCATTGATGACCATTGACAGGTCAATGGTATATAATATGGGCATCTTCTGCATATGTAGCGTAAAGCCTCTGGTGAAACATTAATTAGAAGGGATTTCAATGAGTAATTATTGGGCGTTCTTTGGGTATATTAATACTTTGGAGGCCCATCTGAAATGAGCTTCTAGCTTAAGAATTTCTTGATCAGTCCAATGAACACAGCAGCTGGGGAGAGAACGGAGACAGTGAACCGAGTGTTCTACTTTGCTATATTTTCATTCAAAGCAAAGGTAGATTTAAAAATCAACTAGCCAGAGAAAACTAACACATGAGGCCCCAGGGTCTGAATTGTCAGTGAACCCTCCAATTTTCGGAGTGTCGGTAGTCAAAAGGATGATAAAAAAAATCAAAAATACCGAAATATTATAACAAAATGGTGGTACAATTAAGAATACATGGTAAACAGATAATCCAAACTGAATAAAGGTCGGGATGAAATGGAAATTGAATTCTTTTGTTCTTTTCTATCCATCAATAGTTATGCTGCATTGTAGAGATAGAGAATACTGTTTAGAGTCGTAGACTGTATCGGATCAAATTTAGTAGGCACAAGTTACCAAAGGCGATTCTCAATTACAGCAGAAACTACTGCCTTTCAGTGTCTCCTGCATGAAATAATGGCGGTTCAATGAATCTTACTATATTATGTCTAAGAAGAAGAAGATAAAAATATGTTTTGAATAGTACCAGAGAGTGGTCTCTGAGACCAAGGGAGAGCACCAATGGTTTGGAAGACCCGGAGCTACTGCAATTACATCATGACATGTTATTAAGGGACTAGGACACAATTTCAAAAACAAAAAAAAAAATCAAGTAAATTACATTAACCTCCATTGAGGTATTTGATATTCAAAAGTACCACCCCTCTATTTTTAAAAATTAAGTTGACCTCCCACGATGGATGGTAACAAAGATCACGTTTTTACAGTTTTTCCCTTATATAAATTATGTTATATTTATCCTACCCCAAAGGCGACAGTAAACCACGATCCCCCCCCCCCCCCCCGGGCACCACCGCTGCCTGTTTCTCTCCTCTCTACGTTGTTCTCTCTCTCTCTCTCTGTGAAAATATCTCTAAAGACCGAGTCCATATTAAATCAAATTCACATATACATGTGCACGCGAGTATGTAGGACACTCATGGTCGCATCTTTGAGGTTATAGCAGGGACCAAAGGGAGATTTCCAAACAAATCATCGTACCACACCACCCCTCAATCTTTCTATTATTATAAAAAGAGAAAAAGAAAAAAAAAAGAAACTCTCTCTAAGACTCCATACTTCTGCTATAGTTCATCTAGAATTCTGTCTTCCTTCTCACTAGCTTAATAAACCATGGAGAATGTACGCTTATCACTCTCTCTCTAAAATTTCCCTTTCTCTCTCTAGCTTTAATAAACCAAGAGTTGTTCTAATCAATATTTTGAAAATTAGATCTGATCAGCTGGTTTGATAGCCAAATTTGAGAACTGGTTCAAAATGCAGTCCAGACAAAGCCCTAAAGTCTTTGGATTGCAAAATTGCTTAATTTTTTAAAATTTACCTAAATCACCTGTTGAATTGTCTAACTGTGAAAACTTTCACTGTTCAATGGATCCAGCCAGTTCAACTTAGTCTCCATACATGTGGCAATTTTTTAGGGCACGATCAGTTCCCCAAAGTCGTAATCATATTCTCAGCTCCTTCTCTAATATGCTCTCCAGTCCAGTGCCGCGGTGGCTGCAGCACTGTGAGTTGCAACAGCTGATCTTGCTCGTCGGTAACCAGCAATAATTAATCTGGTTTGTACAAATCCCAAAGGCAGTCTCTCTCTCTCTCTCTCTCTCTCTCTCTCTCTATTCCGTTTTCTTTCTCTTTCTCTTTCTCTATATCTCAGTATCCATCATCTCTGTCTCTCGGTCCAATTGGGTACCCTATGAGTTTCTGACCATGTTTCTACATCTCCTATGCTCTCTTTCTTTCATTCTCACTCCTCTGTGATCTGTGTCAGTGAATGCATGTACATATATAGTAAATGGTAATGTGTGTGTGTGTATGAGTAACTCAGTAAATGGTAAATGTTAATGTATAAGGTAAATAGCATTATGCTATGGCTTTTACTTATAAGTTATGCTCTGAGTTGTCTCTCTACTACTTGGTTTCGCTATATACCGTGAACATTTTTTTTTTTTTTTGCGTGAGGTGGGGTGTGCAGAGAGCTCAAACTATAATTGTTCTCTTGTATCTTGATTTACCTGTTTGATTCAATTCCAAACTAACAACAAATTCATAAAGATTTACATGAGAAACCACTGATCACTAGATATTCGCAGAGTAATGTAAGATGAATTTTAGAGATTTTTTTACTTATTTTATTATAATTATGTTATAATTACAATATTATAATGTAATTTTGACCGTCACAATTCGATTCCAGTTGACTTGGTGACCCATTACCTGGTCCCATTTCTGGTTAATCGAATGGTCTGGTTTTCAAAACATTGGTTCTAATCTGTCAGTTTCTCTTCTTCTTCTTCTCTTTTTTCTCTAAAATTCCTTCTAGAAAAAATGATTCAGAAGCCTTCACTAGGGATGGCTAAAATGAATTCCACCAAACCATCAACTATCTTTTACTGCCACACTTTAGCCTCCACTTTAGCCCATTCTCATAAACAAGCACAATACACCAAAGACATACCAAAATCAAATATTCCCATTCTCAAATATATACACCACATCATCAAATGAACTCCACCAGACCTACCATCATGGACTCCATCCATTGTTATCCCCAATGGTGCTTTAAGAAATTGACAAGCTACAAATCAGTTTTGGAAACGAGACTTAAAATTCATATCTCCAATTGAAAGCCATTAGATATATATACATACATACATACATATATATATATACACACATATATATATATAGAAAGAGAGAGAGGTAGGGGTGGGTCTTTAGAGAGAGTGAAAATTTAAGAACATAGAAAATGGGCATTTGACTTCATGAGGGTAAAATGGATATTTAAATTCATTAGGGGAAAAATAGGCTAAAAGTTTTTTTTAAAAAATAAATGATGTCATCAAATTCTGTCATTAGACTGTGATGGTTAACTAACAAAAGGAGGAATTTGTTACTGAAATGTGAACCTTATGGGAGGTCAGTGGTATTTGCGAAAATGCAAGAGAGGTATCAGGGACGTCAGTGTAATTTATGCAAAATCAAAGCCAACTAAACCATAAATTCAATACAATCTTCAAATCCACCACCTGTGGAAGACATTTTTCGCTGAAAAAATGGAGATAATAGTCATTAAGATTCACTTGGTCTGTGTTAAAAGATTTT
This sequence comes from Nyssa sinensis, assembly GCA_008638375.1. Lineage (NCBI taxonomy): Eukaryota > Viridiplantae > Streptophyta > Magnoliopsida > Cornales > Nyssaceae > Nyssa > Nyssa sinensis. Next base: position 61,197,895 of record CM018032.1, read on the forward strand.
CACAAAAGCTTTTTGAGGAGAGGTAGTGATTGCTAAAACAACTGATCTCTTATAGTTATAGAGACAAGTGACAGCATAACTATTAAAATGACATGGAAATGTACCTTATATGTTCAATCAGCTGACGAGCACATGCCACTAGCATCGGCTGCAGGTAGTGCATTTAGCCTGATCAAACTTCTGATCTAACAAAGATTAAACTAACAGACCACTTCAGAGGCTAGCTTACCTCATTGCGTTTACCAAATATCACAGACACATGGAAGGTTGGATTAATTGACAACCCTTCCTCCTTCCTGCCAACCGAAATAAAATAATCAATAATACACATTAGAAGTCTATTCCGCAGAAATGTCATTAAAAATAACTACCATAATTCCTCAAACTGCAGCTATGACAGCTTCTATTTCAATCATCAGATTAATGTAAGTTTGATCTGTAAGTGATTATCTTTATTTAATTATTTTGAATATTTCACTTCACATATGAACTCAAAAGTTAATATGCTGACAGGTTTGACTGTTAAGCTCAAAATAATCTATCTCCCGCCAGAAAGGGGGGGGGGGGGGGGGAAGGAATAACTTCAGAAGCAACTTAATGGCAGTCCAGAACAAAATAAAGAGCTATGGAAAATATAACTACTACACCTGCTTATAATTTCTTCATGAGAAAAGTCTGTCATCTTTTAATTTGTTAAGCACGACAAGGAGGATTTAAACATCCTAAAACTGCTCAAATCACTGTGAATACTAAGGGATTCAGGAGAAAGCAGGTACATCACGCGATGCTGGTATTACAACCTTTACTAAGATCTCTTGTATATCACTCATGCCCGTGAAGCATTGAAAATCAAGGTAGGTTTCACGAGCCGGAAACTTTTTCCATGTCGGAGTAAAAACTAACTGGGAATAATTTAGCTTACACCAAAATATCGAGCTTAGGCTCTGCCTAGTTGAGCATTGTAAGATGTGATCTTTTTCCAAGCTTCTCCAACTTCTGATTCCCAGGACCTTGGAGATACCTAGGATCTCCAATCTCACCAAAAAAATACAAAGTCCTTCCAAGATTCATCATATGCATGAATATTATAAAACTGAAAAACTTTTCTGTTAAAATATCAGTGTTCTATTTGACAATTCAAATACAGGGATTATTAAATCCTTTACCATACTACCATAAGGCTCATTATATACTTGTGAGGGTTCCACTAGAGCACTTAAACCAACATACAGCATCAAAAGCAATACAGCTTCTTCCCTCACTAAGCCAAATCACATTATACACACCAGTACATCCTACATTAGAAACCAAGCCATTCAACTACAAAATAGAGACCTAAATGAATTTGGCAACCATTATATCCATATCAAATATCAACACCGACGTCTATGTGCTTTGTAGTTTAAACTTTCTAATGAAAACTAATATGCAATAAGATTATAAAAAAAAACATAGCTGTTTGGAACAAAAGAACACGCAGACCTGGCATGAAGTATTGTTCCCATACTTCCTATTTGAGTTGCAATAACCTGAGAAGAGTTCAAAGTATTAGAAATGCCCTCATATATAAACACAGTATAGCATGCCTCTTTAGAAAAATGGGAGCCTGTAACTCACAAGAAAATGATCGTCGTGGCTACAGATGACTAAATCTGTTTTGTTTCCCTGCTAAGCAGAAAGTAAGCAACTGAGTTGACTTTAATGACTAAGCATATTAAGAGTGAACTTGAGATAAACAAACAAGAATTATACTGCAGCAATTGAAAAGAAAAGATGACAGATCCAAATAGAAAGGTTTACAAGCAACACTATGCTTAATAGAACTAACAGTTTTAGTTAATAACTATCCCCCCCCCACCAAAAAAAAATGAAGAAGAAGTTTCAGTTAATTGAAGCTAAAACACTTTATCAGAACAAGCCTAACTTAAGCACTGGATGATGGAAGTATATATGCATTTATATGAGCACATATAAAGATCCATACAGATTCCTATGAATTACATGCCATGTGGGTCACTCGGTCATCAATCCCAACTTTCCACATGTTTGGAACTATATGGATGAGTGATGCTTGTAAATCGTCCACAGTTGGTAAACAAAAGTACCACATTGATTACAGTAAATGGCACTCTGCTGTTGATGCACACCCACATCATGGACAGAACACTAGGATCCATCACAGCACTAGGATTCATATCCCCTCGATAACCCGAATTTTATACTTTGACACGACAAGGTGGTATGCATGCCCCGGCACACAACTGATGGTAAATCTTCAAAGAACAGGCAAACCAAATACCTAAACACCAAGATTCTAGGAATATGACTTGTAAGGTGCTTGTAACTAATAAAATACTTTCAAGACTCGGCCAAAAAAAACAAAAATTCCTGGATTAAGAGCAGCTTCTTCCAGAAATATCATATAAAGAAAACGGAATTGACATTTAAGCAAACAGGTTTTGGGCAAAAGGATGAATTAATTATCAGGTCAGTTATTACTCCGGACCAGAAGCATAGTTAATCTTTCTATAAATTATCATAACTAATAAAATACTGCCAAGACTCGGCAAAATAATAATCCTGGATTAAGGGAAAAATGGAATTGACATTTAAGCAAACAGGTTTTGGGCAAAAGGGTGCATCAATTATAAGGTAAGTTATTACTCTGGATCACAACCAAATAATTAAACTTCTTATAAATTATCATCCAAATGATCCTTAATCACAATTCGACCTCCATTTTTTTCACTTAAGAAGGATGAATTATCTAATTTTTTTTTTATACTCACAGACAGAAACCGATAATTAAAAATGGAGACGACATGAAGAAGCCAATTAGTGAGTACATCGGCCAATTCGTCTATCTATTTTAAAAACAGAAAAGAGACTTGAGCATTGTAAGTAGTAATAATGATTATAGGAAAGATGATGGAAGTGGACTTGCCTTTATATGGAGTGAGAGCTGGTTGTGAGGTACAGGAAAGGGAAGGCCTGAACTACCCATAGCTATCTCTAGATAGAGAACACGCGCTTAAGATTGCAAATTGACGAACCCACGAATCACTGTATCGGTTTTTTTCAATTGGCAGAACTGCCTTGCGAAAGACTTCAAGCCCCCTGGCTCCTGTGAACGGCCAGAGTTACAAATTGGAAGTGCAGGAGGAACACGTATTACACATTCCAAAAATTTATATCAAATTTATATCTCAAACAGTATAATAATTTGTAAAATTTTATTAGTGACTCATTAATTTATGTAATTAATGCATTATTAATTTTACTATGTGATATCATTTGAGGCGCAAAATAAATTTGAAATAAGTATTTAAAAAACATAACATTAATTCTATTTTTAATTAAAAAATAAAAATTAAAACATACATTTGTATTATATATGTGACAAATTGTGATTGTAACATATATGTAGATAAAAAAATATTCCTCTTGGTGTGAAACCAAGTATTATACATATATGGATAATTCTTGGATACTGTCACTTCCTATATTAGTTTGTTATATATACATTAATGGCTCTCAGTATTATACATTACTTTAACAATGATATCCTAAAACAGTATTTATTTAATATTTTAATATTTTTTTTCTAACTTTTATCTCTTTTTCTACCAATTTATCTCTTTCTGTCTAACTTTTGAATTATCTCTTCATAATATTCATATTTACATTTATTTTTTTACTATTTATGATTAGGTCTAAAATGAATACTAAGATAAGTGCTCTTTTAAAATGCAAACACTACATTAATAAGAGTTATATTAGCAATTAAAGGAGATCGTTAGCCTCTTAACGCCAAGCTTAGAATTGTTCTTAGTAGGATGAGTAGCATGACCTGTATTGAACAACTCAATATAGTTAATTCTAAGAAAGGTAAAGTATGAGTCTAGCGCGAACATGGTAGAGGTAGGGATGACAATTTATCCCATCCCGTCTCGTCCTGCCCCTAATGAGATGTGTACGGGGTGTTCATAAACAAAGTTAGGGCGGGATCGGGGTATGATTTTTAAAACCCCGTAGGATTTGGAGTGGGTTCGGGGAACGGCCACCTCACCTCGACCCCGTCCCGTTTATATATTAAGTTTTTTATTTATTTTTATATACATTATATTTACCAATAAATAATACTGTATAAAATTAGTTTTAACATTTTTCATATCACACTTATATATATATATATATATATATTTTGTATTAGTTATTTTGGTAAAAAAAAAATTAATTTACTTATCAAAATAAAAGTTTTAACTTATTTAAAAAATATATACATCGAGATTCGAGACGGAGCCGGGTGAAGTCGGGGAATATAAATGAGGTTGGGGTCGGGAAAAACCTCTAAATGGAGCCTGGCGGGACGGAGTTAGGGGTGAAAAATATAAACGAGATCGAAATTGAGAAAAGGATCACCCCGCTCCAAATCCGTTCCGTTGGCATTCCTAGGCAGATGGACTCATAGACGTGGTCAAGAGAGCATTTAATACAAATTTCTACAATTGTGTTACATGTTGCTTATGTATTGATGCATCTTTGTTCTTAAAGATTTGAGGTGTGCCTCCAGTAGCTGTTTGAGGCACTTTCAATTCACACGTCCCGAACTCTGGTGACATTTCAGGTCATGGCATAAGTTCACAAGTAAAATCATCAGTATGCGTCAAATAGAATTGGATATAAGTTGAGTTGAGTAGTGCAAGGAATTATTTAAATTTTAAATTAATTTCAAGTTTAGCATGTTAATTTTTTAAGTTGATCTCAAATCAGCTCGAGTAGTTTAATTTTTTATATAAAATTAGACTATTTTTGTCTTAATAAGTAAGCTTGAGCCAAACTTAATAAATTAAATAAGTTTTAAAATATGTTCAAGTTTCACTTACTTATCTTATTAATCAATTTCTAACGGATCTTTAATCGATCTGATCGTGAGCCATGTTATATTTTTTATATCTTTGAAAGTATCAAAATTAGTTTTAACTTCTTCCTGATTTTTTATTTTAGTTTTCGATTTTGTGATATTCTTTATTGCTGATTTTCTGTCACGTGTGGAGAATTTTTAGGATATTTTGTTGGTAGAAGGTACAGAGAATGCCTATAAATAGAGGCTTATCTATTCTTTCACAACACACAGTAAGAGCTTTTAACTTCTTTTATCCAACCTCTTCCATTCAACTTCTCTGTATTTTCATATTATTTTGTGTGGAGCAACTTTGATTCTAGACGGTTCATCATTCTCCCAGTGAACGTGAACTCAAAGGAGATTAGTTGTGAGCAAAATCTAGGGTTGTATCTTGGAGCTATTCGTAACCATTGGAACCTTCACGTAGGGAGGCACAACAACTTTAGGGACAGTGATTACACGCCTCACAGGCCAGCTCAGTCTAAACTTATTTTTCTGTTATTTACGCATATTAATTTAATTGCTTTATTTTATATGCATGAATTTAAGTTATTTTGTAATTATATTTCATTGTAATACTTTTAATTTTAAGATTCTTGAATACAAGTAGTTCAATTTGACTCAATAATATACTTGAATAGTTTAACTCGACTTATTACCAGTAGCGCTAAACTTGATGAAGTCTTTCAATGTTTGTTCCTAGCCTTCAACAATCAACTGATGGTAAAAGAGGTGATGCACAAAGTCATTTCGAGTTCAAATAAGGTTTCGTTGGTGTCATTTCCAAGCCAAAGTTATACTCTAGAACCAACATGTTTCATCAAGTCATGGACATGCGGCGCCTTCAAGGACATCCCATTATATCAAGGCATGAGCATTTTACAGCCCAGTCCCTCAGATTAGTCAGTGATGGATTTGAAGGGGAGCTGAGGGGCAAAGCCCCCTCCCCTTGTATTTTGTATGAAATTTTTTCTAAAATTTAAGATTTTTCTTCCTAACTTTTTCATAACTTTTACAAAAAAAAAAATACTCCAAAAATATAATTTTGTTATGTTTATACCCCTAAAATCGTTGTTCGGATCTGGCACTACTTCAAGTACATGGACAGGAGTCAAGCCTTGGATTAAGAGTCAATTGTCTCCCCTCAATTTTTTTTTTCGTTTAAGTTTTTCCCATATTCTCGAGCAAAAATTCTAACATCCCTTTCAATTTATATTTTTGTTTCTTCAAAATTTGAATTTTTTTCACTTTATGCTTATTTTTAATTTAATTTGACCCTCTTAATAAGACTTTTATCAATTATTTTTTGAATTTATCTATATAATTTAAAATTTATCCTCTCTCGAAAACATTCTTGACTCCGTCACTATTTCAAGTGACATTCTTCTGCAAGTCTTTTCGTAATTCTTTGTCATGTCATAAAAATATCTTGTTCTTATTGGATATGTAAAGATATTGCCGTTAAAATGTTTAATCCTTTCTATCCAACCTAGAAAAAATAAAATAAACATGTAACGCATGTAAAATTGAGAAATAGATAAGACAGCGAGCCAAGGTTATTAAAATATTTCAACTCCCATGCCTATTTTTAAATTGTTATTTTTTAAAGAGTGTTCCTCGTTTTAAATTGTTGTCACAAAGAAACTACGTGGCGGCTTTCTTTGGTGCTTCATTTGTTTATTTGAGATGTGAGCAAGTTACAGGAAGGTCACAAATAAACTTATCACAGATGGCCCACGATTATCTACTAGATAAGTCTCATTTGCTAACGTTGCACGATAGAATTAGGCCTTCGAAGCAGTTTCTAACGTTGTTCCGTAACTCTAACTTATTTATTTTCTCGGGTCTAACAGGGTAGCGCAACAAGGGCGTCGCGAGCGTAGCGGTCATTCAACATGTGAGGGGACCGAAGATTTTACCAGCTTCTAGCTGAGCCGTTGATTGTAGCCAAGCCGCTATACTCATTTTTGTATTATTTTGTAGGCTATTTAATGCTTGTCCTCGTCTCAAATTTCTCTAGAAACTTACTACAAACGTGTAACTCCAGTAATAGGAGCTTGAGGTAATAAGGCAATGTTTGCCCATCCGGGCGTAGCTTAAGGGTAAGAATCTCGGGGAAGCGTAAAAGTCATCAGTGTAGGTTTGATTCTTTTTAATTACAGTAAGTTCGTGATTTATTTAATGTACATAACTTATGGACGATTTGGTGCATCTAAAATTTACCTTCTAGTGATAGTCTTTCGATCGAAGACCCTGACTGTCATTAGATCTAGATCTTTAGGAGGGTTTCACGTTATTAAAAAAAAAAAAAAAAGCAATGTTATGGTAAACCAGAATGAGAGGAGGAATGAAATGTGTATTTTTAATATTATTTTATTTTTGTGTTTGTTTAAATTTTTTAAGTCATAATAGTCATTCTAAATGGAATGACTATTCTCAGAGAAGCTGGAATCATCATTTCTTACCAAAAGTCACGGAATATTCATTTCATTCCTTACCAATTTTTTTTTTTCAATAAAAAAAATGTAGGTTAAATTTTTTTCTTCATTAAACGTACATGAAAGCTTTGAAATTTATACAAGTAATTTGAATATTTAACTTAATATTAACTTCATTCCAACAATTTGATCATTCAAACCAAACACAAGAATGTAATTGTAATTCTATTATTGGGTATTCAGCCAAACAAAAGAATAAAATAATTATTCTCATTCAATTCCTGCTCCATTTTATTCTTGACATTATTTCATTCCTATTTTATTCCATTTCAGCATACCAAACATGCACTAAGAGTTTCTTTAATACTAAATTTCATTTTATCTATGCAAATTTTAAATTTTGATATAAAAATATTAAATTTTGATTATTATACTGTAATATTAAAATATTATTTTTTAGCATAAAATATGACAGCGTGGATCCTATCTCCTATACAGTTGAAAACCAGTAACCAAAATGATTCAAGTGTGATTAATACAAAAAAATAAAATAATTCAAGCGTAGATCCTATCTTACAGTTTTTCTATTTTGTAAACTCCACTAACACAATACGGTAAAATGTGGAATCCCGTCTCCTATACAAATGTAATACAAAAAATAGTTGTAACTACTTCCAATGTCATATTTTGGCAGAGAAAAAGGGAGGAGAGAGACAAAAAGATAATAAAAATATATATGAGACCCACATAGGAATGTAGTTAACATGTTCATTAGAGAGCTTTCACTAGCCAAAAAAAAAAAAAAAACTAACACAAGCTAACATGCACACATGAATAATTTAGCATGTGTATTTTAGTTAGCATCATTGTGGATGCTCTAAGGTTATGTTTGGTTCAATTTATACATCATACTTAATAATTTTTTTAAATTCAAAACAGAATTTTTTAATTTATTAAATGTTTGATTTGACTTATTAATCAGCACTTAATTTTGATCTGAATCTGATTAGTTTAAGCAATTATTAACTTGCATTTTTTCTTTGTAACTCGATCCGATTCTATCCCAATCAAATAAAAATATTTATTAAACAAACCAAACTATGAATCTACATGATGCAATCCATTAAAAACATGATTTAGAAATGTATAATATAATATATATACACAATATAATATGTTATATATATATATCATGTTATATATTTATTTAATAAATTGTCAAAGTTGAATAATGTTATATTATTTGAACTATTTTTTGTTAAATTTCATTTATCTGATCGAGTTTTTTGAATCAAATATACAATAATTAATATATTTAGATCTGCTTCAATCACTAAGTTATTTGTCTCTGTCTGATCATTGTATCTGACATTTTTGCAAAACGCGATCAGATTTGGATCACTCCTAGGATGATATCTTTATAAGCCTACCATTCTTGTTCCAGGTTAGTAACTCTTTGTAGGTCTAGGGGTGTAAATATGGTTCGAAAAGCCCGTTCGGTCTGATTTTTTTACGGGTCTAGTCTAGTCCGGTCTAAAGCCAAGCCTGACTTGGCCCCTAGTACGGAGTACCTATATTCAGGATTCGGACTTGAATTTTTAGGTTGACACCCTGCTACATAAATTTGAACACTTAAAAATTATAATAAAAAATACCTTTTAGTATTTTCTTTCTAACTCACTCGTATAAAAATTGAAGGTGCTTGAGGAAAAAGTTTTACAAAATTTTAAAATTAAATAAGTCGTAAAATATATACTCATTTTTAATAAAATTTATATATTTCGACTTTAAAATTGAGGTCTATTAAATAAAATTTAATTTTTTTTATATTTTTTAAAATTTTGACAATTTATTTTAAAATTTTTATTTATTTTCAAAAAATTATTGATCAAAATTTATATTTTTTACTTAAATTTATTTAATATAAAATTAAAAAAAATCTTAAAAAATTTAATCAAAATTGAAAAAATGTAAAAAAAATAATATGAAATAAGTATTTTTATTATTTAAAAAAAATTGAACATGGGAGGTATGTATATTTTATAATAAAAAATAATATTATTTCAAAATTTTCAAAAAAAAATCTTTTAAATTACCATAAATATAAAAAAGAGCACTGTAATTTATTATTTTTTACTTTATATAACGAAACGGTGTGTGCTATATAATTAGACGGTCCGGTTGAAGTACTGCCACGCAACCAAGCTACAAGCCAACCAAAATATGCCACAGATAATGACGCATTTATGAGACGCTTAGACATTGCAGTGACATTTGACAATAGGCAATTTCCCCTTATGTAACATTGTCGTCTGTCTTACTCTAGACGGGATGAAAATTTATCTCGTCTCATTAGTAACTCGTTTTGTTTTGTTTTGTTTTTAATAGAATGTACATGAGATGAGATGTTTATAAATGGAATTGGAATAGAATTGGAGTATAATTTTTAAAATTTTGTCAGATTTGGGACAGGTTTAAGAGATAGTCACCCATCTTGATCTCGTTCCGTTTATATATTAAGTTTTTTTTTTATATATATTATATTTATTAATAAATGACACTATATAAAATTAGTTTTAAAGTTTTTCATATTACACTTATATTTTTTTTTTGTATTAGTTATTTTGGCAAAAAAAAAATAATTTACTTATCAAAAAAAAAAGTTGTAACTTACTTAAAAAATATATATATCGAGGTTTGGGACGAAGCAGGATAAAGTCGAAAAATATAAATAGAATTGGGATTGAGGTCAGGGTCAGGGTCAGGGTCAGGGTCAGGGTCAGGATAAACCTCTAAACGAGACGGGACGAGGTCAGGGACAAAAAATATAAATAGAGTCGAAATAAGGGAAGGGTCACTTTATTCCAAACCCGTTCCGTTGTCATTCCTACTCGACAATAGGAGCAATATTACGATCAATCACAATAGAACAAAATTTAGAATTTGATTAATATGTATGATTTACATGTATCAATGTTATCTATGCATATGAATTATATATGTCAATCATATTATAAATTTTGGTTGTCATAATTGATCGTAACATTTTTTTTTTTTTACTATTGGACTATTGTTTATATATATATATATATATATATATATATATATATATATATATAGATATGGCCACCGAATTCCCAAGTTGATCTCATACATTAATAAAATTGACACATTTTCAGACATTAATTAGATGCACATTTTAACTTATTAGCCTTCAAGTGGGGGACAACATTTTTGAATGCGATGCTCCGGCAGAATAATATTTGTTCTACAGAAATGACAAGGTGTCTCTGTCTATCAAATATTTCACGGCCTTAATTATATAACTGAAATTTAATGAAAGAATAAAAATTATTACTAAGTCATAATCTAAATTTAATAATTTATTAAATTATTCTAATCTTTAATAATTAAAATATTCTTATATTTTTAAATTAGTCCATTCTTCAAGGGACAAGTGTGTAATTTTAAATACTGAATTTTGTGAAACAAGAGAGAGTTACAAATTTTTTTTACAAAATTTAATAATTTAAAATTTATAAAATTATTTTAAATAAAAATTGTATATTTAGATTCCAAATATCAAAATTTATCAAATAATATCCATATTCAATACGAGAATTTGAATAAAAAAAATCATATCAAAAATGTAAAATTTCGTCAACGAGAGTGTAAAATTTACACTTTTACATAAAAAGCTTTGTTCCAGCTAAACTGTAAAATTTTACATTTCTTTAAAACTGTAAAAATTTAAAATTTTATAAAAATAATTGAAAAAATTCTTTGGCCACGTGTTGGATGCTCACAATTGACTTCCAAGATTGTTGAAAATTGTCAAAAAATAATAATTTAAAGTGATTAAAAAACTCACTAGTTATAAAAATATAAAATTTTACACAATCACAAAAGTGTAAAACTTGACCATTTCACTCAATAGAAAATGTAACGAAAAGAGAAGATCAACAAAGTGAATATTTAATTTGGTCACTTCACATTTGTTTGAAAATGAGAAAGAAAAGAAAAGGAGAGAGAGAATACCCACACATGCACGCACGAGACAATTTTAACATGAGAAAAAAAAAAAGGAAAATAGAAGAGAATATAAATAAAATAGCAGGCAAATAATACAACAGACAAAAGAGAGATATTTGACACGTTGCTTCCTTTTTGAATGATGCCCTTAGTGAAGGGAAAAAAGGAAATAAGAAAAAGATCAGTATTTAGTGCATAGTCTTAATTTAAGTATTTAATATTAAATTATCATTAATTTTCAAGATAGCAGAGATTTGTTAAAAAAAAAAAATCAATATTTGGTTATAAAAAGTGTAAAATTTATATTATTATAAAAATATAAAAATTTTACAGTTTATGAACCTGAAAATATTTGATAAAAAGCAAACAATAAATGATTGCTCCCACAAAAAAAAAAAAAAAATCGTACTGACTCAATATATTATTAATTAAATTAAGAAAGAAGTACAATCAAAGTCATCAAAATATTATATACTGACATAGGCATGTTAGATGCCCAAATATAAAAGAATTCAAAAAATCACTCAAAGGGCCGCAACAGAGAAAAAAAAGTAACTCCTAATAGCGGCTGACTACATTGCATTACAAACTATTTGTTCAAGTGAGTACTCATACAATGCATTATTTTTTTTTTCATTTTTTAAATAAATATGAATTAAAATCTTAAATTTATTTTTATATAAAATAATATAAATTATTTAGGTTAAATTTAATTTTTATATAAAATAAATTTTTTTAAAAAAAAGTTTAAGAAATTTGGTTAAAATTGAAAATATGTAAAAAAAAAAAAAAGCAATTTAGTCATTTTGATTAAAAAATTTGACTAAATGAAAATATTTGTAATTTGTCAATAAAAATAAGAAAAGTCAGTGTAATTTTAAAAATATCAAGAAATGTCAGTGTAATTATCCGAAATTTCAAGAAAGGTCTGTGTGATTTACCCTTAAAATTTTATTGTCAAGATAACTAATACAATAAAAATAATATAGGTTTAATATGAAAAATCATAAAACTAATTTTATATAATGTGGTTCATTAATAAATATAGTGTCTATAAGAATAATAATAAAACTAATATATAAATGAGAAGAGAGTGGGGTGACCATTCCCAATCCCGTTTATTACCACCCCATTAAAGGCGGGGTGGGATGGGATAAATTGTCATCCCTAATCCCACGTGCTTGTCCTATCTCCATTTAAAAATTAATTTTTTTTAATTTTAAAAAATTAAAACTAATTAATTAATATTTATACATATACACATTTGGATTTATGTGTGTAAGAATTTGTAACGAATTATGAAAATATTAAATAATACTTATGTAATTCAAATGTTTAGTTTTATTTTTGGTAAATTATATTAACATCCTTTAAGATTTGTGACAATTACATTAATTTTTCTTGAACTTCCTAAAATTATATTGAACTCTTTTAAGCTTTCTAAAATTACACTAATCGTCTTATTTTATCTAACAATATACAGTACTCAATTCAGTTAATTTTTTTTTTTATTCAAAATAACAAAAATGTCCATTTTATTTATTTATTTTTATAATTTTGAACAATTTTTTTAACCTTTTTAATTTTTTTATTATTTGATTTAAAAATAAATTTAAGATAAATAACGTACTTTTTATTGTATATAAAAATAAATTTAAGGTTGTTATCAATATTTATTTAGAAAATAAAAAAATGTCATAGTTTTAAAAATTAATAAAAACACATAAAAAGAATAGTTTTGTTATTTTGAAGAAAAATTAATAAAAAAAATATTTATATATTATTAGATAAAACAAGAAAAAATAATATATTTTTAAAAATTTTAAAGAAGATCATTATAAATTTTTATCTTAACTTTTTTGAAAAATAAATCCTGTATAATAATATGACAATAATATTTTTTTTTATAAAATATGATTCATTTTATTTAACGAGATATAATATAAATTCCTGAGTGTAATTAAAAGATCACAAAGTAACATGTTATACAAACCCATAGAAGAATATCTTTTTTACTTATCCTGCTATGACTTATCCTGTTCCATTATTAACGGATGAGGACGCCAGGCTGAACTGAACAGCTAATCTAAGCCACGCCGATCCCGACTCTTGATCAGCTAAAAGAAATGGTGCTATTCGCGTGATGGCATAAACCTTCTAGACTTCCAGTTAAATTCGCTACTCACTCACTCACTCACTCACATGCTTGTAACAAGTACATCTATAAACACTTGTACTTCTGAGAAGGAGATCGAAGTGGCATAAACTATCTAACAGCATCGCCTCGCCCTAGGGAATGGGGATTCTACGGCCAGAAGAGAGCCTGAAGGTGGAGATTGAGGAATTCCGTCTGATGTTGCTATCTTGCGCCGGGGTGCATGGAAGGAAAGACGAAGAGGAATTCAGAAACAAAGGCGTGACGACCAGAGACGACGCAATAGAAGAGAAGCTGGTGTGCGTTACCAGCGGCGTATCCTTCCTAGGCCTTGCTATCGTGAATCGACTCTTACTCCGTGGCTATTCCGTCCGAATTATCGTCACTAACGAAGGTGATCACTGTTCCCTTTGCTTCCCGAGAAAACTGGTGAGAAACGGCAAGAGAATTTGGGATCCGACGTGGTTGAAATTTTTGCGTCAGGTTCCAAGTTTTCTCTCCGATTTGTTCGCTTTTCCCGGCAAACAAACACAGATTAAGCAAAGCACAGAGTATTTAGATCAAGCTTTATAAATTATAACCACACTTCGGTAACTTTTAATTTTATTAATATGAATCTTAATAAATAATATCTTATCCTGGATTTGCATCGTTCACCACTTTTAAGTCTTACTTTTTGTCATATACGAATATTAATAATTCTTCTTTTTTTAATGCATCTGTAAGTATTTGTTTTGAATTTTAATTTAAATTAATTGAGCACTCCTTGAATTAATAAAAAAATAATTGACTTAAATAAATAAAATAAATTCACTGAGTGCTCATTTTCTTTATCTTATCGATAATTCTAAAAGCTTCTTTAATGCATCTGTAAGTATTATTTTTCAATTTGAACTTTAATAAATGGAGTACTCCTTGAATAAATAAATAAATAATTGAATTAAATAAATAAAATAAATTCACTGAGTGCTCATCTTCTGTATCCCATTTGTATTATTTTTTTAATTTCTTTTTGGGGCTGAATTGAAAATGCAGAAGATCTAGAGAAGGTGAGGGAGATGGAATTGTCAGGGGAGAAGCGAGGAGCTAACAGCAATGTAACAGCCGTTATGGCACAGCTAACAGAGCTCGAAAGTTTAGCAGAAGCGTTTGACGGTTGTCATGGAGTGTTTCACACCGCTGCATTTGTCGACCCTGCTGGGCTATCTGGCTATTCGGTGAGTATTTGTTCTTTTCTCTTTTTTGCGACCTTTACCAATTATACGTTAATTTTCGGCCTCTCTCAATTGAAAATTTTTAGTAGAGTAAATCCGGTTCAGGTCAGTTGATATTAGAATAAATCCAGTTCACCCAACTGAAAATTTTTATGGGTTAGAGATCTGTCTGTGACAGTTGATATTAGAATAAATCCGATTCATCCGACTGAAATTTTTTATGAGTTAAAGATTTGGCTGTAACAGTTGATATCCGAGTAAATTCGATTCACTTAACCAAAAATTCTTATCAGTTAGTTATTTGACTTGTGATAATTGGTATTAGAGTAAGTCTAATCCATTCGCTTGATTTTTTATTATTATAATAAACTAATTAAATTGAACTATATATTAAAATAATTTAAGTTTTAAACTCTTCATTTTCATTCCCTCTATGAATAATTTATTTTAATATTGGGAAAAATAACTTCTGATTTATTTGGATTTGAATCCTTAATTTTTCTATTTTAAAATTTTCTAATGTTTTTAAAAATTTTGGAAAATATAATCATTTAATAAATGTTTTTATCCTTATTGGATTTAAATCTTTTCATAATTAATCTTATCTTAATTTCAATTTTAAATATTATGCTTTTCTTAATTTCAATTTAACCGAGTTTTTTTATCAAATTTTTGAAGTTTGTTTTCCAATTTTTTATGGGTGTTTTTTGGTCATGAAAAGAGTGAGCAGTATAAAGAGCTAAAATTTAAAAAAATTAAATATATGCAATCTTATTTTTATAATTAAAAAAATTATTTTTAATACTTTATTCTTAATTTTTAAATCATAATAAAATAATTTAGCTATTGTACAAAAGGGCGGCTCTTCATATGAGTAGCATGTTATTTTTAAAATAATACATAAATTTATATATATATATATATATATTTTTTTTTTTAAACCCCAAACTATGTTAGTTACTTAGTAGATGAATTTTTTTATCCAATCCATCTAATTTTTTTTTATTTAACTCGGCACATGAAATTTTTATCTTATTTATTAAATTTATGTAATTTTTAAAATAAAAATGTGATTTAATAACAACTTTTTCAAGGAAATCGCAACCAAAAAGGATTTAATTTTAAAAACAAATGAATTTAAGAAATTGTCATTAAAATCAAATATTAAAATATATGATTTTAAAAATTATATGGATTTAAGAAATAATTGAAAGAGTTAGGTTAAATCAAATAAAAAATTACTTGGGTGTGATAAAAATTTCCTAGTTTATGTTCGAATTTTTATTTATTTATTTTCTTCGTTTCAAAATGAAAGTTTTATTTGAAAATTTTAATTTTTTAAGAAGTATTATTTTAAAATTATTTATATTTTTTTATTTAATTATAAATTATGTTTATATTAGGTGTAATAAATAATAATTTTAAAAATTTATGTGTTAGAGATATATTAATTTTTTAAAATAAGACAGTATAAAATAGAGTAAAAAATTCTTAAAATGAGACTGATAGAATACGGTTGGACCACGGCCTTTTGACACCCGTTTACAGACAAGGATCCTGTCAGCCACGTGAATGGTCCCAACACTTAATTGCAGGGCTGGTCACTGGTCAGTGCCAGCTCCCTCTGTCAAATCGCAAATGCCTGTATATTTAATGTGTCATGATCTATTCGAATTGAATTTATCAAACTTAATTATAAGTCTTTTGTTATGTTTTGTTTTGTTTTGTTTTGAATCTTTTTCATGTGAATGGACGGAAGCGATATCACCGATTTCATTAGGAATAATCAAGATTGGCGCTGAGAGGGACTTCTGCCAAATGCTGTGGGCCCCTATAATCAATCACTCAAAATCGCAATTTTTTCCATTTTCACTTGCTCCACGTCTAGAGTATCTTTTCCATATAAAAACCGGACTATACATTAATAATCTTTTTAATATTTAAATTCATTTTATGATAAATAAATAAATATTTTTTATTTAATAATGAATAATTTTTTAAAATTATTAAAATAAAAAATAAACATTGTTATGTATAAATATTATAAACCAATTAGGACTAATTCACTTGACCACCACATCTTAATATTTTTAACAATAAAAGAGTTTAGAAATTTTCTTATAATTTAATTTAAATATAACTTGTAATGGAAGATGGTGTAGTAGTGTAGAATTTCTAGATAATTGCAAGAACAAATTGTAATTAGGACACTGTAAACGCTAATGATGGTGATGGTGATGGTGATTATCATAGATTTTTTAGTTTGAAAATTTTATTTTGGAATTTTGTAGTATTTTTCTCATATTTATGGGACTATTTTAAATATGTTAAAATAAAATATATATTTTATTGTAAAACACAATAAATAAATAAGAAAATATGAACATAATATGTTATTTATATATTATTATATTATCATACATAATAATTAATAATAATAAAATTCTAATACAGTAAAATTCCTATATTGTCATTGTTGTTTCAGTTATTAAGTTATACTTCATTGATTAGTTTAATTTTCTCTAATTTTAAATTCACAAATCTCAATTTTAAGACGGTTTAAAAAAAAAAAAAAGGACAAAAAAGGCATAAGATTATTCCAAAAGAATGAGAGTAGTTTGGTTTTTTAGTTATTTACTTTAATAGCCTTTAACCCGCCTAATTCACTTGATTCACTAATACAGTTTAACCTCTCATTAACGGAGTTGACTCACCTATCGTATGGGAAAGGAGGTCGGTTACATGGGATTTGTTTCATCTACTTATCACCATGAAAACGAATTCCTTACTTATAGATATATATGTATGTATGCATGTATTTGTATTCTTAGAAATCAATGGCTGATATAGAAGTGAAGGCAAGTGAGAATGTAATGGAAGCATGCGCAAGAACGACCTCAGTTAGAAAATTTCTACTCACTTCATCGCTTTTGGCGTGCATTTGGCAAGACAAGTCCCGCAGTGACCTCCCTTCAGTAATCGACCATGACTCCTGGAGTGATGAATCCCTCTGCATAAACAAAAAGGTTAGCGATTGAGAAATTATCTACCCCCCCCCAAAAAATTTGTGAACCTCAAATATTAACCTAATTACTCTGCTGTTTGAAAAATTCTAGCTCTGGTATGCATTGGGGAAACTAAGGGCAGAAAAGGCGGCATGGAGAGTAGCTGAGGGGAGGGGCTTGAACCTGGTAAGCATCTGCTCAGGTCTCATCACTGGTCCTGAATTCTGTTGCAGTAATCCAACTGCAACGATTGCTTATCTCAAAGGTATCGTCATCTTCATCCCTTAATCTATCTTTTGATGCTGGGACAACGCCAAAATTTTAGGTTAGGAGGGGTAAAATTTTCATAAAAATTAAAGAATTAAAATTAGTTAATAATGATTGATAATAATCTTTTTTAAATAACTAAATTTATGGATATATAGAAACTTATAAATCAGACAAAAAAAATCCAACAAAAAGACACTACTGAAACTAGGGGATATACCGAAAAAATTGATAAAAACTCCTTTTGATTCAAGTTAAAATCTGAAAAGTTTTAAACCTATTTAAATTAAAGGAGTCTATTTAAAAGTATAAAAATATTTCAAATAAAAAATTGAGAGTAGGGTTGTAAAACGAACAAAACTATTCGACCTTGACTCATAATTGGCTCGGTTAGAAGCTCTCATGAAAAAAACAAGCCAAGATCAAACATATTTTAAAATTCGTTAACTTATTGAGATCAGGTCGAATTTGACTTGATAAACAAATAAGTGATGTAATATAATATGAAAGAGTAATACTATTCTTACTATGATATTTTATCAAATTTTTTTATCTATTGACATGGTTGTTCGAGTTTTAGTAGATGCAGCCTTTTAGTATGTGCATTTGTTAGTTAATTCAGTTTCTCAGTGTTAGTCAATCAAGCTTTTTTGGACTCACCTAACATGACTAGCACTAATAGACTTCGTTGACTACCATTTAAGGCTATATTCACTAACACCGGAACAACCATTTGAACAGAAAAAAAAAAAAAGAGAAGAAAAAAAGGTAAAATGTTAAAGTAGGGATAACATTATTCAATAAGAAAAAGCAAGTTACATGATTCGTTTGTTCGAGATTGATTCAAAAAATAAACAAATCAAAATTAAAAAAAAAAATTAAAACTCATCTATTTTAACGAGTCAAGCATGAACAACTAACATATTGATTCGACTCATTTACAACCCTAATTGAGAGGGGGTAACTATTCCTTGTAGGCCCATGGCGGCCTCAGCCTTGTTTCAATGCAATTTGATGCAATGAGCCAAGGCAGAGAAGCTTTTAGTCAAGAATTTGCTTTGTCAAAATGCAGGAGCTCAAGAAATGTATGCGGATAGATTGCTGGCAACTGTTGATGTGAATAGATTAGCAGAAGCTCATATACGAGTATTTGAGGCAATGAACAAGATGGCATTTGGGAGGTACATTTGCTTTGATCACATTATTGAGGGAGACGACGAGACACAGAAATTGGAACGCCAGACTGGGTTGCAGATAAACATAATATCGGGATCGGGCAGTGCATCAGGCAATTTTCCAGTTCAGTTTGAGTTATCAAATTTGAAGCTTTCCGGGCTAATGTCTAGAAAACCAGAGTGTTGATTCAGTTCTAGTCTTAGCTACCATCAATGTTGCAGTTCGTTTTGAGTTGTCAAATATGAAGCTTTCCGGGCTAATGTCTAGAACACCAGAGTGTTGATTCAGTTCTAGTCTTAGCTACCATGAATGTCGCAGTTCAGTTTTGAGTTATCAAATATGAAGCTTTCCAGGCTAATGTCTAGAACACTAAACAGTGTTGATTCAGTTCTAGTCTTAGCCAGAATCAGTGTTCCAGTTCAGTTTGAGTTATCAAATATGAAGCTTTCCAGGCTAATGTCTAGAACACTAGTGTAGATTCAGTTCTAGTCTTGGGGAGCATAAACCATAAAAATTTTCTCTTTTCTATTTGCTTACGGTAGGGTTGCCAATCAATCGAATTTTAATACAAATCTAATTCGATGATATGATAGTTTCTTTAATTAAATGAATTAAATATAAATTAAATAAATTTAATTTGTTAACGATTTAATTAATTATAATATATATTAATTTCATATATTATATATTATTAATTAAGATATATAATTTTATATTTTTTTATAATATGTTAAATTGATTTGAATTTATATATATTAAATTAAAAAGTTTACATAACATTTTATATACATATATATTAGTATTATTATAAAATCAAATCGGAGGATTATAGTTAACAAATTTGATATATAAATTAAGCATTTATAAAAAATTTCGATCTAATAATTTAATTTTATTAACCAATAGAATTCAGAGCCTAGCTTCCAATCATTCACTGAAATCTACCGGAATGTTTCCCTCAATTTTTTTTCCCTTTTGGGTATGCAAATCTATTGCAAGAAATTCAATCACCCCAATCCATTATATCAAAATGTTACTGCTATAGGGGCTTCATATGAAGTGATTTGTTCCTGATACGAGAATTCTTATTCTTAATCTTAAGATAACAAAAAATATGATTCAACTAATTTGGAACAACTTTTATTTTACATCCAACAATATTAAAAGGGGCAATAAATACATTGGTTAAAGCAAGCTGCCTTACAGTAAAATTCATACAAAATTCGATACAGAAACGGCTCATTTCGGAGAAGTTCATCCAAAGTTTGTGTTAAGACTCGTCGTTCTCCTTCCCTGTTCTTAATATTCTTGTGATTATATTTACAACAAATTAAGATTATAGAACATATCTAGATAATAAGAAAAAAGTAGGTTCGAATTGAAATTTTCTAACATTTTCCTTCATTGCATGGTTTGATAATCAGAGGTGCCTTATTAGAAAGAAGAATATTAATTTGCACTGCCACAAAACTTTTTTTTATCTTAATGGCATCACAGTGTCAAATTTAAATTCAAATCAAACTCGTTAAAATCCTCTCCAATCTTATATTTCGAACCCATATCAAACTGGGTTTAATTCAAATTATAAATTTACAAAATATTTTTTAAATAAATTATACTAATCTTTTCTAAAATTTTTATCAATTACATAAACCCTACTCTACTTATACATCTTTCAATCAATTTTTTTTCAAACTACTCTTTTCATATTTTTTTTCAAATTTTAAATTTTTACCTTTTTTTTTTTAATTTTCTTCTTCATTTATTGATTAAAATATTAAATTTATTTTTATATAAAATAAAATAATTTATTTTACCTTAACTTCATTTTTTATAAAATTAAAAATCTTTTAAAAAAATTGATTAAAGTAAAAATCATAAAAGAGATAATTTTATTATTTTAATTAAAATAATATATTTAAATATTTAATAAAATAAGAAAAGTTATAATTATTCAAAATATCAAAAGATATCAATATATAATTTAGCCAATATTTTAATAATGTTCATTAACTCAAATTCGTAATCAAAATCAAATATAAAATTTGTGGACAAGATGAATTTTTTTTCAAAGTATTTGAGTAAATTTTTTAATGAATTAGAGACCTTTATATCAAGTGATTATTCAAATTTGAGTAAGACCTAACAACCATATTAGAAAAATTATTATATTCATTGCTATTGTTACCAAATATGAGAAATCACAACAAACTCACAGAAAAATAGAAAAGACTTGAGGAAAGAATGAAATGTACTTAGGCGTTACTAGACCTGCCTCAAAGAGACAAATCTCAGCAGGTCTGAAGAGCATAAGATCAATCAATTTTCGAGCAGATTAACACCTCCCTCTCCATTTTGTTTTGAAGAAAAGGGGGCTGCCTGAATTTCTGCTCGATATTACAATGCCAGATGATTTCACAACTTCACGAAACATAATTCACAAAAAATTACACAATCGCAAGGTGCTGTTTGGTTGGTATTTTAGAAAGCACTTATTTCCCTTTTGAGGGAAAATCATTGAGGGCTACAAAAAATCACAAAATCTGATCTGAATGAATCGAAGAAGAACAAAGCGACTGTAAATACAATATATATATATATATATTCACATATATATATATATATTCATGTATATATATATATATTTATATATCTATATGTGTGTAATAACAGATTAGCAATTGCAAACATTACAAACACAACTGCGATGAATCGAAGGAGAACAAAGAAACTGCAAATATAAACATACATATATAATCACAGTTGAGCAATTGCATACATTACCAATACAACTACGATGAAATCTAAAAACGGAAATATAATCAATATAATCAAATCAAATCATATCAAATAGAGAGGAAATGGGCTCAGAGAGTTGCTTTATGTGCTCAAAGAAGAACCTTTTCGAGGCACTTCTCATACAAGAGGTGTCAGAATAAAAGCACTGTTCATCTTTGCCGTCCCCCCTCATTACTCTCTTCCAATACAAAACGAAATAAGAAAAAAAAATCAGAAAAAGAAGGAAGAATTATAAGAAGAATGAGAAGAAGCTGCGACTAATCAAAAACAAATCTGATTTAAGGTTTTCTGAGTAGACTATTTCCGAAGATGAACTCCGAAACGCTTGAGCGCGGCTAAACCTAATATTAGGGTTTCCTACGATGCGCTGATGAACTGAATCGCCTAGGGCATGGAATTTATAGCTTCTTCTTGGACTATTTATGGTTTGTTGGCCCAGTACTAAGCTGGACAATTTGTTGGCGAAGTGGGCTATTCCCGGCCCACACCCCCCAAAGGGCACCACAGTTGGGCTTACCAGTTACCACCACACGCGAACATCACTCATCCTTCATTTATGATGTATTTTTTATTTTTATTTTTTTAAAAGTCTAGTTACTAAACTAACGTCAATAGTATTAAATTTCCTCTAACCACTAACTCGCTTTTGACTGCTCATCTTTTACATATAATGTTTGTGTACAATACTTCCTTTGTTACAAACTATGAACGAGACACCCGTTTCAATTGCTACTCGTTGTTTCGTGCCAAGTGGTTAGATCGTAAATCGAAATTTTCTTTCACAGTTATTTTGTTATTTTTATTTTTTTTTTAAAAATTATATTATTAAGAAGTGATTATTATTAATAATAAATAACAAGAAAACAATTTTGGATTAGGATTTGATTGTAATATTTCAAAAGTGTAAATCTCTTAGCCCTTGCGGACAAAACCAAATTATCAGGCTCCCCAATAAATTATCAGGCCACGTACATATAAAAAATCCCCATAAAAAAGAATAAATAAGTTGCTTTGTCATATTTGTGAAAAAAAAAAGAGCATGCCAAAGAACCACAGATGCAAGTTTCCAGCTTCCCAATAATCACAGTCCAATCATCATCTGAAATTTAGATTGCAAAAAACAGAAAGATATCCAAGCTCCAAAATAACTTCATTTCATACAACCTACCACTGGTTTATTTACATGTAAAATACAACATTTTATTTTATTGGTGGGATATGTAAGACACACGAGTGCCTGTAAAATATGACATGAAGCGTATGGGATAATGTAAACAATTTTAGTTTCAGTTGAGGAAAACCAAAGGGTCAGAAAATGAGTTCTAATCATAGGACAGAAAGACAAATTAAGCTGGAGCCTGGAGCTTTGTTTAGGAGTGAGGATCAGCTCAGTTGAAATCTTGCTTGAGAATGGCTCATGAGATTAGTTGAGCTCAATCATACATGAAGCTCATTCATTTGTTAACTAAGCCTGTGGCTCGAATCTAGTAAGCTCGATTGAGCTAACTTGCGAGATAAATGAACCAAAGTCAATTTTCATTTTGGTTCATTTGACATCCTCCAAATCAATTGATGTCATTATAAGCATCAGGACCGGAATGGAGGGGGACAGCAAAACTCCTGCCAAGAGGCCAGGTTGCTTGTCTCGGCCACTGGTTAGAAGGAAGTGCCGCTTGATTGTCAGGATGGTTCATGCATTTCAGCTCATGTGTCTAACTTAATGAGGTCAACTTTGTATTTGAGGTAGCTGAACTCAAAACTAACCGACAAGGTACAATAAGACTGAAATCTGCTTAAGAAGCGGGATTCACACTTTTAAATTTTGAGATAAAATCTACTTATTAAAATAAGTAGCTCCTTAGGTACTCAATTAGTTAAACTGATGAAAAATAATGTAATAATCATTCAATTACTCTTTCTTCTTCTTATTTTTTTCATTTTTTGTACTTTGGTCATTTCCTTTCTGCCATTTTTATCCGTTCATATTTTATAATCATTTTTCAATAATTTTTACCAAATTTCTAAATCCTTCTCCACAGTCAAATGCTTATCTCCGTCAACAGTTTTACACATCTTAACGAATGGGGACTTAATTAGATTGTCACATTTGGGATTTCCTATGTTTTTCAGTACACAGTCGCCTTACTGTTGGGTGGGTGCATGAATTATCAATATTCACTTCAAATCCTAGCAATGAACAACGTCCATATCTTTGAGTACAGAGCTTCCAAAGTAACCAAAAAATGATACAAGAAATGCAAAAGAATTTCCCAGATCAGAAGAATATCAAGCCTGAATTTGCAGATTCTACAGGATAGCCTATCCCTCAGTTATCAGAAACCCAAACTAAGCTCTGATTTTATCAATTTCATAGCCAAACATGTCTTCAAAACAATTCACTAACAACAGATACATTCATTTTCACAAAAAGGAAACAAAATTAAGGAAATTTACCACAATTCGATCAAGATCAGTTTCTAAACAATGGCGATTTTTGCTCCGGCTTCTTCGAGCTGCTTCTTCGCTTCTTCAGCCTCCTCCTTCGACACACCCTCCTTAAACTTCTTCGGCAAACCTTCAATCAACTCCTTGGCCTCCTTCAACGCCAAGCTCGTCAATGCCCTGACTGCCTTAATCGTTGCAATCCTCGCATTGCTCGGCACGTCCTCGATCATGACATCAAACTCCGTCTTCTCCTCGGGCGCCGCCGGAGCATCGGCACCGGCGGCGCCGGGTGCGACCGCTACTGCGGCAGGGGCAAAGGAGGCGGCAGAGACGCCGAGCTTGTCTTGCAGGTACTCGACGAGTTTCTGAGCGTCGGCCAGGGTTAGGTTAGAAATTTCGTCGCCGAGTTCTACGATCTTCTCCGGCGCGTCGACGGCGGAGAGTGGGCGGAAGAAGGTGGCTCGCCGGGAGATTTTTGGGGTGCGGAGTGGGAAATCTAGGGTTTGTTTGGGGAAGTTGACTGTAGATTGCGTAGAATAAGCGGTGGATGGTGTAGGACAAGAGGGTGAACGGAGAATGACTGTAGAGAGAGTTGAGGCCATTTTGCACAGAGAGAGACAGAGAGCGGGGAGCAGTGGGACTGTGGGAGCGAGAAGAAGATAGGATAAGGGGCAGCGGTGGGTGCGCATATAAGGCCATTGTTTCTTGAAACAAAATCTCATCAACAGCAAACGAAGTGGGAAAAAAAAAAAAAAAAAAAAGGAATGATATTACTTTCTTTGTTTGAATTATTAGAATTAAGAGAAAAGGAAAAATAAATGATTAGGCTCATTTTTTCAATTTCTTAGAGTGATTTGACCAAAAAAACTATTTGATTAATTTTTTTTCTTTTTTGATAACCCATAATTGTCATTCTCAATTGCTAACATTTCATGGTATAAATCAAATTTTCTATTAACTACTACTCGTTTTTACGTTACAATGAGGGTAGGCTCAAAAAAATAATTGTCTGGAGAGGTTCGAATTATGGTAAGTGGTCGTTTGGATAGGTAGTAGAAATTGGAGTTTGAGAAAAATGTATTTTAAAAAAAGTTATTTAGACATTTTTTCAAAATATCTATTTTGACCCTAAAAATGTCTAAACGAACATTTTGTGAAGTATAAATAAATACTTGCTTATCTCAAAACTCTATTTAAAAAGTAAAAATTGTCAAACAAACAGTAGAACCGTTCATCCAAATACAACCTAAATATCCTTTTGAATGAGCAAGCGATATAAAAGTATTATTAGAATTAAGTAGTTGATGAGAAAAGGCAAATGTGTAAAAATAATGATTCAATTAAGGTATTAAGTATTTGTATGAATATATTTCATTCAATATCTTGATTATTTGAATTTTTTATGATCATAATAAAAAAAAATGTTAAGAGACATTTTTGAGGAAGATATATTAGAATGAAAATATATCTCCTCTAGTTAATTTTTTAAAAAATGACAAAATTATTCTTTTTATGTTTTTTTTTTTTCAATTTTGATCCTTTTTTTTTAAAAAATATTATTTTATATAATTTTTTTAAAAAATAAATAACTTATTTTCATATTATATATATATATATATAATCTTAATCAATATTTATTTGAAAAAGAAAAAATAGGTCAAAATTAAATTTAAAAAAGAAAACTGAAAAGAACAATTTAATCATTTAAAAAAAAAATTGACTAAAAGAATATTTGTAATTTGTCAAGTAAAAAAAAATCAGTATAATTTTAAAATTTTCAAATAAAATCAATATAATTATAAAAAATTTAAAAAAAATTAGTGTAAGATCCCGTTTGACACAGCTATTCTCTTCTCTCCTGCCGCTATTTTAAACGTTTTGGTCAAAACACTTGTGAGAGTAACTTCTCTTCCAACCGTTATTTCCAGCCGCCTGCCTGTAGCTGGGCCAAATGCCCTCTAATTTATCCTAAAACCTATTATGCATATCATTTTTCATTCTAATAATGCCCTTCTTTATCACAAAGACACGAGCTGATGACCTTTTTTCCTCCAGCCAGATTTTAAAATGCAGCTCACTGCATTTGTTAAATAGAATTCAAACCACAAATGGCTTGTTGATCATAAAAGTGAAGTTTCTTTTACATTCTGTGTTGAGATATATTTTTTTTTCCAATTGAATGATAGTTTGAGTCATTCTTTGCTTGAACATAAATGATCACATATGATCAAGTATTTAAGTCTCCTACCCCTAAAAATGCTACAACATGAGTATTACAGCATCTAATAAGCAAAATCAAGAATCCACAAATACCACTGCCACAACCAATTTTCTCACCACCTCCGGCGCCGCCTCCCGTACCAATATGCAAATGCAGCTATTGATGCAGCCACAATAACACCAGCCGTTGCATGCCAAGCATAGATTGGCCTCTCTAGAACTAGGCTGGAACCACCAACGTCAAGAGGTGGTGCTGGTGGTGGTTTCTGACTCACCGCCAAAGCAAAACCCAAGCCCTGCCTCTCAAGCTCAGCCAAATCTTCAACTTCTGGTTTCAGCCTGGTGGCCTTTGATATAGCCTCGTACTCCTCTTTGGTTCCACCTTCTAGGAAAGACCCAACAAGATGACCCTTACTGACCCAATAGGCCCCAAAATTATTCCCAGAGAAATCCCCAAAATGGACAACCTCCCCTACATTGTCTCCATAAAACTGCCAGGACAATGTGAAGACCCTGGAATAGAAGAATGGCAGGTAGTCAAATTCACCTGTCTTGTCGGGTTCCATTATTGCAGCCACAACATGTCTTGCAGACCTTCGAGCCAAGTCAACATGCTCAAGCCTGCGGGTTTCACCAAAAAGCTTGACTGGAAATGCTGCAACATCACCAACAGCATAAACTGAGCTGTTGCTTGACTGCAGCCGTCCATTCACTTTGATCCCACCTTTCTCCAGAGTTAGTTGGCCTTCAAAGAGGCTTGTGTTTGGACGGATTCCAATTCCCACCACAACCATATCTGCAGGAAGCCGAGTCCCATCTCTAAGATTAACTTCCGTAACCTGTATAATGAGTTGATTAGTCCAAATATAGTGATCAAGTTGATTCACCAAGTATATCAAATGTTCAAACTATGCTCACAACCAGCCTCATTTGAGAAATATACAAACAAGGGGGCTGGGGGGGCCTCATAGCCAGCCTATGCTCTGGGAAGGTGACTTGTTCCATTTGGTGAAGTCACTTCCCTCCACTTGCCAGATTAAAGAATTTGATTTCAACAAAATATTTTTCTTCATGTGCTCCACAGATGATAGGAATGAAAATGTTCAGGTAATAATTCCTATCAAACAGCCTGAAAGAAAATTTTCCAGATTTTGATGCAGCACAAGCATATATTCACCTTCCCCTCAGAGTTGATCTCAAATGATGACAAGACAGTTCCTTTAATAAATTTTACTCCTTTAGAGTTGTAAAAATCTTCATAATAACCTGCGATCTTGGGTGTAAATAGACGGGCCACTGCAAAACAAAGAATAATGAACTTAAATTTAAAGAAAAATACTTCTGAGTTTTGTCGGTTATGTAGAAATTAAAACATGGAACTTCAGAAAGATTTCCATACATCAATATAATCCTATTGACAGAAATCATTTCTAGAACATTTAGAAAGAGATACAACCCAACTCAACTCAACGAAGCCTTATCCCAACAATTTGGGGTCAAATTAGAAAGATATACATGATTACTTAGTATCTTCGTAACTGCTCAAGTATACAACAGACTAGCTTGTGAATTATGCAGAAATTCAAAGGGAATTTGTACATTCCATAAAATTAAAATCATTTAACTTTACTTTACACAGAAGTTGAAAAAAAAAACCATTGTCTTTCAAAGCAATTGAAGTGACTCTATTTATGTTGGTTCGGTTTTGAGCTTGGGAAAGTAGATGCCAAAAGTGGTATTAGAAAGTAGAAACCCCTTTAACTGTAATCAGTACAAGAACATAGGTTCTTTGTTGAGAAATGAAGAAAAGTGATATATCAAAGATGGATATTGGATTCATTTTTCCAATTCAGGCAATGCCAGTTTCCAAGGAAAGCCTGCCCACTTCATTTCATGTCATGCAAGTTCTTCATTCTTCTTGATTTAACAATCAGAATCTGGCCTACAATACACAACCCCATTTGACAACATAGACACAATTCTTTTCTTGATTTTATTTTCCATCAATAGCAAGCAGAACGGCCATACCTACTTTATAATATCATTTTCGGAATCACTACAACTCTTTTTAGTGATCCATTTTTGTGTTGTAATGCCTTTCATTCTAAAGAATGTCTTTTCAAATGATTGGGGAAAAAGGGAATAATATAATTACCAGACGATGTCCAAACAACTTGTTAAGAAATTTGTCAGGATCAAATTGGAATAACGAATACAAAAGATTGAGGCAAAAAAATACTTACTGCAATGTGCCTCTGGGAAAACCATGGTGACATTTATCTTATTTATCACCAATGAAGCAGCACACTCCATTCCTATGTAGCCGCCACCAATGACAACGGCATTCCCACCAGTACAGGATTGCATCACATCAACAAGCCTTGTTGCATCGGCCAAATCACGCAAGTAACACACATTTTCAGCATCTGACCCACTCACTCCAAACTCTTCAAGCTTCAAAGCCTACGCATAACACATGGAAATCAATCAGAGTCACAAACTCAATCAAAGTCTTTCCAGTAGTTAAGGGAACATTACCCAAACTAATTAAATCATTTCAAACTAGGGGCCACATCAACTCTGAATCTCAAATTAACCTGGACACCAAAAAAAATTTAGGGCACAACCCTTAAGAAATAAGAATACAACCAGTCTACCTCATTATTATCAAGTTCTTTTAGCTAAGTGATTGTTTAAGTCACATCATGCAATCATGTAACCAAAAGGTATTATTTATAGTGCTGTGCACTTGCTTTATTCGTGGTTACTTACAGATTAATCCCTCAACTCAATATGGCTAACCTGGCAATGAGTAGTGGCTCACTTATGGATTTGAGTGATGTGTAGCCAACACAGCATAGCACATGTTCAATCAACGATTCAATTTTAAAGATATTTTGGCATTTCATGTGGATCTTGAGCCATGCTAAAACTTTTACATTCAAATTTCCAAGGATCAAAATTTCGTTTATTTTCCATCGAAACGGCCGAAACGTTTCCGTTTCTCAGAAAACCGAAACGAAACACTAGTAGAATATCGAAATTCACATGTTTCCATGAAAACAAAATTGTTTCAGTAGAAACATACCGAAACTAGTGGAAACATACCAAATTAGATGAAACATTTCTTTTGTATCAACAATAATTCTAGAAGTTAGTAACAAATAATATCCATTTATTTTTCAAGGATTAAGACTCAAAATTACAAGAAGATATTTCTATTATTTTTTCTAAAATAATAGAAAAAGTAGTAGGGGAAATAAAGTGTAGAGAAACAACTATTTTAATACTAAGTTACTAATTATAATAGGTTTAAATTGCTATTTGTTTTACTTTTTATTTTATATGTAACTTGTGTCAAATTATCTAATTCGTGTATATTACATAGTATATATTTATTACGTCTTTAATCATGAATTAGTGTCATTTATCATGAATATGATGTATATGCCTTAAACATGCACAAATATTCAATAAATAGGCTTATTTGTATAAATAAATAAATTTTAAGTTATGTTTTCACATGTTTCCAATTTTTTTTTTTTGTTTCCATTATGTTTCCGAAACATTTTCGAAACGTTTCCGTTTCCGGACAAACCGAAACTATACATCGAAACGATATTTTGATCCTTGCAAATTTCAACTATTTTCTGCAAAACATCCAGTATTATCAAAAAGAAAAATAAGGAAATATCATGGATTAGGCTTTTTTTTTAGCTCATCCGGGACCAAAACTGAACCTTAAGCTCAGTTCCGCACCAACGTTTTCATTTTTCCACAATAATTATTATCTAATAAGAGAGACTGTCATAATCAAACATTAATGATTTCTCAAGGAAGATCTTGCTTGCCTGCCTTAAGTTTTTAAAAATGCAGTTAACCTATAATTAAGATCAATTTTCCATCTAATGCAAAAGAAGGTATATATCCATTACAAGATTAGTGTCAATACCCGAGCACCTGTAGCAATGATGAGAACCTTGTAGCTAATAGTTTCACCAGTTGCAGTTAATAGTGTCTTCCGCCTTACATCAGCGGCCTTAACTTGTGTTCCGAGCACTAGTTCAATTCCTAGAAAGAAAAAATAAAGCAGACAAGTACCAGCAATTACATCGAGGAACAAGATAAATCCAAATTTACAGGTATCTAATTTCTTTTATTTGATTGGACAATATTCAAGTACTTTTGATCAATAAGTTATCTTCACTAGTAACAATATTTTTGAAATTAAATTATAAGTGAGGTATCTTAGCTAGTGTCGATGCACAAGGCATTAAGAGGAAAAAGTATTCCATGAGGCAGAACACTTTGTTATTTCTAATAAAAGACCAACAATCATAAACTGATTAGAATGAAATATGAAAAGGAAAGAGCAATACCATCCCTTTTTTCCCGTCAACTAGGGTATTTTATAACATCTCATATTAGCTTTCCCTTTTCTCCTAGAGACAGGCCATGAAGAACCATGACACTCCACATTGCTGCTTTCTTGCAACACCACATCCTTTTGGGGGGTGTAGTATAGGTTTACAAATGTGCAGTATATTTTTATGAATGTCACCTACCAAAGATTCTCGAAATAACTCTCTAAACGGCACACCACTAGTATGCAGCTATAAGCACGAGCAAAATGGAACCAAGCGAACCTCATTAGGACATACGCTGTTGTAAACCTACTGCAAGTTCTGGTGCCATCTGCCCCATAGCAACAAATAAAATTCACTCCAGTGTTCAATATAGATATGCATTTATCCTATATTTTCTCTTCGAATTTTTTTTTATTGGTCTATATTTTTCTTTGATAAGTGCATATATCCTATATTTTTTTACCCTTTTCGGGTAATAGTGTGTAATACATTGCAAATTCCTTCCTTGTCTGCCTATTCATATAGATTAGTGTTTGCTTATTAAAACAAAATCATATAGATGTGTGTAATACATGACACAGACACGGCATTTCTAAAAAAAGTAGGACACAGATACGTCAGGAATAAGTTGAATATATGTATATATGTATATATGTTTACATTTTTTATATGACCATATAATAAAAACTTAACATTATTTCAATTAAAGTTGGCATAAAAATATATAAATTACAAAAATATTATTAAGATATTAAAATAAAAAAGTCATTAAATAAAAATTTAAGCATTTCTTCATTTAATCATCAACATCCATGATTCAAGTTCTAAACAAATTTACTAACTATTACATAGAACATTTTTATGTATAAATTTAACCAAAAAAAAAAAACTAAGGAGGGGAAAAAAAGGAAAAAGAAAACATGTCCAAAACGTGTACTAACATATTCTAATGTGTCTAAAAGGTGTCCGAAATTCAGAAAAAAATACAAAATTTGAACACTTTTTTTGCATGTCCGACACATGTCCGAGAGTGTCGGTGTTTGACACGTGTCCGACACAGACAAGTGAGCCAAAATAGAGTCTTCGTGCGTCATAGCAATCCCCCAACTGGGAGACTTGAACCCTGCACATTGCCCTTTAAGAATAGCAAGACATACCACTCAAGGTAGGTTTACTAGCAATGATGCATAATACTTTGCAGTTTCTTTCAATTCTGCCTGTTTGAATAATCAATTGAGATGAGAACTATAAGTTGCTAGCTATATACTTATCACAATCCTCCTTTCTAAGAATTTGGGACTAGTTGTTCAACAGGAGAGACACTGAACATGGGAAGGCAGAGTACATTGTTTGAATATATATATAATTTTAGAAAGTTATATTAAAGGAAGTTCCATTGTTAATTTTCCTTCACAAAAGTTTTTATCTTTATGACTTAAAAGATAAAGTCCCAGGCTCCCAGCTAATTTGTTCCCCTAATTATGGACTGTGCAATATACCAGGAAATGTCCAATAAGACAAGATGGTCTCCACAAACCCTTCACCTTGCAAGGGAATTCATATAGCCATTCTAGAGGTACCTTCCAAATTAAATTGCTTTTTGAACAAGGTCATTGCTAAAAACACCAACCTTAGATGAAGAAGATTACACCTCCAGATTACCAAGCCTAATATATAATAACTTCCCAACTAATGTACTTATTCAAAGTGATACATCCTTGTCCACATGGAGAATAATGACGACCATCCCACACCTTTACCAAGCCTAAAGTAGTACTGGCTTTTGTCAATAATTGTTTATACATGAATTTTTTTGCCCCATTTTTCATCCATATCTCTTTTTACCTCATAATTTTTCCTTTGCTGTAAGCAACAACAATTTTTCTTTTAGCATATAATTACAAAACACTGAACTTTTTGTTGTTAATCAACAAGGAAAGGACAAAGGAGAGTGCTTGGTGTGATATAGGAGTTGATCCCTCTCATCTCATGTGATTGTACAGTATTTAATCAGTAAAACAGCAGAAATAACTTTCACACAGCAAGCTAAACCCGCCAAATTACAAAAGCAAAGGGCACAAAATTAGATGTATGAGCTTCTAACTATTGCCTCTTGAGCATACTTTATGAACCACATAAACAATTAATCAGAAATGTAAACCCAGACCATCAATACTGCAGATAATACTTCACTATGATTCCTATAGCCAACTTTTCAATATAATTATTTATTATTTATATAATCTGTTAATTGACTCACATTTTAAATTCTAAGCTCAGCAGGCACTACACTTGGTGAAAAATCTAGGGAACATATAATATCAATTTGGAGAAGATATCTAAAACATTGGCCATCAAAACAAATATTACATATTATAAAAAGAACTGCAGTAAAGAGTGGCACCTTCTAACATTCTCTTTATCTCTTCTAGTCAAGAAAACATAATATGAGAAACAATTACCATGTTCCTTGTACCATTTTGGAGTTAACCTTTCCTCATTGGCACCTACACAAGTGTGAAATGATGGGAGGCGTGCTGGAGCTGCATATCATTAGAAAAGTAACATAAATTACTAACAATCCAATAAGGAAGAGCGAGGAAATATAAAACAAGAAATGTTTGGCCTATTCAAAATCCATTGCTGCTCCAGTAAAAGTTCACACAGAAGAATAGTAGAGCAAATATAGAAATCCACAATCATGGACAAGAATCTTGAGCACTGTTATCCAGACCAGCCTAGTTCAGACTGCTGAACCAACCAGTCTGCCTGTCTGATTTACGTAATTGAACGAATCCTCTTCATTCCAATATAAAAATAAGTTTGAGGTATAGGGTTGGAGAGAACTGGACCCTCAACCCTTTAAATGCCATAAGAAGCTCGGACCAATGAGTCAACACTTCCATCCAGAATTTTTTTTTTTTGATACTTTCTATATTCTAACTTTTCTAAACCGCACTGGGTCAGCTGATTCTTGAGCCAGTTGACCCATGAACCAGCCATTGAAACTAGTTGATTGCCGGTGCGGTCTAATAACTATTATCTAGAGGCAAGGATTTATGGAAGACATGTCGGTTTCTAACTCTCAATAATCTTGAGACACTTTCAAACATTTGATTCAAAGTAACGACCTAGGATGGGAAGAAAAAGCCAAGGATCCCTTAAGAACTTCAAAATTTTGCTCCTTGTCTTTATCAACCAGCAGCAATGAACAATTGCACACCTTCCTTGCCCTGTCCATATCTAAACTGCCAAAAAATTCTCATGTAACTCACACTTTTATATGACCTCTACAAGTTTTCTCCAAGAAAGAAAAAGGAAGTAGAAGAAAAAGAGACTGAAGAATAAAGAAAATAAAAAAGGGAAAATTATCAGAAAAGCACCCTTACAGCATAATTGTCATCCTATATGCTTCAGAGACATAGTTGATTTATTTCCCAAAATATAGATAATAATACTAAGAAACTATTGTAGCTGTTCTACATTCAGTGCAATGACATCATTGACATTTATTTATTGATGACTGCATCTTTTTGCAACTACACCTTTCTTTTCCTCTCTCTCTCTTTTTTTTTTTTAATGTTGGGAACTTGGGCTTATTGTTACATGCTAAAAGATGCTTTTTCTACCTTCAAATGCTATTAAAAACATAATGAAACGTTCATTCCATTGGCACAAGAGGAGTTAAGCCCAAAAGAATTTCCACAAAACCTACTTGATAAGAGAATAGCAAAAAGTATTTCAAGTAGAAAGTTACTGACTGTCCGTGATTCCAAAGAGAAGTGTGATGAGAGGGAGACGTGTTAGAAGAAGCATAAGGAAGGTTGGGTTGTTGGCTCCTCTATGGTTGTTCTGGCAGAAAAGAAATAGAAGAATTTTTGAAAGGGAATAATAATAACCTTGTAGGTTCAAAGATACTTTTTTGAGAACTTTACACTTTTTGGTACTTGACTTATAATTCTTTTGTGCAGTTTTTGGAGGATCTAAAGCTCTAGTTGTGTGAGCTGCCCCTTTCTTTTGTACATGAGTTTGTCCCCTTTAGCAGTTATTGAATACAAATCTACTTACCAAAAAAATAAATCATAAATGGATCTCTACCATATCCATATGTTATCTTTAACAAAAGGGTAGCATCATATATTTATGATGGAATGGAATACATGAAACATACAGCCAACCCATGAGTTTGGAGGACAAGGAATACCTTCCGGAAGCAAAAAACCTTTGCTTAATGCAGGTCTTTCATAAGGCACAACCTGCGAGAAATATAGCAGAACTTCAGGAATGTCCCAAATTTATGAAAAATAATGTCATTATGTTTTTATAACTAATCACAAAATTTAAAAGTCAGAAGATAGGTAATAAATTATAACTCTAGCTTGAAGAAAACATAAATTGGAGAATTATGAACTGAAATGATCAAATAATCAATAAAATCTTGTGTGTGAGATTGACACTTTTATTATGTACCACGGTCCATGGTGTTAAGACAAATGTTTGAGAAATTTTTCTTCCTGGCAAGGTACATGTGTGAGAATTATGAAATGCTCGAATGGATGCAACATAAATGTAGTAAAAAGAGGGCGAAATGTCTATTAAGGAAACATTGAGTACAATAATTCTACTTTTAATAGAAAAGGATGAAGGAAAGTTACAAGCTTACTTCTTCAATGAAAAGTAATATTTTCTATTAGGTTAGATTGTCTGTAATCCCAATTGCAAAAATAAACCCGAATATCATATGATTGTTTGCATCCTATGCCATTGTGTAATACCTAAAAACACTTAAAAGAGCTGATCAATTGAAAGAACCCAATTTAGGCCTGGTTTAACAGCTCAGTGCAAAGTTAAAACTTTGAAAGCATTAAAGTCTATGAAAATAAGTCAATATCTGAATTTTAGGCAATGGAGTAAAATTAACAAGTACTAACACAGAGAGAAACACTGAGAGGAAAGAGAGAGAGAGAGAGAGAGAGAGAGAGAGAGAGAGAGAGAGAGAGAGAGATTTACAGGTTCTTCAGAGATGATGCAGAGTTCACCAGTGAGAGACTCCTTTCTTTTTGAATTCAAGAGCTGCGTATCCAGCTGCAACTCCGCCCCCCAGTATCACATACACAAACGCCCTTCCCATCTCCCGTCTCCCCTCCTCCTCCTCCTCTCTAAAACACACTCTTTCTCTCTCTATATCTAATTTCTAGGAAGATGACTTGCTTTGAAATTTGAATATCACTTCAACGAAAAATAGAGATCAGTAATTCTCAATCCATCTTCCTGATCAGAAGGTGATGTGATCCTCACGGAATCGGGTGTATTGCTATCTGTAGGATATTTCGGTGTATAATACAATCAAGAACGTTAATCGGGCTGGTTGCGATGATCTGATAGGGATTCTGATTTTGTGTTCGGGTGATTTGGAGCTAACGTATCCTGACCGTTGAGTGGGACCAACTAGTGGTGGATCGTGCCAGTAATGTTTCGCCACGTGTTTATCTGGAAGGGATATAATATTGGGAATTGTGGTGATGATCAAGTTGATGTTGTCTTTTGTGGTACCTCGTGTAACTGAATCGTGGATGAGGCGGCTTCATTTATCTGCCACACATGCCTCGTCCTCTATTTTTAAAACATTTCGTCCCTTATTTTATTTTATTTTTATACAATGACGTGGCATGAGCGGGTCGATCAGCCAGTTATTCGTTGGCTTATAGAGTTTTGAGAGTTCTGTTACGTGGAACAAAAAATTTTGATTTGTTGAATTATAAGAATTTTAAATTATATTTAAGTTTATCTTATTAATTTTTTAAAGTTAATTTTGAATAAATTTTTAATTAAATTAATCGTAAATCAAATTAATGAGTCAAGTTTATATCGAGCTATTTGAACCTAATGAGCCAAGTTCGAATCGAGTTTAATAAATTAACAAGTCTCGAAATATGTTCAAGCTTGATTTGTTTTATTTTACAAACTGAATCATTTACAAGCCAAGTTTAAATAATTCGACTCATTTTACGGTCCTGATGTAAAGATGAAAATCGAACTCATGTTATTTGTAAAAAAAAAAGTTAACACTTGTATTATTTGAATATGACATTAATCTTATTTTATCCTTTATAAACTCTTAATAAATATTTATTCTAAATTCTTATCTCAAATAATATAACATTTATGTAGTATTATATTATTAATAATATTTTAAATTCTGTAATTAATGTGATTCTAACACATTAATATCACAACATTTGAAACATCATTAAGAGACTCCAAATACGTATTTCAAATTTTTATTTTAAATAGTGTGACATTAATGTGATACTATAATTTTAATAATATTTTAAATTATATAATTAATATGATTCTATGGCTCCGGTCCAAAATTCAGTGAATTCGATCTCAAGACCAAAACAAAACCAACCCAACCCAAATTTCTTTCTCTTCTCTCTTTTTTGTTTTTTTGTTTTGTCATGTCCAGACAGATCTGGCCCAAATCCAGATTGCTAAAATCTATTCGGTTGGAGCCCAATTATTTTCAAAGGCCACCCAAAGCTGTCAATCAAAACAATGGGGATATACAGGCTGGATAAATTGGGAGCGGCTGTTTTCGATAAAAATCACTAAACTTTGATTCAATTTTCTTAATTTCATATTGTTTTGTTCTTAATTTTTAAAGTCAAGTTGAAATTTTTATTATCAAACTTATATATTATTTACACTGTTATCGTGGGAGATCGAGGTTCGGTCCGTACTCTTAAATCTTTTCTTTCCTTTTTACAGATCATTCTTGCAAGGTCGTGATTGACAATTTTTCGACAGCACCACAAACTAAGTTAAAATTAATTCATTACCTGATTAAAGTGTAATTTCAATAATAAAAGAAGAAAGTCTTTTCAAAAGAAGTTTATAGAGCCATGTCTTCAAGAGACATTTCTTACATAAATTTTTTCTCAAGAGGTGTCTTGAGACACAGGCAGATCCACGGGAAAAAAAAAGAGCCCATGGCCTCCAGAAACTATAATATTACATTTTTTATAACTAATTTTCTTATAATATCTTAATATGAAACATGGAATTCATAAGGACTAGGGCTAATGTCGTCGGGTGGGACAAAAATTAAAACCCCAATATTTTCTATGATTTTTCACTGTAAGTGAATTAGCGTTAGAGGCAGGCCTAGAGAAGGGGGCGGGGCAATGAACCCTCCCAAAATTTTGAAATTTTTTTTACTTTTGTTTTCAATAGATTTTTTTTTTTTTTTATAAAAAAATTAGAAGTTTCCCCCTCAAGTTTTTTCTTATTTTCATAAGAAATCCTCTTCAATTTTATTTTTTTTAAACTGTAGCTCCTCCCTAACTTCATAGGTCTAAGTCCGCTACTGTTATATTCCCCGACTTCATCCCGTCCCGTCCCGAACTCTAATATATATATTTTTTTAAGTAAGTTAAAACTTTTATTTTGATAGATAAATTAATTTTTTATTATTAAAATAACTAATATAAGAAAAAAAATAATATAAGTGTTATATAAAAAACCTTAAAACTAATTTTATATAGTGTTATTTATTGATAAATAGTAGTGTATATAAAAAAAAATTAATATATAAACGGAACGGAGTGACCATTCTCCAAACCTACCCCGAACCCCTACAAGATTTTAAAAGTCTCATTCCGACTCCGTTTATGAGTATCCCATACCCGTTCCATTCAGACAAAGTGGGACAAATTGTCATCCTAAGGTAAGATCAGTGATCACATTGATAATATACATAAGTATGACTACCAAAGTTAAGCGTATTGATCTAAGAGAGTACCCAATATTTTTCTTAATCGAGGGGCATTAAATACAGTAACTACATGACATAAAGTTTGGAATTCAGCCCCTCAAGACACTTTTTACAGAAAAATTAAGCAAAATATAGAGCTTATCTATACAAAAATAGAGTTATTTTGGATCAAAAGATCAGGGCTTGATTAAGCATCATATTTTCTTATCTTTGAAATTCACACAAATGCAAATGCACATGCACATTTCCTTCTCATCCCAACCTTTCTTGTCAAAATAGAACTTTCATTGTCATCTTACCAACCACATGATCATCTTCCCATATTGCCAATAAGCAGTCATCCATGAGAATGGTCATTCTAGCTAGGTGCATGGGTAGTGTTTGAAAAGTTTTTCAAGATGCACAAAATTGTATTTTAAAAAAATGTAAAATCCACCCACACAAAAGTAATTTTAACAGGTTTGATCAGATGGTCAAACACATTTTTTAGGACAGTTTTTACAAACATGAAAATTTAAAAAAAAAAATGATACAAAAGTTACCTCCAAATGAGACCTAATTTATTTCCGTTGACACCAATGGCGGAACCAAGAAAATTATTAGAGGGGGGCTAGAAAATTTTGGAATGAAAAATAAGAGGAATGATTGATAAAAATTAAGTTATGCCAAAATTTTGAAGAGATGAGCTAAAATTTTGGATGAAAAATCAGAGAAATAATGGGTAAAATTTGGACTAGACCAAAGTTTTAGGATAGATTAATTTTGAAAAAGTCAAAATTTTACATGTAAAAAAAATTCTATAGTATATATATATATATATATATATATATATATATATATATATATTTTGAGGAGGGGGGCTAACCTAGTCCTCCCCCTAACATCTTTCTGCCCTTGGTTGGCACTGCTTATTAATGATATCTATTTCTTAGTATGGAGACCACAATAAATATCCCATCCTTATGGAACTACTCCTTAGTACTAGAAGAAAAAAAAAGAATTAATTAGCCCATGGGACTCCCGTCATTTGGAAAAACTACTCCTCCATATGGAGAGCATGATAAATATCCCATTACAATCATAATGGCAAGTGAGCCAGTGGACATGGCCCAATTGATAGCAGAGAAAATGAGTTTTGTTAGTGCTCTTTTTATCGAATTAGTATATGATAAAAGGAAAAAAGATGGATATCACCCGATAACCTACCCTTTCACGTAAAATTATTCAATAGTTTCGACTCACTGATCTCAATGATCAAATGATAAATAATATGTATATCTATACTATAATGTTGTACATGTAGTTTTTAATCTGACCCAGTAAACAATGGCCCCAAATGACCACTGAATCGTTACTCTTTTGGATAAATTACTTAGTGAAATTATTATTTTACATCATTATCTGACATAAAGTAACTTCTCTCGCAAATTATAATTTTTATCTTAAATTTTAGATAAAAAAGTGATAATATTTATAAGAAGTTGTCACTCTTGTTGGTGATTGTCATGAATTCATGCAGCTTCTTGATGATCTATTTGCAACCCGAGACGACGTAAAAAATGAGCAATGTGTGAGTTTTAACTTAGAAAAAAATAGCCGTCATTGGAGAAAAAAGAGTTTCAAATTTTTGGAGTTTTTTATTCTTATAATCTCTTTGATATATAGTAGACTGTTATCGTTGTTTGTGAACGTAAGTATCTTACCGAATTACGTAAATTTAATATTTTTTTATATTCTTTTATTTATTTAAAAATTAATTTATTATTTATTTAATCGTTTTCGTAGAATAACTACAATCTAAATAATAGCACGTGAAACTGAATATTTTCTTGATATGAGATTGTGGGCATACATAGTGAGTGTGATGAGACTTTGAGCTTTGGATATTCTCTCACGTTGTGAACACTCATTTCATGGCCGACCCATCATGTGATTTTTCCTTATCTCTCATGTGTTGTTTATTCCTTGTGTTTTCATGTGATTTTTTGTATTTTAAACACGTGACTCAAAACAACGTGAGGCCCAAAATTTGAAAGTTCCTTTCGTATGACTTGGGTTACATTAAAAGCCCCCCACCAAACTTCCTTTTTTCAGTGAAAGACTTGCATAAGTCATCAATCATAGCTATTCCTTTGTCGCCCCATTCAATTTGTGCACATTATATATATACATATATACATATGTATATATATCTATATAGAGAGAGAGAGAGAGAGAAAAAAACTTATCACGTGTGTATATACATAAGGGCCAAGCCAGGAAAAATTTTTGGGGGTTAAAATAATTTGAAAGAAGTTTTAGTGAAAAATATTAGGGTGTGACAAAATTTTAAGATGAGAAATAAGCAAATTAAGATAAAAAAATTAAGTTAAGTTAAAATTTTGAGATAAAAAATGATAAAAATAGATTGTAAAAATTAAAATGAACAAAAATTTTGGAGTTTACTAATTTAAAAAAGTCAAAATTTTATTTATAAATATTTTTTTATCAAATTCTGGGGACTACAAACACCCCAACCACAACTTAATTCTGTCCTTTTATATATATATATATATAGAGAGAGAGAGAGAGAGAGAGAGAGCTCATGATTGGCAGTTCAAAAATTTCTCAATGGATTTCTCAAAATAGATTTTTTTTTCAAAAATAGTATAGTAGAAACTTTTTTTAAAAATAGTGTAATGACACTTATTAATAATTGATTCGAATATTATAATATTATTTAAACACTTATCAAATACTTCGTAACTTAATACAAATAACATATTTTCATAACTATTTATTCAAATTAATATTTAACTCAATCTGCATTTTTTTTTAACTCTTCCAAAACGAAGACTTTGTTTTGGGTTATGATTTTTTTGTTAATGAGTATTTTCAAAGATACTTAAAAGGCTTTTGATTATGTTGTTGTTAGGTAATGAATTAAAGTCTCCAATGCCTGTAATTGCCATATTCATCAAGTGGGTGTGGATTTATAGGGACCATGCATGTGAAGACTTCCTCCTAGGGCTGTTGAGAGTTAGCTTCACGTTGCAAGGTCATGCACAAATATGGATAAATTTGGAAAGCAAAGATAGAATTTGCCCAAAATAGCTACCTTTTTACGTGTCGCTTTTCTATTCGCTTAGTTTGGTATGTGTTTGTTATGGGCGATTTATATAATATAATAATAATAAAATTAAAAGTCGAGTCTTATTACCTAATCCAGTGATATCACACTCACAATTAAGTATTAGTTAATTAGTACTATATATTAGTTGAAAAAAGACAAGTTATTCTCACTAAGTTCGGGTTTCCTTATTTGTACACTACTTGATTTAACTTATAAAAAAATCATTTATCTAATTCAACCTTTTTTTTTTTTTTTTTTGGGATAAACCAAAAACCGATCTCGTCAACTGAACCCTTTTGATACATGGTCAAACGTAAATAATTTGATACTTCTTCAAACATGTTTACTCGGCATACTTGGCATACCTCTGTATATGTTTCAATGAACCATTTAATCTATCAATAATCATTGTTTTGAACAGGCCGGCTCAATATAATTGAGGACTAAAGCGAGAAAATAATAACTTTTAATGAGACTTTTTTTATATTAATATAAATTTTTACTTTGTTTCTTTTATATATATATATATATATATATATTATATTTTAATTTTTGTAATATAAAATTTATTTATTTTCCAACAAGAGAGATTTATGTATTGAATAAAACTCTACTAATAAATATTTTATATAATTTTTTTTTATCTTAATAGACAACAATAAAAAAAATTGACTATAATACGAATAAGATTCTAGAATTAAATTATTTTCATGAAGTATTTATGGGGACTTTTTTATAGAGTTGGATTTTTATTTACCTTA
The DNA here is from genome assembly GCA_008638375.1 of Nyssa sinensis. NCBI lineage: Eukaryota > Viridiplantae > Streptophyta > Magnoliopsida > Cornales > Nyssaceae > Nyssa > Nyssa sinensis. The sequence goes on from CM018032.1 coordinate 61,240,569, forward strand.
AACTTCTAATTTCATTATACTATAAATATATAAAATTTGGGACCTTTTTGTAGAGTTAGATTTTTATGAATCTTAGACTTTTAATTTCATTATACTATAGATACCAAAAATTTGGGGTCTTCTTTTTAGGTGAGACTTAAAGCGATTTTGGAGCCTTTTTATACCGTTAGAGATTTATTAATCTTAGATTTCTAATTTCATTATACTATAAATACTTAAAATTTGAGGTCTACTTTTTAGGTGGGGCCTAAAGCGATTGCTTTGTTGGCTTTATGCTTAAGCTGGCTCTGGTTTTGAATATGTTTCCACTATTTGTCTTGAATAGTGTGGATAACGAGCTTGATTGGTATGGGTCTTTTGTTAGTGGACGGTGTGATCGATCTTTTAAATTAATCAGTTCGAAGAGTCGGATACCGAATTTAAAAAAAAAAAAAAAAGAGCTTGACAGGTGTGTGATAGGACCAGAGGAGTAGAAGTGTATTGTTTGAAGTAAATATTTGTTATGTTTTGTAAGTATGTTTATGTCTTAAGATAATAGCTTGTTAACTTTATTGTTTAGAATTATTTGTACTGACAGATGATTGTAGTGTCAAAGTGTTAACTTACTTGAAATTTTGGCTACTTAACATATTTCTCTTTTCCTTTGTTGATGTATTAATTGTAATTGCTTTTATTACATTTACATCAATAAAGTTTTCTGATAAAAAAAATGTTGAAAAATGACAAGTTATTCCCACTTAATTTGGGGTTTTTAATTTGTAAATAAACATGATTTAACTAATAAAAGAAATAATTTATGTAATCCTTCTTTTTGGGTACAGCTGAGTATAGACAATTTGACGTCTCTTCAAATGTTTTCACACACCACCTCTCACTTTCTGTCTCTAAATCTATATATATATATATCAACGAACTATCCTATCAATCAATAATCATTGTCTTAAATGATGTTTCTACTGTTTGTCTAGTAAACCACCGAAGTACAACCATTTTTTCGATATAACATAGACTTCGATATAGACATATCATCGTCATTAAAACCCCCACATTATTTTTCTCTCTCTTTTCAACGTGGGTATGTACTCTCTATCTTATAAAATTCAAACACAATTTCCATTCTTCAACATACCTCAAAGATACATATATATACATACACATATATATATATATAAGTTAATACGTACGCCTGTTTATTTATTTATTTTTTTCTATATAAGCACATGTAGAGTATTGGTTTCTTTAATGGATTAAAGTCCATATCAATTAACAAGAAGCATATATATATATATATATATATATATATATATATTGTATTTTAATTGCCATGTAATTAAAATTCAGATAATGATTTTCATTCTTCAACATATCTCAAAGATACAAATATACACTCATATATACACACACATATATAAGTTAATACTCATATTTTTTTATATAAGCACATGTAGAGTATTGATTTATCTATTGTATTACAGTCCATATCAAATAACAATCAGCATATAGAAAATACAGAAGTTTTAACTATAAACAAATCTACCAAGTACTAATATATCTAAAATATTAGACTTAATTTCCATGTAATAGATATATAGATTTATATATTGTATTTTAATTGCCATTAAGTAACTGCATAGACCAGAGATCCTCCATGCTCCAAATGTTGTCATCTGTTTCAGCAGGGAAAGGACATGGAATTGCCTTCAAGATTTTCAGGGTACGATAATGGTGGAGAGTAGCTTTCAACTGCTTCTACAGCTCCAGAGATTTGGCTTGTGTTTGCTTGATGATCATTATGCTCTGAACTTGAAATTTGTCCATTGAAATTTTCTGCTTGCTTCATGTGTTTTTGGATTCTAGTCCTCCAGTAGTTTTTTATTTCATTGTCAGTCCTTCCTGGGAGATGCTTTGCAATTTTTGACCACCTGCACCACAAAATACCTTGTGGAAAACAACCAAAAATAAAAAATAAAATAAAATAAAAGTTTCATTTTCAAAACCCTAACTTTTTTTGAAGATATATTCAGAATTTTCAATGTATAAAATAATAAGAATAAAATTAAGTAATTTTTTAATATCAAAGGGAACTTTAATGGAAAAAGAAAAGGTAACTGTAAAATTTGTTAATATAATATGTCAACCGATACAAATAAGAAAAGAATGAGATCCAAACCATTGACATAAAGAGGGGGAAAGTTTAAAAATTGAAATTTAAAAGGGTTTCTTATAAAAATATTTTAAAAAAATTGAGAGATAATTCCTAATTTTTATAAAAATTTCTATAAAAAAAAAAGAAAAATTAAAAATTAAATTTTTAAAATTTTAGGGAGCCGACAACCCCTAATAACCCATCATATCCACCAGTTAACGAGCAATGTTTTAATGCCCCTCAAAGAATGCTGGTCTTGTGCCCCCCATAGATATAGGGTGTGAGAGGGAGGGGAAATTCAAGCCTTACTGGAGTTTGGAAGTGCAGGAAATTCACTAGTCTATCACTCCCAAAATGAAACAAAAATTTAGCAACAACAGCTATATCTCTCTCAATTTTGCATTACTCGGAAGGAAAAAATAAAATGATATCATAATAGATAAAAGAATAAAGAAATAATATACATATCTCACCTTGGATTATTCTTGTATATATATACTGAAGTCCCTAGTAATTTAGTGACATCTTGTGCTTCTCTTTACAGAAAAATCACGGTTTCAAATCTCTCATTTTTTATTTTCACATGCTAGAATATATGTAACATATTGCCAATAAAAATCACATGCAAAACAATTATGTTAGAATACCAATAAAATGTAATAAATCTCCATATATATATAGAACAAGAATTTTCTTAGAACTACAAAATAATATGAAGATAATTTTATAAAAATAATTTTGTCAAAAAAAAAAAAAGAACAGACAAGAGATGAAAATATGCATCCAGATACAATAATCAGAAAAATGCTAACTAGTAATTAGTGAGATAGTTAGGGAAAGGGGAAAAAATAATAGGATAAGAAATAAATAAAAATAAATATTACTAGTTACCTTGCAACTTACATTTTGAGTTCGACTATACAAACAAGTGTATAAATTAATTCGTTACAACATAACAAATATATAGCTAGGACAGGAAGTCCTATCAGAGTTGTACGAATGCTTATTTTTCATGCAGTTGGCGTGAATTCGATTATAGAAAAAAAAAAAATCACCTCATGATAACACAATTTAGTTTCTAGAGTTAATTAGCATATGTTCGAGGGATGATGGCGGCAAAGAAACATGAAAAATCATATTTCAACACAAAAATGCAGACTTCGCCGCCAACCTTAACTCCCCCTTAGATAGTATGGGAATAGCAAAAATTAAAAGAAAAAAGAAAAAAATGAAGCTATATATAGATCTAACTGATCTATGGTTGGAGATCACTTATTATAAAGTATAAAACAAAAATAAAAAATAAAATGAAAACTAAAAAATAAAGAGAGATAGAAGAATAACTAAGCATATGCTTGAAATTTCTTTTTTTTTTTAAAAAAAAAAAGAAAGAAAGAAAGAAAAACAAGATCACCTCATAACACAATTTAGTTTCTAAACTTAGCATATGTAGTTTGAGGGAATGTGGCGGCGAAGAAACGTGAGAAAATCTGATTTTCGCACAATAAAACAGTTTTCGCCGCTAGCCTCACCCCCAAACTCTCCCATTAGATAGTATGGGAATAGCAATAATAATGTGAAATGTGACCCACCATCTCTTATAAGTACATGTAATGTTGTATCAATCATTATAGTAATTTACTTAAATGATCATGTTCCATGGTTTAAAACAAAAGTCCTCATGTTCTATGGCTCAAAATCAAAGTCCCTTCAAGTTCCCCACTTGTTTATTTAAAGGAATCTGATCAATGCATAATGTGGAAAGGGTTATTGGAATGAACTCATCATCATGCCCACTTCAGAAATCTCAAACTTCTAATGTAGAAGAAGAAGAAGTTTGAACAGTGAGTCATCTGAAAATGACTCCAACGGATAGTTTTGGAGAAAAGTGGGAAAGCCAAAGCCAAATGTTCATCCAGAAGCATGGACGCTGATCACTCTGTCTTAGCAATGGCTTCTCTGTGTCATCCACCAGCTAGCTCTATATATTTTCATGAGCATCACACAAATTAAGGTTTGAATTTTTATTTATTTTTAACAAATAATGGGCCATCATATGATTGTGTGATGGGTTCCATTAAATGATTTCAACTGTCTCATATTATTCAATTTTTTGGATGGGAAGAGAATAAAAGTTTATAATAAGTTTTTTTTTTTTTTTTGGAAATTTTGAATTATTTTTGCTTAATTTTGAAAAAAAATTTCTAATCATAAGGGTACTGATGTCGACCCAATTTTTTTTTAATCAAGCAAACTCTACAAGGCTATAAATAAGCTAGGCCTGCCTATAAGTCGTCCTCTCCAAATTTGAGAAAAAAAATCTCAAAATTTTCTTCCAAAAATATTTTTTCCCATAAAATCTTTCTACCCCGCGCTTTGCAATTCAAAAATCTCGCAACAGTCGTCCTCTAGTGCGGGCATTTGGTGTGACATCGGATATGGCAGGTGAATCCACTATAGGCACAAACACCATCTGACATGGGACGGAGCTTGTTTAGCGCTAATGCCCTTTGCACCACCCTTCTATTGATGTACTTTTTGTTGTATCCCTTGTACACTTATCTATATTGATCAATAAACTCTCTCTTGTCTTTGTTGGTTAAAAAAAAAAAAATACAACCTCTGATGTGGGCATTTGGCATGATATTAAAAAAATGTCGGGTTTATTCGGATAACACTTGTTACCGTTCAAGTTTCTAATTTCCAAAAGACTAGTTTATTAGGTACTGCATCCGCTTTATAATCCCCAAGACACTCCAATGCCTATTCTAGTTGAAATTCCATAATCTCCGATATAAATTCCTTAGCTCAACCTTTTGAGGTGTACTAACAGATTTTCAAAGGATCCTGCCTCATCATGTTCTTTAGTTTATCACATGCAATTCTTGTAAAGAAGGAAGGTGTTTTTCGATATGTCTAATTCATCATACAATAGGATGTTCTTTTAATAATATTATATTATCTGTATTATAATTTTATATTTAAAAAATATATCATAACACACTAAAACACACGTAACATAACATTGTTAGAAGAGCTGCAAATAAAACACTTATGTTTATATTTCTTACAAATAATTTTTTTTTTCAGATCATACTTGAGGATTTTAAAATTATTTTTTAAAAAACAGATTGTGACAGTTCTTTTGTGAGGTATAAAAATTTAAGACAACTTATAGAAATTGTACTTATATGTTAAGGACAATGAAAAGGCTGTGATAGGATTCAAAACTCAAACACCTCTTTCTCTTGTGGGGAAGCCTTAAAATATAGGGGGCCCCTTTGTCCTAGAACCTAGAGAAGAGCCAAAACAATATGGTACCATGCAGTCTACTTCAACCCAAAGCAAAAGGGGACTTCTATCTTTCAATAGAAAGGGAAGGTTGACATGTGATCAATTGAAATGGGTTCAGCTGAGAGTGAAAAACTCTATTGTCAAACGTGGCCTATTAATCAACAGCTGTTATCTAGCCATTCTGTGCATTCAGAATCACTTTTAAGCCTTATCGCACTTTATTGCTGATTTTAGCAAAGCAAAGCCATCATTTTTTTCTTTGATTTTTTTTTTTCGGTGAAAAGGAAAAACTTCTATCATACGGCAAATGTATGTTTATATATATAATTATTTTTCAAAAAAATCCTTTTAAAAAAAAAAATAAAATTGTCCATACCATGGAGCAGGGATCCATCATCCTTCATGCACCTCAACCCTAGGTTATTCGCTGCGATCACACGATTTTATCAGTGATCGATGATCATTCAAAATCATATAATCTGCATAACAGGCCTGCTCTCTTTCAAAATCATTTTCTGATCTCAAAGGATTAGATCAAGAACACAAGATTTAAAAAAAAAAATTGTTCAAATTTTCAAAAATGGGTTCCTCAAAAAGATTTTGATATCTTTTTTTGCCTAAAAAATTCAAAATAATTTAGGAGAGCATGCACCTATACGAAGGACAGATCCATTGGAAATGATGTGCCCCAGCTCTATCATATAAGACCAGAAAGAGAGATCTAAAAAGAAAGACTAGAGCATGCACGTACTAAATATTTGAAGCAAGAAACTATTACTAATCAATATATATATATATATATATATATATATTACAATCCCCACTGTTGCAATTGGAAGGATCTTTGCTAGCCACATATATTATAACCCTCACGTCTCCCTCCCTCCCTCCCCCCCCCCCCCCCCCCTCTCTCTCTCTAGTCCATATCCAGGTGAGGCTTCAAGGATTTACAGCTAGGGATCCCAAGTATATATTCTGGAAATAAGTTGTTGGCTCCTCTTTATATATATTCACGAATTGCCAAGACTCATGATATGATTCAATATCACTTGAGGAAAAAAAGGAGTTCAATATTTTTTATTGTACGTAATAGAATTTCATATATATATTATAATTATTGTATCATGCACTCACCTGTTTCCCCACTTAGCATGCAGTTCCATGATCACGAGCTGTTCTTCTGGTGTAATATTACCTCTCCTAACGTCAGGTCGGAGGTAGTTGAGCCACCGGAGCCGACAGCTTTTTCCGGTACGTTTCAGACCTAACAAGAACATATATTTCATTTCAACTAGGCAGTTTAATTTGGTCACTAAGGTTGTGTCCAAGTGATGCATGTCACGTTAATTTCACTTCTCCTCCGTATCGTTGCATAAAAAAATTCATGGAAAAGCCAAAAAATAAAAATAAAAAAACATTACTGATATAAACAGGAAAAGGGGTTACCAGCAGAGCGAGCCAGTGAGTTCCAAACACCTTCACCATGATTAGCGATGTAATTGATCAGAATCAAATCTTCTTCCATCGTCCATGGCCCTTTTCTCACTTCAGCATCCTGAGAGTTGCATGGTTTTTTATCCATTTTTGGTTCGAGATCGACTTGAGAGAGAGAAAGAAAAGGAGGAGCTATTGGTTTTGAAGAAGGTAATGGAGTTGGCAGTGGAATTTATAGAAGAGTCTTTCATAATTTTGGAGAATAATTTAGCTTTTAATATTTAATATTGCATAAATCAGCTTTTAACCTAACTCTCATTTAAAAAGATTACATTTATGTTAACGTCTTGATAATGAGATATATATATATATATATATAAATGCATCATGTATGTGTTTGCGCATGATCATTATCATCCCACACTGTACTAAATTCATGTTCATGTGCATGTGCATGTCTATGTTTCATCTCTTTGCCAATTCTCCACTTTATAACAACTAATTTCTTAACGACGTCCACTACAACATAGTTATGCATATGCATGAATTGGTAGTATGTGTGTGTGTATATACATATATATATATATATATGTTGCATGGATACTATTTTGTAAGTGCATGTGGAAGAGGCTGACTTAAAGAGTGTACGAAAGGGATCCACGAAAACACGGGAAAGAGAGAAAATGTCACACGACATTCAAGCTAACATACTGACTGTAATGGAAGACCTGTTTTTTTTTTGTTCTCTTTTTTTTTTCTTTTTTATAACTCATCGAGTCTACCAACGGCAACCTTTGGCCACGTGACTTGATTATAAAACTGGTCTCATTCCACAATTATTTTGTACAAATTTTGCTTATAGAGAAATTGGTCTCAAGGATACATGTGAAATGTAGAATATTCAATCAAAACCTTATATTTTTAAACATTTATTTCTTCTTATGTCTCAAACCGAGTTACTCCTTAAAATTGATGGAAGACATATTCATTAATTACTTGTCATGGGTATGACCTCCTCCAAATGGAGAACTCCAACTCTTCAAGATTTGATCCTACAATCTCCAAGAAACAAAACTTTGGCATTGACATTGCCAAGTCCACATGTATAATCCAATAAATGGGTGTCAGTGTATCAGTCATTTAGCCCTAAATGGTATCTACGATTCCATGTTGACAAGATTAGACTAATGAGCAGCTTGGAACCTTAATAGTAAAATAAATCAGATTTTGTTTCGTTAATTGTCACGATTATTTGATAGTGTTAGTACTCGAAGGATATTGGCTGTCGTCGGATAGTGATCAAGTGATATTATTTGCTCATTTAAAAAAAATGCAGGGTTCAAGTCCTGCAAAGATAAGAAGAGGGAGCATTAAGGTGGGATTAGTAAAGATTAAGATCATTGACCCTCATGATTAGCTAGATTCCCTATTTCTCTCATATTGATGCACCATAACATGCAGCCCTTGTATATGGTGGGATTCACGTTTACTTGTGAGAAAAATAGAAAGCCCAAGCAATTTTTAAGTGAGCCGGGTCCATTAACTATAGATCCGGCCAATCATTTTTACTTGTCATGCATTACTTTTTCATTTTCAGATAAAATAACAAGATTCAAGTCCTCGCAGGGCAGGGGAAGAAATGGTAAACAGGGATTAAAATCATTGACCTTGATAATTGACTAAACCTTCAAAAAGAATGATACGAGGTGTATCTATTTCATTTGAAATACATAGTCTCTATTTTTCTCATGTCGATGCCCTGTACCACGCCGTCCTAGCTTCGTATACGGTGGGATTCACACTTAATTATTGAGAGAAATAGAAAGCTTAAGAAATTTTTAAGTGAACTGGGTCCATTGATTATAGACCCAACCAATCATTTTATGTCATGTTGAAAAAAAGTAAATTTTTATCTCCTTAAAAATAAATAACATGTACACATGACATAATCTGAATTATGCATGCGCCTAATTAATTAAAAAATAGTATTTTTTTTTTTTTTGCATAATTGATCTGATTCATGGATTCGAATATTTTTTTTCTTTGGTAAAAAATTTGGGATTCACAAAAAAAAAAGAGGAAGAAGAAGAAGTCCAATACCTTTTATTTAATGTCAAACAAATGATTAAATGAATTAGGTCTAAATAATTCTCATCCACACAAAGGCTAAACAAGAGGAACAAGAAAGGGGCAATTACACATCTATTTGATCATTATCTATTGTTTAGACTAAAACACCAATATATCTCTTTTAAAATGACCAATTCCTAACATTGGTCCATAAAGCATGTAATCAATAATCCATAACCTCATATTAAAGCTGTTTTCTTAACATCCCAACTCATTTGAGTTGTCCGACGTACACTTCATGCAAAGCTTACATTGGAAACAACATAACTATTTGGGAAACTAATTTTGTAGCTGTATTAAATCACAACTCATTAATCAAAGTCTTGAGTATAAGAAGTTTTGGATTCAAATATCTTTATTTACCTTTATTTTTTGTTTGTGCAAAATTATACTATATTCTACTTTATATTTGTGTGGTTTATTTGTCTCTCCACATGTAAATTCAAGGTTGTATATTGATGTACATTCTTGGATCATTCTCTAATAATTTAAGTTTTTAGTTGAATTATTAATTTAATATGGTATTAGAGTAAGCAAAAGCTCATGTATTCAAATCTCACCATCACTCTGATAATATAAATTGTATACGTGTTGATTCAATCAGACCACACATGAAGAAAGCATGTTAGAAAATATAATATTAAAATTACATCTTCTTTAACGATTCTTAAACAGGTACTTTGGATCATAGTCTTTGTCTTATTTTTTGTTCCCCGTCCGCTCTCTATGCCTTCTCCGATGCTAATTGAGCTCCATACAAGAGCCTTTCAAATTCTACGGTTAGATGTGGGATGATAACCAAGAGCCAATCTTGGTAGTAACTCTAGATTATCACCAACAATAATTGTTATCTCATGTAAATCCATTCGGTTATTTGTTGTGTGGATGTAATCCTATCGGATTAGGTATATATATATATATAAAATATGAAAAAAGCTTAGTACATCAGTTTGATTTATCGAATGATGTGTTATAATGAATAATGTCATTCTGTAAAATCCGATTTACATAGCATTACTATTCACAAAAACATTTTCCTTCCGTGAAAGCTTAAATTATTTACTCATTATTAACAACATAAATGAAGAAAATCAAATATCGAAATATAGATGGGGAACCGATAGAAGAGAGGAAATTGTACATTTCTTGATACAGATTACAAAGACCAGAGGTCCTATTTATTACACAAAAATAATCAATCTATACATAAATGGTGGCAGACAAATCTCTTGATTTCAGCTCGTGTCTCTAGCGCTCTTCTTTCCCTGAGATCTCGTTGTGTTGACCTTGCTATCCATGGAACGATAGCGTGAGTTTTGGTCTTGGTCTCTTCCCTGATATCTTGTTGCTTTCCTTAACAATAAATTTTAGGGATTACCATAAGAATACAATAGGTTGTGAAGGAGATTCATGAGCTTGCTGAAAGTCATGGAACTATCCGAAAGGCAATCCTTCACGCATGTTGTTGCCGAGCAATACTTGTAAGTAGTAATTACTTCCGTAATCATAATTTGGGCCACTAATTTTGTTGTCAATACTAGTCATTAACTTCCAAATCCAACAATTCTTTTGGAGAGAAATGAGAAATGGCATTGCTTTCTTCCTAAAAATAGAGGAAGTTAGGCCAAAACTAAAGCTTAGAGCAACGATAATTAGGTTTTAGTAGGAGGCAAGTTTTCTTGCTAATCATGCCATTAAATACATGGTTTAAGCATTTCACGTGTAATGGCCTCGGCTTAGTGCAATTAGGTGTTGCAACCTTTTGGTGAAAAGGCTCGAACCATAACCACATGCTCATTATGTATAGCTAATAGGATTAAGCAATTTTTGTACCATAAACAAAAAAGGCAACAGATCAGGAACCTAATGGAACTTTTTTAATTGGGCAAGTCGAACAATTTAACTGGTGCTTGAGAATTTTGATGGGTCAGTAAGACTTATCAAGAGTCGGGTGGTGTACGAGTTGACTTGAAACACATGTATCATAAATTTAAAAACTTGAAGTTTAATTCACTATGTCAGGAGCGACTCAATCATAAAATCAACAAAGCAATCGTTTTAAACCCACTTAAGGAAAAAAATTTAAATTTTATGTATTTATTGTATAATTAAATTAAAGTTTAAAAAATATTTCAAATTTTATATATTTATAATATAATCAAATTAAAAGTTTAAAATTAATAAAAATCTAACTCTACCAAAATATATATATATATATAAAGACTCCATAAAATAAGAGCTTAATAAAATTTTATTTGTATTGTGTTCTAATATTTTATTATTATTTATTTAAATATATATATAAACTTTATTATTAGAGTTTCATTTAATATATACCACTATTTAAAAAATAATTAAATTTTATATTAGAAAAAGTAAATATAATATATATATATATATATAAAATAAAATAAATTCTATTAATTAAAAAAAAAACACTTTATTTAAAGTTATCACTTTTATTGATTTAGACCTTCAATTATACACCACGCTTGCGTCTCGTGTGGGATTTCCGAAACTACTTTCTTAGGCAAAAAGTGGACTAGTCGGCCAAAACTTGGGATGGGGGGGTGGTGGTGGTTACATAAAGTAGGGATGAGTCAACTCAAAATTAATAAGAATAACCAATGATAATATTAAGCATTCCCTCGACCCATGTACAACCCATTTTACAAGTTTCAAGCTAAGTCCAAATAAATCAATCCATTAATATTTCCATCTTAAAATGAACATGACATAGTTTTTTCCTACAAGAAATAATGCATTTGGCCAAATCTACGACTTGAATGACTTCGAAAATCTGACAACTAGAGTAAAGGGTGTTTGACAGAACAGTTGAAGAGCCAAAACTGTGAGTGCAGCCTATGATTTTTTCAACAAAGCAATTTTGAAGCTTCTGAAAACTCCTCCTTGATTTTAGCCAAAGTAAACAGGGCCAAACGGATTCTAATTACCATTGCCAGAGACACCGACTTTCTGCTTTGCTTCGGGAAGAACTACTGAAGATTAAGATATACAGGAAAAACGTACATGTATCATCGAGGGCAAATTCAGACTAGAGAATTTCGAGTCTTTATAACCTAATACCTTCTTTTTTTACAAATTCAAGCAACCCGTAACGGTAATGAAATTGGAAATGAATCAACAGAACAACACATTATATGCTACACAAATGAGCAAACTAGGCTCAGAAGTATATCGGCCCTAGCACAGGGTATGCGATACAGGTAAAAGTGAGTATATGTATCCCAAAATAAAAATAAACCCAGCAAGAAGTGAGAGTTCATATAGCCAAAGAACCAGAAAAAAACCCAATGATCATGAACCACAAGGACATACAAATAGTCTAACACTAAAGAATGTTACACATTGAGATCTTATACAGAATCACCATATATAATGACAAATAATAGTGTACGTCGCATTTTTCAAGTTCCATTACATATTGATAGAGTTTTGAAATAACACCACAACTCGGCTTCGAGATATGCATCAAGAAAATAAATGTATCTTTAACCACCTGATCAGGCAGCATATTTAATAGGCCTTGAACAGATTCGTTAATCTGTATGTGAAAACTAAAAACATAAAAAATTGATATATCAGCCAAACTATTTGTTGTGAAATTAATGATCTATGCAACAAAAGTTAGAGAGAAAAAGAGAATGCGACACAGAGGTTAGGCAATGTACCTACATCCATGAGAGCGACAATATTCTTCACTATATAAAAATAGGGTTACAACATATTTATACTATACCGTAGTTAAATCCTAACCTTAATTCGATTCATTGAAATTTTTCAATATACCCTTACTGTACACTCCACACACAATTCCTATATACCTAGTTTCACTCATTACAAGAATATAAGCCATATCTCTAGCACTATCAAACCCATACAATAAAGCCCTAAACTCAGATGATTCTCTTGTAAAAACTGATGAATCCAAAAGTCAATCTGGCAGATTAAATTACCAAACCAATAGACAAGACATGAATATAAGCCAAAGACAACCAAAGCTGCTCATTATAATAAAAGATGTCAAGGGTATTAATTACAGCTAAAGTATTAGCCGAGGCAGTTGTACAAAACCAAACAAGAACTTCAAAAAGTATATCCATCCAACTATCTTAATAGAACAACAATTTCATTGAAAAACTCAATGTAATGTTTCTAGGAATTGCAAAGATATCATAAAAAACCTACATAGTGTCTCCCCATGCATCCAGCAAAAAAACCACCAGCAACCAAAATCCTCAACTTCCTTACGCCTGCAACCATAAAAGTATTACACGACAAGCAGAATTGTAAGAATGTAGAAGATTGGAATGTCAAAATCAACTTCTTTAATTCTCACCCCGCCACCCCCGCGGGGCCAAAAAAAAAAAAGGTGAAGTAACATGCACACCCTCAAGCTTTTCAATGCTTAAACTTGCAGTTTTTTTTGGAACATTAGACAAGCATAATACTCTATCATGGTCCATGATAATTCTTTTTTTCCAACACTATATAAAGTTTTTTGTTGTACTTGCCTTGCTAGCAATGTTGTTGGAAAGCCAATCTAAACCTTCATAAAGGCCCTCCCCAGAAGTTGCACATGTGCTCTGGATGTACCTGAGATGGAAAACAATCAAATCAGCAGGTTTTAGCCATTGTTATTTTTTTTTTATTTATTTGACTTTCTTTTCATCCAAATATCCATGTGAATTTCAAGAAACAGTCAATTTCAATAACCTATGTAGTCCAAACTTGTCTAAATATTAGCAGAATTCCTGATGTTATTGCCCATATACTCAACTTAATTACTAACAACAAGATAGACGGCTCCATTAGGAAGAAATTATGAAGGGAAATCATGGAAGGAATGTAACTAACAAAGAAAAAAAAATTATTACGGTCCATAGTTGGCCATGGTGAGCTATTACACTCAATACTTTCCAATGATCCAGGCTGACAAGTCAATGTGTCTCATGACCAAAAAGGAAACTTTTAGTTCAAGTAATAAGTTGATACTTGGACAAATTTTTTTTTTTTTTTTTTTTTTTGGGGGGGGGGGGGAGGGGGGGTTTGAAATTAATGGAGCAAGGCAGTGCAAAGGAAAAAAAAAAATTACCAGTGGCGTTGGCGGAGTGAATGCAGACCAAGTTTGTCAGTTATTTCCGCAGCATTCATCGCATTAGGTAGATCTTGTTTGTTAGCAAATACAAGCAAAACAGCATCTCTCAGTTCATCCTGGAACAAGATTGATACAAACAATTCAAACATTTGTACCACACAAGATTTTTGGTAACAATCGCTTTGCCCTACTTAACCAACATGAAAAAGATAAATGTGAAAAAGCTAGAGATAGTTTCAGCTTACAGAGACATACATAATAAAAAAATTGGGCATAACAAGCAACAAGGACATTGTAACAGGTGGCAAGACTAAACCTTTGGTCCTAACCACAAGGTGGTCCACGAGAGATGAATGTGAACACATAGCTCATGTGAAGAGGGAGGCAGAAAAACAAGGGAGGAAACTGAGAGATGAAGTACAGTGCTATTTGATAAAACTAAAAATTAAGCAATTAGTATTTCAATGCTGAATTAGTATTTCTCGACACTTTTAACAGCTGACATTGTACAACTGAAAATGTAAAGTTATACTCTCAAATTCATATTAAATGTTAAAACCGCCTTTCGCTTCGTGGCTGGTACATTAAACATTTAGTGATAAGACAATTCTCTCTGACTTAAAATTCAGACTCTTTCTGACGTATATTTTCTCTTTACACGATTAAAATTGCCCATTGGATTATCAAGCAGCACCTAGTCTTATCCATTTTCTAAAAAATTACAGTAACACCCTGTCCAAATGTAATTTCTTCCTTAATTATGCCTATTCTACATTAGAACCATAGGATTATAACTTGGATATCACCTGAAGTAGAGACCAAGTAGGAGAGTAAAACAAAGCCTTGCTTTGCTCAACATAATAGCATAAATAACACAAACAGCTAACTGATGAAGTTTACTGATCTTGTGTTAGTTGTTTCTTGGAAATCATGCAAAAAAGAACAAAGAAAAACCAGAATTGCAGAAACTGGCAGAGTAAATCTTCTCAGATTCAATTACTCCATATTCCATAAAATAACATAAGTTTATCATTAATTTTTTCTAAACAATTTTTTTAGACTATAATTGGAACAATCAAATGGTCCTCCAAATGCAACTTCAAAGGGAAAAAACACATAAAACCATAGAAAACACTATGTACAAAAACTAAACAAGTGAAGGCAAGGGGAAAGACTCTAAAATTAACTCAGAGTAATCCCAGTGCTAATCACATTGAACTGATCGAAGAGACTAAATAGACAGTGCCTGGGAATATACGATGTGTAGACAAACAAGCCAATTAAACAAAAATAAGGAACAAAGTTCAAGCAAACAGATCACAGGGATGCCAATGGCAACAGCTACCAAAAATTCATAAGAACGGTCTAATGGAACGGACAATCAAAGCCATCAGAACATACCAGGAGGTGCCATGTGATATCACAACACAAACTTTAAAATTCATAGCATAAAGAACAGAATGAAAAATAGAAGACATGTGAAGTTGAAAGGTACCTCGTTCAGCATCCTATGCAACTCATCCCTTGCCTCAACAACTCGATCTCTATCATTGCTGTCCACCACAAATATAAGACCCTGTGTGTTCTGGAAGTAATGCCTCCACAATGGACGGATCTGTGTTGGAAAAAAAATTACAATGATCACTTTTACACAAAATAAAAAATTCCAAAAAATTCCAATAAAATGATTTAACCAATATAACAATTCCCGAAACCGATGTTATACCCTTAGAACAAATCACTGGTATCATATATATGACACCTACCAATTTATGTTTTTTTTTTTTTCTGGATAAATGCCATTTATGTTTGGCACAACATGTGCAGAAATACCATGCATTCTCACATACATCCTTTGATTATTTATCTTAAGACCAGTTTGGACAATAACCCAACAAAAAAAGGGACTACCAACATATGCTACATAAATATGAAAACAAACAAGGTGTAATGCATTTCTGTTATATAAAGCATTATAACATGATACTTTCCCCATTATTTGATAATCTATGATGCATTAGTGCCAAGAGACATGTTTAAATGATTATATTAAGACATGTGGTACTCATCAAAAACAAAAAATATTAGGATTTGTTAGTTATGACATATAAACCTTCAATTCTCCCATACTGATACAAACAAATGGTTTTTATTCACGTCCCAGTGTCCAGATTTGGGAAATTCGCCGTGTTAAACACCCATTTTGTGCCGAAACAACATTCTCAAAATATTGCAAAAATACACGAATAATTCAAAACTATTTCATCAAATAAACAAAACCCAATTCATGCCAAAGAATTCAATACATTCTGTATTGTTCACTAACAAGTCTAGGATGACAAAATAACATTCTTAACAAAGGTATTTCCCACTCTCAAATTCATTCCTTAACTTTACGCGAATGATTTCAAATATTAACAACAGAAACTCTGGTATTCAGAATTATTCCAATGTCAAATAATTCCCAAGTCTAGTTTGTCATTATGATTATCTGAGTTGGAGCAAAAAATTGTAGGTTGACCCCACAAATTGTATAAAAAATGATGCAAAGGTTCAAGGGGAAGGGGGGGGGGGGGGGGAGACGAAAATGGATACCTTGTCCTGACCACCAACATCCCAAACAGTGAAGCTGATGTTCTTATATTCCACTGTTTCCACATTGAACCCTGCAAGAAACAACCCCTTTATAAATCTTATTTGCATGGACTGAAAAGTATTCAGAAAATGAAATGAACTACGATGGGACTAATTCTGCTAAACAACATTTTTTACTGACTTCATCAAGCCCAACTTGTGTTATATAGATCATTGAAGACCTATCACCCAAATACTTCAAATGATGCCCTATAAACCAAATTTATTAGCTGAAAACAAATTATCTTCGCCTGATTTATTAAATACCCAATACATCCAAATTCTTCAACCAAATGTGTCCTTTTTACCCAACCCTGTTCTCAATCCATGTACACTATCTTCCCCTCGTGTTTGCAGCACCTTCTACATTAACCATATCAGTCCTAACTGCTCCTACCATATTGACTTCCTATCTCTCATCTTGACCCAAATTTATATTACCTACACCTTCCCAGGGATGTATTCAATACTAAGTTCGTCAATTCTTGTTCAACCAGAAGATGCAAAACAACAAATAAAACTAGCAGCACAAAAAAAAATGGAAGTATATTGTATTCTCCAAGAGCACCCAGATATGCATATGGCCATAACACTAGAAAGCTGCTAAGCTGCCCACCATGAAGCCCATTTGATAGTATTCCATTATTCCTGTCTTCCACTTCCAAGACCCTAAATTATTGCCTTTTGTGTCTTTTTTAATAAGAAAGCTTTTGTGTTTTTTTTTTATATCAGTAATATAGCCTTTAGTTGATTTAAATATTCACAAAGTAGCACACGGTAAATGCGTTTCACACAATTATTTTCCCATTACATTTGACAACTGAAAAAAAAAAACACTCGTAAATCATTCACAGCTTCAATACAGTTGGTATTACAGGATATTCAAGAGAGTAGATCTAAAACAAATCACCAATAATACACGAACAACATCAAATTAGTACAGGTTATGAGTTAAAATCACTCATACTTCATAGTAAGGGTCATTGGCAAATTGGAAGATGCAAACTGACAGAAAAATAATTCAATCCTGCTGCAATAGTAACTGATGATTTACATTGAAGAAACTGTAATCTATTAATGTTTGCAATCCTTACTCACCAATAGTAGGGATTGTCGTGACAATTTCTCCTAGCTTCAGCTTGTACAAGATGGTGGTCTTACCAGCAGCATCAAGACCTACCATTAGAATGCGCATCTCCTTCTTGGCAAAAAGCCTGCTGAACAGTTTTGTGAAGGTCAGCCCCATGTCTGCTTAACTTCAGCTGATGGGCTATGGACCACTGAGGACTGAGTCGACTGAACCATAAGAATATACAAAATCAGTAAGGAAAACAGAAACCCAGGGACAGACAGATACAACATTAAAATGAAGAAAACAATAAATCGTATCAACAATAATATGTGACCCTTGTCATTGCCATCATCGAAATAACGATCAAGACAATGCATCAAAATTAATGATGATGACGGTGCCACTATTATAATTATGATGACGACGACGACGACGAATATTGGGCTGCATCAGCTCTAATATATGCATGGATAAAACAAAATCTGTGACTAAATGAATCAAATATCTAATAAAAGTCCAAATCAGCATGAATCTGAGTATTTAGGCGCAATCATCGTAAGGGAAATGGAAACAGAACCCCTAAAATCAACATGCAGTCCGAATAATGGACCTTGTATAGATTTAGATAACATCCAAAGCGTTTTGAGCAACAAATTGGAATCATCTAAAGATAAATCCAACAGATCCATTTGGTTTCGAAATATAATTCTCGAAACCGTGAAATTTCGGACACCAACAATACAACGCATGAAATGAAACTTCGATCGAACCAGATGAAGTTCGAAAACGGCCACTCTTCGTAGAACACGAGCAATCGATATAAATACGTGTATAGTATGCATCTATCTTACAGGGATCGAATTCGTATTGCACATATCCTACCTGATCTGCCATAGATTCACAGTATATATATACATACACACAATACATGCGATATAAAGTAGAAAGAGGACTCACCTCGCGAGAGCTTGGAAGAGGATCAAATTGAAAGAGGAGGGGGGAGGTGGAGGGGTAGAAGAGGACGCGGTTCGAGAGAGATGAGAAACTCTTCCTTCTCTCTTCTTATTTAATGACCTGACAAAAATTAATCTTTTATTACGAATAAAAAATAAAAAATCTCGGAGTGAAAATATCCTAAATTTTTTAGAATTTCGAAAAAACAAAGAGAGAGTTTTAAATAAAGATAATTATAGGAACCTTTTAAGAAATATCTCATAATTAGCATGACATTACTTGGATTTTTTAAAATTATATTAATTTTTTATTAATATTATTTTAAATAAACAATTAAAATAAAATGTCATACCTACCTTAAATCCAAAATACGATAAAACTCACCAAAGAATTAGAAAATCGAGGAAGCTTTTGATTTTAAAGGAGAATTTTGATTTGTGCCTTTCACATTTAATTTTTATTTGATCCATAAATTTAATTTTATTGTATTAAATAATTTTTTAAAATATTAAATATACTCTTAAATATTTGTGTTAAAAATGTAATTTGTTTATGACAAAATAGATTTATTTTTTAAATAATTTATACATTTTTTTATATTCTTTCTTACTAATTATTCAAATAATAAATAGTTATTTTTTTTATTTTTCTCTTAAATATTCAAACAAATTGAAAGACTAAAATTATATTTGGTACAATTACAGGAATGTCCATTTTAATTTCTTAATTCTTTATTATTATTTAGTATAATTGTAAATATTTATTTCATGAAATAAATATTTTATTAAAAATTATTCAAAACATTCACTTCATTTAAATAAGTCATTTTTATTTAATTTCTTATCATTTTTATTTTATTATATAAAATGATTATTTTATTCTTGCCTACGCATAACATTTTTATTTTATTTTTTATTTTTTAGGTCATCTAAAATGATGACTCTGAAATTTTAAATTTTAATTGCACATTATTTAATAATTTAATTTTAATTATAAATTTGTTCTTTTTTTTTTTTGGGTCTTCTACAATGACGAGTCAAACTGAAATTTTACAATGATGACCCAAAATGAAATTTTGAATTTTAATTTAAATTTTTAACAATTTAAATAAATACAAATTTTATATGAATTTGAGTTTAGAATCAGATAATGTTTCACCGAGATGCCTTCACTTATCATTTCTTTTCTTTTTTCGCGGAACCTCGAAACAAAGGCCAATATACCATTCGGTTTTCACTAACGCCGCCGTTTGTGCCTTCGTGTTGTCGCGGTGATGGCTTGCGCGACTTGGCTCCACTCATCGCCACTCACTCACACCCTCCTACCCTTTTTCTATCGCCGGACCACTATTCCCTCCAGCTTCCGCCGGTTCACCTCAGCTGGCCGGTTCATCTTGACATCAAACCGGGTCAAACATCCTCTAATGGCGGTCCAGGCCCAGGCCAGGCGAGGCTTCTCATTCAAAGAAGACGAAGTAGCTTCTTGTAAGCAAACTCCAATTCTTATTCTTTTAATGTTTTCGTAACTTCGTTATTTGTAGTTTCATTTTTTTCTTTTGACATAACTAGATATTGTCGATTGACGGGGTATAAGGTTCTGTTTGGTCTCCAAGAAAATCTTACAAAGGGAAAGAAAATATAGTATTGAATTTGAATCTCTGATATTTCATCATTCTAGACGCTTTAAGACTAAAATCTCCACCTAACGGAGCCTAATTGAGTTTACTAGATATACGGGGAAAATAAATCAAAAGAAACATATGATTCATTTTCTTTTGTTGTTTTTCTTTTCATTTGTTTTCTGGACAACCAAAAAGGGGCATTGATTTTGAATGAAAATATATTGGAGCTATTCCTTTGGTGATAAACAAATTTTTAGCTTCCTTATTCTTTCTTTTTTGTTGTTATTATTTTTGTTGCCCGTTTAGCTGCTGACCTGTACTTCGAGGCACCACTTAAAATTGTGGAATATCCAGACCCCATACTGAGAGCCAAGAATAAGCGAATTGATACATTTGATGATAATTTGAAGAAGCTAGTCAATGAGATGTTCGACATAATGTACAAGTAAGATTTCTTTATTCTATATTGTCATTACGAGATTTCTGCAATTTGCTACATGCTTGCCTAGTTTGCAGTAGTTTGTTACAGTCTTCCGGTCATTGTCTGGACTAAAAAATTGATTGATCCCCCTCTATATTTGATTCTGGGTTGAAGTTAAGGTTAAGAATATGTCGGCATCAAGTTGGAAAAAATAACTTACCTTGATAACCAGTTATGTCCTCTAACTTCACATTTAACATTTCAATTGATTACAAACAATGGCAGTAAGGCATCTCCTAAATCATTGAATATTCCCTTTTCCAATAACTTTTAAAACTTGAAATTATTACTAGTACTGTAAAGTCTCAATCTTTGAGTCGGATGTCTGGAATTTTGTATTCTCTGTTTTATTCTTTGTCATCACCTACTCAAGTCAAATTCTGTTTATCTTAATTGTTGTCATGATAAAGAGAAGTGGAGGATTGCCTGCCTTAAGCTGTTGTTGGTACTCAGGAAGCTCATATTACTCTTGCTGATGAATCCCATCTTTTCACTAGAGCTGATCTTGCCGTCCGTGTTTAAGAAAAAAATTGTTTGATTACAAATTGCATGTGATATGACATTAACTTGTTGCATAGTTGCATATATTGTAAATATCAACTCAACTAAATTTATCTAATTATTTGTATCCAGCTCTTTGGAGGTCTCTAAACTGATACTGTTTACCCATGTGGCTTTATGCAGGACCATATTTTTCTGTTAAACAGTAGATTATTACGTCTTTTTCTTCAAACGTGGCTCTATTCATGTCCTTCTCTGGTCTTGTCCTCATCCTTGAAGTACCTTCACTTTGATAATATATTCTCTATGGCTGTGAATCTATTATCACTTGGACAGCTGTAATTGAATCTTCAGCTTCTTAAAGATTTATATTTAAACTTAACAGATAGCGCCTTACTACCTTTTTACAGTATTGAAATTTATACAATATCCTGAACTGCTTACATGTTTGCTGATAGAAGTTTGTCTTCTATGTGTCCTCACTGTTATTTCTTTTTCAACCCTATTATAAAGTTGGTATGGAGATTGCAGAAAAAAGTTAATGATGAGTAGTGGACACTAGTCCCTTGTATGCGGATTATTTCCCTATTGCCCTAATTCTATGTATTTATAGTTGAGGAGCATCATCTCATTTTAACTTGTAACGCTTTCAAATCATAGTGAAACTGCAACCGTCGTGGATGTAGCCCTTTTATGGGGTGAATCACGTAAATCTTTGTGTTCTTGTGTTTACGTGTGATTTTAGATTCATTTTCTTGTTTGCTTTCGTGTCTCACCAATCTTGGTTAGGTGATTATATTCCCAACAATTTTGCTATATGTTAGTGAGAGCCCTGATAATTAGCCATGTTTGTTATTATATGCTTATTAAAAATTATTGTAATTTACAGGAGTGAACAATACTTGTTGGCTTCCTTTTCCACAGAACTGATGGCATTGGGCTTTCAGCACCCCAAGTTGGGATCAATGTTCAACTTATGGTGTTTAATCCAGCCGGTGAACGTGGTGTAGGAGAGGAGATTGTTCTTGTAAATCCAAGAGTCAACAAATATGCAAAAAAAGTGGTGCTTTTTAATGAAGGGTGCTTATCCTTTCCAGGAATCTATGCTGATGTTGAGGTACTTACAGATTCCAATTCTTTATATAATTAGTCTATTCTTTTGAGTTTGAATCATGTTTATACTAAAAATCCTTTAAAGATACCGTAGATCTTCAAATGATGGTGAATATATTTAAACAACTGAGATATGCACAAGCACGCATGCACCTGCGCATGTGGGCATGGTAAACAATTGTTAATCCCTGGCCAAGATTTTGGTTGTCTCGTGCTTCCAGTAATCTACTTGAAAAATACTAGTGCTCGTATTTATGCCAAATCTTTGGCTTTTTTGTCCTGAATCAATATTCTCACATATTGTTTTGTGTTAAAAAATCTCATCGAGACTCTCCTTTCTCTATAATTTTCCAGTGTTTCATCACAGGGTTTGGGTATGGAGTATGGATCTTATAATAAGGTCTAGTTATAGTGCATAAAAGGTAAACTATGGGGAGTGAATGCAATTTTTTAAGCTTGATGTGGCAATTGAGGCTAGCATGTTGGAGGAAGAGGAAGGCTTATGTCCAGTTGATTGTGTTCCCCTGGCATGTATTGCGCAGGCAGAGTTTAGGGGCAGTGAGGAGGGGGGTGGGGGTGCAGGTGCAGATATATGGGGATGACGGGGTTCTGGATTGGGGGGTGTATGTAAGAAGTGGGGCCCAAATGGGACCTTCCCCCTAGAATGACAGATATCGATGATGGAATAGGATTCGGCTGAGAGGTGGGTGAGCAACAAAGCAGAGTAATGGAAGTGGGGTAGGCTGAATCATTGTTCAACTCCCTCTTGTCAAATCACCTTTCCCTTTTGGCAAGGGTGCGTATTTATAGACCTTTCCACGTCTTAATTGTTAGGGTTTCCTAGAATTGTGCTCCGTGTGATGTTTGTCTTGATTTCATTAGTCCGGGCACTACCAAAAGGAATATCCCTTCTAACCATACTAAGCCTTCACTGCCATCCTCTGAGCCACACAATAAAGGCCTTATGTGCCTTTCGTAGACAACAAGAAGAAACCAACAACCATTTATTTTTTGTATGACTGCTAAGTATTAGCTTGAGTGGTATCTCTGCCACCCCCCAAATAAGAGGTTGAGGGTTCAAGTGCTAATTGGGACTAGTGGTTGTACATGTCTTACCTGTCAAAAAAAAAAAAAAAAATTTGTATGCAGCTTTACAAAAGATCTTTGGGAGCTTGTTCAGGAAATGGAGTGTGTTTTTTCATTGTTTTGGGTTTTGGGACCAGACTCTTGATTGGCTATGCCATAGGCTAGCTGGGCAATCATTTGAGAAAATTGGTTAAGAAAGTAGCTTTTGCTGCTTTTGTGCATCACATTTGCTAAAGCATAATTGCAGTGTTTCAAAAATAGTTATCTAGATTAGAGTTCGTTGTTGCTAGAGATTGATAAAGATGTTTGTGACAAGTTTTCTGGGTACCGAAGAATGAGGAATGCTCATGCTACTCGATAGCAATGCTAATGTATTGGTGTTGGCTGTTGTATGGCTCTGAACAGCCTTCTAGGGGCCTGCGAAGCTGTGGCTAAGCTTTTGTCATAAATCCTTTCATTCTAATAAAATCCCAATTTTCCCTTGCCAAAAAAAAAAAACTTTCTTATATTGTATGTGAACTTAGCTTCTCTATGCCTATCCCTATAAAGGACTCATTAATTTTACTTATAAAAAAAGGGACTTGTTAATTTCAATCAGGCCAACTCATCTGTTTATGCACCTGTACTTGTTTCATATTCTATGTTTCCTAAGTTTTGGGCAACATTATGTTTCAAATTCAGAATCTTTTTACACCATTTCTGAATTTTGTTCCAAGTTCCAAGTCAGTCACTTCAACTCAACTATACACTCTAAAACTCCCTCTGTTCAGTGGAATGAATCCTTTCACACCATTCCACTCTATCGAGGACAGTATCTTTAGTTAGATTATAAATCAACATATTGCCTTTTTACTTTAATTGAAGCTTGCTTCTTATTTCATCTCCTCCGGAACTAGCGAAAATTTGACTGGATCTCATGAGTTTATTGTTGAATGTCATAAGTGAGTTTACCATGTTGCAGTTAGCTCTTCTAATAATTTTTGCTGCATGACTTGATGGAAATCAAGCAGCCTCGTCCAATTTTGTTGATATGTAGTCCTTTTGCCTACTTAATTTAGTCTTTCTACTTCCTTAATTAGGGGTAAATATGTATGGATAGATAACAAATAATATCACTCTCTAAAGTACCATCACAAAGATTTGTGTACTAGTAGCCAGCACTTTGGTTGTAAAGTGGAGTCGTTTCCCTCGACATATTTGACTCTTCCGCTTGGCACTTCATTGAGATCTTGTTGGGTGTGGGATCCAGTGGTAAAAAGGTTTCAACGTAAATTGGCAAGGTGGAAGGGACATCTTTTATCCAAGGGAGGAAGACTCACTCTAGTGAAGAGTACACTGGAAAGCCTTCCTACTCATTTCATGTCCCTATTCAGTTTGCATGAAGCTGGAAAAAATTCAGGGGGACTTTTTGTGGGGTCATGAGGGGGATGTTAAAAAAATTCATTTGGAGAGCTGGGATAGGGTAAAGAGGCACATCTTTTTTTTTCTTTTTTTTTTTGGGGGGGGTGGTGTTAAGAATTTGAAAGTGCTCAATAAAGCTCTTTTGGGTAAGTGATTATGGAAGTTTGGGGAGGGTGAGAGGGAGTTTTGGAGGGAGGTTATTGCTTCTAAGTATGGGTGTGAGGAGAGGAGCTGGTGTAGTCTAGGGTGAAGTCTTGGGAGAATGCTTGGTGTGGGGTTGAGCCTCTAAGGGAGAGTTTTCCTTCCCTATATAGTTTGGCATTAAGGGGGCTTGGGTGAAGGATTGTTTTGAGAGGGTGGTGGAAGAAGGGTTTGGAGTCCTAGATTTAGGAGGGAGTTCTTTGATTGGGAATTGGAGGAAGTGATCTCCTTCCTCATGCACGTTCAGATTATTCGGGTCTTGGCTGGATGGGAGGAAAAATTAGTGTGGAAATCGCACAAGAAAACCTTCTCAGTGCACTCTTTCTATAGGAGTATGACAAATTTTGAGGACTCTGTTTCCTTTGGAACATCATTTGGCATTCCAAGGTGCCTCCTAAAGCTGTCTTTTTTGCTTGGGAGGCTTCTTGGAAAGCTATTTTGACAGCAAAGAATTTGAAAAAGAGAGGTTTTCAAATGGCGAGCCGTGAGCATATGCTACTTGTGCAAGAAAGAAGAGGAGAGTGTTGATCATGTTCTCATACACTGCCAGATGGTTCAGGACTGTTGGGACCTGATTTTTTTTCTTCTGTTTTTGGTCTTTCTTGGGTTATGCCACGGACTATTAGGGAGCTTTTGTTGGCTTGGTCAGGTTGCAAGGTTGGGAGAGATGTTAAGAGAATTTGGAGAATGGCTCTGATTTGCCTAATGTGGAGTGTTTGAATAGAAAGGAATTGGCGGGTTTTTGAAGACTTAGAGCAGTCCACTACATTGTTTAAAGATCATTTTTTCGCTTGTTTTTTTTTGGGCTAATGAGACTTATCCTGTATATGCAATTTCCATAGTAGATTTTTTGGGGTCATTAAGACCTTTGTAAAGTTAGAAGTAGGTTGTAAGTTTGGGTTTGCGGTTTGCCCCCCTTGGTGTCCTTTTCGATATACCTTTTACTTATCAAAAAAAGATTTGTGTACTAGTTGCTTCAATTTATAGGAGCACAAATCTCTAGATACCTAATTCTGTTGTTTAGCTTTCTGGAATTCTTTCAATTATATGACCTAATCTTTAGACTGTCATTGTTAACCTTTTTTTTTTTTCTTTGATAAGTCTGTCATTGTTACCCTGCAGAGACCAGAATCTGTAAAGATTGATGCAAGGGACATTACTGGTGCAAGATTTGTAGTTAATTTGTCAGGCCTTCCTGCACGGGTGTTCCAGCATGAATTTGATCATTTGCAGGTTCCTTATTCAGTCTTTATTCTATTTATGATTACTGGTTAAAAAACAAAATCCAAGCATAATTTTTCTTGCTAAATAACTTCCTCGTTGACAGTTTTACAAGCTAAGAATGTTCAGTTCTGATGAAGTCTCTCTCAGAAATTGTCGTTCAAGAACATCTAATTTATTAACAGCAGATGAGATGAGATCTGCATGTGTGCCCTGAATCTTGGGATAGAGAGATATTGTATCGAGGCCACATGTTATTGGCCTCTGCTATATTCTCAAGTTTGTTCCAATAATTCCCAAGCATATACTTATCAAAAAATAATTCCCGAGAATATATGAGATACCAGTAACCATAAGTTTGTACATGGGACCATAGACAATGCCAACAATGGCAGCTTATTAATGGCCTGGGCCAGGAATGTAGATTGGTAATCTATGCATTACATGGGAAACGGATTTAAAGGAAAAAAAGTTAGGCAATAACTTTCAACAGACAGGCCATGAGGATAATGCCTAGAGTAGTACTTAAGGAGTTGATGTTTTCTTTGGTCCCCCGTCTTGGAGCACCTATAAACTTCATTCTTATGGCTCTTGAATTTGCAGGGAATTCTTTTCTTTGATAGAATGACTGACGAAGTTATTGACAGTATCCGTGCAGAACTACAAGTGAGTAAAATCATGTCTACAGTTCTCACATATTCTATTATCTTGGTAGTGTAAATTATGTTACAAGTATGTGCTTCGTTAATGTAAAATTTGTCTCCTTTCATTGCTAGAGTATCTGCTCTGCTTCCTGAAAAAACATCACTTAAACATGATAATGAGTAGAACCTTCGTTCTGGTAGTTTTGGGCATAAGTTTTTTGAGAAATAAATATTCTCGCGTTTATTTTTATTTTGAATGATTCACATTTTTGTCTTCCGAAAATTATGTTTGTCATAAGTGTACAAATTCAAAGGTAATGTTTTCAATGAAATGAAGTCACAAGAGGATATGATTCATACTTAAGACAATATTCAGAGTTTTTCCTTGTATCTTTTCCAGAGACGGAACTCTGCTCTATCACCTTGCACAAGAAACTGGGATTTTTGTCACCTTGTAAAATATTGCATTTCTTTTGTTTGAAGGCAATAGAGGCAGAAAAGTAGTTTTGACTGATTGATTTGAATGGAATCTACTAGAATCTCTCAATTTCTTAGTGCTGGCACCCATTTTGCACATGCACACTTTTCATGCTTTGTTACCTATGTTGTAGTCTGTAACCTGAGGTGCATGTTGCTTGTTGTCCAGATTTGTATGGATAAACATTGAGATGAAAAATTATAATCGTAATTGAACTTGTTTGTTTATCTCAATTTTCAATTTATAGGTTTACCTGTTCATTTTAGATTGTATTTATAGGCATATCAAGGATTTTGGAATGGAAAATTTGAGAAATACTTGAAAAGAAGGTGGTATGTTGGAAGATGCTAGCTAGCTTAGCTGGGAAGGCATGGAAACTACATGCTTGGATTTAAGTCTCCAGGGAAAGTTGAATACCATCTTCATCCTTCTCTCTTGCTTGTCTATCCAAAACAAAAAGAGGCGGTATGTTGGGCACGCTAGGAAGCATGTTGTCCTTAAGTGACATGTCATGTGATGTGTTTCTTTTGGGGCAATATACTCCCTCTTAATCCTCCAACATGCCAAAAATCAACTCAAGCCACAAAGTAATGCCCTATATGTGTGTGTGTGTGGTAATTGTTTACCGCATGGTTCATTCTGGTGGTGTCGAATCTGCTACAACAACATTTGGGTATGTTTGGTTAGGATTTTGGAAGGACTTTCCTTGTTCAGGAGTGTTTAAGTCCAATTAATTTTGGCTTTCAAAAGTAAGATATGTTTTTAACCCCAAGGGGCAGCCCAGCTGGCAAGTCGAATAACCCCAACCCCAAGTGCCTCATTAAGCCTTGTTCTTGGGTTCGAGTCTCCCACACTGAGTGCGTATCCCCTTGATGGCCACTGATGTAAGACAAATATGGTATCTGTCAAAACATGTATTTGTTTTAGAGTAATTGTAAGATTCTTTAGTTTCCAATTTTGATTTTTCTAAATTTCTTTAGTTTCCTAATTAGTGCTAGTAGAAGAAGTATAGGAATTAATAGTTTCCTATTCGGATTAATAGTCTTCTAGCTTTATAAGTATGATGTAATAGACTTATATTATACATCTTTTATCAATAATATTATTTCAAATTTAAAGAATTCTTCTCTTGTTGGGTGATTAATCCCCGTATTACTTGAATTGAAGAAATGTGTTCAATTTCTGTTCACGTTTCCGTTCTACGTTAATTGGTATTAGAGCGAGGATTTATCTAGTTAGATGGTAAACGACACAAGGCGAAAACACCGAGCCTCATTGACGTTGGTCATGGGATCGAGGCTGTGTGGGTTGTGATGGAAGAGCAGGGGGCGACAACTTATACAAGTTGTTGATCAAGTAAGTGAAATTCATGATATCCTTCTCAGATTTGTTCTCAATGCGAATAGAGACTCTCCAATCAACAGGAATTACCCAAAGGATTTGCCCAAGGCCAGATTGTTGATAGATATGTGCTAAAAAGGCATCCTCAAAGCTTTTGTGGATAAATGAAGAATTTGAAAATTTTGCTATAGTACATCATAAAATTTGTGATAGATACTGCAGAGACCAAACTTTTCAAAGTTATCATATAAAAATTGATCTTCCATCTTTCAATGAACCTCATATCAAGACAAAGACTGAAGATCTTTAGTGCATGACAACTCCTGTTGCGGAGAAAGAAGAAGAAAGTTTAGAATTTATAGATCAAAGTATGGAACTAGTGGCACCCATAGATGATACAAGCACTTTTATGGAAGAGAAGGAGTAAGAAATTCTCGTGGAAGTAGTCAACAATGCAGATGAAATAAAGCTAAATTCACGAAATATGATTATGATGATTATAAGAAGATTGAAATTATAGTGTTGGATCAAGAAGATAAGTTTTGTTTCATTATGGGCACATTATTGACATAAAAACAAGGGCCTAAAGTTTATGATTTCATAGAAGATGTAAAAGACGAAATTATTGAGTGTTCGATTATGCTTGAAAGATTCAATCGGGCTACGGACAAGTTCAAGGTCGCGTACATGTAGTTAACTCGAAGACGAGTTCTTTTCGAGTTGGATGGGTGGAGGGGGAAGGGGGGGAGGATCTGGTGTAGGACAAATATGGTACCTGCCAAAAATACGTATTGTGTTTTTGAGTTATAATAGGATTCTTTAATGTATAATTTTGATTTTTCCGAATTTCTCTAGTTTCATAATTTTATTAGTACTAGTGTAGGTACAATAGGAATTAGTAGTTTACTATTCAGATTAATAATCTTCTAGCTCTATAAATATGACATAATGAACTCATATTATACATCTTTTATCAATAATATTATTTCAAGTTTAAAGAATTGTTCTCTTATTGGATGAGTAATTCTCGTGTTACTTGAATTCAAGGAATTTGACATGTTCAATTCCCTTTCACGTTTCCAGTTCTACGTTAGCCACCCGAGGGTCTAAGACCTGCTTCACCTGGTTCCATGGGTGGGGGACACGCGACTGAAGGTTGCATTTGGTAGGCTAGGTTCCTGGGTTATCAAAAATAAAAAGGTGAGAAAGCTTTTTATAAAATGCTATCCTAGTGATGCCTTACAGTAATGCTGCAGTTCTACAGAACAACTGCTGCAAATGTTCTTATGTGATTATAAAGGGTTGCTGATTGTGTTGGTTTTGGGGGGTGTAAGATGATCAAGTGATACTGTCTTGTGATGCATCAAGCATGTGTTATCTTTTCCCATATGCCAATTTGGTCCTTATACTTCCACGGAAATGGACAATTGTCTAGCAATTATGTTGAAATCCAATTTTCTTTCATAATGACTCGATAGGCAAAAAAAGGCTCTCCATATGCGTTCTAAAGAAACAAATGAATACATTGTAATTTGCACAAAACAGCTTGGTTTTCATCCTAGTTGAACCTTATGATCAGCATCACAAAGATGTCCAGCCCCTAATATCTAGTCATGACACACCATATCATCCAATCTGCGGGAAAGAGTCGTCTCCAAACAACATTGATGTTGTTGCTGCTTACTTCATGGATGAATTCTTTTAGTCTTAGATACCATAGCTTAACCATTCTCCTATGTAGTTTGTAATGAGGACATGCCATGTCTACTGACAGGACTTCGGCCCGTCTTTGCAATGAACTAAGAAAAATATATCCGATTGCTTGATGTTGTTTCTACTGTTGACAGGCCTTGGAAAAGAAATACGAGGATAAGACTGGAGTTCCAAGCCCTGAAAGTATAGATACCTGCCAAAGAAAGAAGGTGGCTGCTGGTTTTGGAAAATCATGAAGTTAGATAGAGGCTTCTGAGATGCAGGTTTCGTATGAAAAATATAATGGTAATTCTTTTTGTGTTTGATTGTGTTAGTTGACCTGATGTTTCAATTCTTTTTCTGTATGTATCTATATATCTATAATTTCGCTGAATAAATCAAAACCTGAACTTGTTACTAACAGGAATTTGCTGAGCAGAAGTGTTGATTGAACACAACCATCTTGGCTTTTTCTGGGCACAACAGATGATTGATTTACAAGTCGTTGACATCAGAGATTGCAATTATTCGACTATATTTTGCAGTATGCACAATTTCTTTTTTGTGGGGCTTTGATTATTCTGAATGAATGTTTAATTGATTGTAATAGCTGTCCTAAATTCGAATCACCCTGATAATGGCTGTAGAGTTTAAGCACATGTGTCTGCTTTGAGAATGAAGCAATAGCTTTTCTAGAACTCATTTTACATTTGCTTGATTGACCATAAGTGATGTTGGTTATTGTCAGGCATATTTGGAGTCGTTATCATTGAATGTTAAATCTGCAAGAAACATAAAACATGAAAAACATCTGTGATATAATTTATTAAAAACTTGGATTCTTCACGTTATGGTATAAAATGATGTTCTTATAAATATATTTTAGCCTCATGTTTAATTAGCTTCCGCTTATTTGCCTCGATGATTTTAACTTTTTTCAGATTAATAATTTTTTAAATGGAACTAGGATAGAATGGCATTTCTGAATTTTGTAGTTGTTTGATATATGTAAACCATCTGGCTTATATTTCTTGACAAAGACTTTTGTTTAGAGTTATTACATGTGTTCAAGTAAGGGCAGTATAGTAATTTTATTATTATTAATATATAAAGGGCTATCTCACCATTCAAGTGTGAGTAGTCTCTTTTTCCCTAATCTCCTTTTTGCTCCACAACTCACTCAATATGGTGTTAGAGTAATGAAAAAATTATGGTTTATAGTTTGTTTACTTCATCGTATTTACTCCATCCGTATTTACTCCATCTTTCTTCATGGAAAACCGACATCCTATTGATAAAGTTGTTTCTTTCTCTCGATTGCCTTCTCACTTTCATTCCTTTGCTAGGCTTTTGTCTTCTATTTCTATTCCTCATTCTCACATTCAAGCATTTGATTCTGTTGGGTGGAAGATTGTTATGGACGAGGAGATGTCAACTTTATATAAAAATGATGCTTGGGAATTAGTTTATTTGCCTCAGAAAAGCATGTAGTGGGGTGTCGATTAGTATATGCAGTTAAGTATCATCCCAATGGTACTGATGTGAGGTTAAAGGCTCTATTATTTGCTTAGGGTTACATCCAAACTTTTGGTGTGGATTATTTTGAAACCTTCTCTAATGTTGCTCTCCTCACATTTGTTCGCGTTTTGCAGTTGTCATGTCAACATCATCATGTAACTTCTTGGGTATGTTGCCCAAGGGGGAGTCGCATAGGGTTTGTAAGTTGAATAAAGCAATTTATGTACTTGAACAGTTTCCAAGAGCTTGGTTTGGTAAATGCAGTCATGTTGCTAGTGCATATGGGTTGAAAAGAACGGTGTTTGATCATTCAGGTTTTTACGAGGCATAGGGAGGAAGGTACTATTGTTCTTGCAATTTATGTTGATATAGTAATTACTGTTAACGATGTTGAGGGTATACAATTATTGAAACATCACTTGGACAAACATTTTTATATATAAGACTTGGGCCAATTATGTTATTTTTTGGATATTGAAGTTGTTGTCTCGGAAGAAGTATGTTCTTGATCTTATTAATGAGACTGGTATGATAGGAGCTAAACGAGTTGACACTCTAATGGATTCCAATACCAAATTAAGCAGAGATAAAAGGAGATTGTTTTGATGATTCAGGAAGATATGGAAGACTTGGGGGTAAACTCATTTATTTAACTGTCACATGGTCAAACATTACCTTTGCGGTAGGAGTAGTTAGTCAATATACGCAAAGTCCTAAACAGCAGCATTTGGAAGCCGTTTATCGCATCCTCAAATATCTTAAGGCTGCTCCTAGTATGGTTTTAGTTATGAACCCTTCGAATAGTCTAAAGGTGATTAGTTTTTCATATGTGGATTGGGCAAGTGATCATTTAGATAGAAGGTTTGTGTTTTTATAGGTGAAAATCTTGTCACATGGAAGACAAGAAATAAAATGTGGTTGCTAGATCTAGTGTGAAGGCCGAATATGGAGCAATGGCTGACACAACTTGTGAGATGATGTGGGTAAAATCACTTTTGTAGGCAAAAGGGTTTTTTTAAGTTAAAAGCCCATGACAACGTGTTGGGATAATCAAACTGCCATGTACATTGCCGGTATAGTGTTTCATGATAGAACCAAGCACATTAAAGTTGAGTGTCCTTTTGTTCGGGATATGGTGATGAGGAAACAAATTGTTACATCGTTTGTTAGATTGAGTGATCAATTACGAGACATGTTTAGTAAGGTTGTAAGGGACATTTTTATGATCTTTGTAACAAGCTGGGCATGGTAGATGTCTATGCTTCAACTTGAAGAGGGGGGGGGGGGGGGGGGGGGGAGTGTTAGAGTTAACACACATGTTCAAGTAAGGAGAGTTTAGTAATTTTATTATTAATAATATATAAAGGGCTATCTCACCATTCAAGTGTGAGTAGTCTGTCTTTCCCTAATCTTCTTTTTGCTCTACAACTCACTCAAGAACATTCATGGATACTTGGGCATTTTATTTTTCTTTCGTATTTAGCTAACCTGCTGCATCACATTCCTGATAATGGGACAGGATGAACAGACTTTTTAAAATCTGCTCTAGAACTATAGACAACAAAAATTTCCTTTGGACTGATATCACCTATGAAGACATCTACCACCTAGTAAATTGTTCCAGAAATTGTGTATCCCCATATGTGTGTGTACCAAGATGCCCTAATCTAAGTTCCGCAGGAATCACCATTGGAATGAACTCGGTTGCTTGATGGCTTACCCACCTGCAGGCAGTCAATTGGAGGGACGGTGGTGGTTTTCAACTCTCCATATGTCTGCCAACAGAACGGTTCATTCAATTGATTGCCTTCTTGTAGTTCTTTTAGCTCTATGGTAGTTAAAGTTATACCCGTGCATGGCAAGCTGTCACTGCATGCAAAGTGTACTGGTTTTACTGTGTAGGTCCCTTTTATATTCTGATATGATATGCCTGATACATCCACTGCTGATGTTTTGTTCTGGCACTTGCTCCCATCACAGTAGAATTGATCAATCACAATGGGAGTTTTAACTTCTGACACTTGAATGTTGGAGAACATGATTCCTTGCACCAAGCCTGAGCCACCCTGCAGTGGAAGACAAATGAATTTCTGTAAGATGGTTCATACCCAGCAGTAGGTGTCTGAATATATATACTAAAGGGGGAATAAATAGTTTTGAGTCCATGGTTGGGTATATAGAGCCGTTCAAGTAATAACATACTGTTTTGTTCTTCTTTTTCTCATGTCTACAGAGGGAAAATGTTGAGGGATAAGTAGTTATATTTACCTGCCATGTCTTAATTCTGACACCGGTCAATGTGTTGTGCATTGTGGTGTCTCGGACAGTAATGTTAGAGACACAGGCTTTGGTGTTGTCCTTTCCTAGCCCCCCAATGCTGATACCGTGTCCAGGTCCACAATTCACATTGTGTATAAATATGCCCGAGCATCCAGTTTGTATGGAGACACAGTCATCTCCTGCAGAATGCAGTTGACACACAATCAGGTCAGTAACTCTTTGTTCTGGGGGCTCTTGCCCTGCTTTCCATGTACGAGTTATATTAGGTTGAATTTGATAGTGCTTTTACAGTTTTAAGTAGAAATTTGATTCTGTTTTCCTCTGAGAGAGGAGGGAGATCATGGGGAGAACAAGCATGGAGAGAAGTGATCATATATCAAGAATTGTTACTATTGGTTAGATACTCCTATGGATGAACAATTGGTATTGTCTATGACAGCTGACTATTGTGTTTTCTCTCTCAAAAGTCAAAACTGCTATTTCTTGGAATGTTGGAATTACCGCATGCAAGATTAGTGTTGTGGATAACCACATCTTGGGAGTTCTGCAGGTGAATTCCATCCGTATTAGGGCTATCAGCAGGGGATGCAACGCTCATGTCAAAAACCTGAACAGTTGTGCAAGCATCAAATTTGAGGTGAGTCTGAGGGCTGTTCTGAATTGTTATGCCAGTCACTGTCACATCCGAACTCCCATAGAACCTTAATGCCTGCAAACCAAATAACACCTCATGAAATTCTTAGTTTCAACAGTGCTGTAAGATTGTGAAATGGGGATACAAGCAGAAGCAGTTTAACAAGAGGTGCTTACTGTTGGTTTGGTGCTTGGCATATTTCCACTGAGTCTGCTATTTATCTGCCAGATACGAATGCCCATGAGAAGTCACGGTTAGTTTTTTGTACACTCTGGTAATAGTAATGGCTGGTTAGCCTAAGAAATTGCAATGGCCTAGTTTAATCAGTTTACCAATTCCGACGAGCCGCTATAGTTTGAATCTTTGGCTGAAGGCACAATTAATTCTGATTCTTCTGTTGTTGTGTCCGTTGGCAAGTCATTCCACCAGACTGATCCTTGTCCGTCGATAATGCCCTTCCCGCTGATTTTAATTCCTTTCAGCTTTGTGAATTCCAGCCATTGTAAGAGACCTGATCCCCAGGCATCGGAGCTTGTAGGTGCAATGATTTTGCCATCCAACTGCAGGGAGATGAGATAAATCAATGTTAAGAGGATCAAGATTTGAACTCTATGACGAGATAAGATTCAAGTAACTGATTTTAAATTGTTGGGATAAGGTTTTGTTGAGTTGATTATTAAAATGACTCTAATTAGAAGAAGACGATAGGTGGAGTTGATGTGAAATTCACCTGAAACACAATGTTTGGTTCACAATTAAGACCTGAGAAAGAGATCGGTTTGACGACGAAGACAGACCCAGATGGAACCACCATTGTTGATACTTTCACTTTGCATGCTGCTGCCCAAGCTGCTTCAAATGCCTGTCATGCATTGTAACAATACTAATTAGTTTCAGGATTCACAGTATTAGAGCGATGGATGGACTGAATATGGAAAAAATTACACTCCGAAATACCTGTGTGTCATCAGATTTTCCGTCACCTTTAGCGCCATAGTCTAAAACGTTAAAGGTGGCAGAGTTGGCGCCATTTAGTAACTGCCTCGTCGTAGGCTCTCTTTGGGTGGTGTAACTCTCTTGCATCAAATTTGGCACATGGTTATCTTGGTAATGTTGCCAACCAAGATGACCATTACCTTTCCTAGTCAGAGAGGCTTGGGTAGCTTTGCTTTGCTTCCATTGACTCCCTCTTCTAGCACTGCAGGTTGCATGGCTTGAAGACCAGACAACCAAGGCAATGAGAATGATGAATGCAGGACTTTTTAGATTAAGCCTACTCATCTTTGTGTGTAGAGAGAGAGAGAGAGAGAGAGAGAGAGAGATGTGAAGTTTGGAGAGGGTGTTTATTCTATGTTGATTACACGAAGGTGAGATAGTTGGGGTTTATATAGGTAGAAAGCAGTGACACTGCAGACACGGGCCATACAGTTCAAATCTTTTCTTCTTAATATGATTATTTTGAGAATCGAGGTCTTATTCGAGTATCGTGTTCATTTCTATCTTAGTTAGCATAGATTTAATTCATCTTAGCTGCATGCATATATACATTTTGTAGTTGTTAGGTTCTCTTTCTCCTATTGTTGTATAAAAAAAAATTAAAAATTTCATGCATATCATAACAATTCATTATAATTAACTGCTAGAGTAATTTTAATTAATCACAAAAATCGAATTTTTGTGCATCATATAGTAGATGTACTAGCATTGATTTTTACCAAGAAATATGAATATAGACAATATATATCTTGTATCGTTGACTAAAAGCATGCAGCATAATCATAATATAATTAAAAATGTAATCAGGGCTGTCACACCAACAATTTGTCATGACCTATCCTATTACAATTGCTAGTGCTCCCCACGTGATTATGCCGTGCTCCTAATTAAACTTGATTTCAAACTTGAAATGATGGTGCTAATATTCATTCATGCACATCTAGACATCTATCTCTCTCTCTCTCTCTCTCAATTTTCTTAGTTTAGTTCATTTAATTTCTTTTGCATCTTAGTGACTTTTTAACTTAAATATAATATTTTAATTTCCTTCTTTCTCGCGCTGCACTTAGTTTGCGAGAGTTGGAAGGAAAAGAAATAAAAGGGAGAATTTATTTTTTGTTTGATTTAAAAATAAGAAATGACTCTTATTTACTGTTCATATTTTAAAAGTGGAAAAAGATGGGGAAAAAAGGATTAAAAAATTAATGATTATCTGTTTTGTTCTTTTTTGTTTTTAAATTAATGAATTCCTATTTTACTATTTATATTCACATAAAAAAATATATCTTTTACTTTCTTTTCTATTCTTTATGTTTTTCAAGTAAAATGAGGGGATTGTAATATCTTTTTCTCTTTTTTCCTCATTAGCTATTCAAGTATTACATTCTCCTTTCCTCTCTTTCATAATTAGTATTATGATTTCTTCTTCTCTCTCCTCCACTCCATCCTCTTATCCAAGTACAATGTTAGTGTTATCTTTACTTTTCAAATCCTTTAATTTACTTAGCATAAGCCTTTTGTTTCCTTAATTTAGCTTCTTGAACTTAACAGTAATTTTTAATTTCGAGTACGTTTTTAGAGAAGTTATTCAGTATGATATTTACTCCATTTTATCGTCAAATGCAGAGTAACGATCTTTTACAAAATTTTATTACTTTTCATAATTTTTGATAAATAATTTTTTTATAAAATTAATTAAGTATTAGATTTTGTAAAAGACTCCCGAGACTTTTGAGGCACATGTGTCTCTTCTAACCCGCTTCAGTCAATTATCATGAATTTAAGAAAACTTTGTCACATGGCCGTGTTGGCTACTCCAATTAGTCATGACTGGAAATTAAAATTTAACATTAGTCTGGCATATAGAAAACCAGACAAGAATGTAAACAGAATGGAAAGACTAAGAAATTCATGAGAATTCACTGGAAAAAGCCAATAAAAGCGGCAAGGGACATGGCAAATAATATTCCTTGACAGACAGGAGAGAGAGAGAGAGAGAGAGAGAGAGTTGGGCATGTAGGGAGACACGTAGGGTAGGAAAAAACATGAGCAGAAAATTTTCTTCAGGTTGACAGTTAATAACTACATGTGAATGTCGTTTTCATGGATTATAAATAAAACCGTTAAATCAGTTATTCCAGATATCATGCCATGCCTTTTGGGATTGGATTAGAATATATACATGAAAAAAAGATCATTATTGCTCTTACATCTTCCGTGATATTCTCCAACAGGATAAAATTCAAGAAAATTAGCAACTACCAATGAGTTGACATAGGTAATGAGTTGTTCAAATTTGACTCGTTAAAATAAATGATTTACTTGTTAATTCGAGTCGATTTTGAATTAGTATTTAATCAAGCCAATTGTAAGCAACTTAATTATTTCTATATATAATATTAGACTATTTATTGACTTATTGAGTGGAACTTGATAAATTAATGTATCTGAAAATATATTACAATTTAACTTATTAATTTGATGAGTCATTCCTGAATAAGTCTCTAACCGAGCCAATCACTACCCCAACCTGAATTGTTTGATTCATCTTACATCCCTAGTTATTTTCAGGATGCAAGTTAAGGGTTAAAGTCACAGAAATGACATGTGAAGGGCAGGTGAAATATTGGATAATTTTCGGCCTAAATCTGGACTTAAAATTCTCAAAAAAAAATCATGACTAAAATGTTGAAAATGTCATCTATGAAAAAAAATGATCAAAATGTTCTCAGTGGACAAAATGATAAAAATGTCAAAAATGTACTATATCGGCAAAATGACGAAAATGCCCTCTATGGGCGAAAAGACCAAAATGCCCCTTTATGGGCAACATGACGAAAATACCCTCTAGCCAAAATGACCAAAATGTCCTCAGTGAATAAAACAACCAAAATGTCAAAAATGTCTTTTGTAGACACCTCTTTTTGTGACCCTTAATTAAGTGGTGACAATTTAGTAGTTATACCAAGAAACTTATTCCCATTAGAATTCCTTTTGACAAGGTCTTAGTTCAAGTAGAATTCTTTCCGATAAACTCTCACTCCCGTTAAAACTCCTCCTTAATCTGAATCCACAAAAAAGAAGAAGAGAGAAACGAATCGAAACACAAAGTAGCCTAATGCCAAGGTTCAGTCTTGATAAAACAAGTTAAAGGAAAAAGATTAGTAGAGATATTAATACTATCAACATAAACAATTAATTGGCCTATGAGCAACGAGAAAAACACAACAATTTACAAAATAACAAAGTCCCCAATTTTTTATTTTTTGAAAAAAAGAAATTAATTTTGATGGCACGTTGACAATTTGGTTTCAATCTAGAACAATCCATGCATGACTTTTCACAGTTACGGTGATCATAAATTTTATTAGCCATTTTGCAATTATTAGGAGCTAAAATGAGGGAAGCTAGCTTGAATATATCAAACTCAGCTTTCTGATAGATGTCTCCTGCATGTTAGACATGTGAATCCAAAATTTCAATTATATGAAACTTGTACTGCTAATTTACACTGATTCAATAATGATCATTACCTTAATTTCAGGGTTTGAAATTGATTTTTTGCCTTCAACTTTTTAGCAAATGACTAATTTCTGCTTTTATTTTTATTGGACTTTCAAATTTCTGCTAATTTCCCGATAATTAATATTTTTTATGAAAATTTAAAAAAATTTAGAGGACTAACGATCCCGAATCCGTCGGTCCATTTGGGAGAAAAAAAAGAAGAAGAAACAATATAACTCAAATGAATTAAGGGTAATTTGGTCATATTTAAGTTTTATTATAATTATAGAAATATGTTTTTGATAATTAAACACCTCTTATGTCTTAACACAATTTTTCACAAGTTGCTTGTAAATTACACCAAACAACGCCTAATATCTAGGACAAACCTACTTGTCAAGAGAAGTTATTTCATAAATCCGTTATATGTGTGTAACGGTCTTTTTAATTTTACCATTATAATAGATTTTAAGTAAAGTTTACAAAATATTGAAATTAAAAAAATTGTCACATTGACAAATTCATGAAATAATTTAGATTCCAGATTTATCAAAGGGTCCAAGACATTTGGAGGCCATTAATTGTTTCCTTCTATAATTTCCTCATTAGCTTAAGCTACATCTATATATATATATATATATATATATATATATATGACCAGCAATTTTTGACTAAAATATTTAATTAGGGATGAATTAGAAAATTAATTTGATATATGATCTTAATACACCTGGAGAGTGGGAATTTTAAATTGGACATGGAAACTTGTCGTCTACTTCCATCTACTTGAAAAAGCTTATCTGGAAGATAATTAATCATGCATCTTCCCTTGCCATCTCATGCATGATATTTGATATTAAAAAAAAATATATATATATATATATCAATATTTTTTTTTGGCTTTTAATACTTTGAAGATTCTTCAAAATCTTTTTTTTTTTTTTTTTTATATTTTACACACATATATAAAACATAATGCTACACTTTTTAAAATTGTACCTCAAATGATATGATACTGATTATTTATAATATTTTAAATCATATATACACACACACACACACACATATATATATATATATATATATATATATATTGGACTAAGTTGTTCACCAATAATTGATTAATTAGTATTAATAGTTATTTTTTTTAGGGAAGTGATGAGCTTTTAAAATCAATCAACTAATTTAACAATTACAATATTATATAGCAACAGAAGAACATACAATTTAACAATGATAAGAGTTTTTTAAATATAATTAATGAACAAATAAACCAACACAACCCATAACTGAGTAAAAATAATGCTCACATCTCTCATAATGAAGGGATGAGACTTGAACTCATGACCTCTTTCTAATTAGTATTAATAATTAAATAGCAAAGTATGTTTAGAAGGGGTATGAGACGAATATACAAACCGATATTCATTTGTTTCAGTCGGAATATAAGACTCGTGTATAAGTTGGTGTTCATTTGTGTCGAGTGCATTATACCTAAGTGCACCCAAGACAATAAATACTTGATAAATTAGTATATAATACGCATATTTAATTGATGTTTTAAATTTATTTAATTGACTAAAAATTTGAATAATTATTAGAAAATGAAAAAAATTATAAAATCTACTTAAAATTTAATATATTACTAAAATCATTGAAGCCGAATTACTTCACTTGGAAATGGTTTGTAGAGGCTGTGGCTATATACCTGTAAATGTAATCATAGAAGGGTTGAGAAGAAATAAGGCTAGCCCACTGGGCCACTAACTAGGCCCATAATTTATTTTGTTAATGGATCAGGCCTACCAATTTGGAAACCATCAACTACTCAAGTGGCATTTCCTTCACAATTTCATAAGAGATACCAGACCTCAAGCCCATTAAGAATTTATGGGAACAGGTGGAGCCCAACATATGACTTGGCCTTTGGAAACATTTGAAAAAAAAAAACTACCATAAAGAAGATTATATATATACATATATATATATCCGCCTTTTGTTTGTTTTTTTTGTTTTTAATTTTTATTATATATATTTTGGGGTATTTGACAAATTCAAGGTTCAGTTTGATTGTCTTCCAATTCATGGAGGAAGAAAACATGTAAAATTGAAAATATACCACTCAATATTAATAAACCATTTAAGACATAAATTTACATAATACAATTAATAAAAAAAATTACTATTAAATTTGCTTGTTGTGAACCTTATACAAAATGTGTGTTACAATTTTTTTTTTTAAATATGAGAAAATAATTTTTTAAAATAAATTACACTGAACGAATTTAATTTAATTATAATTCAATATTAACTTTTAAGTTTTGAGATAAGTCAGGATATAATCTTTTGTTTTTTTTATTTTTATTCTTCTTCCAAACAAGTCCTTAATACAAAAGAGAGAGAATATAACAGCTCTTTTTTGACTAGATCAGAAAAGAGAGGTAGGACCTATACATGAGAGAGTATACTAATTAACTTACTCGCTCTCCAAATGACTTTACCATTATGCTAAGTGTAAATTGTCATTCCAGCACCACAATAGCTAAACGAACAAATCAAGTCATATCACATGACACCCTTTGTTTTTTCATTCAAATCTAACCGAACAATTCAACCCCTAATATACGTGTGTGTGTGTGTATATATATATATGTCTTTAAACATATATAAAAATAGTATTTAAACATATATAAAAAATAATATTTTAATTATTAGATGATCTTGAAATTAAAAATAAAGTAATAAAATTAAATAATAATTCAACTCTAAAATTATATAATAAATAAAATATTATATCTCATATGAGTTCGAACTTATAATAACACTATCTTATATATATATATATTATAAATATATGATCAAAATGGACAATAAAATGATAATATTATTTTTTTATTTCATAAAAAAGTAAATTTTAAGTTCGGAACAAGAAAATGAGATTAGTAAACTTTGGCATGGGCTAATATTATATATATATATATATAAATTATAGATATATGACCCAATCCAATTTAATTGATACATGAGGTGAGCCTTTTACAAAAAGCTAATCAAATGTATGGTAACTTGGATTTTGCTTATTTTTCTAATACAAATACATATAATTATCTGACGTGGCGCGAGTAAGATTAATTTTTCCACCGTGGCGTGTGCTTTTCATTTTTCATTTTTTTTTCACTGTCGCTCCTGCACAAAGGGCTTTTCGAGTTCAATTGTTCGTGCTCTTTAGTGCGATACGCTCTCGAGCCTCTCTCCCTCTCTTAAGAATCTGTGTGCCTCGTTTTCACGGGTTTCCTCACTCTTACCTGTTGCGAAAATTCGCCCTCTCTCTCTCTCTCTGTATCTATCTATCTATATGTATCGGTATGTATATCGTCCCTGCATGTTGCTTTTTATC
Source organism: Nyssa sinensis (assembly GCA_008638375.1). NCBI lineage: Eukaryota > Viridiplantae > Streptophyta > Magnoliopsida > Cornales > Nyssaceae > Nyssa > Nyssa sinensis. Next base: position 61,283,461 of record CM018032.1, read on the forward strand.
GCTACTTTTTGTTTCTTCATTTTCATTTTGGCGTTTTTGTTAGTGTGGCTCTTCATCCTCACCGTCAAATCATCCTGATTGTTTTAACATTGAAAGGATGTTTTTACAGGAACGAAGTACATTATCGATTTAATCGAACATAATATCAAGATCACTGTGATTCTTTACATTCGAGGTAAGATTTTTATTTGAATTTGTTAGTTTGTTACCATTTTGATCGTTGTTAACATTGTGATTTTTGTCAACGTAATTTTTGTTATGGTCGACTGAAGCTATTTAATGTTATCAAAGAATTAGACGTGTCCTTGTTCTGTTTTGAATTTAATGTTTTGTGGGTGTTTTCATGCGGGGACACATTCGGGTAGCTAGGGTTTCCCTTTTTCTTTATGTTTTATTTTTGGTTTTTCTTTTGTATAAATATTGAGTTTGTTGTGGGTTTGAATCGGTGGAGCTAGGGTTTACGGAGCTCAATGTAAGGGGTTTGTCTGACAAATCTTCTAATTGATTCTGCCAATCGGGTCGGACCCAAGAATTTAGCTGAGGGGAACCTTGTTCTTTTTTTTTTCATTAGCTTTAAAAAAAAAAGAAGTATAAAAACTTGATAATGAGGGATAATATTTTTGATTAAAAAACGAAAATAATATATAAAAGAGCATAAAAATTAGATAAAAAAACGAAAATAATTTATATAAAAGAGCATAAAAACTATATAATTGATATAAAGGAGTGTGCAAAAAAAAAAAAGGACTCTGAAAAGGCTATATAAAAAAAAACCCAAAAAAATTGATAAAAATGCTATTGAGGGGCCCAAATTAAAATTAAAATAAAGGTAAAGTGTGAAGAAAATACATTAAAAGGTATAAGAAAATTTAAAAAAAAACCCGGGGGGGGGGGGGAATGATTTGTTACAATTTTTCCTGTTTTTTCGTTCATGGTGTGGCCGATAGAATTGGCTCCCTTTCACGCATCAACAAGCTCTAGTTTGACTGGTATTTCCTCCACCTCTCTATAGGGGTGGTTGAGGATTCAAGTTCCCTTAGGGGCAAAGACTTTGTGTGTGATTTACCTATATAAAAAAAAAAGAGGCTCCCTTTCACATATCCAAAATAATAAAAAATAAAAAGAAATTGCTCCCTCTGTGTGTGTTCTCTCTTTGCATGTGTGCTTGTTTATGATGGGTCGAGGATTCGTGCTGTGACTCTTATTGTGCATTTGTTATGTCAGAAGAGTGGGAAGAAGGAGAAAGGAATGGATTGAGAGATTTTCTCCATTTTGTTAGGAATGATTAGAGAAAGGAAACAAGGAGGGGGGAGGCTTCCCTTTGGGACTGCCATTTTCTTTCTATCCAAAAGTAGGTGGAGAAGAGGAGGGAAAGGAATGAAGCTTTTGTTCCGCATTTTTGCCTAAAAATAACACCCTTGTATAAATATTTATGGGTACAATGGTAACATTGAGCAACACGCCTTTCTCTCATTCCTCCTTGCATTCCTACGCAACCAAGCGAAAGGAGGGAAAGGCATCTTACTTTCCTTAGGTTTAGTTTTCCCCTCCTATCTTCCCTTCCTATCAATTTTTTTTATCCTTTTGTACCATTCAAAATATTAGTGTTATAATAATTTCTCCCTCCTCTAAACACCTCCCTTCTTTATATTTATGCCCTCACTTTGGAACTTGTAAAGATTGAAAATCTGGTTCTTTACATTTATTAGATTTTTCTCGTTAAGAAATAAATGTATACATTGTTGTCTTTAATATTTATTTTTTTAAGCTAGATCTTACAATGGCATCCAATCTTTGAGCACATTTTTTATGCTTTCATGGTCCGAGGGCTCGTGATTTGTAAAGATTTATATTAAAAACTTTGTTAAATGTGGAATGTTTTGTAATTGAACATCAAACCTTATGCATAGGTGAGCTGAATCTGTCACATGTATGCTGTGGTTAAAGATCCCTGCAAGGTGTGGCCCATGGTTATCGCAATTCGTTTCTCCCTTAGCGAATTGCGAATTGAGATCGCACGATCCAAAACATGGATCATTATTCGCTCCTCCCCTAACGAATTGCGAATTGGGATCGTACGATTCAAAACATGGATCATTAGCAAATTGGAACGTAAGATTTAGCATTCCAATCTAAAATATCAAAAGTCCCAAAAAAATCATACAAAATACACACACATCATTGGAATTTTATTTTGTTATGATTTGGATTCGTTGAAATCTTTTTGGTATTTATATATATATATATATATATCTATATTATTACAAATACAATCAAAAAACATATCACGTTCCAAATAAACATATTTCTTTCCAACAAAGTAATCGGAAAAAGCCTACCCTTAACGTACCATGTTCTATAACAAGTGGCGATCTACGTTCCCATTTCCGTTCCCTGTACCATAACGATTCACGTTCTAGGTAACATTGGTGTGGCTTTATATAAATATTTCTTGGAATCTTTATTTCATGCCCCTTCCATGGTCCTTTTTTTTTGGTTCGGGAGGCGGGGGGATTCGAATGTCCTTGGGAACAATGTGAATTTTGATATTCCATAGTGATCTGATTGTCTTTTTTTTTTTATAGGTAAATAAAAGATTTCATTAAATGCCCGAGAAGGGCAAATGAACAAAACAACTTACATTATATACTTAGCCCCTCCAAGAACTCTACAAAAGAATCTATACAAGGAGGAAGGGCCTCTAACACCCAAGTGTACAAAAGATGTAAAATCCAACCCCTCTTAAAAAATTCTACTATTTCTTTCACGCCACATACTCCAAAATATACATAGAGGAATAAGCCTCCTCACCCTCTTTGCATTGTTAACTACCCTAGTATTGTGCCACACTCTTATCAACTCGGCATTGCCCATGAGTGCCCAAAAAGCAATAAGCAAGCTTGCTAGACATCCCATGCCAACGAGTAAGCAAGTGGTTTATATTCTCCTTGCCCTCCATACACATTGCACATTTATTTACCAAATAGAACCCTCTTCTTTGAAGATTGTCTATGGTTAAGATTGCCTTCCGCATCATAGACCAAACAAAAAAGCTTCTTTTATAGGAGCTTTAACTTTCCAATTGGATTTCCAAGGGAAACCTTCAACTCCCTTATTAGCCAAATGCATGTCAAATGATTTTATTGAGAACTCCCCTTTGGAGTCCAACTTTCACCATAGAGCATTCTTTGTATTCTTGTTAAACTCTATAGCTTCCTCTGCCTCCCAATCATTCAAATGTCTTTTAAAGCAAGGCGCCCACACACATCTGTTATCTTTGAAAATAATGTAATCCTTCACCCAAGCCTCCCGAGCAGAAGAAATAAGCAAAAGTCTTGGAAACCTTTGCTCCAAAGAAGTATCCACACACCATTTCTCTTTCCAAAACTTGACCCTCTCTCCATTTCCAATCACCGTGGATGTACAAGCTTCCACAACCCCACCCCGTGAGGGCCCTCCACCACCTTAGAGCACCATTTTCCGTCACCATCTCCCATGTTGGCTACAATTGACTTCCTCTATCTAGCTTGATTCTCTTGAGCATATATCCATAGCCACTTACCCGGAAGAGCCTTTGAACACTTTCATATCCTTGACCCCCAAAACCCTCCCTTCAAAGGTAATTTCACCTTTTCCTTTTCCTTCGTACAAACTTTATTTGCTTAGAGTTCTGTATCATCATGATGCTTAAAGTCCTCAGTATTAGTTCTAAAGAATTTCAAGTATAGCCACTGCCATATATATTCTTCATTGCTCTCATTATTATTATTATTATTATTTATTTTTTTTTTTTTGGGGGGGGGGGGGGAATAAATTCATTAAATTTTGCAGTATATGCTGCATTCGTTTGGTACTTAACTATTTTTTCATGTATTTCTTGAGCAGCCTGTGAACCTTTGGTTTGGCCAAACTAGCGGCACCGGTTACCTAGAAATGGTACTTATTCCTTTCTCAAATAAATTTATATACAAGAAACTTTTTTTTTTTATTTTTATATCTCTTCTTTTATTCCTCAATTGGTCAAAATTTCTAAATTAAACTAAGCTCTAATGTTGGCATGCATTGTCATCATTGATTTTAATTCTGTTACTTGTGATTTCCTCTTCTTTGTTAATATCTGTAGGACGGGAATCCTTCTGGGGAAGAGAGTGACAACATCGATTGGGATACTGAAGATGAACTAGAAATTCAAGAAATTCAGAACTTACCATTATCTTCGAGTTCAAGTTTGACAGTACCTGGTGGAGGAGCTATTGCGGGTGCGGGGGAGGTAATTATTGTAGGGTCATAGCAGAACCTATGGTGGAACCTCCCCTTTTGGGTTTCAGTACTAAAATTATTGACTCGGGGGTGAAGTACTATAAACATAAAGAAAAAAAAATGGATTTTGTTCCTTTTTTATCCTACGAGTAATTGATCACTGTTGTTGAAACTTTTGAACCTTTGTGGAAGTCATTGAAATGCTTGTCCATCGATCAGTGTTGTGCATAGACTTGCACAAAATGCCCAGGTTCAAGAAGCACTTCACTACAGGCCGCTATTTGAAAATTTTGCATCCAATTTTTTAAGCTGTTTCGGTTGGATTCTTTTTTAATAGAAATTGAGCCCTAGTAATCATATTCAACTTTTTGTGCTGGCCATCTATCTTATGCTATTACGGAACAAAATAGATATAGTTTGCATTAATTTTTGTACGATCTAATAAATATTGTATGATTATTATTATTGCTTTTTATTTATTATTTGCACCAGTTATTTGATTTTTAGTGATAAAAGAGCTGGCCTTCGGGTGGAGGTGTGGGGCAATTGAAGTATGGAACCAATCTATTTTGAACATTGAGGCTGAGATCAAATTTGATACAGAAGGATGTGTGGGCATGAAAAGCTGCTGGAGTCTAATCTTTGATATATAACCATTCTGGACCAATTTTAACATCTGAACTGAATTTCCAATGTTCAATAGGAGCTTGCCCTTGTTGAGATAAAAATGCTGCCAATACCATGAAGCTTTCTGTGGGCCCTGGCAATGCCATCTGCAATGGTGGATCCAGAGGCCCCTTGGGGGGGGGGGGGGGGGGGGGGGGCGCATACAAGAGAGCTATTATAGAGATCTTAAAATTTTAGAGGGGGTGCAATTTTTAAATTATAATAAACTTCTAGTAAAAAGAATTGATACGCTTTTTGTGTAGGGCTTGGACTAAATTGGCTTTCCATGAGTAGACTCTACATAATGGTCTTCCTTGTTATTCTGTTTCACCACTTCTAGATTCATTTTCAGTTCACACTTTATCTAATCAATTTATCTACTAGCTTTTGATTTCTCTCACTCGCAATATTTTTTTTCCTATTCATCTATAATCAATTTATCTACTTGCTTTTGATTTCTCTCACTTACAATTTTTTTTTTCCTATTCATCCATTGACTCCCATTTTGCGGGCTAAAGGCGAGCTCATCAGCAGGTTCTTCCAACTCCAAGTTGATTCATCATTTTGTAGGGATGGGGTTTTCAGAAAAAATAGTTGCAAAAGCAATTGAGGAAAATGGTAAATGCACTGTTACTTCATTTAAGGGATAGTTTTAACCTTGAAAACTTCATTTATGACTGTTGTCTGATGAGGTGCAGGAGAAGGAAATACAGAATCAATACTTGAAACTCTCCTTACATACTCGGTGAGTGATGTCTGGTTATCTTAACGAGCTTCATTCACTTTGTTCATTACATCAATTCACAAGTGCCATTGGTTCTCTAAAGTTCAGCAGATATTAGTTCTTCTGTTTATCTTAATGGAATAATCCGCAGAGAGTTGAATGACTCTTCACATATCTTGCTGCTATTTGAACATGAATATTTGATTTGTTCTGCGATTCCAGAAAGAGTATGTGCTGCTACTCGCTGTTCCTCTTAATATATTACCTGGAATTCCTTGACAATTGCCTACTGCAGAAATATTTTTGTTGCTTGGGTAGCAAGAATCTTGGTGGGAGGCAGCAGTTAATTTTGACCCCTTATCATGAAGGCCACTACCATAGTTTTGCTATTTCTAGTTATGTTTGGTTTTTGGTGATGCTAGTTTGATATATAAGATTCCTGATCGTGTTTTTTAGGTGCCTCTAGCCCCATTTTTAGTGTGTTGACTTTCATAGTGTGGTTGCATCATTTAATGATGATCTGTGAGAATACACATGCAAGAAGTATCTCATTAGTCGGACTACTGCCTGGTGTGTTTCCGTGCACCCCTGGGGGTATCACCAGTTTACATTTGTGAATTGTGATACTTTCATTTGTCTATCATGGTTACATAAAACTGTGTAAATCTTTGATGAATAACAATTAAGATGCTTTTATCGCATGTGACAAAAAATCATAAATGTGTACTAGATAATATCAAATTATTTACTTGTAATGAATTAGTTTAATTGTCAATATGGTAATGCAGGGACGGAGCTAGGAATTTATTTGTAAGGGGGCAAACTTTAGACTATATAGAAAAATCCTTAAAAAATTGATAGAAGTCCCATAGAGTAAATTGAAAATAAGGATAAAGTGAAAAAAACTTCAAATCTAGAGGGGGCAAAATTATAAATTTAATGGGTATATTTGAATTTTTTCTTGAGAATATGAGAAGTTTTTTAAATAAAAAAATTTGGGGGGGGGGGGGCAATTTACCCCCCAGGCCAAGGCTGGCTCTGACCCTGTGGTAATGCATCTGTAAACAAGAAGAAAGCAGTCTTATTATTTTATTAGTCCCTGCCACACTGAACCTCCAATTTATGCTTCAAATAGTTAGTGATTTTCAGTAAGGAAATTCCTATAAGTGGCACATGGGACTTAGGGTGGAGGTTAGACATAAGACCATTTGTGGTTTATTTTAGAATTAAAGAAAATCAATGAATAAGAGAAGAAGAGAATTATCAATGAATGCCATGATTTGTTATCATTCAACTTTTATCAGCACACCAGCCATCCATGTGGTTTGTGAATCTTAGAATAAGAGAATTATTCCCCAACATGCAAGTTTTGAGATAGGGTTTTTTTGATCGGTTTGAGATGGGATATTTATAAATCTATTGATGTGAATTCTCCGCATTCTACCCCTTTCTAGGCACATGCATGGTTGCCAAGTTCTGCCCTGACCTCTTGATAACAGTTATAATTTATGTAAGAGAGGCTCAAGCTTACACTTTGTTCATAACAGCTTTGTGCAGTCCCTCTCCTAATCTTCATTCAATAGGTGCCTTGAACTTGAGACTTAATGGGTTTGTTAGGGATTGGTTATCAGATGGGCAATTGATGCATAAGCCATTTGATATGGCAGCATTTGTGCTACTAGTTCTGTGCTTATTGCTTAGTGACATGCTTTGCTTGTGCTGTCACATCTTTGATTGCAAATACTCTGCCTAAGCACGATACTTGGAGATTGGTGCAAACTTTCTCCAACTTCCTGTTACATGTGCGTATTTATCTTCATGGCTTACCACATCCTGATTCCGTCTGATCATGAATCAATTGTTCACAGTTAAAATTTCTTCCATCTTTCACGAGTTGAATCAGTGACTACAAGTTAGCATTATATTTTTTCTGCTTTAAAAATCTGTATTCGTTTTGGCATTAATATTTTACTAGTTTATTGCAGGCTCTTGAAAACTCTCCTCAACAACAGCAACATGTTGATTCTGATCACTGCTCTTCAGAATACGATGAGACCTTTTTGGATGATCTTTCTGATATGGATAGTTGGTCCGAAAATGAGGTAGCCATGTCTTTATGTCTGCATTTGAGACTTGGTTGTTGCACGTAATGATTGACCACCTCATCATTTAGTTGCCTTTGCTAACATCTAACAGCCAGCAAAAATCACTTACCACGATCATTACTGTTTTATCTTTCCTAGCTGCACCAATATAAATATGATAAACATAACTGGTTGGAGTTTTTATCTCCTCTGGTAAATCTATTTTACTGATGGATATATTTCTAAAACTTGCATACTGTTCCTTATGTTATACATTGAAGTGCATGAAAGTAATGAATGTTGGTTTCACATCTGAGATGCTAGATGAATAATAAATTAAATGTATACTATAAAGTAAGTGATCTGTTCATATTGTGAGTTCTTATGGGGGTATGTCACTAATTTGTTGTGCACTGCAAAATTTGTAGAGTACCACACCAATATATGTATATGTCTATATTTTTAATGTAAGTGATAATTTCTGTCAATCTCCACAATTTTTCTTAACAAAAAAATGACAATAAATTAAGATAATTATCTGCAATTGTTGTTAAAACTTAAAAGCTCTCACCCTGCCCCCAATCAAGGATCTCTAACCCTCTAGGTCCATATAAAGAAAAACACTATTTGAGCCTATGAAAGGGAAAACTACATTGGCACCTTATGTTTTGAAAAAAAAAATTCCATTGCTACAGGGCACACCAAGACAACCTGAAATGAAATTATCTCTGTTACTTTATATTGAAGTATTTTGCTTTTACATGTTTTTATACCCTTCATGGGCCTATGTAAGAGGTTTTGATTGTAATTTATACATCCATGTTTGCATGCACCAATCAGTTTTTTTTTTTTTTTAATACTTTTTTTGTTGATAGTAGTAATTTTGCCTGATAGCCCTTGGAAGGTCTTGTTTGATATTCTTTAGGTTTTATATATCTCATGGTTGTAGGCTTGTAGCCCCTTGGGCTTTCAAGAAGTAACATTATTTTGTATTTGCAATGTGTAAAATTTCACATAGATATTCATGGGAATTATGTATTGCCCGACTTGTGCGTGTATGTGAATTTTGGTCTTTGTAATTGATTGCTCTTGCAGGAAAATGAGAATTCTTTGTCTAACAAGGATAAGACATTGTTGTCCTTAGCAAATATGGGTTACACAGTGGAAGAGGCTTCAATAGCAATGGATAGATGTGGTGCGTGTATGATACTATGTTCGTTTTTTGTTGGTCTTTTTACATATTACTTTGCGGATTACAGGATGGTAATTGTTATGCTGTGATTCTATCATTCTGGGCATTGATATTGATTTGTTTTACTAAATTTAGGTTTTAGGACTTTCCTTGTACACTTCCTTTTGCCCATGATCTGTCAATATTTGAATTTTTGGTTGGAGGGAGTTGAATTTTTTTATTTTTATCTTCAAATTCTTCATCATAGTCTTTTCAATTGGCATTTCATTTTCCAATGGGGCACCGCTTAGTACTTTTTACATATTTTATTAAAGAGACTATATATATATATATATATATTTGTGATGATGTTTGTATATTCTGGGTTCACTTCTTTCCCGAGTATTATTGAGTAAGGAATTATACACAATTAAGTTCTCATGTTTGATTCTTGTAATGACCATTCTTTCTTTACTCTCCTCCACCCCCCCCCCCCCCCCCCCCCCTCTTCAATCTTTATCATCCACTGTCTTCTTAGTCTCAACTTCATTGAAAAACCTTTTGATTGTGAGACATGAGACACTATGCTAGTTATTTGATTTTTTTTTCCCTCACTGCTCTTGTCCTTGATATTTCATTTCACTATAGTTACTAGTATATCTAGTAAAAATGGAACGAGCCTGGTACTATAATGGACTTGGTCTCATCCTGAAAATATGGGACAAAATTGTTACCCTGAATGGATGTTCCTGACCCATTTGATTTGAAGCATTGCTTTGGAGAAAGAAGACAGTTACTACTTGTCTTGATGTCATGTGCTTTAATTGGTAACTTAGTGAACCCAAGAAGATTCTGGTTGGCACTGGGAGTGGGTAGCCACACCTCTCTTCTTGTATTTTTTAAGCCCTGTTAAAGCTATAATTGAAAATCAAACAAGTTGAATGGAATGACCTAGATTCTTTGTGCTGTGAAACTATGATAACCATTAATATGTTTAAGTTTTGGGTCCTATTACCCAGTATTTTTTTACTCGTTGATATTGTAAAACATCTTGTATATCTTGTGCATCCTAACTGCACAGCTTCAGTTGGATCATTTTCCTATCATTATAATTATTTCAAACATTTCAGGTCCAGATGCCTCACTTGCAGAGCTAACGGATTTTATATGTGCTGCTCAAATGGCAAAGGCAGCAGATCCCTATCTACCTGATGAAAATAAGGTGCTCTTATCCTTGCACCGCCCTAGGACATGGGAATAAGTTTTGCCAAATTTGTTATTAGTTATTCTTCAATAACTAATGCATCTCCTTGTTCTGTAGTTGATTCCTTTCATACATTTCCTCTTGATTGATTTTTTCTTTCCCCCTCTGCCTTCACAGCCAAAGCTAAATAATATTTATGACAATGGTAGACAGAAGAAGAGGAAACTTTACGAGTATGAACTGTGGAAAAGGAAAAAACAGAGGAGGCATCTAGATGAAGACGATGAAACAATTCGTCTTCCAAAACCAATGATTGGATTTGGAGTCCCCACAGAACCGGGTCAAGTTCATAGTAGAACTCTTCCAGAGGCAGCCATTGGTCCTCCGTTCTTTTATTATGAGAACGTGGCACTAACTCCAAAAGGAGTTTGGAACACTATTTCTCGATTTTTGTATGACATTGAACCAGAGTTCGTTGATTCGAAGTATTTCTGCGCAGCTGCGAGGAAACGTGGCTATGTCCACAATCTTCCAATCCAAAACAGATTTCCTATTCTTCCGATTCCCCCCCGCACCATACATGAGGCATTACCCTTAACAAGGAAATGGTGGCCCTCATGGGATGAACGAATAAAATTAAATTGCCTACAAACTTGCATTGGGAGTGCAAAACTGACAGAGAGGATTCGCAAGGCTCTTGAGGACTGGGATGGTGAGCCACCATTGAAAGTGCAGAAGTACGTACTTGATGAATGCCGAAAGTGGAATTTAGTTTGGGTAGGAAGGAATAAGCTCGCTCCTCTTGAGCCTGATGAAGTGGAAATGCTATTGGGGTTCCCAAAGAACCATACAAGGGGAGGAGGTATAAGTAGGACTGACAGATACAAATCTCTTGGTAACTCGTTCCAGGTAAAATGTTTCCTCTTCAATTCTTTTCATTTTCAAACTTTTTTTTCTCTACAATTTTCTCGTCTTTCATGTTTGAATAAATGACTACTATCATGAATATTGCAAATAGCGTGAATTATTTGAAAGGTATGTGAAATATTTCTAGTCATACTAGGAGGAACGAGCTTTTACTTGTACAAAATGATTTTCTCCTCGAGCTTTTTCTTCACATGATATTTTCCAAATAAATTACCATATTCTGAAGCATTTTCGGCAGTGACTTCCCAAATCTTGAATTAATCATTTCCTTATGGGATAAATTGTTTTCAGGTCGACACAGTGGCCTATCATCTCTCAGTCTTGAAGGACTTGTTCCCCGGCGGCATCAACCTCTTATCTCTTTTCTCTGGGATTGGTGGCGCAGAAGTTGCCCTTCATCGACTTGGTATCCCTTTGAAGAATGTTGTATCGGTAGAGATATCTGAAGTAAACAGAAATATTGTCAGGAGCTGGTGGGAGCAAACCAACCAGAGAGGGAATCTAATTGACATTGCTGATGTGCAGCAGCTAAATGGCGACCGCCTGGAGCAACTGATAAATTCATTTGGCGGCTTCGATCTTGTTATTGGTGGGAGCCCATGCAATAACCTAGCGGGCAGCAACCGGGTGAGCAGGGATGGTTTGGAGGGTAAAGATTCTGCTCTTTTTTATGACTATTTTCGTATTCTTGACTTGGTCAAATGTATAATGGGGAAGCAACAATAAATTCATTTCAAAAGGCCCAAGATTAGGTCTTTTTTGCTTTATTATTCATTTTTCCCATCGATCACTGTGTTAATGACTTGTAGTTTATCCAAGTTCCATTGGTTTCGAAGAAAAAATGAACTGTTGGAAATGGAGGGCGTTTCTGCTGTGGATGTGACTTGGTACTTTTCTGTTGTTTATGTTGGTTTGCTGTTTTATTCTCCTAAAACTGTAGCTTGGGAAAGATTTAGGTAGTCTTTATCATAAATCTGGAATTCAATTCCACCTTGGGCTGAAGGAGTTGCAGCGTTTTTGAAAAAGTACCAGAATGTTTCTATGTTGATAAGTTTCTACAACATTGCATACTTGTCCAAATGAGGAGGAATGAAGCTTATTTTTCAGGCGTCTCTTCAAAAAGGCATCAGGAATGCTAGTGGGGGCTAGGGGTGGCCACTGCCCTCTCCCCCCGTCCCCCAAAATTTTAAATTTTTTATATTTTATCCCTAGTTTTTTATAGATATTTTTAAAAAAAATATAAAGTGCCCTCCTAAATTTTTATTTTTTTTTGTAAAACACCCTTTTAAATATAAATTTTAATTTTTTTACCCCGTGTTAGTGGACATAAGTGAAAAAGTAATTTTCTCATAACCATTAGATCTCTCAAAAAATAATCCATTATTTTTATTTTTAAAAAAGGCTAAATATTTTCTTGAAAAGTAGTTATGCATATTTTAAAAAATTAAGTTTTTAAAAATTCATTCATACTAATTAATTATGTATGTAAATTTTTTTGTCTGTCTTTATTTCTCTTATTTTCTTGTATTATTTTTTTCCTAATCAAAAATAATAAAAATAATATTTGACCTTAAATCAAGTAAAGGTAATAACTTTCTTACCAAAAAATTATTTTATATCATCGTTATACTATATAACAGTCATTGTGATTCTATCATTTATGATAAGTCTAATAAGTCTTACAAATATTTAAATCACAATAAAACAATCACACGAAAAAGCTTTCATTTTTGCTCGACAATATGTTTGCAAATTTGTCAATGCTTTTACCTTTTTTATAAATACGACGAATACACATTGTCCGATATGAATACATTCTTCTTAATTCATTTAAAACTAAGAGCAATTCTAATGGTACAAGTTATTTTAGTCATGCTAAAACTAAATTTTAGTAATGTTACAATACTAAAAAATTATTTTTTGACTTTTATGCTTCGATGGTAAAATGTTCTTTTTTTATAGAACTACTATTATTCTTCCCAATTACTATTGTAGTTTGAACATTGAAATAAGAAAAAAAAAAAAGGGTAAATAACACTGACTTCCCTTGAGGTTTAGTGATATTACACATGCATCTCCTATGGTTTGAAAAATTACACTGACCTCCCTTCTATTTTAATGTCAGTATCAAAGACCTCCCCTCTGTTAGTCAACCGTTAGTTGACTAAACGAAAAATGCTGACATCATCTTAATTTTTTTTCAAATACCAAATTTACCCTTTTCTGAGTTAACTCATTTTAACAAAATCTTTTTTTTTTTTTCTATCTTCTCTCTCTGCTATCTTTCCTATCTTCTCTCTCTGCAAAACCCTCTTTTAAATATACATATATATATATATATATATATACACACACACACGATCACACACAAAACCTCTCTTAATCTGCAATCCTTCTCTCTTTCTTACAAACCTCCCATAGTCAACAACACAACCACCAACATAGCAGCCATTGCTGGCACCATCACCATCTCCGATGCCACCTCCTCCTTTACCTACACAATTTTCTCCTTTAGCCTCTGATCTAAATCCTCAACCCTAAACCCAATTCAGCATCCATCCATTATCCTACGCTTGAAGCATCCCACTGATCTTGCCAAAATTAGCACCAGCAGGAAAGAAGGAAAATCGAAAACCCCACAAAAAGCGATAAAGGGAACGACAACAGTATAGAAGATAGCTTGCTTTGACAACACATTAGCCAATTTTATGTATAACAACATAAACCCAATAACCATAGGCAAATTCACCCAAGTTTTCAAGAATGGTATAATCTCAGCACCCGACCATTTAGCTGTCACAACCAAGACATCTTTGGTGTCCCTAAGGATTGTGTAATTGAAGGGTATACAAAAGAACATCAACCCAAGTGGTACAAGCTCAATACTCATAAACTTGGGTGACTCCTCTTCTTCAAATAGTGGCTGTTCATCAGCTGCTGCTGCAGCCTCAACCTTGCAGATAGAATTTCTGTTTGTTGGCCCAACCCCTTGAGGTTTTGTGACAAACCCATGAAATTTTTTGGAATCCACTGAGAGATAAAAAGAACTCCCACCAAGGGTTTTAGGTTTCAAGTGGTTGAATCTATACGTGAGTCCCTGTGGTGGTGGCTTGAAAGCCCTGTTTAGTCTTTGTTTTGTTTTTTGAATGTTGGAGATACAATTGATGCAACAGAGCTGTAGTATTTCACTGAGCTGAGTTTTTCATCGCCGACGATGTATCATATATCAGCAAAGAAAATGACCACGATTTCTTTGATAGACTGAATAGTTTTCCGTACGCGAGTAGAAATAATTTGAATCCCGTCCTTGATTCGCAAACCGGAGATCATTGATAGGGTCTGAAATGGGACCAAAGCGAATGGAGTACTTTGCATTCGCAGAGAACGGCCGGAACAGAGTTGGGGCTGCAAGGGCTTTCTAGTCAATGTCTTCGATGTCAGGTTCTGAAAGAGTGGATGTGGGGTAAATCGATCTTGTTGTGGCCTTCGACAATGATGCAGAGAAATAGATCTCTCCATGAATCGATCTCAACGACGACACAAGTGGTCACTGTTTGGTCTATGACTCCGTTCCAGTTGGTGGTGGGGGCAGGTCTTGAAGATGCCGAGATCTTGTAGGACGGCAGAAGGTTAGGGCCGGAGCTCGAAAGGTGGCTGGAGAATACGGTGGTTTTCTAGTTCGATGGGTTTGGCAGGCTGCCCCTGTGCTCCGTCCTCGCTTTCCAGTTTTGCCGTGATATGGAAGAGAGAGAGATAGAGAGAGGTCGAGAGGGAAAATAGAAGAAAAAATAAATTTATTAAAATTAAGGGTAATTGGTAAATGTATCATTTGGTTAAACGCCGTTGAAGACAATTTCTGACAAGGGACTTTATTTTAAAAACTAATAGGGAGGTTCTGAATTGTAAACCTCAGGGGAAAGTGAATATCTAAAAAAAAAACTTGGTCAAATTTGAATCGTGCATTTAGAACAATCTGAACTGTTGAAATGAATGATAGCAAATAAACCAAAAATCGTACTGGAATAAACATTTGACTTAGTCAATTTTTAAGAAAAACATTTGGCTTAGTCAATTTTTAAGAACATAAATAATCAACCACAGGAGCATTACTTTGGAGCTAAGCTAATAAAATATAATTATAGTACCTCCAAGATTCAACCATTGAAACTGTTCTAACCTTTTCTTCTCTTTTCAAATTTGCATTTCCCCCTTGTATCAAAATCACAGTTGACGAGGATGAGGACTATAAATGAGTCGAGTAATGGATTGCGTAAACTTAATTGGTTAAAGTAACAAACGTTAAATTATTGAAACTTGTCTTCTTAATTTCTCGAGAAAAAAGTGAACATGCTTTTAATTGTATCGAATTTAAGTAGTTTGATTTTTTTTTAATATAATATTAGATCATTTATTGATTTATCGAATTGAATTTAATAAATTAATAAATTTTACAGTATGTTTAAATTTGATTTGTTTACCTTGTAAAGTCGATTTTGAATCAACCCTTAATTAAATTCATCATGAGTTGATTTCGAATAATTTAGTTTATTTTATATAGACCCATCATATTTATTTTAATTTTTTTTCGTGTGTTTTACATTTTAAAATTGTATTAATTATCAAAAGTACATGATATAATTAATTGTTAGGATTGAGATGGTATCCAAGTGATGCCAATATCCATTCTTCATTAATTTGTGGTGAGTGAATTTTTTTCCATCTTCCTTGTTGTATAAAAAAATAAAAAAATAAAAAATAAAATGAAATAATTAATTGTTCATAATAATACTTATTTGGTAATGGCAAACATTTTTTGGCACTAATTTTTTTTTCTCCTGTGTCTCCAGCAGTTGCTATAAATATCCATCGCGTAGACTCGAACCCTCCTCTTCTTCCAGCCTCATACACTTCTCAGCCGTCGGAAGCGTAGAGAAAGAAGGTACGTCAGAGAACCGGGGCATTTCACGCAACCATTTTTACCGGTCTTGGACGTCTCTATTCGACCTTCGATTTCGAAGCGACTTAGTTAGGTACGAATTACTATTTACTCTTTGAATCCAATGGTTTTAGGGTTTCGAAGTGTCTCAGATCTGAATAGAAGCGTTTAATATCTGTGTGAACCCTAATTAAAGTTTACGTGAATGAAATTAGGGTTCTTGAGGTGATATTTGTTGTGAACCCTATCATCCTAAGTTCGGTGTTTTTTAGGTGATTTGTTGCATTTTTGGTTCGTAAACCTATGGGAGTTTACCATTTAGGATTTACCGGCTGATGTTAGAATTTGTAGTTGACTTATGTGAAGTGGAATTTTGTTGGATTGTTTTTGGATCTGGAGGAAAGGAAATTAGTAAATTATTTGTATATATACGCACGCCGTGTGTGTATGTATATATTTGTTTGTATTATTTAGAGCTTGTGGTTGCTTGCTTGATTAATTTCACAATTGTGTGATGTATTAACTTGTTATTCAGAGAATGATTGGCTAGCTAGTTTGTCATCATTGGTTGCTCTCTCATTTTATTCCCTGAAGTCTTTTAACTCTTGTCATTTTTGTCATTAAAGGATAGTGTTAGGGGGGAGAGAGTGTTGCCTGAGTTATTCAACTCTGTAAGGGTTTATTTGGCTTCATCTATATCGCATTGAAGTCTTGATTTTTTTTTGTTCCAGTTATTTTACAGAGCGTATGCAGTTATTCAAGTTGAACAGGCTATAAGGTTCCTTCTTGCTTCTCAGAGGGTTAGGGTTATAATTGTAGTACAGTGAGTGATTGCTGGATTTATTTTACTTATCTTTAACGTTATTGTGTTACATTCCCAGGTGGTTTAAATGAAATATGCTTTGATGAATTAAATTTTGTAGTTTAGAACAATCTAGCTTGCCAATTCTCATATCTATGCTTATTTCTTTATGTTTTTGGCAACCCGATCTCTTTTTATATGTTTCCATTTTTTGTGGCTTTAGGGTCCTTGAGAGCTGAGATTCTGCTATGGTGGCTACTGCAACTGCCTTGTCCGGTGCTCCACATTATGCACCGGAGGACCCTACTCTCCCCAAACCTTGGAGGGGCCTAGTTGATGGTAAAACTGGTTATGTTTACTTTTGGAATCTGGAGACCAATGTTACCCAGTACGAGAGGCCTGCTGCCTCTTCACATCTGGGATCGACTCTGCCGCAGAAGCCAGCTTCAGTGCCTGTCAGTTCTACAGTTCTAGTTCAAAAATCTTCTCAAGGACAACGCCATGACAATAGTTCTTATGATGATGATGATATATATAGCAGAGGTAACAACGGTGCATCAAAGACTGTCTTGGGAGGGAGAAATCAGCAGGTTTGTGACTCACATTAAGGCTAGTTTTGTCATTTTTATCTGAATGATTGTTGGGTGGTGATATGTTAATGCTGCTATTGTTACCATCTGATTCACTTTTACTGTGATATGTCTAGACATCTAAATTATCAACTTTTTGGAGCTTGGAAGTTGGATGATTATTCTTGCTTTAAACTCCCAGAATCCCCTGTTTTACTTGTCCTGTTTGGACCCACACTGTGACTTCATGTTTTGATTGAAGTTAGCCTTGTTACCTGTAGCATAGAAATAATGTGTTGGAGCAGTGTTAAGAATCGTTGACTGGGACATTTGGTAAATATATTTTATTGGTCTCTTTGTGAATGTTGTTTGAAGTGAAGATGTAGTAGGACTCAGTTTTTACTTGGTGACATTTTTATCTCCATTTCCAATAGAAATGTATTGCATTCTTCCATGCTCATAGGTTGACTCCCCCATGTATTCCGATTAGGGCCTCACAAAAGTGAACTGATTAATGAAGAATTTAGAAAATAGATAACACAATATAAACATTTTCTTGCAAATAGTAGGTTATTTTACGGGGTCTTACAAGTTCTGGTGTGCTATCTTTTCCCCTTCACGCTATGCATAGGTTTCTGCAGTCAATACTTTAATAATTAATCATCTTGGGAGACCTTCTTCTTGAGGTTTTTGCCCTTTTGCCCTTCTCGGGCTTCTTAATATATACTCCTTATAAAAAAAAAATCATCTTGGGAGACCTAATTATTTATTAACTTTCTTTATGACTTTTATTGATAAAAAATTTCAACACAAGTATACGAGATTTTCAACATAAAAAACGACATGCATACATATTTTCAAGGTGATGATTTTTTTTGGACAAAAAAATATATTATATCTAATTTAAGTAGCTCTAATTTTTTTAATTACTAAGATATTAATGTTGCTAATACAACATTAATGTCTTATTATAAAGTTCTTTGTGGGAGCAATGGGATGAGGTTCCCGTGGAAAGAAATTTGTAATTTTAAGGTTCCTTGGAAGGTGCCCATGTTTTTTTTGTATGGTTGGCGGCTTGGAAGGCGATTCTTCCATGGACAATTTGAGAAGATGGGGATTGATCATTGTGAATAGATGTTGTATGTGTAAAAGTGCAACAGATATGGTGAACCACCTTCTTCTTCATTGCTAGGTGGATTGGGAATTGTGGGCTTTGGTGTGTTCTATTTTTGGGGTGTCTTGGGTGATGCCTAGATCAGTCATGGATTTTGTGACTTGTTGGAGTTCGGCGTGCCCGGCTAAACCACATAGAAAAGAATGAAACGCAGCTCATCTTTATGTCATGTGGCACATTTGGTTGGAAAGGAATCAACGTACTTTTGAAGGGATTGAGAGTTCAATTAATCTTGTAAAGAAGAGTATTTTAGACACGATTCATTTATGGGTTGTAGGGAAATACTCAATTTCTCTTTTTTGAGTTTTAGATTTTTTGGGTTTTTAGATTTTTTGGGAGAGCTTAATTGTATGGAGGCTCATTTGTGGCTCTCACTTTTTGTACATAGGAGTTCCTCCTTCGGCACATTTTTTTTATAATATATAACTTTTACTTATCAGAAGATATTAATGTTGGTAATAAGTTTATAAAATATATATACATAATAGATGCATTTTTCTATTCTAATGATTAATGATATAAAGACATTTTTCTGAAAGAAAATTATTTATTATCAAGTGAAAGATTTGTCCAACATGGAACAAAGTTGATTCCTTAAAAAAGGTATTTATTAGAAATTGTTAAGTTATTGAGCATTAATTATTAGATGGTTGTCTTAGAACTATGGAGTGTCATACTTAAGTCCACATTATTTACTTGTAATAAAATTGGATTCTAGCAAGGCATTAATGTGGTAACCTCTTTTGGATGCTGACCTTCATTACCCAGGGTGTTTATTGAAGAAGGGAACTAGTAAGATATTTGAGGGGGGCTGAGCTCTCCTGTGGTGGTATAAAAGCTACTTTGATTGGAAATTTGTATATATCGTGTCCCATGGTCATGGGACATATTATGGATGTTATGCATTTTGCACATTAAGTTACGATACAAATACACAAACACTCACATGTAGATATATGTTTTCATATGTAGTAATCACGTTCCAATAGCCAACATTACCATCCCTAATAATCATTGTTTTGTTTATATATATTTATACCCTTCTCTATTCTCTGCCATACGTGATAGGTCACTTAACAAATTTTTAATTTTTACATCTCTTCCTTTTTACCATAAAAAATTTTCTATGTATATTTGAGGACTTGTTTTGTGCGCAAATCTAATAGTTGAATATAAGTAATACTTTTGGGAATCCTCAGATCTCCTTTCTCATAAAATCACTGGACAAATTAGTGCTTGAATTGGCAATGTGTGCCGATAGTACTGTTGACTGCTAAGAGCATAATTGGGTAATTCTATTGGCGTAGAATTGTTGATTGCTTGCTGGTAATACCATCTGCTGCTGGCATCATTGAAATTGTTGTAAAGTTTGGTTTTCTATCTTGCTATTGATGGTATTGTTAATTCATTACTTTTTTAGTTTTGCCATCGACTGTAGTCATGTCTATTGGCAAGACAAGATAAAGTGTAATTACCTGGCAGGTGTTGCAAAAAACAGTGTAAGGATAACCAACGGTGGTAAGAATCTTCAATTACATGTACTAATCAAAAGAAAAAGGAAAAAAACTTGAAGTTCACATGGCTTAGAATTTAGGCTGTAGCTCAAAATTTTGAATTGCCTTGATTATTAGAATAATGGATTATTGCTTGTTTTTAACTTCCTCATTTATGCTTCATAATTATTGTTCTCGGAGAACTAATCCCATTATTCTACTTATTTTGCATTAGAGTGCAAGAGGTGGATTAGATCATTCTCATAATGTTCCAAATGGGAGTGCTGGATATGGAGGGTCTTCTGCCAGAGCTTATGGGTCATCAGGTGTAGGAAGTGGTTCATCGGCAGAGTCTTGTGACTCTTATCGCCGTCGGCATGAAATAACTGTCACAGTATGTATCTAATGACTTATCTAATTAGTATGTTTGGTGATTCGTCGTCGTTTCATATAATTGAATGTTTGTGCTGCATTTTCCTTTGTTTTCTCAGCTGGTCTGCTCTTTTCTTTCCAGACTTCTTGTTTATATTACTTAATTAACTTGTTTTATATTTTTTGTTTCTTTGGTGTTAAAAGAAATCTATCCAAATGTTTAATTCTGCTTGATCATATGTGAGCATGGATGATGGAGTGTGTTGTGATGGGATTTATGCGTGGTTTTGAAGTCATAACATTCGGCATTTCAAGTATTTAGTACAGTGAAGTCCTAGGTCAGAAGGTTGACTTGGATTGTGAACTTTTTCAAGTAAATCTCAGTTCTATGTTGGCTGCTTTGGGTCATCATTTGAGCCTCTTTTTTAAAGAATATGAAGACTAAGGGTCTCAAGTAGAATACTCCTGCTTTTTAGAGTATATTCTCCTTGTCTTTTTTTTTCCCCTTTTAATTTCGGAGTTTTGTATGTATTCTCATCTATTGTTTAGCTATATATGTTTTTCCTGTTATGACAACTGATGGCCAACTTCATCAGGGAGATGAAGTGCCCCCGCCTTTCACATCATTTGAAGCTACTGGTTTTTCTCCAGAGATTCTTAGAGAGGTATGGATTTTTGCTTTTTTATTTTTTTATGCAACTCTCTGGTGGCTCGAAGTGTAGGCAAGCTTACCGAACTAATATAACTTGACTGTTTTTTGTGCAAAGTTATGTGATTACTGGAGGCCCGATGTCGAGCTTCAGGACTCATGTTCATTTTTTTTATCTACTTTTTGTCGCAGATGCGATATTTGCTCCTGGGGGAGTTAAATGTCGTACGCTGTGCTGCCCTCTATTGTCGGGCTTGCATATATTAGAAGTGCCCTTATGCGGTGGACCAATTTTTGAGAAGTGCTTTCCGAATCACCCAAGTTCATGGCCGGGACTGCTGTTGGTGATGATTCAGTCTGCCACTTGGTCTGAACAGAAGAAGAGGCCTCCTCCTGCTCTAGCTTGCATCAACACGCGTTGGCTGCCTGCTTATGGGGGATGATTCTTCTTCTTGCATTAGCCACTTGTCCATAATTCCAAAAGAAACCAACCAGAAATCTTGGAGCCAGTACCTAGTGCTTATAGGGGTTGCTGGTTTTTGCTTTCCAGGTACACCAAGCTGGGTTCTCTGTCCCTACTCCAATACAAGCACAGTCATGGCCAGTTGCTCTTCAGAGTCGTGACATAGTGGCCATTGCGAAGACTGGTTCAGGAAAAACCTTGGGTTACTTGATTCCATGCTTTATTCATCTCAAACGGCGCCGTAATAATTCTCAGTTGGGTCCAACTGTTTTGGTGTTGTCACCGACCAGGGAGTTGGCTACACAGATACAAGCTGAGGCTGTGAAGTTTGGAAAATCATCAAAAATAAATTGCACGGTATGATATGTTCTGAATATTACTAGCGTTTTGGTCCAAGAAAATGATTTTGTTAAAGTATAGAATTGATTTATTTTAATGTTTCTTTCAACTCCCATCCCAGGGGTCACTTACCTATCAAAAAAACTATAAATTAATGTTTCTTTAATTTACCCTTGAAGGCCGTTCGGTTGCCTTTCATCGGGACATGTTTGGTTGTTTACTTCTGAGTCATGTATTGTGAAATAATTACATGTACATTTCAACATATAAGTTTTTAATGAATTATAATCATTTCTGTTGTTAATTGATGATGATAACAAGTTGTTATCATCATCATTTTGGCTGACGTGTTCTCATATGTTTTGTGTTGAAGTGTTTGTATGGAGGAGCACCAAAGGGTCCCCAGTTGAGAGAGTTAGATAGAGGTGCAGATATTGTGGTTGCAACTCCTGGCCGTTTGAATGATATTCTGGAGATGAGAAGGGTCAGCCTCCATCAAGTTTCATATTTGGTGCTAGATGAAGCTGACCGCATGCTGGACATGGGATTTGAACCCCAGATACGGAAGATTATGAAGGAAGTGCCAGCTCTCCGCCAAACCCTCATGTACACGGCAACATGGCCAAAGGAGGTTCGGAAAATTGCTGGGGATCTACTGGTTAATCCTGTTCAGGTTAACATTGGAAATGTTGATGAGCTCGTCGCAAACAAGGCTATCACCCAGGTACAAATGCTATTCTTATTATCTTGGCCGGGGCTGGACTCTATGGCTGTTTGTCCTGATGTTGCCCAATTGGGACAAATGAGTGTCTTACCTATTAAAAACATCTATCGAACTATTTATTTTGTTGCCCTCTTGCAGTATGTTGTAGTCTTGTCACCCATGGAGAAACACAGACGGCTTGAGCAGATATTGCTATCACAAGAATCAGGATCTAGGATCATTATTTTTTGTTCGACCAAGAAGATGTGTGATCAACTTGCACGTAACCTATCCCGTCAATTTGGAGCTTCTGCCATTCATGGGGACAAATCACAGGGTGAGAGGGATTATGTATTAAACCAGTTTCGTTCTGGGAGGTCTCCAATGCTTGTAGCTACTGACGTTGCATCTCGTGGACTGGATATTAAAGATATCAGGTTGGTGATTGTTCTATATATAGTTATTTTTGTATATTGAAATCCGAGTAAAACGAAGCTGGCTTGGTTGATTACATTTTCATCTTATGGTGAAATTTTGACTTTGGATGCATATGTTTACCCTTTCAATATATGTACAGAGTTCATGGATTTTTTTTCTTAGTTTCAGTACTTTTTTTTTTGGCTCTTCGACACCACATGTTCTCAGCCTCAGTCATCCAACCCCCCCCTCTCTCCCCTTCTCTTCCTTTTTTTCCCCTTTTTTTCCTGCAGTGGTAGGTGACTGACCATTTGAGTATGTGTGACTTGCAGTCTTCAATGCAAAAACAATTTATGGTTTTAGTTCATGGATAGCTTCTTTTGCATTGTAATGAACTTCTGTGATACTGCTTTTCTGTTGAATTGCTTAATGATATTTATGGTATTAAGTTTCATTCAGACTGTCCACTGAAGCTGTATGATCTGTAAGTTCCATTATGAAGTATAAATAATATTATGGATGTGCCTTTTGCTAATCCATGGGGTTGGATGAGTTAGGAAGAGGCTTCTGTAATATTTTCAATGTCCCAGGTTCAACTCCACCCATCCCAAGAGCCAATTACTTTTAATAATAAAAAAGGGATGTCTTTTGCTATTTTTTTATATTCTATTTTTCTTGTGATTTTAGTTAAAAAGGTTGCTGCAACAGTGATATTGATTAATTTCTATCACAGGGTGGTTATCAATTATGACTTCCCTACAGGAATAGAGGACTATGTTCACAGGATTGGAAGGACTGGAAGAGCAGGTGCCACTGGAGTTGCTTACACTTTTTTTAGCGACCAGGATGCAAAGCATGCTTCAGATCTCATCAAAGTTTTGGAGGGAGCAAATCAGAATGTCCCAGGTGAAATTCGTGATATGGCATCACGGGGTGGAGGGATGAGCAGGTCTAGACGTCAGTGGGGTTCTGGTGGACGTGATGGAGGCCGTGGTGGTCGGTATAACTCAGGCTATGGTAGGGGTGGAATTCGCAGTCGCAGCCGTAGTCCGCAGTCTTGACAGATGAGCAGAGTAAGAAGTCATGATTCCTCATGATGAAGATGGCAATGTTTCAAGCTGTGGAAGATTCTCCTCATTCTCCATGAACCATTGCCTCAAAAGGGATCTCAGTGACTGGTTGGTTGGACCATTTATAGGTTAGCACCATGCTACTACCATTGTGATTTGAGTATAATTGTGGGGCCTACGTGGGTCCTATATAAAAATCATATCACAGTGAGGTAGCATAGATGCTACTGTCCCACCGGATGTTTTTCCAGTGGATTTGTGATTGTTTGTAGTAGGTGTGTTGTGTGCGTCAGTAACTGTAACAAGGTGAATGAGGGTATAATTCATTTTTAGGGGATGTGTACCCTAAATTTAAAAAAAAACCAAGGACTCGATTAGGATAGCCTTCCATTATATAGCTGAGATGCTAATGCTATGCAAGGATGAAGCCTTTGTTGACAAAATATTGCCTTTTGTATTTTATGAAAACTTTTATGGCGTGGGACATTAGTACCCATTACTATTTCTCTTTATACATTATTTTCATTTTGCTTTTGATATCAGTCATTTTCCCCCTCTAGTAGTAAATGTTTCTCCCTTTGGTTAATTGAACTTTCTTTATCCCAAAAAAGGAAAGAGAGAAAACAAGAAGAAAAAGACAACCAAAGGAAACTCCTTTTGTTGGTGGCAGATGTCCACAACCAAAGGCAACTGCTTCTGTTGGTGGCAGATGTTGCAGTATAGCATCTGAAAGTTGGCCCTTTGTATGGATTATTCATTATTGCTTAAGATGGTTATTTGCAAGAAATTATTCAGTAAGACACGATAATATTTTATTTGGTGTGATGTTTTATCTCACAAAATTAACCTAAATTAAAGGAAAAATTGGTGTGATTTCTCAAAATTTAGGGGGGGGGGGGGGTGGGGGTGTTTAGTGTATATTTATACTAAATCTCAAAAGAGGTTGAGGTTATTGTAATTTATCTTAAGAGTTAAAAGTTAATTAAGTGGTTGTGACTTATTATTTTCTTTAAAATGACATGCCATGTCAAATTTGGTTCTTATTCAGATTAGTTTTGCCAACTGAAAATATGCAAGATTATACTTCTAAGAAATTATGAAATAGCTCTTGCAGAGCATTTTTAGAATTATCAAGTAGATGATGATGATGATGATAAGAGAAAAAAGTTTATTATTTATTTGGCTAGTCAATTGTTACTAAGAATAATTATGCTATGTGCTAATAATTCTTCATTATATTAATAAAACTCAAATATATTATGGCAATATGGTTACTTATTTATCTTGTTTTGAAATAATTACTTTAGTTATTTGTGTTCAAATGCTTGAATATGTTGTTTCAACATTTGGCCGTAACTTTGTCGTATATGGGTCACCAGAGTTACAAAATAAGAAGCATACCATTCACAATAACTGATTTGCTTCAGAAAGATAGTAAATATGTGGGACCGTATATATATATATATATATATATATATATGTTTAAACAAGAAAAATTAGTTTCGTGCAGGAATGATAATTTAACTTGAATATTTAAGTATTTAGACTATCTTTAAACCGCATATGAAAGGGAGGGTTTAGAAAAAATATTAAAAATTTTAACTCGAAAAATTAGGTATCCCAATCTTATTTTATCCTAGCCTAGCCCGTCCCGTTTCATTTTGTCTTGCACTGTCACCTCAATTACATTAATTATAAATTTACTAAAATATTTGTATATTTTACTCTAATTTTAAAGTATATATATTTAAGATTTTGGTAATATTCTAGTTTTTTTTATTATTCTTATATCAAGCCATGTTAGCCTCAATTACATAATAAGACTAGTTGGCACGTGCTTAAAAAACTGAGATAAAGAATTAAAAGTAGAGTCCACAATAACAATGAGATAAATCCACTCTTTTTCCTCAAATTCTTTAACCTTAGATGGGCTATCTATGCAAGAGAAATAAGTTTATTATTTATTTGGCTAGTTAATTGTTATTAAAAACAATTATGTATGCACTAATAACTTTTTATTATATCAATAAAAGTCAAATATATTGTGGCAATATGGTTACTTATTTATCTTGTTTCAAGTTTATGAAATGATTACTTAAGCCATTTGAATTCAGATGAGCATGTTATTTCATCGCTTGACTGTAATTTTATCGTATACGGGTCATGAGAATTGTAACGTAAAAAGCATATCATTTAAAATTATAATTTTTAAAATTGCTTTAAATTCTTGTACGTTATAGAAAAATTTCGTCTTTAAATTTTAAAATAACTTTTCAATTCAACCTAGATGCTAAAGAAATATGATATTATAAAACGTATAAATATAATAAACGTAGGAGATATGCTTCTCGAAGATAATAAATATGTGGGACCATTTGTAGGTTTATACAAAAAAATTAGTTCCGTGTAGGAATGGTAATTTTACTCGATTTTTAAGATATTTGTACTACCCTTAAAGGGACAGGTATAAAATTTTAAATAACACACGAAAGAAAAGGCTTGAGAAAAAGCTTTAAAATCTCAACTCAAAAAATTAAGTACCCCAATCTCATCTGTGTCTAACATGTCTTTAATGGGACACATGGATGATCTTAATGGGACATGTAAGAGAGGGTTTAGTAAAAGCTTAAAAACCTAGGTTTTAAGAGGTACTAGAAAAGGTACCCTGTCTCATCTTATTTTGCCCCTTAATCTCAATTACATTATAAATTTATTAAAATATCCTTATATTTTATTCTACTTTTAAAAATACAAATAGTACACATATGTTTAGACTTTTTGGTAATATTCTAATTATAAATCTACTTTTTTTCTTCTGAACTTCTCTAACCTAAGATGTGCTATATATGCAAGAAAAATAAGTTAATTATTTATTTGGCTAGTCAATTGTTATTAAAAACAATTATGTTATGTGCTAATAATTTTTTATTATAATCAATAAAAGTCAAATATATTATGACAATACGGTTACTTATTTATCTTATTTTAAATTTGTGAAATGATTACTTTGGTTATTGAGTTCGGATGTTTGAGTATGTTGTTTCATCACTTGATTGTAACTTTGTCGTATATAGGTCATTACAGTTGTAACGTAAGGAGCATATCATCTACAATTATAATTTTTAAAATTGCTTTAAATTCTTGCACTTTATTGAAACTTTAATTTTTAAAATAAATTTTCAATCCCGCACAGATAATAAAGAAATATAATATTATAAAAAGTGTAAATACAATAACCGTAACGGATATGCATCCCCAAAGATAATAAATGTGGGACCGTGTTTAGTTTATACACAAAAAAAAAAAAAAAATTAATTCCGCACAGAAATGATAATTTGACTCAAATATTTGAATATTCGAACTATCATTAAAGGGACATGTCGAGAGTTTTAAATAACACACGAAAAGAAAGGTTTGAGAAAAAGTTTAAAAATCTCAACTCGAAAAATTAGGTAGCTAAATCTCATCTGTGTCTGACCTGTCTTTAATGAAACTTATAAGTGTTCTTAATGGGATATGTAACAAAAAAATTAGTAAAAACTTAAATACTCGAGTTTGACGCTGTATCAGGAAAAAATATCCCGTCTCATCTATCGTACCCACTAACTACCAATTACATTATAAATTTATTAAAATGTTCTTATATTTTATTCTAATTTTAAAAAATAATATGACTATATATAATATATATGGTTAAACTTTTGGAAATATTTTAATTTATTATTCTTATATATTGCCCCCCTAGCCCCAATGAGAGGGAAAAATTTTTAGTAAAACATTAATATTATATCATTTTTACTGTAATTTAAATTTTACTATAAGATTTACAATAATCTCACAATTTTACTGTAAAATTTGCATAAATCTCATAAAAATAACAAATTACAATAGTAATAATACTTACCACACTACTTATCACGTGCTAAATAAATTGAGATAAAAAATTAGAAGTAGACCCCACAATAGTGATACGACGGCGCTCGTTATAAAAAAAAACACTTTTTTTCTCTGGGCTTGTCTAACATAAGATGTGTTATATATGCAAGAGTGCATCCTCCGTAGCATCACACCGTCGAAATAATCTGTAGAACTGTAGATTTTCATTATGATGAAAATCAACGGTGGAGATTGCAACAACTCATAAGCAGATGTCAGCCACGTGTCCGTCAGCTGTCTGGGAAGTCATAGTTAAAACTTAAAAGACAAGGCCTTATAACGATCTAATCATTGTCTCTTTTACATCCTCCTTTGACAGTACTAAGAAAGGGAAGCTTAACCGTCACTTGTAAATTGAGATCTCAACCGTTGGATTAGACCCACGAATCAACGGTTTACAAATCAATCAGCTTAATTTCCTTTCCCTTCTCACTAATTTAAGCCCACAGGTAGACCCCATTTCAATACACAAACCATCTCTATTTTCTTTCTCACTGATCTCCTTCTCTCCTCTTCTTCATGGAGTTTAATACAAACCTCAGAGAAAATTCTGCTTTCCTTCCATTTATTTTCCTGGAAAATCCCATCAGAACCCAATTAGGAAATGGGTTTTCAATGGAATTTTCTCCTTCATATCAAAGTTTTCCAAATTTTGATCAATTTACCATTGTAAGATCATCACCAAATCCATTTCCCGGCAATTCCAATGTAATTTTATGATCCTTTCGATCCATTCCAAGCTTCTTCTTCCACAAATGGATGCTTGATGAGCTTGAAAGGTTCCAATCCATGCGTGCCGATGGCTTTCGCATCGGCCGGTGGAAATGGGTTCATGCATGGCTCTGATCACTGGAGAGGGTTTTTGAATTCTCATCCAAGAATTTCACTCCAAGCAGTGGAAAAAGATCTGATTTATCATCCATTTAATCTTCAACAATTTGGAATGGTGAATGCAAATCAGTCTGATCATGAGGTCTCATGTGTGACTGCAGAAGATGAGTTTTACAAGAAAGCACCCGATCTCATGAGGAAGATAAAGAAGAAAAACAAAGGTAACAAGGACTCCAGTGTAGTTAAAGGGCGCCAATGGACTCCTGAAGAAGATAGGTATATATTTCATTTATTTTTTAATTCAATTTTTTTTTTTTTAAATCTCTTCTCATCTTTTTCTTCACGTACTTTTATTTTGTTTTGTTTTTTTTTTTTAATTTTTTTGAATTATGAAGAAAAGTTCATTGAGGATTTCTTCAATTTGCAGAATGCTGGTAGAGTTGGTAAAGCAGCATGGAGGGAGGAAATGGTGTCACATTGCTCAGATGCTGAATGGGAGAGTAGGAAAGCAGTGTAGGGAGAGATGGCACAATCATTTACGGCCAAACATTAAGGTTTTCTTTATTTATTTATATATATATATATATATATATATAAATTTTATGTGTCCCGTTTAATTACACCTCTTAACAAAAGTACTCTTTATTTTAAGAGCAATAGTTCATAGTCCAAATATTAATGCGCAAAAATATTTACATAAAGTGAGATTCATTATCATGATTGATTTACTTTATATGAGTACTGTTTGTGTATCATTTGAACACAATGTTTGAACATTCTAACATTACTCTTATTTTAACCCTTTAGGGGTGGCCGAGTGAGTTAGGCCATAGAAGTACTCCTTAAGGTCGTTCGTTTGAGTCACGCCTGAAACACCATGAGATTAAAATGGATCTGAGTTTTTCTATTCCTCTAGGTTTACGTCTGGTCATGCAATCGAATGTTATGATTAGTAGGTGCAATTCTTGGGTTACAAAAAAAATAAATAATAAAAACTCTTTATTTTAGTCTTTTTAAACTTGAATTGCGAAAGTGTTAATGTTATACAATAATTCAGTATCCCATCAATGTCACACAATTTGTGATAGAAATTTGAGATACAAACTTAGAAACTATCGCAATAGTCAATGTCATATCGTGAAAGAGTAATGTTATAAAAAGTTTTTCACCTCTACTTTCTCACTCCTAAATACATGGGGTCGGGGAGTTGTTATTCATTAGTTGTAAGTGTATTGTATCTAGACTAATGAATGTTCAACACATCAGTAAAATGCATAAGTCTAAGTCGACCGATTGACAATTTTGCTAATGTGTTGAGTATTCATGGGCACGGGTGTAATGTTCCGACATTAATAAATAATTTTTTTTAAAATCTAAATCTATTATAATAAATGCATAAGAATCTCATCACTTTGTATTTATGAGTAAAACAAAGAGATGAAAATTTTTGTTATATTCAACATTTTTCATTATAAAATACCAAGGCTAAGCCCGACTCATGTGCCTATCGTGCCCTGCTGCGCTGGCTCGCCCCCACCCCACCCCCAACCCAATCGTGCCATGCCATCCAGCCCATGTTACACCTCCACTAGACATTACTTGTTTCCTTTTTTTACTTATTCCTGACCACTTGGTGATTGATTTTCTATTGGATCTTTTTAATCCCAAGTGCTATAAAACTAAAGTAATGCTACATGATAATAATTTTCACTCACTTTTTTCATTTCTAAACACAAGGTGATAAGATTCACTGTTAAAAAAAAATGTGAGTACTATCATCTTATATTTAGGAGTAAGAAAAATAGTTGAGAAAATCTGTTATTTTTAATATTTTTCATAAAAATATAAATATTCTATATATTTTGATCAATTAATTACTATTGAGTCTTTGGTTCTGTTTGCAATTTATGATCCCTTTGACCAAAATCCTACACATGCATGTTTGAAAGATTTCAATTTATACTTTGATGCAAATGATTTCATGCATTCCTTTCAGATGATGTTTGGCAAACACATAACTTTCACAAATTTAATTGTCATAATCATATAAGGCAAACCAAAACCAAAACCAAAACCGTAGTCAAAATTTCACTCTCTTGAAATTGGATTATTATTTGGAGATAGAAATGAGAATATGTAGTATTTTTCTATTATAAATTTCACTCTCTCCTTTAATCTGCCTCATTTTTTGAATACACAAAATTAGTATTTTTCTTTTATAAATTTAACACATGGGATTTCATGTTTAGGTATTTCCATGTATGTTTTAGTTGTAACCTATAAGTGGAGGAAAATTTATTTATTAGTCTCGGTGCATTACACTCAATCAAAGTATGCTCAACAAATCAACAAAATTATTAATAAATTTAATATATTTTACTGATATGTGAAGTATTCATTAGTTCATGTACAATGTATTCGAAAACGATGAATACCAACTCATAAGCGGAGGGCTCACCAACTACCATTTTTAATTTTATGTATTTTAATAATTAAACCATTTCATACTTTGATGCAGACCATGTCTAAATATTGGTGAACTAGGTACCAACTTCTTTAATTCTATGGTACCTTCGATATGGTCTTGAAAACATTGGATTCAATATGTTAATATCTTGTAGGACTCTTTGAGCCAATGAGAGGCCTAGCTAGTTAATTTAATGACCAAACATCAAACTACCTTAATAATTCATACCTTTCTAGTCCACACCATAAATATCTCATCGATACGAATATTGAGTCCTTAACCTTCCTTAAGTTATGCCACTCGACTATAAGGCTATCGACGATCTTACGCTTAAATATATATGAACATATTTATTGGTGCAAAAGTACACATAAAATTTTCATTTCTTTGTCTTGGAGTACTACTGCTGCTTTTGTAAGCATAAATTTACTGTCATTATTTCTGATTTGTATGTTTTCAACAACATCACCACATGAATATGCATGCAATTTTGGAGCATCACAAGAGTCATGCTCATATTCAATTCTCTTGCTCGGCCATTTTTGGGTGGTCGTGATGAATTCATTTGAATTTTTGGTGACTTGTTTGTGAGTCAATTTTTTTTTTAAATATTCTTTTTGTCTCTTATATTATAATTCATTTTTATAAAAATATTATTTTTTTAAAATTTTAACTTATGAAAAGATAGTTGTTATTGTGATAAAAGTTGATTTCGGGTTTTGAGAATTTCTTGTTCTTATAATCTCTTTCGCTGTTCGTGAATTTAGACATTTTATCAAATCACATAAATATTATATTTTTGTTGTACATTTTGATTATTTTACTTAAAATTAATTTATTATTTATTTGATTTCTTTCACATTTAAGCATAATTTATCTGTTACATTTTTTTGCAGAAAGATACATTTACTGAGGAAGAGGACAAGATACTCATTGAAGCCCATATAGAGCTGGGAAACAGATGGGCAGAAATTGCAAGGAGGTTGCCCGGAAGGACTGAAAACAGTATAAAGAATCATTGGAATGCAACTAAAAGAAAGCAATTTTCGAAGCGCCAAAATCGCAACGCCAAACATAACTCTCTCTTGCAGAACTACATCAAAAGCGTGACTTCAAGAACTTCTGCAATCATTGATCATCATCAAAAGAACCCATTTTCAGAGTACAACATGCATATGGTTGATCCACAACTTCAGCTGGAAAGGTCATATGAATATGGTGATCAGAGCATGGATTTCTCTTTTGATACACAAATGTTTTCTGAAGGATATCGTTTTGGCTCCGTGTTTGATGACATGCTTCGTGGTTCTGTTGTTGATCGTGAAAGCAATTTGGAGCTTGGGATGCAGTTGAAATTGGGTAATGATCAGAAGCTGTTTGATGTGAAGAGGGAGATCATGGATTGGGAGGAGATGGTGCCTCTTGGAATTTTCTGAGCTCATTGGTGTCTGGTTGTGTTCTTCTTGGGCCCTCAAAACCCTTCCAAAAATGGGTTTAGCTGTTTCTAAGGAGATGGGTATTGGTTTTCGAAAAACAGTTCATGCGAAGGTGCATGTCACAACGGTATTGTGGTTCAAATTTGAGTATTCATGTGAAATTTACGACATGATGCTCAAATTTAAGCATGATATCACTAAGTGAGACCTTTGCACCAAACTTCTTATGTCATTTTCTGGTTTCTTATAGTTATATTTGCTATGATAGGTTGAGTAGCTGGGTTGTGTGTTTGTGATATGTGTTCACTAGTTTTTGTAAAAAGTTCAGATCTTTAATTGGTTGAAGTGTTTGTTATTATCTGTTAGGATTTTGAGCGAAAGCATTTTGGTTTGATTTACAAATCACATGAAGCATGTGAAGCCCAAACACATGAAGCCAAGGAAAGCTTGCATCTGCTTAGTAGTAAGCGTGGTATGTACACTCCACTGCATATATGTGTGTGTGTCTGTATGTATGTGCTTGTGTGCATAACTGCTTGCAGATTCTAATGCAGCTCTTTACGTATATGATAAAGCACTTGAAGCTTAAGCAAGTACGGAAAGATGCCTGAAAGGATGCTTGTCAAGGGATTAGGGGCATGTATTGTCAAAAAGGAGCTTTTTTTTTTTTCCATATATTTTTTCAGGAACGAAGACAATTATATATATGAACAAAGAGAAAATTTAAGAAGTGATATTAAGTTGTACACTTTTTAAGGCTAGTACCCTGGGCTATATTAGGTTGTACACTTTTTAAGACTAATATCGTGATTGACCCTTGAAAGAAGAGATTTCAAATTCAAACTTATCCTATAATTTCTCCAATCAATTCTTCATTGACAACTCACGCCAACATATATATATATATATATATATATAAGTACATACAAATATGCATGTACGTAGGTGTAGTATAACTATATTATCTATATATATATATGTGTGTGTGTGTGTGTATTTTTTTTACTACGTATCACTGAATTAGGTAGGTCAAATTGACAATACTAAATACAATAGAACGTCTTATAATTTATTGTAAAGAGTAATTTTTCATGCGTGAAGTCAACTTTGTTATTTTGACTTAGTTAAGTAAAATCATACATGAATAGTGAGGACATATATAACTAGCAAGAAACAATATTATACTCATATATTATAGTCTAGCCTTTATAATTACATAAATTATATATAGAGTAGTGATTGTGCCAATTTGAAGTTTTCTGGTAGAGCAGAGCTAAAGGGACTTGTGATGGATCAATATGATTTATCATGTGCTTGGTAATCCTTAATTTATTTAATATAGTATGTTAAAATATATTAACTTTAAAAATCATATCTCGTGAGTTTAATATTATCAGAAATCACGTCTTATGAGATTTAAAATTATCATATTATGACACATTATATTAAGAATGTAATCAAGAATATAAATTAAGGATACTTAACATTTTTCTCATAAATATTGTAAAACTAATAATATATGAGTTTATATTGGGTGCCACATGTATGTTTAAAATGGGGATGTAACAGTAGGTTATCACAAGAAACTAAATTTATTTATGTATTTGTATGTGATGTAAAATGCTATATTCCATTAACATAAAGAGGATTTATTATGATTCAACAATTTGATAAGAGATTGAAAGGAATAATGTTAGACAAATAAAATTTATAACACTTACTGGCCAAGTTGCCGCCTAAGTTACAGCCATTTCAAAAAACACCTACCATTTTTTCTATTTTTCAAGTAATTAATTAATCAGTGATATCGTTATATTATGTCATTATGTGATGGTATCTCACAAATTCTATAAAAAATTTAAATTTGTGAGAAAGTTATTTAATTCTCAGAATTCGTGGAATATTTAAGAATTTGTGAAAGACCGTCACACAGTGACGGATAGGGGTTTCAATTTTTAACACGACACGAAGTTAACGGGTTTGAGTTTAGCATAAATGGGTTTGGGTCATAAACGAGTTGACACGTATAACACGATTAATAAACAGATCGGGTTTGAGTTTTACTAGTGTCAACCCGTTTATCACGATTTAACATGTTTAATTATAAAATATATTATGAGTTAAGGTAATTCATCTCACATCAAATATTTATCAAGGATATTCTTTATTTATAAAAGAGGTTTCTACTTTGATTTGGCCCATATTCAAAATTACTAAACTTAAAAATTATCTATACATATTAAAATATAGGTAAATTTTTTTATTTAAAAAATAAAAAAATTAAAATAAACGGGTTAAGTGTGTCGACATGCGTAACCTGTTTAATAAATGAGTTGGGTTTGGGTTTTGAAACTTGACACGATTAGTTAATAGTGTCGAGTTTAGGTTCACACATATTTTTGAATATGTATGCCTTGACACGACCCGAACACGACACGATAACACGAATTGACACCCCTAGTGATGGATCCAAGGGAAGATAAGTGGGGGCCATGACTCCCTCAAAAATTTTGATATTGTATTTTTTATCATTAATTTATTAAAATATTTTAACAAAATAGGACTTGACTCCTCCTAATTTTTTTTTTTTTTATAAATTCACATAAACTTTCTTAAATTCTAGTATTTTTATTTTGACTTCTCTTAATTAAAATTTATGAATTTATCACTGCCGTCACACAATGACATATTGTGCCAGACTCACTCACTGGATAGACGATGGATCCAATTTAAGCATGTACTTCTATAGTGTAGACTTCAACAAAAAATTGAAGGGCAACAACAGAAAATGATTGAATGTATAGGGTGAGTCTAAATATATTATCTTCTGTCATATTAACATTTATTCATTGTGCATGAGAGAGTGCATTTAGTTTCTCCCTTTTGTATAAGTAATAAATCGGTGTAAAGTCGCACCATGCTCGTACTGTAATATCATTGTAGGGTTTTTTTTATACGACAACGTTAGGAAAATCAAACTCATGTTATTTGTGTGAAAATGAGTACTTACACTACTCAAATAAAACTTTAATCCTAATATCATGATTATTCTGATAAAAATGAAACTTTAAATTTCCTAGGGCCAATCATAGGTCCACATTCCACAACCACCCAGTTTGTTGGACATTTGGATTCACTTGGACTATGATGTCAATGTATTCTAAACATAAACTAGTCGGATTAAGAAAAAATTGGTATAGTAACATGACAATGTGTTCTTACAATGATAGTCTATTATATGTGATTGATTATTTTTTTTAATAAGATATAGTGTATATGATAAAATATTATTAAAAATATATATTATCACATAATATATCAAATTTATTGAAAAACATCTTGGAAGGTGATAGCCCAGTCCCACTTGAAATGATGCTTCTTTAATGAGAGTGGTGATCTCCCTTCCCCATACCTGCGGTCTAGGCTCTGGATATGAACTGAACCGATCTAATACTACCCAACAAAATAGCCCAACCTAACCCTAGTCGGGGGCCCTATTTAGAAATTGGGTTAGGCTATGGGCTGTGTGTTTTGGTTTATAGCTTTAGTCCAGTCTCTAACATGAGAACCCACCCAAAAAACAACCAGTCTAACCATAGCATTAGTCCAGTCTCTAACATGAGAACCCACCCAAAAAACAACCAGTCTAACCATATCAACTGTCCACTCGACGAACCATATGGGTCGTGGTGTCAAGGGCCACCCTAACCCAATTTATGTTATTTTTGGTAGAGACAAGTGAGGTACAAGTTACAGTGGAGCAATCTTCTTGTTACGTCAAGGTCCACTCTAACCTAATTTATTATGACCTAATATATATATTAGTAATTCGGACCGACCTCACCAATCACAATCTTCTCCACAACTATTTTGCACAAGTTTGTGCACGCAGGAAGGTAATCTCAAAAAGAGTTGTACCATGAGGAAATCTAAAAAGACAGCATAGAAACTCTAGCTGTATGAATCTATCTTTCACATTAATCAAATTGAACTTCTTTTTGAGACATTGAATTCACAATCTTTTTTTCTTTCTTTCTTCCTTTCTTTCTTTTGTTCAGTTACAAGTGTTTCTTGTTTAAATCATGAGTCATGCAGCCTTTGGCTTTGGTTTTATCCGCTTTGCTCTTGAATATAGGAAGACTCCAGCTAGAGCCAAAGCAGTTCCTGCAACCACAGCAGACAGTCTCAAGGTGTTATTGATCAGGAGATGTGAGAACAGCCTCAAACTAATGTTTAGACATTTTTTGCCAAGTATAAGCCATAAGGGGTTGATTTACCGAGAGAGTTTATGGGAGAGATGGGTGTTTGAAAGACGATAACTGAAGACACAATGACCACAACTCGCTTGACACAATTTCCCACTGCATGTGTCACTGGTGATACCATTTGTAGTATCATATAAGAAACCTGCCAGTGATCAGAACCCATGAAAATAAATACATTTCATATCAATATATATATATATTGGTGTATAGCCTATTTGGTACACCATGGGGGTAGCCGTGAATCCTACATCTTCTTTATGTGAGAAGCATTGAGATAACATCTGAGTTCAACAGTTTAAAGTTTTCAGAAAGCAATAACTACTGTATTTTTAGGGGTTGGGGGTGGGGAAGGAGAAAAAAATCAATATTCTAATTGATCTTTCAAATGAACAATTCATAAACAGGAGCTCCAATTAATATAATACATGTTCTATATGCTTCAGCAGAACAGTGACAGAATGGGTTCATATTGAAGGAGCCATACCCCAACCACTCACCCAAAAGAAGAAAAAAACTACATGGAAAGTAGAAGCATCAACGTTAAGAATATGAAATATGATTCAATTCCAAAAATCTCTTCACTGAGTGAGTTTCTGTAAAACTTTTGTTGTTATGCTGAGGCTTCAATAAAAATGAGAAGTTGAAAATAACATTCTACAACATAATAACTATTATTGGTGTTATGACAAGGTTTTTTTTGGGGGGGGGCCTAATCTATTACTCAATTGCAGCATCCTAGACTGTTAAATAGAGCGCAAGAAGTGAAGCAGAGCCCAACACTAAGCAGAGAAAGAAAACAGAACATAATATAAGAAAAGCCTCACCTGTTGATAAGTATGGAAGCAGAACCCTGCCAGAAGAGATCTCACGCATAGCTCTCTTACATTTACTCCTTGACTTGCCTGAAACAAAGTAAGAGAAACCCGCGCCATCTAATATATGAAGTAGTGAAAATAACGATAACAAGTAATCTGTAACTTGGGCAAATTACTTACAGCAGACTGCAGGTATGATGGACTGAACTTAATGCCTTCCATGAAAATAGCAATAGGGGCCAGAAGGATAAAAGAAATGATTGTTATAACTGAGAAGAGATTGATATTGTCCAAAGTTTCCTGACAGAGAATATTGTAAAATAAATTTAAAGGGGAAAAATAGAAAAGTTAGTGTGACGAATTGGCTGAATCTTGCAGACTAGCAGAAGCATTGTGCAAAAATAATAGAAAAAAAATGTCATTTTCAAACTGCATTAGTAATGCAACAGCTTGTGGAACTCTCAACAATTCAAAGACAATATTATAAATAAAAACTTGTATCTCAGTTATGGGTTTCACCTCTTTTTTAACCATGAACTTTTTGCTAAGTACATTACGTGACTGGTTGGTCAGATTGGAAGCCATTGCGCTACCAAAACCGATCCTGTTTCAAAATAGAAGATGCCATCAGATCATAATCAGGATAAAACACTTGATTTGAATTATCATCACCTTACTGAGAGAATTATTGTTCAGTCTCATACCAATTAAAGGATGCCTCGGTGAATGATGCCAATGCCACTCCACCTACAATGGGTAGCAAGGAAGATACTACCCAGATTGTGGGCCTCTGTGGGCATGGGAAGGTTAAATCGAAAGTCAGATGGCTTTATTGATATACATTATTTCACAATGGCACATAAATCGAATTCCCAAATATCATCGCAAATTTGTGCACTACCATAGGTTTTCTTAGTCAAACAACCTAGCTCATATTATAAGTGCAAAGAAAAAAAATATTGCAGTTTTCAACCCTTATATAATCATTTTATACATGAAGTTATATACAAAATCACATAAATTTGCTTGTCAAGTAACCCAGGGTAAGAATAACTGGTGAAATTTCAAATTGTATGTGGATTATCACTGGATTGAATTGGAATTGGAATACCCAAACACATGAACAGTTAGCTATGAGTCTTAGAGGAATAAATTTTCTAAATTGTAGAGGGCCACCATCCTTTTCCCAAGAATACATAAATTGGTGATGGAATTCCTCAAGTGGTTTTTCATCTTTCTATCACCTGGACGCTCCAAAAACTTAAACTATTATATAACATCCTTAATCACATGCAATCCCCTTTTTGTACTTTTGCACGTGGAGAATTGGTGCATTGATGTAACAGAGTGTGAGGCGTGAAAGCAAGAGCGCTAACCCTGACATTAACAGGATGAGTGAGTGCAAATCTTGCACCAAACGAACAAGGAGAAAAACTTGAACCCAAGACCTCTTAGAACCACACACCAGTTGCTCTAAAAACTTAAGTTGTTAGAAAATGGGACAATAATATATAATAGTTTTGTTCTGTTCGCTATAGGCCTTGGTATTTCTTTAATTAGCACCAAGATGAAAGTAAGTGTGGGAGTTAAACTGATAGAATCATTGCTGTCAAATTGAAGTAGAAGATAGTTCAAGAATCAACAGAAGCAAGCATTCTTTGGCAATCTAACTGATTCATGACAAGTATAATCTAAATTTCTGATCTGACACTCAAACATTATGCCACTCAGCTAGAACAGCCACAGAAATAACATAGCACAAATCCTTACCTCCGCGAGAAACAGGGTGGAGAGTACAACAGTGAAAAAGGGCTCCATTGCTTTGATTGTGTGAGTGAATGAGACAGCAACTTTTCCAAGACTTATGTTGGTCAAGAGGTTGCCCAATGTGTGTATCATAGCCAGTGGTAAGATTGCTGCAAGCTGAAAAGTGTATGTATAGAAGCAAAATGTAACATTTGCACTACATATAAATCACGACACAAGCAAAATATAAGACAACTATTTCACTCTCTTTCGAATATACCTGTGATCTACTGATCTTCGGTCTTGCATAGAGATTGAATGCCCACATGAAAATAATAAGCACAGTCCCACAGCCAAATTGAAATGCAGTTACAGTTGCTGGGAATGGATAGACCTTCAGAACCTGCAAACAAGCAGTACAATTTGATGTTTCTCTATTGAGATATATAGCAGTTCAATAAGCACAACTCCAAAGCCAAACTGGCTGCTTCAGGCTTCAGGATTGATCAAAGATATATTCAGAAAGCAATGCTGTAAAAATTAGTTGAAAATTAATACAAATTTTAATAGAAATTGTTATAAAATTTATTCTAATGAAGTACCAAACGTGAATAATGGATACTGAGCACATTTATATTTGCAATGGAAACAATCACCCAACAAGAGAACAAATTTTCTAAATTCAAAATCTGAATATTATTAATGAAGTTTGAATAATAAAAGTTAAGCTTTTGGCAGTGGTGATTGCAGGGGTTGGCTAGTGGGGCCATGGCCCCCCAAAATTTTTAAAAATTTGCCTTTTGTATTGTAGTTTTGCTTCTCTTTTTTTAAAATTAGGGATTTGTCACTCCCAAAATTTGTTAAATTTTCATAAAAATCCCACTTAAATTCTTAACATATACAATTTGTCCCTCCTAACCATAAGTTCTAGATCTGCTACTGCTTTTCAAAAACATTTTCAACCATTTTAACAAGGCAATTTGGCTTTGATTTTGATTTCTTTCTCTCCCATTATTCCATGAATTCTTCCGTTTTACATCATATTCCTAAGAAATAATGAAATTGGAAGACGGAGCTCAATTCCCAGAAAACAAATAAGTTAAAAAAAGAGATTAAACCTGTTTGTTGCAGATGTTGAAGTAGATGTTCACTAGATACCAGAGAGCAAACATGGACCCAAGCTGGACGGTCCGAGTCAAATCTTTGGACTTTGCAGTTTCGTCTTCGCTTTCAGGGACCGAAGCGGCTCTGACCTTGAAATCATTTGATCTTCGGTTGGAAAATAGCAATGAAACAGTGGTTCTATTGTTGAAGCTTGAAGCAGAGCATGAGGAAAAAGTTCTATGACATGTCGGGTCGAGCGATTTTAGTGGAGAAAATTGACATGACGGACCGAATCTAGGGTTAGGGTTTCGGTATGGAGGTTTTTGAGATTTTAGGAAAGGGATTGAAGGAGACAGAGTTAATGCATAGCTCCCCATTTTCGACTCTGGAAAGAGAGACTCTGTACCACAACCGTTGCATGAGTACGGCAGTTTTTTAAACGACGACGTTGAATGATACTAATTTTTGGCTGGAATAACTCGCGTAAGCCCATCACATGGTGTTATTATCTCTATGATTTCAATATTTCCGTTCTCCTTATAATTGATGTAATACATAACCAAATTTATCCTAATCATAAATGAATCGAGTTAACAGTGAATTGTTGAAGTTTGATTGCCTTCAAGTTTATTTATTTTTTGAATTAATTTTAAATAAATTTTAATTCAACCAACTTTTTTTATCCAACAGATAAAAGTCAAACTTGAATAACATAATTTTTTTATATAATTTTAAATTATTTATTAACTAATCAAATTAACTTAATAAATTAATGAATTTTAAAATATATTAAGCTTAACTTATATATTTTACAAACTAATCTTAAAAAAGTCAACTACAAATCAAATTCTAATAACTTAATTTATTTCATAGTTCTAAATTTAGTAAAATAGAGTGATCTATTATAGAATAAATAGTAAAATCCTATCCTATATAGTAGGTCCCACTCTAAAGTATAAGATATTGCTCCCACCCCATATAAGAGTCCCCAAAAAAGTATGAAATTTTATCATGTATAATATATATATATATATATATATATATATATATTCTCTTATGGAGTCGTTAAGCAAATGTAAACAACCTAATTATGATGCATTAAATTCAAAGGCCAGTGGCTTAAGTTGTTTCTCCCTGGTTCTAGAATTTTGGAATCAGGTGGAACCGTGGAAGGCACCTGTGGCCCAGAAAGGCTGGACCACCAGAAACAGGACAATGTTCAAATTTTCTGATTAACACCCAATGGTTAGCCAGTGAGATTAGTGACTACCAATTAGATTTGGACGTTTAGCATTGGGTGGTGGATGGCTACTGTTGCAAATGAATGGATGGCAATGGCTTCAATGTCATGTGTACTGAATTTGCTGAACATAAGATGTGATATATGAGGCTCGGACTTCACACACACATCTGATATTAAATAATCATGAACCATTACATATTATATGATCCAAAACTCATGAAATAATTAATTCTGAATAAAGTATCACATTATGAAATGCTGAAGAAATTACATTTCAGAAGTAGTTTTACTTTCCCAACAAAGTACACTGGCTGAATAATTTAATTTCTGGAAAAAGAGGGAAAAAAAAACACTCTTCTTGGTATCTCTGATATGGGCCTTTCCCAGACATCTGTGTGCAATTTGCAGCTAAACTATCGTCGTGTTGTGGCCACAAAATTTTAAAGGTGGTCATGTTTTCTATTAGAAGCATTTGAGTCTTGCAAATGTCAAGTAGCCGGTGTGACCTCTAGCTTCACCTGATGGTTTAGCCATGGCTGTGGGAGAACTAGAAGTCTCATGCTGGTTGCTACCTTCACTCAATCGCTGCCTCCTCTTGCAAGGAAGTGATCCAAGAGAATCTCCCTCGTCACCCTGGGAGCTATCCATTTTCCCTTCCCGAACTTCATATGTGCGAAGAAGTACCTCGAAAGTTCTTATGTCTGCATAACACATGCACATGTATACCAATATAAATCAATGAATACTCAGCTTACTCAAATGGCCATGTGAAATGGGTTGCTATTGCCAAAATTTGGCATACAGCAAAATTAACAGTTCCAATGGTGTGCTATTTCCCATGCAATATTATGACAATGTCATTTTCAATGCTACATATAGCATCATGGATATCACAATGCTATTAATGCCATGTCATCACTTTGGTTAAAAATGATATAGGTTGAAAGTGGTAGTTAGAAAGAAGAATAGTTGTTTTGTTAAAAAGTGACATTTTAGCATTGGAGTATAAATGTCAAAATATAGCAATTTGATATTGTGGCTATGCTAAAATATAGCTTTGGCATGCCTCAAATAGCATTTAGCATTAAAGATGCTCTCAACATAGATTGCATATCAACCAACCAACTAAAATGTTCAAATGCAAAATCAATGAATAAAAGACAGCACAAACTCTTCAAAAAACAAGCGAAATGAACTTAAAAAGGAAAAAAAAAAAACCATGGAAGCTAAATATCTAGAGCATCAGCTGCAGAAAAGCTTACCTGTAAAATTGGATCTAAGAGTTTCAGACGAATGTTGTACTTGCTCAATGCATGGTGAGAAGGAGCACAAAATGCCATCTTGTTTCAGCATTTTCCCTGCTGAAGGAATGGCCAGCCAGGGTTGGGGTAAGTCGAGGAAGACCGAATCCACCAACCCACAAAATTCCTCAGGAAACCCCTCACCTTGAACATCTCTGACCCCCACAGTAACTAAGCTGCTCAGTCCCGTCCTCTCAAAATCCTCCCTGTTGAGGAAAAAGGGAAAGAAGAAATCAAGTCAGCTCTGGGGTTGGACATAGCTGGAATATGTTTTTACATAACAGGTAGAAGTTATCCGATGGAGTTGAATACCACAATGAATCTTGGCTTCAATTTGAGGACACAAGCTTAACTTTATTATCAACTTGCTCTGAAGTAGTTTTACAGATGATCTCTCTTTGGCGTGCAAGGTTGGCTTAGATTAGTAACTTGCTACACAGGTGCATAACTATATGAGCTAAAGATTCAATCCAATTCAATGTTCAGTTGCCAAAGTCCTTTAGAAGAAAGTGGTTAAGTATAATCTTTGGAGGTATTAGGAAATTGAGTTACTCCATTGATGTGAATGGCCATCCAAGTTTAAATCAAGTTGACTAAATAACTTCATCAGCATCATATAACTCATAGTTGAAATTAGCTCTTAAACAACTTCATAAATCTTGAAGCACATTCGAAGTTTGCAATGTTTTAAACTTTTGACTTATAATTTTTTTTAAAAAGTACATTAAACCTAATATCACAAGAAAAACTAACATAAATAAATAAATGTACAGATCTCAATTTTTTACCTAGCTGAGGCAGCCCTTTGTTCATGGAAATCAAATGTGTATACTTGTCCTGTGGGAGCTACAGCCCTTGCAAGTGAGGTAGTTAAAGATCCACTCCCAGTGCCCGACTCAAGAACCAAACAACCAGGGACTATTTCCAAGAACATAATAACAAAACTAATATCAGCAATATACAGAATCTGAGTTCTGTGGCTTAGAACCAAAGTCCACAGCTCAGGAGTTGGTGCTAACAAGTAAACAAATCCACCCTTGTTGCTGAACACCTTGGACCCAAAGGGCTTCCCTATCCAGTCAGAATGTTTAAATACGCCAAAGCGGTTCTGAAGCATTGAACCCTCACCTACTTTAACAGCCTTCATGTTATCATGCCTCTCATATACAATTACCAGATCTCCATCACTAATGCATCGCTGAAAAGATAACTTCTTTGTGGGATCAATCAGCAACATCCTTAAAGTTTTGGATATGAGTAAAGTATTGATAAAAGCAA
The DNA here is from genome assembly GCA_008638375.1 of Nyssa sinensis. Lineage (NCBI taxonomy): Eukaryota > Viridiplantae > Streptophyta > Magnoliopsida > Cornales > Nyssaceae > Nyssa > Nyssa sinensis. The sequence goes on from CM018032.1 coordinate 61,327,906, forward strand.
GTCCCTGCAAAAGATGGAGTTTTTAAGAAGGGTAAGTGAAGCAGCTTGTGAAAAATATTACTACTTTGACAATCTCCATCTTATGCACGGTGAAAGTCTTAAAAATTGATTTGCTCTTTTGAAATTTTCTGCTGTCCTTGTCGTTTTAATGTAAATGCATAAAGAAAAAAAAATATGTTTCAACTGCCAGAACCAATTATTTGTATAATATGAACCCTTCTGCAAATGTATAAAAACTGAAATAACTATCAAAATTTGATTAACCAGAACCAATTATTTGCACAATATGAACTGTTTGTATAAAAATTGAAATAACTATCAAACTTTGATTAAAGAAAGAGTGAGCTGATTGTGACTGAAGAATGCTAAACATAGCGCTCAAACTATTGCATCTGCAGATCCCACCAAAAAGAATCACCGGGTCATAGGTCACTAAAAAAAATTCAGACTTTCCTATATGGAGTTTCATAATAACAAAACAAAGTACAAAATTACAATTTAAGCATTCTAAATTCAAGCACAATAGATGAATAATATGCCTATTAAAGTAGGCATTCGCAAATAATTAAGAATAGTATTAGTAATTGAGCTTTTGAATGGTTGTCCATGTTTTTTTTATAGGTAAATAAATGCATTAAAAGGGGAAAAAAATGTACAAGATCAAGGGGGCAAGCCCCCCGAAGCAAGCCTAGGGGCAAGCCCACATATTTTGCCCCTCCTGCGCCTGGCGATCTCTCTGCAGTTCTGCCGTATCACGACCCGCGCGGACCTCTCCTTGCCGGAAAACAAGGTCTTCGGGAGACAATACAATTGCAAAATCAGTTTTCCTTCACAAGAGGAAATCTACAGAACGAATAAACGGGAGAGCGCTAAAAGGCACAAGTTTGAGTCCTCTTGTTGTCCATGTTACTAATTGAGAGTAGCATTACTAATTGCCAAATAGCATTACTGATTGCTCTAGTTCTACCCACTGTTTTTCCAATTTCCTCATGGAATGTTAAATGTGTTAAAATCCTCACACGGAAGAAATAGAGAGAACTAGAAGAGGATGAGAGAGAAGATAACCAGAGGACATTCGTCACCTGTCGACCGTCGGGATGGAGGAACTGATGAAGAGACAGAATAAAAGGTAGAAAGAAGGAAAAACTGAAAAAGGAAGAGAGAGAAAAACCACTTACCGTCGGGTGTTGGACTTATCGCCGGAGTTGCCGAGGAGGTGAACCAGGAATGGAGGCTACTCAGTCGTGGAGAGACGAAGAGGCGACGAACAGATGGTGAGACAAATTGATTAGAGCCCTAATTGCCTTATATTTAGAGCATAATAATGGACCGTTCCGTCTTCCTCATTTAGACACCGGTTCACTGGTCTAATTGCCCGCCCGGGCTGGGCCAATTTTTATCACTGTGCTTAAAACGGTAAAACCTGACGGAAGCCCGTCCAAGAATTACACTCGGGTTGGTCCCCCATTGACCAACGTCGCTAACCCAACGAAAACGGGTCAAAAAGGAGACGTAGGCTGCATTTGGATAGTGATTCAGATATAATTTTTTAAAAAATATTTCTAAAATGTGTTTCAAATTTTTGTAATTGATTTTTTGAAAACTGTAAAAATGCGTTTAGTTATGCTAATCAAAATTCAGTTTCTAAGTTAAAAATTAGTGAAAATATGTTTGAATATAATAATATTTAAATTTATATACACCAAAAAAATTGAAATATTATTTACCTCTGTCCCATCTCTAAGTTATAATTTATTATGTTTGAACAAATTTTAAAATTTATTAATTTAATTTAATAAATAAATAAATAATTTAATATTATATCTCCTCAATGTTTACCCCTCTCTCATGAACCATCAGGAACCATCCATCACTAGTTTCATCATCACTAATCCCAACCATACTCATCAATCCATCAATTATCTCTTCCCTGACTACTCCCTGTGCAAGATCCCAACCATTGTCATCAATCAATAAATTCTCTCTTCCATGGCTACTCTGTTGATGAAGAAATACACAGACAAACATACACACAAACATATATATATATATATATGTGTGTGTGTGTATATATATACAGTTGCAAAGAACCATGAAGAATGGGCTTTTAGAGAGAGATTTTTGGGTTCTTAGAGAGTAGTTAGAGAGAGAATCATGGATAATGGGTTTTTAGAGAGAGATTTTTGAGTTCTTAGAGAGAGAAAAGAAGAAGAAAAATTTTGGGTTTTGAGAGAGAAAATTACAGAGCTCCCATGGAGCACATGGCTCGGTGCCGGTGCCGAGGCCTCGAGGACGGCGACGATGCAATCAACGGCAGACGATAGCAACGATGCAATCGACAGTGTCGATGCCGATTCCTCGATGATGGTGACGATGCAATCAACGGTAAAGAGATCGATTCGACGACTAGGTGTTTCACGGTGGCAGCAGAGAGCTACGACAGTGGCGGTAGTGCTGGCCGATAGTGGCGACGCCCAATCTCTCTCTCCGATGCCCGGTCTCTCTCTCTCTCTCTCTTTCACTTTCTCTGGTGCTTTCTCACACTTATGAGGGCCTCACCGACGGTAAGATGCATTTCAGAAAAGAAGAAAACTCATAGATGCGTTTCATGAGATGCATTTCAAAAGTTGAAAACTCAAAAAATTATTTCAAAGAATTTCTTAAAAGAGTAAATCACTCATTACTCTATTCTTTCTATGAATTCTGTATTGCCAATTGTAACGTTAAACCAACTCGGTTGGTCATGTTGGCCACTCATGTTCATTTTCAAAGAAGAGGTTATAAATTGTAATTCATAACAGTAGTGAGTTCAAAAATTTTATTTACGGGAGGTCGGATTAAAAATATTAAAGTTTAAAAAATTTCATGTGATTATATCAAAAAATTTGAGAGATCCAAATCCTATTTTGTTAAAATATTCTAATAAAATTAGAAATAAAAAATACAATATCAAAATTTAGAGAGAGCCATGTCCCTTACTCCCTTCCATCCGTCTTGATTCATAGAGTTATTTGTGCCCTAAACTTTTATATATAAAATAACATCTTATTCTATTTACATGCAATAGATAAAATTAATTTTCTTAAATTATTTCATCTTTCAAACTGTTTATCTTATTCTATCGAAGTAAAACAAATTGAATCTATGACTTATTCAATAGTCATTACTTTGAATTTTACTATGTCCGTTGATTGTTACTTTTTGAACTATCTTTAAATTTTATTATTTGAATATGTTAACTTTCATTCAAGTAATTTCTATTGCATTAATTCTATTTGATTTATTTTCATATGTTACAATGTTTTGTAATACATAATTTTTGTTATTTTTAGTTTATGTTTAATAAGACACTTGGTCAAAAATTACCGATGAAAATCTTATAACGATCTCTCTCATGATTAAATCACTTGGTGATTGATTTGATTAGTATTATGAGTAATTGCCGATCAATCACAGTGTCTTTTGAGGATACATTGTTTATTTTGGTGAGATGGGGTGAATGATTTTTTGAAATTCTTAAACAGAATAAAAATATTTTTAGAATTTATTGTTATTCTCAATAAAGTTCAAATGAGAGATAAGAGTTTAAGCTCTTACGTCATCCTTATATCACAATATTATCTGGAATTCAAGCTAGTCTCGAGAGCAGTTCTTAAAAAATGGTCATGGGGTCAATTCATAATATTCTGTATACGAATTCTATAAAAGTAGCATTACTTTTAACAACCCTACACATACCACATTATTCTACCTCGGGGCAAAAATTATATTTTTAATTACCTTTTTACTACTTTCTCATGTAAATTAGATTTATTTTTAATATTATTGAAACTGACCCACGTGATAAAAGAATAAGTAAGAGGAATTTTATATGTTTCAATATTTGTGTAATAAAATTTATATTCAAATGATGTGATACTAAATAATTAATAAAATAATTATAATGTATTTAAAATAACATTAATAATTTGATATTTTAAATACAAAATTTGATATTAAAATTTAGAACAAAAATTATTACTCATTAAATAAAGAGATTGAAAGAATAGCATTGTTCTGATTTTTTTTTTTTTAAAAAAGGAAAAGGTCACCATCAAAATCACCCATATCAAAAAGATTGTTTCCCAGTCATCGTTAATTCTTATCGCTAGAAGATGAGGTGAACCCTTCCTTTGGATTTCTCATGCTCTTTTGGCCCTTCACTTGGATATCTCTGGATAAAAACCGTTCCACTATATATATATATATATATATATATATATATATATATTTTGTGTGTGTGTGTGTATAAAGATCACAAATATCTCACACACAAATATCTAATACCTGTACTTTTTCTATATTTGCTTTGTCAATACTCCAACTCAGAGAGAGAGAGAGAGAGAGATGATGTATCATGGCCATCGACTTCCTTGTTTGCATTGCCAACCACAAAGCTACATTAGAGTGGTAAATGCTAATATTATCATCTCTCAAATTATGGGACTCTAATTAGTTTAGAATCTATGCTTTGTTTGTACACTGTCGTTGTTGTTTTGTTATATAATGATGTTGGTTTAGCTTAAAAACCATCAAAATTAAGTTAATAACTTACTGTTCTTGCCATGGAATCACAGGTTCAGCATTTGATAGAGAGGTGCCTACTACTTCACATGAGCCGAGATGACTGCATCAGGGCACTTGCAAAACATGCTAACATCCAGCCTCTCGTCACCCTCACAGGTCCAAACCCACTTCCCCTCTCTCTCTCTCTCTCTCTCTTCTCTCTCTCTCTCTCTCTCTATATATATATATATATGTTTGTGTGTTTGTGTGTGTGTGTGTGTGTGTTTTGACAAGGGGAAAGGTGCTTGCAGTGTGGGAAGAGCTGCTAAAAGAAAACAGGGGCTTCTTTCAAGCATATTTCCATGCTATTTCTCCAAGACACTTCAATAGTAAGCCCACAAAACTATGTTCACTGATCACAAACCTTTCTACTGGCAAAATGGTACTTTATAATCTATATATTGTACTTGGTGGAAGTGTATTAATTTGAGCTTTCACATGTTATATAATTTGCAGACAGACCCATTGAGAGGAATTTGAATTTTACAAGAAGGAAGTTTGGGAGGTGATTAACATGAAGAATCCTGATTAATTGCTCCTTCAAATGATCAACGGCACTTGTCAATTACACTAGAAATGAGGGGCGATTCATTATTGTATTGTATGATTGTTTAGAAGTTAATTAATTAAGCCTCTATGTCTTTGAATTCTGTCTTAAGCATGACAAAGGTCTGTACGTAATTAATTTAACGCAGCACTAAATACTCCGGACAATCTTCATGCACCATTCTTTTCTCTTTCTTCTCAAATTATTCAGAGTCCACATCATTATCTAACGTTGAGTCACAAACTCTATCATTTATTTTGCTTTTTCAATAAAATCTTTGTTCTAAGTTAGAAAAAGTGCTAAAGTTATTGAATAACTTCTCCACTTTCTGAGCTAATAAATATATTAGGTTATTACAATTACTTACTAGTCTAATGGGGTGCTCGAGCATCTTACATGAAATATTTGACAATCCTCATGCACATTCTTTTCCCATTCTTCTCAATTATTGAGACGGTCAGTATATGTCATTATCCAATGTGGAGTCACAAACTCTATCATTTATTTTGATTTTTCAATAAAAATCTTTGTTATAATTTAGAAAAAGTGTTAAAGTTTGTAGGAGGTCGTCACTGCACATCTGATATTTACTAAATAACTTCTTCACTTTCAGAGCTAATAAATATATTAGGTTATTGCAATTACTTACTAGTCTAATGCAGTGCTCGAGCATCTTATATAAAATAAAGTGCTTTAACCATTAAATTGTCTAGAAGCTAGAGATAAAATAATTAAGATTGATAAAAACTCGATCTTTAAACAATTCAATAATTAAAATATCGAGATAATTATATTTACCTTCCCTGAGGTTTCTGACAATTACAAAAACCTCCCCTATGGATTTTGAAAATAACATTGTCTCCCCTGTCAGAAATTGTCCCCTAACGACGTTAATCAAATTCGTCCATTTACCAAATTACCCTTATATTTTAATAAAATTTTTATTTTTTCTTCTTTATTTTTCCTCTCTCAACTCTCTCTCTCCCCACTCCCCACTCCATCTCACTTCTCTGTCTCTCTGTCTCTCTGTCTCTCTCTCTCTCTCTCTCTCTCTCTTATTTTCTCTTCCCAGAACAACACCGGCCACCTATGGCCGCTCCACCACCACCGTTGATCTGGGCCACTTGGTGATGTATTTGTAATTGAGGAGGCAGTGAGAGAACGACACGCAGGTAGGGTCACGGTGCCGGTTCGGCATAAGCGGAGTCCTGTGGAAGCACCCCGGGGATGATTCGTTCTTGTCTCCACTGAGATCGTTGGTGTTCCGGCTGATGCACGACAGCGACGTCGAGGCTTGGAACTGTCTCTTCACAGCGTCGCAGAAGGACGATGGGCTCAATGTTTAGCGCCATAGATCTAAGGTGGAGGACAGGTCAACGGGTTCTTGGAAGATCTTGGATCTGTGAGCAGTGTGGAGAGAGATGCGATTGATGCAGCTATAAAACACATGTACTCGCCCGATCTGAGGTTTGGTTGGGGTATACATGTGGTTCAGGAGGTCAAGCTGTTGGCCAAGAAAGAAGATTGAGAAGCTTTGGAGTCAACTATAAACGAGCTGCTTTAGAATTCTTGGACAAGAAGCTTTGGTTACAGAGATTTTTGAAGCAAATTGCAGCAGTGTGTTGGTGAAGGGGAATCTGTACATACCGATACCCTGTTGCTAGCTGATCTATCAAACCCACTTGATTCTGTTGATGCTACCAAATCAGTTCTGTTGCAATTGAAACAAGAGTTCATGCATAGGGAAAATTCGGTAATAGATGAAGCTGACTGTTTGGGTTTGAAGCAGCAGGGATTGCATCGATAGTGTTTTTGCCCATAAATAAGATTTCGATGGCACGGTACAATCGATAGCGAACGGAGCATTTGTGTTGATTATTGATACAAATTTTGATGGGTTGCGCAACAAGAAATTGGGAGAATTTGCAGAGAGTGCAGTAGCAGCAAGGATATGTGTATATATATATGTGTGTGTGGTGTGTGTGTGTTTGTGTAGCGGTGCAGCAAGGGGGAGCTCCATGTTGTGGGACTGAAGGAGATGGAAGCTCTGTGATGGGTGTTTTGTTGGCCTACAGTACTGCTAAGGGAGAGAAGAACCTGCCCCACCATCTTTGGGTTTGCACATTGTATCGCTGGAGCTTCTATTGCTTAGACAGATTCGTCGGAGCTCCATCCTCCAGTAATGGAGCATGGTTAGGCCAGAGAAATTGAGAGAGAGATGAGAGAGGAAGAAAGAGGTTAGGGTAGAAAAATTGAGAGAAATTATTAATTAAAAAAATTATTAAAAGTGACGGTAGTTTTCTCATTTAACAATGACTTGTAAGGAGTAAAATTGACATTTAGACAAAAAAAATTGCTTACATCATCAAACTCTGTTAGGTCAACTAACGGCATGGGGAATCTGTTATAGACATTGAAATTAGAAGGGGGACAGTGTTATTTCATAAACTATAAGAGAGGTTTCTGCAATTATCAGAAATCTCAAGGGAGATAGGTGTAATTTATCTTTAAAATATCTTATTTCATATGAGCTTGAATTTACAAAAAGCATCTCCCTTTATTTGGTTTACATACAAACCTTCTCATGCCAAGCACTAAAAGCTTAATCAACGATAACGAATCTCTTTGTATTTACTTTTTCTAAATTTTGCTAGATAATAGTTATTAGTGTGGGTGAATTTGATTAAAAATGACAACTTCTATTGGAGGATTGTGGTACATTTTAGGAAGCGATTATCACCCACAATTAAATGGCTCCTATCACAGTTTTGGCAATGGTTACAAAAAACATTTATCACAATTTTATAGTTTGGTAGTTGATGCAAGCAAAAAACTGAAGTTCCTATTTTTAAGCTTCTCTTGATAATCATTGAATGGATTCAGAATGTAATTAAAAATTATGCTTTTACAAGCGGATACAACATGAAAACATTGTGGGAATTGTATGATTATACCCAAATAATTTCAAAACTATGTGGATAGAAAATTTTCTGTGTGTGTTTATTAGGATCTTCATGAACAAAATATCTCTAAATATCAGAGTGAAATTTCTCTGTTGTTTATGAAAAGGTGTTTGCGTGATTTTCGACCTCGAATTAACATTTCTAGCCAAATAAAACAATTTCTGTGTGTTTACTAGAATCTTCATGAAAAATTTTATCTCATCATAGAGTGAAATTTCTCTATTTGTTTAATAAATTTGTTTCCGTCCTTATTTTTGTTAAAAAAAATGATTTTCAACTTTGAATTAACATTTGCAACAAAATAGAGAAATTTCTTTGTGCATAGAGAATTTTTTTTTTTTTTTTGTGTTTTCTTTGTGCAAAAAGAAATTTCTCTGTATGCGTAACTGAAGTTTCTGTGTTTAAAAGATGAAATCTTTTTGGTAGAATTCCCTATATAATATGCATCTTGTTTGATAGATCTCGATTTTCAAAGTATAAATATATGATTTTTATATAAAAAAAATGGATATCTATTATAAGTTATTTAATTTTAAAATTCAAAAAAAAGAGAGAAGGAAGTTAGGTGACGTGGCAACAAGCTACTTATCAGCATAAAATGTGTTTTATGAAATTACATTAATGACAATATACAGATTCTTTCTTTGTATAAAATTCATTATTAATGGCGTTAAGGGTTTTATATGATTTTTAGAGTATAAATATATTATTTTTATAAAAAAAATAGATATCTATTCTAAGTTATTTAATTTTAAAATTAAAAAAAGAGAGAAGAAGTTAGGTAACATGGCAACAAGCTACTTACCATCATAAAATGTGTTTTATGAAATTACATTAATGACAATATACAGATTCTCTCTTTGTATAAAATTCATTATTGATGGCGTTAAGGTTTTTATTTTAAAAAAGACTAAAATACTCTTATATATTATACTAACCTACCTTATTTTTTAAGAATTACAAGAAATATTTATGTAATTATCAAATATCACAAAAAAAAAATTATATTTCTCATTGCATAAATATTTCTAAAGATAAAACAATAATTTTATAATTTTTATTAACATTATTCTTCCAACAAGTATGTTAAAAGAGTTTAGTACATAGTAATATAAAAAAAGAGTAAAGTATACTGATCTTTCATAATGTTTCTGACAATTATACTGATTTCTCTTAAATTTTTTAAACTATATTGACACCTCTTATTTTATTTGACAAACTACAAATATTCCTAATTCAATCAATTTTTTTCAAAAAGACAAAATTACCTTTGATTACATTTTGTCCAATTTTTTCAGTTTTTTATTTTCAAATAAATATTTATTAAAACCTTAAATTTAATTTTATATAAAATGAAAATAATTTATTTATCTTAAATTTGTTGTTAAATAAAATAAAAAAGTCTTTAAATTTGGTTAAAGAAATTAGTCAAAATTAAAAAAAAAAATACAAAAAAATAAAATAAAAGAAATATTTTGTTATTTAATAAAAATTAAATAAAAAATACTTATAATTTATCTATAAAAATAAAAGAAAGTTAATATATTTATTAAAAATCTCATAAATAAGTGTAATTTAGTCCATCAAATGTACACATTAAAAATGCGTGTATACTCACCCAACCAATTGGAGGTCCGCTGTCCCATGGGGCATTTATTAGCTTGCTGACATAACTCATGAGCGAATGAATGATAGCCATCGCCTCGTGGGACACCGCTTTGCTTGCTGGACGTTGCCATTCTTTGCAACGCACATCGTGGCCTTCCCCCCCTCTCTCTCTTTCCCGATATATATATATATATATATATATATGTAATATAATATATGAATATATGCGTACATATCCATATATTTTCTTCTCTGGTCAGGGATCCGTAAGACGATTGTAATTGTGGTCAGCGGGTAAAAGGTGACTAAGATATAGCGGTGTCAAATTTCTCTCTCTGAATGTGAAGGTTGCCTTCTCTGACTTTCTACGTTTAGCTGTCTCTCTCTCGCAAACAAGCAAAAAGCAAAAAAGAGCCTTCATTTAGATTTTGATTCCTGTAAGTTTCCCAATTTTCTTTTCTTGTTGCTTTACTACTTCTGATTTGATTTCATTTTTATTTAACAGAAACATTTTACTCATTCGAGTTTTTTTTTTTTCTTTAAAAAAATTCAGCAATTAATAAACTTACTTGCATACCAGGTGTTTTTGATATACGTATATACATTTATTAATGCATTATACATTTGCGTGGAGCTTGGATCAATGGGCAATCTTTTCTTATATTTGGTTCGAATTTCCTGTTTGATATAGGGAGGATTTGTGCCACTTTGATGCATCTAAATTTAGGTTCAGTTTGTTTTTATAGAAAACAGAAATATAGGGGAGGATGTGGTTTCACGGTCTTTCGAAAGGCTATGATTTTAATGTTGATTACCTGTAATATTGAAAGGTTATGTCTATGAGATAAACAAATTCTTGGTTTGTCTTGCTGGATAACAAGTCCTGGAAAAGAATTGTGTTGCAGGATTTGGTTGAGACTACATTAATTTTTGGGACTAATATTAGCATGCTATAATATTGAAGAATTTGTATGACAAAAGCTAATTAATATGTTAGACTTGCGTATCTGTGTCAAGTTTGGGTGAGTGTCTGGGTGTTGGATTCATCAAATCCTCAAATCTTGAGGCACAATGACATGACTAGATGTTGAGATGTCAATATGATGTGTTCAACAGAATACTTATTTTGATGTACCTGTGTAGAGGAACATTTATGAAAGTCTTAGTGAACCTGTACATAATTAGAATATTTCCCCTCCTCCTTTATCAGGCAAACATGTTGAGGTAGCCTCCGACATTAGTCTTGTTGGAGATTTATCTCATACCCATAGAGTGTCAAGCTCACAAGTGTATTTTACAGAGTTGAAGTATACCTGTAACACCGGCTGATTGAACCTATTAAATCCAACCTATTTCCTTTAAAATTGCATGCCAAATTAAAAAAGGAGACACATTTTGTCCCTTTCAAGACCTGTAGAATTATTATGGACTATTATTGCACTGCAATAAAAACATTGGTAGTACCATTTGAGGATATGTTTTTCCCCAGTGCCTAAACTGAGTAAAAGTTTAATAAATTCTGCTTTTTTTCCTGGATAGGGGCATGCCAAAAATAAAAACAGGAAACCAATGTAGTATCAAACTATCCATATTCTCATGCTGAGACCCAAGAGTGTTGGGAGTTTTCTTATACCATAGCAAAATGTTAACTGATTTCTCTCTCTCTCTCTCTGAATGTTTTCTAGTAATCAATTTGAATAACTTGTTCCAAATTTCTATATCAAAAGCATTTATTAAGACTTTTTCTATCAAAAAAAATAAGAATAAAAATCCCATGAAAATGGCTGTTCTACTATTTCTTGGTTCAAGTACTTTATAATGTATCAATCTTTATATCCAAGCAAAAAGTAAAGCTGTGCTCTTTTAACAGGATGCAGCTCCTGCTGACTAGTGATAGTACGACCCCTGGTTATTGGTTGAATTGGAGGGTCCTGCTTTGTGCATTATGGGTCTTGACACCTATGTGCATAGCATCGTGTATAATATGGAAATATGAATGCTTGGACCATTCTTCGGAATCTGATAAAGGAGGAAGTCATCAAGATAGAGCTCGGTTTTTGCGTGATGATGAATCCTGGAGGCCATGTGTGAAAGAAATTCACCCCATTTTTTTGTTGGCTTTCCGATTTTTTGCATTCTGTTTGCTATTAGGAACGCTCATTCTTGATGTCATTGTTCATGGAGGTGGCATATTTTTCTATTACACTCAGTAAGTCATCTGTCCCATTATATGCCATTACCTATATAAGGATTTAGCTTTGAACAAGTGATCAAACTTATCAATGGCTTAAGGTACCCTTGACAGTCTTTTCTGACACTTCTATTTATGAAACAAATTATGAAGCCATCAATGTTTAAAGTATCTTTGTGACAGTTTTGCCAATTAAAGTATTTATCATAAAAAACAAAAAAAGTTTTGCCAGCTAAAGGATTTCACCTACTTGTTTAGAACACAGAAGGATTTGGATTGCTTATCTGGAAATTTTTTTGCTTCTTTCCCCATCTAAATAGCTCTAAATTATATTTGCAAATACTTTGGTAATTGATTTACTTAGAAGGCTTCTCAAATATGGGAGTTAAATGGAATTTTTTTTGGATGTTCGCATGGTACTCTACTCTGTGTAGCTCAGCAAAGCTTTGTCTCAGTCTTTTGAGTTAGTTATGAAAAGTGGAAAATATTTTCTAACTACAGGTTTGTGATGTTTTTTGGCTGCTGGACAGGTGGACTTTTACTTTGGTTACTATCTATTTTGGGGTATGCTTTCTAATTCCTTTTTTGAGAGCCTTCTTTTTATTTTTATGTTTTTGGAACAGGGAAAGAAATCCACTAGAAAGTGCCAATGGGGCACTACCCTTGTATATAGGAAGCATACAAAAAGCAAGAGGCAAAAAAGACTAGAATATTATACTTCAATATCCCCTAAAAGTGCAATCAAAATCATAAGAAAAGAAACTGAAAACCAAAAGTACAGGGGGCTCAACAGGGTCTATTTATGCTTCAAAACTGATGATCTTTACTCTTACTTCTGCTATTTTGAGCCTTCTATCCTAACTCATAGCATATCAATTGATTTCAACCCATACTTCTGTTGTTTTTCATATCTTATTATGTGGTTGGGTGTTTAGTGGCATCGACATGCTTGTTTTGGTGCATATGGAGGGAAAGAAAAAGAAGATACTTTCAAGGAAGCTCATTGTCGATATGTAGATTTAAAGATAGTTTTTTGAAAACTTTATACTTTGGATTGTTGAGGCATACATATGTGCATACTTTTGTAAATTTTTTGGAAAGTGTGAGGCTCTAATTTTGTGAGTTTTTTTGTTGGGTTAGCCCCCTCTTTTGGGCTTGTTATGAAATACATCTTACTTATCAAAAAAAAAAAAAAAATTTACACTTCTGTTGAAAAAGGTCATTACCCAGTGTTGGTCCTACCAATGCCAGCTTGTAGATATAGACTGAATATAGGTTTAACCTCTGGCATTATTTGCACAAAATGACTGCTCTCAGACTTGAATTTGTGTTCTCGCGGTTGGCAACTCAAGGCTTTACATTACACATAAACTTCCATCTTAATGAAATTTTTTGTTCTGTTGAAGTGTATTTCTGTCCTGTTTTATGCATGTGAATATATGCATTCCTACCTCATGATCTCAATTTCTCTTATAGCTTGGATCACTGCTCTCCATATATGGATGTTACCAGCATCACAAAATGTGTGGGGCGTTTAATGTTCATCATATGAGGATAGATGCAGAACAAGGACTATATGCGCCTCTCATGTGTGGGGATTCCCTGGATAGAGTCAGAATGGAAAAAAACTCAGATCATCCAGGGAAAAGCTATGTTCTTCAAACTGCAGGAATTTGGGGCTATATCTTTCAAGTTCTCTTCCAGGTATATTCCTTCCCAAGAATCAGTAATCTCAATATGGTAGGAAAACAGGAAATTGAACTGACAGGCTTGGTCCACGGTGTTCAATCTGTGTTGGTCATTAACATATTAGTTGTGTTCCTGAATTTCTATATTTTTTTAGCACGAGATCATTCTCTCAGTCAGTTTGTTTGTTATGTCTTTTGTTTATTCCCCTTATTTTGATTATTTTTTTATTCTTTTTCTACTCTTTTCTCCTTCGTCGTGCCTTGGCATCCTACCTGCAAAATGTAGAGATTTGCTACTTGTTTGGGGGAAAATTTGATGGTTTGATAAGCCTCAATACGATCAATTAGCATGGGAAATTGTTCAATCAGGGAAAGGCAGATCAACCCTCTGATAGGACTGGACTATATCTGGTCTGGAATCCTTAATTTTGATATATGAACATTTATGCTTAGACATCATTTGGAGGCATGACTGCTTTGATGTTGGAAAAGTTATCATCCAAAAATTGGATCTTATTTTTCTGTTACACTTGCTTTCATCGTTGGAAAGAAACGATCAGGCATGTCACTGGAGATACTAAAAATTTCTGTGTGTTTGCATGCATAATTTTCCATGCAAGTTGCTTATGTTTTTGTTCTATATTTGTTTTGTCATAAACAGATGAGTGCTGGCGCAGTGATGCTTACTGATTCCGTTTATTGGTTCATAATTTTCCCTTTCCTCACAATCAAAGATTACGATCTGAATTTTGTAAGTACTGCATGCTTTAAGTAAGCCTGTTACTTCCATTTTTTTTTTGGGTTTTTCTATTGACTTGCATTGAGCTATTTGTAATAGTACTTGAATATGACACTTTAGAAACCAATCTCTTATATTTGGAGCATAGTTACCCCAATTTGCTTCACTCTTAGTGAATTGCAAATTGGATCACACGATTCAAAACGTGGATTATTTGTGACTTAAAAGTCAAGATTTAGCATTCCAATCTAAAATATCAAAAGTTTCTAAAAATCATACAACAAACAAGAAATTACATACATACATACATCATTGGAATTTTCATTTTATAACAGTGTGGATTTGTTGGAATTTTTTCAATGAATATTATTACAAATACAATCAAAAAGCATAGTACGTTTCAAATAAACGTATTTCGTCCCAACAAAATGATCCAAAGAAGCTTAACCCTAATGTACCACATTTTAGCACAAGTGACGATCCAAATCTTATTATTGGAGGCCTGTTAGTACCCTTTGAGCAAAGCATTGAAAATCAGTATTCACTCAGCTGCATCATTTACTCATAGAAGATATGTTGCGTGAACATTTTGTATGAGTGTGGATAAATATATAATGCATACGCCCAAAAATATAAATAATTGCTCTCTTTTGGATGGTATATATGCTTGCAATAACCATTTGCTGCTCCCTCGTCATGTTAAATTCCTCATCTTAGTTATCGAAGGTGGTGACATGAATCCAGATTTGCCATTCCATTAGTAGCTTTACAATTTTGGCCCTATTAGTAGGAGAAAGGTTAAAGGCTGCTTGATGTGGATGGTCAATATAGGACCTGGAAGGTATATGGACATGTTAAGTCATAATATTGTTTCTGTCTGTGATTCTCTCTCTTTCCTCTCTTATTCTAAAATCTGAAAAACAGAAAAAGGAGAAAAGAGGGGGAGAGGAATTTGTCACAGGTAGTTCATTGTATCTCTAATCATTCCTTCCCGCATCAATAACTAAAATGAAAAAAGGGAATATAAACGAATATTTTTGGAAAGTTTCATTGTAATCATTGTCAACAGTGTCAATAACAATGTCAAATAGGCTTTTCTTCATCGACTGTACCTAGAAAAGCACAAAACAGGCGCTTGGGCTTCAGTTGCTGACCTAAAAACATCCCTATCCATGTCTTCGGATACAACCCATAAGGGCTAAACCCGTTCTTTGTACATAAACCCTTGTTAGGGTTTCATGCAGTTTGAGCAATTTTTCCGCTTCCAAGATAAATTCGCCAGTTCATGCCTCATAAAATGACCAAGTAGGTTGATGGATCATTAGCCTAATAATATAACATAACAAAAGGTTCCTCTATCTCGCATATGCATACAATGAGCATATTATTCTCAGATTTAGAACTTAGTATCAACCATATGGCCATCTCAATGTAGCCAAAGTCTTACCTAAGCACGCACTTTGACATCAACTTGTTCAATTGGATCACTTATCTCCTGCACTAAGCTGCCATTAAAATGTTGTGATGTAATTTTATGCTTTCTGGCCTTCTATTTCTTGGCAGCACTACCATTGTGTAAGCACTCTACTCAATGCTATCTCAACTCATTAATCAACCAATATACCTAGTGGCCTGTGATTGTTAAAGTTGGAGAGTTTGGTGCTTAAGGTTAGTCCAAGTGTTGACCAGTGAGAAGAGGGAAACACTACCCTCTTAATTCTCTACACCTGCATTGTTGCAGACCCATTGCATGTTTCCTTCTCCAACTTGTGTACTGCTGCTTTCTGGGCCTATTGTCTAGGGGAGCCCTGGTATTTTTCAACTTCCATTATAAGTGATAAACTTGCTTTATTTTCTAATAAATGCCGTATGTAAAGGGAATTGCTATTTCCACAGTTACATAGGCTGCTGCTTCCACAGTCCTCCTAATCACAAAAGTGGGCCCCACCCATGGGAGTGGATGGGTTATTGAACCAGCCAAAAAATCTGTGAAATATGGGTCTCAAATAACATAGAAATGAAATTGTGCATATCAACTTTTATCTCTTTCTCATCTATAATATACTTAATAGAGACCTTTCCTTTAACTAGATGTTGAAGATCCAATACAAGCATATTAAACTGTCTCTACTTCAGCCTTTTTATCTTTACGAACAATTTATGTATTTGTATACTTTTTATGACAATAAAAAGTTAAATTATATTTTTTTACCCTGTCCCATATTAAAGTCCCTTTCAGAGAATCCTACTTTTTAAGGGCACAAAGCATTTAATGCTTTCACACTAGAATGGGAAGTATAAATTTACAAAACTAATCTCATTTCACATTAATTATAATATTCAGATTAAATTGAGATAAAAGATTAACATGAAAATTTTACAATACATAATATGTTGATTTTTCAACTAGGACTCTTATTTTTGGGACATCCCAAAAAGGAAAAAAAGGACTCTTAAATTGGGATGGGGGGAATAGCGAAGATTGCCTAGGTATCATTTACTCCACCTGTTACTTATCGAAGCCCAAGGGAAAGAGACTTTGAAGATATTGTTATACTTTTTTTCTTATTTTATTTTATTTTGGTGTCATTAATGCAAATCAGATATGAGATGATCTTACCAAATTACAAAGAACACCTCCCATTACAAAAATAAATAAATAGCTCAAACAGGAGCTAACATTTTCATTTGCCTATCCACATTCCACATTCCACACCCTCACTCTAATTCACCATGTAGTCATGATGCTTTTGTTCCTCCAAGCACCCTAAGTTGACAAGACTAACACTAGGTAATGGCCTTTGATACTATTGTTATTCTAGAAGTGAAACTTTTTTTTTATTTTTGTGATAATCCATTAAATTTTATCTGAACAATATGTTTTTCCATTTTATGCCAGTTGACAGTTGTTACTCATTCACTAAATGCAGTCATGCTCCTTGGTGATACAGCTTTAAATTCCTTGGTAAATTGTTGTTTCCTTCATTTTTTTTTCTTCTTAAATTTTTATTAATTTTTCTTTGATTTCTTTTAAAAGCATCTTGAAATATTTTAATCTCTCTTTTCAGCGATTCCCCTGGTTTCGGATTTCTTATTTTATTTTGTTGACGGGTGTTTATGTCAACTTCCAGTGGACTGTTCATGCCAATGTCTCAATTTGGTAATACTGATTTGCTTCTTGTGTTTTTGTATTTGAAAACAAATTGGTTTAATGGTATATAGATGCTTCGTTACAGGTGGCCATACCCAATTCTTGATTTATCGCGACCATATGCTCCATTATGGTATGTTGTCTCAAACATCTCATTGTTATTGATATATGAAAGAATATAATCAACCGCCCGCTTATCCAAGCAAAGTTTTGTATCGTTCCTTCTGTTGAGAGGTTGATATATATTGTTGGCTCATCCTCTAACAGCTTAAACTTTTAGATGAACTGGTAATTTAACATATTACCAGAGTTTTGGTTGTGGGAGGCCTTGAGTTCAAATCTCTCTATTTGCATTTACTCCTCATTTGCATTTGCATTTTCTTTTATTTCGCATTTGTCTTTGATTTCTTTATTTCTCCACGTGCGAGTTCAAGATCACATGTGAGAGAGAGTATTGAGAGCTTGATAGTGTTAAGAACTTGATATAAACTGTTGGCCCATTCTCTAACAGCTTAAGTTTTTAGATGAGTTAGTAGTTTAACACCTTCAACAAATGTTTATGCATGGGAGCCTTAAAGTTGACAAGAGTTGTTTTGAATCTAAATTTATTTGGTCTAATTTTTCTTTTCTTAAAATACCTCAATTTTGAGCTCTACTCTGGAGAACATTCTCTAAAAAGTTACTTAAATGGTTTAATCTCAATTACTACTGATATCTTTTTCTTGTTCAAATTTTCTTTCAAATTGATTATAGGCATCCATACCAAATCAGTATGTATAGACCGTGTTTGGTCAGAAAATTATCGATCCTTGGATTGGAGGCCAATTAATGTATATCCAATACAATTTTATATTGGTGCAGGTACTTGTTGGTGGCGCTGATGCATTTTCCATGCTATGGTCTCTTTGCATTGATTATAGAAATAAAACATTACTTCTTGTCTCGATTGTTCCCTCGAACGTACCAATGTTTGAGATAAAATTGTAGCTCAAACTTGATGACTCCAAAGCCGGCAGTATTTCATGTTCCCTCAAACTTTCCTCCCTATCTGCAGTTAACTGCTTAATCAATGATGCTTATACCTTGAGAAGGTTCCACTTGAAAATACAGGATATCGGAAGTTATTTGTTGGATTCTTCCCTTTTTTATTTTATTTTATTTCTCTTGGTGATCCCGGGAAGAGGAGGCACGGGGGAAAGACATTGTTATATATTGAAGCAAAATCATCAAGTTTATTTTTAAATTTTTTTCTGTTTCTAAATGACTGTATCATGTTTGAGAAAGTTAGTAGCAGAATTCTTGCAGTCATGTCGAGAAACTTGCAAGAGATGCATTCTGCTGAGTATGCAAATAGGTTTATTGCATTTTCTCTTGACCTTTCTATAAAATTTATTTACATCAATTATTATACATTCTGCTCCATGCTATATGAAGTTTATATCTATAACGTTTTTGACTGCTCATTCATGTCCCCGGAAAATGTTGATTATATAATTCCGTCAGTAACTTGTGGGAAAATGTTAGGCAAAATGTCTCAACGGGCTGAGGCACTGCCTGGATACTAGGGAGAGGCTGGGGGCCATTGCTTTCCCAAGTTTTTGAAATTATGTATGTACGTACGTGTATATATATATTATATATATTACTTTGGCATATTAAATATTTCCAAATTCATGAATGGTCTCCCCCCAAAACAATATTGGTAATGTTTTGCTCCCCCCAAAACAAAATTTACAAATATTTATGTTAATTATGCTCTAATTCGTTTAATAATTCACATGAAACTAATGTGTTTGAATTACGGATATAGAGTAGAATTGTATATATTTAATTTTTTTTTAAATGTTTGCAATAGTGAAAGTATGGTGCATTAGTTTTTTTTTTTTAATTAATAAAATATTAAATATTTTATATTTTATATATCAATTTTTTTTTATCTCAAATGATGTAATATATCAGACAATTCAATGCCTAACTAATGTTTGACTGCCTTATATTAATCAATATATTACCACATTAATTTGAATTTTTTAGTCCACTTCAAACCCTCCATAAAAAAGAAGAAGGAATAATAGTCTTTTCAACACAAAAACGGGGAATTGATGTGACTTGCCACCCAATTTTTTGAAAAGTGTTTTGAAAGGTAATTTTTTGGAATTTAAACCATTGTTTGGATTGATTAATTTGAAAAAAAATAAAAAAGTAGGTTATGTTTGGTTATGTTTTTAAAATAAGATTTTTAATTTCAAATTACAAAATATGTGTTTTAAATTTTTTTTTTTTTTTAATTTAGATTATCATATTGAAATACATTTTTATAATTTTTAAAAAATTAATTACAAAATTTTTTAAAATATTTTTCAAAAAATTTTATCTAAATTACTATCAGGTAAACATCTAACATTGATTCATTGACAAGCCATTCAAATTCTTTTTTTTTTTCAAAATTATTATTATATACTGGAAAGCCTTGATTATTATTATTATTTTTTTTTATAGGAAACGGTCATCCAATAAAAGACATGGCTTACAGTGATCTTTATTTAGGAAGATCAACTGCTTTCCAAACGAATAAGACCGTTGACGGATTTAAGATCAATAGTCCTATTCGCTTGGAGTAAGTATTTATTTTTTAAATATGTGAAATTTATATTTTTTATTCTTTTATTATAATATTTTTAAAAATAAAAACTGCCCTCCCTTTATTTGTTTAGATTTTAAAAAATAAATTTTTAATTTTAAAACGTGGGATACGCTATTGACAAACTATTAATTTTAAATTTTTTTATTATTTTATAATTCAGATTATCATATTTAAATACATTTTCACAATTTTAAAAAATCAATATTTTGAAACAAATTATATCTGAATTACATTTTCACAATTTTTAATATTCTTAAAAAATGTGTTTGGTTACGTTTTTACTGTATTTTCACAATTTTTAATATTCTTAAAAAATGTGAATGGAATTTAATACATTTAATTAAATATGATATAAAAAATTTAATTTTATTCAAATTTAATAATTAATTTAATAAAAATAACAAGATTTAACAAATTCTATTAATTAATATAACATATATTAATTATTAAATTATATAATATTTTTTAAAATTAAAGTTATATATCATAAGTTTGACATATTATAAAATAATATTTTATGTATAATATAAATTATAATATAATATTTTATAAATATAATATATATTAATATTATTGTCAAATCAAATTCAAATTTAATTTGATAATTAATTTCTTGGAATTTGAACCATTATTTGAATTTAAGATTAAGTTTTGGATTTTGTTTTTTGGTTGACTAAACAAACAAATTTTTAAAATTTGTTTTTGAAAAATTTGTTTTTGAATTGATAACCAAACATTTGATGTTCTTAGTATGAAAAAATTAACAAAAAAAAAAATATTTGTTAGAAGTTGAAATTAATATAAAACTAATAGACTTGGTACCCCTACTTCTTAAAAATAAAATTTAATTTTTTCCTTTTTATTTTTATACAAACATTGTAGAGATAGAGAGAAATTTTAATCCTCTGTGTGTGTGTGTGAAAGTCCATGCATACCGAGATATATGGATCTTTTCATGTCAAATAAATCAATTTACGTCGTAAAAAAGAGTTGGATGTGTTTGGTTATTTATTCAAAAACAAATTTTTTGAATTCTCTTCTCAAAAACTTGTTTGTTTACTAAACAAAAAACAAAATTTAAAACTTAATCTTAAATTCAAACGATGGTTCAAATTCCAAGAAATTAAATCCAAACAATGGTTCAAATTCCAAGAAATTAATTATCAAATTAAATTTTATTTGATTTGACAATGATATTAATATATATTATATTTATAAAATATTATATTATAATTTATATTATACATATAAAATATTATTTTATAATTTGCCAAACTTATGATATATAACTTTAATTTTAAAAAATATTATATAATTTAATAATTAATATATGTTATATTAATTAATCGAATTTGTTAAATCATGTTATTTGAATAAAATTAAATTTTTTATATCATATTTAATTAAATGTATTAAATTCCGATCACATTTTTTAAGAATATTAAAAATTGTGAAAATGTAATTTAGATATAATTTGTTTCAAAATATTGATTTTTTTAAAATTGTGAAAATGTATTTAGATATGATAATCTAAATTATAAAATAGTAAAAAAATTTAAGATTAATAGTTTGTGAATAACGTATCCCACGTTTTAAAATTAAAAATTTATTTTTTAAAATCTAAACAAATAAAGAGGGGCAGTTTTTATTTTTAAAAAAATATTATAATAAAATAATAAAAAATATAAATTTCATATATTTAAAAAATAAATACTCACCCCAAGCGAATAGGACATTGATCTTAAATCCGTCAATGGTCTTATTTCGTTGGAAAAACAGTTGATCTTCCTAAATAAATATCATGTAAGCCATGCCTTTTATTAGATGACCGTTTCCTATAAAAAAAATAATAATAATCAAGGCTTACCAGTATATTATAATAATTTTGAAAAAAAAAAAGAATTTGAATGGCTTGTCAATTGATCAATGTTGGATGTTTACCTGATAGTAATTTAAATAAAATTTTTTTAAAAATATTTTTAAAAATTTTGTAATTAATTTTTTAAAAATTATAAAAATGTATTTCGATATGATAATCTAAATTTTAAAAAATAAAAAAAATTAATTTCAAACACATATCTTATAATTTGAAATTAAAAATCTTATTTTAAAAACATAACCAAACATAACCTACTTTTTTTTTTTTATCTTTTTTCAAATAAATCAATCCAAACAATGGTTTAAATTCCAAGAAATTACTTAAAAACACTTCTCAAAATATTTCTTAAAACTCTAACTCTCAAAAACTATCCAAACAATGGTTCAAATTCCAAGAAATTACTTAAAAACACTTCTCAAATTTTTTTTTAAAACTCTAACTCTCAAAAACTATCCAAACATAAGACTCTTGAGAGAATTTATTTATTTATTCCAACAATAGTATTACATTACACAAAGTACAAATTCTCAGATTTTTCAACATATAAAAATATAAAGAACCCAATTCACATATCACATATCACATGTCAAAGAGAAATTTTGTAACACTACATGGTATGAAAGTAATTTATTCTAAAATATTTTAAGGCACCATGTGTTTCTTGTTAAAGGGGGTCATGGGTTCAAGTTTCATTCCTCTTGTTAGAGAATTTGAACTTCATTTTCATTTAATTATGAGTTGAACAAATAAATTTGTTCAGGATTCATATTTGAAAAACTCATATTACTGTTAGATTTTGTTTTGATTTGTTTCGTGATTGTGTATGTAATAATGTAATTATATTATTAAGTTGATTGACTGTAATATCAATAGTTTTTATATAAATAAAAAAGTAATGATTTGTGGCATAACTTTTTTGTAATACAACTATTCACATGGATATAAGATTCGTATGCATCACACTTATATGTGCCACTCACTCATGTGAGTACTTGTGCTATTAAAAAATAATTTAAGGTAAATTGCATTGACTTCTTCTAAGGTTTTCAAAATTACACAAATCTCCATTACTTTTTCTGAAAAACTATATTAACCTCTCATTCAGTCCAATTTCTTTTTAAAAATAATAAAATTGCCCCTTTTACTTTTTTTTGGTATTTTATTAATTTTGACCATTTTTCTAACTTTTTTTAAAGATTTTTTTTTCATTTTATATAAAAATAAATATTTTATATTTTTTAGTCAAAAAAAATCTAATAAATATTTATTTGAAAATGAAAAAAATAACTATAAAAAATTGGTAAAAATTTTTAAAAAATACAAAAACATAAAAGAAGAAATATTATCATTTTTTTAATAAACCCAAATTGGAGAATATTTGAAGCTAAAATTAAATACACCCAAATATTTCTTGATGAGGAACTTGCTAGTTGGGTTTATAAATTAGTTTTTAAGATTTTTTTTATCAAGGAGATGAAGAATTTTTAATCTCATTTGCCTAAAAAGAGCAAGGACTCTGTGTGGAGGAGTTCTAATTTAGGAGAATTAATTTTGAAAATTGATTATCAGAAAATTATTATAGCAAAGTCAGTTTTTTTAGATGTTCGATATAAATTTTGTAAAAGTAACTTTATATATCTTGTGAATTTTACCATTCACTCTTTATATTGAATAAGGCACCATTGATGGGTTTTGTAAAAAATTAACACTTTATTTTAATTTGATTTTTTAGTCCCCTTCAAACCCTCCAAAAAAAAGAAAGGAATAATAGTCTTTTCAATTTGATGTGACTTGCCACCGAATTTCAGATCATAAAAAAAGGACTTGATGTTCTTAGTATGAAAAAATTAACAAAAAAAATATATTTGTTAGAAGTTGAAATTAATATAAAAATAATAGACTTCTGAGGAATTTGTGAAGTGGGTGATTTGAAAGGTCATCCTTCCAAGATATTAAATTGCCACATAAATAAAAGAGAAGCAGCTTAGCAGGACATAAAAAATCGAGGGAATTTCAAATGGTCTAACAAGAGTATCAATACTGTAGTTATGCCAAACCATGCATATAATACAATTCAGACACATTCAACCAACTGAATTTCTTCTGCAGAATACTTCATCAAAATCAAAATATATAAATCTGGATTTAAACATGATAAATATATATATATATATATATATATATTATTACCTCAATTCTCAATTTTATATATAATATACCAGATGAGTTTCAACAGAGAGTCAACAGAAAAGAGAGAGAACCCACAGAAACCTCAGCACTTTATTACATTCATCAACTAGATGACTAAACTTCCCTAAGTGGAAGATTTTTTTTAATATATTCATCAGCTAGAGATGACTAGACGTCTCTCTTAAGTGGAAGGTTTAGCAACAGCTCCAGCTTCAGTCAGCAAAGGGACAAGCTTCCCTTCCTTGTGCATGGCTGTTGTTGCTGCCAAAAAATTACAGGAGAATAATATTATAAACGCTGAAGAAAACATTTAAATTGAAATTGAAAGAAACGGATTCGAGCCATACCATCGCAGCCACCAATATGATTGCCACCAATGAACACATTTGGCACAGTCCGCTGTCCAGTCCACTCAAACAACGCTGCTTGTACCTCTTTTCCATCACCTTCAAAATGTGAAAAATGTCCATTATGTTATTGATCCTTCTATATACAGAGGTTCAGCTTGTAAAGAATGCAAAAGGTTATGAACAGAGCAAATTAACAATAAAGTCTCTTTGACATAAAACAATGTAAAAGCAGCTCATTTGAACCCTCTTCCATTCACCAAATGAATGCCTATAGTTTTTTTTGATATAAAAATGAAGGGGAATCGAATCCACATCAAGTGGAGAGTTGGCACTCGCATCACTTGGACAGGACATTAGTCATAAATGGCTGCCTATAGTTAATAACACGGGATTAACAGAAGACAATTGGACGAAAAAGGGAATTTGAATGGTTCAAATGAAACGTTTTTCATAGGGAACAAATTTAGATTTTCTTGAAAATGGGAGGCATTAAAGACTAATAAGAGAAACTGCCACCACAATTTGATGGTAGGTATCAATTTTTGGTTAACCATCATTTGTGTGATGGCTGCTAATTGCTATTATCAGCAAGGGAATATTATAATTTCTACCTATGAATTCTATGTAAATCACAAATAGTCAACTGAAAAATATTATAATTTTAACATGCGAGGACCATGTGCTTGAGAGGTAACACGGTCCTGGCATGAAGAGATTTATCCCCAAAATCAAACCAATAAAATAAAATCCAGAACAGTAATACTTTCTGAAAGTTGGAATCCCAGCATAAATTACTGCCACTGTATTGATATTAACAATGAATCATAGTATAAGAATCCGTATGCACAAGGCATTTGTGATCGAACAAAGTTCTATATATAATACACAAACACAACAAAATTCTATAGATATATATATATATATATATATATATATATATATATATCCCCGTGGTGATTGGGGCTAAAGCAATGTCTCTCTTTTCAATTGGACACGAGGCAATACACATCTAAAACCCTAAAATTTATCTCTGATAAAATTTTCCGTGAAAACATTTTTGCGACAAGAACCAACAGAGGGTAAATAAATAAATAAATAAAAGCAATTTTTACAAGGGTATACATGACCATATAATTCTCCAATTCTTTCGACAATTAACACCAAATTGCCATAAAAGATTGCTAAAAATAATTAGGGATTACAGAATATAAAGACATATCCATGTGTGTATGTACATGGAGAGCGAGAGGACTCACTTTCAGTATCTAACTCAATGGCCTTGAAAGTTACTCCCAGCTCTTGCAACAGCTTCTTCACGTTCACACAGAATGGACAATACGATTTGCTGCCGATATATATTACATATAATCAGTCCTCAAATTAAATCAATAGATATACATATAAATATAAATATACACAGATGTATAAAGAATTAAAAAATCAGGAAATGGAAAGGGACCTAAAGACGACGACGGGATTGGAGGAAACGATCTCCTTGGACTTGGACATAGCCATCTCTGATCTCTTTCTTCCGAAATCGAACCCTAGAATGCAGTCCGTTAACTTGTGTGAGATGAGCCAACTCGTCTGCTGTCTATGTAGACAGTGGGAGATGATGCCCTGCGTGTCTGACAGGGTACACAAAAAAATTATTATTTTGTAGACTCACGACTAAGATTCTTATTTTATTTATAAATAAAAAATTATTACTTTGTAGACTCAAGATTCTTATTTTATTCATAAATAAAAAATTATTTTTTTATAATTTATAATTTATAATAAAATATTTAATATATGTGCATATATATATATATGTCAGACAAACTGCATGTACGGTAAACCAACCAATTTCATTATTTATTATATATATATATATATGTGTATATATATATTAATATTATATACATATTATATATTTTATATATAACATGTTATATATAAAATATATTCTATGTATAAACTGCTGTGTATATGTTATCTATATATATATATATATATAATATCAGTTTATATATATATAACCTGTTGTGGATTTTTTTTATATAATATCAGTTTATACGTATATATATAGATATAACCTTATGTATATATCATATATATAACATGTTATATTTAAAATATATATTAACATGCTATATATAATATATATATATACACACACACATATAATCGGAATCGAGTTTTTAGAGAAAGAAATAAATAATAAATTTAGTATTTCGAGTAGAACCGGAACCGAATCGACCCGACTCAAATATTTTCGGATTGGGCTAGTTCGATTCTATCATTGTTGTGGTCCATTTCTGATTCTTATTTTTTAGAACCGTTTAAGGTCGGGTCAATTTCGGTTTGGGTTGGACTAGTTCGGTTCTATGATTATTGCAGTCCCCTTTTAGTTTTTATTTTTTATTTTTTATAACCGTTTAAGGTCAGGTCAATTCTGATTCTTTTGTAACCTGATCCATGTGCACCTCTAATCTCTAATACATGGATTGGCGGATCGGACCAATGCAATCCAATAAATAAAAAAAAGTCTAAAGAAAAAGACTTGGAGCTTAACTTTTTGGCTAAAAAGACTTCGGTTCCTACTTCTTAAAAAAAATTTATTTTTTCCTTTTTATTTTTATACAAACGCCGTAAAGATAAGAGAAATTCTAATTATATGTGTGAAAATCTATGCGTATAGAGATGGATGGATCTTTTCATGTCAAATAAATCAATTTACCTCATAAAAAAAATAGTTAAAACTCTATTTATGTCATTATAATACTTAGAAAGACTATTAATTTTAAATTTTGAATAATTTCCAAGTGATATTAAAATCATGTGTTTGGTGAAGCGCGGTTATATTTTACGTTTTATATAAAAATTTCCTTAAGATTGTAAAGGTTTTTTTTTTAAAAAAAAAAAAAATTCAATTAAAGTCTTGAAGTGCACTACTAAATATATCATGTGACATTGCGTGACAATTTTCATTCAATTCTGCTAACAAGATTTTTGAAGTGTACTACTAAATATATCATGTGACAACGGGTGACAATTTTCATTTAACTCTACTAACAAGATTTTAGAATTAGCTACATTAAAGGGTTTTGTTTTATAATTATAAATATAAGACTCTTAGGAGAATTTATTTATTTATTCCAACGATGGCATTACATTACACCAATTACAAACTTTCAGAATTTTCAACATATAAAAATATAAAGAACCCAATTCACATATCACATGTCAAAGAGAAATTTTGTAGAACTACATGGTTTGAAAGTAATTTATCCTAAAATATTTTAAGGCACTATGTATTCCTCCTTAAAAGAGGGTCATGGGTTCAAGTCTCATTCCACTCATTGGAAAATTTGAACATTATTTTTATTCAATCATGATTTAAACAAAAGTTTAGGGTTCATAATTGAAAAACTCATATTATTGTTGGATTTTGTTTTGATTTGTTTCGTGATTATGTATGTAATAATGTAATTGTATTATTAAGTTGATTGATTGTAATATCAATAATTTTTATATAAATAAAACAAAATAATGATTTGTGGCATAACTTTTTTGTAGTTCAACTATTCACATGGGTGTAGGGTCTGCACCCATCACACTCGGATGAATACTTGTGCTATAAAAAAAAATTAGGATAAATTACATTGACTTTCTCCCAAGGTCTTCAAAATTACACAAATCTCTATTACTTTTTCTGACAAATTATATTGACTTCTCATTCAGTCAAATTTCTTTTTAAAAATGACAAAATTGCCCCTCTTACTTTTTTTTTTTTGTATTTTATTAATTTTGACCATTTTCTAACTTTTTTAAAAGAATTTTTTTTTCTTCATTTTATATAAAAACAAATTTTAAATAAATAATTTATATTTTTTAGTCAAAAACATTCTAATTAATATTTATTTGAAAATGAAAAAAAATGGTAATAAAAAATTAGTCAAAATTTTTAAAAAAATACAAAAACATAAAAGAAGAAATATTATCATTTTTTCAATATACCCAAATTGGAGAATATTTGAAGCTAAAATTAAATATACCCAAATATTTCTTGATGAGGAACTTGCTAGTTGGGTTTATAAATTAGTTTTTAAGATTTTTTTTATCAAGGAGATGAAGAATTTTTAATCTCATTTGCCTAAAAGAGCAAGGAGTCCGTGTGAAGGAGTTCTAATTTAGGAGAATTGATTTTGAAAATTGATTATTAGAAAATAAATTTTAGAAAATTATTATCGCAAAGTCAGTTTTTTTAGATGTCCGATATAAATTTTGTAAAAGTAACTTTATATATCTTGTGAATTTTACCATTCACTCTTTATATTGTATTATATTGAATACGGCACCATTGATGGGTTAAAGAAAAATGCTTGTAAAAATTAAACACTTTATTTTAAGATGTATTGTACATTTATTATTATTTTATAAGCTCACGTGAATTTTTTAATTTTAAATCCTAAAAACCTAGACAAATTAAAAAAGTAAAGAGATAAAGTTTAACTCAAAGTTGGAAGGAAAAAATTAAATGAAGTACACATCTCCCTCTAGTAGGGACAAGGGCAGATGGACACGGGGTCTTGGTTGGGATACAACCCCCCCCCCCCACTCAAACCGTAGATTTTTTTTTATACATGTAAAATTTTGATCCTTTTAAAATTAATTCATCTTAAAATTTTGACTCAATCCATTTTTTAACCATTATTTGTCTTATTTCTCATCCAAAATTTTATATTGCCCTTCTAATAATTTTTCTGATTCCACCTTTGTGAAGAGAAAGTGAGAGTAAGTCATAAATTATCAACTATGCTGGCCTTAACCGGCAAAAAATTGAAATTATTTGAAGAAAGTAGATTTTTTAATTTTGTTCAAAACTCCATTTTACAGAGAATTTGGTGAGCTTCATGTACAAAACATGGTTTTGAAAAAAATAAGAGCCAGATAATTGGGGGGAGGAAAAAAAAGAGTTGTAGTCCACCCAAGGTCGCCATTCTTCTGCCTAAACACCATTTCTCTATCCTCTATTTTCTTTTCTTGTAGAAAATCCATGACATGAGAATTCCAAAAGTAGAACCTTTATTGACCGACTGCAAATAACAGCCTATGGTCACAGCTAAATAATAGCTGAAGTCATATGTCAATGGATGCGAAGACGGGGCAGAGGGGACCATGAACTAGACTTTGATAAGACTGGATATTAAAATGCACTGTCATATTTGGTACGTCAATATTGTATAAATATTTATTATAATTTTTTTATTTTTTATTGTTGAAAATACGTATATCATGAAATGAATATTCTATTAAAAATTATTCCAAATATTTATTTAGCCTTAGAACATTTCATTTTCTATTTCATTTTATAAAATAATTATTTCATTCTTTTATATCAAACATGGTCTTAAAACATCTACAATACTAAATTTTATTTTATTCAGGTCAAATTTGATATTATTACAATACAAAAATATCAAATTTTTACAAACTTCACTCTAATATTAAAATATCATTTTTTAACACAATAATTATTTTAAAAAAAATACAATAGCGTGGACCTCATCTAACATTTACTCCAAAAAGTAGCATGGACCACCTCCGTTTGACATATGTCATGACATAAATTGATATTAGTTATTTTTAATGCAAAATATGATATTGAAAATGATATTGCTAATTTTTGACTTCGAATAGTACCCATTAGAGCAATAAATTTTACCCAAATTTTAAAAATAACATATCGATGTGTACTATTTGGTTTGTCAAAAATTAATAATATTATTTTTAATACCATGTTTGGCATGCAATAATTAGTGTCATTTTATTGAAATACAACTATATATAAAGTGGGGTTCATATTTCTGTTGCGGTCGTCAAGTCAAGCAAAGCAAATTTAAAAGGATAATGAAATGTGATACTTATTTTTGTTACTCCGTCGGGCAAGCAGAACATTTTTCAAAAGAAAATGAGACGAGGAACACATTTGGCTATCTTTATCTACATTTCGTCAACTTGCAAGCCTTTTTTTCGTTTTTTTTTTGGGGCAGCAACTTTGATGATTTGATACAATGTATTCCCTTTTTTTGTTCTTTTTTATTTGAATAAATTATATTAATCTTTTTAATTTATATATAATAACGAAAATCATTCGTGTATATTTTGAAATAATGATAAATTTTTTATAAATGTCAAATAAATCACGTGAGAAGTAAGAATTATTTATTTATTTTTATTTGGTAGAAAAGTGTAGTACTTTTGTTAAACACTTGCAACGTATGATCTTGTTTCATGAGTAAATTTTAACCTAATGTATCAAAGCATTGTTAAAGAAGAGTAATGTTAGTTTTACTTTCATATTTTATTAAAATTGTTTATTTTTATGAGTTAACAGTGTTGTATTAATTTGATATCACATGATGTCATATTATGATATAATATTCAACTAATACAAGACTGTCAATTCATTAAAAATAAATACTTTTAATAAAATTTTTAAGTAAATTTAGCATTATTGGTTAATGAACCTGAGATATTTTTTCCTATCCGACCACGCGAGGCCTTTGTTGTGGTCAGCCCACCCAGCCTATCAGAGATGGACATTCAGTGTGATTCTAAATAAATTATTAGGTCTATTCTGATACTAATTATTACAAGTTAGATCTGCAACTCAATGAGTCAAAAGAACTATGACACTTAGCCTCAACTACATCATGATAAGGAAAGTTGGAAAAAGATGAAAGGAAAAGTAAATGAATAAGAGCTTATTTACTGATTTGTTTAAAAATAAGAAAACAAAAGGAGAGGAAAGGAATTAAAAGTCATTTTGCTTGTGTTTTCAACAGTGAGAGGAGACAGAGGAAAAGAATAAAAGAGTAAATTCTCATTTTATTCTTTTACTCACAAAATAAAACATTAATTTTCCTTCTCTCACTTATTTTTACCTTTAAGAGACTTACACTATATATCTTTTTCCTTTTTTTCACTCAATAATAATCTAAACATAAAAAAATTAAAAAACTAGACTCTCATCATCATCTCTTTTTTTTTTTTTCTTTATAACTAATAATTAATGTTATCCTCTAATTTTCTTTTTCTTCCGGGTTATCCAGTTTCCAAAACCTGTACACCTTTGTTGTAGTATATTTTAGCTTCTCTGAAAGAGAGGAGAAGTAAGAGAGAAAATGAGAAACAAGAAATCACTCCTTGCAATCTCTCTCATTCCATTGCTTTTGAAAGTAAATGTGCTACTTGTTAGTGCAGAGGTACAAGAGTCTCCACCTTCAGATGAAATTCCGTTCAAGACGTGGACAAACAACAATGGCGACAACAACTTCAACCGCATAATTTTCAGCAGTCGTGGCTTAAGATTACAGGCTGATCATGGGTCTCAAGAACAAAAGAAAATCACACCAAGTGGTGCGAATCCACTCCACAATTAATGAGTTCTCAAGGTAACATGCACCACAACTTCAATATATCTAGCTCTTCATGTTTGAAATGGTGTACAATTTATTTGTTTCACAGTTCAGACATGCCAAACATGGAACTAGAACAGTACTTGTTGAAAATCTTCTGCAACTTTTGCAAAATATATCAGTTTAGAGGCAAATCCTGAGGATAATGTTGATTGTGGTTAGTCTTGATGTTCTTTGTTTATTTGGTTGTGTGTGTGTGTGTGTATTTAAGAACATGGTTTATGGACTATTGGGTTTATATTAGAACCTTCAACCTTCTTACAATTTCATGTTGCTTTAACTTCATTGTTTTAGTTGTTGATTATGTGATGAGTTTTCTTTGAGTATGAATTTAATTAACATAACTGTGGGATCCAGTGGGTGAAAGTGTAATGCTGATTAATTCAGGCCACTGAAACCAGTATGCAGATTCTGAAATGTCCCGTGGATTAACAAATTCCAATAAGACCATCAGATGTCGTCCATTAGTACTCGCATTACAATGATGGTTGCCTGATATATAATGGCCGTATTTTCTCAATACTCTTATCATAATGTCAATATTGCACGGTGCAATGGTCATATGCGACTTTTTTTCTTCCCTTGTGAGTCCAACTAAACAACCCAATTCATTTAAAATTCAAATATCCATGTCAATATTTACAGGATAGGTATGCAGCGTCTCGTTCATTCTCTTGACGATTCCCGATGTTACCGTCTGCGTTGACAGGCTGCTCCTGTCGTACCGGTTGCGCCGGCTGGTTAGTATTGGCCTGAATCCGTGGTAGAGACTTGATGACGCTCTGCATCAATCTCTCTAGCTGCTCTAAACGATCTATAGGCAGCGGACTTTGCCTTGTGTTAACCATGACTGTGAATATAACCAATGAGATAACCAATGAGATGCCAATGAGATAGCCAGTGAGATAACCAATGAGATGACCAGTCAATGTGTAAGGCAATTAGTCAATGATTGTAAAATATAAAATGTCAGTCATAACTAACAGTCTTAACTCTAGTCCTATCTCCCATGACTCACAATCGAACCTAAAGCTCTGATACCAAGCTATCACGACCCGAAACCCACCCTATGCGGATCTCGTGTCGAGGGGCCGACCCGAAGGCCGTCCCTACTTTTTCCATTCCTGTATCATAGTACTAATATGCAATGTACTAAAAATTTTAAACAATGAACAGCGGAAGTATTTATCAATTACAGTAATCCAGCTAAAGTCTTTTAATAATTTAAACAGCGGAAGTCTATTAAATACATGACATAGTTCTGCATAAGACAAAATGAGAACTAAACGTAACCAGCACCCGGGGGTGGTGAATACATGGGAAAACTAACATAGACTGGTATAGTACTTCAAAATGTCCCCCTACGCTCTCAGACTCCTACTGGGGTCTCGTAGCGTCATCACCTGAAATGGGGGCTAAGTGGGGTGGAATGAGCTACAAAGCTCAATAAGTAAATGCAGATCTCCAACACTGGTATTGATGATCAATAAAGAATACGAATTCATATGAGGACATGACAGCCAATCATGAGAATGAGATGCTGTGATAGCCAATGAAAACAATCGCCACAAGGGCCAATGAACAGTAATTACACAATCAGAAGTATTGGATGTAATATCAATATGAAGGAATTCAAATGATAATATAACAACAATGAAGTACTGCCACAATGAACCGATCACAATCAAATCAATCAATGCAAGTCCCTCGAGACTTGAAGAATCAGAAGGGATAGTGCCATTCAACAATCAAGTTCTGTCAGTCATAAGAGATGTTGTTATTCTGTGTCAGGGCTCGACAGACCCTCGATCTTTTGGGGCCCGGCATACCCCCCAGTGAATTCCAATGAATTGCCATTTATCCGTTCACGGACTTGACCCGTAGGTCCCAGTCAATCAGATAGCATCGGATGGGTGTTGTGACTGAGCATAAACTCTTGTGTTCATAAACATGTCATGATCATAAGTAATTCCATAAAATATAAAAATGGAATATCATTTGTAACACCCCGACCGGATTAGCGGGAAATTTAGTGACGAAATTGGGAATTAGAAATTTTATGAAACGTAATAAAAATGTTATATGAAATTAAATCGAAAAATAATAATAATAATAATAAATAAGTAAATAAACAATAGCGATAATAAACGAATAAATAGATGAATATATGAATAAAGGAAAAATAACAAAAAAAAAAAAAAGCCAAAATTTGAGGCCAATGGGTTTTGAACCGTTGACCCAAAAAGAAGCAAATACCTTGGCCCAAAAAGAAGAGCCACTTGGGCTGCCCCACTCTTTGTGAAATATATTACAATAGGTATGTATATAAACACATTAAAATGGAGCCCCACCACCCAAATTGGCCAATGGCCTTTCATGCAATCCAAAGAATTGATTTTAAAAATGAAAAGAATAAAATATAAAGTGGTATAATTATCAGTGTTGCGTGTGTGTAACCTCAAGATCCGAAATCAGAAAGTAGAGAGAGAGAAAGAGTGAGTTAGAGAGAGAAAGTGAAGGGAGAAGAAGGAGAAGGAGGGAACTGCCATTGCATGCAACTGGTCACTAAAGAAGAACCAAGGAGGATCTAAATCCAAGCAAGAAAGGAGGGAAACACCACTGTTAAAGGTATAGAACACAAACCACCCATTTTCTCTCTCTAGAAATTCTCATTTTTTTCGAACTGTTAGGCCTTTTTTAAATGCATGCATGGCCCTATTGTGATGAATCTAACATATTAGAATCCAAATAAACGAGTTTGGGGGCTTGGAAATCATAACCACCATGGCTGCCATTAACGAAGCTTCAAAACTTGGGTCTTGACCGATTGAAACTAAATGGGTTTTGGAAGGTAGGGGCGCGATCTAGGGGCCATAAGGGTTTTAAATCCACAAAAATGATAACAAACGGACGCAAGATGAGGGAGAAAAGGCCACTTGCAGGTCGCGGCTCCATGGGGGTTTGTCAACCTTCATGCGTTGTAGCTCGGTTTTAGGGACCAAAAACAAAGCAAAAAGGGTTTTAAAATGTTTTAGGAATGTTTTGATGTGAAAATCAGTGAAAACCGACGATGAAAAGTGGAGTTTAAAAAATTAAAAATTTTAGTTTCCGGCCACAGGCGCCGGAAGTGGTGACCGGAGGCTCAGCCGGAAAAACGAAGAGAAGACCCTGTTCACGGGTCGGGTCGGGTCGTGGTCCGGCCACAGGTCGGGTCCTGATTAGTTCAAAAACGGATCCTTGTTATAAATTGAACGGTACCGTTTTAGTTAATTGGCTGCTGATATCACTGTGACGTCACGGTCCAGTTGAACCGGTCGGTTCGGGACCAACCAGTGCCGGTTCAGTTGGAACTTGACTGAACCGGTTGGTTTATTATAAAACTTTCAAAAAATTTCGCTTTGACCCCCAGGTTTTGGATAATTATAAAACTACCCCGAAAAATAATTTAAAAATCCTTTTTAATTAGAAAAATTACCAAAACACCCCTAAACCAAAAATTAGTCAAACGAAGTCCAAATAAAATAAAAGAATAGTGTAACCCAATGTTTTTGGGCGTTCCGGACTCAATGGCGAAGTCCGATTTTTGAAATTAAGTCCCAAAAATTTAGATACGTAAAATGTGAAATTACCATTTTACCCCTAATGATACCTAAGGTCAATTGAATATAAAAGGTAGTCCATTTTGACTATTTCGAGCAATCCGGACTCAACGGTAGAGTCCATTTTGGCAAACGAAGTACCGAGAATATGACACGTAAAAATATAAAATTACAAAAATACCCCTAGACTTAAAATAAATTACCGATACGCAAATTCAAATCTAAAAAAACCTAAACCAATTATCTTCGACACTTTGAACCTAACGGAGACATCCTTGTGAGGAAATTGGAATAGAGAGGGCTCTCAATTGACAGTTAAATTATGTGATACTTTGAACAAGAAAGTAATAAGGTTTTGAATTGTGATTTTAGGGACCCTCGTTGAGGAAGGATTTTTGGAAATTGTTTTCGGGACTTCAGGTGAGTATTTTCATACCATGTTAAGGTGGATTTTTATTATAAATATAAATATAGAACTCTTGTATAATTTGAAAATAGATCCCTTTGTTTGAAATCGATTTGAATGATTTATTGACATTGCCACTTCTTGATAGTTTGTAAAATGCTCGTGACACTATAATAATGTTCTCACCAATCTTTGAATTGTTTTGATTAAAAGCTAACTATGATATTCTTAATAGAATGATTGAGATTGTTATTGATATTATTGATTTTGGAAATGATTTTGATGCTTTGAATAATTGAATCTTCTATGATCTGTCATTATCGAATAGATTGTGACTTTATCGAACCCTAACCACGGGGTATACGAGTGGTACTATTGAATTTGATCTCAGTCAGCGAGGTTCTAATTTGCTGGCATTTGAACCCTAACCACAGGGTATATTGGTGGTATTATTGAATGTGATCTCAGTCAGCGAAGTGCTAATTTGCTGGCCATAGAAGATGAATTTTATTTATTTGAACTCTTATGAATATCGAATGTGAACTATGATTGAACCTTGAATCTTTGAATTGAGAACTATTGAACTATGATTTTGATTATCAGACTATGAAATTTCTTATCGAACTATGTTACCGAACCATGGGGTTGATTTTGAACTATGACTATTGAATTTGAAAACGACTTTGAAACATAACTATGATTAAGTTACAATATTATACTACGATGTTGATTTGACCGTGACTTTGATATTGAAAACGACTTTGAAACATAACTATGATTGAGTTACAATATTATACTACGATGTTGATTTGACCGTGACTTTGATATTGAAAACGACTTTGAACTATAACTATGATTGAGTTACAATATTATACTACGACGTTGATTTGACTATGACTATTGATATTGAAAACGACTTTGAACCATGTTTGAATTACAATACAAATAATCTTTACCAACTATATTATTGGATCATTATTTTGACTGTGTTATGTTATCAATTTTGATTTACGACTGTGATTGAATTGAGATTTATTGAAAATGACTTTGATACAAATTTCTGATCTGTTGTACTTGATATGACGTATTTTAATTCCATATGAGTATATACATTTCAAACTGTACTACATAGTAGTTTTGAAACCCTTGGCATGTTATGGAAGTACTCATTGGGCTTGTTAAAGCTCACCCCATCCTCTTAACGTTTTTCAGGTGAGGATTAAACAAACTTGCTTTCAGGTGATGCAGGATAAGTGCTTAAGGGATGAAGCAAGTTCTTTTGATGGGTCCTCGACCGAAGATAGATTAGACATTTTGGATCTTGTGTATTAAGTTGTGTAATGTTATGCTAACTCTTGACTTAGAGACTACGACCTTTGATGATGGTATTTGAATCGACCGATTTGGTTATGTAACTTATTTTGGGAAGACAGGAAAGAAAAAAATATATATATTCCGCTGCGTAAATGGTTATTAGAAAAATATCGTGATTATTGAATTGTGATTATTGAAATAGGCCTCGGTGGCCGATCACGAACCTTTAATCCGCATAAGCCGGGTTACGGGTCGTGACATCATTCATTCAATAAGGATACAACAGTGGGCCTTTCAAGGCATGGTTTAACATGATAACAATGATATAGCAGTCAATCAATGTCCACAAGATAGAACAATATCACATTGTGGATAGCAATAACATGTGGTACTTTCAAGGCACAGTATAACATGATAACAATGATACATCAGTCAATCAAATGTCCACAAGATAGAAAATATCGAATTGTGGAACACAAGGATATCAATACATTCAAGAGTACGAGTTTGGCAGTAAAAGAATAAGATTGGCTTGTGGAAACACCACATGTAAGAGAGATTGATCCACTTACCTTTATCGTGATTCTATATCAGAAATCCGTGAGTGTGCCCTTGCCTTTCGAGTTCCCTACATATCAGTAATTATGTTTCAGAATAAATGCTATTCATCAAATTTTATGCCTTTCTATCATAAGTATCTCAAATACTAATTTAGACTCTACCATTGAGTCCGGAACGCCGAAGAAAGTCGGTTTAGGCTTTCGCGGAATTCTATTTGGACATTTGTACTAAAAAAGGCAAAATGGTCATTTTGCACTTTTATGTGTATTTTATTTTTTGGGACCCCATATCGTGAAACAAACCTCACCATTGATCTTAGAATGTCCTAGATAATAAAAATTGACTATTTATTTGCATCGTTTGGACTTCGTTTGACCCATATTTGAAATAGGGGCATTTTTGTAAAAATTAATATTTTATTAATTTTCCTGTTTGGGCCACAGTGACATTTCCTAAAACATTTGGGGCCGGTTTATAATTTTCCAAAGCTGCGGTCTGAACCAGGTGGTTCACAACCAGAAACCCTAAACCGGTCTGCCCCTTCACTGAACCAAACGGTTTAGTCTATTTCAAAGAACTGGATTCCAATATCCTAGTTCTTACCCTATCCACGGTTTGGATAAGCCCAAACCCAGATTTTCACATTTCCTATCCCTGTAACCAAACAACCCAATTCATTTAAAATTCAAATATAAAACGACACAGTTTCACTTCCCATTTTATTTCCAATCAGGTCCCAACCCAAATCCGATCCATGACCCGGTTTCGTTTTAACCCGAAATGCCCCCGACATTTCGGTCATTTTCTCCATTACTCCGGTAGGGATCAGTAGGGTTCCGGCGTCTCTTCCGACGCCGATGACTGTTCCAGTTCATTTTTCTTGACCGTTTTCAATGCCGTTTTACTCCCCATCACATAGGGATCATGAATCCATCCTTCATTTTGATCAAAAGCTTCTTGATCTTCACGACTATGGGTTTGACCATCTCCGGCCGATTTTCTAGTCAGAGTTTCATTTCGGTTTTCGTGACTTTTAGGTCACGGTTTCCACTCAAATTTCATCCTAAACGTTTTATGTACTATTAGGGTTCATTTTTATAAACTTAGACCAAGCTTTTAAGCATAAAATCATAGTGTAACCGAGACCTGCAACTCACATTTTCTCAGTCATTTTAGCATCTTTTTCTATCATTCTTTTTGCATTTAAAAGTTTAACTCATGCTTATGAGAACCCTAGCTTTAGATCAAGCTATCATACTTTAAATCATAAAAATAGAACTCAAAACACTAACCTGGGTTTTCGGTTTTTGCTCACTGTGACCCCTCCAAACCCTTCTGTTTCTGCTCCTGAGTTCTTTGACAATGTTTCTCTCAGTCTCAGTTTCCTTTTTGTCTCTCAACTCACGCCCGTATATACTTATATATACAGAGAGATTCCACCGCCTCTCTCTCTCTCTCTCTTTTTCTCTCTCTTTCTCTCTCTCGGTTACTCCCCTTTTTATAGCCCCTTTTCTTGACTTAGGGTTCTGATATTCTCTCTGCCAAATGCAACCTTGCATTTATTGGCTTGGGAGACTTATGTGTGTGTATATATATATTATATTACATACATCACACACACACACACACACACACACACTTCACCCAATCGACACACACACACACCCACATACATTGCACCCATATACTGTTATTGGCAGTTTTCCTTTCCCTCATTTCTTTTCTTTTTAATTTCTTATATATACATATATACATAAATATATGTATAATACATTATGTTATACATATATATATATACATATAAAATACATATTTATACGTGTATATATATCCATATGTAGGTATATAAATCTATTTTTAATCATATATACATACACTTATTTTGAACGGGCTACACACATATGTACGTGTATGCATGCACGCGAATACGTGCATGCACGCATTACGATGTGATGTCCTGGGATGCTTGGGTGTTGCCCGGTACTGGTTATACATTTTCATCATTTACAGTTTCCAATCATTCATTTCCATGAAATACCATGATATACATATCTTACCGTTCAAGTTACACTATTTAACTGACTTATCTCGGTACAGGTGTAGTATCCCGGGTTGGGATATTACACCCTGCATAAATGGAACAAACACCGAAAAATGGTTAAATGAAATCGATGATATGTATGATAATGTGAGAAAAATTTTAGATGGGACTCATACAGTAACGTGACAATGTGTATTTCTAAAAATATTTTGTCATGTCTAATATAATTTATTTATTTTAGTAAGACAATATATATGACAGATTATCATTGAAAAATCTCAAATAAGATAGCGTAGTAGAGGAACAAGCCGTGATAAGTGTCTTGCCAGTACAAATTGACAGTTCAAGTCCTACGGAGTGAAAATCTCTTGAGGGCAGGGCTGGGCCGCGAGAGGATTAAATCCATTTTGAATTCCTTAGTCGTGGCGTAGATGGCATGCATTTGACCGGACTATAAGGAGACACCAAAATATCCTTGACTGGCCAAAAAAAAAGAGGTATTATTAAAATGATAGATTATCACGTGATGCATCAGACCTACTAAAAAATATCTCAATATAATGTGTTGCATGGGCAAATAACAAGACCCAATAATGGTTTCAGAGTTTCAAGTTGACAACACATGCATTGTCATTCGGGAGAAACCCTAATACCATCTTCCCCTTTTACAAAACCCAATAAAGGAGAATGAAATGGGATAATTCAAAACCAGTAATGAGAGAGAGAATGTGAAGAAACTCCATACAGTAGGACAAGAAATAACAGTAAATAACTGTGCTTTAATTTTGTTTGGACGTTGGACCCTTCGATATATATATATATATATATATATATATATATGTGTGTGTGTGTGTGTGTGTGTGTGTGTGTGTGTGTGTGTGTGTGTGTGTGTGTGTGAAGATATGTTTGCTGTGTTTTGTTACAATCAGTCTTTTCAGATGCATATTTTTGTTTTGTGATTAATTTTGAAACTCCAAAAGTAATCTAATTTAGTGCAATAAAAATCAAGAAAGAAAGAACCGTGGTGGTCATGGAAGTAAACTTTTGTTTATGTTAGCATGATTCAGTCTTTGCGTGAAAGTATTATTTGTTTTGGTTTATTAGTTTATTGGCAAACTTAAACTTCCAAATCTAGTCATGAATTTTTACGAATTTGTCATTCTAAGTATTCATTCTAGGTACTAAGCCCAAAAAATAAAAATATTGTTCATTTTGATTTATCAGTTCATGAATAAACTTAAATTTTCAAACTCAATTGTGAAATCTCTCCAATTTATTCTTTTAAGTACTAAATCCAAAAGATATCTCTACAGTTAAAAGCGTCATGTCATGTCATGTTCTTTCTTTGTAAGTCTCTAAATTTATCATGAACATTACCTACGTCCAATGTGAAGTTATTTCTCGTCATTAGAATTGCATGTCAATGGTCATTGTGTCCACCACTTAACCGAAGGGATATGCCTAACAAGAAAGTTCCAGAACTAAAATATAAATAGTTTTGCACTACCTAAAATAAGAATAGAGATGTTATTTAAGTGGGCTAACTCGAATCCAATTTGAACCCAGCTTAAAAATTTTAGGGCTCAAGTTTTATTTTTTACACTTTGGATTGAGTTTGGGCAAAAAATTTCAGGCCTGATCTAAATTAAGATTGAGTTTGAATTGAGACTTTAAAACCTGAGCCCAACTCAA
Organism: Nyssa sinensis; assembly: GCA_008638375.1. Taxonomy (NCBI): domain Eukaryota; kingdom Viridiplantae; phylum Streptophyta; class Magnoliopsida; order Cornales; family Nyssaceae; genus Nyssa; species Nyssa sinensis. The sequence continues at coordinate 61,369,540 of CM018032.1, forward strand.
ATTTAAATTCAATAGTTTATATATTATGTTTTTCATACTTTAATTATTTTTAATTAAATTAATAAGAACTCATTTGAATTTCTATTTACATTTTTATAATTTTAAAAATTTGTTGACCTTTAACATTTTTTAACATTAAATTATGTTGAATGAATTATTTTAACAGTTTTTTGTTTATTTTCGAATGAAAAATTGAGAAAAATTATTGAAGTTTTTAGTGTATAATCAAAATAGAAAAAAATATAACAAAATATTAAAGAAATCATGAATGAAATTTAAAAATTGAAATTAATAATCGAATTCGGATCGGACTCAGTTTGGTTGTTCGGGTCGGAGTCGGGTTAATTGTTTTAAAACTTGAGTTAAAATTAGATATGAATCAACCCAAGTCCGACCCGCCCGAATTGCACCTTATTTAAGAATAATTAAGGTTTCCACCTAATAGAATAATACTTAAGTTAATCTTAAACCGTCATTATTCAATATAACTGTGAGATTAATGTCCTTGTCATGTTTATTATACGTTTAATTTTTAGCATGCGCCTGCTAGAAATTAAATTAGTCAGAAATCTAAGTGTTGACTTATTAAGATCATTTTTTAAATTAAGGTTTTAATATTTGAGCACTGTGCACTCGAGCTTGATGCATTCCCACCTGGAGCTTGGTTTTTCAAACACCAAACACTCCCAACCACCGCCACCGCCACCGCCACCGCCACCTACCCAAAAGCTAAATTGTACTGTTGTGTAATAATAGTTTTCATTTTATTCCTTTTCCACTGGATAAATCAATTGAAAACGTCATTGTAATAAGTGGTCAATTATAAGATTTTTAGTTTAATACTTTAAACGTGTCTTCTTAGAATCACTTTTTTGTTCTGATAAATGCATGCTTTATCGAGGAAAAGATGACCTAAAAGGAAGACTGCCCCCTCGGGATAAGCAAGCAGCCAACGAAAATACTCGACGACTTAACCCCATCCTCAGGGGCACCATTAAAGACGTATCGTTTTAACCAAAACGAAAGAAAAAGCAGCCAACCACAGAGACTACCGTGAGATATGCGCCCTCGTTTCATCTCAACAGTCTCAGGTTCGAAATCTCGATAAAAATAGTGAAGTGTATGACATTTTTGGGGGAGGGAGTTTTACAAGATAGCATAAAAATCACATATAAAACGCCTTCTATATATTATGAGTGCCAAAGGTCTAACTGGGTAGGTTGGCAAAGAATTGGGCATCATAGGTCAAGCCCACCACAAAAATTTAGCCGTTGCTTCACCAACGAAGACAACTTCCTTGTCTATGAATTTCCTGCAAACAGAAGCCTCAACCTCATTTTATTTATTGTGAGATCATTAAAGATTAAAAGCAAGGGTGGAGTTATAGTTTAGACATTAATATTAACAATAAGGACGGAGTTACAGGTAAGCTAGGTCACTTCTAGCCTCCTAATTTGTGAAAATTTGAAAAAAAAAAAAAAAAAATCTAAACCCAGCCTGTTTTCCCTTAAATTTTATCTTCAAATTTTAGAAAAAATAAATTCTCCTTAAAATTTAAAAAAAAAATGTGATTTTTTTTTCCAAGAAAGGGTCAAAGAAGAAGAAAGAATTGGAATGGAAGAAATGGGTAGGAATAATCAAAGGAACAGCCGAAGGCTTGGAATGTCTTCCCATAGATTGCCAAGCGCGGATTGTTCATAGAATACCACCTTTTAATATTGATGACTCTTTTGACAATCTCACCTTCATTATGATTTTCTTACATCATAACGACTTTGAAAATTATCAAACATGTCTGTTATTTTTTCTTCACCATATTTGATCACTTCATTTACATAAACATTTCATTATATATATATATATATATATATGTATGTGTGTGTGCACGCTCGTGGTTTGACCAGACTCACTGAGATGACGACATGTAAACAACATTAAGTCACCAAAAAAGACTTTCTACTTTGACACTTCAAAGCAAACATCTTAAGAGTCTTAATCAAAAAGAGTGTTTGGACGTCAATCCCCCGAATACAAGTAGTATCGAGCGCAAGTGGCTTGATATCAAGCTCATTATAGAATCCAATTACAAAACTGTCACAAAGGAATAACCACAATCCCAACTTTCTCTCCATCCAAATCCTATCATGAATAGTAAAAGCAACATCATGCTTCAAAGTACACCTTAATTCTTAACTCAAGTTACAATTTCCTTTCCATTAAGTCCAACCGACTTAAGCATCAAAAAGTTATGAACTGGACTCCCTTTGATAACTCATAATCGTCAATTTTGCAAGTTCTTAATTGAGAGACTCTCTCCACCGTTGATTCCATCATTTAAAAATAGACTACAACATATAAGAATTTGGATGATTACATTCAACAAGTGTTTCTTGATATCAACCTAAAACATTAAAATGTAATTAATATTAGCTTAGAACCATATGAATGGTTCTTAGTCCAATCCACCAGTAGCCTTTCTAATTGAATACCGTTTATTTTGACATTTTGAAAATTCATGGAGAATTAAGTTAGTCTCTTTTTAAAATGCCTTAACAGGAAAATAGCATATACCCGCTCAGATTAATAACCAAATTTCTATAGAAACTTCGGATATCAGAAAGGGATTAGGTTAATAAACATGAGGGCCTACAAGGCTACGCATGCATGAGGGGAAAATATTGAAATCCATTGTCACACTTCTCTTAAACCATTATTTTTCATCATTTGTTAGTTTTTGTAGTGGCAAAGTAATACATACGTACATACATACATACATACATATACACACACACATATATATATATATAAAGATTAGTTCAGTGTACAGAACTCTTGTCACTGTAGAATCTAGAGAGTTATTATGGAACGATCTTACCATTAAATTTATCCTCAAATCCATTACCTCCATGTCAATATATATAAATAGTTGTGTGTTATGCTTCTCACCACGCGAAATGATGAGATGAGAGAAGTTATCGAATAAAACAGTCATTTCATATCATCGTGTTGACATGGTGCAACTGTTCTAATAAAATTCTGATACAAATTAAGAAAGAGATAATTGAATCAAAATAATTTCGTTTAAAATTCTATTTCCGTCAAAAGACTACGCAAGTCTAATATTAATCCCCAATTTTAAAGAATCTATCCGTCGAATATTTTGACAATTAACATTAAACTTGTATAAATATTAAATTTTAATTAGAACTATCACACTACATCATATAATGATATAATTTGACGGCCTTACTAAAATATACATCTCTAAAAAGTTATCTCTATGATGAAGTTTTGAACACAAAATCTTACACCAAAAGTGTTTATTGTCATAGGAATAGTATTCAACTACTTGCAAGATAGAAACAATCTAAGTTTTTTTTTTTTCTACATTGTTACAATTTTGGCTTAGACGCTTCAAAAGGCAGACTTGACTTCTAAAAAAGGAAGAGAATGGAAGATTTGAACGTGGAATGTGGTTTTTTAGATGCTGAGAAGGAAGAGAAATTGTACCATGCTTACCTTTCTGGCCGTCTTCTTTGAAAAAACTGTGTTTGTCGACCCACTGAAAGCAGCTTTTTGAAGAATTCTTCTATTTCTAGATAGCACATGCGTTTTGGCATTCTTCTAGCTTGTTGATCACAGAATCCACCAGAAGTCAAGATCGTTCGACCAAACAGGCCGTAGAGTGCTGAAATTCTCATCCAGACGGGGCCGTATGGAAGAATTAAAAAAAAACGACAGAAAACAAGGATGTTTGACGACTTCGCCAAACACGCCGACTGTCAATATTCTTCAGTGGATCGGGCCGACTGTGACGCACTCGAAAATTTAATTTCCAATCATGAACCATCGGTCGGTGGGCTCTTGTTCTCCAGAAATTATGTCACGTGACTCACACGCTCCTTAATTGATGACTTACATATTTCCATATGTAGAGTTCAGTCTTTCCATTTTAACATAAATGAAAGAGTTTTATTTCTCTCTCCACTTATTAAAATTGTAATTACTTTTAGGTTATTTTTTGGATCGAAAGAAAAAAAAATAGTGAAGAATTTTAAGAATGAAACCTCCGATAAAATTTGAATATTAATGTGAAATTCGCATATATTCTATCAAAATTTTTTTACTATATGTTTTCTTACGAGAGAGAAATTACAAGGAATATTGTGTTTACCATTTATGTATAGCATTGTATTAATTCATATAATATTAAATTAATATAATACTGTGAAATTAATAAGTAGATAATTTTCAATAAAATTTAAAAATAAAGATAGTACTCCCTTCGTCTCATTTTAAGAGTCATTTATCATTATTCATTTTAAGAGTTTCATTTGAAAAGTTAACGTATTTTTAAGTTATAAATTTTTAAAACTACTATTTATTACACTTAATGTGAACACGATTTATAATTAAATGAGGATAACATAAAAAATTTAAATAGTTTCAAAATAATAAAACAATATTTTTAAAAAAGTTAGAATACACAAAACAGACTATCATTTTGAGACGGAAGAAGTATCATTTTAGGTTGAACGAGAAAGTACCGATACTCACATGAGTGCTGTCAAATCTATGTTGGATATGGATATAATTACATCAACATTTTTTTTTTTTTTGGCAATTATCATCCTATCATGAGAGTACTGTGCATTCAACTTAAACATTTATTGCATGACATTTAATGTAGCTATATATGAAAAACATTAGGATGGAGAGTCAAACCCTACGTGTGGGGATGGAGATTCAAACGAACCTTTATTGTTTGAATAGTAACATCTTTGACCACTTGCCTTATGCATTGTTGTGTTAAATTTCATACCAAATTTAATAAAACAAAAACTATATTATGTTAATAAATCAATGGTTCAACAAAGTAGAAGTAGTGAATCGGGAAATGATTCCTTTTATTGATTTATTTCACAGTTGGATTGTAATTAGTGATAACTATGCTTCATACTTCACTTTGTATCATGGATTTTAATAAAATTTCTAAATATTTAAATGATAATAAAAACCATCTCACATCAATGAAGCCAGTTATGTGAGTGGTTTAATTTAAATCGAACAAGTAACAATAAGTAAACTAAAATAAAATGATAAGATTTGAACTTTGTAATCTCAAGAATGAAAAGAGTATCCTTACCACATACGTAACTTTTGTTTTAAAACAAATTCTCTTAAATATTTGTAACCATTGAACTTAAAACATTATATTTATGCTAAAGTATAAAAATAACATCGCATAAATATAATGTATATTTATATATAATTATGGCTTGACAAAATTGGCGGGATAAGTGGGTTTGAGCGAGTTGAAAATGATTCGAATCAAAACGGATTGAACCCATATTTGATCTGTATTTAAATAGGTCAAATACGAGTTGGTCACATATAGATCGGGTCAACCCGAATCCAATCGGTTTTTTTTTTTTATCCTAATGGAAGAAACATTATTTCTAAATAATCACAATAGTTGTTTTATTTTGGATCTTTTGAAAATCCAACAAAATACCATAATTAAAAGAAAGTTAAGAATACAATTAGAAAATTAATGAAAAATATTCAATGGTGGTGAAGAGATCACCTCCTTCACATAGAAGAATAAAAGTCATCTACACAGAGATAATGATATCAATAATAGTAGTCTTTCTTGTATATCTTTTGATGTGAATCATGATATCAACGGTTCTTTACAGAAAAAAATTATATCCAAAACTCCTAACAAAAACCAATTCAACTTACTTTTGTTCACAAAGTTATGATTTGTGTTTTGTTTATATATATATATATATATATATATATATATATATATATATATATATATATATATATGTTAATGCTAAATTATATTCTCTAAATATTAATTTTGTTTTATAATTCATAGTACATGTTTTACTATTTTGCTCTTTTTCAAATAAATATAATATATATATATATATATATTTTCTTATATTATTTTATTTTTTTCATTCTTAACTCGTCAAACACTCGTATTCAATCTGTATTGACCGGCTAAATTGATGATTTATTTATTACTTTATTCGTTTATAATCCATTAACTAAATGAGTTACCCATATCTATTAATTAGTAGGCGAATTAGGACGGATTGACAGATTTCAATAACATTTGTCCCTTTACATGCACACTTATGAATATATAGATAACTTATAGTGCATATCAACAATTTTTTTATAAATTATAAATTTATTTAATATTTCTTAATCTTTTAAGAATTAGTAATAAAATTACCATATGGAATAATAGAAAATTATTATTTTTCTCAATTTTTATTGAGTTTTAATAATTATTAATATTTTATATATATATATATATATTTATGATCTTTAGTGAACCGAAAATTGGACTAATAACTCTTTAGCTCAATCTCTTGTCAAGTCAATGTCAGAATTGGGCTTGCTAACGGTGCTGTTTTCTTTGTTTTATGATTGGGAGATTGAATCAAAGAGCGACCAAATGACGAGTTGCATTTGAGGTGCCAATTTTATAATTGTTGAAATGATATTTTAAATTTAAAAATTTTTATTCTAATGGGAGTGACATTTAAAGTTGCAAAATGTTATACATATTTTTGAAGTGGCATTTATATAAACTTTGGAAAGAGAAAATAGAGAGATGCCAAATGAATCGTTCGGCCATTCTCAGTCATTTTCCATTTTTACTGTTCCAATGGCTATATTTTAACCAAGAAATTTTATAAGTACAAAGATTTGTGAAGAGAAAACTTACCAAAGCCAGGAGAGATGTCGTCGCGCTGCCAGCGGTGGTGGAGAGAAAGGAAGAGGAGCCGCGGATGAAGGCTTGCGGCGGAGGGAACGCGCAGCGGCGGAGGGCACAGTGCAGAAAGAGGGGAGGAAAGGGAGCCGCAGGGGGAGAAGGGGAAGGGGAGGGAGGCACAATCATGAAGGGAAAGGGAAAGGAAGATCGGGGAAGGGGAAGGGAAAGGGGAAAGAACTTTACCAAAGCCACAAAATGTTTATATATATAATTGATTTTAATTTAAAATAATTTTTTTATTTTAGTTAATTGTTAAAATTTTAATTGAATTTTTAAATTAAATTAATTTTTGTAATTTAAATTGAATTTTTTAATTTTAGTTTATTTATTTATAATTTTTTGATTAATTTAGGGTGATTTTATTTATTTAACTAATTTTTATAATTAAAGAACTTTTTTCTATTTTAGTTAATTTTTATTTAAAATTTAAATTGATTTTTAATTAAATTATTTTTTGTAATTTAATTTGGATTTTCTAATTTGATTTAATATTAAATTATTTTTTTAATTAAGGGTAAATTTATTTATTTTTTAATTGATTATTTTGTGTTCATTCTTTAAATTTATTATATTTTTTTTTTTAGGTGGATTCATAATTTGACGGTGCTTTCACTAATTTGCTTATGAACAACATCGATTTAAAATTTGAAATTTAAAATTTAAATTTTAAATTTTAACTATAAAAATATATCTGTTAAATTAACGACCGTTATGAAGACTATATCCGTTCAAGTATAACCGTTAAGTTTAATTATATTTTTTAATAAAAAATATTAAAATATTAAAATAGCACCCTATTTTAGCACCTGCCATTAGAGCAGATTTATAATTTAGGGCTGTCAAAACACTGTTCAAGATTGTAAATAGGTGATTTGACACCCCAAAATGCAAACTCCATTTAGAGTTGCTCTAAGTGGTTTTCATCTCTCAATTTCTTAATAAATATTTAAAAAGTTAATTTAAAACATAATGTTAACTAAAAAGGGTTTGTGATTTTCAACATCTGAGATAAATATGAAAAGAATTTTCAATATAATAGTTAAAGAAAAATTGAATCAAATAATAATTTATTCACATCAGGCGATGTGCGGGGCAGTTGTCACTCATTTTGTTTATTCAAGAAAAATACTATATATTCTTAATTTATATCTCCAATTGTATTTTAAATATGATGTGTCAAGATAAGATAATTTTGGGTCTCTCAGGTTGTGATTTCTAAAATCATTATATCTTAATACATCATATTTAAAATACAATTGGAGATATAAATTAAGAATACTTAACACTACTGTTTATTTAAATATTTTCTTATATTTTAAAATAAAATTCAAATATAACTTTTAAATTTATATTTTTTCCTTAGTAAATACGAAAATTTTTACTTTTTATTCTTATCTTAATTTTAATTTAACCCCTCATTGTAACTTTAATGAATTTTTTAATTTTTTTATGCAACTTAAAGTTTTTTTTGTTGAACTTTTAATTTAATTTATATACTCATTTATATCATTGAATTTTATTATTTATAAAAAATATTATCAGTTAATATTAAATTTTTATATTATTAAATCAAACATTAAAAATAAAACTTGTCTGTCATGACTTTATCATAGTTTTTCCTATGATGAATAACACTGACTTAGATCACCCACAATAAATGTGTTGGCGGAGGTGTCAGTGTCAGTGTCAGCTCTTAGTTAATAAGCAAAAAAATTGTTACAATGGACAAGCCCGTCAAAAAAAAATTGTTTTTTTAATATTTTGTGTAGGCATGGACTAGGCCAGCCCATGCCCAAGGGGGAAATTGCCCTTATCACTTTTTCATTTATTTGAATTACATATATATTTTTAAGAAATTAATTAAACATAATTTTTTAATTTAAGTTTTTGTCCTTTCTAAATTTAAAAATTTTATACTTTGTATTTATCTTAATTTTAATTTGACCTCTTAATAAGATTTTTATCAATTTTTTTGTACTGATTAAGAATTTTTAAATATTTTTTCTTTAATTAATGTTCTTGTCTAATTTATAAATTCATTTGTATCAATAATTTAGTTGCTTATAAAACTTATTATCGATCAATATTAATTTTTTATATTTTTTTAAATTTTTAAATTTATGATCAAATATCAAAAAAAAAATTTTGCCCCTCTTGACTTAAATTTCTGGAGTCATCCCTGTATGTAGGATAGTAACAAGAGAAAAGAAAGAGAAAAAGGGGAGACAGAGAGAACATGACACAATAGAAAGAGTGTAGGACTCAAATTGAAAGTGGCTAACATTATAACATGTCTAACATTTGACCCATGTAATAAATAACTCATTTATGATTTGGCTTGTCTTCAATTTAATGTACTTAGAATCATGAAGTTAGGAGAGGGAAAAAATGTGAGGGACCACTTTTAATTTTTTAAAGAAATTCTATAAAAAAGAGGATAAAAAATTTAATTTTCAAAATTTGGGAGGGAGCATGGTCCCTAGCTTACATGTACAATTGCCTTTAAATCTAATGAATGGTTTGAATCTTATTTATTAAAGTGGGATTAGTTTATGAAAGTGTCTCTTGAAAAAAAAAAATACTTTCAATTAAAATCGTTACTTGAAATAATAATTTTATAGTGAAGATGATGTTTTGAAGAAATGCTTTTAGTAGAAAGCATGTTTTGACAATACACTTTCATAAAATAACCCTACTTGAATTAATAACATCAAAACAACTTTATTTCGGTAATAAAATTTAAAAAAAAAATCATAAAGTAGTAAAAAAAAATTCCAAGTTCTTTTGTTACGATATATTATCTTATGAGTCCAGTATATTATGTGACTTTGTGCCCTTTTTAATTATATTTTATCATATATATTATATTTTACTAAATAAGATAGGTCATATCACATATAACAAAATATTATTAAAATAATATATTATCACATATATTATATTTTACTAAATAAAATAGGTCATATCACATATAACAAAATATTATTAAAATAATATATTATCACGTCACTATACGAAACTCACTCACCATATGACCACGGGTGGTGGTTGAGACTTACTATTCATCATGTATGAATCACTGTAATTTTTTATTTATTTTTTAATATATAAGGATGAAATTTTCTTACTTTTATTAAAATGGTAGAATTATAAATGAAAATTTGTCCAATTTCAATACATCTGATCCTCTCGAAGACACATGACAACCATACATTAAAATAATATTTAAAACCAATATTTCAATCTTGTTGAAAGTGAGACTACCTATAGAATTATTGACAAATACAAGATAGAGATGACCCTCACATTTCGTGCACATCACATCTTTATCTTTACTAAACCCATAATAAATAAGTAAAATTATTGACCAATAATAATAAATTTACAATGGGAAGGTTGCGTCACATAATTTTACTATATGGATTGGACCCAACAACGTGTCATACCCCTATTGGTGTTGCCAGCCTACGGGCATAGATTGCTGGACAGAAAAAATGTTAGGTAGCCATTTGTCCCCAATATCATGTAGACGATGAGCAAATATTAGGTGGTACTTTGAAATCGAAATTTCAAGAATTATTAGATGAATAGTCACGTTAATCAAATATTATTGTATAAATATATGTGATTTATATGTTTTAAATTTGTGTTATTTACTTATTGGACAAGTGACGAGTGTATTACATCGAGATTAATGAATAATTTTTTATATTTTGACATTATGTGATGAGATTTGGTTGAGACAGATCTTGGTATAATAATAAAAATGTTCTAGGATTAGTCGAGATGATAATGAACTGAAGTAGATGTTTATTATATCGAGCTCTCGAGTTCAAATTCTATCAAATGTAATAACTTTCTTAGGACCACCCGCTGTTTATCATAAGAGCCACCAATTATTGTTGGGGATTCTAATTTGTTACCCAACCATGCAACCAGGGTTGCAGTCGGTAGGAGCGAGTCTAAATTATAAAAAAAATAAAATAAAGTTTTCTATTTAAACTAAAAAATATGTAATAGGTTTGAATCATTAAATAATTTATTCACTTTTTCAAAAATAAATTTGCGTATAAACTTTGCACTGAATTAACCTTTTATGATAAAGTTCAATTTTCATAAAAAGAAAAAATCATGAGGTGGTCTCATGATAGTAGCAGATGAGTGTGACATTATTGGGTGAGATTTTTTCACCTAATTTTTTTTTAATTTTTTTAAATATTTTTTTTATTTGTGTTCGAGAGAAAAAAAATTATATATATACATATTATATATTAAAAAAAACCTCTTATTCATAACATGTTCCTTTATGATATGATTGATTATACAATAAGGTCATTGTGGATTTATACGAATATATCTGTATCTATATATAAAAGAAAATAACACGTTTGTCGACCAACCATTGGTTTGGAGCGCTTCAGACGCGTCATTATCGCCAACGCCGAAAATGATGGCTCTGGGAGAAACAATGAAAAAAAGTCCCAGTAAACGGCGCATGGTGGAACGCTGGAACCTTCTTTGAAAGTTTTAAAATACTGTTTGTCAGGTAGCCGGTCCGGTCTTGTTTTTTGTCCGGTCCAAGTCCAACAACACCGGTCATCTCACTTATTAAAAGTATATGTTAAATTATAATTTTTTAAAATGAGTCAAGTTTGATACATAATTAACTTGATTAAAAAATCATTTAAGATAAATTTGTAAGATAAATAAATTAATTTTTAACAAATTTTAAGACTCGTTAATTTATTAAATTTGGTTCGAATTTGATCCGTTTAGAAAAAAATGTTTTAATATTATATAAAAAATTAAGTTATTCGAATTCGACTTACGATCGATCGATTGAATTAAAAACTATTTAAAATCGGTTCAAAAAATTAACAAAACAAACTTGAACATAATGTAAAACTCATTTTTTTTAATAAATCAAACTTTATATAATCCATTACTCAAGTCATTTATAACCTTACCTACCTCCATTAAAATAACTTCTTTTTTTTATTTAAGCGTGTATATTGACAATGGTTATTGAGAAATTTACTCATGCAAGTAAATAAAATTTTACTTTTATCCTTGTATCACTATCATTTTAACCATTTTATATGAAAATAAAAATATTCATAAATTCATCGTGCATGTTAAAATAATCAAGTTTAACTGATATCTCAAACTTACAAATACTTGCAGGTATATGAGGTTTACTTAATTATATAAAAGTCCGACAAAAATCTCTCCAAAGTTATATATGTTTTTTTTTTTTTTTTTGTATATCATAAAAACGCGTAAGCACATCGTACCATAAAAACATATGTACCGTCAAACATCGTACAACACATTTAAAGCGGCATAATTAATGATCGCAAAGCTTTTCTTCTGTCTTAAGTTTTAACCTACTCTAATCCCAGGTTGGGTTTAGTGGAACCTAGAAAAGCTTCCTCTTTTTTTTTTTTTTTTTTGATACACAAAAATTAAACTCACAGGAATTACATGAGTAAGTGAACATTCTCATCACTAAAATAAAATTTTGATTTCAAGAAAGAGTTTTATCTGTCAATATAGAGAGAGAAAATTGTCAGGATCATTTGTAAAATTCAAAATTTCTACGTAATCGGTGTGTGCACGTCACCTCCACATATCAAGAGCCCGTTGTATTTTCTCTATTCTCAGTCCTAATTCTTCACCGTCACTTTAAAAAAATATATTTTTATTATTAAAATAATATTATTTTGAAGCTCCACTGTCCTAATTCTTCACGGTCAGTTCAAAGAAATATGATTAAAATAATATTATTTTGGAACTCCACTGTATATACAGGGTAATTTCTTTAATAGGAGTTTCAATGCCATTTCAATAATATATATATATATGAATAGATTTATTGTATGTGAATAAAATGGGAACACGAAATAGGAGTTAGTAAATGTTGCGCCAACCACCGAGAATCCAATTTGTCTGTGGCCATCTCTGAAACCAAACTCATCTGAGAACAACCTGAACCCAGGAAGAAGAAGCAGCCGCAGCCAATTAACTGGGTTTGATCTTCTCTTCTTTGCTGCTTTGCATCTGATATAGATTCGAAGTCCCACATCGAATGAAACTAGAGAGACAGTGAGGAATTTCGTGATACCAAAGTTGAATTCCAATGCATCTCTCAGCCCCAAACTCTCCATATCTCACATGGCTCTTCCTCTTCCTCTTCATCAATCTTTTCTCTCTCTCACTTTCCGATTCCGATCCCCGAATCTCCCAGGCCGGCTTCTTCTGCGACCCCATCAGAGCACCAGGGATCAGTTCCATCCCAACCTTCACCGGATTGATGCAAAATATCGTTCAACTCGTTAACAACAACACCTGGGGTGTTTACCACCTTAACATAAGCAACACCACCGCACAGATGTACGGCCTCGCCCAATGCTACCAAGACCTTACCAACACCGACTGTCAGCTCTGCTTCGCCGCCGGTCGCAACACCCTCCCCAGTTGCCTCCCGGCGATCTCCGGCCGAATTTATCTCGACGGGTGCTTCATCAGATACGATAATTATAGCTTCTTCAATGAAAGCACTAGCCCGTCCGATGATAATGTGAATTGCAGCAGTTCCTATGGGCAGGCAATTGGCAATCGTGCTCTGGAATTCAATCAGAGTGTTGGGTTGATGATTGATAATGTCACTAAAGCTGCGTTGTCGAACGGGGGGTTCGCGATTGGGGAGGTGAACGGTGTGTTTGGTTTGGCGCAGTGTTGGAAGAATCTGACCAATGATGGGTGTAGAGAATGCTTGGAGAAGGCAAGCAGGGAGGTTATAGGAAGGTGTCTGCCAAACAGGGAAGGAAGGGCGCTAAATGTTGGTTGTTATTTGAGATATTCCCCCGTTAAGTTCTATAATGATGGAGAAAGACATGGAGGTTCTGGTAAGTCAGGATGAGTGAAATTATCTATCTATATATATATATATATATATATATATATATTGCTTTTGAAAATTTCATTTTAGATCATGGGTATCGTTTAATTATTGTTCTTTTTTTAAAAAAATATATATTGGGTTTGTCAAATTTATTAGTTGGATTACAATGATTTTTTCAATGGCCATGAGTTCCTGGGTTTTGGCTTAACAAATTGTCAAATTCTTCTTTCTGGTTTGAGGGTTTTCATTTTATTTTATCCTTAAATGTTTCCTTACTATTTTCATATATTTTTAAGGGGTAGTTTGTTTGTTGTATTGCATATCTTTAATTATGCTATAACTAAGGTAAGTTCCTTTTGAAAATTTCATTTTAGATCATGGCTCTCTTTTAATTATTGATTTTTTTTTTATTTTAAAATATTGGGTTGATCAAATTTATTGTTTGATTACAATGGTTTTTTTCAATCCAAACTTGTCAAAATCTTCTTTCTGGTTTGAGGGTTTTCATTTTCTTTTATCCTTAATCTTTTTAATAATCAGTTGGTATTATATAATCTACAATCAGATATTTTTTCCCATATTTGAATGTTTCCTTATGTTTTCATGTTTTTTTCAGGGTTATCCACAGCAGCAACCATAGCTATAGCTTTATCAGGTGGCTGCCTTCACCATGCTCTCACTCTTTGCTGCTTATGCAGGCTACATGAGATGGTCAAAATCCAAACAAAGTATGATTCTGTAACATTATGACAAAAAAAAAAAACACACACACAGATTGACAACTTCTTATGCATTAATTGTTCTAATTTCATATATTTTTTCTGTTTTTCGCGTTCATGTAGGGCGCAATAATCTCGGTCCGCTTTTAATTTCATACAATAAGTCTGGTTTGAGTTACAAATACGAAACGCTTGAGAAGGCGACAAATTATTTTGATCCATCGACGAAGATTGGGGAAGGAGGAGCTGGTTCTGTATTCAAAGGGACACTCCCGGATGGGAAAACAGTTGCTGTTAAGAAATTGTTTTTCAATACAAGGCAATGGGTAGATGAGTTCTTCAATGAAGTGAATTTGATCAGTGGAATGCAACACAAGAACCTTGTGAAGCTTTTGGGTTGTAGCATTGAAGGTCCAGAGAGCCTCCTGGTTTATGAGTATGTCCCCAACAAGAGCCTTGATCAGTTCCTTTTTGGTAAATCTTTTCCCCTTTTATATGATTTTAAATGCAAATTATTGTTCACATTGTTAAATCACCTATTACTTTAAAAGCTTAAGCGGTTAGAGAATGAACCAACAATATATAATACCCTCCTTCACGTACACAATAGCGGATCCAAAAATTTTAGCTGGGGACAAATTGTAAGCATTAAAATTTAGAAGGTTCATATAAAATTATGAATATATATAAAAATAAAATAAAATAATTGGGGGGCTAAGTCTTATTTCGCTAAAAAATTCTAATTCAAATTTTTGAGAGGGTCAAAGTACAAGTATTACAATTTAGAAGGGTTCATATGAATATAAAAAATAATTAAGAGGATTCAAGTCCTATTTTGTTAAAAAAATTCTATTGGCATCCATAACCCTTCTCCCCCTCCCCCCCCCCCCCCCCCCAAACCAATCCACCACTACACGTACTGTACAATCTCGTTTTTGCACTCTTGCACAATGATATAACAAGAGCGAGAGTACTAACCCTAATGGAACAGGGTGAGTCAATGCAAATATTGCACTGAATAAACGGGAGAGAGACTTAAACCTAAGAGCTCTGAACCTCTCTTAATAACTCTGATACCATGTTAGATCACCCACTTAAGCTGTTTGAAAATGGACTAACAATATCATAAATTTTTTGATTTCTTCATATCAAGATTGTTAGAGGCAAAGAATGAAACATTGATTGAATTATGGTTGTAATTTCTTTTTGTTTCATGCAGACAAGACCAAGATTCAGATTCTCAACTGGATGCAGAGGTTTGATATAATTGTAGGAACAGCAGAAGGGCTTGCCTATCTTCATGGGGGAACCCACATAAGAATAATACACAGGGACATTAAAAGCAGCAATGTTCTTCTGGATGAGAATCTTGCTCCAAAGATTGCTGATTTTGGACTTGCTCGCCACTTTGCTGCTGATCAGACTCATCTTAGCACTGGAATTGCAGGAACCCTGTAAGAAAAAAAAAAAAACTACAGTTTATTCTCTGTTCCCATTTCTCATCCAAAATAAGTAATGCTAAACATAACAAATTTTTTCACTCTATTTTCTCACTCCTAAACACAAAGTAGTAAGATTACTATAATAAATGCATATAGACCCCGATCACTTTGTGTCTAGGAGTGAAAAAATCCGTTGTGTTTAGTATTTTCCTTATTTATAAGTTATAATGGTTTTTCACAATGAATATCTCGCTCGTGATACAAGCAAGTGGTCCTACATGCATTTATTATGATGGACTTCACTACGTACACCTCGTGTCTTGAATGAGAAAATTTGTTATATATAACATCATTGTATGGTGCTTGTCTTCGTTTGTACTCTTTCTGCAGAGTTTTGATTTACAAAAGAAAATTACAAAAATGATTCAGTTTCTAAGTGTCTAATTCGTTTTCTATTGTGAAATTAACGATCTATGCAACAAGACTTAGAGAGAAAGCAACATAGAAAATTTACATGATTCGACAATGTGCTTATGTCAATAAGAGCAGCTATGTTTTTCACTATATAGAAAATAATATTATAACGTATTTATACAGCATTGCAGTTAAACCCTAACTTTATAAACTTAGTTTCACTTATTACAAAAATATGAGCCACTATTTCTAACATTTTGCAATACATTTCAAATGAGTTTATTGTTTTGCCTGAAGCATTGCATCATTTAATAATGCAATTTTCTTTTGTGGTGCAGAGGTTACATGGCTCCTGAATATCTTGTTCGAGGACAACTTACAGAGAAAGCAGATGTCTATAGTTTTGGAATTCTGGTCCTGGAGATTGTTTGTGGTAGAAAGAACAATGTCTTCATAGAGCACTCTAGTTCCCTTTTACAAACAGTAAGATTCAAATCCCTCCTTCATAACTCCTTCCAATTCCTCATTAAAAAAAGCTCGATTTTGAATTTATTCTTTTGGCCTCAGGTGTGGAAGCTTTATAGGACAAATAGCATGGCTGAATGTGTCGATCCCGGCCTGAAAAATGATTTTCCGGTAACAGAAGCGTCAAAGGTGCTCCAAATTGGACTTCTATGCACACAAGCTTCAGTTGGTCTTAGACCATCGATGGATGAAGTAGTTCAGATGCTAACTAATAAGGATTATGAAATTCCTCTGCCTAATCAACCTCCTTTTCTGAATGCTAGCTTGCTCGAGTCTGACAGATCCTCCGGTTCTAATAGCATAAACAGTTTAGTAACCAATGTAATGGCAAGACTTCAAGCATCCGACACCTCCACCGGATCCTCCAGCATGCAGAGTTCAGATCAGCAGTCGAGAAGTGTAGAGCGGAGTTTCATTCAATCGGTTCCCCGATAATCTCCAAGATTGGAGATTAGTACTTACAGGTTTTGAAGTATGGCATGCCAGATTTTTCTTGGACACCATTCTCCATGAAGAATGAAAGATCAAACCAGTTAGGAATTGAATGGAGGAACAAAATGGGAAAAAAATTAATGGAAATCATAGAAACCAAAGAGATTCTAAAGAAAGTACAAGAATAGAGGCAGCTTATGCTATCAACTCTCCAGCACACAAGAGTTTTGGCAAGAAAACGAGGGTGGATCATAATGGTTGAAAACATTTTTCCTTTTCGGACCTTTTTTGTCATAATGTTGATATACTTGGTTTTTTTTTTTTGTTTTGTTTTGAAAACAACAATTACAGAGGGAAAATCAAACTCACTTGGATAGGACCTCAGTCCTATGCTTGAGTGCTTTTGTGAATACACTTACTTATCATATATATGTGTGTGTGGTTTTGTGCAAACTACTCTCCAATATGGTTATGAGGAGTGGGCACACACAACACTCAGTCCTATGCTTGAGTGCTTTTGTGAATACACTTACTTATCATATGTATGTGTGTGTGTGTGCGCGCGCGCGCGTGCAAACTACTCTCCAATATGGTTTTTCATTAATTGTACCAATTATCAATTGATGGGAATGGAGGTGACTGATTTCCATTCTCTTTTTAAGAGGATTAGGATATGTTTGATGGTTACGTTGGAGCTCTCCTAGTAATAAATGAGTTGGGCCAGCATAGAGTTGGTTGGTTTTGAGTAAATGATTGATGTTGAGTGCAAGACGATTGCAGGTGACGTGGATGTGAATGTGGCCGTGCAATTAATTCTGCCACTATTGTTGTTTTATTTTTTTCTTATCTTTTTTAAAATTGGCAGATGGAACATGCATGTTGACATTTGATGGTAGAGGCTGTAGAGCATTGTGCATTGATAAACAGCTTCAATTATTGCCCAACAACTCTACTTTTGGTAGGTGGTGTTTGTTGGGAATTTTTGACCCGACCCGAGTAGTTTTAAAATTTATTTATCCGATCCACGCCTCTTTTAACTTATTTCCCGGACCCAGGTAGTTTTTAAAAACGTATAAATCTTATACGCTTTTAAATTTTTTTTTTTATGAAAGGCGTATGAGAGTCCTACGCCTTTGAAAAGCATATAAATCTTATACGCCTTTGAAAAACGTCTAAGATTTATACGCCTTTCAAAGACTTAAGCAGAAAAAGAACCTTTCAAGAAACCCTGGAATAAGAGCTGGATCACAATCTGCAAAGCTATTCAAAAAGAACCTCTCTCTCTCTATATATATGTATATATATGTATAAACACGTATATCTTATATCTATAGAAGTACGGTTTGATCGGAGGAAAGGATTGAGATTTCGACGAGGCTCTTAAGAGTTACAGAGGTGAGTTTTGGACCTTTGGTGGAGTTTTTTTAATGAATTTTTGATCTGTTTGAGTTGTTGTTCTGATCGAGCTATGGAGCTCTGAAATTCAGAGCTTTTTTGGGATGTTTTGGTTGATGTTGAGATGTGTTTACAGGGATGTACGTGCAAAGCCTGTGAACTTGGGAGAATTTTTGTTAATTTCGACTTGATTTTGTTGTTTTTCTATGTGAATTTTTATTTTTATTTTATCAATGATCGTTCGTTCAGCTTCTGCTTTACATGCATATGGTTCTTGAGCTGCCGCTATATGAAACGGCCGGGATGTTGTCGGAGATGTATCAAATGGCGAGGACGAAGTAAATATATTACCCCCGAGTTTACATATGGGCCAGCCAAAAAGCGTATAAAACTTATACGCTTTTCAAAGGTGTATGAGACTTATACGCTTTTGAAAGGCGTATAAGTTTTATACGCTTTTTCATAGAATTTTTTTTTAAAAGCGTATAAGATTTATACGCTTTTAAAAAGTACCTGGGTCCGGGAAAATAAGTTAAAAGTAGCTTGGGTCGGGTCAATAAATTTTAAAAATACCTGGGTCGGGTCAAAAATTCGTTTGTTGGAGCCATTGAGTACTGTTCACGGCCGAAACTGGTTTAGGGGGCACTGTTAAAAATTATTGGCGAAGACTCGGAGAAGTAATAAAGGATGGATGAATATGACTTATCTTCCCAAATGGTGGAGCACCGACACATTACTAAGTAAATGTTTGGTTGGGCCGCATGGAAAAAAAAAAAAACACGGACTAGCCCCACCTTTCTTCAATGGAGGCATCTGGAATGGGGAGAATCGCGTGTTCGGGCCACAATTTGACTGTTTGCATAAAGTGCCAAACTAGCCTTAAGACTAAATATGCATCAATTTTAAGGCGGATCCATCCACATTATACTTTCCAGGTGATGGTGAACCCAAGGATCTGTTTGGCTGCATTAGATTCTATCACCCATCACATAGGAATTTTTGACCTGACCCGAGAACTTTTAAAATTTATTGATCCGACCCGAACCATTTTCAACTTATTTTCCGAACCCAAGTGGTTTTTAAAAACATATGAATCTTATACGCTTTTGAAACTTTTTTTTGTTTGAAAAGCGTATAAGATTTATACGCCTTTCAAAGACGTATAAATGTTATACGCCTTTAAAAGGCGTACAAGTCTCCTCCGCCTTTGAACCGGAATGGAAACCACCTTCGGGGAGGACGATGGCGTCTTACGCTGAGCCGATTGCACCGGTATTCCTCTGAAACTCGGGGAATAACGAGGCCGTGACGGTTGATTCCAGTGGCTTCTGAAGAAGGGACTATCCATCATCGATTGATCAGACGAATCGAAAGTCTCTTTGTTTCATTGTGAACACGAAAACTTTTTGCTTCGAATTTTTATGCTTTTGAGAGAACTATACTGTAAGTGCCCATCCACCAAACTGACCACCATCCTCTATAGTTATAATACATAACACCATTTTTCTCCCCATCCAGCCAATGCATGCGAGGAACAAATCCCATCATTGTGAGTGGAGCACTCTGCCATACAGTAAATGCAAAATCCAGCTTTGAACATGGAACAACTACATCATCATCCACCGAGAAAATCGCATCTGTTCTAAGATCCTCTATTGGCTTAAATCTATTGTTCAAATTATCCTCCTTATTTAGGTCAAACATGAAATTGGGTTTGTGAGCTGTCAGTGACTTTTTCAACACAATTTTCTCGAGATAAGATTTTGTTTCCATGTGTTGATAAGCACTGTGTAGCCACCCCGAGATGGAGAATAGGCAGAAGAAGGATAGTGAGGGTTCCAACCCATCCAAGAACCAAGTCTCGAAGTGAACCAAAATACGAGGCAGAGAAAGCATAGAGAGAGAAGAAGATTGACCCTGGCGCCACAGAACAACTGCCGAATGCAACAGCGGGTAGCAGCGACCGGCCATTGTAGACGCCTCTGTTCGCCGCCTTCTCCTTGGCCGGAGAGTCCAGGGCGTCGCCGTGGGCCGTCAAAGCATCGTTTCTGTATCTGAGAAACAAATCCCCATCTCTCTTTATATACTAAAACTAAACATAAGAGGCCTTTATAAATAAAACAGACGTATACGAAGTTTACTCGATTCAAAAGCGTAAAAATTTCCTACGCCTTTCAAAAGTGAATGAAATTCCTACGCTTTTCAAAGGCGTATGAATTTTACACGCCTTTGAAAGGCGTAGGACTTTTATACGCTTTTCAAGCAAATTAAAACTCAAAACGTATAAGATTTATATGCTTTTCAAAACTACCTAGGTCCGGGAAATAAGTTAAAAAGGGCTTGGGTCGGGTCAATAAATTTTAAAAATACCTGGGTCGGGTCAAAAATTCCATCACATAGACCCAAGACAACAAAACTAATAATAAGCCAAATCTCAAAATCCTATAGAACTATCCAAAACTCAAGTGATTTTCTACATTATTCACCAGAAAAGTGATTATGCTACCATATATATGGACATCAAAAGGACAACATAAGATCTAAAAAGTAGTTCATTTACCAGACATGCATGCTTGCCACATCCACGAGGAGCGATGGAAATATAGCTTACTCATCTTCCACCACAACGCTGCTTACACCTTTCTCGAGCAGATCATAGAATTCCTTGGTTCTCCTTTGGTAGTTCCAGTGGTGCATTTTCCAAAGGCCTCCAGCCATGAGGCCAAGGGTTACCCCATAGATGATCTCCTTCACCACACTTGGACCGTGATATGCTGCATGTCCAATTTTATGAGCGGCATCCATTCTTCCCTTCAAAATTCACAGGCTAAACAAAATTACTCTCTCAACAATAAAACAAACACTTGATATTCTTTCTTTCAAAACATGATAAAGAATAAACACATGGGTTTAGGCCTATCAACGGGCCGGGTTTGGATAGACCCTCCAAGATCCGGATCCGTCAAGTTTAAACGGGTCTAGACCAGGATCCAGACCCGCTGCAACTAGCCCCGGACTCGAATCCGCCAGATCTGAGTCTCTAATTCCAAAACCCCACCCGTTTGCAAATAAAAAATAAAAAATTGGGAGCTAAAATTTTCTATTTGGAGTAGTCCAACTTGGATTTACAAATAAAAGATTTTATTGGCCCCAATTATGTCATTGTTGAAACTGTTTCATGTAATAGCCACTATTATTTGTATATTCCGTTCTTACGATCGTACACATGATAAATGATAAAATGACAATAATTGTCATCTAGAAATCTTTTGATTTTTATCAAGAATTTAGGCTTACAAAAGATTTCCTTACTCCTAAATATAATAGGAAATGGAATAAAAATAATATAGAATGAAAATGTCATAGAATGAAATAAAGATTACTCATCTAAGACAAAAAAATGCTTATAATGATTTTTAATAGAATGTTCATTAAATGTAATCGGTTATTGATAGCTAGATTCATGAAAGAATTCTATAAAGTGATTTCCAAAACATTTTCATAACACAAGACGGTGCTAGAAGGTTAAAGACAACAACTTCACTAAAACACTCTCTCTCTCTCTCTCTAACTTTTATGTATGTATGTATGTATATATATAGATAGTAACTTTGTTAGGAAGTGAAATACTCTAACCTCAATATTGTGTTAGAGAGAGAGAGAGAGAGAGAGAGAGAGTGTGTGTGTGTGTGTGTGTGTATGCTTGTTAATGATTTAGTGGGTCGGGTCTTTAATGAGTAATATTCAACATATCTATACCTGGCCCATTTAATTAGTTTTAAACGAGTCCGAGTCCGAGTCCGGGTCAAGGTCAGGCCGGATCGGACTCGGCCCATTTACAGGCCTACACGGGTTTACCCATTGCTAATAGAAAAACACCTTGGATTTTACTGGCAAGGTTCTAATTTCATATTCCCATATCTTCTCTCTAGGTGTGAGGTAGTGTAGCGAAGTAGTTCATGACAAAGTGGCAATTACACATATGATAGCTAGGAGCCTAAGATTCCTGAGGTGATGTGTAAGGTAAAAGTTGAGGCAATCTAGAGAATGAGGGAGATTTAAGCAGAACTTTATCTCAGGAAATATGAACAAGTCCATCCAAGTGCACCTCCTCTGCACAGTACCCAACATATAACTAATGATATAAGAAGAGTGAACCACTCCTATTGATAGTAGTTGCTGCACTTGACTAGCTATATGTGATAAGTGCACGAGTTGAGGAATAATCACGATGGTGACTCCACATGTCTAAGAAGACACTGGAAGAATTTCTCTCTCTAGAAGAAACTAAGTATTGTCATGGAGAACCAGTGCAAGAGAAACCCGGCAAACCCATAAATTAAACCACCAAGTCATGCAGCCCTAAGAATATCATTAAAAGGGACCATGGTACAGCTTGTGAGCCATACCATGGTCGCGCATGGAGCTAAAGAACTCCCTAAGGTCTAACCCACAACCTTAGGTCTTTGGGCAATCACCAAGTGATAGGATGAGAACCATGTAACAAGTATAAGATAGAAGTTGAGGTAAACAAGAGTTAGGTTAGGGAATCAACATTGGCTCAACCCAAGAAATTAGCTCAATTCAATTTGGGAAGCTATTCTCAAGTTAACTCACCAAGATGTCCAAGATCAGGGCGCAAAATATGTTGATTGATATGAGGGACCAAGGAGATATGAGCTAGATTGGGGAACCTAAGATAGACTCATTCAACAAGATTAGACTCACTCAAGAAGGTATAGCTCGAAGGAGTTAATCCCAAGATAACCTCAGAAATACTCTCTGTCCAGGTCCAAAGCAAAGGTACAACTTACGTTAGCTTGCACAAGGAATCGACATGATTACCTCAATAATAGGACATGTCATCATATAATTGGTCCATGCATCAAATAAGTGATTAGATTATTATTATTATAACCAATGAGAGTTTGACACGTGGCCAAGATGGCGCGCAGTAATCCAAGTACCCACACTCTCTAAAAGAACTATATGAACCCAAAGAGAGAGCGAGAGAGAATTACATACAAAACCCGTTCTTCATATACAACCTATGCAATCACCTTTAGTTATTATGCTTCTAGTCACGGGCTTAACATCAATCTTCAACATCATATTGATAAAGTTTTTGTCACAGGGCTTCAACAAACCCATCTCCAATGCATATAATAAAAAATTACATCAGAGGCAATGAACTTACTTTTGAAGAGGGAGAATCAGGGGCAATGGCAACTTCACTTTTTTTTTACACACAAATCACCCAAGCAACAACTACAAAGAAAAGATTACGAACCTTGAAGGTCTCTTTTGTTTAACGTGACTTCCTCACTCACTCCTAATCCAAACACCATTTATGTGTTCCCTAATTCTTTCAAGGGACCAAATGCTAATAGTTTTACAACAACATAATCATTTCATTAACATAAAAGAGTGATATGAAAAAAATTACTGATCCCACAGTAACACAGCATAAAACGACGACAGGTTTACTCATTTCATATTTTCATATACTCTATAGAAGCACTATCCGAATCATGAAAGGAGAATTTTGAACATAATTCCTGATTCTTTATCCCACACAATCATTTTATTTTTTTCATTGTACATTACCCGGTTTAAAATTTATATCCGAAACACAAAAATAGAATTACATACATAATTTCTCATTATTTGTCCTACATAATCATTTTGTGTCATCTTATTAGTCATCAAATATGCCTGTAGCCAACGGAAATTGCACCAATCTTCAATATCATATTGGTAGACTTTTCATGATAGAGCTTTTAACAATCCACAATCTTCAATATCATATTGGTAGACCTTTCATGATAGGGCTTTTAACAATCCACCTCCAATGTACAAGCTAGCCTATATCAGAGGCATGCTAACCACTCGGGCTTGATGCAGGAAGTTTCAAAAATCCAGCACTTCTATAAAGTATTAGGGTCAGGAACTAGGATTTGCTGGAAAACAAATTAGGATGAATTGGTAGAACAGGGTTTTGGGATTGGAACCAAAGTTTGTGGGGGCTGTTTAATTGTTTTTTAGTATCTCAGGTAAAACAACACAAGTGGTATTTTTCTTGTCGCGAGAAATTAAGAGAAAAGAAGTAGAAATAAAATAAAAGGAATGTGAAGAATGACAAAGACGAATAAGTAGAAGAGAAAGAAGCTAATCACAATCTATAAAATAAAGCATTACAGTTGACCCTCTTATAATTAATATTCAATAAGTTAATAATCTCTAATAATTAATAAATTTTTAAGGAACTAACTTGGTTCCATGCTAGATAATTAATAATTCTCTTACTTAATAATTAATACCTTTTTTCCTAAAAACTCTTTATAATATTAATTATTAGAGAGATAAAAGTAGTTATACATATACTTATATATCCCATTTATGACATATCTTGGTAATTATATTTATTGATTCTAAACAATTGAAGTAAAAAATATTGTAAATGAGAAAAAAAAATAACATCAAAAAACATTAATTCTATACTTAAAATAGACATTTGGAGTTTTTTATGCAATAAATTGAGTCTTATATGTATTTTTCATGAAAAATTATATGTCATTGAAAAATTGAATATAAGATTTTATTTTTTGTACTAAAAATTCTTTACATGTAAGAAATATTTATCAGTTAATAAAAGTATGAGAAAACTTAATAATTAATAATTCTAATAATTAATAAATTTTTAATCTCTTATATCTATTAATTATAAGAGGGTTGACAGTACAGCTTCAACTTTGCAATTCGATAACTTCAAAAGAGATGATTATAAACTCTTATTATAAATTTACAACCCTAGTAAGTGGTAACTATCACTCTTAATCCTTAAGTCAAAGTTATCTCAATCCCATAAGCAAAACAAAGTAAAAGAAGCCTGAAAAAATAAAGGGAAAAATACAAAAACGTCCCTAAAATAATTTCTCGATCCAAAAATTTTATAATACATTTTTTTATCTAAAAAGTCTAAAAAAGAAACTTTTAATACAAAAAAATTTAATTGTTAATTTTCACCTTAACACTATTAAAAAATGTTACTGATTATACGAAAATGACCTGCAAGATACATTTTAGAAAAATTAAAAAAAAAAGACTAAAAAATATATAAAATATATAAAATAAATTTTTCAATCCCAAAAAAATCATAACATTTTATAAAGTAAAATTTTATTTTTTAGGCATTTTAGATAAAAAAAAAAAATGTTAAAGTTTTTTTTTTTTTGGATTGAAGAATTTATTTTATCTATTGTTTAGTATTTTTTAAAATGTATCGTGAAAGTTATTTTAGTCTAATTAATAATATTTTCTAACGGTGTTAAGATGAGAGTTAATAATTAGAATTTTTTGTATTAAAAGTTTTTTTTTTTTGATCTTTTAGATAGAAAAAATATACCATGGACTTTTTAGATTGAAAAGATTAATTTAAGGAGTTTTTAGTATTTTTTCCAAAAAAAAAAAAAAAAAGACCAAACTAGTTCATTACTACGGTTATGTAAATAGAAACCCACTTCAGTAACATTAATAGTACAGTAGTGAGAACATTACATTAACGCCACAGTATTTTCCTACTTCTAAATATTAAACTATAAATCAGAAAACCAAACTAATACGACACAAATTTTAAATAACCTAATGACTAAAAACTACCACAAACACTTTTTCTTAAACCATTTTGTTGATCTGAGTGGGATCCCAAAGCTAAAAGGTTTTTTGGCTTCCAAAAGGGTAGGTAGGGTCTTTCCTAACCAAGCAATTGCTACAGCATCACGGCTACATCAAACAAAGAAGGAAAAACCAAAAGTTCCTACATGATAATAAATTATTAGATTATTGCATTAACAACCAAATCAAATCATCTGTACCATTTTCTGTATGAAACCCAACTTATCAGAATCTCTCCCGATTCTTATTCTTTTACTTCAATTGTGAATTCTTTTAGCTATACTAGCAGAAATTTTCCTAGCAGCTGATTATATTTTCACTTCTTTACCCATAATAGTAGCTAGAATTCTTAGACTCAAAGCAAGCGCAAACGATACACAGATGTATTTCCACATTTTAGCAACAAAAAAGAGGAAAAAGGAAAACAAAATTCAATTTACAGCTCATCTTGCTACTTGTTAATTAATAAGAAAACTTTATTTTATACTCTGGTTGGTTGCTGAGAAAACTTGAGGGTAAAAAGGAAATTCAATTAAAGAAAAAAAAAGAGAGAATAATAAGAACAAGAAGAACAACAACAAACCCACAACTGGAGCTTAATGAAACAAGGTATAGCCGCAGTTACAATTTTGTTCATAAATCTCACAATTGATTCAGCCAGAGAAAAAGAGAGTATGTTTGGTTGCCGAGAAAGCACAAGAAAAAGAGATTAATAAAAAAATTCGAATCACAGACTTTTCGTCACTTGGGATACCAGAAATCAAAAAACCTCCACTTAATTACCTTTTTTTTTTTAAGAATAGGCAAGCGGTTCATATAAACTATTTGCCTTTAGTTGGGTATCTGAGCAGAGGTTTACACTATTCACCTCGAACAAACTATTTTGATTTTAGTCTCAATAGTTCGTTGTTTCTCTTTCCTTTTTCTTCCAATTTCTCAAAGAACCAAACAGAATTAGGAGCAGTAAAAAACACACACGAAACTACAATAAAAACTGAAATTTTAATCGAATTCGGATCACATACCTGATACCTCAGAGTTAGAGCGAACCCACTGAAGCTCAGAAGAAGGTGGTAACTTGTAATGCAGAAGCGCAGATTAGTTGCTATAGGCGCTTCGCGATTTCAGGGCAAAAATCGAGTGTAATATCGCATAGACTGCAATGTGCCTGGGTGGAACGTCTGTTGTTTGATTTCGTTATGAAGAAGAAGTTTAGATCATGATCCGTGACTTCTAGATTAACGGCATTGATCAGATGTCACTAGGGTTGCATGAGAGCTTATTCACGTATATAATCTATTCAAGACGACGTAGTTTGATTTAACACCGCATCGGCTCAACTCCAATTAAAAAGATCGATATTTCCGAAAGAAAGAAAGAAAGAAAAAGAAATTTAATTTTTTTCGCACAAAAGTTATGTGAAGTTTGAGTTATTAATAATTAATTTATAAAATGTGATTAAATCAATTTTTAGTTTAGTTAACCAAATAAAACTTGATTACTTTTTAAGCAATTGCATGGACTAGAAACAATAACGGATCTAACTCATAGATTTAGGAGAGACAAAGATACAAAAAAAATTAAAAATTAAAAACATAAAAAAAATTCAGAGAACTCCTAATTTTTTAAAAAAAATTATATAATATAAGTCTTAAAAATCACATTTTAAAAAGGAATAAATATTTTTGGAATGTATTAACCAAAAATTACTTTTATTAAATTATTTGTATCCTACAAACAACATCGGGAGAGAATAAATATAAATTCTGAATATATGGTCATAAATAAAAATGGTATCACCAACTCATTTAAGATTCATGCAAAATTTATTCTCAAAGGGCAACTAATTACATAATTCTATATATAAAAAAAGTCAATAGTCAAACTTATTTTTGTTCAAATTAAAGACAAACTTAATTTTTGTCATTATTTTTCACAAAGTAGTAGCTCTTAAACTCAAAATCAAGTTTTTATGCTTCACAGCTCAAGCATTTTTACCATTACACCAAATAATGATTCAAGCTTATTCTATACATGAATTCACTCGTTATCAGCCACATGATCATCACATTTACAATGCCACAATAGCCAACGAAAAAAACACACTCTTAAACAGTTTAAAAGCAAAATTCAAGATTACCATAATGTTCTCCGGTCTCCCTTGTATGCGGTCTCCCTTGTATGGCTTAAAGCAATCAGAGAAATGAAAACACACTCTTAAACCCAAGGAAGGAATCTGCTTCCTTGATTTCACCTGCTGTTGCCAATGAACAGCACTGCCTTCCTGATACTCTGGGAGAGAACTGGCTTCTTCCCGCTACTTTCTATTAAGTTTCCTGTGTCTGCAAACTTGGGTTCTTTCTTTACGGAGGGAATATCGAGAGATGGCATTTTGATTGATTTCAGAGTAGTATCACTGTCTTCCTTTGCACCAACATCATCTCCCATCTCACTGTGCTCCGAATCTAAAATGATCACAGTATCTCGCAGGACCTGATTTGAATTGCTTCCTTTGGACATGTCAAAAGCAGCACTATTAAACTCAGACCAGTTCTCAGTGATGATGAGTTCATTTGTTGGGGTAAAGGACTCGGATTCCAGAGTCTTCAACTTGTCGAACACTGGGAAGTTCCTAGCTTTTCTACGAATATGTTCAAATATTGTTTCACCAGTTACAATTTTGGACATGTTCTCTACAGGTTCAGGAGAAAGATTGCCTAGAATAAATATAATTAGAAGTTAAATTCCATATAAGATGCAAATAATGATAATGAAAGTAGCATCTGGACAATAAATGCACCTCTATCATTCACAGGGTACATGGTACTAGAGCTGATATGTTGCTTTGGTGTCAGATCTTTTTTGATGTCATGTCTATCTTGTTCGAGCCCCTCTTGATTCTGAAGATCGAATGACCACAGCACGATGTGGAATTTTATTTCTCTCCGTTTGTTTGGAACCTTCTGTCACATCATCAAGTTCAAGATGCTTCTCACGAGTGCGCTTTCTGATGAGAACCAAGGCCTCTGACGACGGACATGGATTATTTGATGAAGCCAAGACAGGAAAGTTCTTGGCCTTTTCACGTATGTGGTCAAATACAGTTCTTTCAGTTATAATTTTGCATTCATCATCTTCAGTTTCAATAACGGGTGTACCTTCTGAAATGATAGGAAGCAGTATAGTGGGTGTGTAAAAATGGAAAAATGATATAGTAAATGCATTAAAGGTCTCTAAGTTTATACCTTCTTCCGACTCTTCATCCAGGAGGTTGAAACTGGGCCTGGATTTAGAAAACCAAATGGTTAAGTCAATAGCAGCTTAATGACCATCATTGTAAATTATAACCATTTCAAGAATAAAAAGAATTAGCACTTACATGAAGCTGGTTTCCCCTTTGGATTGATTTGAGTAATGAAATTCTTCAGTTGGAGCTTGAGATGCACAATCTTTGTCATCTTCTATAACACATACCTCCTTCGGCTGAGGAAAAGAGGAATGCTGCTTGATTCCATGTTTATAAATTACATTCGAGTCAATCTCCTCCTTCACCATGAATTTTTGGTGAAGATCAATACCAACTACATGAACATCAGTAGGAAATGAATTAGAAAAACCTAAACTTCAGTATCAGTAAATATAAAAATACATTTCTGCTGAATCATGACAGGTGTTTACTGAATTCTTCAAAAATTAGATCTGCCTTAACAGTCATCTTTCCTTGCTGAGGCTTTGACACTAGAATTGTTGCACTGTAAGGGCTGCAAATGAAAACCAGTAAAATCAGCCAACAAATATTGCATGAAGAATTGCCCTCCAAATCCATTTACAAATAAACACGTGTTTCACTAATTCGATTGATTCATGAAAGGGATGGTGCATTAGGAGTGCCTCAACATGTTGTGCCTTTCACATAAAATATAGGACCAGGGATTAAAGTTTTCCCATACCTCAAAAACTCATCCACCCTGCAGCAACCAATTCAAGTAGAGTTAATCATTATTAATAGAGAAATGTAGTATGTTGCAGAGAAATCACAATACCAAGGGGTCAATAGTAAAAGAACCATTAGATGCAGATCATCTAGGACGTTTCCAAGGTCAAAGTGAGCCAAAATATGTGATATCATATCAATCACCCAATTTTGGACTTCTTTTCTAGAAGGCCACCCTTGGTCAGTCAAAAGAACGTTATCGAGTATATCGATTACACAATTCAGGACAAGACTGGGTATTTGGCCTTCAGAAGCTAACTCAGACCCTGGAATTGAATTCTCCAAATCAATGACAATAAAACACATTTTGAGGACCACTCAGTATTATGATTGTAATATTGTTCTAGTGTCCAATCACTGCCTGTAAACAAATAAGTCAACATCACCTTATTTTCTCGTGAAAGATAATCAGATTATCCTCTTCTAAACCAACAACCTGTAACAAAGAATTCATAGTTGCATTTGGTAAAATGAATTATTTGTAACAAGAAAGGCAATATAATACAAACCTACATAATTTGCTTCAGAAGCAAATGAGCAGGGTTCCTTTTCATATTAAAAAAAAAAAAAACATCTTCCTGGCTACATACCATGTCAGCATAATGTCGCTTGGTTGATTGCAGAGATTGTGTTAGCCTAGTCAATGTTATTACTAGCTTGGACTTTCCTTGTCTTTGGCATTCAATCTCCTCCACCTTCATCTCGACTTTTGGGGGTAGTGACAGCAGTGACTCCTTAATATGGTTCCCAAATGGATATTTTCGACCAGTGACTATCTCTATTTTCCTTGGGTCGGCTTCAGAAAGGGTCTCAAATAACTTTACTCCCATTGAATGGAGAGCCTGAGTAGAGCATTTTTGTTCCGGGATTCAGAAGCTCAGAAATTTGTAGAATTCAAGATCAAGAAATCAAATTTCCTCAATTATTTAGTAAGAATTCAATGAAGAAAACCTTTGCAGTCACCATTCCAATGCCAGGTAATTGTTTCAGTAAGTATGGACTGTCATCCCAGAGTTTTTGATGTAAAGATTTGGCTAGAGCTGTTGAGTTCAAAGCTCCTTTGTAGTTCTTTCTATAAATAAAATATTCTTTCATGCACTTTGAAATTCTACACCCATTAGAGCATATAGAATTCATGTCCTATAGCAGTGCACACTAGTTAATTATTTGGTAAGTAAAGCTTTGTGCATGTGAAAATATGACATAATAAAATTAAAGGTGATGAGACCTGGCTCATGGATAAATCATGTACTAAAGGATCCCCAGTCAAACAGTCATTTGCCAAAACAAATATCTTCTCTTCTCTGGTCTGAATACGCTTTTTCCTTTTCCCCTTATCACCAAGGATGTGAAAGTGAAGCCGACCATCTTTGTCAGTATTTATGTCATTTAGAAGCTTCTTTTCATTTCGCCTCAGCTGTATCCCTTTATTTTCAGAAAATAAGATGTGTCACTCTTCCACTTTTCTATTACTAGCAAAATGGCTGAATAGTTAATGAATACATACAGGAAATTTCTTCAGCACGGCAAATTATATGAAGTGCATCTTCTATACTGCAGTTTGCAGGTGCCTGCATAATGTGTTTCATTGTGTTGAATTTCAAATAGTATTTTGTCATCAATCTTCCAGGCTCTGAAGACAAAACAGGTTATGTTAGAATTAAATTCAAAATATTTTTTTCATGCATGAAAATTTGCAAGATACTGATAATGAAATCATGATACCAAGTGGCTTCAAAAGGAAACCGTCTTCATCAGTCCAGATCATTTGGTATTGTGATAACTCGTTAACTTTCTGAACACAAATCTCTGGCAGAACATAAATCACTTAAGTTGAGAAACAAACAAATATGCTAACAATTTTACCTCTGTATACATAAAAGTACCTTGCATATG
Organism: Nyssa sinensis; assembly: GCA_008638375.1. Lineage (NCBI taxonomy): Eukaryota > Viridiplantae > Streptophyta > Magnoliopsida > Cornales > Nyssaceae > Nyssa > Nyssa sinensis. Next base: position 61,401,734 of record CM018032.1, read on the forward strand.
CTTCTCTATACGGTCAATAGGAATCCCTCTCTTTATTGCATAATTCTCAGGATTCTGATTATGGATGATAAATTTCAGAAATGTGATTGAACTAAAATAAATATCTAAATAAATTCCTCCAAGGTGGAACATGCCTTCTTCATTCTCACATACAAGTACGAGCACTTCATCCATTCAATTGCCCGGGTTATATCTGAGATGGTGAGTTGAACTATCTCTGCAGTTAGATGCTCTGTCACACATGAGAGCAATCTAAAGAGAAAAGGAAACCACGTGAACCACCTAGTTAAATGACACACATAATGTTTCCAAGAATATATACAAACTGCAAAAGCACCAGAATTATGAAAGTTGAAAAGTTACAGGACGTACTGTGATTCAACCATTTCACATCCATTCAAAAGATTCTCGTACAAATGGACCTAAGATCATACGGAAGATATATTAACAAGCAACGGATATCTGAATATATAGATAAAGAGTACAGGACTTTTGACATTGTCCGCCAGTATTTTAATAAATACTAACACAACTGTGGGGGGAAAAAATAACAATTACAAAAGCAATATGCATCTATATGTATGCGTGTTGTAAATGTTTTAGAGAGAGAGAGAATAAATTACTGTTTCTCTTCTTGTCATGATTATAACCATTCCTGTATCATCAAATGGGGGACGACCTGCCCTCCCACTCATCTGCAAAATCGAAGAGCAGATTAACTTCTGATTAGAGAAGACAATAAGCACAACCCTCTGTAAGTTATATGGTTGACACATATCTGCTCGATTTCTCACAGATTACAAAGATTATTCAAAAGATTCTCAAAGACAAGTGACACCTGCAGTATCATTGATCGATCATATTCCATGTAGAGGCCCTTTTCCTTGTTGCTGTGCAAGAATCAAGTCACAGTGGATTAAACACAAAAGAGACCTTTGGAGTTGTAAAAGAAAAGTTATTAGACAACTAGTTCAACATACAAGTGCTGCTGTTGATTTGATCACTACTGTATGTGCCGGGAGGTTGATTCCATGGGCAAGAGTATTTGTAGTACAGAGTATCTGAAGATCACCACTAAGAAAAAGACCTTCAATGAAGTTGCGATCCTTCAGGCAAAGCCCACCATTATGATAACCAACTGCAAACCAAAAATTAATTAACTGAAGAATAATGTGAAACTCATTTCAAGATTTACTCCAGAAACAATATAAAAAGTATTCCAATGTAGGAGAAATTAGCACATACCACCATAGAGGATATATGATTGCATTTGTTTGTCACTGCATGATAGTGAGGCTTCCCTTAGTCTTTCCTGTTGTTCTCTGTTTTTTATGAATGGATTTGAATGACCAAAGGTCATTGCAATCTGAGAAAGTCGTTGTGCTGCCTCTTGTGCTCCTTTCCTAGTTGAGCAGAAAACCAGGGCAGATTTTCCTCTAGAATATTGCATGAGAATATCTGCAAATTAGTTTTGGAATTTCAATATTTCCCGATATTTTATTATAGAAATCTTAAAAACATCATAGACATACTAGTGAAAAAACAAATATAGTACTTCGTTAATGAGTTAGTCCAATGGTCCCTGCTTACCAAAAATATAGTTCTGAAGACGCTGGAAAGCAGAATGAAAGAGTAAACCATCATAAACATGTATTCAACTTGCCAAATAATGACTTGGAAAATTCCAGTGAATAGAATTTCTTATAACAAAAGAAGCAAAAGATATATTTTATTCAGAGAACATGTAAAAAATATGAGCACTTACTTTTTCAAATAGAAAATCATTTTTTGCTGGAGTGTAGCCTGCAAACAAGGATTGCCATAATCAGAAACAAATAAATAAAACGCAGCAGTCAGCAATATAGAGAAATATATATGTGGCCTCTATAATCGTTCAAATTGCCATATGTACAGAACCACATAAAGTGAAAAGCAGTGTGGCTTCAAGTTATCATTCTCCAATAACAAGTACTACATTGGATTTAAGTGTAGCAGAGAGAGAAGGTCAATGAGAAACTAATACTGAATGGAAATACTTGAGCTTTTATGTATACCAAAAACTTTGGTTGTCAACTTTACAGGTCTCATTTCTTCTCCAAACCTGTGGAAATAATGGAGAGCCTTTAAAACTGAATGGGCATTAATGACAACCAGAAGTACATGCATCACATAATAGCATTTAAAGGTACCTTTTAATTCCTTGGACAGGAACCATAAGCCATTCCGCTGCAAAAGTTAAAATGTGCTGATCTAATTATTAATTTTCTGTCACTCTTGAAGATTGAAGATTAAACAATATACTGGAATCGTATTTAATTTTTTCATGATTGGTAATTTCATTGAAATCTGAAACTTACCTAGGTCACCAATATTTGGGATAGTGGCAGAAACAGCAAGGAACCGGACATGAGCGAGAGAACTCAATTTCATTTCGGGGTTGCGAGCAAGCATTTTTATTCTACTAACTATTGCCTCCAAAGCTGCTCCACGTGGATCATTCAACAGGTGAACTTCATCAATAAGTAACAGTGCTATATCACTGAAAAAGCTTAAGCCACCATCTTTTATACGATACCGAGTCACTGCATCAAACTTCTACAGAAAGAATAGGCATCTTAGTTAAACCATACTCCAACAATATAGTTAAAAATCAAACAATTAAAAAGAAATAGAAGAGTGCAATCTCTTTTTAAAATCATATACACTATTCATTGCGGACCTCAGGAGTAGTTAGAATAATATCCGCTTCTTGTATATTCCTTATGTTGTAAGATTCATTGTCACCAGTCAGCTCCAGGCAATTTATCCCCAAAGATCCAAGCTTGTGGCTCCAATCCCGGACCTTCTCCTGTACCAAAGCCTTAGATGGGGCTATATAGATCTTCACACCACATGAAAAAAGAAAGACAAACCCCGTGCATCAGCTCATTAATAGCTGCAGGGAGGAAAGATACATGCATTTCCAACCTACTACAACACAATTACACAAGAGCATCAAAATTTCTCTTTAAATAATGCCTAAGAACTGCTATTAGCCTGGTATCATTGTTTAAAATGACAGCAGCAGACCTCATCAGTGAATGATCCCTTTGGAATTGAGAGATTGGTGGGCTTCACAATAAGCAAAATAAAGTACGGAGCCTACCGTTTTGAGGGTTCCCTTTATATGGATAAATCTTCCCTCTGCAGAGATGAACCTTGAGAGGAGCCTCAAAATGCATAGCTCAAAAAGTACTGTTTTTCCACTTCCAGTTGGTGCAGAAACAACCATGTTTACATCGGAAAGGAAACAGGCAGAAAAGCATTCACTCTGTAGCGAGTTAAAATACCTGCAAGTACATTATACGAAAATTGCAGCAACTCTAAGTCTATTAACTTTCTACACCCTCTACAGAGAGAGAACAGTATAACCAAGCAGCACAGGCAACCAATTACTCAGAGATCATCCAGCAGCCTTCATGGTTGATTGCATGAAAAATGTAGATAAAAAATTATTTAAAAAATGTCGAAACTCTTGCATAAATTTGATATCGTGACTGTTGCATGTTTATCTCACAGTTTAATGAGACCAGTTATAGTAATTATTAAATCTAAGCAGTTGTGATAACATATTAAGCCAGAAATTGGTAAAAGTGGATGACCGCATACAACCAGTTAAGAGATAAAACTTGCTATTTTTTCCAAGTGTTATGGACTAATTTTTCTTAGCGTAAGATTTTAATTAAAATCAGCAACCTCATCTGAGATCTCAAAAGATATCTTAAATTGAGAAACTAAAAGAAAAGGTATCCATATAACAGACTATCATCAAGTTCTGATAACAATTTTCTTAAAATCAAAACAATGCATACGGTACCTGAAACTAAAAGTTGAACGAAGAGGAGCTGGTAAATCTGAGACAGACTTCAGTGCATAAGAATCCATAGACAAGTTCATTTATTGGTGCACTGAGTGAAGCAAACAAGATCTACTCTATCAACCTAGATAACAATAAAATTTATTGGAGTTAAATTCAACAAGTCAATCACGTCTGCAACATAAAAATAATTGAATATAAAACTATTGGAATCATCCACTTCTTAAAAGCGAACTAAGTTGCTATTTTAGGTGAAAAGTAACTGTTTCGCATTCTAATTATAACCAGAAAATAAATCTAGACTGGGGAATTCCACTAAATAAATGCAGAAAAGAGTAAAAGACAGTCAACAATAAGCATTAGAAAGAAGCACGAATTTCCACATACATCACAAGCATAAAAACAAGGATGGACTTTACATCTTATCCTTTCCAGATTGTTATTTTTATTTCCAGTATTCATAAAACCAAATCAAAGTTTCCAATCTTCATGCTCCAAGCAATAAATACCTAAATCTTGATAGCATTAATCCTTATAAAAACTCTTTCTGACCAAAAACCAAAAAGATGATCAAAATATTAAAAGAAGCATAAAACATCATCAATGTTCTTTCGACTTAACAAAAGCTGTTCAAATATTCAACAATTGGACTCGGAAAATACTGTCAATATAAACAAGGAATATCAGGCCATTGACACAAAATTGATGTCTCTGTTCATGCTTGTTGAGAGGGGGAAAAAGAAAGAAAGAAAAACAGATAAAAGAAAGGATGAATGAATGATAAGAAAGAAAGAAAAATTATCATTGCGCCTGTTCTCTTGGTGACAAATCTAAGATCGTAAAGAATAGTTAAAGATCTGCTATTTTCAACAAAGATTAGCTGAAATTACAGTAATAATCACAGAAGCGAAAACTGAGTTCCTCTAAAAACACCTTTTTATAAATTATTTTGTTTCAAAAACGCCCTAACTACCAAATCAAGTGTTCCTAACTCCCAAGCATCTTACCAAGAGTTTGTAAGTCCTGTGAACTTGAGATCCACTGTTTTCAATGACAATGGCTTGACATCATTTCCAATTCGAACCGAATTTCCAGTAGAGGAACACCGTGACTGAAATTATCAAGCAAATAATTACAATTTCCTAATCTCTTTCTTAATCCATCAGAGGATACATACATATGCGTGTCTATTTCTATACACGCATATATATCTATATATTATGAATTTGGTTTTTGTATTAGAGTATATGCATATTGAGTAAAACTTGCAATCTGCAAAGGCTTTTTAACGATTTTCATAAATTCAATCGAGAAATGTAGAGAGAGAGAGAGAGAGAGAGAGAGTTACCTTGGGAACGAGAACCTGGAAGAGAGTCACTGTAGAGAGAGAAGTTGCATAGCAAAACAAAAGGAAGGGTATTTATAATCGGGCTCTGGTCCTTTGGCGGGATACCGACTCCTGAGATGCGGTGGGACCCAAGAAATAGAAAATTCTACAACGACGCTTCTATTCTATTTCTATCTTGTATTTGTAGGAATTAATTACGATCTTAATACCAAAATGCCCCTCCAACTACGAACGCCAACGGGACGAATTTGGAATGAGACAATCCAAATATTTCTTTCTTCTGAGTTATTTTATCTCGTCTAGACGTTTATATTGACCCGTTTCGTTTTTGATATTTTTTTTAAAAGTAAATTAAAAAAATTTATAAATATATTAAAAATTTATTATCAAAATAATTATTATAAAAAAAAATAATATAAATGTAATATAAAAAACTTTAAAACTAATTTTTATATAGTGTGATTTATTAATAATTCTAGTATAAATAGAAATTTAAATAATAATATAAACGGGATAAGATGATCATCTCCCAAATTTGACGAATTTCATGACTCGTTCTAATCTAATCTGATTCCATTAATGAACATCTCTTACTTGTTCCATTAAGAATGTAACAGGGCAGGAACAAATTGTCATTTTCATCTCAAACCAGTCTAATTATTTTACAAACCATTTGAATAAGTTAGAGGAAAATAAAAGTAGAGGAGAGTATTAGAGGGAGATGAGAAAAGAGAATAATTCATCTTTTGTTTTAGATAACTAATAAAGAGAAGAGATGAAAAGGTGGTGTAATCCTTCCATTTTATTTGTAAATGATGCAAAATAAAAAATAAATGAAAGAATTTTATATTAATTTACTCCTATAGTCTTTTCAAATTCATTAAAAAATTTATTTTTTATTTTTACTTTTATAATTTAAAAAATATTATTAATATTTGTCTCATAATCTTCCATGTACAGATTGTAAAATTGTTAAAATTAGTGTTGAACAATTATTCCATCTCTTTTCTAATTTTTAAATCAAATATGTATTAAATTCTTCCTCATTTTCCTTTTCTTCTCTTTTTTTCCTTTTCCACTTCCGTCCATCCAAACGGGATATTAAGTATTGTTTGGATCCAGAGTTTAAAGAAATTTAATTCTATTAGATTACTTTAAATTCAACAAAAATAAAGAACATCAACCCTCTCTTACTGTTTTACAACTTTAGTACTATTTATTTTAGAATATTCATTCTATATAAATAGACTTCAATTCATAATAAATAAAAAAATAGAATAAAAAATTAAATTCTAAACAAAAAAAACAAAAAATAAGAATTTTATTTAGAATTTATTTTCTTTAGAAAGAATCCTAGATAAGATGAAAACAAGAGAGTTTTATTTGTATAAAAGCAATATATATTTATATACTAACTATATCAAAATAAAATCAAATCAAATCAAAATAAGTGTAATAAAAACAAGGTTTCAGTTGATAGCATTCTTGATAATACTCTTTCCGTCCCAAAATAATAGTCATTTTTAGACATTCTAACTTTTTTGAAAATATTATTTTATTATTTTATTATTTTGAAACTATTTAAATTTTTCATATTTTTTTCATTTAATTGTAAATCATGTCCACATTAAGTGTAATAAATGGTAGTTTTAAAAATTTATAATTTAAAAGCACATTAACTTTTCAAATGAAACTTTTAAAATGAATAATAATAAAAGACTCTTAAAATGAGACGAAAGGAATATAATTCTAATCATCATGTGGGTTGTCAGCATGTGTGGACTTCTTCAGAAATATGCCATCAATTACAAGTTCAATGTGTAATTGAAGATCAAAACACAATTCGTAGCATGAGTTCCATTTCAGTTATAAGCCCCCGGATAATTAAAATACAGTAAAAAAAAAAAAAAAAATCTTGCATACAAATTAACAATGCTTCTAAAAGATTTACATCAGTATCCAAAACCACCTTATTTCGCTTTTCTTTCCAGAAACTTGCACCAGAGATTGGCAGGCTTCGTGGTGGGATTCGTCAGCTCAATTTTCCAGAGGCACACCAATGTTTGGCTTCTATTCTCTGATGCCAGCAACACTAGACAAATGATGCTTTTAAACATCCAATTGCTTGGTCTCCTCAAAAAAAGTATCATCTCAAATCTAGCCCACAGCACAATTGGATGGTGCTATAATTAAGATTCCAAATTACTGATTAATGCTGTGTCCTTGTGTTGAAACAATCCCTTGCGTTTAAGAAAGCTTCGCGGAGTTTTCCCTTACTCTTTCACTAATCAATATACCCGGCATTTGCCTGTTCCAGCACAAGCAGAACACTCGTCTGCATTTCCAGCTACATGGCTCAAGCAGTATTCGATTCTGTCATTAACAACATCCTGCAATATCAAACCTTCTAACATTATGAAGTGATGCGTGCAATCTATATTTGAACTAATCATAAATATATCGGTAATAATACCACTGAAATGACAAATATAATGTCATCGGTGCCTGAAATGATAAAAAAAATTTAGGAATTGATCAGGAAAAGAAATCCTAAAACTATGAAGAAACTAATGGCAGTGAGTTTGAGTAGGGAAAAGAATGAAATGTTAATGGAGGAAAAGACCAAACATCACCAACAAGAAGTCAACAAAAACAAAACAAGTTATATGCTACCATAATGTATATATTAGACAGAATTAGGCAATAACTGCAATATATTATTATATTCTGTATAGTAATTTTAGTGCTAGCTGAATGTGAAATAATGGCTTTTTGTGCAACATGGAAAGGGTCCTGATGTAGTGGGATCGTTTGGATTGTTACAACCTCTATTTGTGAATGATTTACAAATTATTGATATCCCATAAAATCAAACTACAAATCTTGAGCAGAATATGGGACACTATCAAAACCTTCAGAGGCTTGTCAGGATGGTTCACAAAAATAAAGGAAGAAAAAGAATAAATATCATACCACAAGCAACTCATGCAAGCCAAGAGGTGCAGTTATGATATATGAAACACCTGGGTACTCCTTTGCTGCTTGAGCTGTTATGGAAGGGATGTCCTGTAAATTAACACAAGGTCATATTGCATTTCACATTGCTTCTTTATTCCTAGACCTTATTAATTATACTAGTATCATATGTTGTGTATATTAAATTCGTTGCCAGGTCACTATATTATGCCGAGTTACCTGGTGCCAATGTCGTCCAGGAAATAAGAAAAAAGGGCTTACGATCACACGATTTGCCCCTTGTTGAACACATGAACTAAATGCATCTCTTATTGATGGTTCTGCCAACTCCTAGTAAAATAAAAAAAAAAAGATTGCAGAAGTAATAATTCAAGGACATGAAAAAAGAACATCACAAAAATCAAGGATGCATAATGCTGATCTTTAAAGCCAAGATTACCAGAATGTGAAGCTGCACAGATTAAAACATAATAATTAATAAAAGAGGTGTCGGATTCTTATCACTCTACTTTCATAACGTGTGTTTGTTTTTCTTTTTCTTTTTTTTTCTTTTTTTTTTTGGGGGGGGGGGGGGGGGGGGGGGGGAGAGAGAGATTTGAAGAACTTGAGGGTTTGGATTGGTGGCTAGAATGTAGATTTGTCAAGGCATGCAGGCACCACATCATCAAGAAGGATGTGCCTGGGCCCTTTGCCAGCCGAGAAGGTGAAAACTATGTCACCAAAGTGTAGGGGAAGACAAAGTATGAGCGTGAGAGCAGCTCTGCACCTGCAGCACAGCTGTTCTCACAAAAATTCACTGGTTGTTAAGACTGTATAAAAGATCCACAAGGCCTCATTAATAACAAATAGAATGGGGCATCAGGTGACAGGAGCTCCTTCAAACATATCGCCTTCAAAGTAGTTGATGTGGTACTCCTTCCCACACATGACAACCCACTTCAGTGGCACATCTCCAGATTCTCCACTTGCAAAGAACCCACTACCAAGACTTAAAAAGGATTTATGCAAGAAATTAACAAAAAGTTTTGGTGTAGACTAACAAAATATGAACACACTGATTTGGAATTTACATCCAATGGAAATGACAGCCTCAAGAACTTCACATTCATTCGTGCATGTTGACACCTTCAACATTGTTATCAAGAGTTAAGTAAACAAAATAATGACAATTCCCCTTTATTGCATTATACAAAACAAAGCCTAGTTGGTAGAGGCGTAGAGCCTTTCATTCTTATGAATCCAAAATAACATAAAACATAACATTTTCTTTTCTTTCATGTAGTTTTCTAAGAGCTGCTCCAAACCCAAAGTCATAGGAGCTGCTATCTTCAAATTTTGACTGATCACTTAAAAAAGCAAGCTCCCATGGCTTGTCAAATGTTCCCTCAAAATTTGAGTTTGCCAAACTCTCACAAATTTGAGAGGACTTTTAGCAGGCTGCCATAATTTCAATGGCACAAATCCTTTCAATCCAACGTCTCAAATTTGACTAAAGCTATTTCTTGAAGCATAAATGTCAAAAAATAGCTTTCAGCATTGTAGCAGGAATGTCAAAAATTAGTTATTTGGTACTGTAGCTCTGCTAAAATTTGACTTTAGCATAACATAGTATTTGAGGAAATATTACCATATGAGCAGGCTCTACAATTGGGTACCCAGTTTTATCTCTAAACATTGCCACGAACTCATCTGAAATTCATGGAAGTTCATTTCATGAGCATTTTGCCCATGGCTAGACCAAAACTTATCAAAACCATGATGAAATTATCAGAATAATGGCCAACTTATAAAAAAAATAAACACTTTGAAAATAAATAATTGAGCTTACTTAGCATAAGATTGGACTCCTTGCGACGCGAGCCATGGTCAACGATGATCACCCCATCTCTTTCACCAACATGGTGTGGCTTCTTACTATATCCGCCATTGCCAGTGGCCAAGCACAGTCTTGTTTGTAAATATCTGCTTTTTGTGGGATATTTATGCAATTTCACAAATCCGGAGAGTGTCTGTCTAGGGTTTTTTCCAGATTCGATTACAGCCAGTCTTTGATTGAACAAAACAAGCATCAATCACTCATAACACCGACGATACATACAGAGAGAAATATCAAAATAAAATTCATTTCATACAACAAATTACGAAATATTTGGTGAATACTTGGTTCAAACTTAAGACGTATGGGGGTTAATTAGGGTTTATCGTGTTCACCATTAAAAAAATTTAGAGTTCTAAAACTGAACAAAGCAAAACTCAAATCAGGATTCAAGGAAACGGGTATCTTTTTCGCTTTTATGTATTTATACATATATGATATGAAAGTAAGCAATAGAGACAACCTTTTAACACTGAATTGAGACGGCATAGACGGTGCCTCCATTGGCGACATCTTCGTTATCATTGTGTTCTTCCACACGCTCGGAGTGATCCAACTAGATAAGCAATAAACAATAAACATATGATCGCTGACAGTGATTTTTTTTTTTTTTTTGAAATTACATTTATACCTCTTATTTTTATTAAAAAGTTACATATATTTTTTTTAAATGTCAAAATTATATCTACTATATTTTTTTTTGTATATTTTTAAAACTTTTACAAGTTTATTCTAATTTTTTTTAATAAATTATTTTATATAAAAATAATTTAAGATTTTAATCTATATTTATTTTAAAATGAAAAAAATAAAAAAAATATACCAAATTAAAAAATATATATATAAAATATATATATAAAAAAAGATAATTTTACCATTTTGAAGAAAAAAAAAATTAGAATAAAGTTTTTATACTTTGTCAAGAAAATATAAAATGTCTAATATAATTATCAAAATTTTCTAAATAAATTAATATAATTTATCTTTTTTTATATATTTATTATAAAAAATGTCATAATTTAAAAAGTAATAATAAAGAATATGAAAAACGAGTCACACAACATAAAACAACAAAAAAAATGTAACAATTTCTCCAATAAATTATAACATTGTCCTGTAAAAAAAAATTGCATCTTTAATATATAGCCAGGAATAATAACATAGCACATTAATTTCTCATTCATTATTGTCTTGTTTAAAGATAATTTTTTTTTTTTTATTGTTGTCTTATTTTACAAATTATATTATTTATTTACTCGTTTTGTATAAAAATTATTTTTAAAAATATTATTATTAAGACAAATATATATATATACAAATCAAGATTAATATATGTCGAAAAGTTTAAGAATATATGAGAATATTAAATGATACCTATATAAATTAAATATATAATTACATTGGGACAGGAAAAATTAAATTCATTTTCTTTCCAAATCAGGCTTTTAATCTTTATTTTCGTCCTTATCTCGTTCTGATACGTCATAAAAAGTTCTACCTAATCAAATGGTCTAAACACGTACCGAAAAGTTAGTTCTATTCGCATTTTAAAACGGAAAGGGTATACCGATGTGTACCTCGGTATACCGACCTCGGAACGATGGAATAAAGAAGCGACAAAAAAAGAATGACGAAAGTCTCATGATTACATTGCTATAGCCTGACAGGCGGTGAGCCCTAGCCCTGCAAAAAGGAGATACAGGTTTGGAGACCATTTCTACAGGTACACGAGTAAAGGGAGCCGTGAAATTGGAAAGTTAATGTGAAAGTGATATCCACCGCTTGTCAGACAACTTAAATGCTTCTCCATACTATAAATACCACAAAGGAGGTATGTAGAAGAGGATCTGCATCTGAATTATTATTATTGAAGATTCAATCTTTGATAACAAAAAAGAAGAAACTAATTTAACCATCGGAGAGGTTACCACCGGAACCTTTCCCGGTGGCTTGGTTTTAATATCATTTCTTTTCAGGTACACAGTGACGGACAATTCCATGACGAGCCCAAAATTGTAGCATCAGCTTAGCGCCATCTGTGGGAAAGTTTATCATTCTTCTTTATATTATTTACTTCGTTTACAGTGTTTTGGTAGTCATGGCTTCCAACCGTCGCTCTGCACCAATATCAACTCAACCATTGGCTCAGGATGAGGAAGTTGCAACTTCCGATCCTGTACAGCAACAACTTGATCAAATTCGAGCTCAGATGCAGAAACAATCTGATCAGACTCAAGCTCAGCTCTTAGCCATATCCCAAGTCTTGGGTTCTTTAACTCAAAATCCATCGGTTCTCCCTCACTCAGGAGTTCCCGACAGTGGACATCCAATATTATATCCCCCTGGACGGAGGCGATATAAAGAAGGCGGTCCTAGCGCTCGTCCCTTTTCTCCCCCGGGTGTAGCTCCAGTTCGAGATGACATTCCGGGGGGCATACCCAATATGCATCCTAATATCATTACTTATAGCAGGGGCCGTGTTGTTAGCCCCGCGAATTCCGGAGCTAATTTGGTACACTCCAGACCACCACTTCAACAGGCACCTACTTCCTTTCAAAGACAATCCAAACATGCCATTCCTAGTCAAAATAATCCCCAACCCACTGGACCTGAGGTCGGTATTCCAAGATTTCAGCATTCTGTTCCATCCAGAGCACCGATGAGATCAGAAGAAGTGGCGGATTCCATGGGACAGGCAGCGCCTATTCGAGAGGGAAATCAACCTCATCAACAGGATGAGATAGCAAAGCTTCTCGGTAGGTTTACTACTCTTTTTACGACAGCTATTGTGGCCGAGGAACGTCCTCGCAAATTCATTGTTCCAAAGTTCACCCCTTATGAAGGGTTAGATGATCCTGGTGATCATCTTTCTAATTATCAACATACGATGGCCCTTCATGGCGTCACCGACGCATTTCTGTGCCGAACATTCGTCACAAGTCTAAAAGGCGCAGCCCTTTGATGGTTCCACAACCTCCCTCCCAATTCAGTCCCCAATTTCTATGAGCTCAGTAGGCGTTTCCTCGACCATTTTTTAACTAGCCGGAGACTCAAAAAGGGGCCAGAATTTCTATTATCCATCAAGCAACGAAAGGGAGAATCGCTTAGGGATTACATTGCTCGCTTTAATGCTGAGCTGACTGAGATCACTGACTGCGGTGCAGCCTTTTTGCCGCCTTACATGCGGGACTTTGGCCAGGGCGTTTTCACGACTCCCTGACAAAGAACCCTCCTGTAGACATGGCATCACTTATGGAACGGGCGAGAAAGCATATTAACCTGGAAGACACCAGGACATCCCTTCGCCTTTCCAAGGAACAAGCACAAATGGAGGGTAAGTCACAAACACAGAATGCCGACAATACCAATAAAAGACAAAGGAGTCCCGATACAAAAACAACATCCCGAGGTCAAAACCAGCCTACCTCGGGACGATTAAGATCATATGCACCTCTGAATGTGCCACTCCCTCCCTTGACTGCTTCTATTTCCCAGATCTATCACCAGGTCAAGGCACATGAAAATTTCAAGCGTCCAGAACTATTATATAGCGATCCGGACCACCGAGATCGTAGTAAGTACTGTGAGTTCCACCGAGATCACGGACATACTATAGAATTTTGCCGACATCTTCAACAAGAAAATGATCAATTAATTCGGAGGGGATGGCTGAAAGAGTTCGTTCAACGAGAGGGTGGACCAAATACTCAAACTCAGAAACCCTAACAACCTCGGCAGGATCCTCGGCCTCAGCCACAACGACAAGATCAGGGGTCCACTCCTGGGACAAGTCAAAGCCAACTACCCCAAACAAATAATCATGTTATCCTCGTCCTCCATGCTACTAATTCCATCTCTGGCATCTCAACTCGGGCAAGGAAACGCTATGCTCGAGAAGCAAAGGTAGCACCAAACCCAATTCAAGTCATGACTCTTGAGAAGAGGTTGAAACCCTCACCCCAAATCCAGTTCTCCGAGCTGGACCTGGCTGGCATACACTGTCCACATACCGATGCGCTTGTCATCACTCTTCGAGTCACAAATTTTGACATTTCTAGAGTATTGGTGGACACGGGCAGCTCCGCTAATATTTTATTTTATGAGCCTTTCCAGAAGATGAAGCTCAATGTGTCTGACCTCAAAGGCACCACGGCAGTGATGTCTGGTTTTGATGGATACCTAAGTTCTCCCATGGGCAGTATTGATTTCTCAACAACTATCGGAGTCGGCGAAGACCAAAGAACCATGATAGCTGAATATGTGATTGTGGATTGCCGATCTCCATACAACGTAATTATGGGAAAACCATGGCTCCATCAAATGGGGGCCGTCACATCCACCCTTCATCAGTGCCTCAAATATGTACACAACGATCAAGTCTGTACTATTCAAGGTTCCCAATCATCATCTCGGGAATGCCACGTTGTCGCACTCAAAGGTAAAGCTCAGCAATAGCAATTACAGGCACCTCGGAAACTCATTGTTTCCGATCTCTCTGACCAACGTGAGAATATGGAATGTCCTACTGAAATTGATGAACCTTTGAGCCCGCGCGGTGTAGATAGCATGGCTGCGCCAGTCCAAGAACCACTTAAGATCTCGGTGGGTTTGGAGGAAGAAGAGCATTATTTACAGGTTGGTGCCGATCTATCTCCACCAGAACAGAAAGTGATAATAGAGTTTCTGAAAACTCAGTTATCAACCTTTGCATGGGAAACCAAAGACATGGAAGGTATTGATCCGTCATGTATTTGCCACAAGCTCACGACAAATCCTGATTGCCACCCCGTACGGCAAAAGAGATGAGCATTTGCTCCAGAGAGACATAAGATTATCAATGACGAAGTTCAGAGGTTACTGGCTGCAAAGTTAATCAGGGAGGTTTTTTACCCAGAATGGCTTGCTAACACCGTCCTGGTTAAAAAGAAAAATGGGAAATGGCGAGTCTGCGTTGATTACACAGATCTTAACAAAGCCTGCCCAAAAGATAGCTTCCCTATCCCGAGAATTGATCAACTCGTTGACGCAACTGCTGGTTATGAGTTGATGAGCTTCATGGATGCATACTCCGGATACAACCAAATTCAAATGTATCCTCCCGACCAAGAAAAAACCTCATTCATCTCTGAACGAGGTTTGTACTGTTACAAAGTGATGCCTTTCGGCCTCAAAAACGCCGGAGCAACATATCAACGCTTGGTCAATAAAATGTTTGCACCTCTGATCGGCGACACGATGGAGGTTTACATCGATGACATGCTAGTCAAGAGTCAGCAGAAGGAGGACCACGTTGAACATTTGAAAAAGACATTTGACATTCTGAACAAGCACAAGATGAAGTTGAACCCATCCAAATGTACCTTTGGGGTCAGCCGTGGGAAGTTTCTGGGCTTTCTTGTCTCACAGCGAGGCATCGAAGCCGATCCATCCCAAATTAAAGCTTTAGCAGAACTCGAACCTCCGAGATCCCGGAAGGAGATACAGACCTTAAATGGCCGGATTGCGGCGTTGAATCGCTTCATATCAAGGTCCACGGACCGTTGTCTTCCGTTCTTCAAAGCTTTGCAGGGGAATAAGGTCTTGGAATGGACCTCTGAATGCGACAAAGCTTTTATGGAACTAAAAAAGTATATGGCATCTCCAAAGCTGTTATCCAAACCAAGGAAAGGAGAAAAGCTTCTCTTATATCTTGCGGTATCTGAGAATACAGTAAGCTCTGCGCTACTTCGAAAGGAGAAAATGATTCAAAAACCCATATTCTACGTAAGTAAAGCACTTCTGGGATCAGAAAAACGATATCCTGAGGTAGAGAAGTTAGCCTTTGCACTAATTATATCCGCTGGAAAACTCAGGCTTTATTTTCAATCCCATTCAATTATAGTTCCAACCTCATACCCCTTAAAAGCCATATTACGCCAACCTGAAACTTCGGGTCGTCTTGTGAACTGGTCGATAGAACTGGGAGAATTTGACATAGTATACACACCTCGGACTGCCATTAAAACTCAGGCTTTGGCAGACTTTATTGCCGAATTCACCCCAGCGCTGAAACAGAAATTAGATACTAACCCAACTATGGCCATATGACAACTATATGTGGATGGTTCTTCAACTGATAAAGCTTCCGGAGTTGGTATTATCCTCAGATCTCCTGATGGTATTACCACAGAAAAGGCGGTTACCTTAGGTTTCAGAGCTTCAAACAATGAAGCCGAGTACGAAGCATTAATCCTTGGCATGCAACTAGCCATAGAACATGAGGCTCGCGACCTCGAAGCCTTCTCTGATTCACAATTAGTAGTGGGCCAAGTTCTGGGAGAATTTGCAGTGAAAGACGAAAGAATGATCAAATATGCTGAAATGGTAACCTCTCTAAAATAGTTATTTGTCACTTTCTGTATTCACAAAATAGAGAGAAGACAGAACACGAGAGCGGATGCCTTAGCAAATATGGCCTCTCACCTCGGTACCACAGGGGATTCAGAATTATCTATCTCCTCCCGAGATCGGCCCAGTGTTGAGGAGGTTCAAAATGTTTACATCTCGGAACAGCATCAGGACTGGAGGGCTCCTATCTTCAGATATTTGAAAGAAGAGCAACTGCCGGACAACAGAAATCAAGCGCAAAAACTACGGATCAGGTCAGCTCGGTACCTAATTTTAAATGAGCAACTCTATCGTAGGTCGTACACCCAACCCCTACTGAGGTGCCTATCTCCAGAAGAATCGGAGTATGTACTAGCCGAGATCCATGAAGGGATATGCGGCAATCATAATGGTGGCAAGACCATCTCACATCTAGCGTTAACCCATGGTTATTACTGGCCTGGTATGCTAAATCAAGCCAGAGAATACGTGAAGAAATGTGACAAATGTCAGCGTTTCGCTTCATATCAACATCTACCATAACAGGAGCTTACGCTCATTGCAAGTCCCTGGCCTTTTGCCCAATGGGGCATGGATATTGTAGGACCTTTGCCAAAGGCCCCTCAAAACAGGAAATATTTGCTAATCGCTATTGATTATTTCTCCAAATGGGCAGAAGCGGAACCCTTGACTCGCATTACCGAGGTGGATGTAAAGAATTTTACTTGGAAAAATATCGTTTACAGGTTTGGAGTACCACGAATTATCATATCGGACAACGGTACCCAGTTTACAGGAAAACTATTTAAAAAATTCTGTGATGATCTCCATATCAATCATCATTTTTCCTCACCAGGACATCCACAGGCAAACGGGCAGGCCGAGGTGACTAATCGGACAATATTAAGTGGCATCAAAAAGAGGTTGGAACGAGCGAAAGGAAAATGGGTAGAAGAGCTCCCCGGTGTGCTTTGGGCCTACCGAACAACAAGGAGAATCGCCACTCAGGAAACGCCATTCTCGCTCACGTACGATTCCGAGGCGGTTATTCCTGTAGAGATCGGTATGCCCACGTTGAGAACGGAAGCCTTCAATCAGGAAGCTAATCATCTTCAGTTAACCGAGAACCTCGACTTACTAGAAGGAAAAAGAGAATAGGCTGCAATCAGAATGGAAAATGTCGTCGGAGGATGGCCAAAAGTTTTAATCAGAAGGTAAAAGTTAAAACATTCGAATTAGGTAATTTGGTTCTGCGAAGGATCTTCCCTAATACCAAGGAACCTACAATGGGAAAGCTATCCCCAAACTGGGAAGGACTTTACAAAGTTGTGAAGATTAGTAGGCCTACGACTTATTGGTTGGAAGATATGACGGGAAAACCAATTCCCAGACCATGGAACATTGAGCACCTGAGAAAATACTATCAATAAAAATTTCCTATCTTTCAGGTGATAGATCTTATCAACACAAGATGTCTACCGACTTTGTCTATCTCAACGGCCCCTACAGGTGTGAATGTTGTAGGAATGGTCCCAAGTCAATGCTCGGGTTTATTAACCTGATCCGTCTCAAATGGCCCCTACTAGCACAAGTGCTGTAGGTATGGCTCCAAGTGAAGACACTGGTCTACGGACCTGGTCTCAAAAACATAGAAGCCCTTACTAGCACAAGTGTTGTAGGTATGGCCCCAAGTGAAGATACTAGTCTACGGACCTGGTCTCAAAAACATAAAAGCCCTTACTAGCGTAAGTGTTGTAGGTATGGCTCCAAGTAAAAATACTGGTATACAGACGTGATCTTAACATCACAAACCCCTTATCGACCTGGTCCACCTCAAATGAAACCAGGTTAGATTTAAATATTTGTTATAAATGGAGACATGTTTGTTATATCTTGGTTCATGATCTTTGATTTATGTCCAAACAACAATCAAAACAGTCATATTTTTATTTGCTTGTTGAAACACACTACTTCGGTATGGACTACTAAGGCATTAAGAACTTAAGTAAAACAAACGAAATTCAAACAATTAATTGTCGTTTCCCATTTCCAAAATTTTCAAAATACAACCAAGTACCCAAAAAAAAAAAAAAACACTTAATCCATCTATTGTGATTTTTTTGGAGGCATGGCAGATAGAGGTACTACGCCTTCCAGAACTTCATCTTGGGTTGGTAAATCTGGGGAGGTCGGTCGAGAGTCAGCTACCTCTACTTCATCCAACCTAGAGATGTCCAGATCGGGGTACAAAACTCGAATCCTTCTTTCACACAGACGATAACCCGAATTTGACAGCTCCTTGCCCATGGACGTTAGGAGCTCCATCATACTTGCTTTTGTTGCCTCCTTTGTGGCCACCTTGGCCTCCTCGATCTTTTTTAGCTCGGACGCCTCCGCCTCCTTAAGTTTATCTTGTAGCTCGGTTAAGCTCTTGTTCAATTTGCTTCTCTGAGCTATCACGGACTCCGTTCCTTGCCTTGCCAGTGTAAGCTCCTTCTGGAGTTCTTCACATTTCACCTTGGAGGCTTTTTCTTTATCTCGGGTTACCTCGAGCTCGAAGTGGGCAGTCTTCAACGCTGTTTGAGCAATCTTCACATCTGATTGAGCAGCCGAAAGTACTACTCTAGTGGCCTTCAATTCTGATTGGGATGTCGTCAGCTCGGAACGAGCTGTCTTTAGTTATTCTCTAAGTTCTGTAATCTTTTGGCTTTGGTCTTCATGATCCATCAGAAGACCTGCTGCTCGAAGACCCTTTATAACAAAATGAAGTACATTAAATATAATGAATAAAAGAGTAAAAAATAAAACAAATTATCAAAGTTTGTTTTTACCCTGGTGTAGCCCAACATCAGGTCGCCAAGAATTCGCCTTGAACTTTGGCCAGGGAACCCAGGTGGAAGAGCAGCCTTCAAAGCCAATTTCATGGCCTCTGTTCCCGATGAGGCCTCGGACGGATGCAATAGAACCGTACTGGTACCCTCTTGCAGCTCTGGCTGTTGCGAAGTGGTCGAATTCCTTGCCCCTGTCGCCTCGGTAGTCAAAGGAACCTCGGTAGGTCCTGTAACGTCCTCGTTCCATAACGGCTCGGTAGGATTCGGAACTTCGGTATTCGGATTATCAGACGGTTTAGGTACCTCGTCAGGGATAGAAGTAGAAGGACGAGCAGCCTCCCGATTAGCTCGAGATATAATTCTTCTTTTCTTCTTAGCAAGCGGAGCTGCAGGGGCAACAGAAGGACCCCCGGTCTTCGTCTTGCTGGGAGGAGGGGCGCAAGCAGATATATTGTTCTTCTTAATCGCAGCGGCCTCCTCCTTGGTTAAACTAGCAGCCATCAGGTTCTGAGATGAGAGAACTAGGTAATGCGGTCGGAAAGTAGGCTTTAAAAAACGTCGGTACCGTTCTTCAATCTCGGGAGTAAAGTCAGCTCTTTTCCACTTTCTTCTATCTACAAAAAAATAACATATCAGATAAATCATTAGTTAAACCATTTAATCATAAAAAAATAACAAATAGTAAACTCATAACCTCTGAAGACTCACCCTTTGGGCCGGAGTGCCGAGAAAAAAGACTCATATCTTCTCGCCCCCAACCTCTTCCAACGAAGAAGTACCATTTCTTCCACGTTTTGTTGGAAGAGGGTACCGATGTCAGAGGTCTAAACCTCTGATCGAAGCATGTATAATATAGCTCCTCCGCATTCCAAATCTACCCGAACCTTATTTAAATGACCTAG
Source organism: Nyssa sinensis (assembly GCA_008638375.1). Taxonomy (NCBI): domain Eukaryota; kingdom Viridiplantae; phylum Streptophyta; class Magnoliopsida; order Cornales; family Nyssaceae; genus Nyssa; species Nyssa sinensis. The sequence goes on from CM018032.1 coordinate 61,421,889, forward strand.
GACTATGAAGGCTAATAGTTGCCTCCAGCTGTTTACGTTGAGTTCGGCAGGGCATATGTTATACCACATAAAAAATTCTACAAGAATGGGATGGAAGGGAAAACGGACGCCCATCTCAAACCATTCGAGGTAAGCACATATCTCCCCCCTTTTTATATCGGAAGGGCGATCAGTCAGTTTTGGGACCCTACAGGTTACATTTTTTGGGAATTTGAATTGTTTCATAATCGCTTTTAAAATTTCCTTCGTCATGGCACTCGCTCCCTCTTCTCTAGTGGATACACTAACCTCTCCATCACTAGAATCTAAAATATCGACAGAAGAGGGAGAAGACGAAGTAGTAAGCACTGGAAAAGGACCATCTTCACCAATAACCCCAAGTTTGACTCTAACCCCCTCTACGTTTGGGTCAGACATAATCGAAGGATGGAAAGGGGAAAAGAAGAAAGAATCGGGAAGAGTATAATAAAAGGGAAAAAGAAGAAAAGGAGAATAGAAATTACCATGTAAAGAAGAAAAAACGCTGTCTAGAACGATGAAAATCACGGACTTGCCGGAAATCGCAAATATTCTCTCATAAACCACTCAACTGTTTGAGAAATGCAAACGGATTTCAAATAAACACCCATACTGTTTATAAACAGATTCATCATTAAATGTTTCACACGAAACGGTACGAACATCTGTTCGAATCTCGAAACAAATGAATTAATAAGACGGCTATGTTATTAATTACTCCAAATACCAAAGCCGCAATACGCATGGTAATTATACCTGACGGCTAAAACACCCCTCGAAATATGGTTTAAAAACGGCTATATACGTCATCCCTCAGAAAAACCCTAAACCAGAGTTCTGTACATATTTACAGAACTAAGGCTTCAGGGGGGAGTAACTAATACGTCATAAAAAGTGCTACCTAATCAAACGGTCTAAACACGTACCGAAAAGTTAGTTCTATTTGCATTTTAAAACGGAAAGGGTATACCGATGTGTACCTCGGTATACCGACCTCGGAACGATGGAATAAAGAAGCGACAAAAAAAGAATGACGAAAGTCTCATGATTACATTGCTATAGCCTGACAGGCGGTGAGCCCTAGCCCTGCAAAAAAGATATACAGGTTTGGAGACCATTTCTACAGGTACACGTGTAAAGGAAGCCGTGAAATTGGAAAGTTAATGTGAAAGTGATATCCACCGTTTGTCAGACAACTTAAATGCTTCTCCATACTATAAATACCACAAAGGAGGTATGTAGAAGAGGATCTGCATCTGAATTATTATTATTGAAGGTTCAATCTTTGATAACAAAAAAGAAGAAACTAATTTAACCATCGGAGAGGTTATCACCGAAACCTTTCCCAGTGACTTGGTTTTAATATTATTTCTTTTCAGGTATACAGTGACAGACAATTCCATGACGAACCCAAAATTGTAGCATCACGTTCAATTTATTTTATTTCCAAAATAAAACAGAAAGGAATCACGGGATGGAACATTTGTTATATCGCTGTATATGTATGGCCGTATGGGCTTTGTATTCCCCCTCGAATTTAAAGAGGTCACGTCAAAATAGCCTCGCGGTGATCCAACCATCAACCAGTAAGCTTACGAGCAGCCAGATGCCAAAAGAGCTGAATTGTCTTCTCCAAGGTTGGTGGTGCATAATTGCATTTGCATGTGGTGCAGATGTTTAAAATGAATATTGAATTCTAAGCATTACATTAAGTTAACAAATAAACGAAACGGGTATGGTCAAGTTTTATAACCGTACCCTTACGGGTAGTGGGCGGTACGACGGGACTCAAGTAGGGTAATGATGAATTTGATTCCGTGACTCATTCAAATTTAATAATATTTTTAATTAAATAAATCGAATATAAATTAAACAAATTTATTTTTGATAGCGGTCTAATTGAATATAATATATATATATATATTATAAATTAAAATATATGTTTTAAAAAATTTTATAATATATTAAATATTAAATTATATAAAATTTTCTTAAATTGAATTGAGTCAAATTTATATATTTTAAACTTTATATATTATAATAATGTAATATTTTATATATATAATATATATTAGTATTATTATAAGATGAGATCATATCAAATCCAATCCGGTCCACTAGTTAATAAATTAATATATGAATTAAAAATTCATTAAAAAAAATTGATCTAACAATTTTCTTAATAATTAGATTTAGATTACCTCTGATGTGATCAGATTCTAATCTATTTATCGGCCTAGACTCAAGTGCTTAGCGTATTAAACCTGAATATTTAGTGTGTTTGCTCGGTAATTTAAATAGTGCATATATTGTATGTTTAACGTACGTATCCATGATTTGTCATTTTCTTCTATTTCAATAAATCAACAATAAGTATCCTAAATATACAGAAGGTCGGTGGGAGATTTGTCCTCGCAATAAAAATTACTTTATAATCATTGAAGAGAATAATAATGCAAATGGGATGGCCTTACCAAATCACATGTTGATGTTAACTCTTCAACACACTCCTTTCTCTCTCTATTGATTATTATGACTAACCACTAATGCTTAGTAGGTGCTCTGCTTTCTTCGTCCTAAAATATTGTACGAGTCCCTCCGATGAAAAATCATAACAGCAAATCGATAAGTTGTTGGTTGTTCTATTCGTCGATCCCGCGTTTTGAATCTCCATCTACTTACTTTATTCGTACTTTAATTTAACAACACGCCACAAACATGCTTAAGCAACATTATAAAAACAATAAGCTATGTTTTTTTTAAATTTAAAAAATTATTAGTTATTTCAATTATAAAGGAATATATCAATCTCCCTTTGTTTGGTGATTTTGGGAGAGTTAGAGGTAACTAGTCTTATTGACGACTTTATAATTACGTTGAGATCCGTTTTTTAATTATTTTAATTATGTTTTCTTAAAATAATGAAGATTTAAAAAATAAATACTTTCAACGATTTTAATATTTTTTTTTATTAATTGACAAAGCAAATAATTAAAAAAACACCATTCTAACGTTTTTAATTTTTTTGACTTAATTCCTTAGAAAATCTAAGAGTCATGAATTAAAGCATTTTGAAAAAATTACACTTAAACATGAATTTTGGAGGACGAGGAGGGGGAGTAAAATTTTTTACAAATGAATGTCTTCCTGCAATAAAAAAAAAAAAAACAATCGGAGTTAATCAGATGGTATCAATATGGTGTCGATCAAGGATTTTTCGACTGTTAAGTTAGTGTAATGCTAATTAGGTTGCTAGAATATAACAAGAAGAAAAATACCCGAGTTGGCATATCTTTTGGTTAAGAGACTATCATGTCATGCTAAATAGTCGATGATCGTATAAAGATGATTCTCTTAATTTCAGTTGATTCTTTCATGGTGGAAGAATATCATGTCATGCTCGACGTTATGCATAAAAACAACATTATTTGATTTCATGGGTACCAGAATCTTACTCAATTAGATTTATCTAAATGCTATAAACTTGGCCAACCTTACACACCTAGCAATCAATCCAACGTGTGGTAAGTTAATGGATTGGACCTATTGTGATGTCTCCGAGAACGGTTAGCTCAAGAAGTCGGTCCATATATCTTTGTCTATCGAGTTATCTTAAGGGGGGTAGTTTAGTCAATTCACTCTTATAAGTAACAAGTCTCATTCTCGAATTTACCAATCAATTTTATGTCCGAACAGAAGACAAATTATAAATAAACTAAATAATTTCATAAATTTGCACTTAACCTTATATAGAAAAAAATTGTAATTAAATTGATAGGCATACTATGTGATGCTGCACTTTTTGGCCCACGTGAGATCCAAGCTCGGCTCCCTGCGAAACACTCGAAACAGAAGATCAGAGGACCACCGGGTTGGCTCCGACGGTAGCCGCTCCGATGCTTAAGTCAATAAATCGAATTGAAAGACTCGTAATGAAAGCCAAAATAATGAGCATGAAAATAAAGCGTACCTTTAGGGTTGAATTTATAGGCAATGTCTCTCCTAAGTTGATTAGGATTTGGAGCCATGAATCTAGGGATTGGATCTCCGGAGATATCAGTTACCTTGTTGAATATGGTAACTCAGTGTGGCAGTTTCCTTGTTGGAGATAGCTTCCTTATTTCCTGCTTGGTGCTCACTGAAGCGATGATTAGGTCTGATCATTGATGTGTTGTATTGCAAGCTTACATCTATACAAGTTAGTTTTTATGGGAGAGCTGTCCTGCTTTGATACTATGAGCTCGGCCCATGTAGGTTATGCCCTTGACTGACCGAGGATGAGATATATGACCGAGCATGTACTAAATGATCGAGCACAGATTATAAGGCCGAACATGAACTAAGCGACCGAGTACTATGTGTTATCAACAATTCTCTCTATAACACAAAATGAAGTTGTTAAATCAACTTAAGTAAAAAAAATTAATCTTTTAAGTGTAATTTATTTTTTCACATCTTAGATTAATTGTAAATTTTCAACACTATTTGGTGCACTTTTAATTTGCCATCCATAATTCATAATTCATGTTAAATGTAATTTTTTCAATAATTTTTTTTTTCAAGATAGTAAAAATCAAATATTTGAAATTTAGAATGACTCTTTTCATTTTTTTTTTTTTGAAAAAAAGAAAAAAGAAAAGTCGGATGGCAAGTTCGTAATTATGCGGCAGACCCCATACGGTCTGATGAGCCATATCCGATCATTTAAAATGGTCTGATCCCCTGCAGCATACGCAACTAAAAGGCTTCCCCTGCTTTAGGGCACACCCGACGAAACTAATTTCTCAAGCCAAGTCAGTCCCACTTTCCCGTTATCTCTCTATCTCTCCTCTTGCTCTCATTTTCTTATTATTTCTTTTTGGGTGTGATCTCATTTTCATTCACGGTCTCGTTGAATAGTAGACCACGAAAGTCTCGAATAGTCCTTAGGCTCTTCTCAGCAGATCTCGAGCAGTCACTCAAGCTTCTTGCTCTTCCCCTATTTTATTTTCTCCTAATTGATGCGATTTCCACTCGAATCTGTGAAAATTTCACGGAATTTTGAAGCTTAATTTAAACGTTTTGGGGATCTGGTTTGGTCTTCAACTGAAAGTTGTTGATCGGCATCTTCAACTTCAACTGAAGTTGAAGAGACGAGAAGGTTGTAGAGAGAGAAAACACGGAGCAGTTGGAGGAGAGAGAGAGAGTCTCTTTTTGATCCACTCAGTATCGCTAACTGGAAACCGAAGTAACGAGCTAAAGAGAAACGGACAAACTAGAGAGAGTAGATAGAAAGTGGAGAGAATCTTATATTGATTAGCATTTTGCTCAATGTCCTTGACAAGAAGGCCGAAAATGATATTTTTCCATATATAATTTAGCTTTTTTGATTAAAATTAGCTAAAGTTAGGAATTTGGCGGTAATTGAACTTACTGATGCCGAGACTCGAACTTGAACCCTAAATTTCGAGTACTGCTGTCTCTGCAATAGCTCGAAATGGTCGAAGACCTAAAGTGAACGGGAAACTAAATGAAGCGGACACTTGGTCGACAGAAATCTCATCTCAAATGGAAGAGAAAGCTTTTTGCTATATTTCTGCTTGGCTTTTGCTTCGCGACTTTAGTATTACTAGAGACACAATACAGTCGAATCAAAATGTTCGCTTTATCATCCTCTTCATTTGTTCAAAAGCCAAAAATTGCGTTTATGTTTATAGCTCGAAATCGGCTTCCTCTGGTCATGGTTTGGGATGCATTCTTTCAGGTAATTTTCATATCTAAGTTCTTCGGTTCTTCCTAACGGACTTCATCCTACTATCCAAGCCTCTAATAATTTTCTTTTCATTTATTTTAACAATGTATATATTACTGCTTCACTGTTCCCTAGAAATTGTTTGAGCTACAATTTAATCTTTTTTTAAGTATCGTTCTGTCGGTACTTTTTAATCTAGGATCAGAATTATAACAAACCCACTAGATTGCTAGCCTTATTTGAAATTTGTATGCTAAATTAGACTGAACGGTGCTACATTATTGGTCTGTCATGTTTTTCATATCGAAGAAAGGGGCTGTGAATGATTCCCGTGGACACACTGATCTAAATTGACATTAATTATTTTCCTCTATATAATTACAAACTGAGGGGCTGTTCGAAAATTCTTTAAATTGGATCAGGTTAGAACCTACTCACGTTAAATTATTTAGGTTTTTAAGAAAATTAACTATTATATGATCTGACTTTGTTTAGGTTTTAAATATTTTTTAAGATCAAATATGAACTAATATTCTGTTAAAAAGTAAATACCGAACAACAAAAAAACTTAAAACCAGTTCATCAATATTCTACAAAACCGGTTCTAGCATTTCCCAAACAGGATTGATTACAATTGTGTGGTAAAGCCTGGTTGATTACATGGCAATGTCTAATCACTGAAAATTCAATCAATTTGATGGAATTTTCATATGGAATGATTTGTGTACTAGTTCATGCATCCCTTGTCTTAGATGAATTTTTTTTATAGCGAATACAAACTCAACCATGTCCTTACCAGTACTTATCTCTTGTCTTAGATGATTTTCTAGGCATGCTGCAACATCTGCCACAGCCACAGGGGTGAACCTGTAGAAGATGTTAGAAATATAGTTATCATCCTTTGTTACTTTTTTGTTTTTCGTCATCATTTAGAGGGAGGAGTAGCAACAGGAGTATGCACTGTCCTTGATAAGGGTTGCCAAACTTAGGTTTTCATGTCTCAAATTGTTAGTAAGACAAGAGACATTTCTTTTCTTTTTAGTTAGATAAATAAAGAACTTGCTAAATTTTTTATTATTGACATACGAAATTAGATCAATGAGGTCTAGCTCAACTAGTTTAGAACATTTGTCCTAAAGTTTGGCGTTTGGTTCCCCATGAAGCAACTCACCCTATGAATGGATAGTATCTCTTGATTCTATGTTGTGAATGCCCTTGTGCAGCCTTTTTTTCCTCTCTCTCTCTCTCTCTCTTTTGGTTGGGGGTTGCCCTATACGTAGTTGTTTTAGTAAGAACCTATCATATTGTCTGTTTATGAAGTAGTGATTGTGAATTACACGTGGTTCTTGCTCAAGTTTAAAATTGCCTACTTCATAATGTTTAACAAAGATGGAGTTGTTGCTGGTTTATCTGTTCAACTTAACTTTAGTGTTAGCATCTCATCTCATTTTATGCCATGACTGCATGATGGTTCTCTGTGATTAAGTGGTTGGGCTGAATACTATTCTCTGTTGGGGAGAAAAAGTTTTTTTTTTTTTTAATTATTTGAGGGGGGAGGGTTTTTATTTTTTTCTATATGGACATGCACATATGTGAATTCGTGCATTCCCTACTAAATATATAATGTAGGTTAATCTGTTTTTTGTGTCCTGAAGACAAGGTACCATACATATTAAAAAAAAATCCTGAGAGCAATATACAATGAGTTTTATGGTTCATTAGCGCTAAACATACATGTGCTGTTTAATGCTTTTGCAATCATATTCAAGAAGTATTTTTTGTGGTTTTGCAGGGGGATAAGGAGAATAGATTTTCAATTTTTGTTCATTCTAGGCCTGGGTTCCTGTTAAACAAGGCAACAACAAGATCAGTCTATTTCTTGAATCGTCAAGTTAATGATAGCATACAGGTTTCTTTTTAATCAAATTTTATTTATTTTTTGAAATGTAATCTTGAAATGAAAATGCAAGGGAGTTATTTGAAATTTGACAAATTATGTCGATGAATTCAGTGTTCAGATCTTACGAGGTATTCTAAAAAAAATGTAAAGCTATTCACTGCAAATTTCTACTTATGTTCTGCCTTTGTATGAAGTAATTAGTATTAGACAACAATCTTTATGGGGAGACAAAAGATCATTACAGGACTGAAACCAACTTTCTTTTGTTGTACTCTAGAATCCTGGTGTCTAATGTTACCTCAACAATTATGCTTCTCATGCAGTATTTTTGTGTAAGCCTTTCATTTTTTCCTACTTTGGCCTTGATGCATAAATGCTGTCTCACTAGCATGACAAATTGATTCTAACTTCTAAGGCCCTGTGCCATTGTTCAAAGTTCGCCCCTTGTTGGTTTCAAGATTGAGAGTGCACTTCCCTTCTGTCTTCTGACATGCTACCTAATAATTTTTTAGTTTAAATCTGAAATCAGACTAGTATATGTTCATCCTTTAGCTCTATAAATGTTTAGAATAGGGGTATGATTGCAAGTACAAGTTACGGTGTCATTAGAATTGTGCATCTACTGACTTTATTTTCTGCTAAGTAAAGAGTATGCATTATAAAAAAGGTGCCAAAGGGGCACTCCCATGTACAAAAATTGAGAGCTACATATATAATCAATCCCGTTAAGCTCTTCCTAAAAAGTCTACAATAACAAAAGGAGAAATGGGATATTTCCCTACGATGGACGGTCTAAATTATGTTTTTTTATGCATCTACAGACTTCATGATTTCAAAATTCGCTGAATTGACACTTAAATTCTCTGAAATTCAGATTTGGATTGATTGTCCCAAATTCATATATTACAAAATTTGGTCATAGCCATAGCCAAAATATATGGCCAAATTTGGATTCAAATTATGGGAAAAACAGCCATTTTAATATCTGTTAATTCAGCAACACTCCAGCTGAATTTTCCATAAATTCGGGCAAATCCAGTGAAATTTGAGGAAAAAGTTCAAATTTTGGAATTTCCAAGTTTGATGAAAATTCAGATTTGGACAGAATTTCTGAATCAGTTGAATGTCTTAAAAAATATTGAGTGACTTAAAGTCTTAGTGCAATTCTTTTTTCCCCTACATGTTTCTGGTCCGGAGGTGATGGGCTACACAGTGGGGCGGCAGGGCCTCCTCTTCTCCAATGTGTGCACCTATACATACACCCCAGCCTGATTTCAGACACTGGTTACATCTAGAAGAGTTTGAAAATTTTGGCTTGTAAGGCCTCTTCATTTGTTCATCTGCTCACGCCAATAATGTTTGGCTTGAGTCACTTGACTTCAAGCAAATTTCCTGTTGGGATGTAATGGAGTGTAACATTAACCCATCTCATTGGGGAGCTGTTTCTTCATCTTTTCTAGTTGTTTACCGTTGTTGCTTATTTTGTTGAACTGGGTAATTGATTGATGTAATTTAAGATTCCATGTAGACTTGATTCATATATGAAAACTTTGGGATTAACATTTTCATGGATTAAAAATATTCAGCAAGTTTGCTTCTTTCCAGGTAGATTGGGGAGAAGCAAGCATGATCCAGGCGGAGCGTATTTTGCTTCAAAATGCACTAATGGATCCTTTTAATGAACGATTTGTTTTCCTTTCAGACAGGTGAGGTTTGATCTCATTAATTGCTGCTTGGACATTTATCATGCACACATTTTCATATCTTATACAAAAGTTCTAAGTGAGTTCTTCCATGTTTGTTTAGAGGGTGGAAAACATATTTCCTATATTGAGCTATGTTTAATTGGTTAATGACCTGAAGAGCACTGAGGTTTTTTGTTGTTAGTTCATGTTCAGTTGTCAATAGAATGTCATTATTTGTTTGATCATATCACTTCGTGTTACTTAAGCTGCTTGATCTCTTTTCAGCTGCATTCCCTTGTACAACTTCAGCTATACATATGACTATATAATGTCTACATCAACTAGTTTTGTGGACAGGTGAGTTGGCAGATGCATTTGCTTATTTTCCTTGTTTGGATTAACATTTTGAAGCTTGAAGTAACAAGTAATTAACATATTGATTTCAACTTGCATATGGCTTTGTTTTGTATAACTCCTCTTGAACCTGAAATGCTTTACATTATATATTGCTGATGCTTTCTAAAAATTTATATAGAGAAAAGCTCACAAAAAAAATTATATAGAGAAAAGATTATATTAGTTTGCGAGTTCAGACCGGTCTGTGAAAGTTTTTTATTTATTTTTTAAATCTAATGATGTAAGCAGCTTCGCTGATACAAAAGAAGGCCGGTACAACCCAAAAATGGATCCTGTGATTCCTGTTCATAACTGGAGGAAAGGATCTCAGGTAACAAACACTGTCAATACATTGGTTGGGTAGCTTTCTGAAGTTAAATTGAAAACAGGAAGAAGAAAAAAAAATGATATTATTTATTATGCAATGTTATTACAAATTCTAGTTGTTTTACTCTTGTCTTTTGCATTGTCGTTTGTCAGTGGGCTGTTCTGACCAGAAAGCATGCAGAGATTGTAGTGAAAGATGACACAGTCTTTCCCATGTTTCAGTGGCATTGCAAGGCAAGTTGTCTTACAACTGTTTTATGCATTTTTATAATTGTGATTAGATAACTGTACTTTTTATAATGAACTGTTTAATGCTTGGTGCTTAAAGATGTGAGAACATAAGCACATCAGCAAAAGAATCTAACCCCTGTCTTCTGTGCTGGTTTAAGTCCCTGATCCTCATCTTTGAAATGGCTTCTGGAGCATGACCTGAAAGAGCTTTCTGGACACCAAGCTACCATTCTTGGTTTACATTATCCACATGTTGTTTTGGAGTCTTATATGTAGCAAAAGGATGGTGGATTGAAACTTAGTTAGAAATATGACATCAATGTGTTTAAGTTTTCTCTTTGCAATAATGCTCCATCGAACTTGCTTGTGTCTTCTAAGAACTGAAAGTTTGAATCTGAAGCATTAAAAGTTAAAAGACTTGCTGCTTAATTCATGAATGGGTAGACATTTGCCCAATCATGATAGGCTATGTGTTAAATCATTTAGTTTCCTTAATGCATAAAATTTTGATCCATCAATTGCATAATCCGTTTAAGTATTTTATCATATAACAAAAATAGTTAAATTTTCTTTCATAATAGTCTCCAAATATTTACCTTGTGTTAACTATTTTTTGACAATTCTGCAGAGGAGGTCACTACCTGAGTTTTGGCGAGATCATCCCCTTGTGAGTGCCCTCTTCTTCTTTAAAATCCTTTCCTTTCTATTCCATTTGTGACAACATGATTTATTTGCACTGATACTAACCATGTTTTGATGGTGATTCTTCTAACAAATTTTACTTATCAAAATATATAGATTTATTTGCACTAATACTTACAATATTGTAACATATAAATTTACATTTTGTTCTTCTTGGGCTATTAATGAATTCCTCATTTACCTATCAAAAAAATATTGTAACATATAGATTGCATCTTTTCTGTATGCTATACTAGTATCCGGTCTTGAACTTGTAGCCAACAGAACACTTAGTTGGGATTGATTCAAGAGCTGGGGTTTCCACTCTGAATTCTTAAAGATTCTTGTCATGTGCAGCCTGTGGATGCATCAAAGGAGCATAACTGTATACCAGATGAACATTATGTTCAGACATTATTGGCTGTAAGTTGATCTTTTATAAAACCAGTCAACCCTTGTTTTTATGTGAAGAACATTACTTTGATAGCCAAGAAGAAGGCTGAAACCCATCCAAATTATAAGTTCTGGAAGAATGGGCTCTAGAGTAAATATAATTGTGTCATCTATTTTCTGTACATAGCATTTCCATGTTATTTGAACACAATTTTGTCCAAGTCTTAGTCAAATTTAGCACTACCTCAGTTAAGTAGATTTAATATTCGAAATATGTATATTATGACATATAATTTTATCTTGTGACCTATGTTTGGGGGACTGGAGGCGGGAGCCTTGTGCACTGGGCTAGCCCCACTTTTGTTTGGGGGTTTGTTGTGCCCAAATAGTATTCCATATTGAGTGTAGCCAATGGTTGGCTGCATTATTACCCCCAATGCCATGGGCCTGGCAGCACAAATTGCTGTTTAGGTGTAATGGCAAACAGCGGCTTAGTTATACTGGCTAGGATAATTTTGGTATTTAAAACTAAGCTTTAATCTTTTTCTGAGGTAGTTGATTAAGAATATGGAAATAATCAGATTTGGGTTTGAATGGGTGATAGTGTGAGGAAGCATTGTGGATGAGGTCTTTGTGTATGAAGCTCAGTTTTTTATTTTTTTCCTTTTTTCTAATAAGTAGATGAAGGTAGGGGTTTCAAGGGTTGGTAAAGATAGGAAACAAACATGCTCTTGAACTAAATTACAGTCTTCCTCTGTTTGGGATTCAGCCTTTCGGGTCGCCTCCCAGTTGCCTCATTCTTATGATTCTCAAGCCAATGTGCCTAAAAGAACAATGATTGCTCAAAATATGGCATTCATAAGAAGAGTTAGGATTTAATAGAATCTGAAACTCTTAAAAGAACAAAAGAATCTATAAATTCGGAGGAAACTTTAGGGTATGTGATTTCCACACATATCAGAGGCATTAATGACCGTAAATTTTGGCTGTCTGTTAAATTATTATCAGTTTTATTTAATTTTCTTAAGCCTCCATGTTCCAAAATTCAGCACGAAGGCCTTGAAGGAGAAATTACACGGAGGTCGCTGACTCATTCTTCATGGGATCTTTCATCTTCCAAAGTCCGTGAACGGCGAGGGTGGCATCCTGTGACTTACAAGTTGGCAGATGCTACTCCCATGCTTATCCAATCTATAAAGGTATGTGTAATTTCTGCTTCGGGGCTGACAAGCCATACCTTTTGAGCAACTTCACATTTATAGTTCCTCACTTCTTGTCATCTGTCTTTTTAGGCTGAGTTTGGTGTGTAGTTGTAAGTATTCTGTAAAAAGTCTGAGCTTGTTAGAAAATAAGTCAGTACTATTTTATTGCAGGTTATACACTTATGCTTGGTCAATTAGAAATGGGAATGACTATTTTTAGTCTTTTTGGCTTCATCCACCACATGTGTGACTTAATTTCTCATTTATGAGGTCGTGTGTGCTGCCAAAAGGGCAGCAGAAATTATCATTCCCTGAGAAATTCTATAATTAATGAGGAAAATAAGTTTGCCTGCATAACTTACTTTCTCATTTATGAGGCTGTGTTCAAAATGGCAGTAAAAACTATCCTTCCCTAAGAAATTCTATAATTATTCAAAATGAAGAAAAATAAGACATTTATTTTCTTATTTTGGAGATCCCTCTTACTAGGAAATAAGGTAGTTATATGTCTCAACTTTTACCTTCAATTGCATCGCAGCATTGCAATTGTAGGTTATGGATCTTATATTGTCAGTCAAGTAATCTCTGGTTCCTCTGTTCATTTTACTGAAACTAATGGAACCTAATTGCCTCTTCTTTCCCCAAATTAGAACTTTCAACGCCCGTCAGACCTATGCAATGATGTGTAAATGAACCTCTGCGAGACGTTTTCCATAATTTACAGTGCAAAACAGCAATTTTTTTTTTTGGGAAAGTTTAGCTTTCAAGTAAACTGTCATGTCACGGGAAAGTTAGTTACTCTCCCACACTCATTCCACCAAGAGTAAGAAACTCAAAAATTTGGAGGAAATTCCTCATTTTCTATACATACTGTTTTGATCAAACACTAGCTTGAGTGATTAGTTCAGGAAAGTGGACAACCACAAGTTAATTGATTTGATTTAGAAATGTTGTGTTTTCATTTGAACAAATTTGATGAATTTTGCAGGATATAGACAATATCTATTATGAGACGGAATACCGACGAGAATGGTGCACTAGCAAGGGGAAACCCTCCCCATGCTTCCTTTTTGCCAGGAAATTCACTCGGCCCGCTGCTCACCGGCTTCTTAATATGGTAAGTTCCATGGTTTCATAACTTACATTTGATGTCCTTTCTTGGTAAAAACTAAATTTTCAAGGCCACAACGAGCTTACATTGAGAAACCGTAACATATAAGTGTAGGCTGTGTAGCAATGGAAAATTATTTATTGGTTTCAGTCCATTGCACCTGGGCCAATGAATGTGTGATACATTAGTAAAATGTGTGGGCCATACTGACACTTTTATTGTTGTGCAACACATTCATTGGCCTGGGTGTAATGCGCTCATGACCAATGAATACTTTCTCGTAGCAACGGCCATATACTGCTGGGTCACTGGTAGTTAACTTCTTTTTCTCCCCCCCTTCCTTTTTGGGCATGCCTGATTTGTAGTCCCATCTGATTGGCTTCTTTTTTTCTTTTTCTGTTGTCCAGTCTGCGCTGGGAGCTAGCTTTCAATGAAGCAACAATAAATCCTTACCACGTCAAAGTAAATAGCTGTTGCAAGTTTAATACCAGCTAGAAGAATAACTAGAGTTAACTTGCGTGGAAAATGTGTTAAACTTTTGATCAAAATGAAAAATGGAGAAGAGCTGTAAAAGAGGGGGAAAGAGAAAGAGCGTAATTAAAAATATAGTATGGTATATATATATTTTTTTCTTTGCTCCATTTTTAGAGATGGAGGTCTGTTACATGCGTGTGCTGGGTGCTGTAAGACTTGTGAGAAGGGGTGCATTCTAAATATGACAACATTAAATAAATCAAAGAAAAAAAAGAGTTTGCTAATTGCGTGGACTGGTGGATACAACCTCACTCGAAATCCAAGCAAATTTCGCTTCAATAATCTCGAATGTTCTGGGTCTCAAATGACATGACAACAATGATTAAACATAGTAATGATTTTTTTTTTTTTTTTTGGGTTAAAAAAAAGGTGAAACCTCAACTTTTGATTAATTTATTTTTTGTTAATGAAATAACTCGAAAATATTTGATTAATGTGATAGATTAAACTTAGAATTTCTGATTTACAACATTTTCAAGTCAACTTATCTACTATCCGGGCTTGATTTATTAATTTGAGATGCAAAACTTTGTATTAAACTGTTAAAATATGATCCATTTCAGTTTATTATTTTTCTTTAGCCTCTCTTCTATTCCTTTGTCACAAAATTGAAAGGGAAAAGCTAAAGCTAGCGAATCATCATTATGAATAAATGACATGGTGTGGGACTATCATCCTTCAGGTTGAAGCCCACCAAATCATGACCTTCACGAGTGAACTTTATGCTTGAATTGAAATAATTCTTTACGTAGGTCCAATATTAGTTTCTTTCAAACATGATATTAGATGTAGTCCGAGCATTAACCCAACAAGAAGATGCCTATTATTTCATCATTCTAATAGTTACATTAAAAAAATGGAATGTAGTTATAAAATGTTTTGTGCATAACATTTGTGTAACACTTCAAATGAAAATCTCAAGTACCGACTCAAAAGGTATTTTATTTTATGTTAAATCACACTTCTATCTCTTCTAAAGTTTTTAACAATTATAAAAAAAAATTATGTTATTTTTAAAATTATATTTTGATAAATTACACATACCTACCCTCCAATATAATTTTTAACAATGCCATCTTTGGTACTACATGTGAATACAAAATTAGTGAGTTAGAAAACATTCAACAATGATATCTTTGGTGCTAAGACAAGCATTGGTGCTATCTCTGGTGCTATAAAGATAGTATTATCAAATTTTAGCATGAAAGATAACTGTGCATTGTAAGATAAATTTTATGGGACTGTGCTATAATTTGGTAATAACATGTTGGATGACACATGCATTGAAGAAAGCCAAAATATAGCTTTGGCATGACCCAAATAATATTTTGAATTAGAGATAGTATTACGCAACTCCCAGAAGAGTTGTTATATACTATAACAAGTGATGCAAAACTGCATATTCCAACGACATGCTTAAAATTGCCCTCGTATTTTAACTTTTTTTAAAAAATATTTCTCAAATATAGCAAGAAGAATAGGAACTGCTATTAACATCAATGGCTTAGATTTTCTCAATCTAATGATTGAAAATATCTAAAAGTCATAAAAGTTTTATTAATTAAGAAGAAGAACAATTGTTCTACTAAGAAAATAACATTTCAGTATTAAAGTGGAATTGTCAAAATGTATTATTTTGGTATTGTTAGTATTGCTAATAATAACTAAGGTAACACGTTTAACATAATTAATGAAGATAGTAAGACTGAGATCCACCGATGATCCCACACCCTTGTGAGATAGTTGGTTACGAAGACAATTGTGGTCTTGTAAACCAAGTCATTTAGGCTGAGATTTGGGAAGCGTTAGATTTGGGCTTTTCAAGGGCTTCCGCTGGCCTAGCCTCAAATTGGAGGAGGATGACACGGGCCCTATACACAGGACTGGACAAACCTGTATGTAACTCCTATCATACATTGGGCCAGGCTAGTGGGCTTACTTCTTCGCTGATGAGGTGTTGCATTTGTCCGATAGATTGGGCCTCCGAATTTCTCATCCATACGGGCCCATTCTAAGGATAATATAATGAGTATTGCTAGACGCTACTTCACCGTCATCCTGAAGTAACATTTGTTTTTCCTTTGATAGCTTCCCAGAAGACAACTCGCAATTTCCATCAAAACCCTATTGGATCCATATACAGGAACATAAATCATCTTCCCTCTCTCTCTAGAACGATACACACACACACACATATATATATATATATTAATTTATACACGTACACGCCTCTCTGGTTTTATAGACTGAATCTATCCAGAATTCGAAGCTCGATGAATACGTCGCAGTTCATGGACAAGCAGATCATGGATCTAACCAATTCGCACAACAACAACGACTTCATCGATCTCATGAATCCTAAAGAAGATCACATCGGTGGTTGTAAGAAAGAAGAGATAGTGCCCAGCTATGATTTTCAACCAATTCGTCCCATCGTTGCATCGCAGCCTTCCAATCTTGATCCGAGTAATGTTGGGGTAACTAGGGTTTGGAATTCGGCTGATTCAAAGACTAATGTTGCTGGTGTTGGTGTCAGAGTAAGTTCTCTCTGTACACAAAATTGTCAATATGTATTAATTCAAATATATAAATTTACATATGCACAACCGCGCACCCCTGTAAAGTAAGATTTATAAGGCTTAATTGGTGTCTCTGGTCTCTGTATATACACATATTAACAACCTCTTCCTCTCTACTTGACTTTTTGGGGCTTACTGGTGTTTAGGTGGGTTCTTTTTCTGTTTTGATGATTTTTATAGCTATGAATTACTATTGTTGTGAATTCCGATTAATAATTGTTTATGTTACCTGAGATATCCTGTCTTCACTTGTTAAAATTGAACTCAGTTTGTCTACTAGTCATTCAACAAATGGTCGTTGAGTGATTTGGAAAGAAAGTAGAGGAAAGGGGAAGGAGGGAGAGGTTATTTTGTGCTTGGTTTAAAATTAGGAAAGGAAAGGGAGGGGGATGGAGAGAGAGGGGGGTGTCGCTTAATTTATTCAATTAGCACTCCTTCCAAAAATGGACGGAGAATGAAGGATTGGTGAGAGCTTTTAATGATTTTTTCATAATATCAATTTTAACCTTAAGGAAGAAAAAAAACACCTCTGTCCTGGGGCATAATATATAATTTTTTACTTTCCTCTCTTTCTTCTCTTGTTTCCAAGAAGGATGAGAGAATTACACTCTTTTTTCTCCTTTGTTATCCAAGCATGAATGAGGGATTACACTCCCCTTTCTTCCCCTCATAATTAATATTCCCTCGTAACTAATATTATCCTCTCCTCTCTTCTCATTCCCTTCCTATTTATCCAAGCATATTGTTAAAAAATTAATGTATGTAGTTCTGGCCGAAGCCATCACGGACACCGTGAATGCATCTCTTGATATATTTGTATGTGTTTTGCTTTTGGTGAGTAATATCAAGACTGTCTGGTTTGCAGAGTTGGTGAGGGCAAAGGGGAACAAATCTCTCATCTTCTTTTTTTCTTATTCAAATAAAGTTAGAAAATAAATAATTTTTCCCATGGCCTTTTGTGTTCTGTCGTTAAGCTCACAAACCAAACAGAGCTGCCTTAATTTCTAATTTTATTTTAAGTACGAGAAAAATATAAGAAAATTCAGTTTCCTTTTCCTTTTTCCTCACCATCAATGTTATTAGTTTTAGTTCATGATCTCTCTCTCTCTCTCTCTCTTTGTTTTTTCTTCTCTTCTACTAGAGCTTTGGGAGAGGAAATTAATGTGTAGTTGGGGTCTGTGAAGGGATGATTAGAACATTCAGGGATAACATTATGTCAAGCCTCTGTTATGTAATTTTGGGTTATTGTAATTATAAAGGTTGCCCAGAAAGTTCAGTGAGATAACTCTACATGTGAAATTTACCAAAGGGTGACTTGATATTATTTTGAGAACAACTAATTTTCGATTATATGTGCTGAGAATTATTATTTTAGGCTCACTATTGGTTGGTGCCAGTGGAGGAGAAATTAGTAGTAGTCCCATGCAGGGGTGGAGTCAAGATTTATCTCAAAACTAACTAATAAAATCAAAGTTGATTTTATATAATTTATATAAATGAATTGTTACTACATGTATCTTCAATAATTACAAAGGGAAAAAATTTAAAGTTTGATCATAACATTTACAAAAATATATATTTGTAAACTCCAAACGCCTACATAAGATTTGCTCTGTCGGGGTGTATTCTGTATAAATTCTAATGTTACTTATCAAAGAAAAATTGTATTAACAACCTAAATCAAGGCTCAACAATTTAAAGCTAAATTTGGGTTCCGTTGTGCACTTATACATTAAATTCCCTAGACAAGTTGCACAATAAACATAGCATAAATATCCAAATATATAACTTGCACTAGAGACATCCTTAATCATGAAAATTTGTTCTAACCATGGCAATGAATGTGATTATATTTTTAAACTATTAGCTTTTCCCTTATTCTTTGAGATTTTACGCTTACATATGTAAATCCTCATGATTACATCATGCATTTAAGTTTATGTTTCTTTTCCCATGACAACCAAATGCTTCACACCTATGCTTGTGGCCCTTCAAAACTTTGAATTTAATAGTGGAGGGCCATAAAAACACGATGGTCTATGATTTTATGGATGATATGGCCGTCAATTGATATGAATTCTAAAAAAAAGATTCACTTAAGCTACTAGAAATAGTTTGACTTCAAGGATTTCTTATGTGGAGTTGAGGAGTTGAGGAGGGGTGAGGTGGTATGGAATCCTAGATTTAGGAGGAATTTGTTTGATTGGAAGAGTGGGAGGTGGAGGATCTATTGGCTTTGTCAAATAGATGTATTCTTAGAAGAGAGAGATGATGCTATGAGTTGGCGGGTAGACAATAAGGGTAGGTTCACGGTGAAGTCTTTTTTTCTCTCCTTGATCGGGAAGAAGAGAGAGGAATTCCCATGACAATTGAAGCGGAGGGGCTATCATCTTGGTAACTTTAGATAACTTGAAGCGGAGGGGCTATCATCTTTCTAGCCGATGTTGCATGTGTAAGAGGGAGTAGGAGACCCTCGACCATCTTTTTTTTCATTGCAAGGTGACCAGTGATGTATGGAAATTGGTCCTCTCATTATTTGGTTATAAGTGGGTGATGCCGGCTTCCTAAAGGAAGGTGTTCGTGAGTTGGCGTACTAGTAAAATGAGGAAAGACCTTAGAAGCATTTGGAGGATAGCATCTTTGTGCCCTATCTAGAGCATTTGGAGGGAGCAAAATCGGCGTACTTTTGAAGACAAACAATTATCGATGTGAGATCTCAAAGATTCTTTTTTGTGGTTATGATTTCTTTTTGGTGTAAAGAGGAATACCCAACGAATTTGTAACTTTTTTGGGGGAATTAAGGCATTAATTTTCGTAGCCTCTCCTTTTTCTTGTACATGGGTAGCCTCTCTCGGGCTCCTTTGTTTATAGTTTATATTACTCTAATCTTACTGATCGAAAAAAAAAATGTTAAGTTGGACTTTACTCATATGTTGGCAATTAGTAAAGCCTATCGTCCCTACCTTAATTTTCAATGCCTTCAAATGTCATGTGCAGGATACTTGAAGAAAGAAAGAAAATTGTTTAATATAGTTTGTCATTTCAATTTCCTGTATTCTTTGGATTTGGTTTCTACATAGATATTCAAGTAATGATAAATTCAAGCAATTCTCAGTTTCTTATAATTCCACCACTGCCGTAAATTATGCTTCAGCCTTCAGCTCACCTAATAATTAAATGGTTCCCCTACTGCCTGACACATTTGATTTTATTTGTACTATTTTCAACAGTCCAATTAAAATACAGAGAGAAGAAGCTTTCGTCGGCTATGAAGCTAAATGAGAGAGAGCTTCAGTGAATGGTTGAAGCTTGAAAGGTTGAGAGAGAGAGAGAGAGAGAGAGAGATTGGAGCGAGAACTAGTACAAACTAAGTGCATTTTAGGGAAAAAAATCATGGGCCAACTTCTTTCGTAGAATGTATAAGTGGGCTGTAAGTTTAAAAGGCCCAGTAAAAAATCACATATGAAACATATATAGAGGAGGGAAATTTTACAAATATTTATTATTGGTGACAAATTTAAGAAATTTTGTGAACTTTTAAAATATCAAATTAACCTCAATTGTTTTTCAAAATTTCAGTGGGGGCAAGTTTCCCCACTGCAGATCCTCCCCTGGTCCAATGATTATTATTATTAGTATTATTATTTTATGTTGCTTATTTCAAGTTTGGATTTTTCCTCCATATTTTTTTTTTTGATTGGTAAAAGACCACTCTTCTTGGGAAGTGGCTGTGGCGCTTTGGGGAGGAGGTGGGTTCTTTTTGGAGGGAGATGGTGTCCTTAAAATACGGGTGCAATAAGGGGGGCTGGTTCTCTAAGGATGTGGTGGGGCCGAGGGGCTGTGGTCTTTGGAGGAGCATCCATGAGGGGGCTGCGAACTTTAGAAATAGGGTGGGCTATGTGGTGGGAGATGGTGTTAGGGTGAGATTTTGGAAGGATCTGTGGTGTGGGGATGTTGTTTTGATGACCCGCTTCCCTCAGATGTTCACTTTAGCCAGTTTCAAGGAAGCAATGGTTGCTGATTGTCTTGCCCGTGACGGGGACTCGGTAGTGTGGAAGCTGATGTTTAGAAGAAATTTTTTTCACTGAGAATTGGAGGTGGTGGGAAGCTTATTAGAGTTGTTACATAGCAAGGTGGGAGGAGTCGGGAAGATAGGATGGAGTGGCTTGCCAATGGGAACAACTCCTTCGCATTGAAGGATTTCTACAGGGCCTTGATGAGTGAGGAGGGGACACGGGCTCCCTTCCCTTGGGAGATCATCTGGCATTTCGGAGTTCCAACCAAAGTGGCTTTTTTTGCTTGGGTGGCCATCAGGGGAAAGATCCTAACCGTCGATAATCTTCAGAGGTGCGGTTTTAGGTTAGCTAATAGATGCGTCATGTGCAAGGTAGCTCCAGAATCAATGGACCATCTCCTTCTTCACTGTGATGTGGCCCGCGACTGTTGGGGGCTCATCTTCTTGGCCTATGGCTTTGCTTGGGTGATGCCACTCTCCCTGAAGGATCTCCTGTTATACTGGGAGGGTGTTAGAAGCAGAAAATGTTCTAGAAATAATTGGAGTATGGCTCTGCTTTGCATGATTTGGACTATCTGGAAAGAAAGAAAGAAACTCTAGGATATTTAAGGGGAATGAAAACCCTCTGCATATATTGAAAGATTTCTTTTTGCGCATTTTATTTTTTTGGGTCAAAAGGTCCCTTCCCTTGTATGTAGGCAGTAGGCTCCTACATTGATTTTTTGGGGGAGTGGAAAGCATAGGTTCCCTTCTCCCTTTGTAAATGGGTTTGCCTCCCTCGAGCGGTCTTCTATATAATTTCCATTACTTATCAACAAAAAAAAAATCACTAAAAAGGCGCCTGATGAGGGTAAACCCAAAAGGACAAAAGAAATGGACCGACTACAAAATTAAAGCCCAAGATCCCCTAAAAATTTCATAAGCTCTTCTAAATACATGGGAAAATCTTTCTTAATCCAATAAAAGAGACTACACAAAAACTTATCTTTCTCCAAAGGAAGGGGGGGGGGGGTTTCCATCTCCAAAAATTCTAGAGTTCCTTTCCTGCCAAAGGTACCACACAAGGCATATAGGTGCCATCCTCCAAGCAATACGCAGCTCCTTTTTGATCCTTTTGTACCACCATACCTCAAGGACCTCTTTAAAAGAAGCCGGCAAAACCCATGCACAACCAAATAAGCTAAAGAGCATGTTCCATCCTTCCCGAGTAATCTTACAATGAACAAGAAGGTGATTGACATTATCCCCCTCTTCCTTGCACATAATGCAGCGACTAGGGAGATGAAAACCTCTTCTTTGTAAATTGTCCTGCCATGTGAGAATAGCATTCCAAGCCACCGACCAAGCAAAGAAAGTTGTTTTTGTAGGCACCCTTGAATGCCATGTCGCCTTCCAAGGAAAGTCTCTACTCATCCCACTTACCAAACCCCAATAAAAAAACTGCACAGTAAAAAAAATTTCCTTGCTAATCCTCCACTCAATAACGTCCTCCCTCATCTCCCCCATCCCCACTAAGAATAAAAGTTCCAAGAGCTCCTCCACTTTGCCAAGCTCCCAATTCAAAGAAATTCCTTCTAAACTTGTGGACTCCCTACTCCCTCCCTCCAAAGAAATGTAATCCCTCACCTTTGCTTTCTTATCCACCACAATGCTATACAAGGTTGGAAAATTTTCCTTCAAAGGGCTGTCACCACACAACCTCTCCTCCCAAAACAAAACCCTAGAACCCTCCCCCACATTAAACTGGATATTCTGAAAAAACTCCCCTTTCCCCTTTTGAATTGCTTTCCAAATACCACTTCCATATGTCTCATGATTTTCCTTTGCATGCCACCCTCCCTCTTCACACCCATATTTCACACCTATCACCTCCCGCCATAAGGATTGTCTTTCAACTGCAAAACGCCACAACCGACTTTCCCATCAGAGCTTGATTGAACACCTTAAGATCTTTGAAACCCAGCCCACCTTCATTCAAGTGCAATTTAACTTTATTCCAGCCCACTAAATGGGTCTTCCGCTCCTCTCCCATCCCACTCCATAGAAAGTCACGCTGAAGCTTCAAAGTCAATGTCCAAACAACCCCCAACCTAAAGAAAAAAATGATATCTAATTCTATTGTTATAGTTGTCCCTTTGTTCTCTTGTTGTTTTTCTTTGTTTATGTGCAAATGTTTCACAAACTTCTGGATTGAAGACTTTTTGTTGGACCACATTAACTTGTATCTCATATGTGGATATGTTATGTTTTATGCAAGCAGTTATTGACTGCTGTGTTCAATTTTATGCATTTTGTGGCTAATATTTCACATGTTGCTTTCATGTTCTGTACAGAATTATGGTTCTCTTGACTCCATTGAACCTGCAAAAGTCATTTTAGAGAAGGATCGTAATGTCTTTGATGCAGCATTGGTGTCTGAGATTGATCAAACAATGAAGAAACATGCTGATAATCTGCTTCATGCGTTGGAAGGTGTTAGTGCACGACTATCTCAGCTGGAGAGCAGAACTCGCCACCTTGAGAATTCTGTGGATGATTTAAGGGTATCTGTTGGAAACAATCATGGAAGCACAGATGGTAAATTGAGGCAGCTGGAAAATATTCTTAGAGAGGTATTTTCTTCTTCTACGTTTCCCTCACTGTTACCTAAGTACTTGGGCTGCGTTTGGTTTAGGAAACATATATATAGGCTCTGGATCTAGTTAACTCAGACTGCTGCTTAATAAAATTGGTAGTTTGTTCATTTGATTATATACTTCCTAGAATGAAGCAAAGTGACCTGCTTTTTCCATGTTTGTGTGTGTGTTTTAATATTTGGACACTGCTTTTGAAGGATTATAATGGCTTTGCATGCCTTGTACATCTTTTATGATGCATATGCTGCAGTAACATAGTACACTAACATTACATTCTTTTGGTATGTGCTACATACTTCAAGATCCCATATTTTTTTCTATAATTAGACCTTGCTAAGAGGGAAAAAGTACAAGCAAAGGTTGTCTGGGTCACTAAATAAGAAAAACAAATGAGAAGGATTAATAAAGAAGATGAAACAGAAAAACCGTCAGCCAGTGTATATGATTGCCTTCTTCCTGCTGATAACTCAAGCCTTGAAATGGTAAGTTGTTGGAGTTGGGAGAACTAAGTTCATATATAAGGATCACATATTTTCACAAGGCAGGACCACTTCTGAGTTATTCAATGTATCGGTACAAATTCAATTCAATTCATCCTTGTCCCGTTTGGGGTTAGCTACTTCAACTCTCTCCTTATTTTATCCGGGAAGTAGTTCTGGTTGAACCATATGTTGCATATACCTCTTATTATGCTAACATACAGCAATTCTGTTTTCCTTGTGATCGAGTAATGTGGACATTGTATTCCTTTCCACACTCCACAGACAAATTTTTTTAATCCTGTACTTACTGATAAAACAATAATAATTAATACCCTTACGTTAAATGGAACTATGAAATGTATGTCAGTTTTTAGGTCAGTGATATACTAACACAAACTTTAAAACCATAGAATTGGATGCAGAACATCTGTATTTATGCAAATAATATGGAGAACTATCATCATAAATATCAGTAATTAGCATTCATTTTCTAAAAAGTAATGATCAGAACAGGGAAGAAGGATGCAATGAAATGAAAAGTTACGCCTTCAGAATTAATAATTATAAAAAGGAAGAAGGCTGCAATGACACAAGAAGTTGCACTTGATGGTGCACGTGGACCACTCTCTAGCTTTTGATTAAGGTTTTCCAAACTAGTACCATTCCTTGGGAGATTTTGACTTTTGAGTCATATCATTCAAGCCAATTTTAAGCAAAACCCTTGTTATTGTCATTCTCACTTACTCCGTGGCTCTGCCCTTCTCACAATCGCCTGAAGTAATTGGATCTCTTTCCTTATTATTTTGTTTGGCTTGTCATGAATGAATTGGTTGTTTTTGTTCCCCATCTGCCATTTGACTTGTGCCTTTAACTAATCTCCTCAGGTCCTCTTTTGTATACCTCCAAATTGGTTTTAGCTGATTTTTCCTTCTCCAAGTTAAGGGCTAACTCCCTCCGCCTTATCAATCTGCTTCCCCTGAGTTTCTCTAAAAACACTTTCAAGTTAGTCTCCTGAAGCTTCCTTTACCCAACTAAATCACTTGTTGCTGATGCAGGGTTTGACTCCTATCGTTCCAATGCACCTCGAATCCTCTATTGATATGTTTCAAAGTGTAAATAGCCCACTGAATTTTGGTAATCTGGCTTTCCAAAATAGTAGGAAATTGATGTGAGATTGGTCTAGGATTAACTAGCTGATTCAACTTGGAAACATTTCAACCTGGAAGAGGAGAAAACTGAGAGCCCTGCTGTGGTCGGGTGTAGTCTAAAATGAAGTCTATAAAAGCATTTTTACTGATGAGATTGTGTTGTCATGGGGACACAATCTCATTTGTAGGTTTGCTTTCTTGCTCGTGTTTGGGGAGGAAACAAAAAGCCAATTGAAGTTTCGCATAAGGCTGTAGTATATTTTACGAAGTTTTCTATATTTTTACTTCTTTGTGACTCACTCTGTTTGCCTGGTGTTTATCAACAATTGCACACAGGTACAATCTGGTGTACAAGTTGTAAGGGATAAGCAAGAAATCGTGGAGGCTCACTTGCAGCTTGTGAATCTGCAAGTATCCAAGGGAGAGCAGCAATCAGAAACCCAGAACACTCTGCATGTGGATTCTGTGCAGCAGGCAGCATCTGCTCCTCATCAATCTCACCAACAGCTTCCTCCTGTGGCTATTATGCAACCACCTTCTGGTCTCCCTCCTCCCAATGCTCCTCCTCCACCCACGTCACAACAGAATCTGCCACCTCCAGTTCAGCTTCAAAACCAATATCCTCAGAATCAGATTCCTGCTGTCCCTCAGCGCGAGTCTTATTTCCCACCACCTGGTCAGGCACAAGAAGCCACAAATCAACAATTTCAACTACCTCCTCCACAGCTGCCGCCTCCCCCAACACCACAGCAACAATATCAGCCGCCCCCTCACCCACAGTACTCTCAGCCACCTCCACCGACACAACAGCATCCATCTCTATCAGCTGTGAGTCCCCCTCAACCCCAGACTTCATTGGGGCACCATCCTGAAGAAACGCCTTACATGCCATCTCAAAATTATCCCCCAAGCGTCCGTCAACCTCCCTCTCACCCACCTAGTGGAGTCCCTCCCTCCCAACAGTTCTATGGGACTCCATCCCACATGTTTGAGCCACCATCTAGCAGACAGGGTTCAGGATTTTCTACCGCATATGGTCCATCATCCGCGCCTAGCGATCCATATCCTTATGGTGGATCACCTTCTCAGTATGGAAGTGGTTCCACAATTAAACCACCACAACTCTCTCATCCTGCAATGGCCCCGAGTGGCGGAAGCAATTACCCCCAACTTCCAACTGCTAGGATACTGCCACAAGCTCTGCCTACTGCTTCTGGGGTGGGTAGTGGGTCTGGTTCTGCAGGAACTGGAAACAGGGTTCCTATTGATGATGTGGTTGACAAAGTGACAAATATGGGATTCTCAAGAGACCAGGTGAGAGCCACAGTACGAAAGTTGACAGAGAGTGGGCAGTCGGTTGATTTGAATGTAGTGCTAGATAAATTGATGAATGATGGGGAAGGAGGTCAGCCCCCGAGAGGTTGGTTTGGTAGGTAACATGGTTCATCTGATTGATGCTCATGTATAGAACTGTTGGGGCTGCTTGTTTGTGGATCAGCTTTGCTATGAGCGACCTTTTGTTTGGATATTAAGGGTTAGCCCTTCCCGACACTGCTTTGCTATTTTGTTTTCTTTTATTATTTATGGTTATTGTGGAATTGTTATTCTTCTCTGTTTAGCATTCGTTGTTGGCTGTTCGTATAAATATACATTTTCTTTCACGTTTCTGTATACCCTTAATAATTGAAAGCAGGTTATCAAATGTTTTTACTGCTAGAGCTTTTTCTACCGGGCTGGGCACTTTCTGTAGTGTCCTTTGAATGGAAGGGGGGTTCATAAGCTCCGGGACTCAGTGTTAACATCGGAGGTACCGAGTTGGGATTTTGCTAGATGCAGTGAGGGGATGCATCCCTTTGCGTTATTTTACGTCATGTGTGGTTGGATTTCATTCTGTTTCTCACTGCAAGTTGAAATGATTATAATAAATGCTTCAGCTTTACATGAAGCGCTGGATATAATCCTATGGATTTGGTTTGTGCTTGAGTTGGGAGACTCCCAGGATTGTCTAAAGAATCTTGGATTGCTTTCATGTATTTTATTTTATATTTTTGGAAACAGTTATGCTTTGTTTAACATAATGCTTGAAAATTACTTATTGCAATGAGTGTAGCATGTTTTGTTTTTGTTGTGAATGGTATGAAATCATGTTTGCATTCTACTTTTTCTCTGTGGTTTCTCCCCTCGTTTAATCCGTATTCCATAGGCTGAGCTCTTCCCCGAGAGGGGATTTCAACCTTCTCACCACTTGGGCCAGCTAGGCAATGATATTACTTACTTTTTTCTTTTTTTAATTGGCCTCAAGAAGATTTAGCGAAAAGTAGACATGAGCACTAAACCCACCACGCAACAGGCGGGAGCACTAGTAGGTTAGGCCGGTTTTGAGCCTCCCCAATTCTAGGAAATATTTTTTATACATGTACAATTTTGGTTTTTTTTTAATTTAGTTTATCTTAAAATTATGGTCCAATCTAATTTTTATCTATTATTTTTCTCATTTTTCTCTTAAAATTTTAGTCTACTTTCAAAAACTTTGGCCTAATTTAATCTTTATTTATCATTTGTCTCATTTTTCATTTCAAAATTTTGGCCCAATGATTAAATTTTTTTAGCCATATACTATTTTTCTTGATTCTGTCCTTGTTACCACGAGTAAAGAGAGGAAAAGTCTATGCCTACCAACTTTTTTTTTTTTTTATTAAAAATAGTTTGACAGTAGGAATGTATTATGTAATTTCATAATTTGACGTGTAAGAGTGGCTTTTAGCATAATGGTAAGATTACTCTATTGTGACATGGAGATTTCACTGTGAGAGGAGTCTCGGCACTGGGCTGGTCTTTTTATAATTTAATGTATAAGAGCAGTTTCAGTAATTGAGTTATTAGAACTGTCATAGTTATATTTTAATAGCTCAACTCCAAAATAATGTTCTAATGATTGGTTATTCAGAGCAACTTAAATGGTAAAAGCTATTTTAGTCATGCTAAAGTTAAATTTTATCAGTGTTATAGTACCAAAAAATTATTTTTTGACATTTCTGTTCTGATAATAAAATATTAATTTTTGGGAGAACTTCTTCCAATTTGAGCATTGAAATAACAAAAAAGTTTTGTTAAATCTGGACCGTGTATTTAGAATAATTTGAACTATTCAGAGTGATAGTGGCTATTAAAACAAAAGTCACATTTAAAAGAACATTTGACTCTTTCAAATTTTGATAGCATGAATAACTAACCATTGGAGGACTATTTAGAGTTAAGCTACTAAAATATAACTATAGTAGCTCCGATGATTCAATCGTTGGAGCTGCTCTCATGTAATCAAAATTTGATCGAGTCAAATATTATTTCAAAAAGCTTTCTATTTTATTTGTGGGCACAAAGATTTTATATGTACAAAGATTTTTTTTTCCCAGTTGAATATGCGTATGATGATTCATTATGGATAACCAATTGCTCATTTTGTAATACATTTCGTTTACTGTGTATTACTATTTTGTAATATCAGGCCGCAAAATGCAACGCTATCTATGATTTCTTTAACTGATAAATTTGTGTATAATTTTAAGTTTAAATAAGCATAACTAAATTTAGAGGTCCCTACTATTTCAAAGAATTACTTATATAATTAGTTATATATCAAAAAAAATCATCCAATTTACTTTTTAAAAATATTTCAATTTTTAATCAAATTCAAAATAATTAATTTTAAAAAAATAGTAGTACATGTTTATACGGATAATGATACAATTATGTACAAATAGTCCTACATTTCAATACATGTGGTGGTATATTTCTTTCTTTACTTTTTTTGGGAATTGATGCTGCACTTTTTGGTCGGTATGGGCTCCGAACTCCGTTGCCTGAGAAACATTCAAAGAGAAGGATCAGAGTGCCACCGGGTTGGCTCCGGTGGTAGCCGCTCTGATGCTTAAATCAATGAAACTGAATTGAAAGACTGTAATTGTAAACCAAAGAATGAGCATGAATGTAACAGCGTACCTTAGAGTTTTATTTATAGGTTGCGGGTTTCCTAAGTTGATTAGAATTTGGAGTCATGAATGTAGGGATTTGATCATCGGAGAACGACAGTTATCATGTTGAACACTACGCTTGATAGATATCCGTAGGTAGCAGTTTCCTTGTTAAAGACTGTTTCTTTTTCCTTAGGTCGGTAGGATATTCAAGGCGGTAATGAGCTCTGAACCTTGAGGGATGCTCTAAAGGCCTTGTGTTCGGTCCTATGAGCTCTGGAGGTTACGTGTCTGAGTCTACTCTGGATGACTGAGCTTTAACTAGTCTGTAGTCACACATGTTACATGGAGACTAGCCTGTCACGTTATGGTATATCAGGAACTAAAGCTAAAAATCTATTTCTAACACGTAAAAATCAGTCAATCTATTTTTAATCAAATTTTCAACCTTGTATATACATAGGTTGGCCCATTTGTGAAGAAGAAGTTAGTGGAGGAAAAGCATAGAGACTTTCAAATATTTGGACTCTTTTGTTGTTGGTGGTCTTAGGTAAGTATCATAATGTATACATTGCAAAGCAACTTTAACTGCATTATAAATCCTTTCACCCTCTTCAGCTTGAATCAAATATATTTCTTATTTCTTTCCTTCCTCACTCTTTTTCCCACTCACGAAACCACCAAACAACCATCCACCACCTAGATATTTACCCTAAAAGGAGGTGAATAGGATATTTTATAAATATTGACAACTTTTATAAACTTTAAAAATGAATACAAAATATGCAAAAATATATAAAAGAATAGAGATAGAAAGAGAGAACAAATATAATAATTTTTATGAGATTCGAAAAATTTATTATGTTCTCGACTTAAGTATTTATACTTGAGTTTTTCCACTACCTCTATCTGCTTCACATGTGGAGGTCAAACCTTTACAACAAGAGCTACTAGCACTTTGTTTATTCAAATATCTCATTTTGCCTTACAAAAGTAGCATTTACCCGCAAATTTCATCGCAATGAGAAAATGCAAAGAGTTTACCAAAGAATACTTTTTTTTTGAGCTAAATGGTACAATAAAAGTTCACTCTCTAATGATTGATTAATAAATACTTGAATATTTAAGAGTTGAGATAACTTTGAGATCTAAATCCAAAATTTTAGAGATCTCAATTCACTTTGAAAGATTTGAATGTAAGAGCAAGTTTGTGAATGCAGAGGATAATAATAAATGCTTCCAACAACCTCTATCTATAGGCCTATGAAGAATATAACTATTTGATTCAAAAATTAATCGTTCCCTCCACCCCTTTTGATCTGTTTAAAATTTGTAATTAAAAGTGTCAAATTGGCAAAATCAGTCGACTGAATTCATCTTTCAATTGACTCAATCATAATTCAATTGACTAAAGAACTCAAATAATTTGTCCAGAGAGTAGAGGTATCAATGTTCAAAGTCATTTAGTCGAATGATTCTTTGATTCAATCGATTGAATCTTTAGTGTGAATTTGTACACAAAATGGCTTATGTGATTCCGGCAGTTGAATGTTTAATTTGGTCGAAATGTGTTAAGACCTTATGAACAAGTATAAATTTAGTTGATTGAATTTGGGTCCAATCGATTGAATTTAACTGAGAAAAAACAGGCATGTGTTTATGAACATGATTTAGTCGACTGAATTGACAACTTAGTCGATTGAATTTGACAGTCTTGTACCATTACTTAATTTGTTTAGTGTTATCTTTTTTAAATACATTGATTTTTTAAAGCTCAGGTTTTCACGATATTATGTATTTGAAAAAATATTTTGTTAATTGATTTTAGTTGATCATTTAAATACTTTAAGCATTATAGAAAACAAAGTCTTCACTTGATTCCTTGGGCTTAAGTACTTTCACTTGTCTTATGTTCAACTTGATGTTTGATATTGTGATAATATCTCTATGATGTTGATCATTTTCATCTTTAGTTAAAGTTTGGTCAACTATTCTTTGAGCTTATTAATCTATTTGCAATATTACTTAAGATAGATTATTAGTATACATCATCAAAATTATGAAAATGTCTTTAGTTAAAAACCTTTAGGGCCAACAGTTACAGTTGTGAACGACCCCCTAGACCATGCTCCACTGCCGTCGATGGCGATCACGATGCCACAACTAGTACAGCCACACCACCGCTACTCCAATCTCACCATCCATCTCCAACCACTTCTCACACCCCTCTCTTCTCTCTCTCTCTCTCTCTTCAATTTGAAATCCCACTCTTTCTCTAATACACACACGTATGATATTCTAGTGAGAGGGACATTAAAGTGGCATAGTTAATGTAATGAGGTGTCATGTAGACTTACAGACAAGTGTGAGTAAGTGGGCTGACTAAGCAATTAGGTGGCACGATGAATTTGTCTTTTCATTTAGATTACTTTAAGTGTAATTTTCTATAACTTGCATGTAATAAATTTTTTAACGTTATTCCTTCTTTGCAATTTTTGAAAACTTTGATACCCTAATATAATTTGGGGTTGGTTACCTTAACTGCAATTTCCCCTATAAAATATTTTATAAGGTTTTGACATTTAAAGACGACCACATTCCATGGGCATCATAATATGCAATAACTGTTCCATCAAATAATTTTTTGATTATTTAATATTTGGTTAAGGTAACTTTTATAGATAACAATGGTCTTAGGCTTTGATTATGGTATACGGTAGATATGAGACACAAGATTGATAAAGTATCGCGCGTAAAAGATTATATTGGTCGAATACGTTTCTCGTCTTGCATTTATATGAATATCATATGATTGTTAATTTTTAATAAATAAATTTTCATTGCATATATGTTAACTTGCAGTTGAGACACGAATCCAAGTAAATAATATTTCCCTCACCTTGTTTAGATCCAAGTACGGTACATTTTAGATTGACCGATTAAAATGTTGTGTATAAAAATGTTAACGTGATGAGTATGTAACATGTATCTTTATCCCAAACCCTCTCATTTAGAAAAATATCATCTCCAAACACGCCTTGTCCTACATCATTTACAATCTCATACCCACCCTGTTCCGATTGTAATAAACTTAAATCTGTCCCATTCTGCCCCTATTATACTAAAGTTTATTATTATTAAAAAATAAAAATAAAAGAAAAATATATTTTTTCTTTATTTCTATAAATATGTATTTATATATTCATTAGTATATTATATATTTTAGAATACACAAAGAATATTTAAACAATTTTATACTATAATTAACCTAATAAAAGGAGAGTACATTTAGCATCATCGTTTATAAATTCGTACTAAATTTTATTAGGTTTTGAATCTCATTTCACTTTACTAATTGTACAAGACAATTGCTATAGAATTAATAATAATGATAAATATCTCATTTCAATTGTCTTAATTTGTAACTTACATTCTTATAATGATAAGACTCATCATTTATAGGTCCACCAATAATTCCTACATTTTGTGATTGGATGGATTCCATCTATGGTAAAAGGGTCAGCTAAACCAAAGCCAAACTCGCGATTGTCACAATCTTCACGGAGGTCATAATTGTAATTTTACTTTCACCTACTTAATTTATTTCCCATTTTTGTTCAACCCCTTCTCCCTTCACTTTATCTTCAAATCCAGACCTCAGGGGTCATTGTATAATTTCACCAAAATATAATGGCCAACATAAATTTTATTGGAAATTAAATTTGCAATATTTAAGTGAAAATTATTTTATATTTTTGCAAACTGTAGGGATGGTTTGTTCAAATTTGCCATAACTCTCTCTATACCAGCTTCTGTAAAACCCTTTCTCAGTTTTTTGATTCTTCATTCTAGAGAGAGAGAGGGATACATGCATAGAGGGAAACAGAATTGAAGCGGCAACGCACTGTCGGGTCAATTGTGGGACCTAACGGAGAGTGAAAGAGAGAGCGAGAAAACGCAAATCTGTGTAACAAGGTTGGTTTCTCCTTATTTTTTTCTTCTTAGATTGTGATTTTGAGTTGATATCAGATTTTTGTAAGTGTATAAATGTACGGTTTTATTGTTGGATTTGACTTGTGCATGATCGATTTGCTTTTGATTACAGTAGGGATTTCGTTTGGGATCGTTTAGCTTCTTCCGCAGGCCGAATGAGTTTGTTTAGGGAATCTTCATTCTAGAGACAGAGAGAGTGTTTGTTTTTCATTTTAGTTCTTGTTTCGATTTTGGCTTCAATTCGGAATTTTTTGTACTAATTAGTTTGTTAAGAATGGTTGGTTCCAATTAAGCATGCATCCTGGAGGTTTGAGAAACTCTCAGTTTTACCCGTCTTTTTTTTGGGGGTGGGTGTGGGTGTGGGTGTGTGATGAGAACTCTCAATTGTTTTCTCAGAATTATAAGAATATATAAGATTATAGATATAGCTATAGATGTCTTTTTGTAGATTTCATTGCTGCTGTGTGTCATTCTGTTCAATACTTTGCTGGTTGCATATACGTGGACTGGATGGTTGAATGAAGTGTGGGTTTAAACAGCTGGGTGATGTTTTTCTGGTTGGTGTTCATGGGAATGGTGTGGAATTAAATTAAAATGTGATCCACTATACAGTTAATTAAACCTCGGACACAATTGCAATGAATGGGGTGCCATTTAGTGAATCAAGTGATAGATTTTTTATTAAGTCCTAATATGACGCTGTTACTGTTTGAATATGTCAGCATATGCTACATTAAATTTTTTAATGTAAATTTTAACTTATTTCGTAGCATTTAATTGACTTCTTGATGTAGCTAGTTTGGATGTTATTTATTTATTTTTTTTGTGGTAATTTTGACCATGTTAAGATTTTGGTTTATTACTTGTCCAATGGACAAGAGGAGAGCTTATTGTTGTGAAAATGTGCGTACATGTGTAAGTTATGAGAAATTATGGGGCTGTGAATGATCAATACTAGTATCATTGGTATGAATCATTTTGTTTTTGGGGTTGGCTTTGGTGTTTATTTATACATCAGTTTGGTGACATGCAGGTATTTGATTTTAGCATGCCCCAGGAAAGTGACTTTCAGGTTTCTGATTCTAGTAAAGCATGCACCTCTTTAGTGCTTGTGTCTTTTTTTAGCTTTACTGTCATTGCTGGTTCAGTAATTAGTAGTGTTTCCATATGTGTTTTTGCTATAGTTGTGCATGAATTGTATCACATGAGAGAATAGTAATGGATTTATTATTTGCGTTCTATTGAAAAAATAAGAGTCAGGTCAAGCTGAGCTTCACCCAAGCACCCTAAACTTATTGACTTAATTACATGGGACTGCAATTGGTTAAATATATTGAGGTCATGCTCAGCCCCTAACAAGTTTTGATGCTGGGCACATATAATATCTGAATGTAGTCCATCGGAAGCCCATGGACACACAAAGTCTACATGGAGGTTTTTTTTTCTCCTTTTGGTGGTTGGGTTTGGGGGGTGGGGGTGGGAGGCACTTCAGAAACTATTCCCATATTTCCGAAATATTCATCCGAAGAATCATTTGGGAAAGAAGAGTTCCCTGAAGGCAATACACCTTTTCTTTTTGTTTAAGTTCTTAATCAAGAACATTTGAAATAGCAAAAGCATGAGGTGTGGAGGTTGGACATACTTGTTTTTCTGAGCTTCAAGGCTTCAACATGATTGACTAGTAAATTAATTTTTATTAGAGGAACTGCCACTAAAATAGACTAAATAGTTTAACATGCATGCTATTGTAACTAAATCGGGAACTGGAAACAAGGAGGGAATACAAAGGTACATGGGAAATGCGAATTGGGAAAATGTTGTGGAATCAAATTGAAAACCTCAAGGGTTTGTTTGATTGTTTGGAAATCTATACTCCAATCACATGTTAGGATTTTCTTGCATTAACTTAGAAGATCCTAGTACCTAGTTAGTTGTGCAAGGTGTTTTTCCCATTAGTGTGAATTGCAATTCTATAGGTTTGTAATGATTTAGATGTCGTAGGCAACAAGTGAATCAAAAAAGAATTATGCTCTGTTTGGGAAGAGAAAGGGAGGGTATGGAGAGAATTGTCATTGTCTATTCAGATTTCTAAGGAAAGGGGATCGGGAAGGAATAGGGGATGGAAAGAGTGCCTTGACACAATTTGTTTTACCCAAAAGTTGATGGGAAGGAGCAAGGAGAAAGAACCTTTTTTGCTACATTTTTGTCCTTTAAACAACACCTGTGTTAATATGTAAGGTTATGTTGGTAAAATGAAGTGAAACCCTTTCCTTTTATTTTCTTCGTGCTTAACCAAACATAGGGAAAGACAATGGCAATCCTTTCCCTATATCCCACCTTCCCTTCCTTTATATATTTTTTTCCTCCTACCAAATGGATCATTAGTATTTATAGGTAGAAACAATGTTACCTGGAATGTGGATTTTTATGGTACATGGAATGGGAACGGGAACGGGAACGTAAATCGTTACTTGTTATAGAACGTGGTACGTTAGGGGTAGTTCCAGTAGACCCCTAGTAGTAAAGTCTTTTTCGGATTACTTTATTAGAACGAAATACGTTTATTTAGAACGTGATATGTTTTTTGATTGTATTTGTAATAATATTTGTAAGTATATATATACACCAGAAATTTTGTAATGAATCTAAGCCATTAAAAAAATTAGAATTCCAATGATATATGTATTTATTTTCTTGTATGTTATATAATTTTTTTTTTGGACTTGTGATATTTTAAATTGGAACGCTAAATCTTGCATTCCAAAT
Source organism: Nyssa sinensis (assembly GCA_008638375.1). Taxonomy (NCBI): domain Eukaryota; kingdom Viridiplantae; phylum Streptophyta; class Magnoliopsida; order Cornales; family Nyssaceae; genus Nyssa; species Nyssa sinensis. Next base: position 61,457,688 of record CM018032.1, read on the forward strand.
CGCTAATGACTCACGTTTTAGATTGTTTAATCCCAATTCGCAATTCGTTAGTGGGGAAATGAATTGTGGTAACTATGGGCAGAAAACATGACTTCGGAAATAAAAATATCTAGAGTAAGGTGCCTTTAGGTGTTTTAGCCCGATCCACTATTCAACAATGCCATAAAATAGCCGTCATTGTTGCATTTTTTTTCCTACCCAATCGCAGGTTTACGAGTCTTAAGAGAATGCATGTGTGACCTAAATGGGCATTTTGGGAAGTATTAAATAAACCTATGAGAAATGTTTATTGGTAGTAACGATGCTAATATTTTGGATATATTCGCTAGATGAAATTGTTGAGATTATCTAACATGTTTTAAAATTATTTTTCCATGTTAAAAGAATTGTTTAGTCCAGATTTTTTGGAAAATTATGTCATGAAGGGATCGTGTATAGTTGCCAGAAAATCCTAATACTTTAGTGATCATCGTTTTGGTATGAGCATTCCAAAACATGGAACCATTAGGTTAAAATTTCTTCGTAGTTCTTTTTTTATTTTCCATTTAAGAGAAAAGTAATTGGAAACGACCAACAAAATCAAGGGATTAACATTAATTTGTTTGCTTAGTACAATACTTTTACGTATTTCATTCCATTATAATAAATTCCCATAACTATATGGACAAGTTGGACACTTTGATGATATTAATTCTCATCACATATCTTTGGGTAAAAAGAAGAAATCATTCCTATAACTAGGTCTGCCCCATTATATTATACTCTACACAAGATCAATCCATATCTTACCACATTTAGAGTGTGTAATGTCCTGCATTCTCTTCATAGTTTTGAATCATGATCAAAATAAACACTATTGGCTTTTTAAGTATTACGGGAATGTCTCTATGACATATATAGAACTTAAAAGAAATGATGTATTGAAATATCGAGTTGCTATTTCATGGTCTTAAGATGCGGATTGAGGAGAACTCTGAAGCCTTTCAGATAGGTGGGCCGGAAAACATTCAAGATTGAGAAGATCGGTGATTCTTCTTTGTAGGTAATTGAGAGGGGTCAAAATGTGGTGAGATGCATAAGGGCTGATAGGGGAAGGGGAAGTTGGAGGAAGCCTTGAGGGGCGTGGACAGAAGGTTTGAGAGCTTTGTCCATGGGCAAAAGAGATATTAGTAAGATATTCAAATGACAAAGCTATTAAATAAAAATTGAAGAATTTCTTCATTTAATCATTAACATTCATAATTCAAATTCCAAAACAAATTTGCTAATTATTACATAGAACACACATATATATATATATATATATATATATATATATAACAAAAAAAAAAAAAACAGTAGAGAAGAAAAGAGAAGAGGAGAAAAAGAGGAAAAAATATTCAAAAAAGAAAAAGATAAAAGAAAACGTGTCCAAAACGTGTTCATAATGCCTCCAGGATGTGTTTGAAATTTAGAAAAAAAAATAAAAATTGGACACTCTTTTTACGTGTGTTGGACACATGTTTGAGAAATGTCTGTATTCGACAGGGGTTCGACAAAGACACGTGAGTTAAAATAAAGTGTTCATGCTTCATAGTTTACAACAAACAGGAGCAAGGAAAAACAATAAAGAACTTTAACTATGTGCAAGTTGTAAATTGAAAGACTACATAGTATACAGTGAACCATAGTTATCAAAATCGTGATTTGGATTGTAGGATCGTACGATCCAATGTGACTAAATTGACACGGATCATATGAAAATCGTACATGTAGCAGGATTGTATTAGGATCATGATAGGATCATTTCACTTGTTAAACAAAAACATACCCAAATTATTTGCTTATTTAATGATTCAACATTAAATTTTGATAAATATTGCTACATTTAGCCGGTTATTTAGAAAAGTTTTTTGGTGTCACATTTTTTTACATCATTTATTTGTTTAAAGCTTATTTACTATTGGTTTTTAAGAACTCTTTACTTTTACATATATATATTTGACAATTTTTAAAAGAATTTTGTAGGATCTTGTGATCCTTTTCCCGATCCTATGAATCACAAAACGATCCAACATAGGATCCCGATTTTAACAACATGGCAGGTGAACACAAATATTTTTAGTCTATATAGAACTTAATATCTACAACAAACAGGAGCACCAAAAAGCGACCAAATCAATAATAATTGATGCCGCATCCTCCACATGCAAACTCACTCTCTTCATAGCCCTTTTTTCAATGGCCAAACTTGACACTTAGAACAATCAACCGGATTTTGAAATGTGTGAGGTGCACGTGCAAGGCCCATGCTTTGCACATACGCAAGCCTGCAGGTCTGTGTTTGTGCACCTTTTCTATGCATCTTGCTTTGGGTGTGAAGTTCAAATTTGTTTCTTAAGGCACCTTGTAGACTTGCTTCAGCTTGTGGCCCTATGTGAGAACTACAAACATATTTTAAATTGATGGTGAATAATTGAATATCAGAACACTTTTGATAAAAAAAAATTGAATATCGGAACTAGTGGAAGAGAGTCAATAATCATTTAATTAATACAATTGACGTACATTAAAATTTTCATGCTGCATTTGTTTAAATACTAAACACAGTCTGCTATTTTTAACACCTCTTCCATGTGAGACCGAGGTTACCATATATTGTTAATATCATGGAAGTGTAATATCAGAATTTAATACATTCCTTACATTGTTGTTTCTAATGTATTGTTTTATAAATTAGACCTCCTCCTTACCTTGTTTATTTCATTTTTCTTCTCATTTAAGCTTTCAAACTCATATTAATTGCATGGGATGTGCTGTGTTATCATTTGGCATTAATACGATGCCATTTTGACATCTTAAAAACGATTGTATTCATATGATTTTACATGTGAAAGATGATAACATCAATTGATTATATCAAAGGCGAGTGTTACCGAGCTCTATATTCCACATGAATTAATTACAACGAAGGAGATGGCTGCTGATCTCTACAATGAGATGTTGGCTTCTCCCAAGTTATAATTTTTTGGGGCAATCCCTTCTCCCAAGTTGTTTTCAACTGTCTGATCATGACTAATGTGTGTACAAGTTACTCACTACTTGATTTTGGCAATTTAATTACTTCGCAATCTTATTCGTTTCTTTTGAATTATCTGGTGATGGACCAACATGTAAACATGACACATAACGTGTTTTGATTGGTAGTCAAATATTTTAAGTTACTTTTTTGAGATGGCTACTTATATAATCAGTTCCCTCCCCCATGACGTGCCTCATTGTTTTAATGAAAAAGTGCAAAAGCTTTATTTGCCTTTGCTATTATTTTTTTTTGATCGGTAAAAGTATATAACTGTATTAAAAAAGGCACCCCAGGAGGGGCGAACCCATACTTACAAAAAAGGGAGTGGCTACATAATCAAAGCCTAAGATCCCTCAAAAAATCCATATAAGAATCTTGATATATGGGTCTTTAAAGCAAAAGAAGAACAATTTTCGAATAGAGTCCTTGAGTCTCCAAGGGGTAGTTTCAACGCCTTAAAAAATCCTTGAATCTCTTTCTTTCCAAAGGCTCCACAAAATACAAAGAGCCATTCTCCACACAATCCTCACCTCTTTCCTCACTCCATGGCATCTCCATCCCAAAAGGACCTCCTTTATAGTAGTCGACATCACCCAAGGACAATCAAACAAAACAAAAAATAAACTCCACACTTCCCTAGCTTGGTTTTAAATAATGGCCACTACGTTACGTATCAGTTTTTTGACTCTTCGATTCTGATATTGGTCAATATATTGGTGTGTTTGTGTGTGCATGTAAGTTTTTTTTTAATAAATATTTTACTGGATATGATAAGCTGCCTTTGAAATTTTCTTTTTCCTTATATTACATTGCTAATGCAAATACTTTTCTCCTCATGCACATATATTGAACTAAATAAGCATATTGGCCAATTACTTCTATTTTCAGTATTGAGTAGTTTAACATAAATCTTTTTTCCCCCTTTACCGTTACAGGCATTCCTATAATTGCTGAACTGTTTCTGGTCATTGAAGTGGTTTGATTGCTCATCTACTAGGGGTTTGGAACTTTGGGTGCCATAAAACAAGTTGAACCTTGTATTTCTTCTAAAAGGTTCAAATGGAACTAGAAGTTTCATCTCTGAAGGCTGGGGGTCTCTCACCTTCTGATTGCATCAGTGATCCCGAGGAGAAGGAAATCAGTGATGATGATGATGATGATCGTAACCATAAGCATCGTAGGCGGGAGACACCGTCTCAATCTTTGGAGAGAGATGCTCTGGAACAAGTTTTAACAAGGCCATACAGAAAGTGGAACAAACCCTTTGAAAATGGGCATCCTTACCGGGAAAATGATTCTCAGTCAAGTGAAACTTGGAAAAGTTATAATAGTGCCCATCTGGAGAAAGATCTCTCTGCAAAGTTTGAAAAAAGACGCCCTTCTTTTGCGACATTTCCCCGTGCTCCTTCAGATTTGAATCAAAGAATCAGGATAAACCAATCATTGGCTGGTGAGCTTGGTCCTGGCAGGGGCAGAGGAAGGGAATCTGGTTCTTGGAACCAACGTGATTCTAGGTTCAGTTCCATTGATACTTCTTCTCAAATGGTTCAGCAGGGATCTGTTCCTCCAAGTTTGCTTGCAGGAAGGGGGTTGCCAAATGTTTCAAACACACAGAGTGCATCCTGGAGTGCATTTGGATTGATTCCAGGAATTCCAAATGGTGGTCTGGATACACTTCATTCCCTTGGTTTTCCAGCAGTCAATTCTTCATTGAGTATGGGTATTCCACGCCAAAGATGTCGAGACTTTGAGGAGCGTGGCTTTTGCCTAAGAGGAGACATGTGCCCAATGGAGCATGGGGTCAATCGGATAGTTGTTGATGATGTTCAGGTATATGATGTTTCTGATGCATCTACCCTTAAGTCAAATTTTCAAGACCTATTTGATATTGGTGAATGCTTAGGAAGATAGGAGCACTGAACATTGATGAGAGAAGTGAGAAGAACATAATTATTTATTGTTTGAATAATTAATAGGAGTGAAAGGAAAAGAAAGTGTATAAATTATTTGACAATTAAATCCATCTTATTTCTATCACTCTAATTTTTAACATAGACATTTAAGGTTATATTTTGCTTTATAAGAAAATTTATTAAAAATGTTTCTTTTCTCTCTAAATCTCTCCACTTTTGGAGAGATTGGAGGGGTTATCTTTATCACTCAATATTTCTCTCCAAACCTCTCCATATCTTTTCTTTTCTCTCCTACTTAAACATTCAAACGAGATCTTTGTGTAACACTCTACCGTTATCTTTTCTTTTCTTTCCAAATCTCTCCATCCAAACGAATTGTAACAACCTTTTGTTCTTGTTTTTGTTTTTTTTTTTTTGGTGATAAATACGTATTAAAAGCCACTCAAGGGCGGTGAACCATGTATAAAATGGAGGAGACTCACAAAAATTAAAGTCTCATACTTCCTAAAAAAATACAAGAAAATATGTAAAAGATGGGTACTATTATAGGACCCAAAAGTATAAAACTTTCAAAAAAATTATCTTTAAATCTACAAGGAGACAATTCTTTCCCTTCTAAAATTTTCTGTTCCTTTCTCACCACAAGCATCTAAAAACGCTATGTGGGGCTATCTTCCACACCTTTACATTTCTCCTAGCACACCCCTGACCATCCTCTAAGAAATTCGATAAATGAAGCTAGCATAGACCAATGACAACCAAACAAAGAAAAGACTAAGGTCCATGCTTCATTGCGACTCTATAGTGGAGGAAAAGATGATTGATAGATTTTTCTTCATCTTGACACAAACATCAGTTGGCCAAACAGAAATCTCTTCATTGAAGATTGTTCAGGGTGAAGATAGCCTCTTATGCAGGGACCATACAAAGAAGGCAACTTTCACTGGGGCTTTTGAACACTAAATGATTCTCCAAGAGAAAAGAAGATCCCCCTTCCTAGACAATGCCTGGTAGAAAGACCAAACTATATATTCTTTACTACTATCCAGCTTCCAAGTGATAGAAATGACCAAGTCAACTCTTCGCTCGAACCGTTGAATAAACCCCAACATCCTCACTATCTCCTCTACTTCTGAATCCTTGAAATTCCTCTGGAAGCATAGAGTCGAAACCACACCATTCGCTGAAAACCAAAGCCTTTTGGCTTGAAGAAATTTGAAACAAGCTAGGGAGTCTTTCCTTCAATGTTGAGTCACCACTTCATTTATCTCTCCAAAATTTCATCCTAGAGCACCTGCTAACCTCAAAAGCAAATATAATGAAAACAGGTCCTTCCCTTGCCTCATCAATTTTCACAGACCCACCCCATAAGGCCCCTCAATCTCCTTGGATGCCCAACTATCCAGATTACACAAAATTTGCAACAGTGACCTCCCTCTAGTTAGCCTCAAATTCCACATCGAACCTCCATAACTATTTTCGCAGTAAAGCTTTGTTGAATACCCTCAGCTCCTTATCCCTAGGGCAACCTCCTTAACTAGAATTCTAATTCTATCCCAATTGACCAAGTGAATCTTCTTTTCTCCCTCATTCCCCTCCTAAAGGAAATCCCTTTGGATTTTATCAAATCTCTTGACACTGGCATTGGAAATAAGGACATGAAGCAAGTAGGGAGACTTGCCTATGTGCTCTTAATCAATGTGATTTTGTCTCCTTTCGATGAGTATTATCTCTTTCAACCTGTTAATTTTCTTTGAAATCTGTCCTCTATTGGATCCCAAATCGCCTTTGCTTTTGAAGATGCACCCAAAGGTAAAGCCAACTAAACTATCGAGAAGGATTTAACTTTACACCCCAAATTTTAAGCCAAGTGCCTCCCCCCCCCCCCCCCCCCCCCCCCAAAAAAAAAAAAAAAAAGAAAAAAGAAAAGAAAAAAAGAGAACCAAAATTATTTCATTCTTGCTATGATTTACCTTGAAACCCAAGACAGCCCCAAAACATAATACAATGCATCTCAAGTATCTAGGTTGGTTCTCTTCCGCTATACAAAAGATTATTGTATCATCAGCAAAGAGGAGAAGTGAAACTTCCACACTCTCACCAAAGCTCTCCTCCATCCCAAAACTTGTTAGTGAGACCACTCTCCATAGCTCTAGCCATCATTCTGCCCAATGTTTTCATAATAATGACAAAAAACTACGGTGTTAGTGGATCACCCTATCTTAGCCCTTTAGTACTTCTAAAAAATCCCACAAACGACTCATTTAACAAAAATGAGTAGGCAACCATAGAAATATATTCCTTTCTAGACTTTGCATGTTAGAATTAATATATTCATTAGCAATCAACACTGCATCCAAAAGTTTCCTCCTCACCAAGATATTCTGGCTCTCAAAAATGATATTTCTCAAGGCCCTTATTAATTTGCAAGAAAGAACCTTTGCCATTAACTTGTAAACTCCTCCTACCAAACTAATGGGTTGAGAGTCCCTAATGTTCTCCTTCCCTTCTTTCTTAGGAATCAATGCAATAAATGATGCATTAAGACCCCTTTCAAAATTATCATGCTCATAAAAGTAATGAAATACCACCATCACATCTCTTCTTACCACTGACCAAAAGTGTTGAAAGAATGCCACAGTACACTAGTTTGGACCTAGTGCCTTACCTCCATCATAAGAATGAAGGGTGTCCACCACTTCTTTTTCTTGAAAAGGTCTCTCTATCTCAATCCTCTCATCCTCTGCCGCAAACTCCATACTTCCTTAAGGGGTCTCCTTTCACATGTTTCCGAGTTCAATTCCTTATAAAAACATGCAATGACCTGCCTCACCTCCTCGTCTTGATCTAGGAACCTTTTCCTCTATCCCAACCGAGCTTATGTTGTTCACCCTCTTATGAGAATTCACCATCTGATGTAAGAATTTTGTGTTACTATCCCTCTCCCTTTGCTACAAAGCTCTAGTTCAATTCCTTATAAAAACATGCAATGCCCTGCCTCACCTCCTCGTCTTGATCCTAGGACCCTTTCCTCTATCTCAACTGATCTTATGTTGTTCACCCTCTTATGAGCATTCACCATCCGATGGAAGAATTTTGTGTTACTATCCCTCTCCCTTAGCCACAATGCTCTAGATTTTTGTTGCCAACTAATTTCTTCGCTCTAAGCAATTTTCCTAACTCTGCCTTCAATTCATCTCTACTAGAACAAGCTTCTTTAGAGAGATGTACAACCTGCTCTTTAGAGTTCAAACCCTCAATGTCTTGAAGGATTCTAGGCTTTTCTCACTTTCAAATTCTCAAAGACCTCCTCATTCCACTTCTTCAAATCTGCTTTGAGCACCTTTAGTTTCCTACTAAAAAACCCTTGGGTGCCACTTACTTGATATCTCTGCCACCACCCTTTGACCAAGTCTTTAAAGCCTAGCTCTTTAAGCCACATGTTCTCAAACTGGAACATAATCTTGCCCCTCCTTACACCTTGACAATCCAGTAAAATCGAAGTATGGTCTGAAACTGGTCAAGGAAGACAAGCTTGGGCAACTCCTGGAAATTGGTCCCCCTCTGTCCAGCCTTAACATAGCTGGAATAGTTCTACCACTTGACCAAGTAGACCTCTCTCCCTCCATTGGCAAATTCCATAGAATTAATGAAGTTTGAAAAATCTTTCATAGCCCTTGTCATCCTACTGCAGTCCCAACCTCTGAACTGGATATCTCACCAAATTGAAATCTCCTCCTTTACATCAAGGATTGCACCATTTATTCCTAACATAGCACAACTCCTCCCATAAATGGACACTATCAGCATTCATAACAGGGCCATATACGCCTGAAAAATCCAAGTGAAAGTCTTCGTAAATGAACTTAAACTTGCAGGACACTAAGAACTGCCCATCCCAATAATCCAAACATGATACAGGTCTCATGTGCCATTTATAAACATGATACCTCTAGCATATGCCATTTATATGCTTCACCATTATAAACATTATATATGCTTAAGACTGTTCCTGGTTGCATCAATTTCATTTACCATGACCTTTAATCTGAGGAGATCCAAGTGGAAGAACGGATGAATGGTGAGGTCTCTCCTGTAGATGTGCAAATCTTTGTGTGCTCATGGCCTGAGTTTGTTATTAGAGGAGCCAGCAAACACTAAAGCTACATGACCTTGACAACTGGATCTTTGTATCTTCCTGGCCATTTACTTGATGGTCAGGATATTATTGCTTTTATTAGTCACATCATCTACTAGTAGATTAGATTCACAATATTTATTCGTATTGATGCATTATAATGCTAGATTGTGTTGTTTCCCGAGCTATGTCTTTTCATTTAATTTATCAAAGCAACTATTTGTTGCTTGGGCATATGTTTAAAGTTGGGTTGTTGCTTTTCTAATTACAGAGCCTTTCACAGTTCAATCTCCCTGTTTCACTTCCAAGTACACATTTGCTGGGAACACCTGCTGGACCAGGTCCTTTACCTTCAGTTAGCGCTCCTTCAAGCTCATTGATGAATAGTAAAGGATTACTTAGCAAAAGTAGCAAGTCTGGAATGGCTGATGATGGATTGGGCTTGAATAGTGCTTTCACTGGTTCTGCTGGTGCAGGTGGAGCTGATTTGTATGATCCTGATCAGCCTCTGTGGACTAATGATTGTCCAGAATCATCAACTGCACTCCTAGCTCTGAATCCATCTAAGGTGGACAATGTTGAGTCTTTGTTAGATGCCGACCCCTCTGACCGTCATCATGTCAGGTTATCTGATGGCTTTGTTAATGAACGCCTGGTTAGAAGCATGGCAACTGCTCTTCGACCTCAGAGTACAAATTTGTCTGTCAGGGGGAGAGTTGGTAGTTCAAAAAATAGGTCAGAAATGAAAGGCAAAATTGATTCTGCAGTAAGTTTCACAAAATATATTGAAAGTGAACCGAAGGAAGATCGGGAGCCATTAACCAGTCTTCAAGGCGCTGCCCATCAAGGGAAGCGGATCATTGCAGAGGACATTGGTCTACAAGCTACGGATTCATCTCTGAAGTCACAAGGTGATACTGGGCGTAATATCCGAATACCATCTCAGAAGGCATTACGTACTTATTTGTCAGTGGCATTCCCCAGAAAAGCAACAAAAGGGAGGCCCTTCTCTCACATTTTCGAAAATTTGGAGAAGTTATTGACATTTATATTCCATTAAATAGTGAACGAGCTTTTGTTCAATTTTCTAAGAGAGAGGAGGCAGAAGCTGCTCTAAAGGCACCTGATGCTGTAATGGGTAACCGCTTTATCAAGCTATGGTGGGCTAATCGGGATAGCATTCCTGATGATGGAATGAGTAGTGGCAGTAATGTATCCATAACTCCCCGTGGTGTGACAGTTGATTCAGTTCCGCCCCATCCACCTGTTCCAAACAGAGTTAAAGATACTGTCCAATCTGCAGCTCCAAAAGTTAGTGTTGCCCATGCTTCTGTTCCTGCTTCTGATACTCCTAAGCCTGTGGTTGCTAATAGTCCGAAAGCCCCTCCTCTGCAAAAGAAGCTGGAGAGTATAGAGCTTTTGAAGGAGGAACTCCGTAAGAAGCAGGAAATGCTTGATCAGAAACGGAATGACTTCCGGCGCCAGTTGGATAAACTTGAGAAACAAGTAATTCTTAGTTTCCTTGACTCTAATTTCATTTTACTTATGTATTTTTTTTTTCTTCTCCACATTGGTTGTGTTTTATTTTCAACTTGGGATTCTGGTAACCTTGAGTTTCTGAGTATGCATTCTCTACTGATAGTAGGTGTGCTATTGGGCATCTGGCATGGGATCCTAGTCGAACAAAGCCAAACATGCATACTCATTTCTAAGGCTACATAAAGGAATGCCATGTAGGACTTGTGATGCTAAGTTTCTGAAGGGTCTGCATAAGATTGGATCTTGTTTGCGTCCCATAAAAAAAATTTGAGATCTCATATATGACAACACTAGGGAGATTTGAACGTTGAATGGGAAAGAAGGATTTTTGTAGCATGTTGTTTGCTCGCTCTGTTCCTGTACTTCAACCAACATAATATAAAGTTATAAACAATATAACAATAGAAAATATCACTATCTTTTTGGCTATCCTCAAATTTTCATTTTCTGCAGGCTACAGGTCTCAAAGGTGAAGTGGCATCTGAGCAGGCCGCTAAGAGACATAAAGTGGGAACAGTAGCTGATGTTGCAAAAGCTGCAACACCAAAGTCCACAGATCCTGATATGGTTGTAGCATTGCCACAAGCTGAAGTAATGGCAGATAAAAGCAAATCTGCTGATAATGTTGTGCACCACAGTTCCAAAACAAATTCGATTGTGGCATTGCAGGAATCAAGTTTGAAGCACTCATTTCGTCCATTTCCACCTGCAGGGGCGCCTTTTATCATGAATAGATTCAAATTGGACAACCGTCCCACTGCATTTAAAATCATTCCACCTTTACCAACTGGTCTTGCAAACGTAAGTCTCTCTTTTCCTTGCTCTCCGTAAATACATACACTAACATTGGTACATATGGGACAGATGTGTCTATGTGCATTACATGCATTTTCTTCCTTGCTTAGTGAAATGAGGTTTCTTTTGTTTATACCTGTTTCTCTTGGTCTAAACTTCGTATATGTAAAATAAGAGCTCTGGTTAGAAGCACTGTCATCTCTTGATCAATGTTTGAAAAGGTGAAGGCTTCACTCACCAGAACCACACTTTTTATTTTCTTTTATTATAGTATATGTCCCTATCATTCAGGAGGTGAAGGTTTTAGGCAAGGGGCAATAATTCTGTGCTCTTTGGTTATTTTATTTTTATTATTTTTTTTGACCAATTTATGGACAACATCAAATATGAAAATTAGCTGGTGCAATAAGATCTATACATACATATCATATATATATATATTAACTTTATCTATGATATGTATCACGTATCTAGGAAAAATATGGCAAAGAAGTCGTGAAATATTATATTATCAGGTTATCTGAATGCTTTCAGGATAAATTTAGGATTTTTTTTCTTTCTAAATTTTGAAAATAGATGCTTAAAGGGGATTTTGGAACTTCATAAGCAGCCTTCGCCTGATATTTTAGGCATGAGGTTTTGACCTCTGTTCTGTGTCACGCTACAAAGCATCACGATCACCTCACTCTATACTCTTGAATGGTTGATACAACACTTTGGTTCTCATAAACAACCTTCTTTTTTGTATCTCAGGGCTGTAAATATACATTCTTAACGGATGGTGTAAATTATGTGCATCCATGAACTCTTTATCCTGTATATTCCTTCATTCAATAAATGGCTAATTTGATATATTTTATGTTCCTTAGGTGGTTGTTTTGAAGGAGCATTTCTCTCTGTATGGTGATCTTTCTACTGTAGAGCTAGAAGATTTAGAGTCTAGTGACTCAGAGGCATTCAAAAATTGCTCAGCTCATATATTTTTCACAACTCGTCGTTCAGCTGAGAGGGCATTTATGAATGGTAAATGTTGGCAAGGCCACAATTTGCACTTTTTGTGGTTGACATCTAGTAATTCTAGCAATGACCATGGTGGCAGAGAAAACCATCTATCTGCTTCTAAGGAGCCTTCAGATGCTAATGTGCAGCCTGCAGGAGAAGCATCCGTTGTTGCCCAGGAAGCAGCTGTCTCAGGAAATGGTGTGTGTGAAATTTTGGAAGGAAGAGTAAGTGGTGGGGAACATATGGAATGGGAAGAAGGTTTCCAATCCAGTTCATCCGCAACGTCGTGTGAGAAAGAGTCGCCTAAAGGCAGTGTTTGTTGAGGATAGCTTAATTGTCAGATTTGTACAGTGAGGTAAATGTCAAATATATTTAAATATAATTTCAGGTGTCTTAGTTATTGCTAAATTTTGGTTTCCAGTTTTTTTTATCTCATGCTTTCACTTATGTAAAGAGGGAATTTTCTGTTATTTCAACTGCCAGCTCCGTGGATAATGGTTGACTACTTGTTGAGTGTTGTCTATCAAATGCTTAGGTATGTCTAGGACTGAAAATTGAAGTTGAAATATTCTATTAAAATAAAATGAAAGCTTACTTGAGAATGTCTTGTAGCCTCTTGTTCTCTTTACAATTCCCATTCTGTATTGTGGTTAAATACTGAACTTATTTTTATTTCTGTTCATGTACTTGCTTAAATCTGCCCTTGTTACATTAGGGAAAACTGACTACTCAATTAACTTGCCCAAGTGTCAACTGCAATCCTCACCTGGCATTTAAGGGACTGTTTGGGTACCCCTAAACCCCGTCAGCTAAGGATAAGCTGACCTGTAATTTTATATTGTTTGATTGTTGCAAATTGTTACATGGAAGTTCAATTTTGAGCACAAAACAAGGCAGCTTTGTAGTTTTTCATGAACCAATGGTAAGTTGGTTCTTAGTTGAACTAGATAACATATTGAGCATGGGCTAGGCCTTATCCGGTTTCACGAATTTTGTGAACAGCCCCAAAAATTCCAAGTGTGTCCCTTTTTCCATCATCTATCATCATGGAAATATATCTTTGTTGGGATAATGCATTATTTTTCATACTTGACTGCTGGTATCATTTGGGCTCTGTGCACTCGAATCATTATTCACTATTGCTTTTATAGACTTGGGCAGTCTTATATAGGATAAATTTGTCTAGGATTGGTTCATTATTTCCAAATAATTGGGATAAGGCTTTGTTGAATTAAGATTGGTTGACATAATTTGTTTGTGTGTATGTTTAACTCCAATAGCTGATGTGACGTGGGATTTGACTGGGAACATTTTTATTTGGGCTGGTACAAGTTATATAGGCCTGAGGATGAACTTTTAATGGTCGATTGTAATATGCTGATGTTCCTTTTTTGTTTTGAGGATTGTTTTTTAGATGCTGATAGGTAGTATTTTTCCCTTCATATATATATATATATATAAATCGGTTATCTATTCACATGGTAGACTAATGAAGATTTTATGAAGCGGTCAATCAATTAATCAGGAAGGGTGTGTTTTGGAATTTAATTTTGCGGCACAGCCAATCACCAATAGCCCTTGCTTTTTCTTATTTCAAGGACTTGATCTTCGTGGCATTTTTTAAGTTTTCATTGAATCTTTAAGCTGAGCACTTGAAAGGAAGATGTTGGGCCTCTTATTTTGTCTAGTGTTTCTTCTACCTCTTTGGCTCTTCCTCTTTAGGAGTGGTCTGTCATAGGGAGTTACCAATTGGATACCACCTGTTGTTTAACTTATTGGTTATATATAATCATTACTCATTGTCAAAGTATTTCCTGAGTTAACAGCTAAACTTCTATCATTTATGCTAGAATATTGGTGTTTAAAATCTCATTTTCGTGTATTTGTGAAGTATATATTTGTAACCGTACTTAATTATTATTATTTTTTATTGGCTAAGTGTACACTGCTAGTCATTGGTATTCACATAAGCATGTCAGATACTAGTTTATTCTTGATGAGATAGAAAAGATGATCTTTAGTGACTACTAATTAAATCAACTTTAAAATTTCAGGTGTTACATCTGTTTCGGAATCCAATAAACATCCTTCAGTATTTTCTAGCTACCCTGTCTTTCTGGATTTATGCTTGAATCAGGACAACCGTCGTTAGCTCAAAATTTGTGGAAGAACTTGTGATAGTTTTGATATTGGGATGGAGCTTCAAAAAGGTTCATTGCCTTCAACTTATGTTTCCTTCTGAAAGAATAGGTTTTCTTCTGTAAAATCCTTAGTTTATGTTTCCTTCTGAAATAATAGGTTTCCTGCTGTAACATCCTTAGGTAGCAATGAAGTAAGTCATCATACATAAACAAATAGTTTTTGTTTGTAGTTATTTCTGGTGACATTTGGTGGTTTTGTCAGAAACTTTTTTGTTGAGAAAAATATGAAAGAAGAATCATCGTTCCATTGTGTCCTAGGATTCAGATTTACTATACATGGTATATGTCAGAGATCGGCTGCTTGCTGTTTCTGGATTCCTTGTATGTTTTTCATACGCTGATGATCCATTCAGCAGCTGAGAGTGAAATTGTAGGGAGGTGGGAGTTTGTAATTTTACAACTACTGATACAGACCCAACCTTCCTGAATATGTCTTTTTGTAACTATTTGTTAACATTCAAAGGCAGCATAAGGAACAACTTTTCAGCAACTTGTGAGATTCATACCCAAATCTGTACAAGATTTGAAGTACTCTAATTTTCTCAGGGGCCATTTGGGCATTAAATGGAAGTTGAATAGAAGGGCACATGCTTAGAAGTAGTTATCTTGGTGAATGTTGTGGGTTTTGGAACTGAGGGTACCTTTTTATGCCCTTCCAATAATTCATTTGGGGTCGAAGTCTTTAGTGGCTGAGTGGACATCTTGTGCCTGTTTTCATGAGAAAGGTCACCGTATTAAGTCTTTTGATGGTCTTGTGAAGTCTTTAATTAAATACTCAATAATTAACAAGATGACAACAGTTTCATCCAAAATAACAAAGTCTTCTTGCTTTGCAGATGCTATCCAAATTCAAAGTTCTATGCACAATAAATATTTTTCCTCCCACCATTGTACTTATAATAAAAAAATAAAGAAAAAGGAAGGCCATCTCTACCGGCTTCACAGGTGAAAGGCTGGGCCCATGCTAGTCTGATCCAGCCCATGCACACTGAGGACACCAGCCTAATTGTGCCGCGTTGTGACTTGCAATGGGTCCAAGTTGACGTGGTGAAACAAGATATTTGGATAAAAAGTCTAGTGACTCAATTTTCTTTTTAATTTTTAACGTGACTTTTTCTTTTAAAATAAAAAATATCACGATTTCAAATATATCACGTGTGGGGAATTGATTTAAATGACTATAAATATTTTTTATACATTCTTGTTATTAAAATAAGATTTAATAATAGATACTAGTAAATAGGCTCCATTTTATTTGAATGCATAAATATTACATAAACATAAAGACATAGATTATAAATCATTGCTTTGTGTTGAATTCACTTTGTGAAATTTTTTTAAATGAGACTGGTACAATAATATTATAATATATATTTTTAATAATAATTTGTCACGTGTGATATGATATATATTTTTTTAAAATAATATATTTTTTAAATTTATATTTTAAATAAAATAGTACTAATGTAACAAAATTATATTAATTATATAATTTTAAATATTATTAATAATTTAATGGGATGTTAATATAATTTTTAAAATAATTTTTTTTTAATAATAAATAATATATATAACAAACTATCCGTTAAAAAGACACGACGTGAGAGCCACGGAACAATCTCTCTCCTTTTTGCCGTTAGTCGCCTGCCTAAAGTTAAACCCACTCTACTCCGAGTTTAAATATTCGCGCTAAACCCTAATTAAAGGACGGTTCTTATCTTTTGATTTGCAGAATTCAATTCCTCTCTGTTCTCCCAATCTCTCTCTCTAGAATCCATCAATGAAGATGACATCGCTCACAGAGCTCGACGACGAAATTGTTCGTAGTATGTCAATTGGGGCCGTCTTTTCAGATTTTGTGAGTTTCACTTGGGCTTCAACACCCTAGGACCCCTCTTCGAGTCTTTATAAACAGGCGTAGATATATATATATATATATATACATACACACGCATATATATGTCTGTATAGATATGTAGATCATAGATAGACATACATAGCATTCAAATATCCTCTTATAGTTTATATCAGTAAGGTTCTATCTGAAATAATAGCAGAGAAGAGGTAGATTGTCATAATTTTAGAATGTGAACGCATCTCATAGACAAAACTAATTGTAATTATACCAGCACTCGAATCACTTGCGAATTGCACGTGGTGAAGTGGTTTATTGAAAATTGAAGATACTTTGATCACGGACTGAATTAGAACAACATTAGGACGAGTGTGACTTTCTGGCGTGGTGGTGAAGCCAAGTTTTGAAATTATAGATGACTTTTTCTCATTCACACAAGTTTTCATTTTGCTTGTGAATTGCTTTGTGAAAATATATTTTGATTTAATAGATGCTTCAATCACACACAAGATGAATTATAGCTACTCTTGTGGGTTGCATGTTGTGAGGCCATGTTTTGAAATTATAGATGCTTCAATCATACACAAAACAAATTCCTGCATCACTTGTGCAATTATTAATTTTAAAAAAAAAACTTAGCAAAATAATTGTCAGACAATATAATAATAAATTTACACCCCTTTTAGATGAGTTGGTGATTTCACATGGTATTAGAGCAGATAAAAAGTTCAGCGTTCAAATCTCACCGTCATCCTAAAAATATGAATTGACACGTGTAGGCTCAAAGTGGTCCACACTTGAGGGGGTTTGTTAGAGAATATAACAATAAATTTACTCCCTCTCTAAAAGCTTAAGCTTTTAGATGAGTTGGTGGTTTTACAATAACAATAGTTGAACTTTTCAAATGTGCCACCCCATGGATCTCACCAAGCCTTGGGGATACTTTTGGTAGCACGATTTCAAGTTAATTCTTCACAATTTGATAATACTCTTAAGTTTCTTCCTTTATATATACATTGTTAATATACCCACTTGGAGTCCTCTATACTCCTGAAGTGCCTCTAACTTTCCCCTCTGTTGTCTGTTGCTTGCTTTCCACAGATATTAAGCTTTTAGATGAGTTGATGGTTTCACAATAACAATAGTTGAACTCTTCAAATGTGCCACCCCATGGATCCCACCAATGCCTTGGGGGTAGTTTTGGTAGCAGGATTTCAAGTTAATTCTACACAATTTGATAATACTCATAAGTTTCTCCCTTTTTATATACATTGCTAATATACCCACTTGGAGTCCTCTATACTCCCGAAGTGCCTCTAACTTTCCCCTCTGTTGTCTGTTGCTTGCTTTCCACAGATAATAGATTTTGTGCAAAAAGGAATTTAATCAGATTATCATCATAATCACTTAAAACATTAGTTTTCTTATAGATTAGTTTCCTTCCTTTTTTGACAATTCATCCACTACTACTACTACCCCTCAAATTCTCAAGGACTTTAAGTAGTCAAAGGATAATGGGAAGTGGTAAGGTAAGGTGAGGAGAGGAGAGCTTGTTTAGACGTGCCACCTTCAATTGACTTAGAGCCTACATAAATTGCAGGGCTATATAAGAGATTCTTAAGTTTAATTTCAGGAAAATTTGACTAAATGAGTTGTCAATTTGGCTAACTTCACCGTGGATGCATACTAATAAAAAAACTTCACTGTGGGTAAATATCTAAAATCTCATCACATCCTAGAACTTGATAACCACTTACATGAAAGTAGCCAGTCCCTTTCCTTGTATAGTTTGGTGGGTTCCTTTTCTTGTATAGATTGGGTTGCCTCTCTTGGGCCCCTCTTGATTTATACAAGTTACTATTACCAATAGAAAAAAAAGAAAATCACTTACATGAAAGAGGTTCCCCGGGCTCTTTATAGTCAGCAATTGGAAAGGAATTTAATCATATGTTCAACAACCAATCTTGGGTGTATGTTTGTGTGCGTACACATATATGATGTATGTATTTATGTATGTATGTGATGTGATGGTGATTGTCCTAGGCTGAATAAGCAGCCTTTTTGAGAAACTGATAAAAGAAAGTCGAAAAAATGAGAGATTAGGTTTTCATCCTGCTTTAGGCAGACATGATTTTAATTATTAGTCAATCAATTAACATTCCTTAGCTGAATTGGCATTCAAAGTTGTATTTAGCCTGCAGCAAATCATTAATTGAGGAATGAAATTATGAATACCTTTGTCTAACTTCACATGTCCTCTTTGGCTTCTTTCACCCAGCATATACCACCTTCAACTTTATTTCTTTTTCTCTTTTTTTTTTTTTGGGGGGGGGGGGGGGGGTTGCATGAATTGTCTTGATATTGGCACCACCCGTAAGATTTGCTTATTCAATTCGAATCCACAGTGAAAAGGTTCAAAATCTAGGAATTTAAACTTTTACATTCTTTTCCATCTAAGCTTGGCGGATTCTCTGAGTTGTGAACCTTGCTTTGACTCTTCAACATATATCTGTTTCAGGTTGGAAAGATAAATTCACTTGATTTTCATCGTACTTCTGATTTATTGGTTACAGCTAGTGAGGATGATTCGGTGCGACTTTATGACATTGCAAATGCCGCGTGAGTACTCTATCGAGATACAAACATATTATGTGTTGAGAATCTTGTTGCAAACAGTGATGCTGGTCTATAGTGTTGTTGAAATATATTATGTCTTTCTCCCAAAAAATATGTATCAGCATTATATGATACTTACTGCTAGTCTATTATGCACAGGAGCGACTTGCTACAGGCATTAAACGGGATGGATTGATAATCATTTTATTCGGCTAACTATGAATTTCACTTGATCAAGACTGGCTTTAAATTTTAAAGTTGGAGAACATTGCTTTCATTTCATTAATAATGGACGCTGAATAATTGCAATTGAACATTGAACTACATGAACTGCAGGTTGAAGTAGTGCAGCCTATAATTGGTTTTATGGTGGGGTTTGGTTATGAAAAACTTGTACAATTTAGGGTTTTAAGAGTGAAAGTAAGGTTGTGGTGTTTGTGAATTGAAAGGGGTTGCAATTGGCTTAACTTTTTTTTTGGTAAGTAAAATTGGCCTTAACTTTGAAATGTTAGGTTGTAGGAATTTCATAAATTTGGTGTTTGGAAATTTTGATTTTTGACCTACAACTTTTTTAAGGTTTTTGGTGTTAGATCAAAGGCCAGAGGACAGCAGAATGGTTAGGATTGATTTGGGCTCAGAATTGTAGGTTTTGGAAACGAAATATGGGCTATATGAGGCTATGAGCGGTATCTCGTTAATAGTAATTAAAGATAAGAAGAATTAAGAATTTCACCTAGAATTCTTTAGGCTTTACCCTTGCAAGTGTTAAACTACATCATACAAATGTAATCTCAAATTTTCAAGTTAAACTACATCACACAAATGCACTCTCAAAATCTCAACAACTCTATTCCATTAAGTAGAATGATTACATAAATATCTATAGACCACTAAACTTCTCCTAATTCTAATAACACTGTGAGTTTAAATAGTGAACTACAATTTTTTTTTATAAGTAGTATACTATAAAACTTTGATGACTAGATTATTTACTAAAGACCACCTATGCCCATAAGACTTGTGGATCACAAGTACAACCCTTGTCTAACAAATCTAGAAATTATTAAAATACCCTTAACTCATAAAACCTAATAAGACAAATAAAACCATACCTATTAACACGAAACTAATACAAAAGACTTTGTTTGACAATATCTGGGCTGAGCTCAATGTGAAATTTCTAGTTTGCATGCTTACTTATTTGTATATTTTGCGTAAAAAAATATAAGAGGTAATGAACCAAAGCTGATATGGTAATGACCCTAATGCATAGTCATGCTACAATCCTACTAATAGGATGTAAGTCATGTTATGCCGTTACATATGATTTAAAAAGTAAATGGAAACTTCATGCATTATAAAATTTATGTTTCAGATATTACTTTCTATTGAATGGAAAGGAAATTCTCTTGCTTTTGGAACTACATGTTTTGTCATTATCTCAATCAACAAAAATAACCAAACAAAGAAAGAAAGGAAAAATCATTGTTTTGCTTGCCCAGGTTCCACGTAGTGTTAGGACAATAAAGTGTCTTTCTATTTTTTACAATCAATGATGCCAGTGTTCATATCTTGGAGAAATAGTATCCCCCTCCTTAAAAGAATTATAAGTAAAAAAAAAAATAAAATTGTCACATCAATATAAAAAAGGCATATAATGATTTGTTTCGTAAATCACATTTTTATGAACTTCAGGTTGCTGAAGACAACATATCATAAGAAGCATGGTGCTGATCGCATATGCTTTACCCACCACCCAAGTTCTGTTATATGCTCTTCAAGATACAATTTGGATTCTACAGGAGGTGAGCATCTCAACAAAAAGTTAATTTAGGCCTACTTCAATTTATTAATTTGAGAAAATGACGACGAACAGTTTATTTCATTTCTCTTAACAGAATCACTGCGGTATCTGTCTATGTACGATAATCGATGCCTTCGTTACTTTAAGGGGCATAAGGAGAGGTTTGGATCCTATTACTTGCTTGGTGCTTTGCCTGTAAGAGTACAACATGGTGGAAAATAATGTGCATGTTTGGTGTAGAGAAGTCTTGGTAATGATAAAAACTGAAAGAACATGTAAAATGTATTTGTAAGGTTGCTCTATGGTTTTATAGCCCTGCTGCTGCTGACATTTATTGTGTGTAGGACACACCCGGATGCTTGTACCCAAACATGTTGCCAAATTTGGTCATATTAATTATCTAGACATGTTATACATGAATTCAACCTCTTCAACTACATACATAAATACATTCTTCCTTCAACATTTTAATTCTTGCACCATTAATAATTTTTTAGGTGTCTAGAATAGTGTCTCAATAATTTTTGGTGTATGATTGGCCTATTTTGACAGGCTAGTACTTCTGTTTCTATGTTGCATACAAGAAGAGTACATAGTGTAGTAGTAAGTGAAAGGATGACAGCTTTTTCTCCTCCTTTCTTGTGGTTTGATCTTAAAGTTATATTCATGGTGCTCTGTACTGAACAATATAGTTGTTTATGCTAGTAAAATGTCCATTTCTCTTTTTCCATTTCTTGTTTAATACTGCAAATTTGTGGTGCTGATTATTTTCTAAAATTTGACTTGGTCATAGGGTTGTATCCCTCTGCATGTCTCCAGTTAATGACAGCTTTATGTCTGGTTCCCTTGACCACAGTGTCAGAATATGGGATCTTCGTGTAAATGCCTGCCAGGTTAGTTTACAGTTTCTCATAAATCAAATGCAAATCATGGGCTAAAATAATTAAACAAAGGTGTTACAATAAATTAGGAGTTCAGACGATGTATTAACAAATTGGTATTTGTGGCACAAGTAACAGAGTGTGACTTAAACATTGCATGGGAACTTTGTAATTTGGGAATTTATTGTGACTTGTAATAAAGCTGAAAAGTTGATTCAGCTTCATTGTAAAGGCCATTGACCAAGGTTTTAAGTACCGGTCACAACCACCATAACAGTAATGGTTGCGTCGATGTGGATGGGGTGTGATGGATGTAATATATCGGACAGGGCTTCTAGTAGCTTGAATTTATTTATTTTTTCATTGCACAACTACTTAAAATTATTGCGATGCACATGTTCTGATAATAGAATTTGACATATTTGGATTTTTATTGTTTTTTAATAATTTTTTTCAAATTTATAAAGGTGATTTTATATGAATAATGAATTTCATTTGAATTTTAAGTTGTCCTCCGAAAGAAAAGTGCACAAATTGTTGTATTTCACCACTTTTATGAATACAAATGCACTTAAACTTGAAAATAATTTAGCAGCTCATCGTCCTGGGAAGCAGCATGTGCACACATTGGACACCTCTGAGCAGGAGTCTGAGAGATGTAGCATGGCGGATGAAGGTGATTTTCTCAGGTACTTGGAAGGCAGTTTTGGTCCTGAACCAGCTCAGCACTCTTGGGCTGCAGGTTGCTCTTTTACAGCTGATGATGAATTCATATCCATTTCTGATTCTAAGACTCTGGTAGTAGTTGAGGGGAGTGCATGGGTGCTCCAAAGCACGGACTTCTCAGAGAATTCAGAGAACATTCACCCTTTAACAGTAATTCTGCCGGACGGATCTCTCTCTGATTCCACTCTGATTCAAGAAATGCAATTGACTGAATTTCAATGCCATCAACAGACACCTTCGGATGATTGGGTTCTCCGGAAAATGGGAAAGGTGCGGAAGTTGCTGGGAGTCACATGTGCAGGTTTTGAGGATCGTTTGATGAACTTATTCCGTGAAATAGTTGTGAGTAATTCTATGTCAAGACCAGATTCTGCTAATGCTTCTGGGAAGGACAAGGCAGATAAATCCGCACGACAACTGAGACGGATAATGAAGGAGCTGTCCTGTTCGGTTAATTATGGGGGAAGCAAGGAGATGGTGGCCTTTGGGGAAGGCATGGAAAGAGTCTAATTTGTCTCTCTTATGTATTTAAAAATTTTATCATGGAATGTGAGGGGTTTGAATGATCCAGATAAACGATTAGTCATCAAAGGTTTACTTAGAGAATGGAATCCTACTGTCATCTGTCTTCAGGAAACTAAGATGGATAATATTTCGCGGAATTTTTTTCGTTCCATTTGGGGTTCCAGATGGGCTAAGTGGGTGGTTTTGAATGCTCATGGCACTGCTGGAGGTGTTTTGGTTGCTTGGGACTCCCGTATAATCACAGGCGTTGAGCACAAAGTGGGTGATTTCTCCATTTCTTGCAAGTTTCGTTTGGCTTCTAATTCCTTTGAGTGGGGTTTTTGTGGTGTCTACGGGCCTGTGATTGATAGTGCTAGAGGTTCTTTTTGGGAGGAGTTGCAGTCTATGATCTCCTCTTGGCAAGTTCCCTGGTGCATTGGGGGTGATTTCAACGTGGTGTGGTATCCGGATGAGAGGTCAGGTGGAGGCAGATTGACTTCGACAATGAGGGGTTTCAATGAGTTCATTAATTCTCAAGGTCTGGTGGATCTTCAGCTAGAGGGGGGGAGATTCACTTGGTCTAGAGGTGGGCATCAGTCGGCCATGTCTCGCTTAGA
Source organism: Nyssa sinensis (assembly GCA_008638375.1). Taxonomy (NCBI): domain Eukaryota; kingdom Viridiplantae; phylum Streptophyta; class Magnoliopsida; order Cornales; family Nyssaceae; genus Nyssa; species Nyssa sinensis. Next base: position 61,481,340 of record CM018032.1, read on the forward strand.
TAGATTTTTGATTTCGAACAATTGGGAGGATGTCTTTCCTAGTATCTCCCAAAAATGCCTCCCTCGGCCCTGTTCGGATCACCACCCCATTATGTTACATTGTGGGGGTTTTTGTGCCGGCAAAAGTCCTTTTAGATTCGAAAATATGTGGCTTGATTCGGAAGGTTTTGTGGATCTGGTGAGGAATTGGTGGAATTCCTATGCGGTGTCCGGGTCCCCTAGCTTCTGCATTGCTAGAAAGTTGAAGTTTCTCAAAGAAGATTTGAAAAAGTGGAACCGTGAAGTCTTTGGCTCAATTCAGGAAAGAAAGCAGTTTCTGTTGAACAATCTGATGGAGCTGGATAAGGAGGAGCAATTGGGTACCCTCTCTGCTGAGAAAAGGAGTGAAAGAGAAGGTCTTAAAGGCCAGGTTGGGCAGATTCTCAGGATGAAGGAGATCTCTTGGAGACAGAAATCTAGGGCCACTTGGCTTAAAGAGGGAGATCGCAACACAAAATTTTTCCATAGAACGGCGACTTCTCATTTCAGAAAGAATAAGATTTCCTCCATTATCATTAATAATCATGTTTTTTTCAGAGGAAGAGCCCATTAGAGGAGGTATTGTTGACTTCTTTCCTCTCTTTACACAGAGCCGCACAGTTGGAGGCTGGGGGTGGATGTTATTTGTCTGGATAGGCTAAATGGGGATGCCTCCTCTAATTTGGAGATTCCTTTTTCGGAAGAGGAGGTTGTGAAAGCCTTGGATGCTTGCAATGGGGATAAGGCTCCAGGCCCAGACGGGTTTTCTATGGCTTTTATCAAAAGATGCTGGGATGTTCTGAAGGCGGATATTATGGCAGTCTTTGGGGCCTTCTACAGGGAGGGGGGCTTTGAGAAAAGCCTCAATGCCTCTTTCATTGCCCTCATTCCCAAAAAGGATGGTGCCTCCAACATCAAAGACTTCCGCCCTATTAGTCTTGTTAGTAGTGTTTACAAGTTGATTGCAAAGGTTCTTTCTCTAAGGATGAAGAAGATTATGGGCAGCATCATCTCTCCTAGCCAACATGCTTTTGTGGAGGGGCGGCAAATTCTGGATGCGGCTCTCATTGCCAACGAATGCATTGACTCTAGGACAAAGCAGAAAAGGAATGGGATTGTCTGCAAGCTTGATATTGAGAAGGCCTTTGATCACGTTAATTGGAGCTTCTTGATGCATATTATGGCCAAGATGGGTTTTGGGAGCAAGTGGAGGAAGTGGATTCAGTCGTGCATTTCTACAGTCTCTTTTTCGGTCCTCATCAACGGTTCCCCGGCAGGCTTCTTTCGTTCTTCTAGAGGGCTGAGACAGGGAGACCCGTTATCCCCTTTTCTCTTTGTCATTGCTATGGAGACTCTGAGTCGATTCTTATGCCGTGCTGAGGAGGTCGGCCTTATCAAAGGCTTCCAAGTTGGGGACAGAAGGGGTGGTGGGGTCGTCATCTCCCATCTTTTGTTCGCAGACGACACCATTATTTTTTGTGATCCTTCTGTGCGCCAGCTGCGTTTTGTGCGTTGCATCCTTGTGTGCTTTGAAGCTGTATCAGGCTTGCGGATCAATCTCTCGAAAAGCAGCATTACTCCGGTTGGTTCGATTCCAGGGATGGACTTGTTAGCCCGCTCGTTAGGCTGCAGGGTGGTCTGCCTCCCCTTGGTGTACTTGGGCCTTCCGTTGGGCGCCCCTTCTCGCTCCATTAGGGTATGGGATCCGGTAGTGGAAAGATTTTTCAGTAAGCTGGCAGGCTGGAAGGGTCAACTCCTCTCTAAGGGAGGTAGGCTCACTCTTATCAAAAGTACACTGGCAAACCTTTCCACCTATTTTATGTCTCTTTTTCCCATTCCGAAGTCGGTTTGTAGAAGGTTAGAGAAGATTCAAAGGGACTTCTTATGGGGTCATGAAGGGGAGCGTAGAAAGATTCATCTTGTGGCCTGGGATAAGATCAAGCAGCCCGTCTCTCTCGGAGGGCTAGGGGTGAAAGACTTGGGCATCTTTAACATAGCTCTATTAGGCAAATGGTTATGGAGGTTTGGTGAGAGTAATGGGGAGCTTTGGAGAGAGATCATTGTTGATAAGTATGGGTGTGGCAGAGGAGGTTGGTGTTCAGGCAGAGTGGAAGGGCCTAGGGGGTGTAGTCCTTGGGGTTCCATTAGAGGCGACTGGAGGCCTTTCACTGCAAAGTGTAATTTTGTTATCGGGGATGGTGGCCGGGTTAGTTTCTGGGATGACGGGTGGAATGGAAATGAGCTTCTCAAGGTGAAATTTCCTACTCTATATAGTCTAGCCAGCAACAAAACGGCTCGGGTTTGCGATTACTTGGATCGAGTTGGGAACAAGTTAGTTTGGACTCCTCGTTTTAGGAGAAACTTTCTCGACTGGGAGTTGGAGGAGGCGGGCTCCTTTCTCGGTCACATTTGTCGTTACCGCGCTATGGAAGGGAGGGAGGATAAGAGGGTGTGGATGCCGAATAACAAATCTTTTTCAGTCAGCTCCTTCTACAAGAGCTTGTTCGATTTGGAGAGCCCTCCTTTCCCTTGGAAGCTCATCTGGCACGCTAGAGCCCCTCCTAAGGCTTCTTTCTTTGCTTGGGAAGCCTCTTGGAAAGCCATTTTAACTGCAGATAATTTGAAGAAGCGAGGTTTCTCTTTGGCTAGTAGATGCTATTTGTGCCAGAAGGATGAGGAAACAGTGGATCACATCCTCCTCCATTGCCACGTTTCCTGGAGCTGTTGGAACATAGTTTTTGCTCTTTTTGGTGTCTCTTGGGTCTTGTCTGGCTCCGTCAGAGATCTTCTGTTGGCTTGGGCAGGGTGCAATCTTTCAGAAGAGAGAAGGAGACTTTGGAGACTGGCCCCTATTTGCTTGTTGTGGTGTATTTGGCTTGAAAGAAACAAACGTGTCTTTGAAGATGAGGAGCTTTCCATTCCTCTCCTCAAAGATGCGTTTTTGCGTTTGTTATTTCTTTGGGTTAAAGAAGCTTCCCCTGTTAATGCTTCTTCTCTTGTTGATTTTATGGGATCATTAAGACCTTTGTAATGCTTTCCTTGTAGGCTTTTGCCCTTTGTGCCCTCCTTGGGCACTTTTTAATATATTATTCCTCGTTATTTATCAAAAAAAATTGTATTCAAATGATAGTGTTGTCCAACCAACAAGCTCTAGCTTTGTTGGTACTTCCTCCACCTTCTCATATGAGAGGTTGAGGGTTCAAGTCCTTTTAAGGGGCAGTTAGTTTGTGTGTGTGTGTGTGTGTGTGTGTGATTTACCTATAAACAAAAGATAAAAATCAGTGTCGTCCACAACTAATGAAAAAACTCCACAGAAAAAAAAAAATTGAAAACATACTGATTATTTCAAAGAACCCCACCTTTAGATCGAAGATCTGAGCAAATATTTTCAAGATTCTAAGATTTTTTTTTGTAGTAAATCTAATATTAAATAATTTTTTTTGCAATATATGGAGGAGTATTATGCCCAAAATGGGAGAAAATGTACTGAAAACAGCCCTTTTATTGTCAGCAGCCAAATAGGGCGTAATTGCCCGTAATGATCCCGTCATTTCTGGTAATCAACGTGGGGGTGCCATGACTATTACATAACGATGTAACGGCTGCGATTTAAAATCTTTGAGTTGACTTCGGGACTCATGTTGCCTTGCCTTCAACAGAGGTTGGCAAGGTGGAAGATGCGGTATTTATCCACAGGGGGCCACATTACCCTTAGAAAGAGTACGCTCATGAGTCTTCCTCCGTACTTTATGTCTTTGTTCACCATTCCGGCTTATATAGAAAGAAAGTTGGAGAAACTTTAGTAGGATTTTCTATAGGGGGCATGGGGAATGAGAGGAAAATTCATTTGGTGAGGTGGGAGAGGAGTAGACCAATTGGAGTGTGTGAGCAGTGGCAGGCCCTAGACTAGGGAGTTAGCCGGGGCAAAAACATTAAAAGTAAAATTTAAGGGGGTTTCTCATAAAAATATGACAAAGTTTGGGGGGAGGGCCCGGAGGGGGGAAATCCTAGTTTTTTTTTAAAAATCTATAGAAACTAGGGGTGAAAAAACTAATTTTCAATTTTTTTTTTTTTTGGGGGGGGGGGGGGGGGGGGGCGGCTCTACACTACCTCTAGGACCACCATTGAGTGTGAAGGCTAGAGGTCAAAAGATTGAAGGTGTTTAATTAGGCTTTGTTGGAAAAGTGGTTTTGGAGATTTTCTTGAGAGAGAGAGGGGAGTTGCTTTGAAGAAGGGTAGTCGAGAGGAAGTTTGGGAGTGTGTGGGGAGGGTGGATGTTGGAAGGGAGAAACTTTCCTCATGAGGTGGCAGTCTAGAAAGGAATTAGGAAGGGATGGGTGGATTTTTTGGCTAACATAAAATTTGTGCTTTGGTCAGGGGGTAAGATTTGGTTTTGGCATGATAACTGGTGCAATGATATGGCGATGAAGGGTATATTTTCAGATTTGTTCATAATTGCAGAAAATGAAGATGCATCAGTGGTAGAATACTTCAACATGTCAGGAAATGGCAGTTTAGGTGAGGTTTTGAAGATTGGAAGCTTGAGGCAATCATGGAGCTCCTTCGAATTTTGGATGGCTGCCTACCAAGGATAGGGGAGGTGTGTTTTCAGTTTGGTGACTTTGGTCCTTTGATGAAGTGCTATCAGGAGGGAGGCAGTCTTCATTTCCTTCTAAAAGCACATGGGCGCCCCCTGCCGTTTTTGGCTACTTTTTAATGATATAATATAATACCTTATAAAAAAATTGCCTTTGACTAATTTTGAAGATAATTTGGAATTGACTGATACATATTGGCAATTTACTGATGGAAGTTCAGACTTGCATATATTTTATCCCCCAAAAAAAAAAAAACAAAAGAGAAAAAAAAGAAGAAGCTATCTTGGCATGCGATTAGCAATCAAACTGAAAGGAACAGGAAGGTGGCCAGTTTTATATTGCTAATCTGTTATTGTATTTCCCTTCCGAATGAAAATATGCTCACTGTTATAGTTTTCAGGGAATTTTACGTCTACGAGGTAGGCCTACAGTTGCTTATGACCAACAAGGCCTCGTTTTTGCAGTGGCAATGGAAGGGGGTGCTATCAAATTGTTTGATTCACGGTCATATGACAAGGTTTGTACCTATAAAGCACTGACTTGCATTTAGCATTATTTATGTTGTGCACATGATTTTTACTCTCTATGTAGGGTCCCTTTGATACTTTCTTAGTTGGTGGAGATACAGCCGAGGTCTGTGACATTAAATTCAGCAATGATGGTAAATCAATGCTTTTGACAACCACAAGTAACAACATTTATGTTCTTGATGCGTATGGAGGGGAGAAGGTTAGTTTTTATTCGGTGCTATATCTTCTCAAAACTTGTTTGCCGTGTCACATTTATGCCTACCTACAATTTTTTCGTTTCCTGGGTGCAATGTGTTTCTGGAATATTGGATCCAGAGTTACAAGATGTAAAACTTTACCTGGTGCAGCGGTGTGGGTTCAGCTTGGATCCATCTCCAAATACAACAATAGAGGCAACATTTACCCCAGATGGCCAATATGTGGTCTCAGGTACTCAATTCTTACTTCACTTGCTTTAGTGAGAACAAAAAGTAGCATATAGTATTATTGAATTTTGTTATCGGTATCTATAGTCACGGTTATATGTTATGTATTTTAAACAGAATGAAATGTTCCATCATGTAGAATTATTCTTTAACTAAAAGTAAAATATTTCATTGAAAGGCACCAAGGGGGTGCATTCATGTACAAAAGAAATATACAAAACAAACATAGACCCATATTAATGCTATACAAATAAGATACTAAGGAATCTAAAAATCAAGAGGAACTCCTGAAATCCAAAAATAAAGGGAGCCCAGCACCAAAGACTTCACAACCCAAGTGAGAGACTCAACCCCTTCAAAAATTTTACCATCTCTCTCCCCAAAGAATCCACCAAATACAAAACGAATTCATACGCCAAACTTTTCCCCAATCTTCTACCGAAAGATCTTCCCCTCCAAGAGTCGAGCACCTCCATTGTAGACCGCGGCATCACCCAAAAATTCCAAGCACACCCAATAAAAGATACCAAATAGACCAAGTGAATGGGCAATGGATGAGGAGATGATCAACCATCACCTCATTGCATTTACATAGGCAACACCAATTTACCACTATTTGAACACTTCTCCTTAGATTATCCAATGTCAAAATTTTCTCCCAAGTTGCGTCCAAGCAAAGAAAGGCACCTTTAAAGGAGCTCTTGACTTCCAAACCACCTTTCAAGGAAATGAATGACCCCTACTACCAATGAGAGTCCAATAATAAGATTTGACTGAGAAGTCTCTTTCCCGATGTATCCAACCAGTAGAATCCTCTTCAGAAGAGGAAAAAGAATGTCTAAAAACTGGCTCCTTCAGGTGATTTATAACTGATGCAGAGCATGCTAACAAAAAAAGGGCAAAATAGAAATTTTATATAAAGCACTATTTGGACCTAGTGTAATTAAGTTTTGAGTTGATTTTTATGTTTTTATTTATGCTTATTATAATTTTGCATGTTGCTGGTCATCTGTATTTTGGTAATTTCTAGATCTTTTGAACATGGACTGTAATGTTTATGCGTTTTTTTTTTTTTTGTCGAGTTATATTCTTTGGTTTTTATTTAGAGTGCTAGTTCGTTTAAAATATTATTTATTGGTTAATGTTTAATGTTTCCTATTTTGTTGGAGTCATAGTACTACCAACCGTAGGAAAATCCCAGTAGTTTATAAATATCTTGTAATCTCTTATTCCAATGTGATTGACTTTATGAGAATTATTTTTTATCAGTAAAAGTATAGTATATAAACACGGCGCCCGAGGGGGGCGAACCCATGTACAAAAGAAGGGGGCGACCATGAGAATATGAGATTGTATTTGTTTGATGTGGCCCAATTGTATTTCTTGTGAGGATGAAGTATAAAATTCTCATCTTCCTCATTCTCTTCTTCTCCTCCTCTATTTCTTCTCTTTATTTACTATTCTCGAGTTACTATTCATAGCCATATTTCATCCCTACCATACCAACTCCTATTTTAACCCTAACTCATTCCCCTACCTTTGATCATCAATAAAACGCCTAAGACTCTAAATTAGTTGCTGTCCAGAATTTTATAGCACACTTTCTCTGAAAAACCTACAACCTATCAATTGTTAAATCAAACCAATCCGACCTAAGTATCTCCAAACCTTACAATTCTATATTACCCTTTAAGACTAAACTGCTTTTTGTAACCAAAACCCACCACAAAATAAAATCATAAGCAGATTTATTCTAGGTTTCCTAAAGCTGTCATATTATCCTATATCAATTACACATATAATTGCTACAAGCTATCAAAAATAAAATAAAAAATTCAAGCTACTTAGATAACCGGGGAGATGTATTGAAATTAGTGGTTGCAAAGTAAAAATTATACATCCCTATTAAGAAACAAAAGAATCTATGTTCTCTTGAAATTCTACAACAGCACAGTGGCAGGCTTCACCCTCCCTGTCACCTAACTGAATGGTAAACCAAGAAGCTGCTTTTTAACTAATGAATCGGCGCACACATCCTATTTCTCTACCCCAAACACAACACATCAAGCATAGAGGGTCGAAACTCCCAGACTTCCTCTCACTAAGCATTAAGTCAATCAATGATCTAGGGAGCACACACTTCACTCCAAGTAATACCAACACCAATGACCATATCTCTGTAGCCATTGTACATGAATTAGTTGAACCACTGATTCTCCTGCCTCCTTTTCACAGTAAGTTATCGATTGTGCAAATTTTCCCCAGAGTTTTCTACCACAAAAAATGCCACTTTAAAAAGGTGCCTTAGTATTCTAAACAGATTTCCAAGAAAAGAAGCCACTAGAATTACCAAAGACCACCTTATAGTATGAGTTAAATTTAAACCTTGGAATTTGTAATACACCCGCAAATGTTCCTCTCCTTTCATCACCAAGTGTTAGCTTGAGTGGTATTTCCCCCACCCCCCAAATAAGAGTTTTTGGGTTCAAGTCCCAATTGGGACAAGTGGGTGTCGGTGTCTTACCTATCAAAAAAAAAGTTCCTCTCCATTCAAGCTATCAATTCTATACTCCACGATTGCCTCAATCTCCCAATCCTGCATTGCCATTGGAATCAACATCTCAGGTCATTCAAGTACCATTAATTTTCCAATAATCCTGCACTAAAGCCACTCGGTCCACTACTATCAGCATATAGACACGCACTCAATGTAGTATCTTGACACTATTTTTATCATGCGAGAAGCTTACTCTGTTTCCTTCCAAACTATTCGATAAAATTTATTTTCACCTTTTCCTATTGCCCTTTCAAAGACTAGCCCTGAATGAAATATTCACATCCAACGAAGTATATTCATCCTTAAGAGGCAACAAATCTGTAAGCCATTTACCTAGGAAAGCCTGATTAAACATTTTGGGACTAACCCTTTCTAAAGAAAGTTTCTTTACAATTACCCAACTCTTAACGACTGGAATTAGGATAGGAAAAATAGACATGAATTATGTTGGAAGGCTAGATAATGTACTCCTAATCAATGTTATCCTGCCTTTCTTGGATAAATATTTTCTTTTCCAGCCAGCCAGTCTCCTTTCATACCACTCCAACACAGAATTCTACATTGCTTTGGTTTAATTTCTTTGATTGAGGTTTCAATTCCAAGACCAAGCACAATTTGGAAGTCACCTCCATCCTAGAATTATAGCAACTCAACATGGTTACTCCCTCTAATAAGGATTAATTCTGTATAGTCATGCGATCCTTCCCATTGGGCCCACCTTAAACCTACCATCTATTCACCTTGGATTGTGTTATATAACATCTGACTAAAGATTAAAGAACCATAACCAGACTAAACAGAAGAGATGAAGGGGGGTTCAACTGGAATCATTAAGCAATATAGGGAAGCTGACCATAGAGATACATGATCTAATCCATTTGGTAATAGAAAATCTCTTTATTTACTTTCATTGTTCATCATTTCTTAGTGATTGTTTGCTTTAGATCCAAATCATGCTCCTATTACTGTGACTATCTTCTCTTCATCTTAATCTCAAAAGAAATTTTGGGACTTTCACTTTTTCTTTTTTAATTTTTTAAATCAAGTTGATTTGAGCTTCTTAAAATCTATTCAATCCAAGCTTGATTACAGTTGGCTGAGTTGAGTCACACTCTACTGCTTGGTTCAGCTTGGTTCATGAGAAACCCCAAGGAGAAGCCCCTCTTTTACCATTCACTGATAGATAATGTCAACCCTTGATTGATTGGGATTTGATTCTTAAATCCAACTCCATATGAGTTGGGGTAAAGACTTGTTGGTTCTACCTCTTATGTAACAGTGTTGTTTCTGTACAGTTTCATATGATGCAATGTATGAAAAATTGTTAATCATACGTTCCTTGGTTTACATGACACTGTTTGATGTGTGAAACTCCCCTGCCAGTGCAACCTGTGTTGGCCTTTTTGATAAATAGCCTTTCATTTTCTTCTGGTATGGTTCTGATATTTCTGGTTAAATGATTTTGTTTTTTACTAGTGATAGAAATACAATTTCTCTACTTCATTGGTCTCAGTATTATGTCTGTTAAATTAGAACTGAAATAAGTCTTTGTCTCTGTTAAAGGCTCAGGAGATGGAAATCTGCACGCTTGGAGCATAAGTACACGAAACAAGGTATGTATTTCAATCATCCTCTTTAACAAACTTTCAGATTATTGGGATGCAGCTGGTCATACTTATTGCAAAATATATATATATATATATATATATATATATATATATTGTATTTCATATATTGGGCATGATCTCTGAAGCGTTGAAATTTTACCTCGTTAATCTAGTTATTTATTTGTTATCTACACATTCATGTCTTCATATTAGCAAAAGAGAACTCTTATGCAGGTTGAGCTCCTCTTCAATGAATGCATCCATTTTTTTTTCACAAGTAATATTCTCTGGCTTTTGCTCTCATTGGACTAAGTGGTGCTGAATGCCTTTCCAAATGGAGTAGTTGAATTACGTAAATCTTGATTATTTTTAGGTGAATTGATGGAATTGATACATCAACTTGATACGGCAGGACTAAGTTGAAGCTAAATGGAGAGGAATTGTTACTTGGTAAATAAAGAATTAAGGGCTTAAAACCAATTCCAATTGTCCACAAATTTGAAGATGAAGTGCTCGCAATGTCACATCGCTGGGCTAGGGATGGCAATGGGGTTTGGAGCAAGAGACCCCTTTCTTAATCTCGTCCCGTGAAAAAAAGTTTCTCTCCAAACCCATTTAAACCCCGTGATAGGCGAGGACGGTTCCCTATCAAAGTCCCCTATTTATTTTTAAAATTTTGTTTATTAAATTAATTATAATTAACACATTTCATAAAAAACTTTACATGAGAAATATACATGTTAATAGAGAATTAGAATGATATTATTTTCTTTTTCAAACATATAAATCTATCAAGCTTGGATAAACTTTTAATAGGGGACTAAAAAATATCATTATAAACATTGACTATGTATTTATTTTGTATAATCGGGTCGGGGCGGGGCGAGAAGAAAGCTTCCCCCAAACCCAGCCCCATTAGGGGCAAGGTTGGGGGTTCCCAACGGGGGCGGGTTAAATTGCTATCCCTAGCTGGGGCCACATGGCATATAACATATTACTTCAATTGGAACTTTCAAAATTGAAAGTTTCTTTTGATTCATAATTTTTTTCTCTGATTAAGAGAGGATTTTGATTTTAGAAGTTTCTTTTTTTGAATTGTTTTCTACTACACACACACCAATGTAGAGAAGGATCACTAATGAGTGATGAGGATGCTGATTACGAATTGAATTGTTTTAATAGAAATTCTTTAAAGTATATGGATAAGGTCAGTGCGAAAAGGACCGAGAAGCACTATCCTTGCAAGAATTGCGAGATCGCGTTCACGACCATGCATGCTTTTGGCGGCATCAGCATGTATATTGGACACACAGATCCTGTCTTTTTCTTACCTATTAAAATTAAAAGAGAGGGAGGGAGAGAGAAAATAGATCTTGTCTTCTTCTCAGTCTTCATTTATGGGAACCTTTAATAGAGTGCTAAGGGTTTAGAGATGCTTGATGATCCATAAGCCTTGTCCTATCATTTGGAGTCCATTACCTACACATCAAGATTTATTGGCTATCAGCTACCCAACAAAATCCTCTTGTAAACAGAATTTGGGTTGCAACTCGTGTCTGAACCTCAAGACCCAACTACATTGGTCCTCTCATAAATCCAGTGAGTGGGTAATAGTTGTTTAATTCCAAGGCATTCAAAGAAGAATATTGCAGTGGGTAAATGAGAACCGACGCTAATCTTTGTCAGACTCGTAGGAACATAAATCCGATATGGCAAAATAAGATTTATGTAATCGACTCCAAATAATTTGGGATGAGAGCATCTTAGAATCTATAGGGCTCTATTGAAAGTTGCCATATCCAAACACTCATGCATGATAAGATTTGTTCGTCTGACTTCATCCGTATTTGCTCCACTCTTTTCACTTTTTTTTTTTTTTCTCTTTTGTCGGAGTCTATCTCCAATTTCTTTGCATGTTGATGCCCACCTGATGCTTGCAGGGTGGTGGATCATGGATGTGTACTTGCAATACATGAAAGGATAATGTTTCTCCACCCTTTTTGGAACAACCCTGTCCATACACTCTGAATTCTTACAAGCACCCCTGGCAGCACAAAAAGTCCCAAGTAAGAGAGAACTACGATCAGCCTCCTGTATTCAACATATGCTTAATAGTGGATTCAAGCTTTTAACATTTTTGACATTTTTGGATGGTGGCCTTCCCAGTGTTGACCAGATGCAATCATTTGCAACCTTCGGCCATCATTGCTTGCATGAAATATATGAATATGATTTTGTACAACATATAAAAAAATTATTTTTTATTTTTTGATAAGTAAAAATATTACAAATTAGTGTATGAATGTGTTTATACCACCAGCCTAATAGGTCGAGTAAAATGGTATGGCAAAAATAAGAGTACAGATATGAACGAGTTTGTAGAGGAATTTTTTAAGATGGGCCTACACATGGATGTAGCAGTTTGGATAAATGTATCTCTACGAGTTCACTATGATAGGCATTGTGCTTTTTTCCCCCACATTTGAAGTTATTTTAATTGACCATGGTAGTTACAGTAGTGATGTTAATCCTTTACGGTTGGATGAGTCAGGAAAGGGTTTGGGTAATATCTCCCGTCCTAAGTTCATCAACTTCTCACCTGGCGAAAGATGTTGAATTAGTTTATTTGGTTATTATTATTTGTTAGGTTCTATGAGAATGCTTATAAAGTTTTGCTTGCTAAAGATTTTGGTTGATGCCAAAGATAACTCTTACCATCAATTGATATACTTAACAGGTGGCGTGCTGGGATAGCCACATAGGCATTACATCTTGCTTGAAATGGGCCCCGCGTAGAGTTATGTTTGCTGCTGCATCTTCCGTGCTCACATTTTGGATACCTGACATTTCGAAGTCAGCTACTAGAGCCCGGAACGATGGACCATGAAGTTGCAGGTACAGGACAATCCGAACATATTTCCCAATGAATTCATGATCTCTTTGTTGCTTATCAGTAACTACAAATTGTAACTTGCTACCATCAAGGCAGAAAAAAAGTTTTGAATACTGGTAAATTATATGATTCATCTTTCCTCAATCCAATTTGTTGGGTCCTTGTGTTCTAATAAAAATTCAGGAAAAAAAGGACCATTTTTTTGTCAAATCACAAATTTTATAGAATTTTGTGAATCAAATGTTTTTTTTTATATCAGTAATAGGAGAAGTAAATGTTTTTTTTTTATTTTTATTTTACCTTTTTCTTTAATTAAATGATAAATAGGCTTTAAACAATTAAGATATTGTTGAAAAGACAGTATATAAATAGGCTTTAAACATTCTTAATCATATAGTAATCTTACACGACTTTTTAAAGAAATCATAAACTTAAGTGGAGTGTAACAAGAGTTGTAGAAGAATAATTATTGGAGTGTAATAAGAGTTGTATAAGAATAATTATTGTTTAACAAAAAAAAAAAAAAGGGTCTTCGTGTAAATCTCATAGATGATAGAAAGAAAAAAGTGGGTTAACGTATACCAAAAATAGGCAATGCGTCGGTTTACCCACCATTGCCATAAGTCTCGTGAAAATCTTTTGATCCAATTTGTTTTTGATATTTTTTGTCACAAGGGTAATTTTTTGTCACAAGGGTAATTCCAGTAGTCTTTTTGTCTAAATAAAAATAACTTTCTAGGTTAAGGGGGTGAGGGGAGTCGTTTTAGGACTTCTCACCAGGTGTAAAGAAGATTTTATGTTCGTGAGTATTTTACTTTTGTCAATTTTTTTATATATAATAAATTAATTATCATTATTATGAACATAAACATTTTTTTAAATTACGTATATTGTGTCGCTTCTTTATATATTTTTGTTATTATTATTATTATTTTTTTTTTGTTTAAAATCGATTCAATGTTTGATTTCGTTACTTCGGCACAATATATTCAAACATATGCTAAACAGTGGATTCAAGGTTAACATTTCTAACATATTTGCATGGTGGCTTTCTCGGCATTCACCAGATGCCAATCATCCTCATCTCGGCCATCATTGTTTGCCTGAAAGATGTGAATATGATTTTATCAATATATAAAAACAACTTTTTTTTTAAAGTAAAAAATTTACATATTAGATCACTCAAAAAGGGTTCATCGAGGAAGATTTATTCACATATTCTCAACAAACTTATCAAATTAATACAATTTAAAATCCACTGAATCAACTCCCATTGTTCATCAAGTTGCCCTATTTGTTCTCCTCTTGTCTTGTATGAATGTGTTTATAACAGCGGCCTATCAAATGGTATGGCAAAAATAATGAGTACAGACACGAAGCCTACACATGGATCATGGCTGTAATAGTTTGAGTAAATGCATCACTAATAGTTCACTATGATACCGTGGTTAGGGAATTTGGGTTTTTTTCAGACATGGAATTAGTAATTTGGTTATTATCATTGGTTAATTTCTATGAGAATGAGATTGGTTATAAAGTTAGTTTTGCTGCTAAAAATTTGCTTGATGTCAACTGTTATATGCGCAGCCAGTCCCCACCTTTGAGAAGCTTAAGTTTTCAGCTCAGTAGTGGCGAGTCTTATCCAAAAATATTATCCATTTTGATTTATTAATTTACTGTTGAATCTAAACTTCTAGTCTTACGAATTTGTCCATTTAGACCTTAAATTCAAAAAATACACCATTTTTATAAATTTATTAATTATAAACAAATTTATTGATTGTAAACATCGTCCGCACCTAATATAAAACACCAGCATGCACCAACTATCACTCTTATACTCACTGCTACATTTTGAATGAGAGAAATTATTCTATAAGATCATGTCTATATAATTTTAATATTTTACCTGAAATTTTTGAATAATTTTTTATTATTCATGTATTAGTACTTTTATATTCACGTGAAGTAGATCTTGTTAATAAGACAAACAATAATAGATCACAATTCATGTAAGTATATAAATATCAATAAAAGAACTACTAAAATCAAAATAATTGTGAAACTCATAAAATAACTTCTCATTTACCTGAGATTTTTGGATAATTTTTTATTATTTTATAATAATATTCATAAATTCACATGAGATGTATCTTGAGATCTTGTTTGTTAACAAGACCTACAATGATAGTTCATACCCATGTAAATATACCTCAATGCATAAACTATGAATCATTGAAGATTAAAAGTAAAACAGTAATTATCTAGTGTAATATATTTTTAAATATATTAATTATAAAATTGATAAAATCTCCGGTTGAACTGTGAAGTGTGAACCAAAGTGCCTGGCCGCTCCGCATCAAAGAAAACTCACTTGGCAATCAACAATGGAACCCTTAAATGAAAAACACTCTTGGTAATACATATATATGTTCTACAAGTAGACCCATTAACCAAACACACAGAAAACACACCTTCAAAGCCAACATCATTACCAAAAAACACAACTCACAACCTCTACATTATTCCCACATATCGTGCCGGCCGGCCCCTCATCTCTGGAATCTTAATTAAGTTCTGCCGCCTTCCTGCTGGCCTTTGCTCTGCACCGTTTGGCCCATCTCCTTTGTTTTCTGTCCCATTTGTACAGCCATGTCCTGCATGCGCCTCTTTGCCTGGTCAAACTGCTCCGGCATGGCGGCGATGGCCCGCCTCAGCCAATTGAACAACCACGAGAGCGATGTCAGCGCCGTCAGCCCAAAAGCTCCGGAAGCAAGGAAACCGGTGACGGCGAGGCAGATGGTAATGGCGGCGGGGACAAGAACCGGGCTGAAGAGAATGAAGAGCGGGGTGGTGAGGGCGAGGCCGATTAACGTGCCTACGAGGGTGATGCCGGAAAGACAGAGTAGGGTTCCGCCGACGGGGAGGAGGGTGATGACTGCCAGGATTTGGGTTGCTGATGGGCCGCGCTGAGGGATGAGAGATTTGACGCCGGCGTCATAGCGGTGTTGTGGGTGAACTTGGAGCTGGTGTGGGCGGTCAGCCATGGATGATTGTAGAGAGATAGAGAGGGGTGAGTGAATGGAAGGTGGTGGTGTTGTTAATAAAGAGGAGGGATGAGTGCAACGTGTAGACACGTGTGAGAGCGACGAAGTAAAAGCGTTTGCATGATAAACAAGTTTCATGGGGGCGGGGCTGCTTTGGAAGCAATCTGCTGCCACATTTCTCTTCCTCTTTACTGTGGACTGTTTTTGTACTTTTTCACACGTAAACAAGAAGAGGTTTGGCACTTTCGAGCCGCATTATGTGAGTTGGCACTATGCAGAAAAAAAAAAAAAGTTTGGTGACTCGTACTCATAAGACTCCAAATTAAGTTGAAGAATCTTTTCCTTTTAATAAATTATGTATGTACTCACACACACACACACACACGTGTATATATATATATATATATATTATGTAATTATTAAGTTTTAATAAAAAATAAAAATTAAATAAACTAAAAAACAGGTGGTTTGTATATGTGATTCACTGAAGTTATAATACGTGGGTTAGAGAAAGTTCCTCGTACCAAGTTTAGAGCTAAGTATTATTTTTGTACAAATTATTTTATAAACCTGTTATGTGGTGTGACAACGTTTGTAATTTTAATATTTTGCAAGATTTCTATAAAATATACTATATTCTCCTATCACAGAGGTCGTCACACGTATGTGACTCATGGTACTGCATAAATTTTTATATAAACCCGTTATATGGTGCAATAACGTTTGTAATTTTAGTATTTTATAAAATAAAATTTATTATATTACTCGTATCATAGAGACCGTCACATACATACAACGAACTTATGAACTAAGTTCTCTTATTATTGAAGAGAAATTATTCTGTGAATAGTTACTTTACATTTTTATTTAATGCGATGCATGTGATTATTTAATAAACTTTTAAAATACCACTTCATGAGCTAATATGTATGTGGTGTCAAGGAAGTTCTCCTTTTTTTTCCTTCTCTTCTTTACTTTTAGTTATTGTTCTTATTGTTATAAAAATTTTAAATAGCATTCACTAATGAAGTTTTACATACACAAATGCCATATTTACAATGTCAATTGGACCTAGCTTACTTAAGTAATTCATCTCCTCTTTCAAAGGAAGGTTATAGGTTCCATTTTTATATCTTTGGCCAAGTAAAGGAGGAATTCAAGTAGTTATTAATTCAAATTTTTTTTTTATAAGGTCATCGTTTCGTAAAATCGTATAATGTCCTAGACTATTAATACTGACTGATGACTGATTCATTTTTACTCTTCCCATTACGGGAAAATATGTAGTTTATTTAATTTTTTCTTTTCAATTTTAAGTTGGGTTTTATTTCTATACTTGTTGCAGTTTATTGACAAAAAAAAAAAGTATTGACATTTAAAGAAGAATAATATTATATATAAGACATTTTTTAATAAATTTCCTCCCTCTTTGAGACAATAGAGTGGGGTTCACTATAAAAATACATGTGAGACCACTCATTTATATTTAAGAATGATATATATAAAAAAAATTATTTGTCCTATATTTTTTTACCAAAAATTGCTTTTCAAATAATGTGTAAATATATTATTAAGAAAATATTTATAATATATTTAAAACATTACCAATAATATAATGTTATGTCATTTGATACTAAAATTTGAAATAAAGAATATTATTGTTTATAAAAAAAATTTTAAAAAAGGCAAGAATGGAGTATTATCTAAAAAATTGTAAAGTTACTAGTAATCAATGGGTACAGGCCCATCATTACATGGGATGAGATTAGGCCTATCGATAAAACTCTCTCAAATGTATGTACGTTTCCCATTAGGCCCAAGGTTATTTAATGGGCCTGTGATTTGGATCGTTGGGCTGTCAAGTGACACCCGGCCAACTCTTTGGATTTAACATTTGGGCCGGACCTAAAAGCTCCAATGGCCCAAAATCCAAATGTTGTAGATTCCACTCTTATTTGGGTTTAAGCTTAATATGATATGGGAGTGGCCGGACATTAACAAAATGGTCCAACCAATGCAATATATAAAAAATAAAAATAAAAAAATAGTGCGTGCAACATTGCTCAAATATGATAAAGACGTTGAGAATAAAATTCAAGTATCTTGAATTCGAGTCTCCTTTGCATCGATAGTTGGCAGTTAAAGATTAAAGAATAGGTATAGTTGTCACAGGAAAAAGAGACTTAGTCTAGTACGCTTAAACTGGTCCAAGATATTCCCCTTATTGATTCATCGAGAAAAATGTGATATTCATTTTACGCGAGTCTTACATCAATAAACGACAACTACAAATGCAACAATTGCATCAGACTCTTTTTTGAACTAGTTTCGTATTAACCAATATCCATAATACCTCATGTGAGAACCCTTAAGGAGTCGTTCAATTGGAGTGTTAGGAAAAAATAAATATTTAAAGAGTACGAAATTTCTGAATCAATACTCCACAAATTTTCTTATAGTACCTTTCTTACAAGCGAAAGTTTATGCGAAATAGTTGTGAAAGGGAAGTCCTGATTTTATAGTTTGATCATGCGATCGTTACAGGTTAATGGGTTGATTTTTGAAGTTTCCCAAAAAAAGAAAAAAAAAACTCATGTGGGAACTTGGATGTGTTTAAGGAGAATAAAGGAAGGTTGAATGAAGATTGCAAAATCTTAGCTACTAGGTTCAAATATTATAAGTTTAACCACACACTGAGGGAAGGTAATTGCAATGCAAACTTGGTTGCTAATCTTGGAGTATCCCACAGTAAGAGTTTGGTGGTATTGGTTCAATCCACTAAGAAACCTACACATGGGTTTCTTTTGTTAGGCCTCCTTAGGCTTTAATTTTTTTCTTTTCATTGTATCTAAAAATATTAAATAAATAAATATAAAAAAAACTAAAAAATTATCTCTCTCAAGTAAATATAAATAGCATTGTTAGAAGTTAAATTATGCGTACATGTAAAATATACATATGTTATAAAATTTAAATTTTATAATTAATAATAATATTATTAAAATATAAAAATATGTTTGACAAAACAATCCCTAGCTTAAAATAATAGATCGGACCCATAATTTTTAAAAGACAAGTGATAGCACGCGGTCCCAAGCATACCCTAAATTCCAGTTTTACTGTTTGAGATTGTACTCATAAAAGTACCCTAGGGTGTAGAGCAACAAAATCAATCAATCAATCACTGAGATTAGACGTTTGTGATTGGGTCTGATGGAGCACTGGGTCACCTGATCCTTTGAAGTGAGTCTTGGCCGGTTTGGTGGCCCATATCCGGAGACTGATGGATGTGACCCATTCTCGAAATGGCAGAGTCGAAAAGTAAGAAATGTTGGGATCTTTTCCTAACGCTTTAGCTTTTTTGACGTGTGCGTGTGCGTGTGCGCGCGCGCGCGTGCATTTCTTTGCATGGGAAAACGAGACACAGCATATTTTGATGTCTATTTTTTAAAGTTCAATTATTTTCTCTCTGTGTTACAATCTCCCACTCTAGTCCCCTACCAAAATAGCACCCCATTTATCCATTTTGCTTTTAATTATTCTTTTCACTCAAATTTTAATTTTATTTATATAATATTCATTAATTTAATTAATTCTTATATCTTATTTATAAATCAAAAGAAATTTTTAATTAATATATTATAGTACCATAATATTTGTTCTAAGCACTAACAGACTTGAAAGAAATTAGGAGAGCCCCTAAATTTGAGGAGAAAAAAATTCTATTAAGATTTTTAATGTTATTTAAAAATTAATCAGTCTAAAACTTATAATTTTTTTTTAACAATTCCCTGCTAAAAAATATAATATTCACCATTGGTCCTGAGTATATATATATATGTGGTAGGTACATGTAATGAAGGGCTAAAACGTCTAAAGAGGATTGTTATTATCTTATTTTCTCTCCCACCTCAAGCTCTTATAAGGGAAATTGTTCTATCAATTTTCTCAAATTAAGGGAGTTATAGGTAGGCCTAGCCTAGCTCTAGCTTCACCCTTGTGTGTGTCATTGCAGAAGTGAATCAAGAGAAAGAATGGTCTCATTAAAGTAGAAAGACATTGCAGAAGTGAACTGGTTTGGCTTGGCTTGCAAGTGTAACTGTTGCTCTTGTCATTTTTGTAATTCAAATCAACCAACTTAGGATGTACTTTTGTTCGCAAAGTTTGACATGTTAAGTGATTAAATACTTAAGTTACAATCTCTATAAAATAGCTTAAGTTTTTATATTAGTTGATAGTTTACTATAATATATTAGAGTAGGCAAAGATTCTAGGTTAGAATCTCACATTCATCCTAATAATTATAATCGATATATATGTTAATTCACTCATGAAGAAGAATTTAGCTACACGTGAAGAGAGATGTCAAAAGATTAAATACTTAAATTATACCTTTTATAATAGCTTACACTTTTAGATTAATTAATTGGTAGTTTAAAATGAGGTTATCACTTGACCATCTCTAATTTATTGTAGTATTAGTTTCAAAGTGAAATACTATATATATATATATATGTGTGTGTGTGTGTGTGTGTGTGTGTGTGACAGAGAGAGAGATACAATAGCTACTATTTATTCTTACATGCATCTCGGCTAAAACCAGCGATCTTTACTTGGAACATTCTGAAACCAGGAAAATAAACCTGGCACAAGCTATTGTACGTGTATATACATGTGTTGATGCACACACACACAGTATATATAGGTGAAGGTACAGAATTGTTGAGGAGTATGAAGGACGATAAATAGTGAAGAATAAGGGGGAAGATAAAGTTGAAAATCCAATAATGATCCGCATACAAATAATAATTTCTGTAGGGGCAGGTACCCTCCACATGGGAAAACAATCCCTTTTTTGGATGCTATAAGAATAGGTATCTGTACAATTTCACTGTTTTAAGAAAATGACAATGATATCACTTAGATGCCCAGATATGCTCACAAGCTAGCTTACAAGAGCATCTACGGTAACAGAAAGATTAAAAAAGTAGAGAAGTCAATAAATTTACAGTGTTACTTTTATCTGTCCTTGACTTGATGAGCAAAAGCAAGGTGTAAGAAGCTTGACATTCATGCACAAATGATTCAGCATTCTCAAAATCAATTTTCTTTTGTTCACACTTGGACCTTAGAAATATATGTGTGTGTGTGTGTGTATCAATGTGATTGCAATGTTATTGCTATATTGTTAAAATATAGCATTCTCATGCTTGACTATTTGAGCATGTTATTACTTTAAAAGACAATGAAATTTGTTCATTCCACTTTCAATTTTTCTGCATTTTTGTGGTTTATGAGTGGTTGCCTTAAGGAGAAGGGGACAAGTTAAAAGGTGGAGCATTAGCGTAACACACACACAAAGATGGGAAAAAAAGGTGGAGCTTTAATAGTGCTACTCAATATAATTCCTTGTAGTGTAATGTAAAAAAGTTGTAGTGTAATGTCAAAAGTGTTGACACGACAAAATTAAAGAGAGTTAAGATTAAGAACTTATCCTTGCTGCTTGTAATTGTTGATGTAGTTGATTGCATGGCAAAAAAAATATTCCTATAAAAAGAAAAGAGTAATCAAAAGATACCGGTGTAGTATTGGTCAAAATCTCTCCGATAATTGAGAAAAGGTGGACAAGTTAAAAAGTGGAACATTAGCGTAACACACACAAAATAAGGAAAAAAAGGCGAAAGTTTAATAGTTCTATTCAATATAATTCCTTGTAGTGTAATGTAAAAAAGTGGTGACTCGATGTACAAAATTAAAGAGAGTTAAGATTAAGAACTTATCCTTATTGATGTAGTTGATTGCATAGTCGAAAGGAGACTCTTGTAAAAAGAAAAGAGTTATTGAAAGATACTAGTGTAGTACTGATCAAAGTCTCTCCGATAATTGAGTTAACATAATTGATAAACGGGCCGGCCACTATGAATTGTGAGGCTGGTTGAGTGTATATATTCATACCTCGTGTATTGTTAATTAAGATTGATTGGGAGAGAGGAAAAAAGGGAGTGTCCCCCTCTTTTTGAGTTGTTTGTTGTTTAAATAGTTGTTACTTGACATAAATCTTTAGGTTGCACTTTCTTTGTTAGCCTCCTATATATCTTGGGTGTTAACGTAGAACAAGGTAACGTTTAGTTATTTTCAATTTTGTTGACTAGGTCAACCGATGCATTGGTTTGTTTGCTAGTGTGTCTGATCAATTTACTTCCCAGTAATGATCAAATAATAATAATAATAATAATAATAATCAGCAGAATCATCAAATAATAATATAACAATACTGCTGTACATCGTAAGGATTATTTTACATATATTTTGAAGTAATATTAGAGATTCTTAATTTATATTTTCAATTGCATCTTTAATGTGATGTGTCGGAATATGATGATTTTAAAAATTACATTATGCGTGACTAAAAAATATCACATAATAATATATCATATCATGATATAATTAGGGATATAAATTTTGAATCTCTAGCCTAAAGTCCCTTATAAATGGAGTGTAACAATCCCTTCGTGGGCTTTCTCATAATATTACTACACTAAGAACACTATCGATCATGAAGTTTAGAATATTACACATCTAACTATGCATGTATTGTAAGTAATGACGTGATTCACGTAATTGTAATGCACAAAGTTCTAAATTTCTTGACTAACAGTAGCATTATTCAATACTAAACATACAATTTTACATGACACACTTGATGGATTTTCTAAAATAATACGTATGTAAGAAATTATTGTATGGTTCGAGATCATTGACCAAGTCAATGGTCCTGGTCAATTAATTTCCTTTTCTCTTAAAAATTTAAAATATGGTAGAGATGATAACTCATAATTGTCATCTCGAATCATACAATAATTTCTCATAATCTTACATGCTACTAGCCTTCTCCTGCATCCGGGTTATGATCCCCAGAAGAATCATCATTCCATGGAGTGGAATAGGGATGAGCAAAGCCAGAATTGTGATCATGAGAACCTCCTCCATGGCCCATCCTTCTTCCATATTGACTGGACCCTGAAGGGAAAGCTGCAGTTGGCATTTCATTGCAGGTGTAGCGGATGAGATCGGCATTTGTGGCATCCAACTTCTTTCTGAAGACGAAGAACTTGTCTTTGGAGGACAGAGATTGCACCAACACAACCATAGACAGGATCTCTCATCCGAGCCTCGGCTTCATAAGCAAGAGAGTTTACTGCATCTTCTCTTTGATGGGGGAGGATCTCATTCAGGAGTTTACTAACGTTGCTTGCGCCGAAAATTTTGTGTACGTTGGCGAATTTTTGTGGCTCATCGGGTGGAAAATATGGTGCAAAGATGCAACCTGCCAAGCATTTTCTCCTTAAGAACTTGCAGGCAGCACAGGGAGGAGTACTACTGGCATGGCTGCTGGAAGAAGCCATCTGCAGTATTGCAACAATTATATATATTCATTTGAATTTCTAAAGTTTTGGAAAGTTTCTTATGCATGGTAATAACATTATTGGTTGTGGAAAAAACAAGTCATGCAAGTATAGTCATATATACATATATATCATGAGTGACATCATCTCATAATGTTAAAGATGTTACAAGGGCATAGAAATTAAGACTCAAAAGGACAGAAGTAGGAAAACATGCTGCAAATTTGAATATGGATGGAAACAGGCTTAATTTACCGAACCCCATTATACCAAGGCCTTTAAATTTGGGTCAGAACTTTCTAACAGTTGTTGGGAAGACTATTAGTACCCATCTTCATTTTTTAAGTTTAATTTATTCTTTTCTTGGTTTTTGGAAAAGCCATTTTTCATCTCAAACATTCACTATAGCTAATAACCCAATAAATGATTTTTTCTTTTTAGTACAACAATGAGAGAGTGGAATTCTAAGTGCGTGCGTGCACATGTACTTAAACTTTGAACATATTTTTACCTATAAATAAATAAAAAAACACTTTAATTAAACATGAGTTACATTTGTATAAAAAAAAATAACTTTATCATCTCATATTAGACCTTGGTCCGATAAATGAAAATCGAAACATATATAAACAATAGCAAAATATAAAGTTCTACTCTCTAAAGCTCTCACCTGGCTTAAATATTTGCTAAAATAATCCCACAGAAAATACAAAGCTCATAAAAATCCATCGAGCTAAAGAAGAGCTTCCTGTGTAGGGATTCTCTTATATATGTATAAATTAGAGCTAAGTACACAAGATCACTATCACTGCGAGTTTAGAGAATATTAGATGTAGGTGTGTGTGTGTGTGTGTGTGTGTATTTCAACTCTCTCTGGAGAGTGTTAGATGTGTGTGTCTATATATATATAGAACTCTGTCTCTCCCTCCCTCCGCAGAAATTCAGTTGAATCGACTAAGCAACCAACTACACACATCCTAAAGATCCCTTTTCTTAATTTGTTGGTATCAAGACTTTCTAACAGATCCTTTTGTGGTCATGAGTAGAGCATGGGATCTCACTGATGGACTCTCAAATCTTTTTTTTTTCTATAAAAAGGAAACACCTATTAAGTTCGATATGGCAAACCCCTACATCAACCCTGCAACCTAAAATCATGCAATAATATTTCTAGTTTACCCTACAAAGCTAAGTAAGGAAAATAGCATTAAAAAAATAGATTAATTGTACTCACCTTTTCTTTATGATCTATATATGTTTCTTTGATCAGAAGATAAAGAAAAGAACTGCCTCTTTTCTTTAATTTTCTGATGTAAAGCTCTTATATATAAGGTTTGCTCTTTGATTTTCCCAAGAAGAAAAACACTGCATCCATTGAAAGTTGAGAATTCTTTGGATTTTATTGTTAAAATATTTGAGTTGTTCAAAGAGGAAACCCTAGAATCAGCAGACAGAAAGGTAAGGAGGATAAGAGAGTTAAGGGAGGCAAAGAGCATGAATGGAGAGAGGACACTAAGTGTAATAAAGAGGGATACAATGGGTTGGGGGATGTGACACTGCCTTTATAATATTCTCAGGTAAAAATAAAGTGAAGGCTGTGTTGTATCATCATTCTCTCCTTCTTCATATGCCATTCTTTTCAAATTTTTTTTTGTCTATCTCAAATAATGTATTATTAATTCATATAAGTTAAAATTATATTTGTTTATCAATTTAGAGAGAAAATTGAATAAATTAATGATGATAATTTTGTGCAGTCACTGTTTGAAAAAAAGAAAAAAAAAGTTCCCTAACAATATCAAAAATAAACAATGAGACAGCATAAATAAAATAATGAGAATAGAAAGTTACATAGAATTACTAATCCTATCACTATTAAGTGAATAATAGAG
The DNA here is from genome assembly GCA_008638375.1 of Nyssa sinensis. NCBI lineage: Eukaryota > Viridiplantae > Streptophyta > Magnoliopsida > Cornales > Nyssaceae > Nyssa > Nyssa sinensis. Next base: position 61,506,313 of record CM018032.1, read on the forward strand.
CTAATCCACCATTATAGCCATATTTGATATATAATAGATAATATGTTAGGGTGTCATTTGTGATACGAAAATTTAGAAAAATTTAAATAATTATTTTCTGCATCTCCTAATTCAATCATTAAATTTTTTATTTTCAAAACTCAAAAAGGACTTGTCTCACCAAGGAAATAATATGCATCCTTCACCAAATTATGTATGAGATTATTTTAGTAGTTTTTTTTTTTTTTTTGTAAATCAACATGGAGCAAAAGACCAGTGAGGAGCATGATTGAGACAATTTATAACAAGGATACAAGTCAATTTTCACATGTGATAAATGTTAAGTGGATCGATTGCCTATTTGCGCCACAAATATGTGTTTATTACAAAGGTTTTTTTTTTTTGGCCACAAACTTTTCTGAGACAGTGGTATTTGCTGCAAAAAGATATGGTGCTGAGAAATCGTAGCAAAATAAGATTTTTCAGCGTTTTTTTTATTCTTTACAATGAATTTTTTGGACCACAAAATTAAACCTCATTTTCTTGTAGTAATCAATCAAATAGCCTTATGCCGACATGAAAAAAAGTTCAAGTGATAAGGTAGTATAAAAAAATTTCTTGGTTATTTAGATTAGTTTCTGACATATAATCTATATTTTAAATTAGATCATTAGTATTACATTATTTATAAAATTCAAGCGTCTCGAATTTGAGTTTTCTCTGTGCAGATCGCTGACAGCTAAAGTTTAAAAGGTAGATCTGACTATTATGGGAAGAAAAATTTAGTCTGATTCAGTGTAAGTTAGCACAAGATATCTCAACCGATCCATAAAAAAAAATTAATTTGAATGAACCATGTACTGGACTTTTTCTCTCCATCAGGGGGTTGGTTACATTTCACCTCAGATATAAAAAAAAAATTTTGAATGAATCTAGTATAGTGACATGGTAATATGAACTTCATATGATATTCTGTCATGTATAATATGACTCATCATATTTAATAAAATATAATACATCTGACAAAGTATAATTAAAAAGATATAAAATCACGTACTTTACCAAACTCATGAAAAAATATCTCCTGATATAGTTTGAATGTGATCATGTGTCTTCTCACAATATTGAATTATATTCTTTTTGCAGCTTTGTAGCACTTCAACCCTAGGTCCTGAAACTTATAACTCCCTTTGATTGGTTGGATAAATAATTAATGTTCTTTCAATTTTTTCACATAATTAATTAACCATTCTTAAACATGACCTACTTTTCTTCCCACTAATTAATTCTACCTCTACCTTCTGAAATATTGTACGTTCATTTCTTTATTGCCCACCATTCTACACCAGATACCAAAAATCACTAGCCGTTGTCATATTCATGAGTTCAATCCTAAGACCAATATATAGATAATTTTATTTAGTTTAATAAAGTCATTTTATTCATATTACTTTAAAAATTAAAAATTGTTCTTCTTTTTTTTTTTTTGCCTTTTTGCATTTTGTACATGTAAATAGAGAGCAAATAAGAATATATATCCTCATGTCATCATTAAGTTTTCAAATGTGTTTGTATACAGTAGTTATATATATATATATATGTATGTATATGTCTACAATAGTGAGATATTCTTCAACCTCCCTTTCCCTTCTGAAGGGATTTCTGTGGAATTCATGAATATTTCTCGAGTCTACATCTTCTATTACAACAAACTAAAACTGTACTCAAAAACCCCTATCAGAATATGTGTCACACCAACAGTACTTGACCCAGATGTGTGTATGGGCAAGGAAGTACTAGGGCATCAAGCTTAAGCTTTGCACTGACCTACACATGAATGTATTCCTATATGCATGTGTAGAGAGAGATATTCATGTATGACAAATCCCCGTGAAGAAATTAAATGCAGTGGGATTAATTGTTGTACAAAAACAGCTAAATAAATCATGAATCAATCTCAAACAATAAAGATAGCAAAATATCCACAGAAAAGACGACAATATACAAAATGCTTATCAAAGATATATCACAAGAATAAAAACTCGCAAACCCAACATAACAAGAGTGATATGTATGCGTAAACTTTGCACTGACCTACACATGAATGCATTCCTATATGCATGGGTAGAGAGAGATATTCATGTATGACAAATCCCCGTGAAGAAATTAAGTGCAGTAGGGATTAATCATTGTGCAGAAACAGCTAAATAAATCGTGAATCAATCTCAAATAATAAAGATAGCAAAAATATCCACAGAAAAGATGCACAATATACAAAATGCCTATCAAAAATATATCACAAGAATAAAAACTCACAAATCCAACATAACAAGAGTGATATGTATGCGTAAACTTTGTACTGACCTACACATGAATGCATTCCTATATGCATGTGTAAAGAGAGAGAGAGAGAGAGAGAGAGAGAGAGAGAGAGAGAGATATTCATGTATGACAAATCCCCGTGAAGAAATTAAATGAAGTGGGACTAATCGTTGTGCAGAAACAGCTAAATAAATCGTGAATCAATCTCAAACAATAAGGATAGCAAAAATATCCACAGAAAAGACGCATAATATACAAAATGCCTATCAAAGATATATCACAACTCACAAGAATAAAAACTCACAAACCCAACATAACAAGAGTAAAATAGTCATAAACTCAAAATTTCTTTTACACCCAATAACCACTCATGAAATAACTCACCTCACGTACACCCAAACCTTAGAAAACCCAACTATTATATATGCGGGATTGCCGTTGAGAAACTTACGTATGCTCAAACGATAAAAAAAAATTTCGTTCAACTAGAGACTATTGAAATCATACTTAATAACAAAACAATATTCAAAACAAAACGGGTTTAAAAAAAAAATTCATCAATTGGGCCGCAAACAAGTTATCAAAAATCTGAATAAATTCATAATAATTATCCAACACTTACATATCTGAATAAATTCATAATAATTATCCAACACTTACATAACTGGTTTCGTATGAATACTCAAATCTCAATAATAGTACCATTGTCACACCTTCCCACTAAACCCTTTTTTTTTTTTTTATCGGAGGCCTACTTGGTGTGGAAGCCACCACACACATCCACAATGAATAAACCAATAATTTTTTGACAATATCTGAAATGTCTTGTAAGCTAGTGCTTGATGATCACCAGAAATGAAGGTCATGGACCTTTTTTATCCGTCCTCTGTTAGCTTCTATTATTAAGTTCAACTATCAGCATTGAACATGTCTGAAGCCCCTGAAACCTTTTACTGTTTTCCTCTCAATTATTGAATTCAGACAAACAACCCCTACACGGTATACACGGTCTTTGTTGTATATTTATATATCATTTTCAGTCCAGTACTTCACAGAAGGACAGATAATGAAGAAGAAATGTAGTTGGGGTCTCTATCATGCATCTTCACTTCACTGCTCTTTATTTTTCCTCTTGTTCTTCGCCGACATGTCGACAACTTGCATGTAATAAGTAGCTGTCAGACTTTGGAAAAACAAAAATGCTCTCTGAAGAGTGTAGACTGATGCTTTTAGGGATAAAAGTTTTGGTAACAAAATTTAAAGATAGGGCCCCCATCATAAAATGTCAATACGGTGAGGAAGTAAATTTTTAAGGCCTTTACTATATCTCTGTGTGTGTGTGTGTGTGTATATATATATACATACATACACTATATACACACACACACAATTGGATTTAGTACTGCAACTTATCTTGACCTACTTAAGTTTCGTTTGGGACAGCTATTAATTGCACTTTATTTATATATACATATACTATATACACACACACAATTGGATTTAGTACTGCAACTTATCTTGACCTACTTAAGTTTCATTTGAGAAAGCTATTATATTTTATTTTTGTGTTTGTGTTTATAAATATTGTCCTATAGAGCATGTTTGAATGGTGGGCTAAACTTTTGTTTCAATTTTGTTTCCTTAAACATACAAGAAAACATTTGTGGAAAAGTAGATATGAATTGCTTTTCTCCAATTATATTTCTGCGTTTAAGAAGTAAACCCAAACAGTCCATTAAAATTTATGGCAAGATGAACTACACTATATTATTTTATAATGTGTTTGTGTATCCGCATACATGAAACACTGCATAAACAAAGTTGATATATGTTATGCAAAAGTAATAATAAATCAATTTCAAATAATAAAAATAAACATAAACAGAAACAAAGACTGTAAATTAATTTTAAACAAGAAAAACAAACAAAAATATAAATAGTATGTGGATTAATTTAATAAGATGTCTACATCTACGGACAACAATAATCAAGCTATTATATATCAACGCAATTATAAAAACAAAATACTTACAGATCCGAAATCCCATTTACACCATAACTTTGACAAAGTCAGCTATATTCTTAAAAGCATAAATCTTAAAAAATAACACTCTTATGTATGCAATTTATAAAATAAGTGATAAATTGAGCCAAAAAAATTCAAATAAAATAGGTCAAAAAAAATTTCAAGAATGATCATAACAGGTCATCAAGAATTCAAGTTAATTCATGACAACTACCCAACTATATAATGAAATATATCCGAGAAAAATGAAATGAAAAATCAATCCTTGTTCTTGGAAGCAAAAAATATTGATGGGGAATCAATCGTTTCAAATTCTTGCAAGGTAAACTTGGCCCAACAAGGTATAAAGAATAATTTGGTAAGGCTAGATTATGAGTTCCTTCAAAAAAAAAAATTGTTATTCAAATTCATCTTTTAAAATTCGAGATCTAACTGTTTGAATATCTTTTCGTTTGTCAAAAAAAAATCTATTTTTTTTTAAAAAAATTATTGCATCCTTCATCAAACTATATAAAATATATAAATTGAAAAAAAGAAGAAAAAAAAAAAAAGAAAGTGGGTCTACATAATACTGGTGATGACAATTTTCTTTTAAATCTCTTGAAGGTACATGCATCTACTTTTTGTAATGATCCCTATCATATACAGCGCCTTAGGCTTGCACCTATTAAAATACCCTCTATAATTCCACTAAATAATCACTATCTTCTCGGATATTCATAATCTGATGTTTGTGTAATTGTTCGTTACTTTGTAGTGTTAATCGTTTCTATAAATTTTTTTTTAAAAAAAAAAAAAAGAAAGAAGAAGCTTATGGAATACAATGGTCTCTTAACTATTTGATGCCGTGGTAGCTTAAGCTCGTCAAGAAAAAAGAATGAAAAGTTAATATACCCTACCTATATCCTTGATTCTCTGTCTACATCAAAGACAATATAAAAACCTAACATCTAACTTTATTAAATTCCCACCAAAAAAATAATATTATGAAGATTCGTATATATATATATATATATATATATATATACACACACACACACACACACACACACAATACTTAATTGGAAGCCGTGGGGATTCCTTGTACACTTTATATGGGCTTTGTTGATGGATAATTTAGAAAAAAGTTTGAGAGGAAATAAAGAAGAATAATTTAAGCCATATGAAGTTTGGCCCTAATGATTAAAGAGGCTATTATTGGTCGATTAACATATATATATATATGTATATGAATGTGTGTGTATGTATATGAATGTGTTTGTTTGCATCATAAATTGTTATGTAATGCAAGTAAGAAATGAAAGTAAAGAAGTATAAAATTAAATAAATGTAATAAGACAAAAAATACAAATCTCACGTGATTTAACAAATTACCTATATCTATGCATAATAATAATCAATTTCCTATGAATCAAATGATAATATAAGAATGAAAACACTCTTAAATCTAAAAATCTCTTTACATTCAAACACTGCTCATAAAACAACTCTTTTCTCACATAAGGATCTCCTTCTTGCAACCCTAAAACAACATTCATATATATAAGTTATAGAAACTATCAAATCCATAAGTTGGCACAAGAAAACCCTCATGGTCTGAACGAAAAAAGCCTCTTTCATTTAAACAGGATCCAAATCTCCATTTCAGTAACGAATTAAGTACGCAAAATTCAAGTTAAAATTCTTTCCCAAGGCACATTATCTATTTTTTAGATCGCATTGCATCGTAAACAAATTATCATCAATCCCAATATATATTCATGACACACACCTAACATATTTTATAATTAAGATGCAGCTTGTCACTTTATTTTTCTACTATGCTATGGGCATTCAAGAGAGAGGCTATAGAGGATGCTAATAAGAACCCATCAATGGCTTCTCATTAGCTTCAGAAAATATTTTAAAAAAATTGGGTAAAAGTTCTAAATATTTCTTCCAAGTAATTAAAGACTTGAAGGATCGTTCTAATATCAAAAGCTTCTTCTAGCAGGTCAAATAGAGTGGGACCTTACAAGTGAGGGGGAATTTTCCAACCACAATGCAAATTCATAAAATTGGTCAATTCATGTACAAATTCTCTTATTTAAACCATTGATAAACCAAGTATATCATGTCCCTACAGCCACAAATACATAGCCTTAATTCTTCTTAGTCTCCTCTGAGATGTCATAGTGGTCACATTCAACTTCATTCTCACAGCAAAATCACAAAACATTTAAAAATGATAAGGCAGAAACAATAGGATTTGAACACTATTTCTTTAACTTGAGGCGAGTTTGGCGCCAGGTGGGAGAGAAATTCATGGGGCCAACCCAGCACATATTAGTGTCGGCCGCCCGCCAAACTAGTACTTCGTTTAAATTTATCATTAGACCAAGCCACCTCCGATTTACAAGCATCCCAACTAAAAATCTGTTGAAGCAACTAAATGCACCAGACTTTATGAAGTGCTTACTTGTGTGAAATAACATCAGAAAAGAATATGATTCTATTAGCCTAGGAGCCTATGACCAGCCACGTGATTGTTATAGATATCATCATGGATTCCATGACCAATTTGAATTGTTTTAGCTATTTCTTGTATGACACATGGACTTATCATATAATTATCCAAACCATTTGATTGAAGGATATTCCCCTTCACAATCAAGAAAAGTAGATAACGAAACACCCTCTCTTTTGATGATCACCCCACATGTTGCCCTAGGGGCTAGGGCTATTAGTTTAAATTATTCATATTGTCAACAAAGTTAAAGAACCCCAAATAAATAAATAAATGTGTTATATATATATATATATATATATATGTTGTTTTTGGTCATGTACCTAAAAAGCACTTCCTGCCATTGAGCTGACGAGAGAAAAAAGGAAAAGGCTAAAAAATTAACAAGAATGGTTGATATTCTTCCCCACAAAAACTTCTGCATCTCACTTTACAGTTTAAATACAAACCTGCAAAATTACAATTCAGAAGCACTTTAGTCTAACATGCAAGAGTAAGTGTACTGCAACACCATAAAAGCAAAAAAAAAAAAAATAATACAGTTACCTACTTCAAACTTTCTGAAAGCATGATTGCTTGCCGTCTTCTCAAGTGAATAACTTGTTACCAAAGTGCATGCACTTAAAATAACAATCCCCAATATGCTATATGATATAATTTATAGCAAGTTTTATGAAGCCACCAGGAAGTAATCTTGAATTGTTGTTCTTTTCAAAGAGGAAGTAGGATTTAGAACAGAAGAAGGGCTCTTGAATGCTGATTCAGGGGTTTTGTCAAATGTTTCTTTTAAATCTAAAACAGATGAGAGTTTTTTCTTTTGGGATTCAGGAGTTGCTGATATCAGGCATTGTACTTGGGTTGGAAGAGCCAGTTTGGCACATTACTTCATCTAATGGAGAACTTCCTCTTATGGGTTCTTCATCTTTGAAAAGCTTTCTACATTCCATATTTGGAAGTGCCATTACCCTCCTTCAAATGGAAGATGGAGAACTTGTGTTTGAGTATCAACTGCTTTGGATATTCCAAAATCGAACCTAACACAAAGATTTGCAGAAAATAAGATGTCATTGGGTACACATACAAATGTGGAAGAAGCATTCTGACCAGCAATAAAAAAGAATGAATCACAACATTTTCAACGGTTGCATGAAATGATAAATCGTGTTGTTCCATGACTTCATTGATTGAAAATTGCTTACTGTGAAATCATCTGAAGAAGTTGCTATTTTCCCTATCTCGGATGGGCACCTACGAAAGAATAGTTTGGGAAGTTGAGTTACATTTTGCAAAGGGCACTCAAGATCAACACCGTTTGGATGAAGAAGACAAACCAATCTACTGCTGTAACTTCTCCGTCATGGCTTTTCAGAATGATAGGATCTGCTTGAGGTTTGTTCACCTGGTTTGATACAGCTAATGAAGTTAAATTCTAAACAAAAGCAAAGTCAGACTTAAAAATATAAAACAATCTTGCAAAGGAATTAACCTGCCATATGTAGGCATTTCCATCACTAAAACCACTGAGTATGTGAGCTGCATCAGGGCTCAATGCTGACTGCAATAGCATCAATGAAAATTAATACGGAGTATAAAAACAAGTAGACCCAACAGTCTGCCACAAGTAATTAATTTTTGGACTAATAGGCAATGCTTACGGCCTTAGCTTTACAAAAAATGATTCAATGTGGCATCCAGAGAAATATTTTACAGGACCCTTTTCGAGCTGAAGTACATTATAGATGTATGTCCTGATAGAAACAATATTTTAGACCTTTAAATATCTCTCATTTCATGCAAGTTGGAACAAAGAGAATTAGGACTTAAGGTGGCATTCACAAAGCCAAGTGATTGCTTGGCTGTGAGCTCAACCCTGGTGGTTTATAATTTTCTAGATATGTACTTCTTTCAGTGGAAGCTAACAGCATCTCCAAGGGAAACAAATCATAGAAATAGAAGATACCTATTGTCCATGCATGAAGCTGAAATATATACTCCATTTAAATCTTGGGACAGGCAAGATATGCCATGTAATCTTCTTTCCTGGAAAAGAAATACGAATCAACAACAATTGATATCTCAATCTGAAGAAACTGACGGAAAATATTAATTTTATTAGATTATTAGAATTGTAAATTAGATGTTATTCCATGTGAGGTGCATTGAGCTCTGTCTACTTCATCAGATCAGAGATCTCTTATCCCAACTTCTACATTTCTGGATCTTGTAATATAATTATGGCAGGAAATCTAAACATCATTCATGATTATTATTGTTGAGATCACTGACAGGGAGTATAATTCCTATGTGGCACTTGGCTGTCTCTTGTTTATAATATCAGAAGATATCCCTTCACAAAATGAATACATCCTAAATTAGCACTTATTGTGCATGTCCAAATTAACCTTTTCAGTTGATAACTCGGAATGAGGGCATGCTTGAATAACTGGACCTTTTAAGTTTCTTCTATCCCATAACTTTACAACACTGAAGCACATCAATAAACCAAGAGGAATCAATAAAAAATAATTTCAATTCATTAGTATGATATAGCTTCTACCAGAAAACTCATCATTTAATGGCATGAAACATACAAAAGCATCTTACGTACCTGTCCACTGCTTCAGCGGTAGCAACCGTGATGTCATCTTTTAAATAAAGAACTGATGTAATACTCTTGGAAGAAGCCTGAAAGAACTGAAGTTTTAGTAAAAAGCAAAATGGAAATTATTCAGTGTTTGACATAGAAATATTATTAGCAAATAAACCTTGCCACGCCTAATCCGCTCTCTGTTAGGTGGAATATGAGCCTCTTGGACCATTGCAAGTGAACTGAACAAAATAATTAGAATACTAGATTTGAGATTAATGTAGTAATTTAAAAGAATAAATTAACAAAAGTGCAGTACTCCATATTTTAGATGGGACTTCAGAAATTTATGTAGAAAATAGTAGGCCCAAGAATTTAGATTATTCAGTTAAATGAGGATGTTTCATATGATTGCTCTTAAAGGAACTTTAATTTGATGATCACTGTGCGATTAATACAGCATTATACAGAACTTCATTGAAAATCCAAATAAAACAAAGGTATATAACAGTTTTGATCACTTATAGTCCAAGATTGATACATCATAAATGTGCTTAAATCTATTTGAATGGTCTATATAAGTCCCATCCCACCAATTGGTATTTCATAAGAAAAACAAATAAATACAGTACTTCATAGATCACGTAGTTTACTCAACCAAATAAAGGAAACACAGGAACTTACGTTATGCAAAACTTCCCATGGCTACTTTTAGAGCACCACAAGTCCCAAAGAGCAAAGGACCCATCTCTTGAACCAGAGACAAGAAGATCTGTTGGACAGCAACAAACTTACAGAAATTAAAAACATTTTTCCTTTTTTCCATTGATAACAGAAGATTCAAGAAGGTAATCAAGGACCAGAAAATGAAATCATAAACCTACCATGATTTGTTGCATGAGGACAAATGGATTTCACCACTTCCTGTGTGCCCCATCAAAGCTCTGACAATTTTCTTTTCCCGTGCATCCCATACCTTTATCTGTTCAAATGCCAAAGGAATATGTAACTGTCCAATAAGCTGAAATGGATTTAAACTAATGGATTTAATGGGTGATCTAACTGAAAAAATGGTCTTAAATAGGACAGAATGGCAAGATAGGATTCGTGTAACTGAAACTTGTTTAAGTAGTTTAGAACTAAAATTTCTGCTGATTTTACTAATGTGTTATCATCTTAATTCCCTGATGTCTTATACTCCGTACTCCTCAACCATTGGGGATTATTTGGATTTGTCTAAATTTCATCACTTAATATAATAGGTTCTGCAGACTATTTTGACATTCACATAAATCATTGAGGTAAAACAAGATTGGATGGAGCTAACCAGGAGTACAAGATATAACAGCAATGCATTCAGATTTAGATGCTAGCATTAGTATCAATCATGCATATATTTAACAAATTCAATTGGTACTTTTTGGTGTAAAATGACATTTAGGAAAAGAAAATAGATTAAAGCATAGTTACTTACACTTGGTCACCTGAAGCTGTTAGAATGTTGGCATCTTCCTGCAAAATTCAAGTTATAGCTCAGGTTAGCACTGAAGAACATTCAATGCTTTTCTACTTTTGACCCTCTTTGCATGAATTTACATAGGCAGAATCAGCATCCAGATTGCTTTAGTTAATTTATGTTAATAAAGGTTTCTATTAGATATTTAGATCAAATACACAATGGCTAGGATAGGATTAGTGCCTTGTTAGAGCTGTTATTGTTACTTGCAGATTTTCTAACTAGGCAATGTCCAATCAAGTGCCTCAATCACCCTCGCTCCTAGCATGGCCCTCAATATTAATCATGTCGCTTTTTCTTATTAGTGCATTTATTGGTCTTCATTTTACATAACTATACCACCTTAACCCATGTTCTCTCATATTCTTAATTAACTCATCTATTATTAAAACAAAAAGGAACGTACTTAACGTTGACCTCTAATGTAAGCTTATTATGATCGGAAAATCACTTGTTTCTCCAACAATTGTCCTTATGATAGTGACTGTCACATCATCTGTATCTTTTATCGTTTCAATATATCATTTTGTAATTCCTTACTTTACTAAAACCCACCCTATTAGATCTCAAAAAATCATACCATATACTTTCTCCAAATCGATGAATACCATATGAATATCTTTCCTCTTTTCTCTATACCTCTCTATAAGTCTTCTTAATAAGTAAATAGCCTCCATTGTTGATCATAGGAGCATAAACCCAAATTGATTCTCGGTTCTTCAATATTTGATCACTGTCTCTCAAAGTTTCATAATATGACTCAGCAAGTGGAACTTAATGGTTTATTAACGGCTAATTGAACAAGTTAAAAGGATACAACAGGTGGAAATTGAGAGTTACCTTGATCCAACATACATCAAATATGGCATTATCATGAGCAACCCACTCAGAAACCCGAGCTATTTCTGCAAGTTGTTTCTACAAATGTGTCAATACGGAAACTTCAGGCGAGTATTGTATAAGCTAAGATACCCATTCTCATCGGCCACAGCAATAATATGGGAGCTTTCGCTTGTCTATAAATTCAGATTGTACAAATAATTGAGAGACAACTTGTAGCTGAAAATCGCATATACACGTACATTGAAATGCAAAAAATAAATAAATACCTTGCAGAAAGATATAGCCATTGGAGGTGTGTGGTTGCCACCGTGCTCGACTTCCACAGCTCCGATTTGACTGACGCCTGATAAGCCACTATCAAGGTACGGTCGTTTTCGAACTGAACACGCAAAGAAAAACGTGAGATATCGTGTGTGTTTTCATATAGAGAAAAATGGAAGAGGGAGAGGGAGGCACCTCTGAATCCATTTAGCTCTCTTGATCTGATATCTTGAAAGAAACACCGATGTTTGGGGTCCTCCATTTGCAACAGATACAAGGTGGAGAGAAGGGGCGAGAAATGGAAAGGATAATCTGACTGTGGGGGTATATGTATATTTTGACTTTGGCGCGAGGTCAGTCGTCTGATCTGACGCGGCGGCAAACTTGAATTTTATTTAACTGTACATTGGCTACTTCCGCGCCCTCGAATTAGCTTGGGCTGCTTGGCTTAAAACAGTTGCTTTTTCTTCAACAAAAGATGTGTAATGTCATTTGATTCCATTAAATTAGGGTAACAAATTGACCCGCCCGCTCCATTTTTTATGGGTGCAGTTATGGACGGAGGCAATTTCGAGGTAAATTTTGACCCGCCCACCCGATCTTGTCTCATTGATCTTCTTACGTGAAACATTAACTTGTATTTTCATCGAAACATTAAATAATAATCTCTGATTCATTATTACATTTATATATCAAATGATTTTGGATGAAATTATTAATAATGTATTAATAAAGTTACTTAACAATCTATTAACAATTTTTTACCACGTTGTTTAAGATTCGGAATTTAGTATATAACTTTAGGATATATGTATGTATGTATGTATTATAAACCATCTATTCACAAATCAGTGAAGTTATAAACATTTTGTATCATTCGTACAAATCATATTTTATTTTATTTATAGAGTTCTCACAAATATTTAATAAAGAATCATTCGTATAAATCATATTTTATTTTATTTATAGAGTTCTCACAAATACTTAATAAATAACAAATACAAATAAGTTATAAGAAATAACGATGAGTACTGGGAGCTAATTAGAAGACAAAATTCCTGTGATCATGAGAGAAGTCTCTGTAGTTACTAGTTATATCTATTTGTAAATAAATATTATTTTTGTTCAACAAAAAATTGATTAATTGAAATAGATAAAAAAAAAGATACAATCAATCATCTCATAATTAATAGATTATAATTATTAAATTTTTTTGTCCTTTCATTAAAAATAAATGTTTTTTATATGTAAATAATTTTTAATACAAAATTAAGATTTTACATATAAATTTTAAAAGTTATTATAATTTTTTATTAAAAATTATATACAATATCCAACTTAATGTATAAAAGTAATTTTCAAGTAAATAGATTGTGTTTTATGATATCATAAAATTTTTCAATTATAATACTTTTTTACTTTGATTATGTTGAATTAATAAACAAAACCATAGTTGTCAAATTATTCAGGTGACCTTAAGTGATGGATTTAATAAAAAAATATGGTACAAAAATGATATAATCATTATTTTAATTCATAATTTCACACAATCTATTTTATTTATAATAAATTAAATCAATAAAAATAACATTATTATTCTTACATAAAAATATGAGGAAAAAAACACAATAACAATTATGTATTACTAATATTATTTTGTGTTAGGAAACAAAATATAGTTTGAATTTATAAATATTGTATTGTATACAAATAAATCAAGTATAAAAAAATATAGAAAAAATATTGAATAAAAAGTTAGTTCGTTCAAATAATAAATTTGATGATAATTTAAAAAGTAATATTCAACAAATTGACAAAATTTAGAGCAATTAATAACTATGAAGGAGTTATAAAATGTAATTTATTTTAATTTTTTATAGCATGAAATAAATAATTGAAAAATCATATAATATTAACATAATTTTCTAGAAAAATTTAAATTTATATATTGTGTGTGAGTAAAATAAGAGATTGCTATATATATATATATATATATATATATATGAACCTATCGTACAAAAAAATCAATGTCAATCTTGTTATTAATTTCATATCATTTATTTACAATAAAACAAAAAAAAAAAAGACAAATAATGAAATAAAAAATTAATTATGTATTAAAATAAAAAATTTGCCTAAAAAAATTATTTTAAACGGATTTAAAAATATATTTAACTTTTAACAAAATAACAAAGAACAAAACAAATATAATAATAAAGTAAAATTTTAATTATGTATTAAAATACAAAGTCGGACTAATCACAAATATATATATATTTCTGGGGCGAATTGGGCTCTCAGGGTACCTAGGTGATTACCTAGTTATCTAAATGATCGTCTAGTTATTTGTGTAATCGTGAATTTAAGCAAACAATTATAAACATAATTACTAAAAAATGTCATAAATAAAATATATAAATACATATATATTTATTTTATCTCTTTAATAATTATACTATAAATATTATTTTTAAAAATTATTAATTATTAAGTAAACATTATTAATTATTTATAATAAAATTAAGACGATTCTTTAAAAAACTATTAATTATTATTTGTAAAAGAGTGAATTGTATAAAAACTCAGTTCGAACAGAATTTGCTACTTACTTTCACGGTCCGATCAAATAACCCAAACCCGACCCATTACGTTCAACAAATTGCTAGGGTGTTTTTTCTTCATTTCAGATTCCCCGATCCAAGCACGATCCCCTCCTCTCTCTGGTCCCCATCCCGCTTCATTTTTCGCGGTTCGTCCCTTCGAGTCCTCGACTGCCATCTCTCTACAGCCACGCCAAAGCACTACAGGCCTCCTGTAAGTTCAAACTCACTTTCACAAAGAATTCTCACACCATTATATCCAAGAATATGGATGTAAATATAAATATACGGACATATGTATATATTTTGGACTTTCTCTTATCAAATTTTCCTTCTGTATTTCCAGGGAAAGAAAAAGGAAGGAAACGTTGCAAGATATATCACCAGAACACAAGCGGTGAAGTATCGCCAAGTCAGTCTATCACTATTCAGGCATCTCGTTATCTTTTTCAAATTGTCAGTTCGTATTACTTATTTTAGAGCATTTACATATATTTCGAGTTTATCTTTATCTTTTAAATTCTCTACGTGTGCATTGTGCTGAATTATGCTGTGTTTGGATGCTGAGAAACCTAAATAAATGAAAAATTGGGACCATGCATTAATTTGTTTCGATTCTCAAAAGGTCCAACAAACCAACCTAAAACACTTTTGACAAGAGTTGGTAAGTTTAGCTTATTGATTGGGAGATAATTAAGAAACCGAAAACGAAGACTTCAAATTTGTTTTTGTTATGCTTTTTTCACATATTTCCTGAGCAACTAATGGATGCTGTGGTTTTACTGCCTCACGTGCCAACTATATATGTGTGTGTGTGTATATATATTTTATAATTTTAATGTATTTCTAGGTTTTTGGGTTCACAAATAGTTATGGGAATTTTAGTCATGCGTGTGTGTGTGTGTTTACAGGTGCATATATACAAGTATATGTGTGTGTGTGTGTGTTTGCATTATTTCTTAAGTTTGTGATTTTAATTTGTTAAGAAAAGATGGAAATAGTTAAGACTTATCATTATCAGTTTAAAATTTATAGGAAATTATGCATTCTCAAAGGTATATTTTCGGGAATTGAAGAAGAAGGTGAAAGGAAATCACCACACTTATTATCACATAAAAGATATTACGTTCCTTAAACACTAGCCATTACTTGAGAAGTTTAGAGATATACGGGCATATGATAAGAAGGCAATCAAAGAAAAACAGGTTTCTTGCTGAACGTCTACTGATTCACAAGCCTACTTACACCCTTGATATGCTTATACGAGAGAGGTTTGTTCGTTATGTCCTTTTTGAAAGTGAAGGTTGGTTTTTCAGTTTGTCCGCCTGATTGTTATCAATTTTGACAAAAACCTGCTAAGCTATTTGCTTCTATGCCTTTTTCTTTGTCCTTGTCCCTTGTCTGTAGTGTGTTCATTTATGTGGATTTGTACCAGAAATTTTTTTTTACTGTTATTAGTTCTCTCACAGAAGTTTATTACTGTGTACCTATTTGTTTTAGCTCTCAACTTTGGGATGGTTGCAGATGTCAATTCTTCAGAAGCAGTATCATGACAAATTGAAAATGGAACTTCAATGTGTCCAGTATTCTCCAGTATCAAATGTGAATAAGCAGACCTCCGCTGAGGATGCAGAGGCCAGGGAAGATTCTCTCCCTGATATGCAACAAATTGCTGAAGATAGTGCCAACATGTCAAAGGTTGTGATGTCACGTAAAAAGAGAAGGCTCTATGAAGCCATGCAGGTAACTTTCTTGACCCTACTATGCTGCATTTGCTTTTCTTCATCATGGTATGCGGTGTCCAAGTTTTCTTATTTTATTATTGCAAAGTGTATTTATAATTTTGTGGCTAGTCACCAAACTGGCGTGAGTATATATTGTTTGGTTCTCTTTCTCCAAGTCCTGTGAGTTTGGCTGTCTTTGTTAATTTATTTAATAGTTGGCATGATGTCTTAAATTGTGCTGTTCAGTCCTATTTAAGGTATGCATACCCTACTAGAACCTATTTATGAACCAGTCCAGACAAACTATCCTAATCATGATCTTAACCACATTTTAACTTTACCCTTTCCCGATTTGAACCTGCTTTGTCACCTGAATTCTATTGAGTTTGATTGAGTTCACTGTGTTTTACATGTCTTTTGTAGCAATGAGTCTATTTCTTTTCTTGATAGTTGTTTGAGATAAGGACATATATCGAGTATCGACCAAATTTTTCATAATGACTGATGATTATGGTATTTGTTCAAATGATATTTAACATAGAATTCTGTTTAATCTCCATGCAACATTTCAACAGCCCTCTAAAAGTTCTCTGAGTGTGTGCTGATGCTTAGTGTCTTATGCGGTGCTCATCTTTAATCCATTTGAATGTCATGCTTATGTGGTGCTCATCTGAATTTCTATTTGATTTTGATTGAATATTCTGATTCATGATCAGTGAACTTTATTTGGCTTTGCCATGCTTTTCTGGTTCATGATTTGGGGGAGTATATTTTTCTGTAGAATGCCAGTGCCCTTAAAATAACCAAACTTGGCCTGCAGTACCAATGAAAATTAATATAGGTTTCTTTTTTTTTTGGTTTGTTGTGTAACTCATGGATATTGTCTATATGCAGATTGGCAAAGAGCGGAAACAGGGTCATGTTGACCTTCTGAAGAATAGGAAGAAAAGAATTGAGGAAGCCAACTAATTGGAGTAAATTTCAAGCAACTTGGATATCTGCATGACCTTAGTTTTGTTGGTAATCATTTGATTCTTGTATTCTGCTTTTGAAGCCTAATTTATTTTGCTTTTGGAAATTCTCGTTTCTTTGTCTTGTATATTTAAACCCAACACTGCCAATTAATATTGTGATTGGCTAAAATTTTGCTATAATATGTACCGACTAGTTGTTCAGATTTCATAGATAGAGCATTCACTACCTTCTTTTACTTCCTCAAACAATAGTTCTTTACTTTCATATGTGTTTGTTACCACATTAGGCTGCACACTAAAAAAGCGTGTAATGTATATGAACCCATAATTTTAATTTGTTGGTGTTCATATTCTTATAAACCAATTTATAACAATTGTGATATCAGAACATCTGCAGGGATGAATATCAGAACATCTGCAGGTGTTACATTATTAGTCCATTGATCCCATGTTGCACTTAATGCCAGAAGCATTGCCTTTGTGTTTACAGATGTAGCCGATGAGTCTGCTTGATAAGGCCTTTTCCCAAGTAGACATCAGTGAGATTGGTGATGCAGTCAGGTAAACCTTCTTTGCAGAGGTGTTGTTTTCTAGATAGTTGTGATGAATAAAATTGAAGTGGCACAAAGAAAATCATACTCAGCAATTTGTTAAACATTCTGCATGTAGATTAAATTGAAAGATAGTGTGTGTGCGCGCACATATCTTGTGTAATGAAATCTGTGTTAAGTTTATAACTTGAAGATTATGGAGTAGTCTTTGGGATTGATAAGCGATCTAGTGGTGTCAGTAAAATGCAAATGTGTGTTACCCTGCTAGTTCATCCCAGTGCTCTGTGGTACTGTGCGACATTCTTTGGATCCTCTGATGATGGCAGGTAATAGCCACCATTGCCACTTTCAATGGATGACATAACTGGTGCAACCATGCATGGAGGGGTCACAATGGTATTGAGGTCCAGACTGTCCAGTGCCGGAGTTTGATTGTTTCCACATATGCAAATGAAGGGCAAGTCTAGGGAAATTTTCCGGTGAATGTATCAGCGAGGGCAGTAGATGGAAATGCCGGCGAAATATGAGCCAGCTATCATAATGGCAGAGATAAAAAAACAAGAGGAATGGTATGCTGGCCATTTTCTCATATTTGATCGGAATAAAGAAGTTGAATTTTGGTTGCTAGTTCCTTTGCTAGGACCAACTTGTGTTGCATTGCTCTGATTGATTGATTTTTTTAATGAAAATGTTGGCATATTACGAATCTAAATACTGAATCTGAATCCAAATTTCATAGAATTTTACGTGTAAATTCAGTGAATTAGCCATGATATAGACATATTAAGTATCCTTAGGTAATTAATTGTCCAATGCTGTGAATAAAGTGACTTTGCCTGTTGCTTAAATTACCGAATTTAGTGAGCATGACAAACTAAGTTTTTACAACAGAAGAGAGATGGATTTGGGCATATTGCTCGCTTGTAGTACATGAAAGAAAGTCTTCAGTGCTCAAGATTTCACGAGTGAATTTTATGGACTTCATTCCAGATTTGGTCTTCACAGAGATGACTATACATGTTTCTCGGCATCTAGGAGGTCAGGTTTGATTTGGTGTACTTGAAGTTATAATATGTTAGAAAGTTATTTGTGTACGTTCGTGTTTGTGAACAGAAGATGATACTATTATTGTTATTGGTACAAACTGTGATCAAGCATATTTTTTTCAATCAGAGTTTTGAGAGAATACATGACAATCGTCCTTGATGGAAAACATTCAAAAATTTGTTTCATGACTATAGACAGTCAATTGAAGGGGTGGAGATAATAAAGTAATTGAAGATAACCTAGTTTTGAGACAGTTTTTTCAGGCTGGGGAAGAGAAGGATGGTGTTTATGACTATAGCAGAATGAAGGAAGGACAAGGTGCTTTTGTGACTATAGCAGAATGAAGGACAAGGTGCTTTTGTATGACAACAACAATCAAATGATTCAAATCTCATATCATATTGGTTCTAGAGCTAGGATATAAGAAAGACAAGGAGTGAGCTCCATTGACACTGTGAGGATATTGATATATGATTCATGTAGAAATCTAAGAAATTCAATTTTTTATAAGCAACTTCTGTAGTGTCATTACAAATGTATGTGATACAAATATATATCATATTGTATTCTGATGAATATATGCTTGAAACCTTTCAATGTGTAATATGTGACCATCTTGGATCTTTTACAAATTTTGGAGCTGAGAACTGGAGAGATTAAAAATCTTGTGGTTAGAGCATTTTTTTTTTTTTTTTGTGGTTTTATCTCCCATGTTAATTTCTGATGCAATCAACAATTCCTGACTGTATGTGAATCTTGCATTGCTGCCAACCTTAGCTTCAGCATCCTGAGTATCTTGAACTTTGCTGATGCTGTCATACCGATCAATGACTTTTGCCATTGACGAAATGTCCAAATTTATTTTACTCGAGCATTGTCGATGTCTCTTGGTTAGTTTATTGCAGATGTCATTACGTGCTTTTCAAGACAAAATCACAGGTTGCATCACATTCTTAGCCTTTTTGGGTTTTCAAAATATGCAGCGTGTTTCAGCTTTGGGTCATTTATATTAAATTTCCCCATTGATACTTCCATTCAACTAATAATCATTGTTAAACATAAAGGCTTTGGGCTGTTCATCTGCCTTGTAAATGTCTGGCAAGTGGCAAGAATGTACACCACAATATGAAAATTGATAATATATTACAATCAGATAACCACTAACTAACTTTATACACGTAAAAATTCTGAACTTAATATGGACAAATACACACCACACTCAAACCTCAGCAATTTAATAACCAAGTTAAACTACCAGCAAGCCCTTTCTGCCCAAATACTTGGCATTAAACCAGCCATCAAAGTAATTGCTGGATATCACCTATTTACTTATGCTATTTTGGTGACTTCGAGTGAGAAGACTTACCAGTGATGGCTTTCTTCACCTTCGCAATTGAATGCTTGACCTTTGACCCAACACCTGATAGTATATTATGAGATTTCTTATGTGCAATTTTGACATCCATGTCTCTTGAGGCTTCTACCATGACTGGAGCATCGGAGCCCGAGTCTGCCCTTTTGTTTTCATCTCCTTCCTCTTCTTCATCTGTTTTTGCTTCTTCAACTTGAGCTGTTTCTGCTTTCTCAGTTTGCAGTTCTTCTTTGCTGATCATGAGTTTTCCTTCTTCAGTCAAATGTTTGGCCACTTGTGAGTTTATTTCTGTATATCCCTGCAGGTGGTCAGATAATGAAATCTCAGCTGACTCTATTGACGTGGATTTTTCTGTTGTTTCTTCACACTCATCACCCATTCTTTTCTCATCTTCACGTTCTACTCCTTTTGCTTCTGTTTCAGCCCTTGAAGCGTTTCCAGCTTTCAAATCTTCTACCTCAGCACTCTGGAACGTTTTTGCAGTTTTGTCCTGTTGCACTAGTGGAACATTATCGCTGCCGGTTGAAATTGTAGCTTCTGTGCTTTCATTTGGATCCTCTTCTCGTGGAATCTGCTCATTTGATTTGGCAAGCATGGTTTTCTCTAGCTCTTGTATGTCTTCAGTGATTTCATTCCCTTTTGCAATATAAACTATGCCATCTTTTTGTGATATCCCCATGCCCGAACCCAAAACATTAAGCTCTTCATTTTGAATTTGAGTCTCTTTTTCTTCATTTGCAGCTAGCATAGTGTAAATCTCACCTTCATCAAGCTTCCTCTCGTTTCCCCTTGTTGAAAGCTTTAGTGGATCCTGCAGAACAGATGAAATGTCAAATTCTGCCTGTGGGTATTGCACATTTGTTGATTTTACTTTTGATACAATTTTTTATGCTTACCTCATCCTTTCTGTGTTCGCCCCCACATTTAATGAGATCACATTGTTTCTCCTCTACATTGTTCTCGCTGTCCTTATCTGCTCTCTCTTTCTGTGAAGTTTCAGTGAGAGCACTGAGAGGTAAGGATCTTGGTTCATTTGCATTAACATCTTGCTCTTTCATATTCAAGCCTTCTGTAACATCACTTACCTCGTATGCTGATTTCGGAGATGTGTGCTTTGGATTCTCATCATCCACGAGGCTCACTGAATTATTGCAGTCTTCCACGGCAATTTGTTTGTCCTCTTCATATGTTTCGATGATCTGAATTGGCTCTTTAGAAGCCAGTTGAGAAACTTCCTCAATTTTTTCACCCACATTTTTATCTGGTGCTTCTTCAACTGCTGCATCTGTCACGGGTGGAACATCAAGGTTTGTGTTTTGCGCTTCTTCATCCATTCTGATCACAGTTTCTTTGCCATCAGCACCTCTCCCGACCTCGTCACGCTTTACCAGCACTGCCTGCTCCACAAATTTTTTCTTTTGTTGTAATTATAGAGGGGTGTTAAGCAAAAATAAATCAACTGGAAGTGTTTTCGATCATTTTATCCAGCACAAACATATGTAGTGGTATTAGTTTATCCAGCACAAAAGGTTGCAATGTTAATAGTAATTTTTTTTTTTAAAGAAAGACTTTGTCATTTCTTTTCGAGGATCAAAATTTCGTTTCATAGTATTGTTTTGATTACTTAGAAAATAGAAACATTTCGAAAATGTTTTAAAAACGATGAAAAAAATTAAAATGTATAGAAACACTTGAAAACATAAAGTAAAATATATGAATGTGTGAAGATAAATATTATAATTAATTAGAAATGTTTAAGGGTACATGACATGTTCATTTATACATGAAGATACCAATGTGAAATTAAAAAAAAAATGCGTGAATGTAATTTGTTCATTAATACTAAATAACTCTTTATTTATTAAAAATTAGTATAAAAAATTTAAAACTAATTTGTTTATTTAATATAAATTTATTATATATTTACTATAAAATATGTAAAATTATTATAAATTATATAATAAAATAAAATAATATATTAAGTAAAAATTATAGTAATTTATATCTATTATAATTAGTAACTAAATATTAAAATAAATTATTTATCTATATTTTATTTTTACTTTTCATTGTTTATTGGTTTTGAGAAAAAATAGAAATAGATTTTTATAATTTTAGATTTTAATCTTTTATTCTATTTAAAAAAATAAATAGATATTATCTTTTATCAATTTTTAGAAGTATTACTAATATTAAAAAAATATTTTTATTGTTTTGATATATTTTTATTAATTTTAATATATTTTTACAAAATTACGTGAATTTTGATATTTATTTAATATTTCATTTTGATTCAGGATACGTTTTGGCTTTTCAATGAAAATGAAAAGAAATTTTTGATCCCTGTTTCCCCTATTTCAACCTTTTGTCAGAAGTTCTTTCTACGGAAGCAAGGAGGGTAATGTATCTGACCTCTTCACTTAGAGCCATGGCTTCTGTCACTGTGTCTCTACATTTTGTTTCATCACCCTGATTTTCAATATTAAATTCAATAGATGCTTTCTCGACCTTCTTTGCCTCCTTTGCTTCTGGAAGGCTCTCAGTAACTGCTCCATCCCCAACTGAAACTTGGTAAGTGTCCTTGACAGCTCTATCATCACCCGTGATCGTTTCTTTAATATTTTTGTATACGCCTGCTTTTTCAAGTTCCCGGGGTAACTGTATGACAAATAAAGCTTCAATGTTACAAAAGGAGGGGAGTTGGAAAGGAAGATATAAATGAAGCGTTAACTGTTATACGCTAACCTCTTCATTTGGAATTCCATTCTTTGTAATATCAATTGTTTCATTTATCTTTTCTCCTGGTCCTGGATATTCTTCTGTCTTTAATTCATCTTCTAGGTTGCTCTTTGCAACTGTTTCTTCATCAGGAGACACTAGGTGAGAGTCCTTGGCAACATCCTTTTCCTTCACGATCTGTTTTATGATCTCCTTGGTTAATAGCCTTCAAATGAATAAAAATGCAGTACAAAAAGGAGTAGGGAGAAAATGAATAAGAAAACATAAAAATTAACATTCCAGTCTTATTTTCTATCTGACCTCTTCACTTGAAATTTCATTCTTTATGGTTTCATATGCTTCAGTTGTTTCCTCTTCCTGATCTTCTTTAGCACTCAATTCAGTTATTGCTGCCTTGAGATGCTCTTCTTTGATTTTTGTCTCTTCTGGTTTGGCGAGTACTTCAGGACTGTCAACATCAAATGCAGATTCAAGAACCTTTCCAGTCTCCTCAAACTCAAGATTAGAGGCTTTCTCACACTTTTCACCCACCTCTTCTGGAAAATCCTCTTTGACTGTTGAGTGAGGAATAGGTAAATCATCAACTTCCTTGACCGAGTTCCCTGAATCCAGAATGGTCTCATCTTTTGAAGTCCCGGGTGAATTACACTGGACGGTTCTTTCCTCGCATTCTGATGGAGAATCAGCATATTTTATCTCAGGGACATATTCTTGAGGCTCTATTGCTGAAACATCTTCAAGAGCTGTGCTTTTTTCCTTTGATGCTTCATTTGGACTGTCCTTCTGTATGCCTTCAATGAGCTTGTGCTCCTCCTTGGAGACTTCAAGCTCCCTGAGCTCTTCCTTCTGTAGGCACTTCTCTTCTGTTGCACTCATGGCAAAGGAATCAATTAAATTCTTATTCACTTGATTATCATCTTTGTTTGTGCTCTCATCTTCAATCTTCTTGATTGTGGTCATAATTTCATGGTTCTGTTCAGAAAGCAAGGCAGAGGATGACACCTGAAGCTTCTCTTCTAATATCCCAGCTGGGAGAGTCCGGGTGACCTCATCATGTGCAACTGCTTCAACAGCTTGATATCTGGGTTCAGATATTGTTTGTGTAACTTGTTTGATTTCTTCTTCCATTTCGTCCATACAAGTCTTTCCTACAGTTGGACTTGTACCAGTCTCATGAATCTCTTCAACACCCTGATCTTTGGACTCGCATACTGTGTCCAAAATTTTGGTGTCTTCAACTTCATCTGGATCTAACTTTTCTACAGTTACGTCATCAGCATTCTGTCGTTCAATTGTTGGAAGCTGAGACACCATGACAGAGGCTTCTTCAAGCTTCGTACTATCAACTTCTGTTTCATCTATCTTTGTGCTCTCATCTGCTATATTCTCAGTTATGGTCATAGTTTCATAGTCCTGCCCCCTGGAAATCAAGGCAGAGGATTGCTCTTTCAGTTGCTCTTCTAATATTCCGGCTGAGAGAGTTCGATCATGGGTGTTCTCACCATCAGTCACTGCTTCAACACCTTGATATCTACTTTCAAATATTGTTTCAGGAACTTCTTTGATTTCTCCTTCCTTTTTGTCTCTGTCAATCTTTCCTGCAGTTGGGCTTATGCCAGTCTCATCAATCTCTTCAACACCCTGATCTTTGGACTCACATACTGCATCAGAAATTTTGGTTTCTTCATCTGCAACTTCATCTGCATCTAACTTTTCTACAATTACACTCACAACACCCGCATTCTCTTGTTCAATTGTTGGAAACTGAGACACCGTGCCAAAGTTTTCTTCAAGTTTCATGCTGTCAACTTCTGTTTCATCTGTCTTTGTGCTCTCCTCTCCCATCTTCTCAGTTGTGGTCTTAGTTTCTTTTTTGTGTTCCCTGGAAAGCAAGGCAGAGGATGGAACTTGAAGTTTCTCTTCTAATACTCCAGCTGGGAAAGTCTGATCAGGGGTGATCTCACCCTTAGTAACTGCATCAATACCTTGACTTCTTGGTTCAGATATTGTTTCAGAAACTTCTTTGATTTCTTCTTCCATTTCATCTTTACCAGTCTTTCCCACAGCTGGGCTTATCCCCGTCTCCTGAATCTCTTCAACGCCCTGATCTTTGGACTCACACATCACATCAGAAGCTATGGTTTCTTCTACTTCAACTTCATCTGCATTTAAATTTGCTACAGTTACACTCACGTCATCAGCATTCTCTCGCTCAATTGTTGGAAGCTGAGATACCATGACAGAGGCTTCTTCAAGCTTCGTACTATCACCTTCCGTTTCCTCTTTCTTTGTGCTCTCATCTGCTTTCTTCTCAGTTATGGTCATAGTTTCATAGTCCTGTCCCCTGGAAATCAAGGCAGAGGATTGCTCTTTCAGTTGCTCTTCTAATATTCCGGCTGAGAGAGTTCGATCATGGGTGTTCTCGCCATCAGTCACTGCTTCAACACCTTGATATCTACTTTCAAATATTGTTTCAGGAACTTCTTTGATTTCTCCTTCCTTTCTGTCTCTGTCAATCTTTCCTGCAGTTGGGCTTATGCCAGTCTCATCAATCTCTTCAACACCCTGATCTTTGGACTCACATACTGCATCAGAAATTTTGGTTTCTTCATCTGCATCTAACTTTTCTACAATTACACTCACAACATCCGCATTCTCTTGTTCAATTGTTGGAAGCTGAGACACTGTGCCAAAGTTTTCTTCAAGTTTCATGCTATCAACTTCTGTTTCATCTGTCTTTGTGCTCTCCTCTCCCATCTTCTCAGTTGTGGTCTTAGTTTCTTTTTTGTGTTCCCTGGAAAGCAAGGCAGAGGATGGAACTTGAAGTTTCTCTTCTAATACTCCAGCTGGGAAAGTCTGATCAGGGGTGATCTCACCCTTAGTAACTGCATCAATACCTTGACTTCTTGGTTCAGATATTGTTTCAGGAACTTCTTTGATTTCTTCTTCCATTTCATCTTTATCAGTCTTTCCCACAGCTGGGCTTGTCCCCGTCTCCTGAATCTCTTCAACGCCCTGATCTTTGGACTCACATATCACATCAGAAGCTATGGTTTCTTCTACTTCAACTTCATCTGCATTTAAATTTGCTACAGTTACACTCACGTCATCAGCATTCTCCTCGCTCAATTGTTGGAAGCTGAGATACCATGACAGAGGCTTCTTCAAGCTTCGTACTATCACCTTCCGTTTCCTCTTTCTTTGTGCTCTCATCTGCTTTCTTCTCAGTTATGGTCATAGTTTCATAGTCCTGTTCCCTGGAGAGCAAGGCAGAGGATGGCACTTGAAGTTGCTCGTCTAATTTCTCGACTGGGAGAGTCTGATCCGGGGTGATCTCATCAGTAACTGCTTCAACACTTTGATATATTGTTTCAGGAACTTCTTTGATTTCATCCTCCATTTCTTCTGCATCAGTTTTCCCCATAGTTAAGCTTGTCCCCGTCTCATGAATCTCTGCACCCCAGTCTTTGGACTTGCATACTGCATCAGAAGTTTTGGTTTCTTCAACTTCAATTTCATTTGCATCTAACTTTTCTACAGTTACACTCACATTATCTACATTCTCCCATTCACTTGTTGGAAGCTGAGATACTATGCCAGAGGTTTCTTCAACCTTCATGCTGTCAACTTCTGTTTCATCTATGTTTGTGGTCTCATCTTTTATCTTCTCAATTGTGGCCATAGTTTCATGGTCCTGTTGCTTGGAAAGTAAGGCAGTGGATGGCACTTGAAGTTGCTCTTCTACTTTCACAGCTGGGAGAGTTTGATCAGAGGGGATCTCCCCATCGGTAACTGCTTCACCACCTTGATATCTGGGTTCAGATATTGTTTCACGGACTTCATTGTGGAGTTCTTCCAATTTGTCTGAATCAATCTTTCTCACATCTAGGCTTGTCTCAGAATCATGAATCTCTTCAACACCATGATCTTTGGACTCGGTGTAGTGAATCAAAAGTGTTGGTTTCTTCAACTTCATCTGCATCCAACTTTTCTGCAGTTACACTCACATTGGCAGCATTTTCTCGTTCAAATGTTTGAATCTGAGGCATCATGCCAGATGTTTCTTCGAGCTTCCTGCTGTCAAGCTCTGGCAAGGCAACCTGAAGTTGCTCTACTAATTTCTCAGCTGGGAGAGTCTGATCAAGGGGTGATCTCACCATCAGTAACTGCTTCAAGACCTAGATACCTGGGTTTGCATATTGTTTCAGGAACTTCTTTGATCTCTTCTTTCGATTTCATCTGTATCAGGCATTCCTACTGTTAGGCTTATACCAGTCTCGTGAATCTCTTCAATACAGTGACATTTGGAGTCTGATACCACGTCAGAAGGTTTTGTTTCTTCAACTTCAACTTCATTTGCATCTGCATCTGGCTTTCTTAAATTTACAGTCTTCTTCGTCTGCATTCTCTTCTATTTCCGGAAGTTGAGACACCATGCCAAAGGCTTCTTCAAGCTTCACACTGGCAACTTCTTCACCCTGTGGTATAGAATCAGTTGTTTTGGTTGTTTCTGGACTCTTCGTGTCTGAACTAATATCAAAGGCCTTTACAGACTTATCCTGCTGAACTTCTCCCAAGCTTGTTTCTTCTGTCACTACTGTTGGTGTAGAATCAATCTTTTCTTTACAGTTAGCTGCTACTTCTATGTTCTCTTCTGACACTTCAGATACTGAACTGGTGACATGCACAGGCTTTTGGCAGGCTTTTTTCATTTCTTCTTCCAATGCTTTTGTCATGGAAGATGCTTCTGCCTCCCAATTGAGATCTTCTGCAACATTTGATTTTAGTGTTTCTGTATCCACATTAGAATCTGTTGCTTCAAGATTCTCATTGGGTTCTAGATCTGGGTCTTTCACCTGATTGAAAACATTGGAAATAAATTATCATTAAAAGAAGGAAAGGCAGCAGCACTTGAGAAATCTTTAAAATAATTTTTTTGTATTAATATTAAGCTGACCTCATTGACTTTTTCATCTGCTATAGATATCGTATGGAGTTCCCTGGTGCAACTCTCTTCCTCTATGATCTGTTCTTTGATATTTTCAGTTTTGTGAGCTCTCTCAACTCCCTCAAGCACCTGTTCAATAGATAGATTTCAATATAGTAAATTTTTGCATAAATTATGTGCAAGTTTGGATTTGCATCCTGACTGACCTCTTCAGTCAAAATCACATCCTTTATTGTCTCATTTGCATGTTGTGTCTTGTTAATTTGATCTTCAGCCTCTAATTTGGGTTCCATTTCCTCATTCATCTTCTTTTTGCCTTCTTGAAAATCTTGTCCAATAATTTTTTCTTCAGTGGATTCAGTATTCTGATTCTTAACATTGTCGCTTTCTTCCTCAACTCTGGTCTTCTTGTTTTGAGGCAAAGTTTTATTACTTTGATCTTCAGGCAATGAATCAGGGGCACATTTGAGTCCCTCACCAGGTTCAACTGATTCAAGATTCTGTCACAGGGATAGATTAGTCTTAGCAAATTGCTCAATTTGGCCTAAACTAGAAAATAGAAAAGAGAAACATTCAGATGGAGTTTAGATGTTCTACGGAAATGTAATTACTATGTATTTCTGCTGTTCTATATTGCATTTGAACTCTTGGGTCGGTCATCGGATGGTGTCATTTGCTTAAATATAAGCTGAGAGTAACTAATATAGAAACAATTTCAATTTCTCAAATTCTTACATGACCTTAATCTGGTGAAATATTAAGAAAACAGTTAAAATCATTTAAATTCAATTAAAAAACCTAGAAAGAATGAAAAAGGAGAAGCTGCTCTGACCTCTTTAGTGGCAGTGCTAATGCTTCTGGTTTCAGAAGCCTCACTCCCATGACTGTGACCTCCTGCCTCGGATTCATTTACTGCTTTCTCAATTTCAACACCTTCCTTTAAGCTGCCTTCAAAGTTCTTAACAGAGTGCTCTTGTTCCAGGATATCCTTTTCAGTGTCTGCACAGGTATCACATCCTTCAGCACATTTAGGGGCCTCGTCAACTGGTTTGACATCTTCAGATTTGTCCATTTCCAGTCCTATATCCAAGGACTTCTCATCTTTTAGAGTCTCCAATTTGCCAATCTCACTGCCAAGTTCGACATCTGATTCAAAAATACTTTTTTCATTGTCTGCCTGGGGAGGCGTATATAATTCTTGATCCTCATCCCGAACTTCTTCATTTACACTCTCCTTTACAATATCTACAGATCTCATATCAGCGCCATCTCTTGGATTTGTGGATGTCTCCTCTTTTTGCATTAACTTCTCTTCTGATACCTCTACAACTAATGGAGTTTCTGCTTGGACATACAAGGATTCATCTTTTTTTGGAGTCTCATCTGTTGTCTCACTCGTTTTAGTTGTCATGAGGTTATGTTCTTTCAATGACAGTGCCGAAGATGCCTCAAGGCTTTGTTCGAATATGTCATCTAAGGGTGTCTCACTAGTGGCAACCTCTCTTTGATCCTCACTTTCTGACATTGTATAATGAGTTTCAATCTGCGCTTGATGCTCTATCTTTTCTCCAGCTTCTTCTGTCTCATGATTTCTTGCTGTTGGGTTCTCCATGTCCTTATTTTCACCCAATTCGGAGGTTTTTGTAGGTTTGGCTGTGATATCTGCACCATTGGACCCACTCTCACTAGTTTCAGTGGTTACTAGACCCTTCTTTTCAGAAGCCAGATCAGAACTGTCCACCTGCATCTTATATTCTCCTGTGGCTTCTTTAAGCTTCTTTCTTCTGTTGAATCTGCTTTCTTTAAAGTTTCTTCTTTAATTTCTTTCTCAGACACCTCAGGCTCTGGGACTGAGGAGTTTTCAATGAGGTCTCTGTTGCTTTCATTTGACATTGTTTCTTCTTCTGATGTTCTTGTAGTACTTTGAGCATAGCAGTCCTTGTTTGGCTCTTCCTCATCCTTTGAGGCCTCAAGTTTTGTTTCCTCTGTAGGATGCGTAGCCTCAAGGTTCTGCTCAATGCATTCTATGTTCAACTCCTTGACCTGTTAAAAAGACAAATTTTAAGTTGACAAATGAGAGATGAAAGCACAAAAGAGAAAGCTCGAACTTTTCTCTACCAACATACCTCTCCTTCAACTTTTTCTTCTCCAACCTGTTAAGGTTGGGTGGTCTGAAGTCAGATCAGAACTGTCCACCTGCATCTTATATTCTGCTTCAGCTTCCTTTAAGCCTGTTTCTTGTGTTGACTCTACTGTCTGTAAAATTTCCTTTTTAGTTTCTTTCTCGGACACCTCAGGCTCAGGGACTGAGGAATTTTCAATGAGATCTCTTTTGCTTTCATTTGGCATTGTTTCTTCTTCTGATGTTCCTGTAGCACTTTGGGCATAGCAGTCCTTGTTTGGCTCTGCCTCATCCTTTGTGGCCTCAGGTCTTGTTTCCTCTGTAGGATGCGTAGCCTCAAGGTTCTGCTCAATGCATTCTATGTTCAACTCCTTGACCTGTTAAAAAGAGAAATTTTAAGTTGACAACTAAGAGATAAAATCACAAAAGAGAGAGCTCAAACCTAGATTCAACTTTTCTCTGCAAGTATACCTCTCCTTCAACGGTTAAGGTTGGGTGGACTGAAGTCAAATCAGAACTGTCCACCTGCATCTTATATTCTACTTCGGCTTCCTTTAAGCTTGTTTCTTCTGTGGAATCTACTTTCTCTAAAATCTCCTCTTTAATTTCTTTTTCAGACACCTCAAGCTCAGGAATGAGGTCTTTGTTGCTTTCATTTGGCATTGTTTCATCTTCTGATGTTCCCGTAGCACTTTGAGCGTAGCAGTCCTTGTTTGGCTCTGCCTCATCCTTTGCAGCCTCGGGTTTTATTTCCTCAGGGTTCTGCTCAATGCATTCTATGTTCAACTCCTTGACCTGTTAAAAAGAGAAATTTTAAGTTGACAACTAAGAGATGAAATCACAAAAGAGAAAGCTCAAACCTAGATTCAACTTTTCCCTACAAGTATACCTCTCCTTCAACTGTTAAGGTTGGGTGGTCTAAAGTCAAATCAGAACTGTCCACCTGCTTCTTATATTCTACTTCAGCTTCCTTTAAGCCTGTTTCTTCTGTTGAGTATACTTTCTCTAAAACCTCCTCTTTAATTTCTTTTTCAGACACCTCAAGCTCAGGGACTGAGGAGTTTTCAATGAGGTCTCTGTTGCTTTCATTTGGCATTGTTTCTTCTTCTGATGTTCCTGTAGCACTTTGAGCGTAGCAGTCCTTGTTTGGCTCTGCCTCATCCTTTGCGGCCTCGGGTCTTGTTTCCTCTGTAGGATGCGTAGCCTCAAGGTTCTGCTCAATGCATTCTATGTTCAACTCCTTGACCTGTTAAAAAGAGAAATTTTAAGTTGACTAACTAAGAGATAAAATCACAAAAGAGAGGGCTCAAACCTAGATTCAACTTTTCTCTACAAGTATACCTCTCCTTCAACTGTTAAGGTTGGGTGGACTGAAGTCAAATCAGAACTGTCCACCCGCATCTTATATTCTACTTCGGCTTCCTTTAAGCTTGTTTCTTCCGTGGAGTCTACTTTCTCTAAAATCTCCTCTTTAATTTCTTTTTCAGACACCTCAAGCTCAGGAATGAGGTCTTTGTTGCTTTCATTTGGCATTGTTTCATCTTCTGATGTTCCTGTAGCACTTTGAGCGTAGCAGTCCTTGTTTGGCTCTGCCTCATCCTTTGCGGCCTCGGGTTTTATTTCCTCAGGGTTCTGCTCAATGCATTCTATGTTCAACTCCTTGACCTGTTAAAAAGAGAAATTTTAAGTTGACAACTAAGAGATGAAATCACAAAAGAGAAAGCTCAAACCTAGATTCAACTTTTCCCTACAAGTATACCTCTCCTTCAACTGTTAAGGTTGGGTGGTCTAAAGTCAAATCAGAACTGTCCACCTGCTTCTTATATTCTACTTCAGCTTCCTTTAAGCCTGTTTCTTCTGTTGAGTATACTTTCTCTAAATCCTCCTCTTTAATTTCTTTTTCAGACACCTCAAGCTCAGGGACTGAGGAGTTTTCAACGAGGTCTCTGTTGCTTTCATTTGGCATTGTTTCTTCTTCTGATGTTCCTGTAGCACTTTGAGCGTAGCAGTCCTTGTTTGGCTCTGCCTCATCCTTTGCGGCCTCAGGTCTTGTTTCCTCTGCAGGATGCATAGCCTCAAGGTTCTGCTCAATGCATTCTATGTTCAACTCCTTGACCTGTTAAAAAGAGAAATTTTAAGTTGACAACTAAGAGATAAAATCACAAAAGAGAGGGGTCAAACCGAGATTCAACTTTTCTCTACAAGTATACCTCTCCTTCAACTGTTAAGGTTGGGTGGACTGAAGTCAAATCAGAACTTTCCACCTGCATCTTATATTCTACTTCGGCTTCCTTTAAGCTTGTTTCTTCCGTGGAGTCTACTTTCTCTAAAATCTCCTCTTTAATTTCTTTTTCAGACACCTTAAGCTCAGGAATGAGGTCTTTGTTGCTTTCATTTGGCATTGTTTCATCTTCTGATGTTCCCGTAGCACTTTGAGCGTAGCAGTCCTTGTTTGGCTCTGCCTCATCCTTTGCAGCCTCGGGTTTTATTTCCTCAGGGTTCTGCTCAATGCATTCTATGTTCAACTCCTTGACCTGTTAAAAAGAGAAATTTTAAGTTGACAACTAAGAGATGAAATCACAAAAGAGAAAGCTCAAACCTATATTCAACTTTTCCCTACAAGTATACCTCTCCTTCAACTGTTAAGGTTGGGTGGTCTAAAGTCAAATCAGAACTGTCCACCTGCTTCTTATATTCTACTTCAGCTTCCTTTAAGCTTGTTTCTTCTGCTGAGTATACTTTCTCTAAAATCTCCTCTTTAATTTCTTTTTCAGACACCTCAAGCTCAGGGACTGAGGAGTTTTCAATGAGGTCTCTGTTGCTTTCATTTGGCATTGTTTCTTCTTCTGATGTTCCTGTAGCACTTTGAGCGTAGCAGTCCTTGGTTGGCTCTGCCTCATCCTTTACGGCCTCCGGTTTCGTTTCCTGTTTAGGATGCATAGCCTCAAGGTTCTGCTCAATGCATTCTATGTTCAACTCCTTGACCTGTTAAAAAGAGAAATTTTAAGTTGACAACTAAGAGATGAAATCACAAAAAGAAAGCTCAAACCTAGATTCAACTTTTCTCTACCAACATACCTCTCCTTCAACTTTTTCTTCTCCAACTGTTAAGGTTGGGTGGTCTGAAGTCAGATCAGAACTGTCCACCTGCATCTTATATTCTGCTTCGGCTTCCTTTAAGCTTGTTTCTTCTGTTGAGTCTACATTCTCAAAAATCTCCTCTTTAATTTCTTTCTCAGACACCTTAAGCTCAGGGACTTTGGAGTTTTCAATGAGGTCTCTGTTGCTTTCTTCTTCTGATATTCCTGTAGCACTTTGAGCATAGTTGTCCTTGTTTGGATTTGCCTCATCCTTTGTGGCCTCAAGGTTCTGCTCAGTGCATTGTATGTTCAACTCCTTGACCTATTAAAAAGAGAAATTTTAAGTTGACAACTAAGAGACGAAAAAACAAAAGAGAAAGCTCGAACCTATATTTAATTTTTCTCTACAAGCATACCTCTCCTTCAACCGTTAAGGCTGGGTGGTCTGAAGTCAAATCAGAACTAGCCACCTGCATCTTACATTCTGCTTCGGCTTTCTTTAGGCTTGTTTCTTCTGTTGGGTCTGCTTTCTCTAAAATCTCCTCTTTAATTTCTTTCTCAGACACCATAGGGTCAAGGACTGAGGAGTTTTCAGTGAGGTCTCTGTTGCTTTCATTTGGCATTGTTTCTTCTTCTGATGTTCCTGTAGCACTTTGAGCGTAGCAGTCCTTGTTTGGCTCTGCCTCATCCTTTGCGGCCTCAAGTTTTGTTTCGTCTGTAGGATGCATAGCCTCAAGGTTCTGCTCAATGCATTGTATGTTCAACTCCTCGACCTGTTAAAAAGAGAAATTTAAGTTGACAACTAAGAGATGAAAGCACAAAAGAGAAAGCTCAAACCTAGATTCTACTTTTTCTACCGGCGTACCTCTCCTTCAACTTTTTCTTTTCCAACTGTTATGGTTGGGTGGTCTGAAGTCAGATCAGAACTGTCCACCATCTTATATTCTGCTTCGGCTTCCTTTAAGCTTGTTTCTTCTAGTGGACTTTACTTTCTCTAAACTTTCCTCTTTAATTTCTTTTTCAGACACCTCAGGCTCAGGGACTGAGGAGTTTTCAATGAGGTCTCTGTTGCTTTTATTTGTCATTATTTTTTCTTCCAATGTCCCTCTAGCACTTTGAGCGTAGCTGTCCTTGTTTGGCTCTTCCTCATCCTTTGCAGTCTCAAGTTTTGTTTCCTCCGTAGGGTACGTAGCCTCGAGGTTTTTCTCAATGCATTCTATGTTCAACACCTTGACCTGTTTAAAAGAGAAACCTTAAGTTGACAACTAAGATATGAAAGCACAAAAGAGAGAGCTCAAACCTAGATTCAAATTTTCTCTACAAGGATACCTCTCCTTCAACTGTTAAGGTTGGGTGGTCTGAAGCCTGATTAGAACTGTCCATCTCCATCTTATATTCTGCTTTGCCTTCCTTTAAGCTTGTTTCTTCTATGGAGTCTGCTTTCTCTAAAATCTCCTCTTTAATTTCTTTCTCAGACACCTCAGGCTCAGGGACTGAGGAGTTTTCGATGAGGTCTCTGTTGTTTTCATTTGGCATTGTTTCTTCTTCTGAAGTTCCTATAGTACTTTGAGCATTGCAGTCCTTGTTTGGATCTGCCTCATTCTTTGCAGCCTCAAGTTTTGTTTCCTTTGTATGATGTGTAGCCTCAAGGTTGTGCTCAATACGTTCTATGTTCAACTCCTTGACCTGTTAAAAAGAGAAGTTTTAAGTTGACAACTAAGAGATGAAATCACAAAAGAGAAAGATCGAACCTATATTTAACTTTTCTCTACAAGCATACCTCTTCTTCAACTTTTTGTTCTCCAACTATTAAGGTTGGGTGGTCTGAAGCCAGATCAGAACTGTCCACCTTCATCTTATATTCAGGTTCAGCTTCCTTTAAGCTTGTTTCTTCTGTTGATTCTGTTTTCTCTAAAATTTCCTCTTTAATTTCTTTCTCAGACACCTCAGGCTCAGGGACTGAGGAGTTTTCAATGAGGTCTTGGTTGCTTTCATTTGACATTGTTTCTTCTTCTGATGTTCCCATAGTACTTTGAGTGTAGCAGTCCTTGTTTGGCTCTGCCTCATCCTTTGTGGCCTCAGGTTTTGTTTCCTTTGTAAGATGCGTAGCCTCAAGGTTCTGCTCAATGCATTCTATGTTTAACTCCTTCACCTGTTAAAAAGAGAAATTTTAAGTTGACAACTAAGAGATGAAAGCACAAAAGAGAGCTTGAACATAGATCAACTTTTCTCTACAAGCATACCTCTTCTTGAACTTTTTCTTCTCCAACTGTTAAGGTTGGGTTGTCTACGATGGCACTTTCCTCCATATTCTGTCTTTCTGTGTTTGTACTTCCTCCAGCAGTCTCATACCCTTCATTTGCCTATAAGACATATGAAACTTTGACTTTACAAAAATGAATAACTAGTAAAAGACTATGCCAGAAACTAAAAAATAAGAAACAGGATAGTGCTGTTTATAAAGCTTTAGATTTCATAATTCAAGTTCACCTCATCTTCCTGGGAGCTTTCTGGAACCATTTTTTCTTCGAAGGATTCTGTGGGGTGGTCATTGGCAGCGTCTGCTTCTTTGACAATATGCTCCAGAAAGTCCTCACCTCTATTGGTCGTGTCAAGTACCTTTTGACAGATAAGATATCTAATTAGGCTTTATTTGTTTCAAAAGGAATTAAAATCAGGAAAAGAAGTGAATTGATGATGTTGTATTAGGCATGCATCAGTTGACAGCTGGGTCTCCAAACCGTACCTGATTTTCGCATTAAGGCTTGCTTCAGGGCAAGGCAACTATCAAATACGATTGAATTATTAAGTGATTGTCTTATTGCTCATACACTTAACAAGCCAAAACTTAGTTTGAGGTGTGCCTTTTCTCTCCTAGGCTAACGAGGCCAACACCTCATATGACCAATTTCTAGTTTTTTATTTTTTATGTTTTAATGAGCAACCTTGTTTCTATTGTGTTTTGCTTGTCTCTAGCAAGAATGTTAACCATATCGCTTATTATCCCCTTTCCAATTTAACTATCTTTTTTAATCTCATTTTTGGTATCTCTCCATTCCACCGATTTATAATTATGGTGGAACAGTTAATCATGTTTCTTCATTTCACTATGCCAGCATGCCCCTTCAATGTCAATAAATGTTTAAATATGTTTTAAGCTATTCGTTATTAACTACCTCTCTCTTTTTTGCCATAGGTGTAAGAATAATAGGTATTTTTTCTCTATGTACAATTGGTCAAAGAGTAATGATTCATGGCACGTGTTTGTGTTCATCAAGCCAATCTCTCTATCGGGTTCCTTTTCCTCTACATAAGTGTTCTTTTCTTTGTTTCCTCTCCTCCAGATTCTGCAAAATTTTCCTTTGCTATACCATCTTCTTTTTTGATCTGTACTCTCATGTCTGCACCTCCATCAGCTGTTTGAAGTATCTCATACACCTATGTAACAAATGAGTCTCTAAAGGCCATTAGCTAGTGGTGGTCCTGCTTAAGCAGGGTTCTAGGAGGGGTAGATTAGAGACATACCTAAGCTTTGACATTATTTTTTGCACAAAGTGGCTGTTCTCAGACTCAGTCCCACGTTTGCATGCTTAAGAGTCCGAGCATTTGACCATTGCACTTGAAATGACCGCTAGGCGCTAACAATTGATAGGTCTAAGTTGTCAACTGTTCTAAGTCTAGTTAACCTCTTGTTTGGGCATCCTTACCATCGTTTCATCTTCTTTAGAGCTTTCTGCACTTGTTTCTTCTTCAATGAACACCATAGGCTGGTCCTGAATTCTGTTTTCCTCCAGTATAACTTGTTTTTCAATGCCTACGCCCTCATCTGCACTGGTAGTCTCATGTCCCTTTTCCAGCTGTTTGAAGAGAAAAATTAATAAATCAGAGAGAATGAAAGAGAACCAAAACAAAATATTCGACTTACTGAGAGTCTAAATAAGCTGTAGAATGTACTTCCTTGCTAACCTTTGCTTTGGACTTCTCTGCCTCTGCTTCATCTTCTTGAGAGTGTTTAGTTTTTTCTTCACCAGTTGATTCTGTTGAGTGGTCTGTAATGGTGTGTTCTTCGTGTTTTATCTGTTTTTCAGTGCCCTCTTCCATCTCAGCTATCTTAGGACCCTCATACACCTGATTGGCCAATGACATTTCAACTTATGAATTATATTAATGTGAATTGAGAAATGATTGAGGAGTTCAGATTAAGTTAGAATTCAGATAGTTCAAAAAGACCTCTTCATTTATAGTTCGATCATGAATATTCTCCATCTCGTTATCTGTTCTGCAACTCTGATCACCACCATTCAATTCAGATGTTGCTTCTTCAGAATTGTTTTTCTTGTTTTCACCCTCTTGATAGTTGAGTTGATCTGCTTCTTCTCCAGTGCGTACGGTGTCGCTGTCCTTGACAGCAACTTCTTCTTCTATCACACTTTTTTTGTTGGCATCACCTGCATTAGATGTTACAAGGCCGTGATTCCTATATTGGGTGTTTTTTTTTTTTTTTTTTTTTGGGGGGGGGGGGGGGGGGGGGGGTGGAGCATGTGTGCATGTTTGTCAGTGATTATTCATTAAACCCCAAAAATTGATAGCATACAAGTATTGATTTTCCAATTTAGGTTGTCGGGTCCATTCTTTGAGATCTAAGAATTTGGGGAACATGATGACAGTCACCTAATGCATCAGTTGATTACAGAAAAATCTTCCTCTCGTAATTTATTTGACTTTGTTGATACTTGATTATATTGACCACTAAAGAGATGACTGTTTGCAGTCTTGTACTTAAAATGATATCCACTGAAAGTTAATCATTTTCGGTGGACTCTTTCTAATCTTTTGTGGCCATTTCTGCTGAAGTGCACTGATGAAGCAGAGGGCCTTCTTGCAAAAATGATATTTCCTGCAGAAGTTTTGCTTTCATTGCCTAAGGAAATTTTTTCTACCCATGAAAAATATTAGGACCGAGAAACCAACTTTTAACTGTTTAAAAGTTGAATAATTTATGAGCAGCAAACTATTAATTACTATTTTCCCCATGTTATGTAATTAAATAGCATCTAATCCCTTTCAATTTATTTGTACTGAAGTTTGGTTTAGTTTCTGCTATAATATGCATCAGACGTCTGTAGAAAAATTGTCAAAACTTTGAAACTACTCACTTTTTGCTATAATTCTTTGTAGCTCTGTATCAGAGGCTTCTTCCTCTTGTTGTATCTCTTCTTTTATGTTGTCCCCAGCATCTGTGACCTGTAATTTCTCTTCAAAGTTCAAATTTACAGACCTTTTCAAGATTATCAACTTCCATCTCACTTGCTTCTGTGGTCAATTCTGCTTCTGGTGCTTCTTCGGTGGATGTATGCTCTAAAATACTGCACTCTGAACTTTTGCTTGGTCCATATGCCTCATTAACATGCTTTTCTTCTTCTGTGGGAACTCTGTCTGCTTCATCAACTCGTCCTTCCAATTCCATCGCGGAGACTTTTTTCCTGCTCTTCACCTCCTACTTGCACAGTTTCTTCAACCAGTGGATGGGTAACATTCAAATCATTAGCATTCTTGTTTGGGATCTCAACTTCTGCACTTACAGTCTTCTTGTCCAAATCAACTGTTGAGATAGTCTGCAGTAGGAATATAATATTAGGCTAATCTTTTCGCCTTTATAGAAAGATATAGAAAACTAACAAAAATTTAAATTTTTAATAATTCTAACCTTTTCTTCTTGAATTTCCTTATTGTTGATATCATCAGCATGTATTGTTTTACACTTTCTTGTTTCTTCAAGACTGTCTATCATTCTCTGCTCCACAACATGGGTAATTGTTTCAGCATGTTCGTTGGAAGCAGTTGTTTCAATCTCCTCAGCAGCTACATCCAAGGGGCTTTCAAGGTTCTCCTTTCCTGGTTCACTTTTCAGCAAGCTCTCTTGCGGATGTCCCTCACGTTTTGATGTTTCACTTTTGTTATGCTCTATAACCTCGACATTGTCTTCACCCACTAAAACTGTAAATCCTTCATCATCCCTGTATTCCCTTGTTGAAGCTTCTGTTGGAGCCAGTTCTTCACCTTCTCTATGTATACTTCCCTCCAATTTCATGAATGAGCCATCAGATTTTGGTTCAGGGTTTTCATCATCCTCACCTGTCAGACCTAGGACTGCTATTGGTTGTAACAATATTTTCAACAATGCCACTTTGATTTCGTAGTTCATTTTGGCCCTCCTTGACAATATCTTCTGATCCAGTTTCAGATGCTTCTTTGAATGTCTCCGGCTTATCTACTTTCTGGAAGCACACATCTTCCATTTTGTTTACAACAGAAGTTTCCAAGTTGCTCTTTTCACAAATATCTTCTTCAGTGGAAGTCAACTGTTTCTTCTCAATTGTTTCAACTGTTTCTTGGCTTCTCTCCTCAAATGTGATACTCGGGTTCTCTTCAAGATTCCCACCTACATCCAGTCCAGCATTTTTTAAACTTCTCTCATCTATTAGTGCAGTGACCAATGGGCTGTCAGGCTTGTCCTTAGCACCCCTGCTGTTTTCTATTCCCTCTTCTTCATCATCTGGACCTTCTGTTTCTGGGATACAAACATCTTTGGTGCTGTTATGTGGCGTTTCATGTCCCTCGTTTTTCTTGTCTTCTGTATTTTTACTCAGTTGTATTGCTTCAGCATCCATCTCCTTACCCACCAAATCAAAGGATGTCTCTGGTTCCTTGTCTTCTCTTCCTTGGAAGCTTGCTTCTCTTAAGCATGCTTCAATGGATGCTGTCTTGGCACCATTGTCTGTGCTTTCCTCTCTGTCACAATCCTCTGTTAATTTTCCAGTATCCATGTTTAAGTCTTCTATCAAATCTGGGGTTTGAACCATGGCTCCTGCATTTTGACCAGGGGTGGCCTCCAGCATTTCCAGAGTCTGTTTATCAGATTCAGTTTCCGTTTTTTCATCCGAGATCGTGACCCCTTTCTCGTCCTTCTCTGCTCCCCTCAATTCTTCCTTGGTATTCTGATGATTTTCTTCTGGGGAAGCCTCTTCATTTGCAACAATTTCAACATGTTGATCCTCTAATTTCTCTTCCCGTAGGGTTTCATTCTCGGGCACCAACTTTTCTGCCCGATTTAGTATTTCAGCAGCCTGATAATCATCTGCTAGTCTACTGGTTTCTTCACAAGCAACCTTGGCAACTGAGAGTGATCCCAAAAAAATTTCACCCTCAATGGTTCCAACATTGCCTTTAATAACATCATTCACATTTTCAACCTCGATATTGGTTGCTACTGGCATGTTTTCTGATTTTTCCAAGAATTTAATGGCTTCGGTGGGTTGGTCCCAAGGTTCAGCTTTATTCATTTTCTCTGGGGGAAATTGGTTGACAGTTATATCCAGTGATTCACTTGTCAACTCTTTGCCTTCCCCTTCTCGTTTCTGCAGAAAATATGAATATTTTTACTGTTAGAAATAAAAAGAACTAGATTTCTGAGCTTCACCCTTAGACTAAAGAGTCTTCTCGAACAAAATGATTGGCACAAGAGTAA
Organism: Nyssa sinensis; assembly: GCA_008638375.1. NCBI lineage: Eukaryota > Viridiplantae > Streptophyta > Magnoliopsida > Cornales > Nyssaceae > Nyssa > Nyssa sinensis. The sequence continues at coordinate 61,547,038 of CM018032.1, forward strand.
GTAGGTGGAACAACGGCAGAGTATGCCATGGTTCCAGTTTTGAAAAATATTTGTCTCAGGAAAGTATGCCATGGTTACATTTTTTCTTTTTACTACTGTAATGCTTTTTGTAATTTGTAAAATTGTTGTTTAGATTTTTGTGTAAATCATGTAACAGTCCATAATTTTTTTAATAGTTTTTCCTATTCGTTATTAAGGTTATCAATCTGAATTTCCAATATTTTTTACTCTTTATTTAATCTGCTAATTATAAGATTTGATATGCTAATATGCTTTCTTTTTCTTTTTGGTGGTTTGTGAAGTGTTCAATTTCTGATGAATTTAGGGCCTACTATTGAAACTTCAATTTGAATGGTATGACCTGCTTGAAGTTTATGGATGGCATTTATGGGAAAATCTGAATTTTGATTTTAAATTAAATTGAATATCTTTCAGAGTTTCGATGTTGGGCATTCCTAGACGTGGTTGCCAATGATTTTACTGACTAGGTGATGAAAAAGGTTTCCTGTAGGCAAACCTCCAGTACTTCGGATAACGGTTTTGTTGAGTAGAGTTGAATAGTTCATAACTACAAGACCACACTGTTAAACATAAATAGTTCTAGTTCGAATATTGGGCCTCTTGTATTAGTGAAATTCTATGTACATTAACTCCATTATTTTATTTAGTTTTGCTACAAATTTAATAAAAACGTTTTGATCAGTAAATATGTATTTCAGTAAGATATTTACAAAAAATGAGGAAAAAAATCCCAAGATCACAGAAAATCAACAGAAGTATCTAAATATATGGGATTTGCCTACCCTAATCCAAACGTATGGTTAAGCACAAAAAATAATCCTTGAAACTCCATGAGAACAGCTAATTCCCTTCAAAGATTATTCTATTCCTTTCCCTCGAAAGACACCAAGTGAGACAAAAGGGGGCTATCCTCCATGCAATCCTCAAGTCCTTCCTAACACGGGAGCACCTGCAACTCAAAAAAACATCTCTAATTGTTTCCGACATCACTCAACTATAACAAGTAAGGAGGATCAAGTTCCAAACATCGCTAGCCCATTTACAATGCACAAGAAGGTGATCAACTGTTTATTCTTCACATTTGCATAAGCAACAACAGCTAGGAAATCAGAAGCCTCTTTTGCGCAAGTTGTCCGTCGTTAATATTGCACCCCGAGCTGCCAACCAAGCAAAAAATGCAGCTTCATTCGGAACGCGAGACTTCTAAATCAACTTCCAAGAGAAGATAGAAAGATTGGACAGTGAACCTTTTATTGTTGTTGACAGTCCATATCATCTCATCCTTCTTTCCTTTCCTCAAGTTAACTCTACTCAACATCTTCATAAATTCACCAACCTCTTCCAATTTCCAATCATGGAAATGCCTACGGAAGCGAGATTTCCACCCTCCATGGAGATCCCTCTTTGAATGGATTTCCACACCCCACAACCATAACCTCCTTCAAGAACCACTCCCAATCTTCACACCCACTATTTAGTAGATACTAGATAGAACATCCCTCCATAGAGGTCTCTACATCCACTTTTTTCAAAAGAGCTTTGTTAAAAAGATTCACATCTTTGCAACACACACCCCCCCCCCCCCCCCCGGGGGGGAAATGAAAGTTTCACCTCTTCCAACTTCCATGCCATCCCACAGCAACTTTAATAAAATAGAGATCATATTGTATATTTTTGTTATTGCTGACATAACCAGTACCTAAGTATATTAGTATAATTAGAATATTATTTGAAAGTAAGAATCATATATGGCATGCTGGACACTTCACTTTGATGTACAAGAATAGAAGTATGTGTGAACTTGTTTTGTGATCAATTTGACCTACAAGCTTGTTTCCTCTGTATTTTTAGCTGATTGGATATTGTAGAAGTTCATTTCCTGCCTGTTCCGAGGGTAAGAAGTGATAGTAAGCCTCCTTACATATTTATTTGGTCTTGGAAAATCAAGAACAATGTGGGAAAGCAGAACTTTGATCTACTATAACTTTTCTCAAGGATCAAGTAATAAAACATTAGACCAAGGCAGATGTAAAAACTTTATTTTGATAGTGGGAACTGCCTTTTTTAAACTGGATATAAACCCAACACTGGAAAGTGCTCTAGTGGGATATAAAGCTGGAAAAGTCTATAATTTTTTCTTTATTTTGGTATTTTTTTTCTGATTAAAAGGAGAAACTGAACATTCTGGTACGGAAACTATGAATAAGTGACTTAGTTAACTCGAGAGTTTCAGAAATAGTCTAAAGAATTCTGATGGTGGATAGCACTAAAGAAGGAACTTGATGTATGGAATTCATTAAACTGCAAACCAATTTTAACTTTATGATTATTTGTGGATATTCTTCACAGGTATCACATGATCTTGCAAACCCATCAACTCATTCTCATACATGCTAATTTTGAAAGTTCTCTATCTAAAAATCAACTTTCACACTACACCAAGATAAGATCATCATGGTTTGATGTATGTGTCAAATTCTAAACTAAAATATCCTTGTGATTTGAGATTGTAATATTTTTTATGAACATCATGATATAAAAAAAAAAAAAAAACACTGGAAACCATGAAATAGGATGAGAGTTTGATCTTGCTTACCATAACGGATACGGGTTCTGTGACATCTGACTTTGTTTCCATTTCTCATGCAATAGAATTTGAAATCCGGGTGAAACGGACTTACAGAATTCTCTTTCTAAACTTTCAAACGAGCTTCATTTGTATCAGTTTCGGCTGAAATTTCACCTTGTCATGAGTTGAGTGGCTTCAAACTTTTGAATATGTAGATATGTGTAATGATCGCTGATAGGTATATTGCTAAAGTAGGCTAAAACTGACAAAATGCCACTTGTTATATGCTATTATTTTTATGAGTTGGCAAATATATATGATGGTCCTACTGAATGATCAGTCACATGCCCTTGCATGTTAAGACAACTTTATCAAAATTACAGAGCTAAATAGATCTATTATTCTTTGGACTAACTGTTCAGATGCTTTTGCCTAAAGTTTTTACTTACTGTCTGCATGCTATATAAGCATTGGTGTGGGGTAATAGTTCTTTTTTCTGGATACTCAATATTTGCTTAGGACTGTTATAACTTTCCTTTCATGGACAGTCTTTGAAAATGGATTCCTTCCTTTATTTTTCTGGCAACTGTAACAAAAGTCCTTACATATATTAGTGTACAGTACATGTTTGTCTATATGTGTGTGTGTGTGTGTGTGTGTTGCAATGTTCATGGAAGCTAGTTCTTCTAGTGATAGGATAGGGGATTCTTTAAACTGAAGCCTGAATGTTAGTTTGCTTCAACTTCACTGGAGTGGGGCAATAATTATAGGTTGGTTATGGTGGTTTTGAGCTAGAAAAATGAGTAACAAAATCAATGTTTGTTTGGTCTATTTACTGTTTCTTGTTCATGGGTAATTCTGTAATCTTGAAATGCCATTTGAATTAGTGGAAGCTATCAATTCAAGGTCGGTTTGGTGGTCCCTTAGTAATGAATTATATGAAGAATAATTGGAAATTAAGCTGGTTAGTTTTGTAATGAGTCCAAAATATATATTCTTTCCAGGATAATCATTATAATTCTGAGACTTTTAAAGCTAATATATATCTATACAGGTATGATGAGGAATCTTTTGTATTATAAAATCAGATGTATCACAGGATCAGAGCTGGCCATCTTGGATGGACCCACCATTTGGTGTACCAGCAATACCTCTCCATTGAATTATAATTTTCTTGGAAATATTAGTTATGCACTATGAAAATTATATGTGTATATATATATATATATAAATACACACACATATAAGTATTAAATTTCGGTTAATTAAATTATGGGGTGGCCAGGCTATTTTTTTATTTCATTGTTTAGACTTCAGAGTTGAGGTTTTCTGCATGAAACAATGGGCTGATATGGATACAGCAGAGATAGCGTATATTAGTTGGACAGTCCTAATGTCGACGTCAGTTGTCGTCGTGGCAAAAAGGGCTTCACAGTTGTTGCTGGGCGACTGTAAAGAATGAGGTACAAACAGACCTTATTCATTTTGGACTTGCATACGTGTTCTTTTAATAATATGGCCCGAGATATATCTTTGCATATGTAGAAAAGCAGAAGATCACAACAAAAACATTCTAAATCAAACCGACCAAGAACAAAATTTATTGTCCTCCTTCGCCGCCCATACCTGCACTAACGCAGGCAATTTAACTTTTTCTTTTTCTTTTTAAGTTTTTAACACACACACACACACATATAAAGTTAGAAAGAGTCTATGTTAAGTACATGTATATTATTATAAAGTTAGAAAGAGTCTATGTTAAGTACATGTATATTATGGTCTATAAGTAAGGTTAGAGGTTTTAGCATATTCTATTTCTTTTTTTTTTCTTGATTTTTTTTCCTTGTTTCTTTTTTTTATTATCTTTCTTATATATAGTTTCTTACCTTATATGTTCTCTCAATTCTTATATATAAATGAGTCTTTTTCTTGTAATATTTTGCACTCAAGACATATATATTTCATTCATTTCTCTCATCGCTATCAACAGTTTACATTTTGGTTGGACCTTTGGTTGGAAAACAGTAACATGCGTGACTTCTTTTAATTAACAATAATAAGAATTAAATACATCACATCATAGGAGAGAGTGGAACATTCACCTCGGACCTATGATGGTACTCAAACTTTTTTAGTGAGTTTGGATCATAACTTGTTAATGTATCATTTTAATAATATTATATTATGTGTGTTATGGTCCGTTGAAAAAAAATATGCTATTACATATATGACATAGAAGCATTGAAATAACACACCACTGTGGCTGTATTGCAGTCTCATTCAAAAAACATTCTCAAGTCCATACCTTGCAAGTATGGTGGAATGATTCTTTGACCACCTTAGATACGAATTTGGTCCTCCAATTCGGAGTATCCTACCCTTTTTTACCAACCTTGTGTGAAAAATGTGAGGAGGGTCAATCATTTGGAGTCCTAAACTGGCTTCAATTTGACTTTTTGTTCCTTTTCTTTCTTAAAGGTGTGAGATTCCTAGTAACCAAGTTGCATTTGTATAAAATCAGTAGCTTTCCATTTGGGTATAACAAAATGTTTAATTTTTTATGATCCATTTGTCAATTGGGTTTATGCATAAATCTTGGAAAAAGGAAAACCATTGTAATATATAGTAGTGGATCATACATCACAGATTCCTTAGCGAGCAATCCTTGAAAAAGAGTTGCAACATCACTGTCCCATTTTCTAGAGATTAAAGTGTAAACGTAAGGTGTGAAGTGACACGATCCAACAGTCGTTGAGACTTGAGATAAAGGGGAAGGTTTTGTATGACCGGGAGGCGGTGTTAGTGCTGGGTCCCGTGTGACTTGATTTAAATGTGTTTTAATTGTTGGATTCTCCTGGAATTAAAAATAAAACATCAATTTTTAAGTCATTCAATTATTAAATTATTTTGTTTCATATAAATTTAAATTTATTTTAGCATTATCTTATCATTTTTTTATCTAAAAAAAATATTCATTGGCTTCTGTATGGGAATAAAAAAATTTAACTTAAAAAATAATGTTATTATAAGTTTAAATTGATATTTCACTTTCATTAAGAAGATATATAATTATGTTAGAATGTTGGTTGATTGATTGATTATATATATATATATGAAGTGCTTGTTTGAATTGAATGGTTGTTAGTTAGCAAAATATGGAAATTGTTTGGGAGGTTTGGATATGCACTAGACGCTGTGCAAGCTGAATCAGTTGTGCTGGGCCCACGTGAGAAAGACAACCATGTGATCAAAGATAAGTCCTAAATGGAGGTTTGATTCTATGATTCGATCTGTCTTAAAAGATATATATATATATATATATATATATATATACTGCACTTTTTTTATTTGTCAAGGTTCGTCCTTTGTTGTTATGAGCTCTGAAAAAAGGGAGTTAAAGGGCCGTATGGATGACTCCGGCAGTAGCTATTCCGATAATAAAGTCAGTAGGAAGTAAGTGAAACAGAAAGAGGATAATGGATTCTGATTGAAGCGTACCTCAAAGATGATAATTATAGTATGACTGCTTTCAAAGTAGGTAGGATTTGGTGCAGTGAAATCTGGGATTCAATGTTGTCCGGAGATGACAATTTTCGTATTGTGTCATGCTTTCCTGTTCTGAGGTCGGTAGGCCAAGATTATGACAATGACGAGGTATATACCTTCGAGGATTAAACCTCCTGAGCTTGCTGATCCGATGTCAGATCTGTATAGCTAATTACTTCACAACTTGCATACAGAGAAGGCAGAAATGTGTCAAGTTTGAATTAGTTTGTTATTTTTTACATATCATATATATATATATATATTAAATGCGATTTAATTCGAAGATAGGATGAATTTATAATAAATATCTTATCTAATTTGATAAATTTTAATTTATGTAAATGTAATATAAAATATAATATGTAATATTACATATTATTGGATGAGATTGATTTAATTCATATTATCTAGTAGGATTAAGTATAAGGAAGTCAATGAGTTGGATATTTTTTGATAATTCTTTCTATTCCATTTCTAATAGAACATGTTGGAGAAATATATAAATGGTTAAGGAGTAGATTTAAGTAAATTCAAGGCATTGAGAGTCGTCTATCTGAAAATCAAAAAAGTCTTGGACGGCTTAGTAGCTTGCGTGGCACACAGTCAGCCTTCCATTTAATGACCTCCCATTGGGTGGTAACGCTGGCAGCCACCCCCATTGGACCCCACGATTACCAGGTCAGGTAATATCTGACGTGGTTTTCTAATTTTTCTCATTTGCCACGATCAAATAACAATATGAATATTATGACCGCACATTGGACCCACCTCTAAGTAGATCGGTCCTAATTTGAGAATGATAAAGCATTCGATATATATATATATATATATATAGATACGTTAAAGGATAATGAATGTCAAAATACATTATGACATATTGAGTAAACTATAATTGCGGATGAAGAATTTACCTTCATTATAAAGTAAAAACCTTCAATGAATATGTGTACAGTGCCAAATGTGATGGAGTTAACGTAAAGAAACACAAAGGTCAGCAAAATCTTCAAGATCATCTAACAAAAGAGGTGACATCAAGAGGCGGTTTAGGCAGGTATGAGATCATATTCGAATAGTATAACTATTTATTTTTTATATAATTAACGTAAATTTTATTTATTTATTTTTTGTATCAAAATAAAAGATCCTATTTGTCTCTCCTTTATTTTAGACATGGTTTCACTAATACGTGATTTTATAATTTTTATATAAAAATAAAAGATTCTATCTATTTGTCTTACTTTTTGAACTTGGTCCAGTAAAACATGATTTTATAATTGTTTGATTGTATTTTGCAAAATTTATTTTTATGTGTGGGACTTATCAAATCTGGGTTGAAAAATAAAATTTTGTAAAAACTAAAGAGTTTTAGTTTTTACGGGTCTTATTTCTGAACTCACCACTTGTATATTAGTCTACGTAGTCGCATACAATATAACAATGTTTTAAAAACCGGACTGGACTGGCCGGTTCATCCAGTTGAACCGTCGACTGGTCCATAAAACGGTCCGGTTTAACCCATAAACCCGTTTTAAGTTCAAAACCGTTCTAAAAACAGAAAACCGGTAAAATCGAACAGTTCAACTGGTGAACCGGTTGACCCGGTACCGGGTCAACCGATTCATGGCTGCAATTTTTTTTTTTTTTTTTTGTATATTCAAAATCTTAAATTTCATGCAATTTTTTAGTTGAATTTTGGCTAAGTTGAATTAGTATTTGGCTGAATTTATTTTGGATTGTATTTAAAATTTTAAACCCTTGAAGTTTGAAACTTCAGTATTATATATTTGTATCATGTGATATTTTATTTTATTTTATGCATGATTATTAATGTTTATATTTTTTTTTTTATGTAGTTGAAGACTAAATTATTAAATTATACTTGGATTGGATGTTAAATTAATTTTCGTTATAATCCTTGCAATTATGGAAGAATAGTAATGAAGTTTTAACTTTTAATATTGCAATAAAATATGTCTATTATATTTTTTCATTTTTTTCTTGAAGTTTTACATATTAAGAAAATTCATATTTTGTAAATTTTTTTTAATATAATTTTTAGTAATTTTTGTATAATTTTTTAAATTTAAAATATCAATGATATGTATTATTAAATTTATTAATTACATAATTATGACATCACTGTTTGATTCCGGTTCTAAATTTATTAATTACATAATTATGACATCACTGTTTGATTCCGGTTGAACCGGTAACCCGTAACCCTGGATATTTTTCCGGTTCGATGAACGGTCTGAGTCTGATAACATTACAATATAAAGAGTAAAAATAAAATTTTATATTATATAAATAATTTTATACAATTTTTACTCAACACCCAATTAATAACTGATTATCTCATAATCAAATTTTCAGAATTCATTCACTGAATTACCAAAAATCAATTTTTCAAAATAAATTTTCTATAATTTGAAGTTCTCTCAAATAGATTCTAAGAGCTTTTCTACCCATGAGTCTTTAACTGTCACTTCTAAAATATAAGGTGGTTATTAAAAAATGTATGAAACCATAAGGACAAAATATAATTTATCCCATTTTAAAATCAAATAAAAATTTATGATAAATCTCGTAAGAAACTATTGTATTTTTCATAACATTTAACTATTCAAATCTCAATACTCTTGGGAAGGAGGCTAACTTGATCCGGTTCTTCTATTTAATTATTTGAGAAATTATTTTATATATTTTATAAAGTCCACGTGATACTCGTTTTGTTGATAAAATTATAAAATTTGTCACACGTATAACGAATCCATGAAATAACTTATCCAGTCTTTAGTAAAGAATTTAAATTAACTCGGTACTCTTTTGCTAAATTGGTTTAAGCTGAAGCCAGATAAGCCCATGAAATGCCGCTCGTTAGGTTGGCCCAGCCCAGACTAGTTAGAGCATGAGCAAAACGACATCGCTGCAAGGCCACGCTACCGTGCTCCCGACAATAATAGCACGAAACAGGGGTAAATTGGGAGTCGAAATATTTGGGCGGGAAATAGAGCCGTTGTAGAGCAAGCAAGAAAAACTGGCGCCAAAATCTAAGTTTCACTCGGTTTCGGCTGCCCGATATTTCGCGGGCAGCTCCCTCCCCCTTTCTCAAAAACAATTTCTCACTCATTTCACATATAGTTCTTTACTTTTTTTCTTTAAGGCCATCAGAAGGTCGTCAATTAGGTCACGCTTTCGTTGGACTTTCTTCTCCTTCGGCGCCACCCTTTCTTTCTTCATTCAAAGTCCTTTCCCCTTTCTCCTTCCTTTCTCTCTACCCTGTTTGGAAGAACAGAAAAAACAAAAATCAGAGGAAATTCACAGAGAATACCCTTTACACTTATTCCTTCTTCTTTCTCTAGCTAGCTATCTTGATTTGCAGTGAAATCAAAGCCCATCTTTTTTTCTAGTTTGATGTTGCTCTGTTTTTCTTTTTGTCAAATTCATTAGGAAAAACAGAGATTGTTTTCCTGTTGTTTTATTTTATTTTTTTACCGCAGTTCAGAAGCTATATTTTTGGGTTTGGATTCGTTATGGGTTTTTCGAAGACATATCAAGTGGATGGTGGCTTAGAATCAGACGGCAAGAAATGGGTGATCGCCGGAATCGCGGTACGAGCTCCGTTGAGATCGATAACTACGAAACCGAAGGAAAGAGAATGTGACGAAGAAGAAGATTCACGTTCGACAACCCCAACTGCGAAGGAATCAAGGATACCAGAAAGACTACCCTGCCCGCCGGCGCCGAGAAAGCGCCGCCCTTCATCCACGTGCCATTCAAATGGTGTCAGGGAGTTTTTCACTCCTCCAGACTTGGAATCAGTGTTTATACGCCATGTGGAGAGGGCAAATTGAGAGAAGATTAGAGGGTTGTGACTTGTGACCCAAAGTGTTCTTGCTCTGTTTTCTTTTTAGGTTTCTCTGTTTTCAGTAGCTTAGAGGAGATGATAATGTAAAAATATATGATACTTTATGAAATGGGTATTCTAGTTTAGTTTAGTTTAATATTTGTTTGGTGAGAAGTTTCTGAATTTTTTTTGCAAGTTTCTTCCTCTGTGTATGTTTTTGAGTGGAATAAATTTGTTTCACTCATAAAAGTGTCATTGAAGTTTTGAATATTAGAAGCTTTGTTACATGATTAGCATGAGATTTTCATTTGTCATTTGCACTCCTTTTAAGCTCATTTGCTTCTTTCTTTTCTCTCCCCTATATAAAAATAGAATTTTGTAAAGTTTAATGATATATATATAGAGAGAGAGAGAGACAGAGAGAGAGAGAGTTTAATCGAGCTTCTTTGCTATTCTTTCTCTCTAAATTTGTCTTGTCAAATGGTTTGTGATTGGAAGGAGTTATTCATCACTAAAAATGACTCTCTTTCCACCATTATCATAGTTTGAATTTAAAATATCAAAGTTTTCATATTATTTTTTTTCAAATTTGAATATTTACAGTAAGGTTGACACCAGTCTCGTAAAATGTTTAAAATTAACCATTTCTCACTAATTTTTTTCTTCCCCAACATTCTTCTATTCTTTGCCTTCCAACTATCTCTACGCCTACAGACATAGATTTCCATTGAGACTCCATATTCAAATTTATTATTGTTTAAATTTGAGTATGTACAATGAAACTAACATGAATTCTAAATAATATTTAAATTTAAGTGTTTCCACCAAAAGTTTTCTCACGAGTCATTGGCCTTCCTTGGCCTCAGAGTACTTTATATTTTATGCTCTGACATGCTCTCTGGCCTTTCTTTCTATGCCCTACTCTACATAATCACATGTCCCACCTCACCTGAGCCTCTATTGGCAAGCCCAATTTCCTCGTAATGCAGTCTCTCTGATAACAAAAAGACAAACACATATGGAGTTGTGATCGATTAGAATCCTACCTCAGAGAAATTATTCAGTAAAATGATCATTATGTTACTGTTCAATGCATGTAGTGTGATAATTTCATGATATTTTTAAATTTTTGTGATTAATGAGAATTAATTTTTTTATAAATTTTAAAAATTTGTGATAATGACATAATGTAATAATCTTAAACAAGATATGATAAGATAATCTTACTAGATAATTAAATGTTTCATGGCATTTGATATTAAATTTGACAAGTGGAATTTTTATTTTTTTTTGGATAAAATTTAATGCATGTATATCACCAAACACCCCTTTTGTTTATAATTTAGTAGAAAGAATATTGTGTGCATGCTCAAGCAAAATATGTATTAATTTAAAAGTTGATAAGAGGGCAAGTTTAATTAATGTAAATATAATAAAGAAAGCAATTTGTAATTAACAGTTGTAATAAAAATCAAGGTCTTACATTGTCAGGAAGGTGATTTTTTTGGACAGGATTACCACACTCTGTTTAATTTATAATTGTAGTTGGATACACATGACGTATGATGGTCCCATTGGATTCTTTTCATGGAACTTTAGGATAAGCTTCAAGTTTACCTACTGTTCCCTTCTGGGGAGCAACAAATGCTTGTATTTTTTCTCCTTTTTACCATGCTCAATTATGTGCCAATGGATTTTTCTGGGAGGAGGTAAAACTTACACACACACACACACATATATATACACACACCCATACATATATATTATATATTTTCTTACTTTTAAACATAAGGTGTGTACATTTTGTCCTACTTAACATAGTAGGTTCATCACCTTATTTTTTATGTATATCATCTTTCATTCAATGAAGCCTTAAATTTAACATTTGAGATTGGATAGCTGTCATTTTGTCTTATATAAAGCCATCTTGATATTTAATTAAACAATATGCAATCATATCTTATTTTACTATCTTTAATCAAATTAATTTTTGTTTCTCTCTTCTAAGCATAACTTATGAACTATATTACGTTTTTTTTTTTTTAAGTAGTGTAGCAGTTAATAAGACCCACATAATGGATTTTCTCATTTCTAGACCTAGAGTGATGGAATCCACGTGTATTTTTCTCCCGTGAGTCATATTACCTTATCTCAAAAAGTAAAAAAATTTGTTATGTTTAACAGTTTTTGTTTATTAAAGCCTTGATTCCAATATTTGTATGTGGATACATTAATCACATCTTGTCATTTTATCTTCTTTAAAGTCATCTTGATATTCAATTAGATCATATGCAGTCGTATCTATTTTTACTATTTTTAATTCAATTTAATTTTTGTTTCTCTTTTTCTTAGTATAATTTGAAATGTGAATCATGTTTTTTTTTCTTAGAAGTACAGTAGTTATTGGGACGCACATGAGAGATTTTCTCACTTTTAAACATAAGGCGATGGGACCACATGTATTTTGTCTTATTTAATATAGTGGATCCATCACCTAAGTTCTGTTTTTTTTTTTTTTTTTTTTTTTTTTTTTTTTTATGGATCGGTTAAGAGTATCATTGACCAATTTACATGCACAAGACTAACTTCTTATCTCCGGAACAATTAGGCCCACCCTTTAGTCTCAAGCTGTCAATAATCAATGAAGAGATGACTCAAATTCAAAATACTTGAATTTTATCATCAACATTTTTACCGTTCGGTCACACTTCCGAGTGATCCATTACCTTGTTTCTAGAAGTAAGAAAATTCGTTATGCTTAACATTTTCATTTAATAAAGCCTTAATTCTAATATTTGAAGTTGGATACATTAATCATGTCTTGTTATTTCGCCAAAGTCATCTTGATATTTAATTAGATCATATGCAATCATATCTTATTTTACTATTTAACCCAAGTTAATTTTTGTTTCTCTCTTTCCTAGCATAACTTGAGATGTGAACCATATTACTTTTTCTTAGTAGTGTAGCAGTTAATGGGACTTCACATAATAGATTTTTTTCACTTCTAACCATAAGCTGATGAGATCCATCTACAGTTTTGTCTTATTTAATATAGTGAATTCCTATTACCTTGTCTTGCAGAAAGTGAAAAAATCTGTTGTGTTTAGCATTTTTTACTTAATAAAACATTAATTTCAATATTTGAGGTTAGATACATTAATCATATCTTGTCATTTTGTTCTATTTAAAGTCATCTCGATATTCAATTAAATCATATGCAATCATATCATTTAGCCAAGTTAATTGTTGTTTCTTCCTTTTTTTACAATAATTTGAAATGTGAATCATGATATTATTTCTTAGCAATGCAATACTTACCGGTCTCTATTATACATAGCCAAACCACCTTAGGGGGGGCCATTTGGGGAGCTTTTGCACCTCTATTTTTGTATTTGTGTTTGCAAAGCTCGCATTAAAAGTCTGTCCCTTACTTTTATGTTGATTTTATTTTTCAAAATGCACCGAAGTACATTTTCAGCTTTTTTCCGTACACCCTTTTAACTTTTAGAGAAATTTCTTCAAACACAACCTCTTAATCGATTTTCTCTCTTACAGGTACTGTCATTGTAGCTATCTCACCTATATTGTGTGTGTGTGTGTGTATATATATATATATATATATAAATATAGATATAGATATAGTTTTGTGAACATAATCTCATTTGAGTTTCTATCCCGTCTAATATATAGCAGGCTCGATTTTGTAAAACGACTCACCAACACCAACAATTTCAAAACTTCGTTTTGACCTGAACTTATTTTAGTTTCTTACAGTAAGGAACAAATGAATTCAAATATAACACCAGGGAACACTGCATGTGAAATCACAATAACAACAGAAGTTGCTTAGTTATATTTGACCACTCAGTCCACAATACATGTCTATTTGCGGTTGTGGGTTTTCATATATATATATATATATATATATATGAATCCTCTTTACAAACGGAATCAAGAAAGCAATCACTTTCAAATATGACCAAGCTAGATTAAGGTGAATGACTTCTAGTTGTCTTCTTTGAATGGCTTTAAGCAAGTCCTAACAGCATACGCTTGTCTGTGGGGACCTTAAAAAACATGCAAATAAATAGATAAAAGACAATAGGAAAGTTACAGATCTCTCTTACATTCATCCATTCAATCAATCCAATGGCCTTTATTGTGGCAACCGGACTAGAGAGAAGTTATTTCATAAATTTGACATATTAAAAATATAATTAATTAATTAAGATTGAGCAGACACAAAAATAAATAAAAAAACGAATCTAAAATTATACGAACGCACAAGAACATAAGTATGTTTAGTTCAAGATTTAAGTAGAATAAGAAAAAATAAGTAAATGGGAAAATATGTCTATTACATAGTGTTAAATATCGGCCGTTACGTTACGTAACGGCCGCGACGTAACGGGTTTTCGAGGTGGCGATCCCGTTACGCACCGATAAAACGGAGTTGAAAGATTTCACGGCAGTAACGGCCGTTACGTCCGTTCCGAAACGGTAACGGCCGTTACGGTACGTTACATCCCGTAACGTCCGTTACGGACCGAAACAAGAAAGGAAAACAGAGAACAGATGGAAACAAGAAAGGAAAAGGAAAAAGCAGCTTCAGAGAATTCAGAGAATATAGACAGAGAATATAGACAAATTAAAGCAGTTGCTTTATTGAAAATTTGAATTTGAAGTGAAAGAAAGGAAAGAAAAGTTGGAACTGAAGCTTACCAGGAAGAATCAGTCGTCTCTCTTCAGTCATCTCTCTTCAGTCTCTTTCACAGCTTGAAGAACCAATCGTTTTGCTTCCAGTTCGATCCAGCCAAAGGTACGTTCTCTTCTGTTTTTTTTTTTTCTTTCCCTGAATCGGCGCCGCTTCATCGGAAGTCGTCGATCGTCGTGGTCACGGCCTCACGCCGTCGTCGCGGCCTCACGCCGTTGTCGTCGGTCGTCCGTCATCGCCGTCGGAGTCACGGCCTCACGCCGTCGGACCTGCCGACTCTTCTCTGTTTTGTCGCACGAAGGAGAGAGAGGAGGAGATTTGGGTTTTTTACGGGGTGTTTGGTTTTGTTGGAAGAGAGAAACAGAAATTTCTAGGTTCTGATTTTTTTTTTTAAAAAAAAAAAACTTAACTCTCTCCACTGCCTTCCTGTTTGCTTTTACACTCTTTTCTTTCATTTCTTTTTTTTTTCTCTTTTTTCAGTCTTTGGCCTGTATGTTTTATTTACATTTTTTTTTTATTTTTTTTCAGTCTTTGCTTGAATTTTTTTTTCCTTACCTGTGGTTGAAAAATTTATTTATTGTAATGTTTAATTTATTTATTAACAATAAGTTATTGATTGATTGAAAAACTTAATTATTTAAAAAAAATTATATTGACAAAAAATTATTGATTGAGAAAAAATTAAAAAAATTTAATTGTAATATTTAATATATTTATTAACAATAAGTTATTGATTGATTGAAAAACTTAATTGTTTTAAAAAAATTAAAAAAAAAATTATATTGACAAAAAATTATTGATTGAGAAAAAATTAAAAAAATTAATTGTAATGTTTAATTTATTTGTTAACAATAAGTTATTGATTGATTGAAAAACTTAATTGTTTTAAAAAAATTAAAAAAAAATTATATTGACAAAAAATTATTGATTGAGAAAAAATTAAAAAAATTTAATTGTAATTTTTAATTTATTTATTAACAATAAGTTATTGATTGATTGAAAAATATAATTGTTTTAAAAAAATTAAAAAAAATTATTGATTGAGAAAAAATTAAAAAAATTTAATTGTAATGTTTAATTTATTTATTAACAATAAGTTATTAATTGATTGAAAAACGTAATTGTTTTATAAAAAATTAAAATAAATTATATTGACAAAAAATTATTGATTGAGAAAAAATTTAAAAAAATTTAATTGTAATTTTTAATTTTTTTATTAACAATAAGTTATTGATTGATTGAAAAGCTTAATTGTTTTAAAAAAAACTAAGAATAAAATTATATTGACAAAAAATTATTGATTGAGAAAAAATTAATTTTAATGTTTAATTTTTTTATTAACAATAAGTTATTGATTGATTGAAAAACTTAATTGTTTTAAAAAAATTATATTGACAAAAAATTATTGATTGAGAAAAAATTAAAAAAATTTAATTGTAATGTTTAATTTATTTATTAACAATAAGTTATTGATTGATTGAAAAACTTAATTGTTTTAAAAAAACTAAAAAAAATTATTGATTGAGAAAAAATTTAAAAAAATTAATTGTAATGTTTAATTTATTTATTAACAATAAGTTATTGATTGATTGAAAAACTTAATTATTTTTAAAAAATTTTAAAAAAAATATTGATTGACAAAAAATTAATGATTGACAACAAATTAAAAAATTTAATTATAATGTTTAATTTATTTATTAACAATAAGTTATTGATTGATTGAAAAACTTAATTGTTTTAAAAAAACTAAAAAGAAAATTATATTGACAAAAAATTATTGATTGAGAAAAAATTAAAAAAAATTAATTATAATGTTTAATTTTTTTATTAACAATAAGTTATTGATTGATTGAAAAAC
Organism: Nyssa sinensis; assembly: GCA_008638375.1. Taxonomy (NCBI): domain Eukaryota; kingdom Viridiplantae; phylum Streptophyta; class Magnoliopsida; order Cornales; family Nyssaceae; genus Nyssa; species Nyssa sinensis. The sequence goes on from CM018032.1 coordinate 61,563,596, forward strand.
TTAATTGTTTTAAAAAAATTATATTGACAAAAAATTATTGATTGAGAAAAAATTAAAAAAATTTAGTTGTAATGTTTAATTTATTTATTAACAATAAGTTATTGATTGATTGAAAAACTTAATTGTTTTAAAAAAACTAAAAAAAATTATTGATTGAGAAAAATTTAAAAAAATTAATTGTAATGTTTAATTTATTTATTAACAATAAGTTATTGATTGATTGAAAAACTTAATTGTTTTAAAAAAAATTTTAAAAAAATATTGATTGGCAAAAAATTAATGATTGACAACAAATTAAAAAATTTAATTATAATGTTTAATTTATTTATTTACAATAAGTTATTAATTGATTGAAAAACTTAATTGTTTTAAAAGAATTAAAAAAAATTATATTGACAAAAATTTAAAAAATTTTAATTGTAATGTTTAATTTATTTATTAACAATTTGTAATGTTTAATTTCAGTTTTGATTAAAATGGCCCGTGGCAGTGGTGGTGAGCCTTCTGGTACTAACCGTGATAAGGGAAAGGGAATTCAAGGTGGAGGTGGAGGTAGAGGTGGAAGTGGAGGTGGAGGTGGAAGTGATCCTACAGCTCCTAGTACTGACATTGGATGGCAATTTGCCATTCCATTTCCAGATAACAGGCACAAGTTGATATGTAAGTTATGTGGGAGAATTGTCACTGGGGGAATAACTAGACTGAAGCAACATTTAGCACATGTAAGAGGGCAAATTGCACCATGTCCTAATGTCTCTCGAGAAATAAGAGAAGAAATGATGAAGCATCTCAAAGGTTACAAAGAGAAACAGAGTGAGAAAAGAAAACAAAGAGATGAAATTGAAGAACATATAAGACAATCGCAAAGAGATGATTATGACTTTGAAGGAGTAGTTCTCTCTTCTAGTGATGATTCTGATCCAGAAATGACAGTTGCACGACAGGCAAGTTTAAGTGAACATCGTCAATGGGAAGAGGAACAAAGATTTCGATCACATGCTAAGGGTCATTTTGATGTTGGGGGTAGTAGTGGTGGCGGTGGTGGTGGTAGGCCAAGGGGATTGTGTCGATCTGCTACTGTTCGTGAGTCTAGCGGCAGTGGTCGCCAATGGATTGATCCAAATAGTCCAGAGGCTCGATTAGCTACAATGGATCCTGCACTTCATCGAAGTAAAAGTTCCAAACAACCTAAAATTTCTAATGCTACAATGAAGAATTTGAAAAAACAACTTGGAACTGCAGTGAGCCAGTTTGTTTTATTTTCTCAATCTTCTGCACGGATTGTTCTTAATAAGTGGTTCAAACCAATGTTAGATGTTGCAGCTGAGGTAGGAAAAGGGGTGCCTCTTCCAACTCCATATGAGATCACTGAAGTTTATTTGAAAAGAGAGTTTGAGCAATTGAGAAGTTGGATAGAGTCACATAAGCCTATCTGGGAGGAAAGAGGTGTATCCATTATGTGTGATGGATGGACAGGGCCTACTAGGAAACATATCATCAATTTTCTAGTATATAGTAGTCGGGGCACAATCTTTCACAAATCAATTGATGCTACCGACGTGCCCTCAAGGAATTCAGATTACTATTTTGCCCTCATGGACAAGGTGGTTGATGAAATTGGTGAGAAATATGTTGTCCAGATTGTGACTGACAATGAAGCTGCAATGAAGCTTGCTGGTAAGAAGTTGATGCAAAAAAGGCCAAACTTGTATTGGACAGCGTGTGCAGCACATTGCATTGATCTTATATTAGAAGACATTGGAAATAAGAAAAGTGTTGCGAAAGTGTTGTCCCAGGCCAAAGAAATCACAAGCTTCATTTATAATTCTACCTGGGTGGTTGATTTCATGAAGCGGTTCACCAATGACCGAGAATTGCTACGCCCTGCTGTCACACGATTTGCCACCAATTTCATTGCATTGGAGAGTATTGTCAAACATAAGAGTGGCTTGAGAAATATGTTTAATTCCGATGAGTGGAAAAGGAGTAAGTGGGGGAGGGAAAAACATGGAAAGGCTTATGATGTCAAAAAGATAATACTTGGAAATGATTTCTGGAGCAAAGCGAATGAAATCATGAAAGTACAAGAGCCACTTGTGAAAGTCCTTCGACTTGTTGATGGGGATGAGAAGCCCACCATGGGCTTTATTTATGAAGCCATGGATCGAGCAAAACTAGTCATTCAAAGAGACTGTCGCTACTACTTGGATTATTGGAAGATTATTGACAAGCGATGGAATTTTCAGCTACATCACGATTTGCATGCAGCTGGTAAATAACTAAGTACTAAATATAGACTACAATTCTAATTTGTTACATCAATTATTATATATTCATTGAGTTCCTTAATATCTAACTCTTTGGCAACTTTATTTATGTTAGGTTTTTTCTTAATCCTCAATTCCAATATGGTGGAAACATGTCAAATCATAGAGAAGTGATGGAAGGGGTTAAGCGGGTAATTCAAAAGTTTGAGCCAAACATTGATAGGCAAATAATGGCCATCAACCAAGTAAGTTTTTGAATTAGAAGTTTGTTTTCTTAATTTATAATAAATCAATCATACAAATAAGGTTCAAAAGTTAGGCACTTATCTATTCAAATGTTTGCAGATTTTAATATTTCGTGATAAAGAACATTCATTTGGAACGGTATTGGCTCAACGAGCAGTGTCACTAACCAATCCTGGTAAGTGAGTAAGTGTCAAGTGGTAAATAAAAATTTGATTTTTATATCAAATTAAAATTGAATTTTATCATTTGATAATGCAGCTGAATGGTGGATCCACTATGGCGGGTCAGCTCCTGAACTTCAAACCATAGCAGTCAGAGTGTTGAGCCAAACAACATCATCATCCAACTGTGAGCGTAATTGGAGTACCTTTAGCCTTATACATACAAAGACAAGGAATCGACTACGATACGCCAAATTGAACAGACTTGTCTATGTATATTATAATATGAGGCTAAAGATTAGACATGCTACAAGGAAATCCCAAATGGAGATTGAAGAGCAATTCAACCCCATCAATTTGGATTATATTTTTGAAGAAGATGATCCTTTAACTCCATGGCTCCAAGAAAGGGAAGAACCAGTTTTAGATGGTCAAGAAAATAATTGGATGGACTTAAGTGATAATGATGAGGATGATGTCGCTCATCAAGAGACTGAAAATGTCAATTCCTCCAATAGTGGATCAGGTAGTGGTGCTGGTTTGACTCCTCCTAGTGGCAATAGTGGTAGTGGAAATGATGATAACTCAAGTCCTTCAGGTGATGGAGGCCTTGGACCTGGAGGACAAGTCCAAATTGTTGAAGGTGGTGTTCGTTATGATTCACCTTATCGTGGAGAAGCTGGATATAGTGGTTTTCGCCCTGATGAAGAAATTGGAGAGTTTTCAGATCCACCTCCCCCAAGACATTACTCACGTCGCCCTCGCCGTGATGTAGGTGAATCAAGTAGGCAAAGACATTATTTACCACCAGTTGACTACAGTGATGATGATTCTGGAATTGCTCAACGTTTTGACGATCTTGGAGTTGGACATCAAGTGGGCAATCAATCTGGATACCCATTATACTATCCCCCAGGTACAGAAAGACCCCTACCACTACCATTACAACCACACTACCCACCACCTCAGCAGGGATACCCCCAACCACAACCTCATTACTATCCCCTCCCATCACCACAATATGCAGCTCCATATCCACTTCCTTTAGATGCAGAGGCTTTTACAAATAACCTCTTTGGATCTACAATGCCTTATGGGGATGGGACTGGGTATTACATGCAGCAACAACCAGAAGATTCCAGTGGCAGTAATACATCAATAGGAATGGAAGGTTCCAATTATTTCAATAGACAAGTGCCGGAGAGACCATATAATGATGATGACAGTGATAGAGACTATCAAGAACCTGCACGCCATTCATTTTGGTGGTAGTTCCAAAAGGTGCCAACTAGCTACCAACTAATTAAATATTAGCATTTGCCTTCTTTTGTGAATTGTTATTGATTATGAATTTTTAATTGCATTTGAAATTTGAAGTAATTATTTACATTATTTGTTGCAATATTATTCTTAAAAATCATAAAAATGCTACTTTTCGGTATTTTAACTTTAAAAAAATAATATAAAATTATAAAACATCTTTTTAAGTGTCATAAAAATGATAAAAATTACTTTAAAACCCTTAAAAGTAATAAACTAAAATAAAAACATGTGTACCAGTAAAACTTAGGGGGTTTGCTAATGTTTGAAAAAAATTCACAGTCGCGGTTTCCGATTCCCGTTACGGGTGGGCCGATACTCCCGATACCATTACACCGCGACCGCGACCGCGACCGCGTCATATCCCGCGACCGCGATTTAACACCATGGTCTATTAGTCTAGAGAAATGTTATTTACTTCAAAAGCTTTTGTTGCTTCTAAAGAATAATCAATCTGATTACTTAAACATATTGCATTTTAAGCTCGCAATAATGCTACATAGCTCACTTCTAAATAAATGTATGTATATATATATATATATATATATATATGACATAAATGGGTTGGTATTAATTGAGGGGGATTGGGTAAACAGGAATCCTATGTGAATGAATAAGAGAGAGTGGAGGGCCAGACATATACACATGGTCTTGAAAGGAATCCTAAGGAGAAGATTCTAATTGGGAAATAATAAGGCTAATAACTCTCTGTCTCTCTCTCTCTCTCTCACACGCACAGACACACACACACACATCATATCATTTATACAGAGTTTTGGTTCCCCTGCTTTTTAGTTGCTCCTTTCAAAGCCAGAGGCCAACCCCACACGAACTCCTCGAAGAACGTCTTTTAGTTTTAGGTTTTACGCGGTATCAGCCACCCCTGCCCCGACCTCAGCTGCCGCCAAAACTTTCGGTTTCAAAGATGACCAAAGTGTAATTGCTGTCCAGCTCATCGATTCACTGCGTCTAGAATCGTAGAAAATATTCTATGGTATCTGGATAATTACCCTAGCGGTTCATATAAATGTGACGTAATATATATACAGTAGGCTTAATGCTTACATGACTTTTATTTGAACTGTTATAACAATAATCAGGAATCATTAGATAATTATTTTTAGAATTGTGCAGTTACTTCTATGAGATATTTTGGATAGATTTAGAAAATTACGTGACAATATATTCTTAAGATATTATTATATATTATGTGTTATATTCTACTAACAAAGGTAAGTCATATCATATATATATTAGCACGTCATGACTCATGCACCAAACTCATTCAAGATTTTCCCTAATTCTATTTATCGAGATAATCTTTTACGAATCTGAAATATCATTTGGCAATGTGTTTTATAATAACATTATGTTATTTGTTATGTATTATATTTTTTTAAAAAATATAAATCATATTATACATAACATAATAGTATTAGAATGACATATTCAATAATTTTTTCTCTTAATGGATGATGCGGTTCGGCTCCGTTTGTTTTTGTTTTCAAAAACAGTTTTCTAATTTTAAAACGGCGGAATACGCATTTTCAAAATATTTTTTTTTAATTTTTAAAATTTATATTATCATATCCAAATATATTTTTACAATTTTTAAAAAATTAAATTACAAATTTTGAATATATTTTAAAAAAATTTTAAAAATTGTTTCTGAATTACAATCCAAACGGAGCCTCTTAAAGATTCTTGAAAAGTTTTGAGCCAATGAAAATAAAGATTCTATGGAGGAAATCCTATCAGACTTTTTTTAGATAGATCATAGGCAGTCTGTGTGTATATATATTGTTAGGCAATATATATATTATTGGGTGATTGTCATGAATTCATCAGAATTTTTGATAATCTGTTTGTGACTCGATATGATCCAAAAAATGGGCAATGTGCCTCCAGAAAAAAATTTTGACCCGCTTTTTATTTTTGGGCCTATTTTTTTTTTTTATATGTTATAACTCACTTATATGAAGGTATTATCTTTTATAATTTTAATAGGAAAAAAAATAGTTTTCGAGTTTTTGAAAATTTTTGTTCTTGTAATATCTTTGATACAAAGTAAATTGATCATCGCTGTTCGTAAACGTAAGCATCTTATCGAACCATGTAAATCTTGTATCTTCTCTATTAGCTTTGTTTATTTTTTGTTCGTTTGATATCGATTTATTATTTGTTTGATTATTTTACATAACATATATATCCGACGGTTTGAGTTCTTATCCTCCGCTCACCAAATATACTGTGTTTCTACACTTCAAAGAAATGGAAAATAGTGTTATGATTAACCTTTATGATGCTCTATTCATTTTGTAGTTCAAAAAAAAAAAACAGAGGAATAATTTAGTTCTAAATAAAAGCTTTAAAGGGCTTTATTGAGGGAGTTTATGTACCACGTTTTTGTGTTTGCTTTTGTAGAAAGCCAGTCCAAGAAAAATATTTAGACGTTTAAGCAAGTTTTTTTATTGATTTTACTTTTAAATAGACAAAAGTGTTTTAAAAAGTAACTCTTAAGAAACACTCACAAAGCAACTAAATTTTTACTAAATTTTAAAAATAAGTTTACTATGTTTAGCATTCAATGAAGAGTTTGGTCACCTTAGCTTTTAATTGATATTTTTTAAGAGAAAAATATACTTATTGAAATACAGTATCGTAAATTTGCAGATTTTGAGTTCAAATTCACTACGATTTTTACCTTATGAAATTTTCGGACTATTTCATGGACGGTCAGTAAATTAGTCTGATAAAACCGAAATATTACTTTCTTTAAAAAAAAGATAAATATACTTATTGAAATACAAATCGTAAATTTAAATATTTCGAGTTCAAATTTACTACGTTTTTGGCTTATAAAATTTCCGGACCACTTCATAGACAATAAATAAATTAGTCTAATAAAACCCGAATACTACTTTCTTTGAGAAAAAAAAAAAAAAAACTAATTTTGCGTTATCAAATTATATTAATAAAGGAGTCATTGATGTGAATTATACCTTAAAGAACTTAACATAGTTTTCCTTTTGACTCGTACGTTTCCTATTCTTGGATTGAAATTGTTTTGGGCTTTAATGGGCCCGCTTGTGTTTACCGAGTTTAATCGGGCTGAAGGGACACCTATTAATGTGTACAAGAAGCCGCTGCATAGCAACCATTCTTGATTTGTGCTTAGCCAATGGGCTCGGATGGAGACCCAACTACCAAACTGAGTCGAATGTTTGTGTCTGGGTCTGGTCAATACAGTCCTGTCCTGTAACTTGAGCCCAAACCTGATTACACCCGGGCTGTCTACATGAATATGAAATCGTTCAAAATGTCTTGGTACCCCTTTTTTTCTTTTCTTTTCTTTTTTAACCTACCTAATTGCTACAAGCCTACAATTGATGTTTTTAATACCTCTTAACCCCCCCCAAGCCTACTCCTAGGAGACTTGAGTCCTGCTCTTCCTATGTCACTGGATCACCACATAGGACAAGTCCAATTCCCATTGAGTCGTATCTAAATTCAACTTAAACTCTAAAATAATTAATCTGAATTTAACCTTAAACCTAAACAATCCAACCCAAACTCATTGACATCAAGTTCAACTCGAGCCTGATGAATTTTCAACAATTTAAATTATCAATTCCAATTTTAAATTTTATTCACAATTTGGATTATATACTAGAAACTCCAATAATTTCCCTTAATTTTTCTTTCTAAATGAAATCAAAAGCCATTAAAATAATTGCTTTAACATAATTTAATTTTGAAAAATTGCTAAAAGGTCAATAAGTAGTAATGCTTGTAAGGAATTCCTACTAATCTAATTATAAATTAAAAAAACATGACAAATCTAGTGCACTAGGCTCACAATCTCTTAGTCTCCCGCCATTGCAGGGTCAGGAGAGAACAAATAACTAAAGTATAACAAATATAATATACAAAATATTGAGTTTGAGCTCGGGTTATCAAAGTCTTTACCTAAACCTAATCTTAATTTAGATCGATCTCGAGTTCTTTTACCCAAACGATTTCTGAAGTATAAAAATTAAAGTTCAAGCCTTAAAATATTTGTGATAAGATCAAGTTGGCCAACCCAAGTTGCACCCGTAGTTTGTTAGCATTCTCTTTCATTCTTTTCTCTAATTTTCCATGATACGCCTCATGGTATTCTAAGTGAGTATGTTTTCAATTTTCGTAGTAACAAGTCAGTTGATCATGTAGAATTATGTGGACCACATTCTTTGGAAAATGACAAATTAGTGTGACAATACTCCTACCAAAAAAGGAGAGGTTGGCAATAGATTATTGACAAATGCCACATCATTTGGGCTGTAAAACTTAGTACAAAAAATATTACAGGTAATATTATTATGCTATTCATCTATCTTGGGGGAGCACATTATGAATAGGAATGGCAACCGGGGGCGGGGGGGGGGGGGGTTGGGATTGCACGACCCTTCCCCAACTCCGACCCCGTTTATATTCCCTAAATCCATCCCGTCCTGAATCCCGATATATATATATATATATATATTTTTTAAGTTAAAACTTTTATTTTGATAGGTAAATTAATTTTGTTATTGTCAAAATAACTAATATAATGAGTGTGACATAAAAAATCTTAAAACTAATTTTATAGAATGTTGTTTATTAATAAATATGGTATATATAAAAATAAATTAAAAAAATTAATATATAAACAGAAGAGGGTCGGGACGGGATGATCATCCCCTCGAACGCGACGAGATTGCAAAGAATCCACCATGTCCTCGCCCCGACCCCATTTATGAGCACCCCACTAGGGGCAGGTCGAGGCGGGTCCCCGACAGGAGCAGGACAACTTGTCATCTTATGAATGACCTTCTACCCAAGATTCATTGTGGCATTTTCCATCAAGAATGGCACTTGATCCTCTAAAAAAATATAAAACATATATCTTAAAAAAAAAAGAAATATGTTAACTCTGTAAATGTTTGAAAAGGAGAGGACTGGAATGACCATTTGAATAAAAGGAAAATATTAAGAAACCAGAATCTTGGGAGGGATAGACTGAAGAGAAACCTAACATATTGACATTATTATGGCACAAAGTAACTATTCTCAGAACAATTAAACAGTCAGGCTATCTATCAATAATCAGTTAAATAACAAAGCAGGTGTTCCAGAATTTGTTTGACTGCACTCGGTGTGATCATTCCGGTGTTCCAGAATTTGAATTCCTACAGTTGCTTTTGACATTTTCAAAGAAATCAAAAGAGGGAATATGGTGGCTTTATGAGCAGTTAAAAATCTGGGAGCTGGCAGAGCTGGAGTCCAATGTGTTCAAAATTGAAGTTCAGGTCTGGATCAAATGAAAGCAGAATGCTGAAATTCACTGGAATTTCACTTCTAAGTTCCACATTAGATGAGATTCCTTTTAAAGGGCTCATCGGAAGTTTAACTTCATGTCAACTAGTTAGAAACACCCAAATTCAAAGGAGATTCCTGAGAGCCCAAAATTTCATTCAAAGTGGAATATGACATTGTTTTTGAGAAGAGGGGGGGGTAGCATGACATTGATTCACAACAATACCAGCAAAGATATGTTATCTATCAGTTCTACCTCAATGCGCACAAATTCAGAAGAGGGAGAACACAATTTTAATGTGGTATCTAACATGCGCTCTGGGCTGTGTTTAATGCAACAATAAATAAAAAATGTTCAAGAAGTGAAATTAAAAAATGATGAATGCTAGGTAACATGCCTCTTCCTTACCATGATTATCTTGATAGAGTTCTCAGTTTTGGTTGCAGAATGTGACAGAAAGTTTGCCTGAAATAGTGTCAAACTTATCTATATCTAAATCTAAATCCTTGCCTTCAAAATTCAATAAAATCTTCCCAGCCTATCTATGCATTTTTGTATGAATATCCAGTTTTGCTTTTCCTTCTCACCTTTTCTTTTATTTGTACTTGTAGAGTTTGGTTAAACCACAGAAAGAGTTTTTCAGGAAAGCAATGGATATACCATACTGTCATTTTCCTCTCCTTTATTTATTTATTTTTGTGTGCGGTGGATGGGTGTTTTTTGTTTTTTTTGGGGGGGGGGGGGGGGGGGGGGGGGCAAATACAGATTCTTAATTGTATCCATTGCACCATAACAACAGTGAGATCAAATCGTCCACAATGGCGATTAATGCTTTCCTTATATAGATGTTGGGAGGTGTGATCAGCTCTGCCCCTCCCAATTTTCTGGAGGAGCTAGTAATTAAAGAAACCAATACCAACAGAATCGACAACTGTGGCACTTATCCTCCCACATTTAAAGAAAAAAGGCTTAACATTTTATATTAGAGGTTCTTGAAACTTCCCTATGCCTTCAAATCTACAAACTCTCTCTCTCTCTCAAAGAATAGAAAAGGGGTTTTCTTTAATTTTTTTAATAGGTTTGAACAGGGGTTTTCTTGTACTCTAGATGAATCATTCACAAACTTTAGAATTGCCAAGAATGAATAAACTGCCATTACAGCTCCAAGGATAAATTCAGTTCATAAACCATGCTAATTTCTAAACTATCGGTCTCAATAGAACAATTGGGAGTTGTAATCAACTCCATAGATATGTTTTATTACATAGCTACTTAATACTCATGCTAACCCTCTAAGCACTTCCAAGTTACCACATCCAAAGTCCTTATCTCTGGTCAACCTCTAAAAAAGGGATAAAAGACTAAAGACCATTACATATTGTTGGTCTCATGAATGCAGGGTGTTGAGAGGGATAGACAATATTCAAACTGAACTCTTACATTCAAACAGACATTTTCATGCTCAGCAGCCCAAACATTTTGCTACTGCACCATGCGATGGCCCCTAAGGACTCATATTACCTACAATAGCTTTATTTCATGGTACTTTTTGGATAAAGTTATTCTTTGTTTATTAAAAATGCCTCAATGATCCCCATGTGCAATGCTAAAAAGCAAGTTATTGGAGGGAGTGTAGACTCCTGATTGTAGAGGATAAGCTCGCCCCCCCCCCCCCCACTCTCTTCACCTTACCTAGTTAGAGAGAGAACATCTTTGATCTTATTAATATTATAGCCAAAAAAATTTTGGTTCATCCACTAACAATTTTGAATATCTAACCTCTCTTACCCACGCCTCCCCTGGCGCCTAATATGCCAGATTGCATCAAGTGATTCATATTATCTCCTTGCAAAGATTGCATTAAAGCAAGTGGGAAAATAATTGTATATTTGCCTTCACTATGCAAAGGACTACGTTTTTAATGGCATTATGTTATATAGAAACCTGAAGTTTATGTATTACTTGACACTTCAAAGTTCAAACAAAGACACAAACAAACATACATATCCCAAACGAGTCTTCAAATATATGTATGTATAGCAAATAATCAAATATGAAGATACTACAAAGGTGAATTGTAATTGCAATGTCAATATGAGAAAGAACAGTACAGTATAGCACTCTAACAGAATACAGAAATGCTCTTAACAAAATAACAGCTGAGAAAGAAACTCATGTATAACCAACACAATATATATTATTGGAGTATAAAACATTGGGTAAACATTGTTATTGTATCAAGCAGCTCTTTCTGTCTCACAACATAGATAACACAATAATTTACAATCAATCAATGAAAAAGTACAAGGATAAATTACCTGTTTCATTTGCAACAATAGATACATGAATAGCTGTTATTTGGTTCATCCACCGTGAAATCATCAATCAATCAACAACCTCTATAAACTTATTCAATGTCCACATCCTGGCAACATCCGAAAGCTTATCTTCCTCAACCTGTATCCGTTTCAACCGAGGAGAATTCAGAACAAATAACTCGAATAGCCTCCACCTCAATCCCGCAACAAGCCCGGATATCTACACTCTCCAGATGCTTACAACTCTTGAACATAGAAACCACAGCCACGTTACTCAACCTTTTGCACCCTCTCAAGTTCAATTCACTCAAATTATTACACGAAACCAACATTGATATCAACTCTTTATCAACCAACATTGCATTGTGAGACAGGTCTAATTTCCTCAGCCGCCTCAAATTCTGGCCTAATGTGGCGAGCAATCCTGGTTCTCTTTTGACCACATCACAATGTATCAGAGCCAATTCTTCAAGCCCATTACTCATAGCTACTGCAAGAGTCTTGAGTCCTTCACCAGTAATAAGACAGCAACTCTGTAGCCGAAGAGTCGATAATCCATTGAAATTCTCTGCCATGGCGAGTAAGTGATTGTTGTCGAGGTCCAGAGGTAAACGTAAATCAACTTTTAGCAAATTACACCTGCTTAGACTTATGAATTGGAGCAGACCCTCTTTGCTGCCACCATCATAAACCAACAGCGAAGTCAGAGATTTACAATTCTCTGCCAATTTTAACAAAACCCTATCAACTATAGTCCTGCAAGTCCTTAATTCCACTTCTTGAAGACCATTTAAGCACTCGACAAATGACGAAACCGAAGCGGTATCGCCAATACCTTCACAACTCCGTAACTGCAATCTTTTGAGCTTTTTACAGCTCCTCCATAGCCAATTAAGGCTGGAATCACAAGCGCGAGTTCCCGATAAAGACAGATTCTCTATTGGCAGTTCAGCGTTGGAATTTTCGATCATTTCATCGCTATTTTCTTTGTCACTATTGAATTCTTCGGAATCGAATTCTCCAGACACGCAGGTGAAGACAATTGATAGATCTTTCAGAGAGAGAAAAGAGACGAGCCAGTGGAAAGAATGGGGTCGAGAAAGGGAGATAGAGAGAGAAGTAAGTTGAGGGCAAGAGTTTGAGAGAGAAAGGAGAGAAAGTAAAGAGACTGGATAAAACGAGAAGTGGAGATTCCGAAGATAGGGGCAAGAAGAGGCGACAGATAGAAGAATATGATCGGACGAAGTTGAGGTGTCGCCGGGAGAGAAAGTAGCGGGGCTGAGAGTAAGGGAAGAAAGGTAAGGGTGGTGAGAGAGGAAGGGGGACAGAGAGAGGATTGAGGAATTCTGAGGTGAAAGTCGGAGAGAAAGTGAAGTTACGGATAAGCGATAGAGGCGGAGCCATCGCCGGGAGACGAGAGAGACGGCTGAGGTAGAAAGTGGTGGGAGGCGGTGGAATATTTCTTGGAGGAGTTCGTCGCAGAGAATCGTGTCCATATCTGTGTATTGACTTCTAAGAGGTTATGCTTTGTGTGCTGAATTTCTTCTTCTTCTTTTCAAGATTGCTCTTTTTTGCTTTTAAATTCTTCTCTTCTGGTTGGTAAGAGGAGAGAGAGTGAGGGAGAAATTTCATTTTCATGAGAGGGAGAGAAAATGGAAGAGTGCTAACCCAAACGACGCTACATTGAAGTGAAACTAATTTTGCCTTTATTGATAATCTTGCTGATTAATCCCTTAATTATCACATTAATAGCGCGTGGGCTTTGCTTAGGTAATGACAAACATGAGAAATTGTTTCGTATCACACTCTAATCTTTATTTTCTTATTTTTTGGAAGAATTTATTTAGAGGTTCACAGTCTAATCTTCAGGTTCATCTTTTTCACAATACTTTTTGTAGAAAAATGTTATTAAGAGATGGTGTGCATAAAGAACACGTCTCTTATATTTTGGGCAATTTTTTTTTTATTTTTTTGAAGAATTTAAATAAAAAACTTAACAGTTAAAAAAAAAAATTCCCTTGTTTTTTATTTTAATCTTTATAATAAAAATTCAAACAAGAAAATTGATATGAATATACTCTAATTTTTCATTTTATCCAAACTTGTTAGAGAATGTAATAATAAAGTTACACCATTTTTAATAGCTTAGACTTTTATATAAGTTGGTAATTTCACATGGTATCAGAGTAGACAAAATGTTTTGAGTTCAAACCTTACCGTCACCCTACGTGTAGGTTCAAATTGACCACGCGTGAGGCCTCTCTAATTTAGATGAATTGGTTTGTTCTTGCCTATCAAAGAAATTACATACAGGCGTGAGGCGGAATTAAGAATGGCTAGGTGGCTTTAACTTTTTTTAAAATTTGATTAAAAATAATTTTTTTAGTATGAGATTTTGTAAATTAGTTTATTCTAAAATTTTAAGTTAATTTAATCTTTATCATTTATTTTTTATTTTCATTGTTGTCTCTTTAATTCACTAGAGAACCATTGATTACTCAATAATTTTTCTCTCTCTACATTGAGTGGAGGAAAAAAAAAGGCCTCTCATCACCCATAATGCAAATATGCAACCGGGGGGAGGGGGGTTGATAGGAGAATGAATACAATTAAATAATCAAATACATCTTATTATTGAAAATTAAATCATAACTACCTTAGAAGCCTTTGTAAAAATTGGTTGAGAGCCATCCACAACAACATTTATCATCAGATTAAGATCAACCATCAAAATATGTAGATTCCCAAATGAATGGACAATTGAAAGTAACCTTATACTTTTCATCAATTGATACTCTAAGGAGGGGGGAAAAAATCCACTGCACAAGATTCTGATTATCAAAATTTAGTCAAAAAAAAATATCAAATGCATACAATCTTATTTTACGTTTAAAAAAATTATACTAAACAATATGTATATATATATTTAATATAGTGACGATGGAAGGGAAAATTATTTTAAACATGTATGCGCAATATAAGACTCGAACTCTGATTTACTGTGTGAAAATAAATGTTTAAACCACTTCATTTCGATGTCTCTGCACATTAACAAAATATTTTCTTCAGAAAAAAAATATATAGTTTTTAAAATTCAAGCATATTTTTTAGAGATATATTCTTTAGTAATTTGATATATTATGTAATAATATATTATTTTAATAATATTATATCATGTCTCATATATAATATGTTTTACTTAAAAAAAAAAATGAATATATTATATATATTTGAGTATCATTAAAAATATATATCGACACGATAGAAATCCATTAAAGAATTTTCCTATTCTTTAATCACTCTTGACAAAAATAATAAGAACACAGTAATTAATATTTTGTTGGCAGCTTTATTTACGTCAGCAAAGGCACCTAGTCTTCATCAACTAGACAACCGTATAATATTTTGTTGGTAGTTTTATCTACGTCAGCAAGGCACCCAGTCTTCATCAATCAGACATGACATAGGAATAGTAACGGACGGATTTGAGGTAGATTGGTCTTTTTCTAACCCGATGTCGTTTATATTTTTTTTCTCTAATTATTTTTCGTTTCGTTAGAAATTTATTCCGATCTGACTTCGTTTATATTCCTCACCTCCAATCTCTTCTCGTCTCTTTTATAGGTTTATCCCTCTTCTGATTTCATTTATAGTCTTCAACTTCACTTTATTCCATCCCGTCCTGGTCTAAATATTTATATATATATATATGTTTTAAACAAATTAAAACTTTTATTTTGATAAGTAAATTATTTTTTTTATCCAAAATAACTAATACAAGAAAAAAAATATAAGTGTGGTATGAAAATCTTAAAACTAATCTTATATAGTGTTTTTATTGATAAATATAGTATATATAAGAATAAATAAAAAAACTTAATATATAAACGGGACATGATGACCATTTTTCGAACTCGACAGAGTTTTAAAAGCCACACTCCGACCTTACCCCAATCTCATTTATGAACACATTATACTTACTCCATTAAAAATTAGAACGAAATGAATCCCAACAAAATAGGACAAATTATCATCCTTAACCAGACAACTGTGCTCCTTATTTACAATCCACTTTCAATAGTTGCCCCAAGCAAAGACCGTTTTTTAGCAGTGCTACCAAGCAAGAAGGGGGTTTATTCCCTCTAATCCAATAAAACATCCCCACACTTAGGGGTGTCAATTTTTAACACGATTCGGATAAGACATGAAGTTAATAAGTTTAGATTTAGAATAAATGGGTTTGAGTCATAAATGGGTTGACACGTATAACACGATTAATAAATAGATCGTGTTTGAATTTTACTAGTGTCAATCCATTTAACACAACTTAACACGTTTAATTATAAAATATATTATGAGTTAAGGTAATTGATCTCACATAAAATATTTATCAATGTTTTGAGATTTTTTATTTATAAAAAAGGTTTCTATTTTGATTTGGCCCATATCCAAAGTTACTAAACTTGAAAATTATCTATACATATTAAAAAATAGGTAAATTTTTTTATTTAAAAATTTAAAAAATTAAAATAAATAGGTTAAGTGTGTCGACACGTGTAACCTGTTTAATAAATGGGTTGGGTTTGGATTTGAGTTTTGAAACTTGACACGATTAATTAATAGTGTCGGGTTATGGTTCACACATACATTATAAAAAATGTATGTCTTGACACGACCCGAATACGATACGATAACACGAATTGACACCCCTACCCACACCACCCACGTTACACAATAACAAATTTACTTATCTTGATAGAGATAGAAAATCAGTGAATTCAATTACCCTTCCCTTTTTTCAATTTCATTATGTGAAAAAAGTTTCCTCTAAATTTTTTTAAACTTTCATAATAGATGTGAGCGGGTCCTATTATAAAAAAAAAAAACTTATTAAATTATTAATTATTTAAAAACTTTAAGAAACACTTTTTCATGCGTGTAATTCTGTTTTGCACGTGATAGAATACGAACAATGATATTGGTTAAACTTAAAAAAATATATAAAAAAATATAACATGTCAAATTTTGAAAAAAAAATGATTGAAAGAAATATTTATAATTTGTCAGATAAAATAGAAAAAATAAATATAATTTTAAAAATTTTGAAAAGAATAATGTAATTATTAAAAATTTCAAAAAAATTATTATAATTTATCCTAAAAATAAATTTGAACTTTTTTGTCAGTTAAAAGATCAATACATAAATACAACATTTTTTTCCCCTAAAATGGAAAAAATAAATTCGAACTTTTTATGGGTTAAAAAATCAACTCATAAATACGACAACGGCCGCATTGCAAAACCAAATAGCAGTGAAACTGTGAGAGGAACCTGAAGAGTGAAAAGTGAAAAGTGAAAACGACGACGACAGTCGCGCGCGCGGGGATTTTCTATTTGTTGTTTAACGCTTAACAATGGAAAAAACCCGAAATACTGGCCCATGTCGGGCCGCGAACCACCCTGCCAAAACCCATGCCACGTGCTCCACTGTCAAAGCTCGGTTCCTTTGCGACCCCAAAAAGGCAAAAACCCTCCCCAAAACCCTTCTAGGGCTTCAACACACCTGAAATCACTCTCTTTCCTATGCAAATCTCAATAGAAATGGATAAAGATCTCTTATGATCTTCTTGTTTATTGGCGGTTCGGCACCTGAAAATGTTACGCTTCCGTTCACTGGTTGTTGCTCTTGTTCTTCTTTTGCTGGTAAACGATACGGCGTCTCATTCGGCGGCTGGTCCGCACATAGCAGATGTGAATATACTGTTGCCTCCGAGAATGACTTATCCAGTAGAGTACAGACTTCAAGGAAGTGATGGTTGCTTTAAATGGTACGTTCACTCTGTTTAACTTGATACTATAAACTTGATGAATTAGACAATTCTTTGATCATTTTATTTGAGTGTACTAGCTAGAACTTATATGTGCACCTACTGGTCAATCTAAGGGAAGAATGGTTTCTAATGGTAACATTTGACAAAAGGACCAAAAATGCATAGTTTGGGCATTTTTACTTGATCCCCTCACACTCGGTTATTGAATTATGGCTGGAATGATTAGAACACGCAACCTAAGATAATTTTTCGAACACATTTGAAGTAATGGCAGCACATGATCTTGTGGGTTAATTCATATCTAGTTGTGATCCATGGGTCTTATTTTGGGTTTACTTATGTTATTTGAGTTTTATTTAGAATCCTAGTTAGTCTAGAATATTCTTTATTAGTCAGTATTTTCTAGTTTTTTACTTTTAGTCCTAGTGAGAGTAGGGAAACCTAGCAGCCTATAAGTATTGATGTAATCTTTTTATTTTAGTGGAGTTTGGTTTATGAGAACTTGATATTGTCTTTGTGTGATGTGGTTTAATCCTTAAGAGGGTGAAGTATAAGATTCTTCTTATTCTTCTCCTCGTATTCTAATTCTCTAAACTTTCCAATTATAAAAACCTACACAATTAGATATGAATTAAATCATTTCTACAATCACAAAGCCCATACAAGTCCAATCACTCAACACCTTCAACCATCCAATCATTGCACCCAAAACAACACAATTAGCCACTAAAACAGCAAAGTTACTGTTCACAGCACCCAGAATAGCCGGCAAAATATATTTTCCTTGCCTTGTTCAAAACCTCAATCCTTCCCCTTTTTTTTCTTCTGACATTTATTACAAACCTTAAATCCTAATATTCTAACTAATATTTTTCCACACAAGTCAACCATTCACGGTCCCCAATCAACTCTATTTATTGTCACCCACATTAACTTTGATGGTAATTTTTGTACCTGTAAAAATTACTTCGGTAGTTAAATTTGCAGGAGATTTTAAATAAATAAAATAACTTATTCAAAATATGCTAACAAAAAGGGGGTGTTCCCATGTACATGAAGATTGAAGAGTATACAAGAACTTTGAAGGCCCCTCAAAAAGCAATGTAGGGACATCTGCTACCTATCACATGAATCACACAATGCTCACTACATTGTACACCTATCATTCATGAACTCAAACTCTCTTAAATCCAAAAATATAAAGAATTTAGCAATAACCCTTTTAACTCACTCATTGATCTTTGTTCCCCTTAAAAAATTTCTCCAGTTCCTTTCTCTCCAAACACACCATAAAAGACAAAGAGGGCTGCGCACCTCACTTATCACCACTTTTGACACCTCCAAAGCCCTCTCCAATTTTTCTAGTGATCAAAGATTACCCCAGACATAATCCTATGTAGACTAAAAAGAAAAAAAAAAACTCCATAGATCTCTAGCCATTGTGAAATGCAAAAACAAACAATTGTGTGACTCCTAAGACTTACGCGCTTGACGGAAGTTCCTCCTTTTTCCCTATATTTTTTTTGATCAATGTCCTTTTCCCTATATTGTCGTGCAACATTTCGAAACTCAACCCCCTCTTTTGTCATCTTCACCTTGGTTATGCTAGAGATATGATCGCCGCCCTCATCTGTTTGCCTTTGTCCAAGCCTTCATTGTAAGTTCATTGCAGAGCTCCCTTGTCTGCAACGTTAAGTATCTCACTCTTTCTAGCTCTCTCTATTGATCAAACTCAAATCCTTGTTGATACAATCATACATATATATATATATATATTTTTGATTGGTTATAAGGAATCATAGTGTTTTCCCATAACCACACTCCTCTAATATCTCCAAATTTTAAAAGATAAGATTTCGTCAAGGAGGTGATGTTCCTTGGGAACACACATGAAAGGCTAGCACATAAAAGTTTCCTTCCTTAAAGCATTCCTCTCATATTAACCCCCTTACAAGTATGATTTGCTTTAAACTTTGGGAGGATACGGAAGACCAAATAAACTTTGAGTAGGTTAAAGGATTTTGATTGGAACCAAGTGACCTTGAACAAAGGGACATGACCATAGCGTGAACACATATACTTGTGATCTTTAATTATGTTGACATCTCTTTGAACTTACAAAAGGGATTTAAAAATTAAAATCACAAGTGTAGGGATGAGGATTCATTTGAAGAAAGAATAAGAACTACTGGGTAGTAGGCACCTGATAGTTCAATCACCCGAACTGCCCTTGAAGATGTCTGCAAATCTCGTAGATGGGTGCGTTTTGGCTTTGATTCTTGTAGTGACACTCTTGTTGTAATTCATGGTCAAACCTCTGATGCATATCATTATAGTGACAACTCAAGATTCTTCAATTTGAGATATGCCATTGGGAATAGGCGCTATCATTAGCTATTAGAGTTGTAAATTATTATTAATTTTTTATGAGAGTAGGCCTTGATGCAATGGTAAAGTTGCTCCATTGTAATTTGGGAGGTTGATGGTTTGAGTCACGGAAACTGTTTCTGTATTTGCAGGGGTAAGGTTGTGAACATCTAACACTTGTTAGATCCCGTTGTGGTGGGAGTTGCTAGCCCTCTTTTTTGTTTTTTTATCTTTATCCAACAATCAAAGTTGTGAAATCTAAATCCATTCTCAATTAACCATAAACTTTCATTCATTGCTTGAAAGATTTTTTTTTCTCACTCTACTCGTGAGTTATCTTATGCAACTGAAATTTGAAAGACTTGTTTAGAACAGTTACAATAACAACTTATTGTGTCATGTGAGATATTAGGTTCTGTTATCTAGAGTGAAGATTTTGAAGAACTATGGAAAGCTGTGAACCTGGATGCATTGGTTCCTGACCAAAGCCCCAAGAAATGGCTTTGGTAGAGTACTGCTCTAGTCCCAGACTGTTTAGCATAAACTCTCTTGAATCTTTTTCAAACAGATGTCCTCCCAGTGTTGCTTGATTGTTTGGATGCAATCAGCCTTGTAAATTAATACTTTGTAACCTTCTTGTCAATGAAAATAAATGAATACTTCGTAACTCCCCTGCAAAAGGAATGCCTTAACTCTGCTTCCTACTACAGAAATGATGTGGCTTACCCTTTACTAGTTGGGTTATACACATGCATAGATGTATGTTCTTTAGGAGTTCTTTTATGCCGCAACATAGGCATCATATGGATGTTCTGTGGAAATATTTGCAGTATTGTTGAAAGATGTATAGTCTTATTTTTTGCGTACAGCTGTATAACACCCCCCCTCCCCCCAAAACATGAAAAAAAGAGAGGAGAAAATTGGAGGAAGACGAAAAATGTTAAATGGAAAGAGTAACAAAACTGTCAACTTGATTCAATTATAATTGTGCATCATTTTTCCCCATGTACTTCACATGGGCCTCGAAGGATGGGAGAATCGCATAAAAGATATCCAAGAACTAAGGAAAGATTGAAAACCTTGGGCATACTTGGTAGGAAAGGCATATTGGTCTATGATTTACTTAATGATCAATTCAACCACCAGCCAAAGATGTACCTTGGTTATATTTCATCTCTTCTGCTAGTTTTGTAATGAGCATAATGGCCTTAATGGAGAGGTTCAAAAAATTAAGATATGTAGCTCATCCGAGCTAGTTGGCATGAGATTTTGTTTCAATTCAGTTATGGTTATTGGCTTACGGGCCTCCAAGTGATTGGCAAATTATTCATAATATGAAGCATGAACAGATGAATCCCATATTGTGGATGAAAAAATAGCTTCTTGTAGGCTAGAATGTTAGAAGAGGTTTCTTGCTGCTTGTCTTTGGTTGAGATAATATACCGAGTATACTTTTTCTTTCTTATATTCAGAAATACATTACTTTTAGAGAGGTTTTGTTTCTTCTACTACTATATAGTTAGTTGCCTTTTGTTTTTGTTTTGTTTAAAACTTACAGATTTTGTTTTTGTAGGTCGTGGGATCATCATGATATTTTGTCCGTTCTACCTGAATATAATTCAAGTAGTCACTGCTCAACAAGTGCCCGGTTGAGGTCGATTGCCCCTTATAGTGGTCGAAAGGAGACTGCTGTTTATGCAACTGATGTACGCACGGGTATGGTAATTCGTTGTAAAGTCTACATAGATAACTTCTCCAGGATCCAGATATTTCATAACTCCATCAAACTTGACTTAGACGGGCTTTCTACTCTTCGAGTTCGTGCCTTTGATAATGAAGGTATTTGTGAAATGCTAAAAATCATATATTTAGTTTCATGTTATTGATTCTTCTGCCCCCCCGCAGCCCCCCTTTCCTCCCCTCTTTTTTGAGGCAGCGGGTTTTCAAATTAGATTGTCACATGTTTCTTTTGAGGCTGTTGTATTCTTTTTCCCTGTTAAGGTATATATCTGTGTTGCATTTCTCAATATTATTCTGTCTAAAATCTAGTTTAAGTTCTGGAAATAGGCAAGGGGCTGTTCCTATTGGGCTGAATGAGGGAAGGTACAGGTTGGCCCAAAGGAAAGGGGGATTTAAAGGCGGGCCTGGGGCGGCCCAAATAGAATCAACTGAGACCAGCTCGGGGTGCACCTTTGCGCATGGGACGTCCATGTTAGCGTTAGAAGCAGCCACTGGAAATAGGCAAGGGGCTATTCCTATTGGGCTGAATGAGGGAAGGTACAGGTTGGCCCAAAGGAAAGGGGGATTTAAAGGCAGGCCTGGGGCAGCCCAAATAGAATCAACCGAGCCCAGCTCAGGGCACACCTCTGCGCATGGGACGGCCCAAGTCCAAGCTACTGAAAACAGTTCGTGATGCAATGTTTTTCCAGGGATATTCTCTACTCATAGTTCGTCTTTGTTGGCGTTAGAAGCAGCCACTGGACAGGGCATGATTTTGAGCTGTGTAGCATGCCGGATGAATGCGACTTTCTCCTGTACTTGGAAAGCAGCTACGGTTCAGAACCACCTCAACACAATTGGGTTGCAGGTTGTTCCTTTACAGCAAAAGATGAATCAACATCAATTCCGGGCACGAAGTCTCCGGGGGTAGATCAAGGGGGTGTAGTGGTGCTACGAAGTCAGGAATTCTCAGAGAGCCCAGAGGACTATAACCCGTTAGCAGTAGTTTTGCCGGCCGGATTTTCCAATGACTCCAATCCGATTCAAGAGGCACAAACGGCAGACCTTCTACGTCATCAATAGACACTTTCGGATGGCTGGGTGCTTCGAAAAATGAGAAAAGTGAGTAAATTGCTGGGAGTCACATGCGCAGGATTTGATGATCATCTACTGGAATTATTCAGAGAAATAGTAGTGAGTAATTCTCTGTCAAGACCAGGTTCTAATAATGCCTCTGGGAAGAACAAAGAGGACAAATCAGCAAGAAGAATGAGAAGGGTAATGAAGGAGTTGTCCTGCTCGGTTAATTATGGGGGCAGCAAAGAGATGGTGGCCTTTGGGGAAGGCATTGAGAGGGTCTAATTTTTTAGTCTTATGCATTTAAAAATTTTATCTTGGAATGTGAGGGGATTGAATGATCTAAACAAACGCTTAGTCATCAAAGGTTTACTACAGGAATGGAAACCTAAAGTCATCTGTCTTCAGGAAACCAAGATGGAAAGTATTTCGAGAAGCTTTATTCATTCCATTTGGGGATCCAGATGGATTAAGTGGGCTGTACTGAATGCCCACGGCACTGCTGGAGGTGCTTTGGTAGCTTGGGACTCTCGTATGATTACAGACATTGAGCACAGAGTGGGTGAATTCTCCATCTCTTGCAAGTTTAGATTGGCTTCTAACTCCTTTGTGTGGGGTTTTTGTGGTGTCTATGGGCCAGTGACTGATGGTGTCAGGGGTTCTTTCTGGGAAGAGCTGCAGTCAACGATCTCCTCTTGGCAAGTCCCCTGGTGCATTGGGGGGGACTTCAATGTAGTGCGGTCTTCGGATGAGAGGTTAGGGGGCGGCATGCTGACTTCAACAATGAAGGGGTTTCAACAAGTTCATAAATTCTCAAGGCCTGGTGGACTTATAGTTGGAAGGAGGGGGGTTCACTTGGTCTAGAGGAGGTCACCAGACGGCTATGTCTCGCTTGGATAGATTTCTGATTTCAAACAACTGGGAGGATGTCTTTTCAGGTATCTCCCAAAAGTGCCTCCCACGGCCTTGTTCTGATTACCACCCCATTATGTTGTACTGCGGGGGTTTTAGTGCAGGAAATAATCCGTTTAGATTTGAAAAACATGTGGCTAGAATCGGAAGGTTTCGTGGACTTGGTGAGGAATTGGTGGGACTCTTATGTGGTGTCCGGGTCCCTAAGTTACTGCATTGCTAGAAAGCTGAAGCTTCTCAAAGAAGACTTGAGAAAGTGGAACCGTGAGGTCTTTGGTTTAATTTAGGACAGAAAGCAGACTTTGTTGAATAACCTGATGGAGCTGGACAGGGAGGATCAATTGGGCCCCCTCTCTGCTGAAAAAAGGAGTGAAAGAGAAGGTTTAAAAGGCCAGATTGGGCAGATTCTCAAGATGGAGGAAATCTCTTGGAAGCAGAAATCTCGGGCCATTTGGCTTAGAGAGGGTGACCGCAACACAATTCTTCCACAGAACGGCTACTTCTCATTACAGGAAGAATAAGATTACCTCCATTGTTATCGATGATCATGTTCTCTTGGAGGAAGAGCCCATTAGAAGAGGTATTGTTGACTTCTTTTCTAACCTTTACACAGAGCCGCACAACTGGAGACCGGTGGTGGATGATATTTGTTTGGATAGGCTGAATGGGGATGATTCCTCTAACTTAGAGATCCCGTTTTCGGAACAGGAGGTAGTGAAAGCCTTGGATGCATGCAATGGGGATAAAGCTCCAGCCCAGACGGGTTTACTATGGCTTTTTTTAAAAGATGCTGGGATGTCCTGAAGGTGGATATTATGACAGTCTTTGGGGCCTTTCATAGGGAGGGGGGCTTTGAGCGAAGCCTCAATGCTTCTTTCATTGCCCTCATTCCTAAAAAGGATGGTGCCATTAACATCAAGGACTTTCGTCCTATAAGTCTTGTAAGCAGTGTTTACAAACTGATTGCAAAGGTTCTTTTTTAAAGGTTGAAAAAGATTATGGGTAGCATCATCTCTTCCAGTAAAAATGTTTGTGGAGGGTTGGCAAATCCTGAATGCGGCTCTCATTGCCAATGAATGCATTGACTCTAGGATAAAGTAGAAAATGAAAGGGATTGTTTGCAAGCTGGATATTGAGAAGGCCTTTGATCACGTTAGGCTAAGATGGGTTTTGGGAGCAAGTGGAGAAAGTGGATTCAGTCGTGTATATCTACAGTCTCCTTTTCGGTCCTCGTCAATGGCTCCCCGGCAGGTTTCTTTCGTTCTTCTAGAGGCTTGAGACAGGGGGACCCATTATCCCCTTTTCTCTTTGTGATTGCTATGGAGGCTCTGAGTCGTTTTTTGCTCCGTGCTGAGGAGGTCGGCCTCATCAAAAGCTTCCATGTAGGGGACAGAAGGGGTGGTGGGTCGCCATCTCCCATCTATTGTTTGCAGACGACACCATTATTTTCTGTAATCTTATAGTGCGCCCTTCGTTTTGTGCGTTGCATCCTTGTGTGTTTTGAAGTTGTGTCAGGTTTGCGGATCAATCTCACAAAAAGCAGCATTACTCCGGTTTGTTTGATTCAAGGGATGGACATGTTAGCCAGCACGTTAGGCTGTAGAGTGTGTTGCCTCCCCTTGGTTTATTTGGGTCTTCCATTGGGTGCTTCTTCGCGTTCCATTGGGGTTTGAGATCCTGTAGTGGAAAGGTTTTTCAGCAAGCTGTCAGGTTGGAAGGATCAATTCCTCTCTAAGGGAGGCAGGCTCACGCTTATCAAAAGCACCTTGGCAAACCTTCCTACCTATTTCATGTTTCTTTTTCCCATGCCGAAGTTAGTTTGCAAAAGGCTTGAGAAGATTCAAAGGCACTTTTTATGGGGCTATGAAGGGGAGCGCAGAAAGATTCATTTAGTGTCTTGGGATAAAATTAAGAAGCCAGTGTCTCTCGGAGGGCTAGGGGTGAAAGACTTGGGCATTTTCAACACAGCTCTCTTAGGGAAATGGTTATGGAGGTTTGGTGAGAGTAATGGGGAGCTATGGAGGGAGATTATTGTTGATAAGTATGGGTGTGACAACGGAGGCTGGTGTTCGGGCAGTGTGGAGGTGCCTCAGGGATGTGGTCCTTGGGTTTCCATTAGAAGTGAATGGAGGCTGGTCAATAAAAAGTGTAGTTTTGTTATCGGAAATGGTGGCCGTGTTAAATTTTGGGAAGACGTTTGGAATGAGAATGAGCCACTTAGGGTGAAATTCCCTACTTTATATAGTCTGGCTAGCAACAAGGCGGATTGGGTATGTGAGTACTTGGAGAGAGCTGGGAACAAGCTTGTCTGAACTCCTCGTTTTAGGAGAAACATTTTCGACTGGGAGTTGGAAGAGGTGGGCTCCTTTCTTGGTCACATTTGCAGTTACCGAGCTATGGAAGGGAGGGAGGATAAGAGGGTGTAGCTGCCGAATAAGAAATCTTTTTCCGTCAACTCCTTCTACAAGAGCTTGTTCGATTTGGAAAGCCCTCTTTTCCCTTTGAAGCTCATATGGCACTCAAAAGCCCTTCCTAAGGCCTCCTTCTTCGCCTGGGAAGCCTCTTGGAAAGCCATTTTAACTGCGGATAATTTGAAGAAGCGAGGTTTCATCTTGGCTAGTAGTTGTTATTTTTGTCAGAAGAAAGAGGAAACGGTGGATCATGTCCTCATCCACTGCCACGTTTCTTGGAGCTGTTGGAACATGGTTTTTGCTCTTTTTGGTGTCTCCTGGGTTATGTCTAGCTCCGTTAGGGACCTTCTGTTGGCTTGGGCAGGGCGCTACCTTTTAGAAGAGAGTAAGAGAATTTGGAGACTAGCCCTTATTTGTTTGTTGTGGAGTATATGGATTGAAAGAAATAAACGTGTCTTCGAAGATGAGGAGCTCTCCATTCCCTTCCTCAAAGACGCGTTTTTGTGCTTGTTATTTTTTTGGGCCAAAGAGGCTTTCCCTATTAATATGTCTCTTCTTTTGTTGATTTTTTGGGGTCGTTAAGACCTTTGTAAAGCTTGATAGGGTTTTTGCCCTAGTTGCCCTTCTTGGGTTCAGTTATTAATATACTTCGTTAATTATCAAAAATAAATAAATCTAGTTTAAGTTTTTCATTCCAGTCTGTTTTCTTGGCTCTTATCACCTGCAAAAAAATTATTGATTAGATTATACATTTCTTCTTGGTATCACATGTGGTTAACTGAAAAATGTGACATGCTAACTAACTCCTTAAATTCCTCATTCAACACACTTGCACACAGATATGTATGTGAATTATAAAGAGGATCTCGTTTTTTTTTTTTAAATTGCGAATTGTTATGATTTCTAAGGGTAGTTTTGGGTATGGTGGAGAGGATTGAGTGCATGGACAGTGTCAATTTTTTAAAGTAGCTAGAGCCTAAAGGGTAGTGATTCAGTAAACCATCCTTGCTGGTCCATTGCCATACTAGCAAAAAACATGTGAGAAGCATAGGACCCGCCGTATAATTGTTGAACCAAATTTATGTTGGTGGAACTCAATTGTGATGGTTACTCTCTTTGGCATGGCACAGCAGAGTAGGCCGCATTTTTAGAGCTGAAGGTGGAGAGTTTTTTTGTAATGTTTCAAGTCCAGCTGGTCAAATAAATTTCTATTAAGGTGGAGATTGTAAGTGAGGTTGAAGGCATTTGAAAGGTTGTAGGGTTGGTGGAAAGGCATCTCTTGTTGTTGGGGGGATTCATTGATTATTATATGTTGGCAAAGAAGAAGGAAAGGGGTTCTGGGCATTTTGATCACTTGGTCGGGCAAATTTGGGGTGTTTTGCACGGTATGCATGTTATCTTATCTTGAATTCGAAGTCTGCAGCTATATGGGATTCAATTATTGAGAGATTTCAGCATGTTTAGCAGGTTGGAAGAAGCAGTACCTATCGAAAGGAGGGAAATCCCACTTATAAAGAGCACTCTTTCGAACCTTCCTTCGTATTATATGTTCCTTTTTCCCATGCCTTCTTTGGTGGAGAGAAAGTTAGAGAGGTTGCAAAGAGATTTTCTTTGGGATGGCAAGGAAGGGGAGAAAAAGATTCATCTAGTGAGTTGGGAGAAGGTGAGGGAGAAATATCCAAATTTGTTTGGCATAGCTTCTCATAAGTAAGCTCTAGTGTTGGAGTGATTTTTTTGGGAGGGAGTAAGGGTGATTTGGTGTCCTTGTTTTCGTTAGAATTTTTTTCTTTTGATTGGTAAATTGGGGGAAGACAGTATAAACGATAGGGAGGTTGGTGAGGTGAGGAGTCTATACCATCCACAGGCTAAAGACAGAAACTGAAACTTAAGACAAGATGAAAACTCTGAGAAAATGATCCACCTGGAAGTCATATAGGCTCTGGCTTTATATATTGAATTGATAGGATGTTGTAGATGATGAAAGCAACTACTTAGCTTGACCAAAATGGTTAACTGAAGTATGGAATGGCACTTGAATGAGATGGCTAGAGAGGAAAATCATGGGGCAATGGTAAATAGAAGACAAAAGCGTAAAAACATTGACAGCCATGTGATGTGAGAGGACATGGTGGGATAAGTGAGGGATTATATCATACACTTGTCGAGGACAGAAGAGTAAAGGAGAAAAGAAGGAAAAAGAAATTTGAAGAAAAGCCACTCCCCCTTGAAGTCGTATAGGCCCTGGCTTTATATATAGTACATAGACATGCTGTTTTTGATGAATCCTTATTGCATGTACGTACCGACTGTAAACTTATTGCATGTAAGAAAATGTTTTATTAGTTTAATTTATATGTGTTTTCCATTTCTCAGAAAATATTTCGTTAATTTAATGTATCAAGTTTTTATCCTTTTGTTAAAAAAAAAATCTTTGTAGGTGCTTATGCATGATGGAATGTTTATTCAAGTTCTCTTTGGTTATCTATCCTTTTTGAAGCTATTTCTAGATGCAAAATTTTATTAATTTGGTATGTGTTGCAGAAAATGTGTTTTCATCATTAGTGGGCTTACAATTCATGTGGCAACTAATGCCTGAAACTGATGGATTGCCCCATCACCTTGTCCATGTTCCTTTAAAGGACTCTCCTCTGAGTGATTGTGGTGGGTTATGCGGTGACCTAGATATCCAAATAAGGCTTGAAGATAGTGTAAGTGTCCTGCTATTATATTTCATGTGCACTAGTAGTGAGTGACAATACACTATTCTATTCTTAGCTAACTATATTCTCTTTTACATGATGCAGGGTGTATTTTCAGACTTGTATCCTGTAAAAGGAACCAGAATTGGCCATGAGATAGTTTCTGCGCATTTGCTTGAGCCACAATTTGAACACATGGCAGATAAGATTGTTTTAACTGTAGCTGAGGCCATGTCTCTTGATCCTCCCTCACCTGTTTTTGTCCTCATTGGCGCTACTCTCCATTATAGTCTTAAAGTTATTCGTGGGAATATTCCTCAAGGTTTTATTTTATGAATCCTTCTAAGAAATATTTTAATAAATAAATCTATTTGTTTATCTCAGTATAATGTCCAATGTCAAGTTTGATAAAGCTGCCCACCATAACTAGAGGTCATATGTGGGACTGCTGGAACCTGTGAATGCAGAAGATTGTATTGAAAACAAATCCTGATGGGTGGGATGGTGGAACAGACTAGAGACCAATTCATTTATTCTAATAGCCAATAGGTCACTGGTGATTGAAGTTTCATTTTTTGATTATATAGTATCACTTCTGAATCACTTAATTATTGATGTTGAAAACAAGAAAAGAAAATAATTTACATAAGGCTTGTGTGTTGACGTTCTATTGGACAAAGTTCTTGCATGGGAATGAAGCATTTATTCGGTAGTGTGGAACTATATATATTAGTTCAGCATACGGAATGCATCTATAGAAATTGCAAAAGTTAATTCAACCAAATTTGATATGTTAGCATGTTATGAAGTACAAAATAGTGGAGGGTACACTCAATACATGAAATATATTCTTAATTTGTAAAGTACAAGTAGACTATTTTGGCACATAAGCTTCACAATTGTGTTCTGAAATATGGTTTGAAGAGGCTCCCCCCCTCCCCACCCTCTCTAGATAAAGAGTATTATTATTTTGATCGGTTATCATACTTGTATTATAAATAAGGCATCTGAGAAGGGCAAACCCATAATAACAAAAGAAAGGGACCAGCTACAAAAGTTAAAGCCTAAGATCCCCCAAAATATCTATTAAATTATTTAGATACATAGAAAATTCTTTCTTAATCCAAAACAAAAGGGTTCTAAAAAAAGTTGTCTTTGAACTTCCAAGGGGTAAATTCAACCCTTTCAAATGTCCACCCATTTCTTTTGATCTTCATCAAATGTCCTCCTATTTCTCTCCCACCATAAGCCCCGTACAAGGCATACGGGGCCATCCTCCAATCAATCCACTGAGATGCTTGAATGCTCTCACAATAATGAGTTGCAAGTAGGGTATAGAGTGATGCGCACAATCCGGCTGAGTCTATCTCAAGAACCTTGGAACATATTATTGAGTTGATTCGCCACATGAGACACGGAAAATTCACGGCACATGAAGTCATGTTATTGATGTGGATTGGTCCACTAGTCTTAGATTAGAGAGACTCTAAGTTAGTATGTCATATTTCGAATGGCAAAACTTTGTGAGAAAACTGAGCTAGTTGTATTCACATACTTTTTTTCATTTTTTAGAATTTCCAAATAAATATTAATGAATTTGATTTTATTGTACTTCTTTAGAAGAAAATTCTTAGCAGGCTTGGAAGTTACTTCACTTGATATAGTAACATAGACGATTCTGTTATTTCAGCATGTTAACATGTTTTTGTTTTGGTTAGTATTGTTTCTGCTCAAGCATGTATATATATGGTTTTGCTAACCGACTTTACATTAGAAGTAAGTCAGTAATGCCCCACTTTTAAATGGACTACAATGCTTGTCATGTTCTCCTTCCGATCCAATTAAAGAGTCTCTTTTTCCTTTTTGGGATGTCCCAAATTATAAGTCTAGTTTCAGAAGTCAATGCACAGAGTATTTTAAATTTCCATATTACCCCTTTTACCAATTTGATGTGAATGTAGTGACTTTGAGTGAAGGCAGCTGAAAAGAAAGAGCAATGGGTAATTGCAGTGGTCATGGTGGGCTTGGAATGAGATGGTGGTTGGCAGTGAGTTGCGATTCTGGTGGCAGTGTATGAAATTCCCGGTCATCAGGGTTAACAGATGACGATGAAATGATGACATGTAGGTTTGGGGGTTACTGAATGGTGGTTATGGACCTGTTGTGAGAATGAACTGCTGCCAAAAGGTGTTTTGGGTAGTTTTAGATTGTTTGATTGAGGATGCAGATGAGGTTCATGTTGGCTTCAGGGGAGGTGATGGTGGTGTTGTTAGTGATGATGATTGGCAACAGCATACTGATTAATGTTGATGAAGTTTTTATTTTTATTTTTGGGGTAATACGATGCTGATGCTGTGTATTTTGTGAACCGTACAAGATGGTATATTGACATCGAAGTAATGTTTGTACATGTCTTTATGCATATCAGCAATATTATATTTTTTTGGGGACATTTTTGCAATATTAGTTGAAATTTCGCCAATTACCCCTAGGCATTGATTATATTGACTGGTCAATAGACATCAACACACGGATCTTGATCAGCTCATTTTTGGGTTTAGATCTTTCCTGATTGACAAGTTTTGCTCTGTTAGACACACAGGAGTTTATTATTCTTTATCACTTTATGTTGTGTTGTTTGTATTGACAAAAATATTTCTTGCTTTCGAAAAGATAAAAATAAAAAAGTCGCATGTATAGAGATAATGCTTCCCCAAGTCTAACTAGCTTGCTAAAATTTCCCTAAGCTTTATGGCATTCTATCAAGATGAAATGAACCTTAAAAGAGAGAGAGAGAGAGAGAGAGAGAGAGAGAGAGAGAGAGGAAACTACCTAGAAAATTTTTCTAACATAATTATTCATATTTTAATTTTGCGTGGAGCAGCCTCTCTCTCACTCTCTCTCTTATGAATGAGCTTTCTTACCAAAAATGAATTTGAATGCTATTTGTCGTCCTGAGATGCAACTTATAAGACCTCCAAAACTTTGATCTTTTAGTGTTTGCACTATTCCGAAGCCTTATTAATGACTAGCTCATTGCATGTATAAATTCCTTTAACAATAATTCTTGGTGAAGTGCATAAGTATCAGCTATTGATGCAAAGATGCTTTTTTTGCCTCATTTCCTTGAGTCTGTGTGTGTTGTATTGGTTCTGTTGTATTATGCTTGAAAGTATGGAGAAGTAAAACTTATGTGCATTTGACAAGCAAATTTTCTTCGAGGTTGACTTTGGAGCTTTTGGGAAGTGAGATAGTGATAAAGTTATGTGGTCCTTTTTCTTTTTCCTTGCAATTGTTTGGGGTACTTGGATGGAAAGAAATGCTAGAATTAGACAAGGCATTTGATTAGAGAAAACTAACCAACAACATACTGACATAGTAAGAAATTTTAGCAAGGTTGGAGCTCAGTGCTTTGTTATAAGCTTTATTTTGATTAGAGAAAACTAACTATCAACATACTCACATAGTAAGAAACATAAAGTAGGACTAATTAAGACAAACTCAATTATGAGAGGTCCTAAGTGTCCCCCTCCCACTGAAATCCAATCAATTTCCAAAATTGCTCTCTTCTTTAAACTTTGATTTTTCTTGAACCACGATGGACTGCATCACCCTCAACTGGAAATTTGGAGATGTATACTTTTTTTTTTTCCATTTTTTTTTCTTTCGCTTCTTTCCTTTGCTGGGGTTTTCCTCTTTCATTTTGGTGTGGCTTCTCATCTTCCACTTGTATTGTTCTCTTTCCGTTTGGTTTGATAAATTAAGATGTCTTATCCACACACACACTCACACGCAAGTTAATGTTTTAGGAAATAAAAGTAAGCCTTTTATAGTGGACTAACTTAATATCAAGTCGTCTTTATGTCAAAACTTTAGCCTTAATTTTTTATTTCTCTCTTTTAAAGACTTCTTACATGGACTACTTACATTCTGTTGGTTAATTTCAATTGTCTTATTTCCTTTTTGATTGGCATTTGCAGCGGTAACTTTACCATCTCCATTTCACCGATGGTCTGTTTTGAACTCTTCGATTGCTCAGGTGGATGCAAAGATGGGTTTAGCTTACGCGTTGAGCTTAGGGGTAACAACAATCATTGTTGAAGACACCAGGGTTTCTGGTCACATGCAAATGTCATCTCTTCATGTTGTCCTACCAGATACTTTATGCTTATACATATCGCCTCTGTCTCTTTTTGGCGACCCTATTGAGGGAATAGAACCTATTCCTTCTCTGTCACGTTGGTATCTTGTTTCCGGCAAACAATATCTCATTCATATGAAGGTTTTCTCCAGAGGACCGGATGCACAAGAAATCTATACTACAAAGGTAACCTGTCCCTTTTAGTTTTACCTTTCCAGATTTTATAAATGTAAAAGAACGGTCTAGAGCTCTTGGTAGAAAAAGCTAGTATATCCTTCATTTAAGCTCTTTACATGGGTATTTACAAATCATTTTTGTTGGAGTTGAAGTAATTCGCAAGAATTACACCTTGAAGGCCTGTTTGGTAGGAGGGCAGAAAAGGGTAAGGGAAGGCAAAAGAAGGATAACCCATCCCTCTAGGCTCACTATATTCCTTCCTCCTTAAAGTGGGAGGAAAGGAAGAGGGAAGGCTCCCTCCTTTTGCTTCTTCTTTTCGACATTTTTTTTCCTTCAAATGACTCCATTTTTCTGATAGTAAGGGTACAATAGTAAAATCACAAACTACCCATTCCTTCCCTTTTCTTCCTTTTTCAACCAAACAAAAGGAGGGAAAGACCCCTTCCCTTTGTAGGGATATCCTTTCCTTCACTCTTACTCTCTCTTCGTTCCATTTTTTCATCCCTCCTATCAAATATAGCAATTTGTCTTAGAATTAATTCTTGAGTTTGTTTATTTTTAAAACACAACTTTTTTCTTATAAGTAAACATATTTATATGTATAAAGGTGCCCGAGGGGCGCGGGCACATATTTACAATGGAGAGGTGACAAAATTTTACAGCCTAATACTCCCCAAAAAAGTCAACTAAAGATCCTATATTCAAAGGAAAGGTTTTGTTTGCCCAAAGATAAAGCAAATACAAAAAACTGTCTTTGAGAAATAAAGGGGGTTTCTCTATCCCTTAAGAAACATGTCTATTTCTTTTCTTCCATAAGCTCCAGATCAAGCAAAGCGGTGCCATCCTCTAAATCACACAGACATCCTCCTCACATGGCACCCCTTCCAACCCAAAAGCAACTCTTTCAAAGACCCGGGAGTGCCCAAGCACAACCAAAAGCAGAGAACAAAAAATTCCAGCAGCCCAAGCTACTGAACAGTGAACTAACAGGTGGTTAACCGTCTCCATGGCGTCCTTGCACCCAATGCACCTGTTAGCTAAGTGAAACCCTTTCATCTGCAGATTATACTATGTCAACATGGCGCCCTTAGCTGCCTCCCAAGCAAAAAGGCCAACTTGATCGGGACATGGGTAAGCGAAAATGACCTCCATGGAAAATGAATCCCCTGCCTCCCCATTAACTCTCGGTAAAAAGAGCGCACAGAAAAAATTCTTGGACTATTAACAGTCTAATAAAGTGTCTTCCTGGCCCACGAACACCTTAAACCTGTGCAAGGACTCCAAGAAATTCACCTCTTCTTTTAACTTTCAGTCAAAGAAATTCCTTCTAAACCTTGGGCTCCAAACCATCACACCACCCTTCCAAGAGCAGCAATCCACGACTCATGCATCCTTTTGAAGGGCCGAGCTATAAATTTGGGAAACCTGTCCTTTTAACTCTTTGTCTCCACACCAAGAATCCAGTCAAAACTTCACCCTCAAATCCTCTCCCATCTCTAAGAAAATGCACTTTTGAAAGTCCGCAATGCCTTTCCTTATCAACCCCCACATGCACCACCACATCCCTTGAGAACTAGCCTCCATCTTCACTCCCATATTTTGAAGATACCACAATCAGACATTATCCTCCACCTTGAATCTCCATAGCCACTTACCCAACAAGGCTTTATTTAACATGCTCAATTCCTTAACACAAGAATAGGGGTCTTCAGTCTATCCCACTTCACTAAGTGCATCTTCCTTCCATCATCCATTTCTGCCCAAAGAAAATCCCTTTGAAGCTTTTTCAGTTTTCCTGCTACTGTCGCTGGAATGGGGAACATGGACATATAGTAGGTTGGAAAATTAGCTAAAGTGCTTTTGATTAGTGTAATCCTCTCCCCTTAGACAGATATTGCCTATTCCACCCTGCCAACAACCTTTGAAACCTCTCAATTATCGGATCCCAAATCCCACAAGACCTTGGCAAGGCACTAGAGGCAAATTCAAATAAATTGCAGGTAGTGACCCAACCCTACACCCAAAAGACCAAGTAAACCCCTCCACCTCCCTTACCTCCCCAACTGATATTAACTCTCACTTGAGTTAATCTGAAGACCCGAAACTGCTCAAAAGAAAACAGAATGCATTTAAGGAACCTCATCTGTCGATCCTTTGTCTCCCAAAATATGATTGTGTCATATGCAAACAGAAGATGTGAAACCTCCACCTATTTATCCCCATCAATCCTCTTGTCTAAGTCCCCTCGAAGCCAAGAAGAAGCCAGTTGGAGAATCATCAACCAACACTGATAAGGAAACTGTGGAGATGCAGGTTCATGTCCATCTTCACGATATTTCCCCAAATCCCTTCTTGCACAACATTGACTTAAAAAAATCCCAGCACACGTGGTCATACGCTTTCTCAATGTCTAATTTGCCGATCAAACTTTCCTCCTTCCTCTTCTTTTGCACGTCAATGCACTCATTTGCAATTAACGCTGCATCTAATATTTGCCTCCCTCCCACAAATGTATTTTCACTCTTCAAAATGATGCTGCCCAACACCCTCTTCAACCCCATGAAAAATACCTTGGCCAATAATCTATGCACACTTCCCACCGAACTAATTGGCCGAAAGTCTTTAACATCCTCTGCCTCTTCCTCCAGCACCACCTGCCAACAATTCTTGAAAAAGGTATCATGAACCCATCTGGCCCGGCACTTCGTCCCGATAGCAGCAAGACTTTAGAGCCATCAAGATTTCTTCTTACTCAAAAGGTTTCTGCAAACCTGCAGCCTCTTGACCATTCAACCCTGCAACCTGCAAATTATCCAATCGCGATCTCCATCCTCCAATCTCACTGCTCGGTATACAACTCTTTGTAAACCTTTGAAATACCACGCCTCACCTCCTCTTCCTGACACAACTGATCACCGATTCTAATAGAAGAAATCTGATTCCTCCCGTTGTAGGCAGAAGGAACACGGTGGAAGAACTCAGTGTTGGGGTCTCCTTCCCTGGCCAAGGCACTTCCTCCACCTTCAAAACTATACCCAATTCGCCTTTCAAGCCTTCCCTCACTGTTCCTTCCTCCTCAGATAATGAACTGGGCTGCTCTTTTCGATCCAAATCTGAGATACTCTGCAAAATCCTATTATTCTTATGAATATTGCTGAACACCTCTTTGTCCCCTCTCTTTAAGTCTGTTTTCAGCAACTTCAATTTCCTACAGAATACTGACTGTAAGCAATGGCATCTCAACCTTGTTCTCCCATGGAGTTAGATTGATGCCACAGGCATAACGACCGCCTATTTCCTTGGAGTGCTCAAGGATAACTCTGGCTTCTCTTTTGTTTGGCAACTTCCTCCAAGACTACAAAAAACCACTCCAATTCTGACCTCATCACCTGCAGCCACAGAACAACATTGACCCCCCTTTCAGTGATTTGTACAGCTCAGAGCTTCTGTTCCCCTCCTCCGATATCTCAAACATCTTCTCTCCTATCTGAACAATTGTCATCTTCTTGAGAGTTTTAAAACACAGCTTTTTCCTCTTTATTCTATAAAAGTTTAGGTGTGGATCTCCTACAGTTTGTAGAACTCAGATGTGTTTCTCCCTGATTTTAAATCGTCTGTGTTAGTACTCTGGCAAGAAGTTGAGCCATCCGTTTTTAAGGGTTTAGAGGGAATCAAGAAATTGGGTATTGTTTTAGCTGTAAGTGAGCAATTTCTTACCATCTTATTGGAGCCTCCCCATTGGCATCCCTTCAAAATACATGGAAACCTAACATGGAAAATGTTTATGATTTTATTTTTTGGTTAGTCTTAAGAGTAGTATTATGTAATAAGCTCAAACTATGTTCCTATTTTATGTGAATTATATACTCAAGATTAGGTGAAGAGTAAAGTTACTCTCGAGATAACATGTCTTGAGAATACTGATTGTAAACAACACTGAAGCTGTCATTTTTAGTTTGCCAGTTATGCTAAGGTCCATAATCCTTATTTGAAAATTCCTTTGATGTTGTATTTCCTATATTTTTTGTTTATCTTTCTGGGTCAGTGTTGTCAATTTGTGGGTTATAATGTTTTCTTCTTGTTTGCTCATTATTCACTTGATTACCTTTCCCAATCATTTTCTTGGTTCTCTTTTGGCTTAGAATTTCCTTCTTTGCAGAGTGATGATGTTAAGCTGCATGACAACGAGTCCAATTACTGGAATACTTTCCCGGTTTCTGATAGTATTGATGTCAAACATGGATGGTGGAATTCTAGAATCCTGAAAGCAACTTCTTGTGGACTAGGAAAACTGACAGCAACTCTAACTTATAGTAGTGGGCATGGCGAAGCGAAAGAGGTACTTTTTACTGACTGCTTCCCCCCCCCCGGCAGGGGGCTGTCCAAAACCAAAATTTATTATTCCTTTTCATTTCCTCTTTTCACTTTAATCATTATTGTTTTGTCTTGGCTGTTGCTTGCGTTAAATCTTGGCTGCCTGTACTGTTGATATTTTTGTGCAGGTTCTCAAAGTTGTGCAAGAAGTCATGGTTTGCAATCAAGTAATGTTCAGCATGGACAAAAGAACTGATGTATCTCATAGTATTCTCCTTCCCTGGGCCCCTGCTGTTTATCAGGAGGTGGAGCTAACAGCAACAGGAGGTTGACAGTCTTTGATCTTCTAATTTTTCTGAGTAGTTAATTCACTTCTGACTTTACTGATGGATGTTGGATGGTATTGAATTTTTTAGGCTGTGCAAAAACGTCGAGTGACTATAAATGGTTTTCTTCAGACATGGCTACTGTATCTGTATCTGCTTCTGGGGTTGTCCAGGCAAAAAAGCCTGGTAAAGCTACCATCAAAGTAGTATCCATTTTTGATCCACTCAATTATGATGAGGTAATGATACAAGAATTAAGTATATTGCTTATGCCTTTTTTTTTTTTTTTTGCATCCTATTGTTAATTAATAATTAGCATCCAGTTGTTTATATCAGTGAAGTAAATTCTTGAGAATTCTTCTGTTGCAAACATGATAGAATTTCTATTATAATCAATGGTTTTAAAGTTCCTATAGTGTTGCTGAGAACTCAAAGTTCAAAGCATTGTTGATTACTTTGATTTTAAGCTTTCTTACATTAAGTGCTAAAGCTTCCTCCTTGCATTCTAAATCGAAGGTCATTTGGAAAAATTATAGTGCATCTATTTATTAGCAATTCAAGGTAAAACTATATGTTCATATAAAAGAATATACATCGAAAAAAAAAAAGAGATCAGTATCACTGTTTTTCTTTTCTAATTTTAATTTTCACTTTTTTGTTATGGAATTTGTCATTCCATAGACATTCCAATTTTTAACTCATATTACAGAATAGCAGTCCATGTTCTGAGATTATGTCATGTGGTCAGGTCAATTCTTTCAATAATCTTGGAAGGCCCTAGGAGTATGCACTTTGTCATTACTCATTGTGGCATTCAAATAGTTTCTTCAACTACCAATGTCCACCCAAAGTAATCCTTGATAACCTACTCAAATATTGCTAAAGAAGCATATAAATGCTGTTTTGAAGATCATATTTCTTTTTCCCATTGCAACAACCAGGATGCATGTGGGCGTCTTAACTGGTCATATAGATGTTCAAATAAGATGAAACATCTTAAAAGACATTAAAATGGGTGGACACTTCTTAAATTTTTTTCTTGCACATGCTTGTTGCGCCCAGAGTCCCACAAAAGATATTCTCAACTGGTTCACTTTGCACAAATTGCAAGTGTTATATTCCATACGCTGAATCTCCTAATATTGTTTTTCTTCAAATGTTCTCACTTCTCCAAATGGTTCCCCACCACTACCCTTTTTTTTTTTAATCTTATCTGTGTAATTATCTTATATAGGTGATCGTTGAGGTTTCCATCCCTTCTTCTATGGTTATGCTGCCAAACTTTCCTGTAGAAACTGTTGTTGGATCACACCTTCAAGCTGCAGTGACAATGAAAGCATCAAATGGTGATGCCATGGTCCTGAACAATTTTGAACTAATCTTTTTTCCTGTGCGACTGTTTGGCCCCTTTTATTTCCCTTTGTTTAAATTGGTTTGGTATCTGCAGGTGCCTACTTTCATAGATGTGATGCTTTCAGTTCCTCCATAAGGTGGAAAGCTGGAAGTGAGTCTTTCACAATTGTCAACGCAACTGTGGAGTCATTTATCTTGGATGAGCTATGTGGTCCTCCATGTTCATGGACTTACGTATTTGCTTCAAGTGCTGGTCGCACTATTTTACATGCGACGCTTTCTAAAGATAGTCAACAACTGGACCATTCTTCGAGTGGACCTATTGCTTTAAAAGCATCCTTGAGTATTGCAGCATATTCACCACTCATCGTACATCAAGCAGGTGATGGAAACCAATTTGGTGGTTACTGGTTCGATTTGGCTCAAGCTGAATCTCAAAACCAGCTGGTAAATTTGGACGATTTGTATCTTGTCCCTGGCACACAGTTAGATGTAATGCTTCGTGGAGGACCAGATCGGTGGGACCAAGGTGTTGACTTCATTGAAAGTGTGGAAACTTTAGATGAAGAGCATACTCCTCTTAATGATGGAGTTCTTGTCCATCAAATATCTACCAGCTACGGAACTCCGTACAGAATTTTTTGCCAAACATTAGGAACCTTTGTAAGTTTCTGCAATTTTTTTATATGTACTATAATCTACTCAATTCGTTATGATCATGAGATATTTTCTTTCCCTGGTTTTTAAAAACACAGAAACTTGTTTTCAAACGTGGAAACTTGGTTGGGGATGACCATCCTCTGCCTGTTGTAGCAGAAGTGGAATTGTCGCTTACATGTGCCTTCCCTTCCTCAATTGTGCTAATAGCTGATGAACCTGGTATGAGGACAATATCTTTTCATCAAGGCTTATGCAGGCAGTGTCTTGTGTTCTTGCTGCCTTTCATTTTACTGATCTTATTGTCTTATTTTAATTTCCTAAAAAAATCACTTATTTGAGTGAATTTATGTTGTGCGCTTAGTGAATGCACCTGATGTTATACGCACTGAAAGTCAAGCTGACCGCGGTCCAGGACGATTACGTACCACTCCTATTACTGTAGCAAATGGGCGTATTATTCGAATATCTGCAGTTGGTATTAGCAACTCAGGAAAAGCTTTTGGTAATTCATCTTCTCTCTGTTTGAAGTGGGAACTTAGCAATTGCGATGGATTGGCATCTTGGGATGATGCCTATGATTTATCATCCAAGTCCAGCTGGGAGAGATTTTTGGTCTTGCAAAATGCATCGGGACTGGTACTTTCAGAATTTTCGCGTCTTCATTTTCTACGCCATTGTCTTAGTCATCAGTTTTTTAGGTGTTCCTCGGTATTCTTTGTTGTGAGGAAGAAAAAGCTGGAGCAGGTTTCATATTTGCATTAGACTAACTTAAAATTGTATGTTTAATGAAGACAAATTGTTTTTCTAGGGTTTGCATCACGAAGTAGAAAGAGAAAAGAGAATAAAAGAATGAGTAGGAACATATGGTCTACTTGCCTCCCATAGGATCATATACGCATCAGTGACTTAATATTACAATTTAATAATGCCCCTGATAAATAGAATATAGAATAATCATCTTCCGAACATTGGCAATCTGTGCTCTTAGGTAATCCTCTCTAGTGGTAAATGGAGTGCTACTTTTTGTATATATTATATGCTCTTACCTTGAAATACCCACAGTGAAATGAAACCACTTGGGTATGGGCACACATGCGCTATAGCTCGAACTAATGGAAAATTTTGGGATCTAACAAATCCTGCCCCCTAGATACACACCCACACTTGATAGTTTGTACACGAGTCCATCTAACATAAACATTCATTAATAGCATGCATATTTATCATTCATTCTGTATGCATAGTACAATAATATGAGATTTTTAATCTCTCTCTCTGTCTCTCTCTCTGATTCTGAGTGATGCAAGAATATGCATGTGATGGTAATTAACATCTTCTGTTGGAAGTGGAGGTTTAATCACTATGCCTTTTTCTTGATTCTTGTCCATCTTCAAGTGTTAAAAGTGCTGTTTTTTTCTCATGCTGATCTTACAATATTATTTATAGATGTTGTAATAATGTGATACTTTATTCTTTAGGATTTGACTAATGTAAACATCTATTGTAAAGCTCTCAAGCAATAAAAATAAAAGTAAACGTAATGCTGGTGATATTCTGTTATAGAAGTTTTGATGATTCGATAATTAAGTTTTCTTACTAGCCTCTAGCGAATCTTCATAAATATGCTATATTTGTTTGTTTCTTTCTCTCATCTGTCTTGCTATCAACATGGATGTGAGCTGAGATGTTAATTATTAACTTGTCAGTGTATTGTTGGTGCTACCATTCTTGGGTTCTGTGATACCTTGAGTGGCTATCAATTTACTACACCATCTGACGGTTTAGAGAGTGTTCTTACAGATGCTATAAGTTTACAGGTATGCTGTTTTGTATTTTATTTTCTCTGGAGCTTTGTAAGTTGTTTGGTTGCATTTTTGTAAGACATAAATTTAACTTCGACAGTGAAATTAAAACAAAGAGGCAGAAATTTAGAGAAAATTCTGTTTTATGGTGTTCTGTCTTCCTTTGAAATTTTGAATGAAATCATGAAAATGGATTTTTTTTTTTGTGCCTTTATTTTTTTTCCAAATAACATTTTTACGTGTTTCCAGAAACAAACTCCTAAATGCATTCCTCTTTTTTTTTTCTAAATGGAAAATCATTTTGCATAACGAACCAAAGAATCTTTGTGTTTTTCATTGTAGTTAGTTGCAGGAGATTCATAGTTGTCTTTGTTAATTCTTTACACTTGGTATAATTAATTAATTTTGTGTTCTATTTTTGTTCTGATAAAGTTGTGTAAATGCAGCTAGTTTCCACCTTAAGAGTCAATCCAGAGTTCAGCCTGTTATTTTTCAGTCCTGATGCTCAGGTAAATTTTAGTGTAATCATATTTATTGCTTGTGCGGCCTGTTCTCTGATGAAGCTGCATTGTACATGATTGCAGTTTAGTTATATATATTTTTATTCTTTCTGCATGCATCTTTTTGTTGATAAGGTTTTCTGTTTGCATCTTTTCTTTGATAAGTAAAGGTATCTATTCAAAAATGCCCGAGAGGGGGGGGTGGGGGGGTGAACCCATAATACAAAAAGGGAACCATTACAAAATAGGTCTCAAGGAGCCCAAAAAATCCACTAAAGAGCCCACACACGAAAGATGAGCTCTTTTAGCCCACAAGAAAGGTAACCTCAAAAACCTATCCTTGAAAACAAAAGAGGGGAATTCCTCCCCATTAAACATCCTCCGATTGCGCTCCCTCCAAATACACCAAATTAAACACAAGGGGGCCATTTTGCAAATCTTCCTAGCCTCCCCTTTCATCCTACCCCCACTCCATGCAAGCAGAGGATCCTTCAAAGAGACCAGCATTGTAATACCCCGACCCAAAATGTTACGGAGCAAGCCAAGTAAACTCGAACTATTAGAGCTTTTTGTTATAACATTTAATAACTGGGCGATTGTGAAATTTTAAATAGATTTGAAGGTACGGACAATGCCCAAGCGATGTCAAGGAAGCCATGAACGAATACCGAAATCAAAAATGAAATCTTAAATAAGGAAAATAAAATAAATGAAAAAAAAAAAGAAAATATAAAAATAAAATAAAAGTTAAATGAAAAAAATGAGAATTTGGAAAGAAATAAAAATGAGAATGTAATATGTGAACAATATATATGTATATATATAGGTGTGAAAATTTAAATAAATAAAGAAATATGTATGTGTGGTGTAATCAGTTATAACATGTAACTGAAGGTAAAAAAAAAAAGAAGAAGAGAGAAGAACAACGAATGGGGAGCAAATGAAGGGGCAGTGGTTACGGTTGAGGAAGAGAGAAAGAAAAGGGGAGTTGAAGTGTAGAACCTGGAAGGGCGCGGGAGAGAGAGAAATTAAGTGAGGGGCGTTCTCTTGTTTTATATAACAGCCATGCGTTAGAATAAGAGGAAGAAGAGAAGAAAAGAAAAGAAAAAAACAGAAACAGAGGGACGGCTGGTTGCTAGAACAGAGGAAGAAAAGGAAGGAAAAGAGGAAGAAGAAGGAGGAGATAGGCCAAGGGGCACCTTGCGTGAGTTGTGAAGGAAGCGGAGGAGGAAACGAGCCAAGACAAACCGGGTCTGGGCAGTGAATTCGGGAGTGAAATCAGTGATCGCTCTGTACGCAATTGGGTGAGTGAGGTTAAATTTCTATGTTTAATTTTGTTGTCGAGCATGAATTACTATGTTGATATAGAATCGTGTGAAACATAGGACTTGATTGAATGCATAGAATTTGATTGGTGTTGGAATTGAATCAAGGAAAACAGAAAAAAAAAAGAAAAGAAAAAGAAAACAACGGACAGAATTGAAACTAGGCGCAACAGTGAAAACGGAGGAGAAAAAAAACAGTTCGGGTGAGGCGATTTTGTTGCGATTAATTGGGCTAGATCATGGGTAATTGATTCCCTTGGGTGTAGGAAAATCTTAGAGTCAAATCGGGATTGAAACCGTAGGAGAAAAACAGAGAAAAACGGAAGGGAAAGGGGCTGCCGGAAAACCGCACAGCCCCTGGTGCGCTACTGTTCCGGTCATTTTGGGAGTGCTCTGGCACTCCGATTTGAAATCCGACGGTAGATTTGAGTTGCCCATAACTCGTAGGTGTTAACCCCGCTGAAAAACGCAAGAAACCCGTCACCGGCGAGTCGCTGTTGACGAAGAAGACAACCTGTACGCTGGAAATGGCTGCTGCGCGGCTGCTGTTTTCCAATTTTATTTTGGCCAAACCGAGTCGGGTCTGACCCGACCCACCCATTCAGATGACTGCCCAACACTTGTACTTCATGGGTAAATTTTTAAATTTGAGTTTAGATAGTGTTTGATTAGAAAGGAGAGCTATCCAATGGTTGGGTTAAACTTGAACAGGAAATGAAAAAAAAAATAATAACGAGGAATGGAAAATTTGTATGGGCAGTGAATTGAACCTGTGACCAAAGGAGAAAGGGGGAGAAGCTTAGTCACTGTGCCACTAAGGCACATGTGGTCTGTTTGGACTCAAATACTATATGTATTATCCAGATTAATTAATTTAAATAAATGATTTAAATTAATAAATTTTAGATTTAATTTCGACGCGTAAATTAGTAGAATGAATAATGAAAACTTACTATTTTGGACCCACTGAATTTAATGGTGAGGTCCATTTTACGAGACGGAGTCCCGAAAAAATAAAATACTCGTAGAATGTCAAAATGACCAAAATACCCCTACGTCGAAGGTGAGTTAAACGGACTCCGATTTAGTTAAGTAAATAGTGAATTTTTATTAATCCAAACCTATTGGACTCAACGGTGGAGTCCAAATTATGAAAACAGAACCCAAAAAGTAGAGACACGTAAATGACCATGTTGCCCTTGAGTAAATTAAGTTTAAAA
This sequence comes from Nyssa sinensis, assembly GCA_008638375.1. Lineage (NCBI taxonomy): Eukaryota > Viridiplantae > Streptophyta > Magnoliopsida > Cornales > Nyssaceae > Nyssa > Nyssa sinensis. Next base: position 61,608,080 of record CM018032.1, read on the forward strand.
TGGAAATCGTAAAACATAAATTAGTAAGGGAGGTATTTAGAGTAACGAGGCATAAATTCGGTAAATGATATGAAAGCTAAAACGTGTTTATTGATTTATAGACAAGTCAAAAGGAAAGGAGAAAGTCACGGGATATTAAGACGTTGATGAGATAAGTGGATTCCTATCTTTGATACGTGGTTTCCAAGCCACGTTTTTTCTATTACTGCCAATCTTGTACTCTTATATGTACTCACTGTCATTGTTTCCCACCATGGATATTGTTCTACCTGGTGGATGCCTATTGGTTGATGTTGCATGACTGATTCATTTCATTGATATCCATTTACTGTATGTTACGTTATGATGTTCCATGTTTTGTACATTCATATGGAATACTATAGAATCTTAATTTATGTTAAGTGCCGGGTTTTGTGCTCAGTCACATTACTTATCTGATGCTATCTGATTGACTGGGACCTACGGGTCAATTTATGAGACCTACGGGTCAGAAAGACATATGGTAATTATGGCGTTTTTACGCAGTAAGGTTAATGGGCATTTTATATGCATTTATGTTAATGGGGGGTATGCCAGGCCCCAAATGACCGAGGGTCTGCCAAACCCTGAACAGAGTAAAGGCATCATCCATGTTAATTGATATAGTTCTATGTTGATTGGTTTTGATTTATTGGATTGATTGTGACCGTTTCATTGTGGCAGTATTTATGTTGATTGTGTTCATCAAGCCTATTCTATATTCATGCTACACTGTTACTCTTGACGGTTATTGTACGTTGTCATTCATTGGTTACTCTTAACTGTTATTGTACCTTGTCACTCATTGGCCATTGTGGCATTTTACAGTTGACTGGAATCGTTATCATGACTGGCTATCATGTTACCTTGACTTGTATTCATTTATGTCATCCCCACCCGTATTGGGGATAGGCTTCTACTTACTGAGTTTGTAGCTCACCCCTTACTAAATTTTTCAGGTGAGAATGTTACAGAACCACAGTAGGAGATTAGGAGCTTAAGGAGACAGTTGAGGAGCATAGTAGTAATGAATGAAGTCTCTCCCATGTACTCACCACCTAAGAGTGGTTTAGGATCAGTTTATTGTTAGTTTGAAGTTTAGTCTTTGAACAATAATTGTAATAAAGCTTCCGCACTTTAATGTCATGTTTATATTATTTACTGTTATCATTGGTAAAAGAATGAAAAAAATAGGGACGGCCATTGGGCCGGCCCCGCGACACGAGATCCGCATAGGGTGGGTTTCGGGTCGTGACAAGCATAACCCAAGAACAACCAAAGAAAGAAAGCACAAAACACCAAGCATCCCGCGCCCACGAACTGTGGACTAGAAGATGCTCGACACTTTCTTCTTCCTTCTTTCATGCTACATCTATTAGCCAAATAGAAATCTCTTTGTTGGAGATTATTCAAGGTCAAGATGGCCCCCTAGGAAGCCTCCTAAGCCAAAAAAAGACCTTTGAGGGAACTTGGGAATACCAGATCAATTTACAAGGGAAATTCCTCCCCTCCCGACTCATCAATTCATTATAGAAAGAGCTCACTGAGAATTGCTTGGAAGGGCTGGCTTTCCAAATCACAGTATCCTTCCTTTCCTCCAACACTTTGCAACAGTCTGCTTTTAAAATCTACTAGTATGTTTTTGTGGCTCGTAAAAGAAGAATTGAAGAAGGAGAAGAATAAAAGAAGATAGTAATTTTTCAAATAGGAGGTTGGAATACTCCATGATCCGTACATTCCTCTCTTTTTTTATTATTAAGTGTAACAAAATTACAATAATACCATTATCAATATAGTCCTAGTATCCTAACACTGTGTACTTATGTTGGGGACAATCCACCATTGTTTAATAGTTATGCGGATAATTGTTATTAAAGACCAAAACCACTTTTGGAGTCCTGTAGTAGTATAAGAAACCTATTATGTGGCTCAAGCAAAGCAGGGCATATATAAGGGTAAAACTACTTGTGCTGAATGGAGAAAACATAAAAAAGGTTTTTTACTTTGCTTGCCGAATATGGACCTTACCTAGTTTGGTCTTGCCAATCATTGGCATGGTGTGGGGAGGGGTAAACTCAGTAGCGGCCTTTCAGCATTTCACGCCAAATGGTTTCCCTCACAATGCAGGTTACCAAGCTTGGCAAGTTGATGTTTTGGCATTGCAAGAAGCGGTGGCCTCTTCACTTGCTATCATGAGCAAACATTGTGCACTTTTTAAGACAATATTGGACTTGCTGCTTTACATCAACAAGTCTTGACTGGTCTATGACATTGCTAAATCAAAATAGCGGCCAACTTCAATTGAGAAGAGAGGGAGAAAAAATGGCATTACTCTGAATACTAACCAAGTTGCCAACTTCACATATTAAGAAATCATTGCTGTTAAACAAATTGCCCAGGGACAGGAATGGTCATCACAATGTGTGCTTAGCATCGTTTCTTGCACCTGGAAAAGTTTTCTTATGAAGTCATGGAGTTGCCCAAACTACCTCAACGACCCCGAAATGATGTAAAGAGAAATTCTAAGGACTCAAATTAGCCACACTGGTCCTTGCCCTGACCCCGTTGGATCCAACAACACCCTCAAAAAAATAATAATAAAAAAACCCTGCCTTGTTTTCAAAGCTTCCAAGACATGATCTTATGCATCACTTCTGTCCTCGTATAGGCCAACCCCTATACTAAATACAACCCAATGCTGGTGATATCACACCATACCAGCTGACATGTTCTGAGACAAGAAAATAATGTTAATAAAATGTACAAATCATCATAAATAAGAAACAAGTAAAACGCTTACTATGATGATTGCGAGCGTAAACTGCAAGGTTTTTCATAGTTTAGATACACAGTTCACTGCATATAATGTTTCTGTGGATGCACTCCTGTCTGCCTATCACAGGGTGTTATGCTATGGCATAATTTAAATATTTTATATATGATAAACACTCACTCAACAAAGCCTTAACCTAATATTTTGGGGTCGTCTACATGAATCATGTCTTGCCATTCTTCTCTATTTTAGGCCATTCTCTCCGTTAGACTACATATTATCATATCTTTATATATGATAAAGGAGAAAAAAAATTATGCAACAAGTTACTGATGTATAAATTTATGAAAATCACAAACCTTGCTAGCAATTTTGAGTCTGTTAGACAACCATGTGACCATCCCAGCCTTTTTAGCTATTTTATTCTCTTTTATTTCTTTGGAAGTTACAGCGTTGAACTATAATTTCTGAAAAAATATATCGCCAATTGACTTACAATGTTTTATTTTTGCGTGTATCACAATAATTTAACTTATCCATCAACACTTGGGACAGCTCATATCAGATACTTCTGTTCCTTAATTTAAATTTTTTTTAATGAAAATGTAACTCCAATCAGAACCAGCTGATGACAACATGTATTATCAATGAATTAGACTGTCAATTTGAGGCTTATTACTTGTTACACATTACACATTTTTTATTTTCTATTTTTTTAATATTCCAGCTCAATTACTGGAGGAAGCTGTTTTGTGGATGCTATGGTGAATAATTCTCTCAAGTTGTAGAAGTAATTCAACCTCCACCAGGAGAGTGCTTACAACTGGTGCTGGTTCCTAAGGGGCTTGGGACTGCACTTGTTACAGTTTATGATATTGGGCTTGCTCCTCCACTTGCTGCTTCTTCTGTGGTAATATTTTTCTCTTATTTCCTGTGATCTTTGCATGATTCATTTGTCCATTAGTATCTGTTAAATCTTTTCTTTGTAGTTTAGATTGTCACACTATCATAAATTCTCCATTTCTTATTCCCATTACTTTTGATTCTGAATGGAAAAGAAAGGAACTTTCAACGAAGTGTTTTACATGGATTGTATTCTGGCATTATAAACAGATTGTGTTGTGGTAAGTTTGTCACTAGTACTTCATGTTGCATCTCTTTAGTGTTTACAAGTCAAAGTCAACATAGTTTTCTGTTCAAAAGTGTGACTTGCTTTTGAATTGTCAAAATTAGTTTCTGAATAGATTATCTATACATTAATAATTATAATATTTTCTTTTTTCAATAGTAAAAGATCACGACAGTTAAATTTTCCCAATTTGTTTGACGAGAAAAAACTGTCTGAATTTTACCAATTGAATGGGCTCTATTTGTTTGAGTAATCTAATCAGGTTTCTCATTACCAGTTAAAAACTTTCTAACTTATTTGCAAAATCATGGAGCTAATAATTTCTAAAATGGCTCTGGTTTCTATTTGGGATGTTATTTTTCACCATCTTTAATTTGAGCCATAAGGTTGCTTGTTACGGATATTGACTGTATCTTTTGTCACTTATCCCCCCCCCCCCCCCCCCCCAAAAAAAAAAAAAAAGACTATCTTTTGTTGCTGACCTTTGTTGACATGGAATCCTTTTTAGAAACTCAATGCATAATCCCACTATAAGCAGAAATAGAAAAAATGTTCGAAACAGTGTGCAAAACTGAACCTTAAAAAATATAAATATGTGGATCAAACTATTTCATTTTAATTAATTTAAATAATTCTATGCTAAATGTTCTTTTCCCATATCAGACATTCTTCATCCAGAATAAGTTGATTGGAATATTCTTTTTGAAGCAGGCTTTAAACTGAAGAGATTGCTTGCATTTTGTGTTCAAAATGAAAATGACCATATTTCTTATTTTCTTACTTTATATACATTGTTTACATGATAAAATAAAATATTGAAATGCATACCATGAAGATTTTTTTTGGAGTCAAGAGGTAGAGAGTAGAAATTTGGAGAAAGCCTTTTCTATCCTTGGAAACTCTGTTTTATAGTATTAAACTATGTTTTAGAAAATATCTGCTTGACATAGGATGATCTCTGGATCAGAAGGAAAAGTTATGCACTTGAATTAAATATAATAAAAATTTCTTTAGTTGTCAAAAAAATTATTATATTGATCCAGAAACAAAACCTCTTAGCACAAAGGTGAGGATAAAGATTTCAATTTGAGCACGCATGAGACTATTGGTTGAGCAGTGATTTAATTTTCTTTCTTTGTATTCTTATATTATACTTGTAGATGACATTATGGAGATGTTGTATTTAAGTTTAATGCAGCACATGTGCATGACAATTCTTAAATTCTCTTCCAATGCTCATCTTAGGAGTTCTCCATAAATGTAACAATAGTGTGTGTACATCTATATTTCAGTTACAAAATAAATCTTTTTCTTATAGAACAGAAGTAGAAAATGGAAGAAGAAAAATCCATTTCCGATTGCAGAATTATTGTTGAGTAAATGCCAAAATATACATATCAACTGTATGCATAATGAATCAGGAGTTGTAATATGGGATTGGACTACATTATAGGCCATTGGAAAGTGAGGTTTGCAACAATATGTACAGTGCTGTGTATTATCAACAGAAGTGTGCAGTGCTGGGTCCTTAAAAATCTTAATGTTGGCATGCTCATACAACAATTATCTTGTGTGAAGACTTATCAAAAAAAAAAAAAAAAATCTTGTGTGAAGTTGTATTATATTATCATATTTCAACCTTCTTCCTTTAATCGTGTATCTTCTTGCATTTATACTAGTCATGATGCCTTAACATTCTGTTTAGATTCTGATATGCTGTGCTTAACATGTTTTACAGGTTCAAGTTGCTGATGTAGACTGGATTAAGATTATTTCACGAGAAGAGATAAGTCTTATGGTATGTGTCACTGGGTGATTTGTTTTTATACTTTTAATTGGAATTAATTGTATGCTTCCCTGGATGTTTGCAGGAAGGAACTTTGCAGTCTATTGCTCTATTGGCTGGAGTTAATGATGGAAGTACTTTTGATTCTTCTCAGGTTTGTTCCAGTTGAGTATATTATCGTCACCGTCTTGCATGTGAAACTTTAGAGCCTTTTGTTATGGAGATCTTGACATTGTTACTTTCCTGTTCTGTTGTTAAATATCATATTTTACTCTCTTTCCGAGGAAGAAAAAGGGAAAAATATATCTTCTCTAACACTGAAAAATTCACTGATTGTAACCTTTATTGCAGTACATTTACATGAATATTTGTGTGCACATTGAGGATCATATTGTTGAGCTTGTAGATGGTGATGATTTGCCAAGTCCTGTTGATAGATATTTGAAGACACCGAGTTTTATTATCCGGGCTCAACATCTTGGGGTTACCACTCTTTATGTGAGTTAATGGCTTTGCCTTTTGCAAAAAAAAAAAGTTTATGTTTTCCAGTTGGCTCTCACTCTGAAGTTTCACTATTGGGAATTTGGGATTATTGATCCTCACTGAGATTTTGCAATTTAGGTCAGTGCTCGACTGCAATCTGGGCATGAAATATTGAGCCAACCAATTAAGGTGGAAGTTTATGCACCACCAAGAATACATCCTAGTGATATTTTCCTGGTACCAGGTGCATCTTATGTGGTATGCTCCAGAATATTTTACTTTCTCAAATGTTCATTCTTCTTCTTTTTTAAACATGACTTTAAATCAACCCCCTAATGTTAGCTTGAGTGGTATCTCCTCCACCTCTCAAAGAGGAGGTTTGGGGTTCGAGTTACAAAAGGGGTTGGGATAAAATGGGGGTGTCTTTTAGAATCTGCTAGCTCGTATATGCTAGGGATTCTTTATTATGCAGGCCATTTCTTTTTTACATAAAAAAACTGTTGATACCTTGGTTTGTATGAATGACTCAATTGAATAATATTTGATTTTCCTTTGTTTAGCTTACTGTGAGAGGAGGCCCGACCATTGGCTCATATGTTGAGTATGCCAGTATGGATGATAGGACTGCAGCAATTCACAAATCTTTGGGTCGACTGTCTGCAGTTTCACCTGGAAACACTGTAAGATTTGCAAAGATGACACTTACATTGCATCAAATATTTTGTTTAGTACTTTTGTATAAGAGGTAGAGTTTAAAATGTTATAGATTGATTCAAAATATTTCTCAAAGATATTAAATAAATGCAAATTATAGTTTTAGTGGGATCACTGGAATTTGGACTTTGTATTTTTAGTTGTTCTTTGCCTGATACACACACACACACATTTTTGGAGTTCATTGATTATTCATCGTTAATTGTTCTCTTTTTTATTTGATATTTCTTGTGCAGTGGTAGTATTTATACCGCTCCTAAAGGAGAGTCCCTTTGGGGACATTCTGCAAGAGTGAAACATACCACTCTCAAAATGTGACTCTGTTCATTGAAACCCAGCTCATTTGAGCCTCAATCCAGAAACGTCTTATTGTTGTAACTGAACCTTGCAAAATCTGATCCACAGTCACCGTCCTACCTGATGTAAATGGACCCTACTCGGTATTTTGCTATAAGGTGTCAGTCTTGGGTAATCCATGTCCAACCAATTATCAACATGTTTGAACGCATGTCCAACCGATTATCAACATGTTCTTTTGCCAACCTGCTAACTCGATGGCAGCTTCATTAGCTTCTTCTTTTTTTTATTCCCTGGATAAGAAACAGCTCCATTAGCTTTAATTTTATTATGTTAAATGTTTAGACATGTTTTTTAAAAAGGTTTTTGATATATAATCTATAAATAGGTGCAGCAACTAAACTGGTTATTTATTTTCTTTTTGAGGGGAGGGGTGGGGGTTGGGGTTGGGGTTGGATTGGCAGTTTTGTACCCTCCTGTTCCCAACTCTTTGTCAGCTCTAATTGTAATTTGGAGGGAAAGATGTTGGCTCTTCAAATTGAAGGCTTTTGTCTTTTAATTTGTTTTACACACGTATAATAAACTTCCATTTCAAATCTATTTTTTTTTTTTTAATCCCATTTCCTTTTTCTCATGACCAGACTCTAGTTGCCAGAGTTTATGGGAATGGAGATACCGTCATTTGTCAGGCATATGGTAGAGTTAAAGTTGGGGTCCCTTCTTCAGTGGTATTGAATGTACAGAGTGAACAGCTTGCTGTTGGTCGTGAGATGCCAATATTTCCTTCATTTTCTGAGGCAAGAACTTGTTAATAAAATTATACATGTATATGATACCTACCTCCTGTTAAATCGTTGATTAACTATCGGCATGTGTAGGGAAATTTGTTTTCCTTCTATGAGCTCTGCAAGAATTACAAGTGGACTATAGAGGATGAAAAGGTCAAATTCTGTGCTCCTGTTGTTAGTTTTCAGGTCAAATTCTGTGCTCTTTCCTGTTGTTATTGTGCTATTTCCCTTTGCTTAGGTGTTGAGTTTCCAAGTGGTGGAGCATTCAAATGGTGTTAAGTCTGGTGTCCCGATTGCTGGTCAAAAGGATATTAAGTCTACTAACTATTCTGATGAGGAAGACCTTGATTTTATTAAAGTGTTGTACGGAAGGTACGGCTCATCTATTTTAACACAGTGGTATTACCATCTCGACTTAATTCTTAGGCGATGTATTGGATTTAGGTTTGTGGCCACACAAAGTCCACTTAAAATGTTTATATATATATATATATATATATATTTGGTTAAAGTTTATATTTGTTTACATTGTTTAGAATGCATGCTTTTCTTCTTTGGCTTAAGTTCTCATAATAGAGGAAACTTTTTCTTCCATAAATTTAAGCATTTCGCATACTTTTAAATTAAACTTACCTTTTTCCTGCTGTTATCTGTTATCCTACTTTTATTGATTTCAGTGGTTTGTCCCCTCAGTTTATTTCACCATATTATTTCTTATCCCTACCTTTTCAGACACCAAGAAGTACTTTGGATTTTTTTTTTTTTTAATCTTCTTTCTTTCATTTTTACTTTTTAAATTTTTTTCTTTTGTTTTTTGGGGGCCTGGGGGGGTGTTGGGTGGAATCTGTTGGTATATTTTCGGGAGATCTCTTCTCTGTCAAGGTCCTCTATCGTACAGCAAATTTGGGTAGATATGGGAAAAAGTTTTTCATCATTTTCATTGGGTTCATTTTGGAGAAGAGGTATTAAATAAAATTAAATGCAGAAAACTAAAATTAATCACACAAAGAGAGGCACAAGATTCACGTGAGGAACCTAATCAAAGGGAGAAAAAAAATAAGGTGACAAACTAAATCCACTTGCTAGCAAGAAAATAAAAGTTCAAAAGACTTGGACCTAGAACTCACCTAGTCAAACCCATGAGTATTCCCAGTAGTTCATTCATCCAGTCTGTTAACCACTATGTTCACTTCTAAGTTCTTCCCATTTGCTCCCATTGACAACATGAAAAGGCAATCACGATCTACACAACTCACCAGCGCCCTAAGAAGCACGGACATGACACGACATTTCTAAAAAAAAGTAGGACCTGGTTACGTTAGTGACACGTCGAATATATGTATATATTTTTCATATGATCATATATTAAAATTTTAGCACCATTTTAAGTAAAATTAACATAAAAATACATAAATCACAAAAATATTATTAATATATTAAAATAACGAAGTTATTAAATAAAAATTTTAAAAGTTTTTTATTTAATCTTCAACATCTATGATTCAAGTTTCAAAACAAATTCACTAACTATTACATAGAAAACGTGTCCAAGATGTGTTCAAGATGTATTCTAATGGGTATTAACATGTCCTTAGGTGTCCACAATGTGTCATCACATGCACAAAATTTAGAAAAATATAAATTTGGATACTCTTTTTCGTGTGTTCGACAAGTGTCCGGAGAGTGTCTGAGAGTGTCGATATCCGACACATGTCTGTGTCGGATACGTGAGCAAAAATAGAGTATTCATGCTTCATAGCCAGCGCCAATCCATACTATCCCATCCATAAGCGAATCCATGCTGTGATTGTGCCGGCAATATGCAATGCGGAGCTTCACCTAGAACCTATTCTTACTTTTACCATAATATAGACTCGTACTCAACACAACTTTTCAAGAGTCATGTCGAGAATTACTCTATGTTTTTTAATCTCTCAAGAACGATTTCAGTCATTAGAGAATATAACAACCACAACAGCAATATGTATAGGCAAGCTAGTGACCTAAACAATTTGGGAACCCAATTTATCAAAGCAGTTCACAACACAATGTAGACGCAGACACGTGCTGGAACACAGCTCATACGTGTTTGAACAAAACACATTCTGGACATGCGCATTTGAAGGAGGACATTGTGTGTTTGAATGGTGAAGCTACTGTTTTCAATTGTGAGAAAAACACTGTTACATGGGAACGTAACTTTGCTGCATCGGAATGGACCACTCAGTTGAGTGATAAATGTTTGCACGAACTCCGTGCATGTTCTAAAGAAGCACATTATTGACAAACTTGTTTCACACAATTAAACCAACAAAGTTCTGAAAGTGGAAGGGCACTGAAGTCATTTCCACTAGTTAAATTAGCTTATACCCAAAACTAAGGTGAAAAATCAGAAAAACTAAAACCCAACTAGACTCACTTGAGTGATGCACATTTGAACAAGCTGCATGCACGTTCTAAAGAGCAGCCTATTATTGGCAAACTTGTTTTGCATAATTAAACCAACAAAGTTTAGATGGGCATTGAAGTCATTTCCTTTAGTTAAGTTAGCCTATAATCATAACTAAATCAACTTAGATCAAAGATCAGAAAAACAAAAACCCAACTAGACTAAAATGATAAAATGCTTTCAAAATATAACAGTGGAAATGCATGAGTATTACCTTTCGCAAAACAATCCTGTATTGTTATGTCCTTATGGGTCTTCAAAGAATACCATCCTCCAAAACTGCACTTGTATTTAATAAAGCTTCACTTGAGTCTTCAACTTGACCAACCAATTAACTATAGACCCAAACTAAGCCTAATAAATACATTCATATATTTTGGAATGAATTGCAAATCTAAAAGTAGAGAGATTTTTTTGAACAAATACATATATGGTACCTCTCATATGCTTTGCAATATGTCTCCAACACACCCTAAACATTGGGATTTGGCATTCCTGTTAGAGTATTGTTAATAGTGTTTTATGTATTGGTTATTAGTAAGGGACAATGTTGTACTTTCCTATGTTTTATGTGTGTGTGTGTGTGTTCATATGTGAGAGAGAGAGAGAGAGAGAGAGAGAGAGAGAGAGAGAGAGAGAGAGGAGCCTAGTTAGAGGTTAGACAGGCTCTTTTATTCCCTTAAATGTTTCTCTCATCTCTTTTTTTTTTTTTTTTCCCTTTCCTTTATAGATTTGTGACAAGTTTAATTGTAAGGAAAAACAACAAACAAGTTGTAATTACTTTGTCCATTTATTAAAGAAGAAGATCTGAGATATAACAAGGGTAAATCCTGTTGCAGTTGCTCCCAAGTTCATGTCTTATGAAATTTACCCTCAGTCTACCTTGTAACTTCTAACATTACAAGTTAGAAACTTGGAATAGTTGATAGATTCATAAAAAGTGTTTTTTTGTCATAATATATACACATAGTGGAAGTCATCATATAAATATATTCGAACTCACTTATTATTGTATCCTCCAAATATTTTATCTAATTTTGCTAGAAATTTTCATGTTGGTATTCCTTATTGTGAGGTTTGCATACCCCATATCCTAAGAAGCACGAACACTCTATTTTGGCTCATGTATTCGTGTCGGACACCGACACTCTTCGACACTTCCCGGACATGTGTCTGGACACTTGAATTATAAATATTGATGATTAAATGAAGAAATTCTTTAATTTTTATTTAATGACTTTGTTATTTTAATATTTTAATAATATTTTTTAAATTTGTGTGTTTTTATGTCAAGTTTAATTGAAATAACGTTAGATTTTTATTATATGATCATATAAAAAATATAAAAAATTTATATATATATTCAACGTGTCTCTAACGTATCCTAGTCCTACTTTTTTGGGAAATAACGTATCTGTGTGTACGTGTCGTGTTGTATCCATGTCTCGTGTTCGTATCCGTGCTTCTTAGCCCATATTTGTGCTCGTGCTTCATAGGTTCTGGATAAAGTTATCTTATGTGAAGAATTGAAGTTGCATTTTAATTAGCTTTATTTGAAGATATTATTTTAGATCAATTTGTATCTTATAGTTTGTGTTTTTTCATGCCAAAAGTATCATATGTGCTTCTTTGTTTTCCTCCATACCCATTACCCTCCAAGTGACAGTCTCCTAAAACTCTTTTTGTGAAATTGTATTCTCGGTGAGACTTCCTGCAAAACCATGATTTACAATTTATGGAGCACACTCATAATGCTTTCTTGCATTAGTTAACAGCTGTTATAGCTCTTCTATTCAACGAGGAGCATGAGTGATCTAGTTTTTGGTGCTTCAGTTAGGGTGTTTTGTTCTAGAATTTGAAGTGTTTTAAAAGTAAAATTTTTCTGATGATTTCTTTCTTATTTATTTGAATTTGTTTTGTCAGCTAATACTTACTACACATCTGCCATGTTTGTGTTATTAAATCTCATCAGCTATTATGACTCAATGCCAGATCTGCCGGCAGGACAAATGTTGCAGTTTTGTTCTCTTGTGATGTTGTCTCTTCTGGTTCATTCTTACAATCGAGATCTTATGGTGCATCTATTTCTTTATGGGTGGTGCCTGAACTTCCCCTTGCTCTTGGAGCACCGATGACCTGGATCCTTCCTCCTCATTATACCACATCAAATATTTTGCCTTCATCTTCAAATTCATACAGTCAACGGGATACTCAGAGTCGCAAAGGGACAATTTCTTATTCTTTATTGAGAGAATGTGGCGGAAAGAATGAAGAGGTGCAGAAGGATGCTATATCTATCGATGGGGATAGAATAAAAACAATGGAGAGTAGTAGTCTTGCATGCATTCAGGCAAAAGATAGGTTGACTGGAAGAACTGAGGTTGCATCTTGTGTTAGGATTGCTGAGGTATAAATGTCATCTTATTTACATATAGATATGAAATCAACTAATACTCTTATATTGAATTATATGTTTTGACAAATTTAAGTGTTCCCGTCCATTCCAACACGCCTTATCTTTTAGACTTTTAAGGATCGAATCTAACTTTCAATATTAATCATGAATATATAACACAACCATGTAAAATTATTTATAAAATCATGGCTGCTATTAATTAGTATTATCTTCTCATAATATTTTATATTATTTGTATTGTTTTATATTTTGTTTCATTTGAGAAGCTCGTTTAGGGTTAATACATGATTTAGAAATGGGGGTCCGGGTTGGAAATACCATGTCCTCTCCATTGAAGTTTGGGTGAATTAAATTAATAACATTAGTTAGTTTTACCTGCAAAATAATCATGAGCTGCCGACTTGGAGATTTCATCCTTGTTTTACTGTTTGCCCTATGAATTTATAAACTTTGGTTGCTCTTAGTAATCTGGCTGAGTCAGGTTTCTGATCTCTGCTTTTGCTAAATGGGTTTCAAGTCTTGTTTAATGCCTTCCTTCAGTCCAATGTCTGTCTTGATCAAGATCAAAAAGTCGTTTCATTTCCGTTGAACCAACCGAAATTTCAGTTTCACACGAAACCACCTTGGAATATTGAAATTCCGGTGCTTTGATTGAAATGAGGATGTTTTGGTTGACAATATGATGGGTTGACACGCCTTTGACATAAAAGCCATCTTAAAAAAAAAAAAAAGGTCTCAATTGCCTGATAAGCAAGGAGATAGAATAGCCTGATAAGAAAAGGGGGGGGGGGGGGGGGGGAGAGAGAGAGTGAGAGACTAATGTAGTTAAAGGCGTTAAGGTCCCACATTGCTTGATAAGTGAGGTGATAGAATGGCACTAGTGTGATTGAAGAAAGATGTTAACTAATAAAAAAAATGTATTAGACATTAACAGTTATTTATTCTAAGTTAAATATTATCTTATAGATATAATAATAAAGAGGTAATGCTAAAAGGTTCAATCTAAAGTTTACATATAATGTATTTAAGTGATGTGACAATTCTTATGCTTTGATACTTTTTTCTTATGAATATTCAACGTTTTGTTATCTCAAGTCTTGTATAGAGCTGGTCATAATAGCGTAGAAGACATGATAGGACTAATCTCATAGTCCTCTAAACTAATTCTCAAAAGTCAAGCCTATGTTAAGACTTCACATATAGGTGGTCAATTTGGTTGAGGGAGAGAAGAGGTTTTATATATATATATATATATATATATAAGTGATGGAGGGAAGAGGTTCTATTGTGGGTAGGCTCAAATTTTGTCAAGAAAGATGATAAGTTGCTGGTTGTAGTGCAATGTTAATCCCTACCTATAATTTTTCACATATTGAAAGTGTTACTCTCCTCAAAGTTTTTTTATTTTTGGCAACAACTCAAATAATTTAAATGTTTATTATGCTAGTTTTGTGTTAATGTTTAATAATAATACTTCTATCAATATAATAGATTAATAATACTTTTGGACTATACATCTGTTCTTTTATACTGATGTGCCTCTTATAGAATTGTTAAATAAGTGCGTAGAACACTATAAGCATAAAGGAAACTACTTACTGGTCAATATTATGTTAGAGCCTTGGACTACAGTTATGCATAACACACAAACATGTGCATTCTATTTGCACTAATGAAACCACTTCTTTACTTGAGAAAACAAGAACATGTATAGTTTAGTAAGTTTGAGCTAGTTGACAATAACAGTTAAAATCTTTATTTAATTGTTTTTTGTGCATTTTGAGACCATGCTATCCATCTCGTACTGGATATGTTTGTATTATTGATGTGTGATTGTTTGGACTGATACTTGTGCCTTCGCATTGTTTTATTGACATGTGCATCTAGATTCTTGACATTTTTATTGACAGTATTATCACTTTCTGTGCTGCTGCTCTATTTTCTGATCAGGTGGCTCAAATAAGAATAACCACGAAGGAGTTCCCCTTTCGCATGATCGATCTAGCTGTTGGTGCTGAACTTGATCTTCCAATAAACTATTGTGATGTTCTAGGTATTTTGGTTTTAGTAATGTAATTGTTCCTTGTTCTCCATATATTCCAAATTTGAGTCTTTTTACACTCTTCTTGTCAATTTGCGTTCGAACAGGAAACCTTTTTCACGAGGCTAATAACATTATCCTCTTTGATGCCGAAACAAACTATGCTGATGTTGTCTCCATTAATGACACGCATAATGGCAATGGAAATATCCATCTCAAGGTTTGTTGACCTTTATTAGATTATGTAGATTTTTGAATTCCACTTCTCTGGCAATCCAAGATTCACATTGCTCGAGGAGTTGCAGTTTGTACTTCTTTTATTTTCGTTTTACCGATTGTTCGAAGTATATGAATGCAGAAGATCACTTCTTGACGAAAATAAAACAATAGTTCTATTTTGGTTTATAATTAAGTTTTTCCTGGCCATAGCATAACTCTCACTCCTGTACACTTATTCCTGGTTGAAGGCAATGCGTCATGGTAGAGCTCTTGTGAGAATATCATTCAGCAGCAATCCACAGAAGTCAGACTATATGATGGTATCCACTGACCCATTTTCTTACCCTGGAAATAACAGCACCTGATGTTGACATTTTATGGGAAAGCTGCAGAAAAAGGCTTACTTTCTCATGTTTTTTTCACTTAAGATAGTTTAACTCTATGAATCTAATTGTTCTAAGATTTACTGAAAATGTTTAATCTAATCAGTTTTATTGTAACAACTTTTTCTCTTTCTAGTATTATTCTGTGTCTATGAACACATGCATACACACTCAAATATACATCCACGCACTCGCTTAACTTTAGAAGACGCCTGGTGGTGCAAGATCACCATAGATGGCCAGACGTAGGATATTGTTGAGGACAATATAGTTTTGTGTGTCATGGGAGGCTTCTGTCTAGGGATAGATGATAAAAGCAATGCCGAGAGGTGTGGAAAATATTTTAAGTGAATGGGGAAGCCTGACTCAAGGGACAATATTATAAGTGGATGGGGAAGCCTGATTCAAGGGTTGATAATTCTAAAATTGATTGAAAATGTTTAATCCATTCAATTTTATTGTAAAATATTTTTCTCTATTCACACACATGCATACATACTCAAATATGCACACTTAACTTTACTCGTTGTTAGAAGATGCCTCATGGTGGTGCAAGATCACCGTAGATGGCCAAACCTAGGATATTGTTGAGGACAATTTAGTTTTGTAATGTCATGGGAGGCTTCTGTTTAAAGAATGGATGATACAAGCAATGCCACATCAAGGGCTGATATAATTTGGTGCCATTCTCATTCAGATCCTGCCTAGAAGTTGAGTTATTTTTAAAACTCTTTGTTTATAAGTTTTGTTTCAGGAGTATATTGATAATTTTATCTTTGGCTATAGATTGACCTTGGCCATACGTGGGCTTATTTATCCATTTGTGTCATTTTTCACAAGTTTTATGGGTTCTCAGTCAGTCCAAGTTTTTTCTTTTATTGTGGGTTTCAAATAAACCCTCAAAGAGGAAAAGTAAGCCTTTTGATGCAAAGTTTCTTCCTATCTTACCTTTTTATTTCCTTTTACCACAAGCCTATTCTGATATTTTATCTAGTTCAATTTGCATTTAATAATCACAGTTAAATCATTATTTTTCTTCAGATCTCTGTTGGTGCCCATTTACATCCTCAGAATCCAGTCCTTCACATAGGAAGTCATGTTAACTTCAGCATGGAAGGTAGGTCTATGATGAACATTTTCCTTAAATTTTCAGTTGGTTACAACTCATCCTAAGCAACTATTACTTTCATGGAAAATTTGTCATGTAGTTACCATATATATGCTACTTGAAATAAATCAACTTGTAATTTATATATCTTTGCTGCTGACCCCTTTTTATGCATGAAAACTAGAGCAATATTCCTGTTAATGCTAAATATTACATCTTTTCAATGGATCTATTATCCCAGTGACTAATTCTTTTGTTTTTCGTCATTGTTAAAGGATATGAGAGATTTTCTCCCCGCCATCAAGCATTAGCTTGAATGGTGTCACCTCCACCTCCCAAAGAGGAGGTCACCTATCAAAACATCAGAGGTTTGCTCCTCTATGGATTGACGCACTGGATTTAATTTTTATTAACTAAACTACATTGAGCGTAGACTCTAAACTAATCCAGTATTTTACTCTCTTTTTTTTATAAGTAAAACTGTCGTTAAAGAAATCAAAGTGTGCGGTATGCCCATGTACACATGAATTATACAAAAAACTATACAAACTATAACTACATATCATCCAAAAACTATAGAAGTATCTATAGACAACAGATCTCCCATAATCCCAAGATATAGGGAGGTAAGAATATTATACTTCAACGCCCAAATGGGTGTTTCCATCCCTTCAAAATATCTTATATTTCTTTCATGTCAAATGTTTCAAGAAAGACAAACAGGTGCCACTTGCCACACATATGTAACTCCCCAATACCAACAGGCTCGACAACTGTGGCACTTATCCTCCCACATTTAAAGAAAAAAGGCTTAACATTTTATATTAGAGGTTCTTGAAACTTCCCTATGCCTTCAAATCTACGAACTCTCTCTCTCTCAAAGAATAGAAAAGGGGTTTTCTTTAATTTTTTAATAGGTTTGAACAGGGGTTTTCTTGTACTCTAGATGAATCATTCACAAACTTTAGAATTGCCAAGAATGAATAAACTGCCATTGCAGCTCCAAGGATAAATTCAGTTCATAAACCATGCTAATTTCTAAACTATCGGTCTCAATAGAACAATTGGGAGTTGTAATCAACTCCATAGATATGTTTTATTACATAGCTACTTAATACTCATGCTAACCCTCTAAGCACTTCCAAGTTACCACATCCAAAGTCCTTATCTCTGGTCAACCTCTAAAAAAGGGATAAAAGACTAAAGACCATTACATATTGTTGGTCTCATGAATGCAGGGTGTTGAGAGGGATAGACATTATACAAACTGAACTCTTACATTCAAACGGACATTTTCATGCTCAGCAGCCCAAACATTTTGCTACTGCACCATGCGATGGCCCCTAAGGACTCATATTACCTACAATAGCTTTATTTCATGGTACTTTTTGGATAAAGTTATTCTTTGTTTATTAAAAATGCCTCAATGATCCCCATGTGCAATGCTAAAAAGCAAGTTATTGGAGGGAGTGTAGACTCCTGATTGTAGAGGATAAGCTCGCCCCCCCCCACTCTCTTCACCTTACCTAGTTAGAGAGAGAACATCTTTGATCTTATTAATATTATAGCCAAAAAAATTTTGGTTCATCCACTAACAATTTTGAATATCTAACCTCTCTTACCCACGCCTCCCCTGGCGCCTAATATGCCAGATTGCATCAAGTGATTCATATTATCTCCTTGCAAAGATTGCATTAAAGCAAGTGGGAAAATAATTGTATATTTGCCTTCACTATGCAAAGGACTACGTTTTTAATGGCATTATGTTATATAGAAACCTGAAGTTTATGTATTACTTGACACTTCAAAGTTCAAACAAAGACACAAACAAACATACATATCCCAAACGAGTCTTCAAATATATGTATGTATAGCAAATAATCAAATATGAAGATACTACAAAGGTGAATTGTAATTGCAGTGTCAATATGAGAAAGAACAGTACAGTATAGCACTCTAACAGAATACAGAAATGCTCTTAACAAAATAACAGCTGAGAAAGAAACTCATGTATAACCAACACAATATATATTATTGGAGTATAAAACATTGGGTAAACATTGTTATTGTATCAAGCAGCTCTTTCTGTCTCACAACATAGATAACACAATAATTTACAATCAATCAATGAAAAAGTACAAGGATAAATTACCTGTTTCATTTGCAACAATAGATACATGAATAGCTGTTATTTGGTTCATCCACCGTGAAATCATCAATCAATCAACAACCTCTATAAACTTATTCAATGTCCACATCCTGGCAACATCCGAAAGCTTATCTTCCTCAACCTGTATCCGTTTCAACCGAGGAGAATTCAGAACAAATAACTCAATAGCCTCCACCTCAATCCCGCAACAAGCCCGGATATCTACACTCTCCAGATGCTTACAACTCTTGAACATAGAAACCACAGCCACGTTACTCAACCATTTGCACCCTCTCAAGTTCAATTCACTCAAATTATTACACGAAACCAACATTGATATCAACTCTTTATCAACCAACATTGCATTGTGAGACAGGTCTAATTTCCTCAGCCGCCTCAAATTCTGGCCTAATGTGGCCAGCAATCCTGGTTCTCTTTTGACCACATCACAATGTATCAGAGCCAATTCTTCAAGCCCATTACTCATAGCTACTGCAAGAGTGTTGAGTCCTTCACCAGTAATAAGACAGCAACTCTGTAGCCGAAGAGTCGATAATCCATTGAAATTCTCTGCCATGGCGAGTAAGTGATTGTTGTCGAGGTCCAGAGGTAAACGTAAATCAACTTTTAGCAAATTACACCTGCTTAGACTTATGAATTGGAGCAGACCCTCTTTGCTGCCACCATCATAAACCAACAGCGAAGTCAGAGATTTACAATTCTCTGCCAATTTTAACAAAACCCTATCAACTATAGTCCTGCAAGTCCTTAATTCCACTTCTTGAAGACCATTTAAGCACTCGACAAATGACGAAACCGAAGCGGTATCGCCAATACCTTCACAACTCCGTAACTGCAATCTTTTGAGCTTTTTACAGCTCCTCCATAGCCAATTAAGGCTGGAATCACAAGCGCGAGTTCCCGATAAAGACAGATTCTCTATTGGCAGTTCAGCGTCGGAATTTCCGATCATTTCATTGCTATTTTCTTTGTCACTATTGAATTCTTCGGAATCGAATTCTCCAGACACGCAGGTGAAGACAATTGATAGATCTTTCAGAGAGAGAAAAGAGACGAGCCAGTGGAAAGAATGGGGTCGAGAAAGGGAGATAGAGAGAGAAGTAAGTTGAGGGCAAGAGTTTGAGAGAGAAAGGAGAGAAAGTAAAGAGACTGGATAAAACGAGAAGTGGAGATTCCGAAGATAGGGGCAAGAAGAGGCGACAGATAGAAGAATATGATCGGACGAAGTTGAGGTGTCGCCGGGAGAGAAAGTAGCGGGGCTGAGAGTAAGGGACGAAAGGTAAGGGTGGTGAGAGAGGAAGGGGGACAGAGAGAGGATTGAGGAATTCTGAGGTGAAAGTCGGAGAGAAAGTGAAGTTACGGATAAGCGATAGAGGCGGAGCCATCGCCGGGAGACGAGAGAGACGGCTGAGGTAGAAAGTGGTGGGAGGCGGTGGAATATTTCTTGGAGGAGTTCGTCGCAGAGAATCGTGTCCATATCTGTGTATTGACTTCTAAGAGGTTATGCTTTGTGTGCTGAATTTCTTCTTCTTCTTTTCAAGATTGCTCTTTTTTGCTTTTAAATTCTTCTCTTCTGGTTGGTAAGAGGAGAGAGAGTGAGGGAGAAATTTCATTTTCATGAGAGGGAGAGAAAATGGAAGAGTGCTAACCCAAACGACGCTACATTGAAGTGAAACTAATTTTGCCTTTATTGATAATCTTGCTGATTAATCCCTTAATTATCACATTAATAGCGCGTGGGCTTTGCTTAGGTAATGACAGACATGAGAAATTGTTTCGTATCACACTCTAATCTTTATTTTCTTAATTTTTGGAAGAATTTATTTAGAGGTTCACACTCTAATCTTCAGGTTCATATTTTTCACAATACTTTTTGTAGAAAAATGTTATTAAGAGATGGTGTGCATAAAGAACACGTCTCTTATATTTTGGGCAATTTTTTTTTATTTTTTTGAAGAATTTAAATAAAAAACTTAACAGTTAAAAAAAAAATTCCCTTGTTTTTTATTTTAATCTTTATAATAAAAATTCAAACAAGAAAATTGATATGAATATACTCTAATTTTTCATTTTATCCAAACTTGTTAAAGAATGTAATAATAAAGTTACACCCTTTTTAATAGCTTAGACTTTTAGATAAGTTGGTGATTTCACATGGTATCAGAGTAGACAAAATGTTCTGAATTCAAACCTTACCGTCACCCTACGTGTAGGTTCAAATTGACCACGTGTGAGGCCTCTCTAATTTAGATGAATTGGTTTGTTCTTGCCTATCAAAGAAATTACATATACGCGAGAGGCAGAATTAAGAATGGCTAGGTGGCTTTAACTCTTTTTAAAATTTGATTAAAAATAATTTTTTTAGTATGAGATTTTGTAAATTAGTCTATTCTAAAATTTTAAGTTAATTTAATCTTTATCATTTATTTTTTATTTCAAAAATTCAACCCAATTCAAAATTTTATCTTAATTCTTTTTCAAAATTTTAACCTAAGTAAAAAAAAAAAAAAAAATCTCCAAAATATTTTTAACTCTCCAAAAGAAAATTCGGACTTTGCCCTTGTGCGTGACCTATAATCTTCCTACTTGCATGCCAAAGAAAAATAATTTCCTTGGTGATTTGACCTTGCATGTAAATTACTATTTATAGAATTTACAAGTACGCATAATATTATTAAATAAATGATTCCACCTTGAAAGCGTGCCTTTGATGGTGAGCCCCAAATATAAAATAATGACCTGGAATAATTTTTCCCCCGCCAAACCATTTGAAAGCTGACCTCTCCAAATATGTCCAACAAAAGAGACTCAATAATACAGTCCTCGGTGTCTTCACGTGGCTGCAGAGTAGGGTTAGCTAAAAAATGTCTTCAAGTTCATCTTACACTTTTTAAAATTTTATTTTAAATAATATAATATTAATATAATAAATTTTATTACAACTCATTAATTATATAATTTTATATATTATCAATATTATTATACCAAATTATTTATAACAAAAATTAAAATAAATACTTAAAAAACATAATATTACTACAATTATTAACTAAGACAACACATCGTGTCATTATTTAATATGATAACGTTTTTGACAATTTCTTTCGTATTTACAAAATCATACAAATTTAAAAAGTGATAGAGTTTGTTGGATTTGTGGGAGACACTGAGACAATTACACTATCTTAAATAACAATGAAATGTAAGGGTCCTACCAATTAATTTCTAGTTATTAAAGTTGATTTTTTGGTGATATTTTTTATTTTTTGACTATGACAATGAAGCATGAAAAATTATATTTAAATATGTATATATATATATATGTGTGTGTGTGTGTACTAAGTCTCGACCGTGAACAACGTTTGTAAGAATTTACCATCTTAGATTGGACATCGATCCCATTTTTTTGGTGTCACCTAAAGGTCCTAAACACACAGGAACAATAAATTAGGTGGCTGAAGTATGGTGTCACTGGTTCGTGTTCGATGACGACGTGCCGCCTTTATTGTGAAGGCCAGTTGTCCTATGAATATCACATCATTTGTTTGTAATTTATCTCCTTTCCGCATGGCCGTCCATTTTGCCTTTTCTTTTGTTTGTTTTCTTTGCGGTCCAGGCCTGAATTGTAGCTTTGGATGGCAAGAAGTCCCGCCGGTGTCACGTTAATGAGACTGGGTTGGGATAAAAATTAAACAGTGTAAGACGAGGATGAATAAAATATTAAAATTTATAAGAAACTTGATTATATATTTAAAATACATAAATTTCTTTCAAGATTTTTTTAATTAATTAAATACTGTCACATATATATATTATGTTGATTTGTATTTTTAATTGCATTAGTTTATTAGTTTTAATTTTAAAAAAAATATAATAATTAATTTTTAAACAGAAATGAGATGGAAGTGGTACAGGATTTGGGGCAACGAGTACAGGACAGGAGAGACTTCATATATTTGAAATATATAAATTTCTTTCAAGATTTTTTTAATTAATTAAATACTGTCACATATATATAGATATATATTATGTTGATTTGTATTTTTAATCGCATTAGTTTATTAGTTTTAATTTTTAATAAATATAATAATTAATTTTTAAACATAAATGAGATGGGAGTGGTACAGGATTTAGGGCGACGAGTATAAGACGGGAGAGACTATCTTTAAACATAATAGAAACATAAGAGACCCCTTATCATGTTGTCATTCCTAATTATAATATTTCACTAAGCATATCTAATGACTTTTGTTTTCATTTTCATCAGCAAATGAGAGAATTATAAAACAAAATGTTAATCAAATGGGATCATAAATAAAGTTTTGTCCAAGCACGCACTCGCTGTTTATATAATTTGCATGGTTTCGATTTTTTATTTTCATTGTTGTATTTTTAATCTTTAATTCATAAAGAACCATTGATTACTCAATAATTTTTCTCTCTCCGCATTGAGTGGAGAAAAAAAAAAAGGCCTTTCCTCACCCATAATGCAAATATGCAATAGGGGGGGTGATTGGAGAATGAATACAATTAAATGATCAAATACATCTTATTCTTGAAAATTAAATCATAACTACCTTAGAAGCCTTTGTAAAAATTGGTTGAGAGCCATCCACAGACAACATTTATCATCAGATTAAGATCAACCGTCAAAACATGTAGATTCCCAAATGAGTGGACAATTGAAAGTAACCTTATACTTTTCATCAATTGATACTCTAAGGAGGGAAAAGAAATCCACTGCATGAGATTCTGATTATCAAATTTATTAAAAAATATAAATAAATAAATAAATGTATGCAGTCTTATTTTATGAGCAAAAAAATTATACTAAACAATATATATATATATGTAATATAGCGACAAGAAAGGGAAAAACTATTTTAAGTATGTATGTGCGACATAAGGTTCGAACTTTGATTTGTTGCGTGAAGAGAAATGTTTTAACCACCTCATTTTGATATCTTTTCACATTAAGAAAATATTTTCTTTGAAAAAAAAGTATAGCTTTCAAAATTCAAGCATAAGATATATTTTTTAACAATTTGGTACACTACGTGACAATGTAACATTTTAATAACACTATGTCATGACTCGTATGTAATATGTTTTACTTAAAAAAAATGTGAGTATATTACGTATGTTTGAGTATTATTGAAAGAATATATTGTCGCCTTATAAATTTATTAAAGAATTTTCCTATTCTTTGATCATTCATGACAAAAAGAATAAGAACACAATAATTAATATTTTGTTGGTAGCTTTATCTACGTCAGCAAGGCACCTAGTCTTCATCAGTCAGACATAGGAATGGCAATGGGTGTGTTTGGGGTGGGTGGCCCTTTCCTAATCTCGATCTTGTTTATATTCTCCGTTTTAGATCATGTTCCATCCTATTTAGAAGTTTATTCCGATCTTAATCCCGATTTCATTTATATTTTTCGATTTCACTTCATCCAGTCTCGAACTCCGATATATATATTTTTTAAGTAAGTTAAAAACTTTTATTTTTATCAGTAAATTATTTATTTTTTTTTGCTAAAATAACTAATACAAGAAAAAAATACGAGTGTGATATTAGAATCCTTAAAACTAATTTTTTACAGTTTTATTTATTGATAAATATAGTGTATATAAGAATAAATAAAAAAACTTAGTATATAAATGGGGTTGGGTCGGGACGAGGGGATAATCCCCCGAATCCAGTCCGAACCCGACAAGAAATTAAAAATCACACCCTAATATCGTTTCGATTCCGTTCATGAACACTTTATATCTACTTTATTAAAAAAATAGTTTCTAACAAGACGAGATAAATTACCATTTCTAACCAGACAGCCGTGTTCTTTATTTACAATCCACTTTCAACAGCAGCCATAAGCAAACACCGTTTTTTAGCAGTGCTACCAAGCACGAAGGGGGTTTATTCCCTTTAATCCAAAGAAAACATTCCCACACCACCCACGTTACACAATAACAAATTTACCTGTCTTGACAGAGACAGAAAATCAGTGAATTCAATTACCCTACCCTTTTTTCAATTCCACTCTGTGAAAAAAGTTTCCTCAATTTTTTTTTTTTTTAAATTTCTTAATAGACAAGAACGGATTCTTATTGTGAAAAAAGATTACCTATTAAATTATTAATTACTTTAAAAATTTAAAAAATACTTTCCCTTGCGTGTAATACTGTTTTGAATATGATAAAATACGAACATTGACAATGGTTAAAATTGAAAAAATATAAAATAAATATAAAATGCCCAATTTAAAAAAAATTAATTGTAAAAAATATTAATAATTTGTCTGATAAAATTAAAGAGACAAATGTAATTTTAAGATTTTAGAGAATATTAATATAATTATCAAAAATTTTAAAGAAAATCGTTATAATTTATCCTAAAAATAAATTTGAACTTTTTTCTCAGTTAAAAAATCAATACATAAATACAACATTTTTTTGTTCCATAAAACGGTAAAAATAAATTCGAACTTTTTACGGGCTAAAAAATCAACTCATAAACACGACTAGGGCCACATTGCAAAACCAAATAACAGTGAAACTGCGAGAGGAACCTGAAAACTGAGAAGTGAAAACAACGACGACAGTCGCGCGAGCGCGCGCGGGGATTTTCTATTTTGTTCTTTACGCTTAACAATGGAAAAAAACCCGAAATACTGGCCCATGTCGGGCCGCGAACCACTCTGCCAAAACCCATGCCACGTGCTCCACTGTCAAAGCTCGGTTCCTTTGCGACCCCAAAAAGGCAAAAACCCTCCCTAAAACCCTTCTAGGGCTTCAACACACCTGAAATCACTCTCTCTTTCCTATGCAAATCTCAACAGATACAGATAAAGATCTCTAACTGCTTCGGCATTCTCTTATGATCTTCTTGTTTATTGGCGGTTCGGCACCTGAAAATGTTACGCTTGCGTTCACTGGTTGTTGCTCTTGTTCTTCTTTTGCTGGTCAACGATACGGCGTCTCATTCGGCGGCTGGTCCGCACATAGCAGATGTGAATATACTGTTGCCTCCGAGAATGACTTATCCAGTAGAGTATAGACTTCAAGGAAGTGATGGTTGCTTTAAATGGTATGTTCACTCTGTTTAACTTGATACTATAAACTTGATGAATTAGACAATTCTTTGATCATTTTATTTGAGTGTACTAGCTAGAACTTATATGTGCACCTATTGTTCAATCTAAGGGAAGAATGGTTTCTAATGATAACAATTGACAAAAGGACCAAAAATGCATAGTTTGGGCATTTTTACTTGATCCGCTCACACTCGGTTATTGAATTATGGCTGGAATGATTAGAACACGCAACCTAAGATAATTTTCGAACACATTTGAAGTAATGGCAGCACGTGATCTTGTGGGTTAATTCATATCTAGTTGTGATCCATGGGTCTTATTTTGGGTTTACTTATGTTATTTGAGTTTTATTTAGAATCCTAGTTAGTCTAGAATATTCTTTATTAGTCAGTATTTTCTAGTTTCTTTCTTTTTGTCCTAGTGAGAGTAGGAAAACTTAGGAGCCTATAAATATTGATGTAATCTTTTTATTTTAGTGGAGTTTGGTTTATGAGAACTTGATATTGTCTTTGTGTGATGTGGTTTAATCCTTAAGAGGGTGAAGTATAAGATTCTTCTTATTCTTCTCCTCGTATTCTAATTCTTTAAACTTTCCAAGTATAAAAACCTACACAATTAGATATGGATTAAATCATTTCTACAATCACAAAGCCCATACAAGTCCAATCACTCAACACCTTCAACCATCCAATCATAGCACCCAAAATAACACAATTAGCCACTAAAACAGCAAAGTTACTGTTCACAGCACCCAGAATAGCCAGCAAAATATATTTTCCTTGCCTTGTTCAAACCCTCAATCCTTCCCCTTTTTTTCTGACATTTATTACAAACCTTAAATCCTAATATTCTAAATAATATTTTTCCACACAAGTCAACCATTCACGGCCCCCAATCAACTCTATTTATTGTCACCCACATTAACTTTGATGGTAATTTTTGTACCTGTAAAAATTACTTTGGTAGTTATATTTGCAGGAGATTTTAAATAAATAAAATAACTTATTCAAAATATGCTAACAAAAAGGGGGTGTTCCCATGTACATGAAGAGTATACAAGAACTTTGAAGGCCCCTCAAAAAGCAAAGTAGGTAGCTCACTACATCGTACACCTATCATTCATGAACTCAAAACACTCTTAAATCCAAAAATATAAAGAATTTAGCAATAACCCTTTTAACTCGCTCATTGACCTCTGTTCCCCTTCAAAAATTTCTCCAATTCATTTCTCTCAAAACACACCATAAAAGACAAAGAGGGCTGCGCACCTCGCTTATCACCACTTTTGACACCTCCAAAGCCCTCTCCAATTTTTCTAGTGATCAAAGATTACCCCCGACATAATCCTATGTAGACTAAAAAGAAAAGAAAAACTCCATAGATCTCTAGCCACTGTGAAATGCAAAAACAAACAATTGTCTGACTCCTAAGACTTACACACGCTTGACGGAAATCCCTCCTTTTTCCCTATGTTTTTTTTGATCAATGTCCTTTTCCCTATATTGTCGTGCAACATTTCTAAACCCAACCCCCTCTTTTGTCATCTTCACCTTGGTTATGCTGGAGATATGATCGCCGCCCTTGTCTGTTTGCCTCTGTCAAAGCCTTCATTGTAAGTTCATTGCGGAGCTCCCTTGTCTGCAACGTTAAGTATCTCACTCTTTCCAGCTCTCTCTATTGATCAAAATCAAATCCTTGTTGATACAATCATATATATGTATATATATATATTTTTTTTTGATTGGTTATAAGGAATCATAGTGTTTTCCCATAACCACACTCCTCTAATATCTCCAAATTTTAAAAGATAAGATTTCATCAAGGAGGTGATGTTCCTTGGGAACACACATGAAAGGCTAGCACATAAAGTTTCCTTCCTTAAAGTATTCCTCTCATATTAACCCCCTTACAAGTATGATTTGCTTTAAACTTTGGGAGGATATGGAAGACCAAATAAACTTTGAGTAGGTTAAAGGATTCTGATTGGAACCAAGTGACCTTGAACAAAGGGACATGACCATAGTGTGAACACATATACTTGTGATCTTTAATTATGTTGACATCTCTTTGAACTTACAAAAGGGATTTAAAAATTAAAATCACAAGTGTAAGGATGAGGATTTAGGATTCATTTGAAGAAAGAATAAGAACTACTGGGTAGTAGGCACCTGATAGTTCAATCACCCGAACTGCCCTTGAAGATGTCTGCAAATCTTGTAGATGGGTGGGTTTTGGCTTTGATTCTTGTAGTGACACTCTTGTTGTAATTCATGGTCAAACCCTGATGCATATCATTATAGTGACAACTCAAGATTCTTCAATTTGAGATATGCCATTGGGAATAGGATGCTATCATTAGCTATTAGAGTTGTAAATTATTATTATTTTTTTATGAGAGTAGGCCTTGATGCAACGGTAAAGTTGCTCCATTGTAATTTGCGAGGTTGATGTTTTGAGTCACGGAAACTGTTTCTGTATTTGCAGGGGTAAGGTTGTGAACATCTAACACTTGTTAGATCCCGTTGTGGTGGGAGTTGCTAGCCCTCTTTTTTATTTTTTATCTTTATCCAACAATCAAAGTTGTGAAATCTAAATCCATTCTCAATTGACCATAAACTTTCATTCATTGCTTGAAAGATTTTTTTTTCTCACTCTACTCGTGAGTTATCTTATGCAACTGAAATTTGAAAGACTTGTTTAGAACAGTTACAATAACAACTTATTGTGTCATGTGAGATATTAGGTTCTGCTATCTCGAGTGAAGATTTTGAAGAACTATGGAAAGCTGTGAACCTGGATGCATTAGTTCCTGACCAAAGCCCCGAGAAATGGCTTTGGTAGAGTACTGCTCTAGTCCCAGACTGTTTAGCATAAACTCTCTCGAATCTTTTTCAAACGGATGTCCTCCCAGTGTTGCTTGATTGTTTGGATGCAATCAGCCTTGTAAATTAATACTTTGTAACCTTCTTGTCAAAGAAAATAAATGAATACTTCGTAACTCCCCTGCAAAAGGAATCCCTTAACTCTGCTTCCTACTACAGAAATGATGCTGGCTTACCCTTTACTAGTTGGGTTATACACATGCATAGATGTTTGTTCTTTAGGTGTTCTTTTATGCCGCAACATAGGCATCATATGGATGTTCTGTGGAAATATTTGCAGTATTGTTGAAAGGTGTATAGTCTTATTTTTTGCGTGCAGCTGTATAACACCCCCCCCTTCCCCCCAAAACATGAAAAAAAGAGAGGAGAAAATCGGAGGAAGAAGGAGAAATGTTAAATGGAAAGAGTAACAAAACTGTCAACTTGATTCAATTATAATTGTACATCATTTTTCCCCATGTACTTCACATGGGCCTCGAAGGATGGGAGAATCGCATAAAAGATATCCAAGAACTAAGGAAAGATTGAAAACCTTGGGCATACTTGGTAGGAAAGGCATATTGGTCTATGATTTACTTGATGATCAATTCAACCACCAGCCAAAGATGTACCTTGGTTATATTTCATCTCTTCTACTAGTTTTGTAATGAGCATAATGGCCTTAATGGAGAGGTTCAAAAAATTAAGATATGTAGCTCATCCAAGCTAGTTGGCATGAGATTTTGTTTCAATTGAGTTATGGTTATTGGCTTACGGGCCTCCAAGTGATTGGCAAATTATTCATAATATGAAGCATGAACGAATAAATCCCATATTGTGGATGAAAAACTAGCTTCTTGTAGACTAGAATGTTAGAAGAGGTTTCTTGCTGCTTGTCTTTGGTTGAGATAATATATCGAGTATACTTTTTCTTTCTTATATTCAGAAATACATTACTTTTAGAGAGATTTTGTTTCTTCTACTACTATATAGTTAGTTGCCTTTTGTTTTTGTTTTGTTTAAAACTTACAGATTTTGTTTTTGTAGGTCGTGGGATCATCATGATATTTTGTCCGTTCTACCTGAATATAATTCAAGTAGTCACTGCTCAACAAGTGCCCGGTTGAGGTCGATTGCCCCTTATAGTGGTCGAAAGGAGACTGCTGTTTATGCAACTGATGTACGCACGGGTATGGTAATTCGTTGTAAAGTCTACATAGATAACTTCTCCAGGATCCAGATATTTCATAACTCCATCAAACTTGACTTAGACGGGCTTTCTACTCTTCGAGTTCGTGCCTTTGATAATGAAGGTATTTGTGAAATGCTAAAAATCATATATTTAGTTTCATGTTATTGATTCTTCTGCCCCGCTGCGGCCCCCCTTTCCTCCCCTCTGTTTTGAGGCGGAGGGTTTTCAAATTAGATTGTCACATATTTCTTTTGAGGCTGTTGTATTCTTTTTCCCTGTTAAGGTATATATCTGTGTTGCATTTCTCAATATTATTCTGTCTAAAATCTAGTTTAAGTTTTTCATTCCAGTCTGTTCACTTGCCTCTTATCACCTGCAAAAAAATTATTGATTAGATTATACATTTCTTCTTGGTGTCACATGTGGTTAACTGAAAAATGTGACATGCTAACTGACTCCTTAAATTCCTCATTCAACAAACTTGCACACACATATGTATGTGAATTAGAAAGAGGATCTCGTTTTTTGTTAAAATTGCGAATTGTTATGATTTCTAAGGGTGGTTGTGGGTGTGGTGGAGAGGATTGAGTGCATAGGACAGTGTCAATTTTTTAAAGTAGCTAGAGCCTAAAGGGTAGTGATTCAGTAAACCATCCTTGCTGGTCCATTGCCATACTAGCAAAAAACATGTGAGAAGCATAGGACCTGCCGTATAATTGTTGAACCAAATTTATGTTGGTGGAACTCAATTGTGATGGTTACTCTCTTTGGCATGGCGTAGAAGAGTAGGCCGCATTTTTAGAGCTGAAGGTGGAGAGTTTTTTTGTAATGTTTCAAGTCCAGCTGGTCAAATAAATTTCTATTAAGGTGGAGATTGTAAGTGAGGTTGAAGGTATTTGAAAGGTTGTAGGGTTGGTGGAAAGGCATCTCTTGTTGTTGGGGGGATTCATTGATTATTATATGTTGGCAAAGAAGAAGGAAAGGGGTTCTGGGCATTATGATCACTTGGTCGGGCAAATTTGGGGTGTTTTGCACAGTCTGCATGTTATCTTATCTTGAATTCGAAGTCTGCAGCTATATGGGATTCAATTATTGAGAGATTTCAGCATGTTCAGCGAGTTGGAAGAAGCAGTACCTATCGAAAGGAGGGGAATCACACTTATAATGAGCACTCTTTCGACCTTCCTTCGTATTGTATGTTCCTTTTTCCCATGCCTTCTTTGGTGGAGAGAAAGTTAGAGAGGTTGCAAAGAGATTTTCTTTGGGATGGCAAGGAAGGGGAGAAAAAGATTCATTTAGTGAGTTGGGAGAAGGTGAGGGAGAAATATCCAAATTTGTTTGGCATAGCTTCTCACTATGAAGCACGGACACTCTATTTTGGCTCACGTGTCCGTGTAGGACATGTGTCGGACACCAACGCTCTTGGACACTTCCCGAACACGTGTCCAAACACTTGAATCATGAAGGTTGATGATAAAATGAAGAAGTTCTTTATTTTTTATTTAATGACTTTATTATTTTAATATCTTAATAATATTTTTTAAATTTGTGTATTTTTATGTCAATTTTAATTAAAATAAAGTAGGTTTTTATTATATGGTCATATAAAAATATAAAAAAATTTATATATATTCAACGTGTCCTTAACGTGTCCGTGTCCGTGTCCTACTTTTTTGAGAAATAACGTGTCCGTGTCGTGTCGTATCCGTGTCCCGTGTCCCGTGTCCTTATCTGTGCTTCTTAGGCTTCTCATAAGTAAGCTCTAGTGTTGGAGTGATTTTCTTGGGAGGGAGTAAGGGTGATCTGGTGTCCTTGTTTTCGTTAGAATTTTTTTCTTTTGATTGTTGATTGGGGGAAGATAGTATAAACGATAGGGAGGTTGGTGAGGTGAGGAGTCTATACCATCCACATGCTAAAGACAGATAATGAAACTTAAGACAAGATGAAAACTCTGAGAAAATGATCCACCTGGAAGTCATATAGGCTCTGGCTTTATATATTGAATTGATAGGATGTTGTAGATGATGAAAGCAACTACTTAGCTTGAACAAAATGGTTAACTGAAGTATGGAATGGCACTTGAATGAGATGGCTAGAGAGGAAAATCATGGGGCAATGGTAAATAGAAGACAAAAGCGTAAAAACATTGACAGCCATGTGATGTGAGAGGACATGGTGGGATAAGTGAGGGATTATATCATACACTTGTCGAGGACAGAAGAGTAAAGGAGAAAAGAAGGAAAAAGAAATTTGAAGAAAAGCCACTCCCCCTTGAAGTCGTATAGGCCCTGGCTTTATATATAGTACATAGACATGCTGTTTTTGATGAATCCTTATTGCATATACGTACCGACTGTAAACTTATTGCATCTAAGAAAATGTTTTATTAGTTTAATTTATATGTGTTTTCCATTTCTCAGAAAATATTTCGTTAATTTAATCCATCAAGTTTTTATCCTTTTGTTAAAAAAAAATCTTTGTAGGTGCTTATGCATGATGGAATGTTTATTCAAGTTCTCTTTGGTTATCTATCCTTTTTGAAGCTATTTCTAGATGCAAAATTTTATTAATTTGGTATGTGTTGCAGAAAATGTGTTTTCATCATTAGTGGGCTTACAATTCATGTGGCAACTAATGCCTGAAACTGATGGATTGCGCCATCACCTTGTCCATGTTCCTTTAAAGGACTCTCCTCTGAGTGATTGTGGTGGGTTATGCGGTGACCTAGATATCCAAATAAGGCTTGAAGATACTGTAAGTGTCCTGCTATTATATTTCATGTGCAATAGTAGTGAGTGACAATACACTATTCTCTTCTTAGCTAACTATATTCTACATGATGCAGGGTGTATTTTCAGACTTGTATCTTGTAAAAGGAACCAGAATTGGCCATGAGATAGTTTCTGCACATTTGCTTGAGCCACAATTTGAACACATGGCAGATAAGATTGTTTTAACTGTAGCTGAGGCCATGTCTCTTGATCCTCCCTCACCTGTTTTTGTCCTCATTGGCGCTACTCTCCATTATAGTCTTAAAGTTATTCGTGGGAATATTCCTCAAGGTTTTATTTTATGAATCCTTCTAAGAAATATTTTAATAAATAAATTTATTTGTTTATCTCAGTATAATGTCCAATGTCAAGTTTTATAAAGCTGCCCACCATAACTAGAGGTCATATGTGGGACTGATGGAACCTGTGAATGCAGAAGATTGTATTGAAAACAAATCCTGATGGGTGGGACGGTGGAACAGACTAGAGACCAATTCATTTATTCTAATAGCCAATAGGTCACTGGCGATTGAAGTTTCATTTTTTGATTATATAGTATCACTTCTGAATCACTTAATTATTGATGTTGAAAACAAGAAAAGGAAATTATTTACATAAGGCTTGTGTGTTGACGTTCTATTGGACAAAGTTCTTGCATGGGAATGAAGCATTTATTCGGTAGTGTGGAACTATATATATTAGTTCAGCATAAGGAATGCATCTATAGAAATTGCAGAAGTTAATTCAATCAAATTTGATATGTTAGCATGTTATGAAGTACAGAATAGTGGAGAGTACACTCAATACATGAAATAAATTGAAATATATTCTTAATTTGTAAAGTTCAAGTAGACTATTTTGGCACATAAGCTTCACAATTGTGTTCTGAAATATGGTTTGAAGAGGCTCCCCCCCTCCCCGCCCTCTCTAGATAAAATTATTATTATTTTGATCGGTTATCATACTTGTATTATAAATAAGGCATCCGAGAAGGGCAAACCCATAATAACAAAAGAAAGGGACCGGCTACAAAAGTTAAAGCCTAAGATCCCCCAAAATATCTATTAAATTATTTAGATACATAGGAAATTCTTTCTTAATCCAAAACAAAAGAGTTCTAAAAAAGTTGTCTTTGAACTTCCAAGGGGTAAATTCAACCCTTTCAAATGTCCACCCATTTCTTTTGATCTTCATCAAATGTCCTCCTATTTCTCTCCCGCCATAAGCCCCGTACAAGGCATACGGGGCCATCCTCCAATCAATCCGCTGAGATGCTTGAATGCTCTCACAATAATGAGTTGCAAGCAGGATATAGAGTGATGCGCACAATCCGGCTGAGTCTATCTCGAGAACCTTGGAACATATTATTGAGTTGATTCGCCACATGAGACACGGAAAATTCACTGGCACATGAAGTCATGTTATTGATGTGGATTGGTCCACTAGTCTTAGATTACAGAGACTCTAAGTTAATATGTCATATTTCGAATGGCAAAACTCTGTGAGAAAACTGAGCTAGTTGTATTCACATACTTTTTTTCATTTTTTAGAATTTCCAAATAAATATTAATGAATTTGATTTTATTGTACTTCTTTGGAAGAAAATTCTTAGCAGGCTTGGAAGGTACTTCATTTGATATAGTAACATAGACGATTATGTTATTTCAGCATGTTAACATGTTTTTGTTTTGGTTAGTATTGTTTCTGCTCAAGCATGTATATATATGGTTTTGCTAACCGACTTTATATTAGAAGTAAGTCAGTAATGCCCCACTTTTAAATGGACTATAATGCTTGTCATGTTCTCCTTCCGATCCAATTAAAGAGTCTCTTTTTCCTTTTTGGGATGTCCCAAATTATAAGTCTAGTTTCAGAAGTCAATGCACAGAGTATTTTAAATTTCCATATTACCCCTTTTACCAATTTGATGTGA
Source organism: Nyssa sinensis (assembly GCA_008638375.1). Classification (NCBI taxonomy): domain Eukaryota; kingdom Viridiplantae; phylum Streptophyta; class Magnoliopsida; order Cornales; family Nyssaceae; genus Nyssa; species Nyssa sinensis. Next base: position 61,642,711 of record CM018032.1, read on the forward strand.
ATGTAGTGACTTTGAGTGAAGGCAGCCGAAAAGAAAGAGCAATGGGTAATTGCAGTGGTCATGGTGGGCTTGGACTGAGATGGTGGTTGGCAGTGAGTTGCGATTCTGGTGGCATTGTATGAAATTCCCGGTCATCAGGGTTAACAGATGATGATGAAATGATGACATGTAGGTTTGGGGGTTACTGAATGGTGGTTATGGACCTGTTGTGTGAATGAACTGCTGCCAAAAGTTGTTTTGGATAGTTTTAGATTGTTTGATTGAGGATGCAGATGAGGTTCATGTTGGCTTCAGGGGAGGTGATGGTGGTGTTGTTAGTGATGATGATTGGCAACAGCATACTGATGAATGTTGATGAAGTTTTTATTTTTATTTTTGGGGTAATATGATGCTGATGCTGTGTATTTTGTTAACATTGACACAGCAGGAACTGTACAAGTTGGTATATTGACATCGAAGTAATATTTGTACATATCTTTATGCATATCAGCAATATTATATTTTCTTGGGGACATTTTTGCAATATTAGTTGAAATTTCGCCAATTACCCCTAGGCATTGATTATATTGACTTGTCAATAGACATCAACACACGGATCTTGATCAGCTCATTTTTGGGTTTAGATCTTTCCTGATTGACAAGTTTTGCTCTGTTAGACACACAGGAGTTTATTATTCTTTATCACTTTATGTTGTGTTGTTTGTATTGACAAAAATATTTCTTGCTTTCGAAAAGATAAAAATAAAAAAAGTCGCATGTATAGTGATAATGCTTCCCCAAGTCTAACTAGCTTGCTAAAATTTCCCTAAGCTTTATGGCATTCCATCAAGATGAAATGAACCTTAAAAAAGAGAGAGAGAAGAGAGAGAGAGAGAGAGAGAGAGAGAGAGAGAGAGAGAGAGAGAGAGAGAGGAAACTGCCTAGAAAATTTTTCTAACATAATTATTCATATTTTAATTTTGCGTGGAGCAGCCTCTCTCTCTCTCTCTCTTATGAATGAGCTTTCTTACCAAAAATGAATTTGAATGCTATTTGTCTCCTGAGATGCAACTTATAATACCTCCAAAACTTTGATCTTTTAATGTTTGCACTATTCCGAAGCCTTATTAATGACTAGCTCATTGCATGTATAAATTCCTTATTGCTGCGCAATAACAATAATTCTTGGTGAAGCGCATAAGAATCAGCTGTTGATGCAAAGATGCTTTTTTTGCTCATTTCCTCGAGTCTCTGTGTGTTGTATTGGTTCTGTTGTATTATGCTTGAAAGTATGGAGAAGTAAAACTTATGTGCATTTGACAAGCAAATTTTCTTCGAGGTTGACTTTGGAGCTTTTGGGCAGTGAGATAGTGATAAAGTTATGTGGTCCTTTTTCTTTCCTTGCAATTGTTTGAGGTACTTGGATGGAAAGAAATGCTAGAATTAGACAAGGCATTTGATTAGAGAAAACTAACCAACAACATACTGACATAGTAAGAAATTTTAGCGAGGTTGGAGCTCAGTGCTTTGTTATAAGCTTTATTTTGATTAGAGAAAACTAACCATCAACATACTCACATAGTAAGAAACATAAAGTAGGACTAACTAAGACAAACTCAAGTATGAGAGGTCCCAAGTGTCCCCCTCCCAGTGAAATCCAACCAATTTCCAAAATTGCTCTCTTCTTTAAACTTTGATTTTTCTTGAACCATGATGGACTGCATCACCCTCAACTGGAAATTTGGAGATGTATACTTTTTTTTTTTTTCCATTTTTGTTTTCTTTTGCTTCTTTCCTTTGCTGGGGTTTTCCTCTTTCATTTTGGTGTGGCTTCTCGTCTTCCACTTGTACTGTTCTCTTTCCGTTTGGTTTGATAAATTAAGATGTCTTATCCACACACACACACTCACACGCAAGTTAATGTTTTTAGGAAATAAAAGTAAGCCTTTTATAGTGGACTGACTTAATATCAAGTTGTCTTTATGTCAAAACTTTAGCCTTATTTTTTTATTTCTTTCTTTTAAAGACTTCTTACATGGACTACTTACATTCTGTTGGTTAATTTCAATTGTCTTATTTCCTTTTTGATTGGCATTTGCAGTGGTAACTTTACCATCTCCATTTCACCGATGGTCTGTTTTGAACTCTTCGATTGCTCAGGTGGATGCAAAGATGGGTTTAGCTTACGCGTTGAGCTTAGGGGTAACAACAATCATTGTTGAAGACACCAGGGTTTCTGGTCACATGCAAATGTCATCTCTTCATGTTGTCCTACCAGATACTTTATGCTTATACATATCGCCTCTGTCTCTTTTTGGTGACCCTATTGAGGGAATAGAACCTATTCCTTCTCTGTCACGTTGGTATCTTGTTTCCGGCAAACAATATCTCATTCATATGAAGGTTTTCTCCAGAGGACCGGATGCACAAGAAATCTATACTACAGAGGTAACCTGTCCTTTTTAGTTTTACCTTTCCAGATTTTATAAATGTAAAAGAATGGTCTAGAGCTCTTGGTAGAAAAAGCTAGTATATCCTTCATTTAAGCTCTTTACATGGGTATTTACAAATCATTTTTGTTGGAGTTGAGGTAATTCACAAGAATTACACCTTGAAGGCCTGTTTGGTAGGAGGGCAGAAAAGGGTAAGGGAAGGCAAAAGAAGGATAACCCATCCCTCTAGGCTCACTATATTCCTTCCTCCTTAAAGTGGGAGGAAAGGAAGAGGGAAGGCTCCCTCCTTTTGCTTCTTCTTTTCGACATTTTTTTTTCCTTCAAACGACTCCATTTTTCTGATAGTAAGGGTACAATAGTAAAATCACAAACTACGCATTCCTTCCCTTTTTTGCCTTTTTCAACCAAACAAAAGGAGGGAAAGACCCCCTCCCTTTGTAGGGATATCCTTTCCTTCACTCTTACTCTCTCTTCGTTCCATTTTTTCATCCTCCTATCAAATATAGCAATTTGTCTTAGAATTAATTCTTGAGTTTGTTTATTTTTAAAACACAACTTTTTTCTTATAAGTAAACATATTTATATGTATAAAGGTGCCCGAGGGGCGCGGGCATATATTTACAAGGGAGAGGTGACAAAATTTACAGCCTAATACTCCCCAAAAAATTCAACTAAAGATCCTATATTCAAAGGAAAGGTTTTGTTTGCCCAAAAATAAAGCAAATACAAAAAACTGTCTTTGAGAAATAAAGGGGGTTTCTCTATCCCTTAAGAAACATGTCTATTTCTTTTCTTCCATAAGTTCCAGATCAAGCAAAGCGGTGCCATCCTCTAAATCACACAGACATCCTCCTCACATGGCACCCCTTCCAACCCAAAAGCAACTCTTTCAAAGACCCGGGAGTGCCCAAGCACAACCAAAAACAGAGAACTAACAGGTGGTTAACAGTCTCCATGGCGTCCTTGCACCCAATGCACCTGTTAGCTAATTGAAACCCTTTCATCCGCAGATTATACTATGTCAACATGGCGCCCTAAGCTGCCTCCCAAGCAAAAAAGGCCAGCTTGATCGGGACATGGGTAAGCGAAAATGACCTCCATGGAAAAGGAATCCCCTGCCTCCCCATTAACTCTCGGTAAAAAGAGCGCACAGAAAAAATTCTTGAACTATTAACAGTCCAATAAAGTGTCTTCCTGGCCCACCAACACCTTAAACCTGTGCAAGGACTCCTAGAAATTCACCTCTTCTTTTAATTTTCAATCAAAGAAATTCCTTCTAAACCTTGGGCTCCAAACCATCACACCACCCTTCCAAGAGCAGCAATCCACGACTCATGCATCCTTTTGAAGGGCCGAGCTATAAATTTGGGAAACCTGTCCTTTTAACTCTGTCTCCACACCAAGAATCCAGTTAGAACTTCACCCTCAAATCCTCTCCCATCTCTAAGAAAATACACTTTTGAAAGTCCGCAATGCCTTTCCTTATCAACCCCCACATGCACCACCACATCCCTTGAGAACTAGCCTCCATCTTCACTCCCATATTTTGAAGATACCACAATCAGACATTATACTCCACCATGAATCTCCATAGCCACTTACCCAACAAGGCTTTATTTAACATGCTCAATTCCTTAACACAAGAATAGGGGTCTTCACTCTATCCCACTTCACTAAGTGCATCTTCCTTCCATCATCCATGTCTGCCCAAAGAAAATCCCTCTGAAGCTTTTTCAGTTTTCTTGCTACTGTCGCTGGAATGGGGAACATGGACATATAGTAGGTTGGAAAATTAGCTAAAGTGCTTTTGATTAGTGTAATCCTCTCCCCTTAGACAGATATTGCCTATTCCACCCTGCCAACAACCTTTGAAACCTCTCAATTATCGGATCCCAAATCCCACAAGACCTTGGCAAAGCACTAGAGGCAAATTCAAATAAATTGCAGGTAGTGGCCCAACCCTACACCCAAAAGACCAAGTAAACCCCTCCACCTCCCTTACCTCCCCAACTGATATTAACTCTCACTTGAGTTAATCTGAAGACCCGAAACTGCTCAAAAGAAAGCAGAATGCATTTAAGGAACCTCATCTGTCGATCCTTTGTCTCACAAAATATGATTGTGTCATATGCAAACAGAAGATGGGAAACCTCCACCTGTTTATCCCCGTCAATCCTCTTGTCTAAGTGCCCTCGAAGCCAAGAAGAAGCCAATTGGAGAATCATCAACCAACACTGATAAGGAAACTGTGGAGATGCAGGTTCATGTCCATCTTCACGATATTTCCCCAAATCCCATCTTGCACAACATAGACTTGAAAAAATCCCAGCACACATGTTCATACGCTTTCTCAATGTCTAATTTGCAAATCAAACTCTCCTCCTTCCTCTTCTTTTGCGTGTCAATGCACTCATTTGCAATTAACGCTGCATCTAATATTTGCCTCCCTCCCACAGATGTATTTTCACTCTTCAAAATGATGCTGCCCAACACCCTCTTCAACCCCATGAAAAATACCTTGGCCAATAATCTATACACACTTCCCACCGAACTAATTGGCCGAAAGTCTTTAACATCCTCTGCCTCTTCCTCCAGCACCACCTGCCAACAATTCTTGAAAAAGGCATCATGAACCCATCTGGCCCGGCACTTCGTCCCGATAGCAGCAAGACTTTAGAGCCATCAAGATTTCTTCTTACTCAAAAGGTTTCTGCAAACCTGCAGCCTCTTCACCATTCAACCCTGCAACCTGCAAATTATCCAATCGCGATCTCCATCCTCCAATCTCACTGCTCAGTATACAACTCTTTGTAAACCTTTGAAATACCCTGCCTCACCTCCTCTTCCTGACACAACAACTGATCACCGATTCTAATAGAAGAAATCTGATTCCTCCTGTTGTAGGCAGAAGGAACGCGGTGGAAGAACTCAGTGTTGGGGTCTCCTTCCCTGGCCAAGGCACTTCCTCCACCTTCAAAACCATACCCAATTCCCCTTTCAAGCTTTCCCTCACTGTTCCGTCCTCCTCAGATAATGAACTGGGCTGCTCTTTTCGATCCAAATCTGAGATACTCTGCAAAATCCTATTATTCTTATGAATATTGCCGAACTCCTCTTTGTTCCCTCTCTTTAAGTCTGTTTTCAACAACTTCAATTTCCTAGAGAATACTGACTGTAAGCAATGGCATCTCAACCTTGTTCTCCCATGGAGTTAGATTGATGCCACAGGCATAACGACCGCCTATTTCCTTGGAGTGCTCAAGGGTAACTCTGGCTTCTCTTTTGTTTGGAAACTTCCTCCAAGACTACAAAAAACCACTCCAATTCTGACCTCATCACCTGCAGCCACAGAACAACATTGACCCCCCTTTCAGTGATTTGTACAGCTCAGAGCTTCTGTTCCCCTCCTCTGATATCTCGAACGTCTTCTCTCCTTTCTGAACAATTGTCATCTTCTTCAGAGTTTTAAAACACAGCTTTTTCCTCTTTATTCTATAAAATTTTAGGTGTAGATCTCCTATAGTTTGTAGAACTCAGATGTGTTTCTCCCTGATTTTAAATCGTCTGTGTTAGTACTCTGGCAAGAAGTTGAGCCATCCGTTTTTAAGGGTTTAGAGAGAATGAAGAAATTGGGTATTGTTTTAGCTGTAAGTGAGCAATTTCTTACCATCTTATTGGAGCCTCCCCATTGGCGTCCCTTCAAAATACATGGAAACCTAACATGGAAAATGTTTATGATTTTATTTTTTGGTTAGTCTTAAGAGTAGTATTATGTAATAAGCTCAAACTATGTTCCTATTTTATGTGAATTATATACTCAAGATTAGGTGAAGAGTAAAGTTACTCTCGAGATAACATGTCTTGAGAATACTGATTGTAAACAACTCTGAAGCTCTCATTTTTAGTTTGCCAGTTATGCTAAGGTCCATAATCCTTATTTGAAAATTCCTTTGATGTTGTATTTCCTATATTTTTTGTTTATCTTTCTGGGTCAGTGTTGTCAATTTGTGGGTTATAATGTTTTCTTCTTGTTTGCTCATTATTCACTTGACTACCTTTACCAATCATTTTCTTGGTTCTCTTTTGGCTTAGAATTTCCTTCTTTGCAGAGTGACGATGTTAAGCTGTATGACAACCAGTCCAAGTACTGGAATACTTTCCCGGTTTCTGATAGTATTGATGTCAAACATGGATGGTGGAATTCTAGAATCCTGAAAGCAACTTCTTGTGGACTAGGAAAACTGACAGCAACCCTAACTTATAGTAGTGGGCATGGCGAAGCGAAAGAGGTACTTTTTACTGACTGCTTCCCCCCCCCCCCCCCCGCGGGGGCCGCCCAAAACCAAAATTTATTATTCCTTTTCATTTCCTCTTTTCACTTTAATCATTATTGTTTTGTCTTGGCTGTTGCTTGCGTTAAATCTTGGCCGCCTGTACTGTTGATATTTTTGTGCAGGTTCTCAAAGTTGTGCAAGAAGTCATGGTTTGCGATCAAGTAATGTTCAGCATGGACAAAAGAACTGATTTATCTCATAGTATTCTCCTTCCCTGGGCCCCTGCTGTTTATCAGGAGGTGGAGCTAACAGCAACAGGAGGTTGACAGTCTTTGATCTTCTAATTTTTCTGAGTAGTTAATTCACTTCTGACTTTAATGATGGATGTTGGATGGTATTGAATTTTTTAGGTTGTGCAAAAACGTCGAGTGATTATAAATGGTTTTCTTCAGACATGGCTACTGTATCTGTATCTGCTTCTGGGGTTGTCCAGGCAAAAAAGCCTGGTAAGGCTACCATCAAAGTAGTATCCATTTTTGATCCACTCAATTATGATGAGGTAATGATACAAGAATTAAGTATATTGCTTATGCTTTTTTTTTGCATCCTATTGTTAATTAATAATTAGCATCCAGTTGTTTATATCAGTGAAGTAAATTCTTGAGAATTCTTCTGTTGCAAACATGAATAGAATTTCTATTATAATCAATGGTTTTAAAGTTCCTATAGTGTTGCTGAGAACTCAAAGTTCAAAGCATTGTTGATTACTTTGATTTTAAGCTTTCTTACTTTAAGTGCTAAAGCTTCCTCCTCGCATTCTAAATCGAAGGTCATTTGGAAAAATTATAGTGCATCTATTTATTAGCAATTCAAGGTAAAACTAGATGGTCATATAAAATAATACACATCGAAAAAAAGAGAGATCAGTATCACTGTTTTTTTTTTAAATTTTAATTTTCACTTTTTTGTTACGGAATTTGTCATTCCATAGACATTCCAATTTTTAACTCATATTACAGAATAGCAGTCCATGTTCTGAGATTATGTCATGTGGTCAGGTCAATTCTTTCAATAATCTTGGAAGGCCCTAGGGATATGCACTTTGTCATTAACTCATTGTGGCATTCAAAGAGTTTCTTCAACTACCAAAATGTCCACCCAAAGTAATCCTTGATAACCTACTCAAATATTGCTAAAGAAGCATATAAATGCTGTTTTGAAGATCATATTTCTTTTTCCCATTGCAACAACCAGGATGCATGTGGGCGTCTTAACTGGTCATATAGATGTTCAAATAAGATGAAACATCTTAAAAGACATTAAAATGGGTGTCAGTTCTTAATTTTTTTCCTTGCACATGCTTGTTGGGCCCAGAGTCCCACAAAAGATATTCTCAACTGGTTCACTTTGCACAAATTGCAAGTGTTATATTCCATACACTGAATCTCCTGATATTGGTTTTCATCAAATGTTCTCACTTCTCCAAATGGTTCCCCACCACCTACCCTTTTTTTTTAATCTTAGTCTGTGTAATTATCTTATATAGGTGGTCGTTGAGGTTTCCATCCCTTCTTCTATGGTTATGCTGCCAAACTTTCCTGTAGAAACTGTTGTTGGATCACACCTTCAAGCTGCAGTGACAATGAAAGCATCAAATGGTGATGCCATGGTCCTGAACAATTTTGAACTAATCTTTTTTCCTGTGCGACTGTTTGGCCCCTTTTATTTCCCTTTGTTTAAATTGGTTTGGTATCTGCAGGTGCCTACTTTTATAGATGTGATGCTTTCAGTTCCTCCATAAGGTGGAAAGCTGGAAGTGAGTCTTTCACAATTGTCAATGCAACTGTGGATTCATTTATCTTGGATGAGCTATGTGGTCTTCCATGTTCATGGACTTACGTATTTGCTTCAAGTGCTGGTCGCACTATTTTACATGCGACGCTTTCTAAAGATAGTCAACAACTGGACCATTCTTCGAGTGGACCTATTGCTTTAAAAGCATCCTTGAGTATTGCAGCATATTCACCACTCATCGTACATCAAGCAGGTGATGGAAACCAATTTGGTGGTTACTGGTTCGATTTGGCTCAAGCTGAATCTCAAAACCAGCTGGTAAATTTGGACGATTTGTATCTTGTCCCTGGCACACAGTTAGATGTAATGCTTCGTGGAGGACCAGATCGGTGGGACCAAGGTGTTGGACTTCATTGAAACTGTGGAAACTTTAGATGAAGAGCATACTCATCTTAATGATGGAGTTCTTGCCTATCAAATATCTACCAGCTACGGAACTCCGTACAGAATTTTGTGCCAAACATTAGGAACCTTTGTAAGTTTCTGCAATTTTTTTATATGTACTATAATCTACTCAATTCGATATGATCATGAGATATTTTCTTTCCCTGGTTTTTAAAAACACAGAAACTTGTTTTCGAACGTGGAAACTTGGTTGGGGATGACCATCCTCTGCCTGTTGTAGCAGAAGTGGAATTGTCGCTTACATGTGCCTTCCCTTCCTCAATTGTGCTAATAGCTGATGAACCTGGTATGAGGACAATATCCTTTCATCAAGGCTTATGCAGGGCAGTGTCTTGTGTTCTTGCTGCCTTTCATGTTACTGATCTTATTGTCTTATTTTAATTTCCTAAAAAAATCACTTATTTGAGTGAATTTATGTTGTGCGCTTAGTGAATGCACCTGATGTTATACGCACTGAAAGTCAAGCTGACTGCGGTCCAGGACGATTACGTACCACTCCTATTACTGTAGCAAATGGGCGTATTATTCGAATATCTGCAGTTGGTATTAGCAACTCAGGAAAAGCTTTTGGTAATTCATCTTCTCTCTGTTTGAAGTGGGAACTTAGCAATTGCGATGGATTGGCATCTTGGGATGATGCCTATGATTTATCATCCAAGTCCAGCTGGGATAGATTTTTGGTCTTGCAAAATGCATCGGGACTGGTACTTTCAGAATTTTCGCGTCTTCATTTTCTACGCCATTGTCATAGTCATCAGTTTTTTAGGTGTTCCTCGATATTCTTTGTTGTGAGGAAGAAAAAGCTGGAGCAGGTTTCATATTTGCATTAGAGTAACTTAAAATTGTATGTTTAATGAAGACAAATTGTTTTTCTAGGGTTTGCATCACGAAGTAGAAAGAGAAAAGAGAATAAAAGAATGAGTAGGAACATATGGTCTACTTGCCTCCCATAGGATCATATACGCATCAGTGACTTAATATTACAATTTAATAATGCCCCTGATAAATAGAATATAGAATAATCATCTTCCGAACATTGGCAATCTGTGCTCTTAAGTAATCCTCTCTAGTGGTAAATGGAGTGCTACTTTTTGTATATATATTATATGCTCTTACCTTGAAATACCCACGGTGAAATGAAACCACTTGGGTATGGGCACACGTGCACTATAGCTCAAACTAATGGAAAATTTTGGGATCTAACAAATCCTGCACCCTGGAAACACACCCACACTTGATAGTTTGTACACGAGTCCATCTAACATTAACATTCATTAATAATATGAGATTTTTAATCTCTCTCTCTGTCTCTCTCTCTGATTCTGAGTGATGCAAGAATATGCATGTGATGGTAATTAACATCTTCTGTTAGAAGTGGAGGTTTAATCACTATGCCTTTTTCTTGCTTTTTGTCCATCTTCAAGTGTCAAAAAGTGCTGTTTTTTTTCTCATGCTGATCTTACAATATTATTTATAGATGTTGTAATAATGTGATACTTTATTCTTTGGGATTTTGACTAATGTAAACATCTATTGTAAAGCTCTCAAGCAATAAAAATAAAAGTAAACGTAATGCTGGATGATATTCTGTTATAGAAGTTTTGATGATTCGATAATTAAGTTTTCTTCCTAGCCTCTAGCGAATCTTCATAAATATGCTATATTTGTTTGTTTCTTTCTCTCATCTGTCTCGCTATGAACATGGATGTGAGCTGAGATGTTAATTATTAACTTGTCAGTGTATTGTTGGTGCTACCGTTCTTGGGTTTTGTGATACCTTGAGTGGCTATCAATTTACTACACCATCTGACGGTTTAGAGAGTGTTCTTACAGATGCTATAAGTTTACAGGTATGCTGTTTTGTATTTTATTTTCTCTGGAGCTTTGTAAGTTGTTTGGTTGCATTTTTGGAAGACATAAATTTAACTTCGATAATGAAATTAAAACAAAGAGGCAGAAATTTAGAGAAAATTCTGTTTTATGGTGTTCTGTCTTCCTTTGAATTTTTGAATGAAATCATGAAAATGGATTTTTTTTCCAAATAACATTTTTACGTGTTTCCAGAAACAAACTCCTAAATGCATTCCTCTTTTTTTTTTTTTCTAAATGGAAAATCATTTTGCATAACGAACGAAAGAATCTTTGTGTTTTTCATTGTAGTTAGTTGCAGGAGATTCATAGTTGTCTATGTTAATTCTTTACACTTGGTATAATTAATTAATTAATTTTGTGTTCTATTTTTGTTCTGATTAAGTTGTGTAAATGCAGCTAGTTTCGACCTTAAGAGTCAATCCAGAGTTCAGCCTGTTATTTTTCAGTCCTGATGCTCAGGTAAATTTTAGTCTAATCATATTTATTGCTTGTTCGGCCTGTTCTCTGATGAAGCTGCATTGTACATGATTGCAGTTTAGTTATATATATTTTTATTCTTTCTGCATGCATCTTTTCTTTGATAAGTAAAGGTATATATTCAAACATGCCCGAGGAGGGTGAACCCATAATACAAAAAGGGAACCATCACAAAATAGGTCTTAAGGACCCCAAAATATCCACTAAAGAGGCCACACATGAAAGATGAGCTCTTTTAGCCCACAATAAAAGTAAGCCTCAAAAACCTATCCTTAAAAACAAAAGAGGGGAGTTCCTCCCCATTAAACATCCTTCCGATGCGCTCCCTCCAAATTAAACACAAGGCGGCCATTTTGCAAATCTTCCTAGCCTCCCCTTTCATCCTACCCCCACTCCATGCAAGCAGAGGATCCTTCAAAGAGACCAGCATAACCCAAGAACAACCAAAGAAAGAAAGCACAAAGCACCAAGCATCCCTGCGCCCACGAACTGTGGACTAGAAGATGCTCGACACTTTCTTCTTCCTTCTTACATGCTACATCTATTAGCCAAATAGAAATCTCTTCGTTGGAGATTATTCAAGGTCAAGATGGCCCCCCAGGAAGCCTCCTAAGCCAAAAAAAGACCTTTGAGGGAACTTGAGAATACCAGATCAATTTACAAGGGAAATTCCTCCCCTCCTGACTCATCAATTCATTATAGAAAGAGCTCACTGAGAATTGCTTGGAAGGGCTGGCTTTCCAAATCACAGTATCCTTCCCTTCCTCCAACACTTTGCAGCAGTCTGCTTTTAAAATCTATTAGTATGTTTTTGTGGCTCGTAAAAGAAGAATTAAAGAAGGAGAAGAAGAAAAGAAGATAGTAATTTTTCAAATAGGAGGTTGGAATACTCCGTGATCCGTACATTCCTCTCTTTTTTTATTATTAAGTGTAAAAAAATTACAATAATACCATTATCAATATAGTCCTAGTATCCTAACACTGTGTACTTATGTTGGGGACAACCCACCATTGTTTAATAGTTATTCGGATAATTGTTATTAGAGACCAAAACCACTTTTGGAGTCCTGTAGTAGTATAAGAAACCTATAATGTGGCTCAAGCAAAGCAGGGCATATATAAGGGTAAAACTACTTGTGCTGAACTGGAGAAAACATAAAAAAGGTTTTTTACTTTGCTTGCCGAATATGGCCATTACCTAGTTTGGTCTTACCAATCATTGGCATGGTGTGGGGAGGGGTAAACTCAGTAGCGGCCTTTCAGCATTTCACGCCAAATGGTTTCCCTCACAATGCAAGTTACCAAGCTTGGCAAGTTGATGTTTTGGCATTGCAAGAAGCGGTGGCCTCTTCACTTGCTATCATGAGCAAACATTTTGCACTTTTTAAGACAATATTGGACTTGCTGCTTTACATCAACAAGTCTTGACTGGTCTATGACATTGCTAAATCAAAATGAATCAAAATAGCAGGCCAACTTCAATTGAGAAGAGAGGGAGAAAAAAATGGCATTTCTCTGAATACTAACCAAGTTACCAACTTCACATATTAAGAAATCATTGCTGTTAAACAAATTGCCCAGGGACAGGAATGGTCATCACAATGTGTGCTTAGCATTGTTTCTTGCACCTAGAAAAGTTTTCTTATGAAGTCATGGAGTTGCCCAAACTACCTCAACGACCCCGAAATGATGTAAAGAGAAATTCTAAGGACTCAAATTAGCCACACTGGTCCTCGCCCTGACCCCGTTGGATCCAACAACACCCTCAAAAAAATAATAGTAAAAAAACCCTGCCTTGTTTTCAAAGCTTCCAAGATATGATCTTATGCATCACTTCTGTCCTCGTATTGGCCAACCCCTATACTAAATACAACCCAATGCTGGTGATATCACACCATACCAGCTGACATGTTCTGAGACAAGAAAATAATGTTAATAAAATGTACAAATGATCATAAATAAGAAACAAGTAAAACGCTTACTATGATGATTGCGAGCGTAAACTGCAAGGTTTTTCATAGTTTATATAGACAGTTCACTGCATATAATGTTTCTGTGGATGCACTCCTGTCTGCCTATCACAGGCTGTTATGCTATGGCCGTAATTTAAATATTTTATATATGATAAACACTCACTCAACACACACGCAACAAAGCCTTACCTAATATTTTGGGGTCGTCTACATGTCTCGCTATTCTTCTCTATTTTAGGCCATTCTCTCCGTTAGACTACACATTATCATATCTTTATATGTGATAAAGGAGAAAAAAAATTATTCAACAAGTTACTGATGTATAAATTTATGAAAATCACAAACCTTGCTAGCAATTTTGAGTCTGTTAGACAACCATGTGACCATCCCAGCCTTTTTAGCTATTTTATTCTCTTTTATTTCTTTGGAAGTTACAGCGTTGAACTATAATTTCTGAAAAAATATCTCGCCAATTGACTTACAATGTTTTATTTTTGTGTGTGTATCACAATAATTTAACTTATCCATCAATACTTGGGACAGCTCATATCAGATACTTCCGTTCCTTAATTTTAATTTTTTTAATGAAAATGTAACTCCAATCAGAACCAGCTGATGACAACATGTATTATCAATGAATTAGACTGTCAATTTGAGGCTTATTACTTGTTACACATTACACATTACACATTTTTTATTTTTTATTTTTTTAATATTCCAGCTAAATCTCTCAATTACTGGAGGAAGCTGTTTTGTGGATGCTATGGTGAATAATTCTCAAGTTGTAGAAGTAATTCAACCTCCGCCAGGAGAGTGCTTACAACTGGTGCTGGTTCCTAAGGGGCTTGGGACTGCACTTGTTACAGTTTATGATATTGGGCTTGCTCCTCCACTTGCTGCTTCTTCTGTGGTAATATTTTTCTCTTATTTCCTGTGATCTTTGCATGATTCATTTGTCCATTAGTATCTGTTAAATCTTTTCTTTGTAGTTTAGATTGTCACACTATCATAAATTCTCCATTTCTTATTCCCAGTTACTTTTGATTCTGAATGGAAAAGAAAGGAAATTTCAACGAAGGGTTTTAAATGGATTGTATTCTGGCATTATAAACAGATTGTGTTGTGGTAAGTTTGTCACTAGTACTTCATGTTGCATCTCTTTAGTGTTTACAAGTCAAAGTCAACATAGTTTTCTGTTCAAAAGCGTGACTTGCTTTTGAATTGTCAAAATTAGTTTCTGAATAGATATCTATACATTAATAATAATAATATTTTCTTTTTTCAATAGTAAAAGAGCACAGGCAGTTAAATTTTCCCAATTTGTTTGATGAGAAAAAACTGTCTGAATTTTACCAATTGAATGGACTCTATTTGTTTGAGTAATCTAATCAGGTTTCTCACTACCAGTTAAAAACTTTCTAACTTATTTGCAAAATCATGGAGCTTATAATTTCTAAAATGGCTCTGGTTTCTATTTGGGATGTTATTTTTCACCATCTTTAATTTGGGCCATACGGTTGCTTGTTACGGATATTGACTGTATCTTTTATCACTTATCCCAAAAAAAAAAAAGACTATCTTTTGTTGCTGACCTTTGTTGACATGGAATCCTTTCTAGAAACTCAATGCATAATCCCACTATAAGCAGAAATAGAAAAATGTTCGTAAACAGTGTGCAAAACTGAACCTTAAAAAATATAAATATGTGGATCAAACTATTTCATTTTAATTAATTTAAATAATTCTATGCTAAATGTTCTTTTCCCATATCAGACATTCTTCATCCAGAATAAGTTGATTGGAATATTCGTTTTGAAGCAGGCTCTAAACTGAAGAGATTGCTTGCATTTTGTGTTCAAAATGAAAATGACCATATTTCTTATTTTCTTACTTTATATACATTGTTTACATGATAAAATAAAATATTGCAATGCATACCATGAAGATTTTTTTTGGAGTCAAGAGGTAGAGAGTAGAAATTTGGAGAAAGCCTTTTCTACCCTTGGAAACTCTGTTTTATAGTATTAAACTATGTTTCAGGAAATATCTGCTTGACATAGGATGATCTTTGGATCAGAAGGAAAAGTTATGCACTTGAATTAAATATAATAAAAAATTCTTTAGTTGTCAAAAAATTTATTATATTGATCCAGAAACAAAACCTCTTAGCACAAAGGTGAGGATAAAGATTTCAATTTGAGCAGGCATGAGACTATTGGTTGACCAGTGATTTAATTTTCTTTCTTTGTATTCTTATTTTATACTCGTAGATGACATTATGTTGTATTTAAGTTTAATGCAGCACATGTGCATGACAATTCTTAAATTCTCTTCCAATGCTCATCTTAGGAGTTCTCCATAAATGTAGCAATAGTGTGTGTACATCTATATTTCAGTTACAAAATAAATCTTTTTCTTATGGAACAGAAGTAGAAAATGGAAGAAGAAAAATCCATTTCCGATTGCAGAATTATTGTTGAGTAAATGCCAAAAATATACATATCTACTGTATGCATAATGAATCAGGAGTTGTTATATGGGATTGGACTACATTATAGGCCATTGGAAAGTGAGGTTTGCAACAATATGTACAGTACTGTGTATTATCCACAAAAGTGTGCAGTGCTGGGTCCTTAAAAATCTTAATGTTGGCATGGTCATACAACAATTATCTTGTGTGAAGACTTATCAAAAAAAAAAAAAAAAATTATCTTGTGTGAAGTTGTATTATATTATGATATTTCAACCTTCTTCCTTTAATCGTGTATCTTCTTGCATTTATACTAGTCATGATGCCTTAACATTCTGTTTAGATTCTGATATGCTGTGCTTAACATGTTTTACAGGTTCAAGTTGCTGATGTAGACTGGATTAAGATTATTTCACGAGAAGAGATAAGTCTTATGGTATGTGTCACTGGGTGATTTGTTTTTATACTTTTAATTGGAATTAATTGTATGCTTACCTGGATGTTTGCAGGAAGGAACTTTGCAGTCTATTGCTCTATTGGCTGGAGTTAATGATGGAAGTACTTTTGATTCTTCTCAGGTTTGTTCCAGTTGAGTATATTATCGTCACCATCTTGCATGTGAAACTTTAGAGCCTTTTGTTATGGAGATCTTGACATTGTTACTTTCCTGTTCTGTTGTTAAATATCATATTTGTACTCTCTTTCCGAGGAAGAAAAAAGGAAAAATATATCTTCTCTAACACTGAAAAATTCACTGATTGTAACCTTTATTGCAGTACGTTTACATGAATATTTGTGTGCACATTGAGGATCATATTGTTGAGCTTGTAGATGGTGATGATTCGCCAAGTCCTGTTGATAGATATTTGAAGACACCGAGTTTTATTATCCGGGCTCGACATCTTGGGGTTACCACTCTTTATGTGAGTTAATGGCTTTGCCTTTTGCAAAAAAAAATGTTTATGTTTTTCAGTTGGCTCTCACTCTAAAGTTTCACTATTGGGAATTTGGGATTATTGATCCTCACTGAGATTTTGCAATTTAGGTCAGTGCTCGACTGCAATCTGGGCATGAAATATTGAGTCAACCAATTAAGGTGGAAGTTTATGCACCACCAAGAATACATCCTAGTGATATTTTCCTGGTACCAGGTGCATCTTATGTGGTATGCTCCAGAATATTTTACTTTCTCAAATGTTCATTCTTCTTTTTTAAACATGACTTTAAATCAACCCCCTAATGTTAGCTTGAGTGATATCTCCTCCACCTCTCAAAGAGGAGGTTTGGGGTTTGATTCCCAAAAGGGGTTGGGATAAAATGGGGGTGTCTTTTAGAATCTGCTAGCTCATATATGCTAGGGATTCTTTGTTATGTAGGCCATTTCTTTTTTACATAAAAAAACTGTTGATACCTTGTTTTGTATGAATGACTCAATTGAATAATATTTGATTTTCCTTTGTTTAGCTTACTGTGAGAGGAGGCCCGACCATTGGCTCATATGTTGAGTATGCCAGTATGGATGATAGGACTGCAACAATTCACAAATCTTTGGGTCGACTGTCCGCAGTTTCACCTGGAAACACTGTAAGATTTGCAAAGATGACACTTACATTGCATCAAATATTTTGTTTAGTACTTTTGTATAAGAGGTAGAGTTTAAAATGTTATAGATTGATTGAAAATATTTCTCAAAGATATTAAATAAATGCAAATTATAGTTTTAGTGGGATCACTGGAATTTGGACTTCGTATTTTTAGTTGTTCTTTGCCTGATATACACACACACACACATTTTTGGAGTCCATTGATTATTCATTGTTAATTGTTCTCTTTTTTATTTGATATTTCTTGTGCAGTGGTAGTATTTATACCACTCCTAAAGGAGAGTCCCTTTGGGGACATTCTGCAAGAGTGAAACATACCACTCTTAAATGTGACACATTTCATTGAAACCCAGCTCATTTGAACCTCAAACCAGAAACGTCTTATTGTTGTAACTGAACCTTGCAAAATCTGATCCACAGTCACCATCCTACCTGATGTAAATGGGCCCTACTCAGTATTTTGCTATAAGGTGTCAGTATTGGGTAATCCATGTCCAACCAATTATCAACATGTTTGAACGCATGTCCAACTGATTATCAACATGTTCTTTTGCCAACCTGCTAACTTGATGGCAGCTTCATTAGCTTCTTCTTCTTTTTTTCCCTGTATAAGAAACAGCTCCATTAGCTTTAATTTTATTATGTTAAATGTTTAGACATATTTTTTAAAAAGGTTTTTGATATATAATCTATAAATAGGTGCAGCAACTAAACTGGTTATTTATTTTCTTTTTGAGGGGAGGGGTGGGGGTTGGGGTTGGGGTTGGATTGGCAGTTTTGTACCCTCCTGTTCCCAACTCTTTGTCAGCTCTAATCGTAATTTGGAGGGAAAGATGTTGGCTCTTCAAATTGAAGGCTTTTGTCTTTTAATTTGTTTTATACACATCTAATAAACTTCCATTTCAAATCTATTTTTTTTTTCTAATCCTATTTCCTTGTTCTCATGACCAGACTCTAGTTGCCAGAGTTTATGGGAATGGAGATAGCATCATTTGTCAGGCATATGGGAGAGTTAAAGTTGGGGTCCCTTCTTCAGTGGTATTGAATGTACAGAGTGAACAGCTTGCTGTTGGTCGTGAGATGCCAATATTTCCTTCATTTTCTGAGGCAAGAACTTGTTAATAAAATTATACATGTATATGATACCTACCTCCTGTTAAATCGTTGATTAACTATCGGCATGTGTAGGGAAATTTGTTTTCCTTCTATGAGCTCTGCAAGAATTACAAGTGGACTATAGAGGATGAAAAGGTCAAATTCTGTGCTCCTGTTGTTAGTTTTCAGGTCAAATTCTGTGCTCTTTCCTGTTGTTACTGTGCTATTTCCCTTTGCTTAGGTGTTGAGTTTCCAAGTTGTGGAGCATTCAAATGGTGTTAAGTATGGTGTCCCGATTGCTGGTCAAAAGGATATTAAGTCTACTAACTATTCTGATGAGGAAGACCTTGATTTTATTAAAGTGTTGTACGGAAGGTACGGCTCATCTATTTTAACACAGTGGTATTACCATCTCGACTTAATTCTTAGGCAATGTATTGGATTTAGGTTTGTGGCCACACAAAGTCCACTTAAAATGTTTATATATATATATATATATATATATTTGGTTAAAGTTTATATTTGTTTACATTGTTTAGAATGCATGCTTTTCTTCTTTGGCTTAAGTTCTCATAATAGAGGAAACTTTTTCTTCCATAAATTTAAGAATTTCGCATACTTTTAAATTAAACTTACCTTTTTTCTGCTGTTATCTGTTATCCTACTTTTATTGATTTCAGTGGTTTGTCCACTCAGTTTATTTCACCATATTATTTCTTATCCCTACCTTTTCAGACACCAAGAAGTACTTTGGATTTTTTTTTTAATCTTCTTTCTTTCATTTTTACTTTTTTAGTTTTTTTCTTTTGTTTTTGGGGGGGGAGGGGGGGGGGGGTGTTGGGTGGAATCTGTTGGTATATTTTCAGGAGATCTCTTCTCTGTCAAGGTCCTCTATCGTACAGCAAATTTGGGTAGATATGGGAAAAAGTTTTTCATCATTTTCATTGGGTTCATTTTGGAGGAGAGGTATTAAATAACCATTGGCATTTTATAAATCACTTATTGACTATGAAGCAACTTCTATAATGGTTCCAGGTCTATCAGATACTGATATTCCTTGTATCCTTGTGGATATGTGTTTGATACTTCATAGACATATCCATAATTTGATAATTAACTACGCCAATTTCGAATACTGAGGCAGGCTTTTGAAAAATAAATTTTCGATCAGAGTGTGCAAAATAGCTCCAAATTTAAGTTGTTCAATTTATTTCAAATTGAACAGGCATCTTTGATCTAAATTGACTTTGATCTTATTTTATGCTTTGAACAAATCAAATATGGCAAATAAAATTAAATGCAGAAAACTAAAATCAATCACCCAAAGAGAGGCACAAGATTCACGTGAGGAACCTAATCAAAGGGAGAAAAAAAATAAGGTGAAACTAAATCCACTTGCTAACAAGCAAATAAAATTTTAAAAGACTTGGACCTAGAACTCACCTAGTCAAACCCATTAGTATTCCCAGTAGTTCATTCATCCAGTCTGTTAACCACTATGTTCACTTCTAAGTTCTTCCTGTTTGCTCCCATTGACAACATGAAAAGGCAATCACGATCTACGCAACTCACCAGCGCCCTAAGAAGCACGGACATTTTTTTGATAAGTAAGATTTGTATATATAATGGTGCCCAAGAAGGGCATCAAGGGTAAAAACCCCAAAAGCTTACAACTGAATTAGAGAATTCAAAAAATCTACGTAAGAAGAGACATTTACAGGAAAAGCCTCTTTGGCCCAAAAGAATAATAAACGCAAAAAAAGCATCTTTAAAGAGAGGAGTAGCGAGTTCCAAATCTTCAAAAACACGGTTGTTCCTTTCAGTCCAAATGCACCACATGAGACAAATTGGGGCCATCCTCCAAACTATTTTAATCTTCTTTGGAAGATTGGACCCTTCCCAAGTCAATAGGAGATCTTTTACTGTACCTGACATAACCCATGAGATATCAAACAGATCAAAAATGATATTCCAACAGCTCCATGAAGCACAGACATGACACAACATTTCTAAAAAAAGTAGGACATGGTTACGTTAGTGACACGTTGAATATATGTATATATTTTTATATTTTTCATATGATCATATATTAAAATTTTAGCAGCATTTCAAGTAAAATTTATATAAAAACACATAAATCACAAAAATATTATTAATATATTAAAATAACGAAGTTAGTAAATAAAAATTTTAGAAGTTCTTTATTTAATCTTCAACATCTATGATTCAAGTTTCAAAACAAATTCACTAACTATTACATAGAAAACGTGTCCAAGATGTGTTCTAATGGGACATGTCCTTACGTGTCCATAACGTGTTCTCATATGCACGAAATTTAGAAAAATATAAATTTGGATACTCTTTTTTCGTGTGTCCGACAAGTGTTCGGAAAGTGTCGAGTGTCGATATCCGACACATGTTTATGTCGTATATGTGAGCAAAAATAGAGTATCCATGCTTCATAGCCAGCGCCAATCCATAGTATTCCATCCATAAGCGAATCCATGCTGTGATTGTGTGGGCAATATGCAATGCGGAGCTTCACCTAGAACCTATTCTTACTTTTACCATAATATAGACTCGTACTCAACACAACTTTTCAAGAGTTATGTAGAGAATTACTCTATGTTTTTTAATCTCTCAAGAACGATTTCAGTCATTAGAGAATATAACAACCACAACAGCAATATGTATAGGCAAGCTAGTGACCTAAACAATTTGGGAACCCAATTTATCAAAGCAGTTCACAACACAATGTAGATGCAGACACGTGCTGGAACACAGCTCATACGTGTTTGAACAAAACGCATTCTGGACATGCGCATTTGAAGGAGGACATTGTGCGTTTGAATGGTGAAGCTGCTGTTTTCAATTGTGAGAAAAACACTGTTACATGGGAACGGAACTTTGCTGCATCGGAATGGACCACTCAGTTGAGTGATAAATGTTTGCACAAACTCCATGCATGTTCTAAAGAAGCACATTATTGACAAACTTGTTTCACACAATTAAACCAACAAAGTTCCGAAAAGTGGAAGGGCACTGAAGTCATTTCCACTAGTTAAATTAGCTTATACCCAAAAACCCAACTAGACTAAAATGATAAAATGCTCTCAAAATATAACAGTGGAAACGCATGAGTATTACCTTTCGCCAAACAATCCTGTATTGTTATGTCCTTATGGGTCTTCAAAGAATACCATCCTCCAAAACTGCACTTGTATTTAATTAAGCTTCACTTGAGTCTTCAACTTGACCAACCAATTAACTATAGACCCAAACTAAGCCTAATAAATACATTCATATATTTTGGAATGAATTGCAAATCTAAAAATAGAGAGATTTTTTTTAACAAATACATATATGGTACCTCTCATATGCTTTGCAATATGTCTCCTACACACCCTAAACATTGGGATGTGGCATTCCTGTTAGAGTATTGTTAATAGTGTTTTATGTACTGGTTATTAGTAAGGGACAATGTTGTACTTTCCTATGTTTTATTTGTGTGTGTGTTCATATGTATGTGTGCGTAGAGAGAGAGAGAGAGAGAGAGAGAGAGAGAGGAGCCTAGTTAGAGGCTAGACAGGCTCTTTTATTCCCTTATATGTTTCTCTCATCTCTTTTTTTTGTTTCCTTTCCTTTACAGATTTGTGACAAGTATAATTGTAAGGAAAAACAACAAACAAGTTGTAATTACTTTGTCCATTTATTAAAGAAGAAGATCTGAGATATAACGAGGGTAAATCCTGTTGCAGTTGCTCCCAAGTTCATGTCTATGCAAATTGACCCTCAATCTACCTTGTAACTTCTAACATTACAAGTTAGAAACTTGGAATAGTTGATAGATTCATAAAAAGTGTTTGTTTGTCATAATATATACACATAGTGGAAGTCATCATATAAATATATTCGAACTCACTTATTATTGTATCCTCCAAATATTTTATCTAATTTTACTAGAAATTTTCATGTTGGTATTCCTTATCGTGGGGTTTGCATACCTCATATCCTAAGAAGCACAGACACTTTATTTTGGCTCACGTGTTCGTATCGGACACCGACACTCTCGGACACTTCCCGGATACTTGAATTATGAATATTGATGATTAAATGAAAAAGTTCTTTAATTTTTATTTAATGACTTTGTTATTTTAATATCTTAATAATATTTTTTAAATTTATGTGTTTTTATGTCAAGTTTAATTGAAATAACATTATGTTTTTATTATATGATCATATAAAAAATATAAAAAATTTATATATATTCAACGTGTCTCTAACGTAACCTAGTCCTACTTTTTTGAGAAATAACGTGTCTGTGTGTCCGTGTCGTGTCGTATCCGTGTCCCGTGTCTGTATCCGTGCTTCTTAGCCCATATTTGTGCTCGTGCTTCATAGGTTTTGGATAAAGTTATCTTATGTGAAGAATTGAAGTTGCATTTTAATTAGCTTTATTTGAAGATATTATTTTAAATCAATTTGTCTCTTATAGTTTGTGTTTTTTCATGCCAAAAGTACCATATGTGCTTCTTTGTTCCTCCATACCCATTACCCTCCAAGTGACGGTCTCCTAAAACTCTTTTTGTGAAACTGTATTCTCGGTGAGACTTCCTGGAAAACCATGATTTACAATTTATGGAGCACACTCATAATGCTTTCTTGCATTAGTTAACAGCTGTTATAGCTCTTCTATTCAACGAGGAGCACGAGTGATCCAGTTTTTGGTGCTTCAGTTAGGGTGTTTTGTTCTAGAATTTGAAGTGTTTTAAAAGTAAAATTTTTCAGGTGATTTCTTTCTTATTTATTTGAATTTGTTGTCAGCTAATACTTACTACACATCTGCCATATTTGTGTTATTAAATCTCATCAGCTATTATGACTCAATGCCAGATCTGCCGGCAGGACAAATGTTGCAGTTTTGTTCTCTTGTGATGTTGTCTCTTCTGGTTCATTCTTACAATCAAGATCTTATGGTGCATCTATTTCTTTATGGGTGGTGCCTGATCTTCCCCTTGCTCTTGGAGCACCGATGACCTGGATCCTTCCTCCTCATTATACAACATCAAATATTTTGCCTTCATCTTCAAATTCATACAGTCAACGGGATACTCAGAGTCGCAAAGCGACAATTTCTTATTCTTTATTGAGAGAATTTGGTGGAAAGAATGAAGAGGTGCAGAAGGATGCTATATCTATCGATGGGGATAGAATAAAAACAATGGAGAGTAGTAGTCTTGCATGCATTCAGGCAAAAGATAGGTTGACTGGAAGAACTGAGGTTGCATCTTGTGTTAGGATTGCTGAGGTATAAATGTCATCTTATTTACATATAGATATGAAATCAACTAATATTTCTTATATTGAATTATATGTTTTGACAAATTTAAGTGTTCCCGTCCATTCCAACATCCTTATCTTTTATACTTTTAAGGATCGAATCTAACTTTCAATATTAATCATGAATATATAACACAACCATGTAAACCTAAATTATTTATAAAATCATGGCTGCTATTAATTAGTATTATCTTCTCATAATATTTTATATTATTTGTATTGTTTTATATTTTGTTTCATTTGAGAAGCTCGTTTAGGGTTAATACATGATTTAGAAATGGGGGTCTGGGTTGGAAATACCATGTCCTCGCCATTGAAGTTTGGGTGAATTAAATTAATAACATTAGTTTTACCCTGCAAAATAATCATGAGCTGCCGACTTGGAGATTTCATCCTTGTTTTACTGTTTGCCCTATGAATTTATAAACTTCGGTTGCTCTTAGTAATCTGGCTGAGTCAGATTTCTGATCTCTGCTTTTGCTAAATGGGTTTCAAGTCTTGTTTAGTGCCTTCCTTCAGTCCAATGTCTGTCTTGATCAAGATCAAAAAGTCGTTTCATTTCCGTCGAACCAACCGAAATTTCAGTTTCACACGAAACCACCTTGGAATATTGAAATTCCAGTGCTTTGATTGAAATGAGGATGTTTTGGTTGACAATATGATGGGTTGACACGCCTTTGACATAAAAGCCATCTTAAAAAAAAAAAAAAGATGTCTCAATTGCCCAATAAGCACGGAGATAGAATAGCCTGATAAGAAAGGGGGGGGGGGAGAGAGAGAGAGAGAGAGTGAGAGAGAGCAATGTAGTTAAGGCGTTAAGGTCCAACATTGCTTGATAAGTGAGGTGATAGAATGGCACTAGTGTGATTGAAGAAAGATGTTAACTAATAAAAAAATGTATTAGACATTAACAGTTATTTATTTTAAGTTAAATATTATCTTATAGATATAATATTAATCAGGTAATGCTAAAAGGTTCAATCTAAAGTTTACATATAATGTATTTAAGTGATGTGACTATTCTTAAGCTTTGATACTTTTTTCTTATGAATATTCAACGTTTTGTTATCTCAAGTCTTGTATAGAGCTGGTCATAATAGTGTAGAAGACATGATAGGACTAATCTCATAGTCCTCTAAACTGATTCTCAAAAGTCAAGCCTATGTTAAGACTTTACATATAGGTGGTCAATTTAGTTGAGGGAGAGAAGAGGTTTTTATATATATATATAAGTGATGGAGGGAAGAGGTTCTATTGTGGGTAGGCTCAAATTTTGTGAAGAAAGATGATAAGTTGCTGGTTGTAGTGCAATGTTACTCCCTACCTATAATTTTTCACATATTGAAAGTGTTACTCTCCTCAAAGTTTTTTTATTTTTGACAACAACTCAAATAATATCTGTTTTTTTATACTGATATGCCTCTTATAGAATTGTTTAATAAGTGCGTAGAACACTATAAGCATAAAGGAAACTACTTACTGGTCAATATTATGTTAGAGCCTTGGACTACAGTTATGCATAACACACAAACATGTGCATTCTATTTGCACTAATGAAACCACTTCTTTACTTGAGAAAACAAGAACATGTATAGTTTAGTTAGTTTGAGCTAGTTGACAATAACAGTTAAAATCTTTATTTAATTGTTTTTTGTTCATTTTGAGACCGTGCTATCCATCTGTTATTGGATATGTTTGTATTATTGATGTGTGAGTGTTTGGACTGATACTTGTGCCTTCGCATTGTTTTATTGACATGTGCATCTACATTCTCGACATTTTTATTGACAGTATTATCACTTTCTGTGCTGCTGCTCTATTTTCTGATCAGGTGGCTCAAATAAGAATAACCACGAAGGAGTTCCCCTTTCGCATGATCTATCTAGCTGTTGGTGCTGAACTTGATCTTCCAATAAACTATTGTGATGTTCTAGGTATTTAGGTTTTAGTAATGAAATTGTTCCTTGTTCTCCATATATTCCAGATTTGAGTCTTTTTACACTCTTCTTGTCAATTTGCTTTCGAACAGGAAACCTTTTTCACGAGGTTAATAACATTATTCTCTTTGATGCCGAAACAAACTATGCTGATGTTGTCTCCATTAATGACACACATAATGGCAATGGAAATATCCATCTCAAGGTTTGTTGACCTTTATTAGATTATGTAGATTTTTGAATTCCACTTCTCTGGCAATCCAAGATTCACATTACTCGAGGAGTTGCAGTTTGTACTTCTTTTATTTTCGTTTTACTGATTGTTCGAAGTATATGAATGCAGAAGATCACTTCTTGACGAAAATAAAACAATAGTTCTATTTTGGTTTATAATTAAGGTTTTCCTGGCCATAGCATAACTCTCACTCCTGTACATTTATTCCTGGTTGAAGGCAATGCGTCATGGTAGAGCTCTTGTGCGAATATCATTCAGCAGCAATCCACAGAAGTCAGACTATATGATGGTATCCACTGACCCATTTTCTTACCCTGGAAATAACAGCACCTGATGTTGACATTTTATGGGAAAGCTGCAGAAAAGGCTTACTTTCCCATGTTTTTTTCACTTAAGATAGTTTAACTCTATGAATCTAATTGTTCTAAGATTTACTGAAAATGTTTAATCTAATCAGTTTTATTGTAACAACTTTTTCTCTTTCTAGTATTATTCTGTGTCTATGAACACTCATGCATACACACTCAAATATACACCCACGCACTCGCTTAACTTTAGAAGACGCCTGGTGGTGCAAGATCACCATAGATGGCCAGACGTAGGATATTGTTGAGGACAATATAGTTTTGTGTGTCATGGGAGGCTTCTGTCTAGGGATAGATGATAAAAGCAATGCCGAGAGGTGTGGAAAATATTATAAGTGAATGGGGAAGCCTGACTCAAGGGACAATATTATAAGTGAATGGGGAAGCCTGATTCAAGGGCTGATAATTCTAAAATTGATTGAAAATGTTTAATCCATTCAATTTTATTGTAAAATATTTTTCTCTTTCTAGTATATTCTTCTCTATTCACACACATGCATACATACTCAAATATGCGCACTTAACTTTACTCGTTGTTAGAAGACGCCTCATGGTGGTGCAAGATCACTGTAGATGGCCAAACCTAGGATATTGTTGAGGACAATTTAGTTTTGTAATGTCATGGGAGGCTTCTGTTTAAAGAATGGATGATACAAGCAATGCCACATCAAGGGCTGATATAATTTGGTGCCATTCTCATTCAGATCCTGCCTAGAAGTTGAGTTACTTTTAAAACTCTTTGTTTATAAGTTTTGTTTCAGGAGTATATTGATAATTTTATCTTTGGCTATAGATTGAGCTTGGCCATATGTGGGCTTATTTATCCATTTGTGTCATTTTTCACAAGTTTTATGGGTTCTCAGTCAGTCCAAGTTTTTTCTTTTATTGTGGGTTTCAAATGAACCCTCAAAGAGGAAAAGTAAGCCTTTGATGCAAAGTTTCTTCCTATCTTACCTTTTTATTTCCTTTTACCACAAGCCTATTCTGATATTTTATCTAGTTCAATTTGCATTTAATAATCACAGTTAAATCATTATTTTTCTTCAGATCTCTGTTGGTGCCCATTTACATCCTCAGAATCCAGTCCTTCACATAGGAAGTCATCTTAACTTCAGCATGGAAGGTAGATCTATGATGAACATTTTCCTTAAATTTTCAGTTGGTTACAACTCATCCTAAGCAACTATTACTTTCATGGAAAATTTGTCATGTAGTTACCATATATATGCTACTTGCAATACATCAACTTGTAATTTATATATCTTTGCTGCTGACCCCTTTTTATGCATGAAAACTAGAGCAGTATTTCTGTTAATGCTAAATATTACATCGTTTCGATGAATCTATTATCCCAGTGACTAATTCTTTTGTTTTTCATCTTTGTTAAAGGATATGAGAGATTTTCTCCCCGCCATCAAGCGATAGCTTGAATGGTGTCACCTCCACCTCCCAAAGAGGAGGTCACCTATCAAAACATCAGAGGTTTGCTCCTCTATGGATTGACGCACTGGATTTAATTTTTATTAACTAAACTACATTGAGCGTAGACTCTAAACTAATCCAGTATTTTACCTTTTTTTTTATAAGTAAAACTGTCGTTAAAGAAATCAAAGTGTGCGGTATGCCCATGTACACACGAATTATACAAAAAACTATACAAACTATAACTACATATCATCCAAAAACTATAGAAGTATCTACAGACAACAGATCTCCCATAATCCCAAGATATAGGGAGGTAAGAATATTATACTTCAACGCCCAAATGGGTGTTTCCATCCCTTCAAAAGATCTTATATTTCTTTCATTTCAAATGTTTCAACAAAGACAAAAAGGTGCCACTTGCCACACATATGTAACTCCCCTATTCACATTCTTCCCTGTTCAAACTGACAAAACTTCCTTGACTAAGGCATGACCCAATGAACCCCAAATGACCTTAAATCCCTCGCGGTATGACAATCCATAAAACAATGGCATATCAATCCATCATCGCTCTTGTGCATGTAGCACCAATTGATGATTTGCATTTTTTTTTCAATTGATTATTTATAGTAAGAGTCTTGCCAAGTATTGGAATCCACTCAAACCGAAAAAAAATAATGCAATCTTGGGTGGAGCTTTTGTGTACCATATAGCCTTCTATGGGAACATTTGCCTCTCTCATTGAGGCAGCCCGTATAGTAGGATTTCACATCAGACCAGCCTATAATAGGATCTCACATCAGACAGGCCTCTCCTTGAGCCCACCCACCACGTCTCATCTTGTCCATCCTCAACAAGATCTAGTCCTTATACAATACCATAAAAAATCCAAAATATCTTCTAATTCCCAAACCTGCAATGACCTTAGGAGGAGAACATCCCACACCACCCCTCTCCTCGATACCCTCGAACAATCAACAATCATAGCTTGCCTATCAACTGCAATCTTGTAAAGACTTGGAAAGTGTAATACAAGGGTGCATTTCCGTTCCAGTGATCAAACCATAATCTATTTTGTGACCATTTCTCATCTTAAATATTATATGCTTCAAGAAATCGTTGCTCTATCTTACATTTCTTCCACCAACTCTCTTTCCAATTCAAACCTCCAACCATTTGCCAAATGGGGTTTTATTGAACAATCTCAAGTTTCTTACCCTTACGCCTCCCTCCCGCTTGGCCTGGAGTCTTATCTTACAATCCACTAAATGATGTTTGAATTCATCATTGATGCCACTCCATAAGAAGGCTCCTTGGAAGTTTTCCAATCTCTTCACTACAAATGGTGGGACAAAAAAAAGGGACATAAAGTAAGTAGGCAACATGGTACTCTTTTTTTTGGATAAGTTCAACATGGTACTCCTAATAACAATCAATCTCCTTCCTTTGATAAATATTCTCTCTTCCACCCTCTCAATCTTTCTTTAAATCTCTCTAAGCTACCTACTCCCAAACCCTCACCAGTCATTGCTTTAAGAGAACCCAAGGGAAAACCCAAATATGTAGTTAGAAGAGACCCCACCTTACACCTCATGATACCTGCCAATCCATTTACCTTGTCCATTTCACCCACCATAATCAACTCACTCTTACCTAAGGATCAAAATCTCGTTTCTTTTCCATTGAAACGGCCGAAATATTTCCGTTTCTTAGTGAACCGAAATGAAATACTAATGGAATACGAAAATTCACATAAAATTATTTCCGTGGAATCATACCTGAAGCTAGTGAAAATATATCGAAAAAATAGAAACATTTCTTTTGCATCAAGAATAATTTTTTTATCAGTAAAAGTATGTATATATATATATATATATATATAAAAGAGGCGCCCAAGGGGGCGAACCATAATTAAAAAAAAGCGACAGATAAATTAGAGCCTAAATTAGGATACAAGAAATCATATTCTAGTACTCAAAAATAGAGAAGACGGTATATATTTATTAAGCTGTGATATTGTATTTAATTATCATAATTTTACCTGTTTTATAAAAAAATATATAATAACTTCATATTGGATTAAAAAACTAGCTTGTAATTTTTTTTACTAGATTTAATTAGTAAAATATTTATTTGGTATTAATGACTAATGTGCATTTAGTTTTTTTTTTTTTTTTTAATTTCGCCTTAGTATCTTTTTATGTAGATAGACATGTAACCTAAAACATTTTCAATTAATTAATTATAAAATTTATCTTTGCCCATTCATATATTTTATTTTATGTTGTTTCTATATATTTTCAGTTTCTTCATCGTTTCCACTATATTTACGAAATGTTTCTTGTTTCTAAGTGACTGAAACAACACTACAAAGATCCTTGCTGTTAGCTAAATTAATATTCAGCCTGAAATTGTTTGAAAACAAAGAAAGATACAACTCAAGTTTCTCAGTTGTACCTCATCATCGTCGCATAAAATAATGGTATCATGTGCAAATAACAGATAGCAAACTGCCAAAGACCCCCCCTCACAACCCTAATCACAAAACCACTAATCATTTTCCCTTCCACTGCCCGTCAAGCGACTGAAAGCCTTTTATCACTATAAATAAAGGGGAAAGGTGATAATGCATCCCTTAGACAAAGACCTCTTGAGCTACCAAAAAAACCTGCTAAGGGACGATTAATGAGGACATAAAATTTCATTATAGAAATACGAAACTCCACCCTGCTTACTTCATTGGGGCCAGAATCCCATCCTTTCCAACAATTACAATAGAAACCTCACATTTACATGATCATATGCTTTCTCAACATGCAGCTTGCAGAAAGGAAAAAAAAAAACCCCAACTTGGAACTTCTTATCCTCGAATTTACGCATTCATTTCCGTTAAAGCTGCATCGTAAGTTTGATGACCCTCCACAAATGCATGTTGAAAATCTGATTCCACTTTGCCAACCACCCATTTAATACGTAAGGTCAACTGGTCAACAGTTGAGCAATAATCAGCCTGAAATCCTTCAAATCCACTGCCCTTCGTTTTTAGACACTAAAGTAATGAAAGAGACATTGTGACTTTTTTCAAACTCCTCAGTCTCATAAAAGTTGTGGAACGTGGCCATCACATTTGTTTTCACAGCCTCCAAATACTGTTGGAAGAAGCATCGTCAACGCATTAGGACTTGGGGCTTTGTCTCCATTACAACTCTTTAAGTCTTCCACCTACTCTTCCTCTAAAAAAAAGTGTATTTCTAGACAGACTCTATTCCCTACACCAATCTCAATACACCCATTCCATTCATCCTTGGTCTCCATTTGCCTATCTTGGAATACAGCTAATCCTAAAGTCCTCTGTGCACAAATCCTCTCCTTCAACAATGATCCTACCCACATGATTTGCTCTTTTAGAGAGTTGGCAAACCTATGATTTTTTGTTTTGTTTTGTTTTTATCCCCATTTTTTTAGGCACAAGGTCTTGGATTTTGACGTCAATTAATCTCCTCCATTAGAGCAATTTTCCCTTCCTCTCTTCTAGACTTTTCTTCCTTCACTCAAACCTACCACTCCCTCTTTCTCATCCAAGGCTTTAATCTCCTGCATCTTTGTGGACTTATTCTACTCCAATTCCCAAATACCTCCCTATTCCATTTCTTCATATCCATTGTGATCATCTTCAATTTGTGGGTAACACAAAGCTCATTGAGCTTTCAACTTTATGCCTCTTCCACATTATCTAACCAAACTTAAATCTAGTTGTCTTGGTGAGTATTACCATTGAAGGCTTTCATGGAAGTACATGCATGCAGATTTGTGCTAGGTTTTAAATAACAATTTTAGTAGATATTATGTGATCCAAAAATTTACATATATTAATGAAACTTTTGGAGGTTTATGTCAGTGTAAAAAAAATATGGATTTGTCTAGTCAGTGAGGTGACATTTTTAAATAATTCTGAAAATTCTTACAAGTTGAAAATAAAATTAATTACAAAACAAGTGTGCCACGTGTGATGTAAAAGTGCTGGCAGGTGAGAATTCGAATGCACTTGTATGACATTGTGGCGCTCATTTGCATATCATTATGCTAGATGGTGCATGTCCCAATACGGGCTTCCAGTGTTTTATCCTTTATGCAATATATTTGTTTATTGAATTTACTAACATCATCATATTTCTTGTGTTCATGAAGCCATATTTATTGCATGACAGAAATTTTCTTATTCCAAAATTAATCAATAACTTTGAACATCAATTCTTCTGGTTTCTGATAACAAAATGCAGCTGAAAATTAATTGATATTTTGTCATTTTTTTTATGATAGGACTAAATGATCAAGTGTTTGGCCGGTGGTCAAGTGCCAACAGGAAGTGTCATATCTATTGACATTCTGACAGGAAAAGCTGAAGCTCTTGGGGAAGGTACTACTCAAGGTACTGGGGGAATATCTTTCCTTGTGCTGAACCTGGATTCTCAGGGAACTTTAATAGATTTCTTGTCACTGTGCTTTTAGTATGGTTTAAATTATTTGAATATAATGGTGCCAATTTTCCTGACGGAACTTGTATCCTTGTGGACAGTAATCTTCGAAGGTTCGGGTTTGAAACTTCAAACAACAGTTACAGTGAAAAGGGGGAATATTGTGTTTGTTGATGCTCCAGACGAGACCTTAACAAATGTTCCATTCCCAGCAAAAGGATATAGCTTCTCTGTGAAGTTCAGGTTTGTAAATTAGCACATCTTTGTGTCCATTGCTTGGAACTTAAATAATATTATGCAAGTTTTTTCTCTTGGATATTTGATTGATCATAGTTGGCCCATAGTTTGTGAGATTTTGTGTTCAAAGAAGTTGAACTATATAGGAGTTAAACTTGGGCAATAATATTCATGTAGATTAACCTGTAGTGGGCCCTTCTGAACATATTGCCAAGATATGTGCCAAAAGGTTCAAAACTGGACATTTTGAATGTTTTGTTGTTTATTTTTAGTGTTTTAACTGATTTTGTTTGTGAATTTCATCAGGAAAATAAAAACTCGCAGTTCCATGTTAACAGGTGCAAATTGATACACAAAAGAAAATGTTGTAAATATTTTTATTATAAGTAGCCTTTAATCCTCTTAAATAAAGTTCATCTTGATATATGGGTGGGCAGAGTTCACCAAGCAACTTTATCCAGGTCCATCACCGAAACCGACCTAAGGGATTCCATAGTGTTTGCTGGGCCTTCAAACCTGCACCTTTATGTGCATGCTGAATTAAAGTACACAATGCACTGCTTGGTGTTGGATATCAACATTATCTTGATCACTGTTATTTAATTCTCTTGGTATTTGGAATTTCCTGTCTCTGTTACAATTCTGTTTTTCTTGATAGTTTAAAACATTCCGATTATGATTTGGACATCTTCACTGGCTTCAGTTCATGCATTATTCAGTGTGTTGTAACTTGATTACATTTGGTATCATGTAACTGTTAATATAGTGCTTACTGAAAATATAAATTAGGAGAGTTCTTTTTGGTATGATTTATGTCGAGCATGAAATTTAATGTAAGTTTCTCCTTTTCTTCCACTTTGTTTAAGTTACTGCATTCTAGGTTGCCGAGCAACTTTTTGGTTGTATAGTCGCCAGTTACTCCCTGGGTGCGCATCCTGCAGTCTGTCAAGTTGTCTGCACACTTTCATTTATTATATGTTGTTTAAGGGGTAATGAAAAAATGATGATATACTAAGGTATTTTATTAATGTAATTGACCGTTTTGTTGTTTGCAAAAGTGATGCTTACTACCAAAAGTATGAAGCTCTTGGGAATGGTGTGGGATTCCCGTATGACTGTAGGGTGGATCCGCCTTTTGTTGGGTATGTTTCTGTCCTTCTTTTTCTCTTATTTTGCCATTAAAGATCTAGTGTATGCTTTCATCCTTCTATATTACTTTCACTTTTGTGGACTGTAGGTACACAAAACCATGGAGGGACCTTGACACTGGTAATTCATATTGCCTCTTCTTCCCTTATTCTCCGGAGCATTTAGTACTTCATCTTCCCAAGTCAAAAGACATGAGGCAGGATATATCCGTATCCATCAATGCTTCATTAAGAGAGGCCAACCACATATCTGGATCTGCATCCGCCCTTTTTATTGGAGGGTTTTCCATTTTGGAAATAGACAAGGTAATAAAATCGTGGCATGTATGTTTACTGTGGTCTTTTTACTTCTTAATTACTCTAGACAACATTAGCTTTGTTAGCATTTGTATCAGTTTTTGTTTTTTAGGCATCCTTTCTTTTATAGTGATTGTGATGTGGAGAACTGATCCAATAGAGTTGAGTCTCTTCTAACCACTATACAGAATCAGAATCAGAGTTATTCTCAACAGAGTATGGTGTTGTAATTGATTGTCTGTTTCAGAATTTATTGCAGTTAAACCTGACCTCAGACTCTAAGACGAATATCATAACCATTGTGGGGAATGCAGGTAAATGACTGGAACTTTTTTCTTTTTGTTTTTATGGCTGACCTTGTGCAACTGCATGCATTAAGAGTAATATGTATTTCAAAATAAAAGACCAAGGATGATGCTGTCAGTCCCTCTTGGGCATGCAAGCTGTGGTGGAGCCACAAGGGGGGGCCAGGAAGCCCCTAAAATTTGAATTTTCTTTTTCCCCTTTTAGTTTAAGGGTACAACTCAAGTCAACGAAGCCTTATCCGAACAATTTAAGGGTATTTTTTTAAAATTATTAAGGTGGCCCCCATTTAAAGTATTGATATTTTTAAAATGGCCTCCCAATCATGAATCTAATTTGTCTCTCTCCCCTACTTCCCTGTGAACTGCAAGCTTCCCAACATGAAAATTCTGGCGCCAGCCACAACATTCATGCTGCTAGGAATATTGGAACTTCCCATTCAACGAGTATCACCAATAATTTTCAGAGATAAAATTGAGCCTAAACCAATTAACTATCTTATTTGATTTTTTTTCAAGGGGCCATTGCTTGGTGCAATGGTAAAATTTTCAGGTGCTCAAGCACGAGAGCAGGTTTCGAGTCTGAGATGGCCACTTTCTAGAAAAATAATGTCAAAAGTTAGGTTTGTCTCTAGTTTACTTCTTCTAGCACTGGATAATGATCTGGATTTTCTCTTTTTTGGGAACCGTTAACATGTTGTCCTTATTGTTAATGTGGTGGTCATTGCGTGGCACAATCTTGAAAGCTTGGGCTTGCATGAGGATGCAGATTAAGTTTGATGACAGGCACTTTGTACAAGTAATGCTAAAGATTTAAGTCTATTCCTTGCCTAGCATTCACAGTGGCCTGTTGTAGGAGGACCAAACAATCACCTATTGATGATTTTCCCTAATTGTTCTTTTTTTTCCCTTTCTATTTTGAATCTTTTGGAACCATTAACAGCTTGTCCTAATTGTTAATATGAGTGCCATTGCTTGGTACAATGGTGAAAGTTTGGGATTGCGTGCAAATGCAGATCTGGTCTGGTGGCACAACTTTGTTTTCCTTGTCTTCTCGCCTAGCAGCCTGCACTAGCAGGACTAAGACAATTGCCTATTGACAATTTGTCCATAGAATGTGATATTTTGAATCTATTGGTTGCCAAACTGATGGATCTATGGACAGTACCCTTTACAGGACTTCTTAGGTGTTGGAAACCAATCCTTTTGTAAGGAAATGCTACTCGTATCATGATAATTTGTAGGTTTGCTTGTTCCTGGTCTCATCCAGTGCTAGTTTCCTTAAAAATATATATAAGCTGCTGCCAAGACCCAGCCCTAGTTCTCCTTTGCCTTGTTTTGTGTTTTGTGCAAGTAGGAAGCAAGTTTTGAGGCTCTTATATCACGTTGCATTCAGTAATACCAAAAATCTAAAAGCATTTCTTACTTTTTATTGAATCACTAAAGGCAGGTTCTTCTCCCCCATTGTCCTCCACCCCTACTGCACTAGCAGTGCACTTAACTCAGACCATTACAATCAGTTCTATACATTTTGCATTACTAGCACCCAGGCACACACCCTCCAGAAAAAAAAGGAAAGAAACTAATGAACTTGGTCTTTTTTCTGCTGTAGATGTTGAAGTCCACTGGAATGAGCGGGATAAACTATTGATTGGTCTCATCCATAAAGAAGGTTTTGGTATTGGGGGATGTGCCCAATACGAGGTGAGCGGTGTGCCTAATTTTATTTAGAAACTTGTGATGTAAATTTTGTGACAAATTTTTCTGTTAAGCTAAATTACATTTAGGGATGTGTGTATGTCCTGTATGGAGATGACTTGATAGTTTTCTGTTTGCCATAAAGGCACAATATAGAACCCTTAAGAGTGGAGTTTTACAAAATAAAAATGGATTTAGTAGAAAGATTGAACTTAAAATACGCAAGACACAGAAAATATCATTTCTTTGAACTCTGGGTAACATTTTACATAGTGGGCTATAGTTCAAATGTGCCCAGGAAGGGGGAGGGAAGATTTTTTATTAGAAAGAACTGGTGCAATGAAACTCATTTCACAAAAAGTTTTGAGATACTGAATGGAATGATTTCGAACATTGCTAAATCAAAACAGAATTATTTCATTTCCAAGCGCACAATTCTTCAGCTCACTCTTGTCATTTCCACTATTCGTATTGCTTCCTTCAGGTCAAAGTGTTTGGAGCCCAGAGATTCCAAGATAAAGTCATCATCACACTCCCAGCTAATGGTTAGGCCATTCTATCCTGAATCCTGATATGACTCCCACGTTTACCATCAATCAGAAAATTTCTTTTAGAAGTTTCTTATGAATTAGTAGAGAAATGGCTAATATAGGATGATTATTTTGCAGGTCAGAGAGTTGAAATTGATGTCAACTACGAACCTGGAGATAAGACAACATCAGCAATGACTTCTCATGTCACCTTATGGGCAAGCATATTCAGTGGTATGTCCCTGTTGATATTGACAGTGGCCATCTTCATATATTTCCTGGACAGACCTGAAAGGTCTCAGCCAACTATCCATCCTGCTGCCCCAACTGTTGCCGCTCCAGTTACACCTATTCATAGCAGTCCAGCTGTTGTGAGTGAACAGTCTCCGCGAACGCCGCAACCTTTCATTGAGTATGTGAGGAGGACAATTGATGAAACTCCATATTACAAGCGAGAAGGGAGGAGGAGGTTTAACCCACAGAATACTTTCTAGATTCATGGCCATTTTACAGCAATTTTGTTAGTGCATCTGTATGAGCTGTATCATCAACAGAACAGATAGGTCCCTCTCCCTCCTCCCTCTCTCTCTCTCTCCCTCTCCCTCTCTCCCTCTCTCCCACAAGAACCACCCAACCCAGAAAACCAAAAACAAAACATGGGTGTACCATTTAGTAGCACTTGCTTCAAGTTGGTGTATTGTGTTGTAATTTTACTTTTATTCCCTTTGAATTTAGGAATGCTTTTTTTCTGTTCTTTTGTGCAATTCCTATGCTTGGTGAAGAAATTGCATTCAGCTGCTTAAAAGTTTCTGCTATTTTTAGACTAGAATGAGCCTGATTTTCAAATGATATATTTTTTATAAATACACTCCAATTGTACCATTTTTATACTCGTGCACTTTCACTTATAAATCATGAATTGAAGTACACGAATATAAAAAGGGAGTATATTTAGGCTTTGTTTGGTTAGATTTTTAAACACAGATTTTGAATTTCAAAATGTGGGATACGTGTTTGCAAGTTATTCATTTTAATTTTTTTTAATTTTTTAAAATTTATATTATCATATCTAAATATATTTTTACAATTTTTAAAAAGTTAATTATCAAATTTTTAAAAAGTTATATCTAAATCACTATCTAAACGCAGCCTTAATCTCATCCAAAAACGATTAGTTAAATCTTTCTCATCGGTAGTGCAAAATTAAACGAAGTAGAATAATATTTATCTATAAAAAATAATGAAATGACAATAAATTTTGATCAAATATTGTCAATAATTATCTAATTTAGAAACATTGGAGTTTGATTGGTTAGTTAAAGAATGACTTGGTTGTCTTAATTAGTTTTTTGAAATTATTATTATTATTATTATTTTTTTATACAATGACTTTTCGGGAGGGGGAATTGAACTTGTCAATTGTGAGTAGTAGACACCTTGCACTATTTAAATAAGATTTTGGTCGTAAATATTTTTTAAATTTAGGAAGTATAAAATGAATTTTAGTGATTTATGATTTTCATAAAAGTTAGGCTCAAGGAGAATGCCATTTGCATTTCCAAGGGGTTCTAATTTAAATATGAAATTACTCATTAGTCCTTGTATGTGACAAAGTGTCATTATATTCATTTACAATTAAAGGTACTTGTGTAATTTTATTCTTTCAAATTGAATAATGAAGTAGAAGGGTCCATAATTTCTCAATTTTATAGTGAACAAAGAGGCCACACTTAGGTTATGTTTGGATAAATTAGTTTTCATGACTTACTAATAGTAACGAGAGTAAATAATAACTTATAGCATTGATAAAATAATAAAAAAGAGGTGTACTTATTCATCCTATCACTATTAATGAAGAGAATAACTAACATATCCTTATCTAATCCATGAAAAAAATTGACTTTAGAAGATTGATATTTTGTCTCAGTGATGCAACAAGTATTCACTTTCCAACGAGAATTCAATTTCCCTTTTTATTATTGTTGTATTAAAAATAAGGTAATGCTATTATAAATTCAAATACACATGAGAATGATTGTTTTAGCTATTGGATTATATAAAGATTGAGATTTTATTTGTTTTAACCACTTTATCTTCAGTTTCTAGATAAATTAATGATTAAAACATTCATTCTCATATGCACTCGAGCTTATAATAACATTATTTCTTAAAAAAAAAAAAAAAAACTAAAAACTGTACCGGTATTATAACAGCCACGAATCTTGGGAAGATTATTTGACTAGACAGGTTTTCATTTCAATGTAGAAAACTTGATTTCTTCTCCTTCTTAATAAAAAACACAAATTCAAGTGACTAACCAACAAATGTAACTGAAAAAAACAAAAAACTGCACCTAGACAAAGGGAAGATGAGTCAACCGGGATTCTTATCCGCAATTATTTGAGTACACTGGTTTTCATTTCAAAGTAGAAAACTTGATTTCTTCTAGAAAACACAAATTCAGGTGATTAACCAACAAATGTAACTG